>WARS01000051.1:0-2400000 GCA_008933995.1 Datnioides undecimradiatus
TATATATATATATATATAAAAAACCAAACACAACTCTAAAATGTATATACAGATATAGATATGTCACATTATAAAAGTACTGTTTCTCAATGTGCAGGGGTATCAAAATGGGGACCACCTCCTTTACAATGCTTTGAAGCAGGTGAGGAACGACATCTCAAGAGGGCAGAGGGACAGCACCTGGAGTGAATGTATCTACTTTAAGCGTTAAGCGGCAGAGCTGAACAGAGTTCCCTCCGTGAAATCAGACCTATCTTCATTGATAGCTCGTTGGGAAGTTTTGCTTCTCCCTGAAACAGGAACAGTGATGAAAATGCGGTTTTAAACCAGTGTTATTGATCTACTTCTGTGAGGATTAAATGACAGCTGGAGAGTAACTCATATCAAAGCAAAATATGTACCTTAGCATGGCAATGTTACACTTTTTCATCGTTGTCTTGACACGAACAGTGTGCACCTATGAGTAGTTGTAATAAACACAGTGACTGTGTGCCGTATACTCTGTTCAAAGCAGCGTTTTACAGTTTCTATGCAGTCAGTAGTTTTTTAACATTTGGTCATGTACATATTAACAGCTGTTTTCACTTTGTGTCGTGGTCTCAAGCAGAATGTCTCCTTAAACTGAAATAACTAATAAAAATTCATCGGGATTTAAAAAAAAAAAAAAAAAATCAACTGTGTGCAGCCTGAAAAACAACACGGGTCACCTTGTTGTGCTCAGCAAAAAACTAAACTAAACCCCACTAAAATTTGACAAGTAGAGATTAGGAGAGAGCTATTTTAGACTGCACTGTGGTTTCCAGGTAGGGGCATCTCAGCTTGTTCTTAGAAAGGGTTCCAGAGGAAGTCACATTGCTAAAGGCGCTGCAGAGGTCCAGAATAGTCAGTCTAGTGGTATACCTCTAATACTGAAGTCGTTTTGAAAGAAAATACTTGAGTCTTACACTTTGCTCTTTGAAGGTAGTGGTTTTGTTGACTGCATACACTTTAATACAAAAGTTTGCCACAGGCCTGACATGTTTAAAGTAGCCAATCAAACAAGTCATAAGCAAAATACAATTCATTGCACTGGGTTGGCAGCAGACTTCAGATGTCTTACCACCTATGTACCAAGACACATTAGATTGCAAGATTTTGTTTGCGGGTTAAACTGAGACTTCATGTTTGCAGGTCCAGGAGGTCTGTGTCGTCACCTGGCTCATGTCGTTCACGTTGATGTCACAGAGAACAAAGCATTCATGCAGTATACTGAGATGCGCTGTCATGAAACCACAGCTGCTAATGAAAGCAAAGCTCCATCTCCAGCAGACAGTCATGTTTGACAAGGTGTGGCCACATGTGGCCAAATGTAGGCTGGTGATGGTGAATCTGTTAAAGCCTGCATTACGATGGTGTACACTGTCAGTAGAGGTGCAAGGTCCAAGGTGGACTATGGAGGAATGTAACAACTTCAAAATGCTTTTTTTTTTTTAAAGCAGCCATAAAGCATCTGACCAAGAAACAGTTCAGTATGTATCACATGGGACTGGTGTCAATCTTCTTGCCAAATCTCTACAAGACTAACTATATATAGCCAAAATCTAGCCAAATTGCACAAGGTTACAAATACTTTCCACAGATAAAGTGTACGAGTGGGTCCTCTCCCTCTGGAAAGAGGATGCTGTAGAGTTCTTTAAAAGTTGTAGTTCCCCACTTGGCTCAGCTCATTCAGGTCAGTATTAAAAGTACTGGAGGTATCTTCCTATGTGGGACTGTCTTTTGCACTTTCGTTTTGAGGACACCATATGCGCCAATGCTGACATTTTCATTTTTCCATCCTCATTGTGGTTGCCATTAAATATCACAATGTTGATGACTTATTGTATACACAAAGAGGAAGCACACAGTACAGGCAGTACATCAGATAACTGATTTAAAACCAGCTGAGAGAGGCCCAGATTCTTTTTTTTCCTTCAGTGTGAACAAGCCAATCATGTTCTGCAAGGTAAGAGGAACCAATAAGACCTGACAGATGTGGCCACAATCAGGACAAGTAGTACATGTGACACCTGCTGTTGCTTCTGTGAGTCAGAACAGCTATTAAGAAGAAGAACGACCAGCAAAGCGGACAAGATGATGGTGTCCTTTCTGAATACTCTCCTGCTCTGGTCTTTCTGTGAGTGACAAAAACCTACTTGTGGAATCTGTTCAATCTGTGCGTCTTCACACTCTTCGCTGATTCTGTCCCGTTTGTGCATTTCAGGCGTTACACAGTCAAGTGACGTCTTTCAGCCGGATCCCTTCCAAGCAGTGGAGCTCGGAGACTCGACCACTATTGAATGTCACTCAAAGAGTGACGTGAAAAAGGCTGTATGGTACAGACTGACCACAGGGAAGCAACTATAGCTTGTGGTGGCAGTAAACTCTTAAATATAATCGTAGTGTATTTGCGGCTGAATTTGGTCAGCGTTATTCAGTGAAGTTTGACAGCATCAGCAGTCACCTGAGCATATCTGCAGCAACATGGAACGACGTTGGAACGTACTTCTGTGGAGTGCTGTCCTTAAATGACATTTTATTTGCATCAGGAACCTTTCTGATGATAAAAGGTGTTTATTGTCTGTGGTTTATCATTCTTACTGATTGTGATCATTTCAGCTGAAGAAATGATAACAATTTGGTTTCCCTCCCAAGGTGCACACATGACGAGTGACTCTGTTGTCCAGCAACCAGAGTCTGAGACGGTCCAGCCAGGAGGCTCGGTGAATCTCAGCTGTTCTGTTCACATTGGCCGGTGTGCAGCAGAGCAGACTGATGTCATGTGGCTGAAAAACTCCCATCATTCCACTCCACAAATGATTTACTCTGCAGGAAGTAAGAACCCCATCTGTCAGAGCACAGAGAGTGGACAAACCACCTGTGTGTACAACCTTCTCCTGAGGAACCTGAGCTCTGATGAAGCTGGAACCTACTACTGCGTTGCAACCTCATGTGGACAGATACAGTTTGGAAATGGGACCGGGATTAATATTCACAGTAAGCTCAAATCCGCCACAACTGAATTTTAGCAAACGATACAAATTAGACACAAAATTCTTTCCAATTTCCAAAACAGATGTTGATTTTTAAATAATACATTTGTGCAATTGTTGGCGCTTTAAGACCCATAAAGTAAATGCCTTTCATTTGTACCATATACAACGCAGTTGCCAAACCGTTGGTATCAAACAATGCGGCAAAAGACAACTTGTTACAATATGTTGATTAATCTTTCAGGTGACAATAAAAGAATCAGTAACTAATTTATCAATAACTCAAGAAAGAGAGAGTCATTTGCTCAATGCAAAAAAAAAAGCTATTTGCAGCCCTCACATGTTGAAACTCACTGTGTGTTTAAGGTTATGATTGTGGCTACTTAATAAGCTCTTACTGATGTGTGAGCAGGATGGGGAACTAGAACACTTAACTGGGTTATGGTTAGGGTCAGGGTTTAGCTCGTGTCTTGTTATGGGACACACTTCCCTAAAGCTTTGAGCTGCTGCTTTGGGTGGGGGCAGGTATATCTCAGTGGCAGATATCCTAAATAAACCAAAGTGGAATGGGTATTTGATTCAATGCCAATTTGAAATCCAGATCAGAGAGTGCGTATAGTTGCACTGCTTTATTTTCTATCCAAAATTGACCCTGTCAAATGTCCTTCTTGGCACTGTGATGGTCATTCTTATATGGATGCTTTGCAAGAATCAAGGGAAAGATTCCACAGGTATTTAAAGACTACATACAGCTATGCGTCTGTTTCTTTGTGCAGCAACTGAACTGTAGTTATCTGTGACCATTTCTGCAGAAACAACTGATGGATCCTCTGGAGCCAATCAGGTAAGAGTTTGTCTCAGCACCCATAGCGTTTAAGCTGTATACCACCTATTTGATCTGTTCTTCTTCCATTTCCAGCTTTTCAGAACAAGTATTAATCCTTTCAGTTTCCAATCCCCACAGACTAGAGATGACGTTATCTATGCGTCTGTGTGTTTGGCCCACAGAAGTTTTCCCACAAGACAAGCTACAGTGGGATACAGTGAAGACCCCATGGTTTATTCTGTCATCAAATACTCTCAACAGAACAGAGAAGTTACAGCATTAGAATGCAGACAAACCAGAGAGAATGAAGACTAATGGACAACAAATGCATATGATCAGCATATGACCTGTTCAGCAAGATTAAAACATGTCAAACTAAATTTTAAAACATCACCAAAAAGCTTTTGTGACCAAGTCAGGGACTGGAGCTGCAATGGACTGCATACACCCTGCACTGATGCCTGCGGCCTAATGTGGACTATACGGACAGGAAGTGCTGATGTTTTCAAACCTTTTATCGTGTTGCATCACAGTTGCACATACTACCATAACATGGAAATGACTGTTGTATTCATGTGAATGTTTGTTGTCTGACCGCCGGGCTCTATAACAAATATTAAAATGCACAAAATGATGCTACTGCTGGTTTGAAATGGTGTATCTAATTTTGACATGTCATTTTCCACTGGTCCCCTCTGGTCTCAGAGCAGAGTCGTTTATTGCCATGTATGTCCCCCATAACAGGGTCTCAACATTGGGTGCATAATAACACCAGAGAAAATTAGAACAGTAAGAAACACTTATTGTCCAGACTCATGCTCAATGAAGTTAGGATTTGAAAATACTTATACAATGTGTTTCCTGTCAGAATGATGTATCACTATGACAGAAAACTGATGTTTCCACTTAAAGACAGTTTTTAAAGAGGATTGATAGATAGCTTTGTCCATTTGGTGCAACAACAATCGCCTGAAGCTCAGCATCGACCAAACCATTGAGCTGTTGCACCACAACACATCAAATGTGGATGTTGCAGCAAAGAAGACAAAGACCCTGGATAAAGACTGGACGCTTCACATACACATTTAACATGGAAGCACAGAACATCTCTAGAGTCAGCACAGTTTCAAGGTGGACACTCAAGATTAGTGTCACCAGTGAGCTATCCAACCAAAGGTGAAACGAGGTCACAATCTGCCCCCTCCTTCTTGAGTTACAGGGTTGAAGTGAAGATGCCATTAATGTCCAGTGACAGACTGTGGGTAGCACATAACAATAGTGACATGCTCAACACTGCAAACTGCCAAAAGTATTACTAAGCACTCTGAAGTTGCAGAGGTGCACACAGGGCCTCACACAGGGCCTCACAGAGGACATAAAGCAGAAAACGCCCACCACAGTGCTGTCAAAGGCAAACGACAGTAAAAAAAAAAAAAAATCTTTGACAAGAGGTGAAGATCTTCACAAGCCCCTCTAATCTATTTATAGCTTCTTCTAACAAGAAGTGAGCGGGGACTGAAACCTTTGCATGTAACAGCTCGCAGCATTTGTTGTTTGTTTCAAGTCCTGTGGTGACTACGGTGTGAGCTACTGTGAGCTGGTTTCCGCTGGTGGAAACTTACAACCTAGCCTGAACACAGGAAGACTGGCCTGTTGCCTGTCCGCCCTGCATGCTGCTCATGCCCTGGTAAATGCAATTGATCCCTCTTAAAAAAAAAAAAAAAAAAACCCAAACATCACATCTGGGAAAGCTTTCTAGTGGAGAAAATATGATGAAATGACCTCTTGGATACCTTTCTAATGGAGAAAATGTAAAGAACTGCTCTTATAGCGGAGAAAATGCAATAAAGTGCTGTTAACGGTGTATTTCCAGTTGAGAAGACCATGCAGTACCGCACTGTACTAATGGCTGACTTAAAATGGAGAAGAGGCAATGCAGAGAGTGAGTCTACCACTCTTTACATATACCTGGAAGACGCCTCTTTACATTTGTATGCATTCATTAAACCTCCCACTTGCTGCTGAAAATTGTCTCTTGCAGCACCAGGCGTTACGGATGAAGCTCTTTTCGAGGACCAAAATGCCGGAGATGGGCGGCAGTGAACTTGTGCTTCAACTGTTTCTAAAATAGGGCATCAAATCTGATTGGCCGATCAAACACAGTCTTCTCTGTAAAGAGTGGTGAACGTAAGATTCAATGCATTCATCAGTTCGTCTGAAGCACGATGACACTGTCAAACTTCGCTTTGTATTTCACATGTCTGTTAATGGCAAATATGGGTAAGTCGTGTTTTATTACTTCCTACTGCTTAATGTACTAGCAGTATAGCATAATTACATAATCATGCTATACTATAATTACATACTATGACCATATTATTGCTTGCAATATGTTTTAAGCTTTCACCACTGCAGCTCTTTCCTCTAACATACTAACAGTGAATTATGTATTTTATGGTTTTCATCAGTCTTCTCAGTCCATCAGACAAAACAATCAGCACTGCATTTCAAATCAACTACCGTTGGAGCCAGTGTGACTCTGGAATGCCTCTGTCAAGATAATAGACCAGTGATGTTTTACTGGTATAAACAAACTCTCGGACAGAGACCAAAGCTTGTGTCTACATACTACAAGCATAACTCCAACGGCACCTTTCACAATGACTTTAGGGATGATCCACGATTCTCACTGGATACCAAAAACCTGACAAGTCATTTGAAGATTTCACATTTGCAATTTTCAGACTCAGCTACTTACTACTGCTTAGGGAGCAATTTATATGACTTTACATTTTGTGAAGCCATTACCATCCACATAAAGGGTTCAGGTGTGACCGTCCCAGCTTTGGTCCATCAGTCACCATCTGAGAGCATCCAGCCAGGAGGCTCTGTCACTCTCAACTGTACAGTACACACTGGGAGCTGTGATGGAGAACACACTGTTTACTGGTTCAAACAGTCAGAAGAATCTCATCCAGGACTCATTTACACCCATGGAGGCAGGAATGATCAGTGTGAGAGGAAAGCCAACACACAGACACACACCTGTGTCTACAACTTGCCAATGGAGAGCCTGAATCTTTCTCATGCTGGGACCTACTACTGTGCTGTGGCCTCATGTGGACACGTACTGTTTGGAGACGGGACCAAGCTGGATATTGAAGGTAAGTCACTTTATGATAAATATGGAATATAAGGTCATAATAAGGAACACTAGCGCTAATAAAGAACAGGTACCCATAACTAAGGGACTGGTAATGATGAAGCAATGATTCATTACACAGTGATGTACAAATCTCCTTAGATACACAAAAAGTAATCATTAGATAATAAAGTAACAGCTCAGAAAGTACTTTAATCTGTGTATCTACGTGGATATAGACTCAATAATGAATATTAACAAATAGTGAGTGAATTGTTACTAGTTTTGTTCTATTTGCCAGCTGGTTCAGAGTTAATAAGGAACCACTCATATTCATGAACTAATACCTAGTACCTAATGATTCATTAATATAGGATCCCTCAGCCTGGTTCTGTCTGATTTTGGGAGTATTTGCATATTCAAACGTTTTCTTCCTCCACTGCGGGAGACAGAATATAGAAAGTCACCGTTTCATGCAAACTTCTATGGTTTGAGACAAACGGCTCTGTAACGTCTCCCAGCATCTGGCTCTTTACAGATCCAGTGGACTCACCTGTCTTAGTGTATTTCCTGAGTGGAGCTTTGGCATTCAGCACCATCCTGGTCATTTTACTGGCTTGCACAGTGTACAAGATGAGCAAAAGAAAATGCCAATGTCCAGGTAACCATAGCTCTTTGAAGCTGACAGCATGTATCAACTCAACATTGCATTTGAGTAAAAAGGCCTCTCATTTTGTGTGACGCAGAGTCTGCTAAAACATCTACCACGAACACAGCTGTAAGTATCATCTTCTAATATCAATCCATGTACAGCAATATCTATTTTTCTGAACCTGTTAGTCTGTATACAATAATTAGCCAGAAATACATGGATATACTCTGGATTTTAGCCGTCAAACTAAGCAGCATTAAACTTCTCAATAACACCCGGCTGGTTCTGTAAGTGTGTCTCTTGTGCTGTATCTCTTATAACAAAGTAATTTTCACTTTTTATTTCGTTATCAGCCTTGTCAAGACGCAGACAGCCTTCATTACGCTGCTTTAAGGGCAAGCAGGGCCAGCAGACCGAGACCACACACAGACGAGACACGGAGTGAATGTGTGTACTCCAGAGTAAAGCTGTAGACCTTGGCATGCAGCTCTGTTTTGTTTCCATGTAACAGGGCATTGCTGTGTTGTTTCGTCAAATCCAATAAGCATAGATGTTGCTTTGCAATAAACTGAGCTCTTGCACAAAAAAAAAAAAAACCCACGCTCGCCTTGTGTCTCTGAAACATACAACTGATGATTTCCGTTTGCTGCCAAATGTCAAAGAACTACAGTTGCCCTTGGTGAGGTTAGCCGCTCGGAGAGTTTCCGACACAGGCCCGACATCACACGTACAACTTAAACATACATACAGATGTATACAAAAATTGCTCTTTCTAGGTTGTTCATTGTACCTACTGCCACAAACCCAGACATGCAAGACACTTCTAAAAGCCTCTGCAGCTACAAGGGTGGAAATCTCATAGCCTCTCATGTGTTCGCCTCTGCTGTTTCAGTCAAGGTGTCTCTATATCCTTCTTTGAACTTTACCTATTGATCTGATCCATCCATCGACACAAATGAGCAGTATTTAGATCTTTCAGACATTCTCAAGTGTTAATAAAAGTGCTGCATTGGAAATTTCATTTAAAAATAGGAACATATGAATGATGCTTAGAGTGCCACGCTTATCAACCTCTGAGAAAAGTGGAATGTCTGACTTCATAACTCTGATCACAGCGCATACATGACTGACAGTTAAGACCTACTGAAAAACAGTCACTTTCAGCAGTCTAAAAAGTTTACCACATCCAGCATTCAAACTATTCAAATCACAAAACCTTTTTTTCCCAAAATGATCCTACCTGTGATATTATGGAGCATCTGGTTGTTTCTGGTAGAGCCGCCTGTCACGGTTGGTGCTGTTGCAAATGGTCCCGCTTGGTACAGCTTGTGTCCAACTGAAACAGGAAGAGGAAAACAAGTGGATTGCAGATCACTGAGTGGGAGCTGGTGCAGTTGTTGATTTCATGATTAACTCAAAAAGCTTCACTTCACTTCAAGTTCAAAAGCTTACTGCGATTATCACGCGGCGAGCAAAGTCCAGACAAGATAATCCAAAGCAGGACAACTAATGTGTCGAGGGGCAGGCAAGAATCAAAAATCCAGGAAAGAACACGTGGAGATCCAAGGAAAAAAAAGTTGAAGCACTTGATACAAAGGGAACAAAGACAGCATGGCAGCTGAGTAAGGGGAACGCGCAGACTGAATAAACTGTGAAGGAGGGGCAACAGGACACAGGTGAATCCAATCAAGGGCGTGGCAAGCAATCTAAAAGAAGGGGAACCACCTAAAGACTGCAAGTAACAATGAAACAAGACAAGGGGCGACGATTTTCAAAGTAAAACAGGAAATGACATCCTGAAAACCCAAACCAGAACACTGGTTTTTATTCTACTTGACATGATTTGTCCATGGTCACTAAAAATTGTCTTTTAAAAATGAAAGGTGTCCAGTATTCATTATTGAAATCATAAAACACATTCACAAATGATTATGTAAAAAGTACTGTTGTGGTGTTTCTCCTTACAATATATTGAACACCTTGTTGTTTCAAGTAAGGCCTTCTTTCAGAGGTGTTGGTGTTGCAAACTGTCCCAAATCTAAATGCCATTTAGAAAGCCTAACTTTACCCAGTACAACCTGAAAAGCAGTGAACTTTGGTCTGCTTCCTCCGCTGAGCTGCTCCTGTCAGTGAGCCTGTTTTCACTTATGTTTGATGAACCAAACTGACCCGCTCCTGTTCTTGGATAGCAATGAAGAAGTAAGACTGTTTTTCTCTCTCTTTTCCCTTAACCTCTGTTAACCCAAAATCATGCTTTCAGCAGTCATGCAGCAAGAGTTAATTTTAGGGTAGACTGATAATATGACATATCATATATACAGAGCATTTTAATATAGCAGATGCAGTTTGTTTAATGTCTTGTACAGATTGGTTCTGCCATGTCAATCTAAACCATGAGATGCTGTAAGCGGCTGCATGTGCCCCAGTGACATAACACCTTCTGTCCACATGAAATCAGTGCAGTGTTCATTGCTCCCACAAAGATTTAAAGTACATCTCTTTCTGTTGGACACCTCAGCTCTTCAAACTCATTTCATTGAATTTTAACATGTAGGTGTTTTGGCTATTTCCATGCTTTGACAATACTGACATGCGGAATGACAATTGGAGTGAGTATGTGCTACAAGCACCTTCAGAACGGGGGAAAACTAATGATTAAACAGTAAGGAATACCACGATTTATCTGTAGGGACTCTTCACACGTAGAGGTTTTCACAGGTGCACTCAGTTTGAAGAACCAAGACCTGACAGGTCAGGTCATGTTTAACTGCCACAGGTCTCTGCCAGGTCATAACCACAGTAGGAGAAACTGCTTTAGAAAACCAGTTTAAAGGGATTTTATTCACACAATTAATCTTCTGTCATCCAGTTTGCCTGAGAGTGCTGGATGTCAAGTTTGCACAGCTTTGCCGATTGGGTGTCATGTTTGGTTCTGTGAACCTTTCGAGTACACTGTGTTGTACAAAAGAGAATGGAAATGTGCCTTTTGACATTGAGGTGTGAAAAGGATGCGGGTACTTGACAGCCTCTTCCCCTTCCTGTGACATATTATACTGACATGGCAAGATGAAAAACAGCTGAACTCACCTCCAACAACAGCCAGCAAGCTCTCTATATGAACTAAAGGTTAAAAAACAACATGCGTTGCTTCAAATCTGCTGTTTCTGGGTCATTCAGTGTTAGACGCAGTCAAGTGGCACTGCTAGTTTTCGACCAGAATTTAATTTCGGGCGATGCTGAGAACAGTTTGGTCAGCTTGATGTGGGCTGTCACTAACACAGCAGCGACACTGGTGCAAGAAAAAGGTTCAGTTTAGACAATGACCTCCATGAAACTAACAGCACTTCAGAGAGAGTCATTTTATTGCTCATTTGTGTTTGTTTTTTTTCTAATTCCATTAAAGTAAAGTTTGAAAACCAAGATTATTTCTGGTCAGAGCATTGTTTTCTTTTATATGTTGCATTTCCTAATTTTGTCACTTACATTTTCTTGATTGTGTACATGGAAACTTTGCAGGAAAATGAAATCATAAAAGGCTGTAAGAGATACATTATGGTCCTTAGGGATGGACAACAACTTCACATCTGTGCCACACATCTAATGTCTAGTGGCAATGCTGCATGCTGCATAGAGGATGATCAAAGTCTTCTTTTTCTTTGGTTCCTTTTTGACCAAACGTGATTTTTTTAGAAGCAGCCAATCGGGTGAGGCTGAATGAACACGATGAGCCAATCAGAACTGTGACTGCTTTGCCTGTCCTGCATGGTGATTCTCAGACTGCTGTCAGTGTCTCTTAGGCCACCCAGCTTAGAACATGGTGAAACAAGCAGAGAAGATGATGCTGTGCCTTGTGAAGGTTTCCCTGCTCTGCTCTGTGTGTAAGTAACAAAAAACACTTGTGAGATCATGTTTTATGTGTATTAAAATGTATTATGTTTTTTTTTTTTTTTTTTGCATTTCTTTCAGGTGGAGAACACATGGGTAAAGTCTCACAGCCTGCTTCTTTGCAAACAGTGGAGCTGGGACAAACGGTTACTATCACATGCTGCATTAACAGTACTTTAAGAATACGGGTATGGTACAAACTAAACACTCGGAGGAGACTGCAACTGGTGGCCTCGGTGGACTCTCTTTATAATCTGGCAACATTCAGAGAGCAATCACATCGTTATTTAATCGAATCTGACAGCATCAGCAGTCATCTGAGCATATCTGCAGCAACATGGGACGACGTTGGAACGTACTTCTGTGGAGTGCTGTCCTTAAACCACATTATATTTGAATCAGGAACCTTTCTGATGATAAAAGGTGTTTATTGTCTGTGGTTTATCATTCTTACTGATTGTGATCATTTCAGCTGAAGAAATGATAACAATTTGGTTTCCCTCCCAAGGTGCACACATGACGAGTGACTCTGTTGTCCAGCAGCCAGAGTCTGAGACGGTCCAGCCAGGAGGCTCGGTGAATCTCAGCTGTTCTGTTCACATTGGCCAGTGTGCAGCAGAGCAGACTGATGTCATGTGGCTGAAAAACTCCCATCATTCCACTCCACAAATGATTTACTCCGCAGGAAGTAAGAACCCCATCTGTCAGAGCACAGAGAGTGGACAAACCACCTGTGTGTACAACCTTCTCCTGAGGAACCTGAGCTCTGATGAAGCTGGAACCTACTACTGCGTTGCAACCTCATGTGGACAGATACAGTTTGGAAATGGGACCGGGATTAATATTCACAGTAAGAAGGAAACAGTCAGTTAAGAGAAAAATATTTGCTGTATCAAATAGTTTTATACTTGAGTTCATGTTTTTTTGTCCAAATCTATCGTGTTTCAAGGACACGTTCTCCTCCCCATATATGATCTGAGTCCAGCTGTTCTTGCACTGATTCTGTCAAACATCATTCTTGGGATGGTGGTCCTTTTACTTGTATGCACGCTTTGCAAGAAGCAGGAGAAAGATGTCGCTGGTATGTAAAACTATGTATCATGTTGAATATCTGTCCTATATCTGAAGCCAAAGCAGAGTGACATGCTGTGTTGTGTTCTGCATCTACTAGCACTGACAATAGTTTTCTGTGTTTCCAGGAGCATCCATATCCAACGCTGGATCTCTAGAAGGCAATCAGGTTATCCATTTTTGTTTTTTTGTTTTTTTACCTTTTTTGTATTCTGATTTGTATTTTACTGAAACAGATCCTCATGCGGTGGAATATACAGTGTCTCAGTCACAGGCATGAGCATTAAGTATGTATCTGAGTCTTAACCCGCCAGGTGTGGTGAATCAGACATATGCATTTTTATGCCTTTCAGACTGAAAATGCAGTTATCTACGCAACCGTGAGGTCAGCTCCTCGAGGTTCCTCCTGCAGACGAGCTCCTGCGACACACAGCAGAGACACAGTGGTTTATTCTGACATCCTGTCAACGAGGCGACAAATCAATAGTTAGAAAGTTCCCATGAAGTATTACATCTGGACACTTAAGCACGTGCATGGGACATCCTTTTTTTTTCTGAGTGGGCTGCACAGAAACTGCGAATTCTCCCCTGCTGAGGCATTGTGGCCTCTGTTCAGATTTTTGTTTTGAAAAATGAATTTAAAAATGACTTGTCAAATAAAAATAAGGTCAGAAATAGATTTCTTAGTAATGGTGAGACTAATGAAGACACAATTGTTTGGGGGATGACTATTATTTTATACAAGCATTCAAAGGCTTAAACAAAACATAACATCCTACAGCAACAGCACATGAACTCAGGCAAACTGAGCATAACAAATTTACTCTGTGGATTATTGTGTTTTTAGAAATTCATCAATAAAACTTGCAAAACAACGTAATTATTTTATTCTCAGTCTATTTAATGGTTATTATAACTGCATATTTGGTGAATATGTGAATCATTGTAATTCCAAAGGAAACTACACACTGGCATGTAGCCATGTGGGCACTCGATTTCCTGCAGAGACAAACATTTGAACTGAACGAGACGTTTTGTCGAATTAGTTTCACCTGTGAATCTGGGTGTCCAGTGAAGAAGGTCAATTTCCTTTAAGAAGGGGACGGCGTGGATTGCCCAGCCCCGTGTCACAGCGAGCCGATCCGATGTGCCACGACTGACACTGCCAGCAAAGGCAACTGAATAAGAGCAACCTTCTCCACAGAAGAAGAACATGAAACTCACAGGAAAAAAGCAAGTAAGTGGACCAAGTGGATTTATTGATTAGTTGTTATTCATTCAACATAGAATTTCAAAAATCCCATTTAAGTAAACATAGTATTTAAGGTTAAAAAAATATTCCTAACTGAGAATTGGATTTTTGGCACGTAGGAAACAAATATTACATACTTTTTTCCAACATAGTAGCGACCACTTTTGTGCCCCGCCAAGGGTTAATTTGTTTTAAGTGTCTGTGCTTAACTACTTCATCGAGGACACAAGCCACAGGGAGGATATTTCTTTTTTGTTGTGTGTCGCAATTTGCATAATTTATTGAACAACATAAACCATAAAAAAAAGATATTTGCATGAGGGGTTGTATAAGGGTTCTTGTGGGTTTCATTGTTTCTCTTTCACGATGCCGCGCTGACATTTAATTACGGAGGTCGCTGGTGAGAGAGGAGAACTTTGTGTAGAAGTTCTGATTAAAGGTGCCCTCTTTGTCTCTCCACGTAGGTGGTTTCTGGCAGGATGTCCTCATTTTGCTGCGGCACTTTCAGTTGATCACAGCAGCCTATTTCTGAGATCAATATGTTGAGATGCAGACGTTTATTGATGTTCCACAACACAGTGAGTTTAACCACAGCAAAATCTTGTGAGAAAAGAAATCACAGACGTTGCGCAGCGCTGCTGTGGTTAGCAAAACCTGAAAACATCCTGAGATGATTAGACAATAGATTTTTGTTTTGTTGCGGTTTTAATTATTTATTGTATGCTTTAATTACACTGCATGAGGAAAAAAACAATACTTAGCTTTCATAAAGAAGTGCAATACAGACAGTAACAAAATTATGCACATCCATTGTTAAATTTGTGTAATTTGTGGTACAATGTATTTTATTTGAAACACATACTCTGCACTCACTTGCTCTTTCTGATGTAAACCAAGAGACAAATAGTCACAAAGAACAAGAGAACGCCAGTTCTGATGATGGAGAGCCAGACCAAGATTCTCATCTGTGCCGTTTGGTCTCCACAATCACCAGCGACGTGCAGCGTGCTTCCCTTACCGAACAGTATCTCCCCACAGGAGGCCACAGCGCAGTAGTACGTCCCAGCATCAGAGGTACTCACGCTGATCTTCTGCAGGTGGTAGACGCAGCTCTGTGAAGGCGCCGCAGAGATGTCCGTGTGAAGGACCCCTTGGCGAGGTCCGTGCCTGAACCAGTAAACAGCGTGGTCTCCATCACAGCTCCCAGTCTGCACTGTGCAGTTGAAAGTCACTGAGCCTCCGGGGTGGATGATCTGAGATGCCGGCTCCTGGACTATTTCCTTAAAGTTGTCTTCTGCAATCCACACAGGAAACATGATGTATTTATTATCTTAATTTGGATTTTTGGAGCACATTAAGTCTTTGGCCTTGAATTTTTTTCTTTTTAACCCTTGTATTTAAATTAGCCCGTTCTTCAGTCACTGAGTAATGCTCTCCACACACATTTTACAACAAGTACTGTAAAATATAATTTGTCTTGACTAAATATGTAGTTATTTTTATTGGTCTTTCACAAATAACATGAATTCATGGTGAAAAAATATAAATGAATATACTGCCTCTTTCAAATTGAATAACAATCTAAAAATATGCAGGTATTTTATATTTAAAAGTTCAATGTATTTATATGTTTGTTAGTATTAAGCCACTGTTCTGTAGATTGTTCATATGCAGTGTTACATTATATCTTGCTGTTTAACATTATAATTTTGACCTTTCCCTTGAAGAAAATGAGCTCTTTGCCGATCTTTCGTGTGAAAAAAACCTGAAATCTGATCGTTTGGAATGCAAAACTCACACAACCTCAGCAGGCCAAGGCAAAGAAAAATAAAAACCACAATACCTTTGACGCTTAGGAACACTCCCTCTCCAAAGTAAATGACGTTGGAGTGTGAGTTTCCACAGAAGTAAGTGGCTGAATCTGACAGTTGTACGTCAGAGATGTTTAAATGATTCGTCCCTTCCTTCATTTGCACAGAGAAACGATGGCTCTTCTCCAGCCAGTGGTGGACTTTGGATGGTTTATCAAACTTATAAATTGAAGAAATGAGCTCAGGTTGACCTCCTAAGGTCTGTCGGTACCAGGAGAAGTGCATTGCCACCTGGCTGTCATAGAAGCAATGTAAAGTCACATTGTCCCCGACACTGGCAGATATAATCCCAGTGTCCTGTTTGACTGCTGCCACCCAGAACACTGCTAAGAGACAGGTGAAGGAGACATAATGTAATAGAAATATAACCTGGCATATAATGATTAAAATCACACTCTGAATGAATATCATATCAGCAGACTTACATGCACCACAGAGGATCACACACAGGTACATTGTTTCAGAGATCTGAAGAAGTGAACGTTTTGAGTGGAAGAGCAGATGACAGCTTTAAAAACAAGGTTAAATTTGATTGGTTGCTAAGAGGGTCGAGCACTTAGCACTCAACATCCGTCTTGGTCGCAGAAGGAGGTGACAGTTATACAGAGCACATAAATCTGCAGGTTAGTCTACTGTGACGTCCCCACCTCTCCTGGCTGCTTTGCCAGCTGCTAGTCTTTGTCTGTTTTGTGTTGCCCTGTAGGTGTGGTTGAGTCGAAGCCTTTTGGGAACACCTGGGACATCTCACCGGTTGTCTGTGAGCTTGAGGCTTGTATGTAGTAGGTATAGGTAGGTATGTAGGATATGCATCAATATGTTTGTTTTTGTTTTGCTTTCTATTACATTGCACAAAGAGAAAGACGAAAGAACACCACCGTGAGAGTCAGTAGGTTACAGATATTTGGTGGAGAAGGCTTTGAGCTTTTAACCTGGATTATTCAATATACAGCACCTTTCCAACGAATGGGTTTCCCATTCACAGTCATAAAAATGCCTTTGCTCTGGTATGGTTATATGCACAATAAGAAACTTTGTATTAATAACTGGTTTACTTCCCTGCAGCCTCAGTAAATATTGGTATTAAATAATTTTGAGCACCATTTATCTCCTCTGTGTACAATCCTAACAGTGAGGCCTCAATCTGTGATGGAGCTTGAAAGGAAAAATTATAATTGAGCACTAACTTGTCTGTTGTTTCGCTTAATTTCAATTAAGTGGATTCATCCCCTATCGACAAGTGCAACCCCCCACTTGCTGGTCCGCTCTCATGTACACTCAAACCACTGCAAATGATCCAGAATGCAGCAGCTCGTCCGGTCTTTTAACCAAAGCTCATGTCACTCCCCTGGCTCCCAGTCGCTTCTCGCATCAAATTAAAATTGTTGACGCTTGCCCACAAAACCATAACTAAAACTGCTCCCAATTAGTTGAACCCCCTCATCCAGGTCTATACTCCATACCACTCTCTACGCTCAGCCAATGGAACACTTCTAGTCCCAACATCACAACAGGGCCCAAAATCACAAGCTAGACTCTTCTCCTCTGTTGTCCCCCAGTGGTGGAACAAGTTACCTAACTCCATTCGATCCACAGAGTCCCTCACAGCATTCAAGAAACTGCTCAAGACCCTATTGTTTTCCAAATACCTACTCTCGTAACAAGCACTTAAAAAAATGTGCTTGACATCAGCACTACCTGTCGACACCTTGGTCCTACTGGACTCAGAACATTTCTTAGTTTTTGTCCCCATTGCTTTTCCTACTAGATCTCTGCTTGTGTTGTACCTATTCTATATGTACGTCGCTTTGGGAGAAAGCTTCTGCCAAATGACAGTGTAGAATTGTAGAACTGTAGAATCTGACTCTGGACTGTATCTCTTTGGATTTTACACTGATAATCATAAAAACACTGCCACCACAACACATTTAAATGCTCAAGGTAAGATTGTAGTTAAGACTTCCCCAACAACTGCAGCCAGAAATAAACTGGGTAAACTCAGCTATATATATAAACCACAGTTTATGATTTTAAAGCTGTATATAGACACACAATGAGTTCATTGTTCCATTAGTTTAACTTGAGAATATATTACAGTTATAGTTACAGTTTCAGTTGTCTGTAAGTATAGTTAAAAAAGGGTTATTCTGAAATTCAAATATTAGCCCTGGGGGGTATGGCAGTTTTCAGTTTAGTCAATGAGTTTTGTTGAGTTTTAATTGATATTGTGCAACACAGCTGGCGATCTATTAAAAACCACATTTTAGGCTTAGCTACAGTATGGTTAATACGTATTTTCATTTAAATGACTCCTTTGTGGTAAAAAATCAGTGTGACTGTGTGATAGGATATGTGGCTGTAGATACCCTGATTTACAAAACCTGAATCAACACAAGCGCTGCAGCACTGAAGTTCCTTCCAAAGACTTGTAGTCAGAGGCCTTCATCAGAGCGAGGAGACTCAGGTTATCTCTGCTGCCACCACATAAACTCAGGAAGGAACTGGAACTTCAGCGGTGAGTTCAGCTTGTGAGAAGTGCTGCTCTGTCATAATGACATGACATCTCATTGTATTTGGCGTCCTTTGGGTCATGCATGGTTCTTTCGTGGTCAAAGTGTCTTTCTTGTTTTCCTACCGCTGATCTTCATCTGAGAGGAGCTAGAACATATTTGATGTTTAATGTCACGAGTCAAATGGTTTGCAGTTGGAGGGGATAGTGAGTGAGATACACGTCATTTCTCAGGAATCGGCATCACAGTGTGGTCTGAACACAGTGTAAAAGTCACAAGTCAAACCTTTGAAGTTAGTGACAACTAAAGTCTCTGCAACAGGAAGCCATGAACATAAACATCAAACAACATGAAACAGCCAAGACTGACACTACTTAAGAATTAACTTCAGGTCTATAGGGTACTAGCTGGTTGAAACATGTCACGTAATAATTTGATGTAAATGATTAGTAAGTCGTTGTGTAGTTTAAGGTAACCTTGCATATGTGACCATGCACTGACTCTTATTTATAGGCTCTGGACTCTGAAAGATGCAGTACTGATCTTCCATCTGAAAACATACAGAAGTGGAACAGCGACGTTATGTATGCTGCGACTAAACAACCTGAAAGTGATCCAAGTTGTTTGACTCACTGTATCACATTCCTGGATGGACATTTCACTCATTAGTCTGTTACAGGAGGAAAGTAAAGTGGGGAAAAACGACTACTGGCAATCTGCAATGAGTGAGAATCTACGTCATGTCTGGATGACACTTCTATTTTACTATAACTGCAGTATTGCCTCTGGCCAGCAGAAGCATTAGTGAGCCCTGTTCTACTGAGCACCTCTTCAGGTGGTCATTGAAGAAGAAATCCAGTACCATCTTTGATGGTTTGTACAGGCTTCAATGGTAGTAACCTCTCTTTGTCATTGTCAATTATGTGTTTTCTTCCTTTTTGTTGAAGTCATGAGGTTTTGTTGAACTTTTATCTTTCTCTTGACACAATTGGTCTTTCACCATTGAATACAGACACAGAAATAAATAAACACTGGCCTAGGCTTGGTCATGACAATAAAAGAAATACTATATTTGTACAGATTTGTTGGAAAAAAACAAAGTGATAAGACTAACCTGCAGGCAACAAACAGCAACCACACAAACACTGCTTTCCAGCCATAACCACACACACCAAACACCTCGCAGGTGCAGCAAGAATGAAGCTGCTCAAAAAGCTACAAGGACATGTGAACATCCTCACACTCTGTTCCACTACTCCACATCACTCCACACACACTGACCATCTTACCTTCACAACATGTGTCTGCTTTCAGGCTTGTGGAAACCCATACAGAAAAGCAACACCTGACAAATGCATGCATCTTGAAGAGATAATTGTAAAATATAATCCTTAACCCTGAAAAACACATTCGGCATCAACAGTATTTTTTCTCACAGTATATCTGTCTACAATCAGGTTGGACAAAGACATAAATAACTTAACATAAACTCCACCTCCTTACATAGATAGCACTCTGACTGGAGCTCACTTCAGTTGTGGACAGCGCAGAGCTACAGCCGCACACACCATGAACAACTTTGCCTTGATAACAGCTTTAAGCCTCTTCAGTGAGTACTGCCAATGCATGACTATTAACTATATTCACAACTTTGATGACTCTAAACCTCCAGATTGGAAACAAATAACTTAAGTAAGTAAGTAATGTAAAAGTATTTACAACTTTCTGTCCTTTATTTTCTCTGCTGTTTGTTTCAGACTGAATCACCGTCTCACTTTCTGCATCTCAGACGGTGGAGGCTCAGCCTGGGGAAGAAGTCATACTAATGAGCAACAACATGTCCAACTATGATTCTCCTACAGTCTGGTTCAGATTGGTTAAAGGGAACAAACCTAGCTGTATCTCTGTTAGGGTTAGCTCAAACGGCATAGTTAAATACTGTGAGAGATTTTCTAATAGAACATTTGAAATGAGCTGCAATTCTTGTTTTTTTAAGCAGAGGTGACGGAACATCCAAAGTGATGATTGTGATCCTGGGTCGTTTGACCTGTTTCCTCATCATTTGTCTGGTTGTTAAAATCAGGAAACTTCAGACAGGTACTTTTCACAGTCAACCTCACATTCAGCTTTGTTGCCAGTGGAAATGTTCTAAAGACAAACTTCTCCCAAAGACCATGATCAATCGACTGACCAGAGGTTTTCTTTATCTTATTGCTGATAAAGACCAACAGAATCAAGAGCAACAAGAGGTGAGTCCTCTTTTAACATTTTCTGTTACAGAGTCTTACCCAGCCAACTCCAACCCCCTCGCTGCGGCCATCCACTCCCAGGGCGTCCATCTGAATGAGCAGGAGAGCCAGATCTCCTCACTTCACCTGGGTGTGGGGAGGCTAGTCGGATGCCAGGAAAACTTCCAAGCTGCCATGTCTTCCCAGGTGGGGCTCCTGACAGCTCAAATGCAGCAAGTCCTCACCCTTCTCGCCAAGGACTTACCGCTGGCAGTAGATGCCGCCGGGGCAAGTGCTCCCCTGGCGACGCCACCCGCCATGTTACGACTCGCACCCCCCGAGAAGTTCTCCAGAGAGGTAGGAGACTGTCGTTCATTTTTTACAGACTGTGAGATGCATTTAGATCTCATTCCCTCAGCCTTCCCCACAGAGCAGGCGAGGGTGGCATGATCTCCTACCTCACCGGCAGGGCCAGAGCCTGGGCCACCGCAGAATGGTCCTGAGGATCTCCGATCTGCGAGACAACGTGAGACTTTGTTAACGCCTTGAGGCAGGCATTCGACCCGGTAGTACTGAATCGTGAGAAAGCCAGAGAGTTAAGCAATATCAGACAGGGCACGGACTCAGTTTGCGACCAATGTTCCCTCTAATTTTTCATATGTCTGGGCATACAGACAATCTCCCTGAGTACACTGAGGACCACTGTGAGCAACATCAGATGTGCACGCTGTGGCCACACACCAGTATCACACCTGGGATCATAGCAAGTTTCATGGCTTATTAAAAGAATCAAATTACAACAGCAATTTCCATTAGTTTACCTTTAATATAACTGATTTGGCCCACTTAAAATGAAAAAGACAAAAATCTTGTTGTTCGTGAGATGTGTAATATGTTATATGTGAGAGTCCTGCTTTGGCCTGGGTGAGGTCCAGTTGTGGCCTGGATGAGGGTCCTGCTCTGGAAGAAATGAGACATATTTCAGACATAACATTTTGTTCACATTAAAACATTCACATTTTCCACAATGACGTGTGCTGTAGCTTGTGATACAGTGTCTTTTATTAGCATTTCTACTACCCATAAATGATCTAGTCGTAATGGAATTTAATGATTAATATCCATGAATAAAACATCTTAATAAATGTCACTAGAATATGCACAAATCTGACTTAAATTTTACCTTATTTTTCACGTCTATCCTTCTCACTTCTCCAATGGTTGTACACTTTGTCCAGGTTGATGGCTCCGTCTGCTTCTTGCTTTGACTTTATGCGCATCAGCTGGTCCAAATGTGCCACTTCAAGACGATTTCTGGATGCTGTTTTGTTATGATTTTCCCATCCTGAGTCTTCGTACAATTCCAACAGTATTCAAATGACTTTTCTGCTGAATGTGTCGCTTGAGGTAGTCCAACTTCCATTCAGTCCACATTTTTCCTTCAGAAAACTTGCTTGCTACTTTGGCTTCGCTGTATGTTTTGCAGAGCAGACCTTTCTTACTCGAAAACGAAAAAATCTCACCCAGTTTCACTGCTTGTTCTTCTGTTTGCACATACTCCGACAGCCATTCCATCTTAAAAGAAGCACATTTCATTTTTTACTTTGGTTTGGTGAGTGGATGTATCACTGCCCGTTCGTTTCGCCATGATAAGGGGTTAGCATTAGCGTCTCTTAACTTCGCTGCACTGTTATTACCTAGACAACCTGCACGGTGCCACAGCGTGTATGGGCAGGGCACGTACACAAGTACTGTCACTGCCATGATTGGCTGCGTACCGTAAGTGAATCATATCGTATCATTGGCTGGACACCTGTCACTCACTGAGTTACACTGCAAAATGGTACAGAAAAAAAATGTTATAGGTCTAATTAATTTACAGTGCGCTGCATAGATTTTCTTGTGCGCTGAGAATGTGCGAGCAGTGCGCAATTGCGCAAGCTGCTACGCGATACGGTTCCGCACCCTACGCGATACGGTTCCGCACCCTGGCTGCGGACAGCGAGTGGAACAACGCAGCCCTATACGACATATTTTTGAAAGGGCTTTCTGACCAAATTCAGGATTTACTAATCCCCAATGAGTTACCGGCCATCCTTGATGAACTAATTACATTAGCGATCAGGACGGACAACCATTTGCAGGAGGGAAGGAAGTTCCACTCCAGGCCACGCCCCCGGTTTCCCGCGGAGCCGCGTGTGGGATTCTGGGAAGGGTAGTCCGCTGACAGCACCTTCCCCGATTCTGGGAAGGGTAGTCCACTGACAACACCTTCCCCGATTCTGGGAAGGGTAGTCCACTGACAACACCTTCCCCTCATATAGACTGGCTGACTGGGACGATTATGAGTTGGGCCACGGGATGCGCTAACACCTGCATCAAGGTTCAAGGGTCCACATGTACTGCGCCTAACCCTTCTCCTGTCACCAGAAGCCCTGATCCAGCAGCGCCAGATCTGTTGACGTTTCCAGAGTGCTACCGTGATCTCTGTGAGGTATTTAGCAAGAATAAAGCTACGTCACTTTCTCCTCACCGTCCGTATGATTGCCCCATCGAGCTACCTCGTGGGGCCCCGATCCCTAAGGGAAGGATCTACTCCATTTCCGGTCCGGAATGTCAAGCCATGGATGAATACATAGAGACTTCCCTTAAGGCAGGGCTCATCCGCCCTTCCTCTTCTCCAGCGGGGGCGGGGTTCTTCTTCGTGGATAAGAAAGACGGATCAGTCAGACCCTATATTGATTACTCTCCACTCAATGAGATCACGGTAAAAAAACGGTACCCTCTCCCACTAATGTCAGCCGCGTTTGACCAATTACAACAGGCTCGAGTCTTTACGAAACTAGATCTCAGAAACGCTTATCACTTAGTGTGGATCAGGGAGGGTGACGAGTGGAAGACAGGGTTCAACACCCCCAGTGGTCATTACGAGTATTTAGTAATGCCTTTCGGCTTGCCCATTGCCCCCTCAGTCTTCCAGTCCATGATTAATGAAATCTTAAGGGAATTCCTAAATAGATTTGTGTATGTCTATCTGGATAACATTTTGATTTTTTCTAACTACTTAGAGCCAGGTTCTCCGGCGGCTGCTGGAGAACCGGCTCTTTGTCAAAGCTGAAAAGAGTGGATTTCATGCCGACACTGTGTCTTTCCTGGGCTTCATCGTAGCCCCTGGGAAGATGCAGATGGGCTGCTCCACGCCTTAACTTCCCCCAAGACCAAGTGGTCGACACCGGTCGAAAGGGCCTTCCAGCAGTTAAAAGACCAGTTCACATCTGCGCCCATCCTCGCCGTTCCCGACCCAACGCAACAGTTCGTGGTGGAGGTCAACGCCTCTAACGATGGTTTGGGTGCCATTCTCTCTCAGCATGCGAAGAAGGATAATAAGCTCCATCCGTGCACCTTCCTTTCCCAAAAACTATCAGCAGCCGAGTGTAACTACGATATCGGCGATCGAGAGCTATTAGCCATAAAAGTAGCGCTAGAAGAGTGGAGACACTGGTTAGAGGGGGCGCAGCACCATGTTATAGTCTGGACGGACCACAAGAACTTAGAATACATTGAAAAGCCGAAAGATTAAACTCCCATCAAGCCAGGTGGTCACCTTTTTTTAAGCGGTTCAACTTTGTTCTCTGCTATAGGTCGGGGTTGCAGAATGTGAAACCGAAAGCCTTGTCTCATCTGTTTGACTCCGAGCCGGCTGCCGAGAAACCATCCTCAATCCTACCGCCGGACCGTGTGGTAGGAGTGGTTACGTGGCAGATAGAAACCGGGGTGAAGCAAGCAAACGGTGCCAGCCTGACACCTAGTGGTTGTCCAAGGGACCGCTTGTTCATCCCGGTCGCCTTGCGACCACAGTGATTACTCACCTGCCATCCCGGAATTAAGAGGACGGTTTGGGTTATCTCCCAGCGGTTTTGGTGGACCTCTATGGAAAGCGAGGTACGGGAGTATGTGGAGGCACGCCCGATCTGCGCCCAAAATAAAACCTCCTCGGCAGCGTGGAAGGGGTTGCTGCAGCCACTTCCGGTGCCGACTCGCCCCTGGGCCGAGATATCCCTAGATTTCATCATGGCGCTTCCGCCTTCTGAGGGCCAGACCACAATTGTCCATAGTTGATCGATTCTCCAAGATGACACATTTTATCACACTTCCTAAATTACCTACTGCTAAAGAAACAGCTGAAATCATGATGACTACTGTATTTCGTGTTCACGGTTTTCCCAAGTTCATTGTTTCAGATCGGGGCCCCCAGTTCATCTCCAAGTTCTGGAGGGAGTTTTGCGACCTCATCGGAGCCAGATCCAGTCTCACTTCCGGGTACCACCCAGAGGCTAAAGGGCAGGTTGAACGTTTGAATCAAGAACTAGAGACGTGCCTGTGGTGCTTGGTATCCCAAAACCTGGCGTCTTGGAGCAAGAATCCAGCCTGGGTGGAATACGCTCACAACTCACTGCTGACATCAGCCACTAGCATGTCCCCTTTCAAGTGCGTCTTTGGATACCAGCCCCCCATCTTTCCGGATTCCGAGAAGGAGGTCTCAGTCCCATCTACACACGCCATGGTCCGGCACTGTCATCGCGTCTGGTCAGCCGCACACCGGATCATCCTGAGGAGTGTCACGTACATGAAAAGAGTGGCTGACCGCAGACGCCGCCCGGCACCAGACTACCAGCCTGGCCAAAAGGTTTGGCTCTCCACCCAAGACCTTCCCCTCAGGGAAGAATCCAGAAAACTGGCTCCACAGTTTGTGGGGCCCTTCCCGGTCTCTAAGGTCATCGGCCCATCGAACCTTTCATGTAAGTCGACTCAAACCAGTAAAAGAGAGCCCGATGGTTCCCGCCAAGCCCCCACCCCCGCCCCAAATGGTGGATGGTGGTCCTGCCTACTCCATCAAGAAGCTACTGGCAGTGCGCACTAGGGGCCGGGTCAGACAGTTCCTAGTGGACTGGGAGGGCTATGGGCCAGAGGAACGCTTATGGGTACTGGCCAGTTTTATTCTAGATCCCGAACTAATATCAGACTTTTATAACCAGAACCCTAAGGTTGCGGGTCCGTCTGGAGCCGTCCCTAAAGGGGGGGGTACTGTCATGGTCTAGTCAAGCTGGCATGTTAGTGTTGCTTTCAGTGTTTGTCTTGTCTCGTAACTTTCTAATTGTCTTCCCCGACCTAATTGTTTCCACCTGTGCACCTACCCTCTTGTGTATATAAGTCCGCGTCTCCCCCTGTCTTGTGCCAGTTCGTCCCGTCTTGTTACTGCAACAGCCAGCCTCTCATTCATGTCCTGCTCCTGTTTTGAGTCATTGAAATTCTCCATTGTCAGTTTGTGTTGTTTTGTTACTTTATACCTCGATTGGCTTATTCCTCGTAAGAGTGATTGTGAGTTGAACTTTTGCGAAGATTTTGAGTTTTGCATTTTTCCTCACGCCTTCAGTTGTACTTTTTGTTTGGTTAAACTTGTTTGTGCTTTGAAACTTTGGTCTCTGGAGTCGTGGATTTAGGTTCACAACGAACACAGTCTTGTCAGAGTGAAAATCATGATGCCTCCCATAGCACAAATGTTGACGTCTAAGCACTGACCTGGGCTCAGTCATGGCAAGAAACATAATGTGCTATATTTGCACACAAATCAACAAAGTGATGAGACTAATCTGCAGGCAACATATATCAAAAGTGAGAGTGTTTCATAAAGGTCAGTATACAATAATGATGTGCATACAACTTAAACAGGTATTTGTAACATATATGAAATGCCCATAATAAAATCTGTACATGTACATATATTAACAATCTGTCAGTGATGACCTTTTATATGGTTTTATATGTGGGAATCATACCAATCAAATCAGTCACACCTCACACCATTCACCAAGAAGACCACAAACACAGTGTCAACACCGCATGTGTTCTGATCATGTACTGAACCAGGCTCCCCCCTCCTCACACAGAACAAAGCCTTGTCTTAATGCTTCTGTCATTGCAATAAATGATTTTCAAGATGTCCTGTGGATTATGATCTTGTCACTGTCTTTTCTCATTATTCAGAAAATTTAAGTATATGTCAAATTCAGAAACAGAAGAACATTTTCTCAAACATGCGTATGTCTTGAACCCCCTGATCTTAAATGTTTGTGTATGTGCTGTTAACCACCAACTGAAAGTACACATAGAATCAGAGAAAAGGGAACTGAAGAGTAAAAAGTTGACTAATTTCCAGGTTTTAGGACAGTTTTCTGCAACACTCTACTGTGTATTCATATGTTTTCAAATCACCATGTGCCTCAGATGACTCAGTTTAGTTTTATCATCTACACTAACAAACACTGCATGTATGTTTCATTTGTGGGTGAAAGTATTTAATTTAACAACCTCACATCACAATCTAACAATCTCACAGTATGTCTGCAATCTGATTGGACAAAGACAAATAACATAAACTCCACCTCCTTACATAGAAAGCACTCTGACTGGAGCTCACTTCAGTTGTGGACAGCGCAGAGCTACAGCCGCACACACCATGAACAACTTTTCCTTGATAACAACTTTAAGCCTCTTCAGTGAGTACTGCCAATGCATGACTATTAACTATATTCACAACCTTGTTGACTCTAAACCTCCAGACTGGAAACAAATAACTTAGTATTTACAACTTTCTGTCCTTTATTTTCTCTGCTGTTTGTTTCAGACTGGATCACCGTCTCACTTTCTGCATCTCAGACGGTGGAGGCTCAGCCAGGGGAAGAAGTTATGCTAATGAGCAACAACATGGTCAGCTATGATTGTCGCACATTCTGGTTCAGATTGGTTAAAGGGACCAAACCCAGCTGTATCTCTGTTAAGGCTACCTCAAACGGCAACGTTCAATACTGCGAGGGATTTTCAAATGAGAAATTTGAAATGAGCTCCAACACCTCCACCATCTTTCTCAAAATCAAACAAGTGGATTTATCTGATTCTGGACTATATTTCTGTGGATTTTACACAGAAGGACGCCTACTTCTCAGTGTAATAGATCTGAAAGTTAAAGGTAAGGTTATTGTAACGTCCTGTGTGTCTCTTGTTACCCATTCATTGTTAATTTATGTTTAAACTGTTTTTTAGTCATTTTGACACACACATAGACGTCTACCTAAAGATTGACAAAATGCCATTATCATGCAAATGTGTCACAAACAAATTCAAGACTAAATGAATCTTTATTTCTTTTAAAAGGCAGCAATGAGCCACTTGATGACAAGAACAGCACGTATAACAGTAAGATTCGTTGTGAGGACGATCAGATGTTTGAAGATCAAACAGTTTGGCTGCATATAGTTTGTTCAGTTTGAACTTTAGCCAGGTCTTTGAGGGAAAATCAACGGTAAATTCTTGTTTTTTTTAAGCAGAGGTTGAAGGAACATCAAAAGTGATGATTGTGATCCTGGGTGGTCTGACCTGTTTCCTAATGGTTGTCATCATTTGTCTGGCTGTTAAAATCAGGAAACTTCAGACAGGTACTTTTCAGAGCTAACCTCACATTCAGCTTTATTGCCAGTGGAAGTGTTCTAAAGACAAACTCCTCCCAAAGACCATCATCAATCGACTGACCAGAGGTTTTCTTTATTTTTCTATCTCATTGCTGATAAAGGCCAACAGAATCAAGAGCAACGAGAGGTGAGTCCTCTTTTAACATTTCCTGTTACACAGTCTTTGATAGAGTCTCTCCAAAAACACCAGGGACTGTATCAGCAAATATTAACGTGTCCCTGAAAGATTTATGTTTTGTATTGAAACTATAGGCTGATAAGCAACTATTGCAGTTTGTACATTGAAGACCACCAACAAATGCAGAAGGTCCTGCTCAGTAAAACACTTAAAGATCAACACTAACGTCTTCATACCAAGAACAATTGTTATTCTTGTGTATCGTTGTAGAAATTCATACTGGTGATATGTATCAATATTGGCAATGGCCTCAAAATCCTCTGTTAGGATTATTGTAGGATGGAAAGTCATGTCAAGTCACCACATGAAGACTGAAAATACTTTGTTTTATACAGAACGATTGACCTCTGATGACCTCCAACTTCTTGTAACAGTGATGGTTCAACCAAGAAAACCAAAAGAAGAGCGCAGGAGCCACATGTTATTTATGATTCTGTCAGATAACCTCAGGACGTAACTGGAGTATTGCATCATATTAACATGCTTTTGGGACTTGTGTCCAAAACATTGAATTTCAATAAGATATTCATTCATTTTAAATCTTCCCACATCATGCTTTAATTATTCTGTTATTTCTCTCAGTCCAAGCTCACAATCATAAAACAAACAGGACTGGTCTTTTACACAGTAGGAACCATTAGAGACAGTGTGGGGCTGCCCAGACTCTCACACACTGAGTGTTAGAAAGAGGAACGCAACTGTGGACCAGTGACTGAGGTACACATCACTAGTTTGACAGGAAGGAAACAGCAGTGGGCTGGTAATCAGGTGCCTCCCTAGCACAAATCTTGGCGTCTAAGCGCGAGCCTGGGCTCAGTCATGGCAAGAAACATAATGCTATGTTGTACACAAATCAACAAAAAGTGATAGTAAATATACTGCAGGCAATGTAACCACACAAACACTGCTTTCCAGCCATAACCACACACAAACACCTGTAGGTGCAGCAAGAATGAAGCTGCTCAAAAAGCTACACAAGGACATGTGAACATCCTCACCTCCTGTTCCACTACTCCCACATCCTCCACACACACTGACCATCTTACCTTCACAACATAGTGTCTGCTTTCACACTAGAGCATGAATTCAGAGAAGGTGCACTTGTCCAGTGTCTGGTGAATGGATTCACCAAGAAGACCACAAACACAGTCAGTCAACACTGCATGTGTTCTGATCATGTACTGAACCAGGCTCCCCCTCCTCACACAGAACAAAGTCTTGTCTTAATGCTTCTGTCATTGCAATAAATGATTTTCAAGATGTCCTGTGGATTATGATCTTGTCACTGTCTTTTCTTGTCTTTCAGAAAATTTAAGCATAAGTCAGAGATTCGGAAACAAGGAACTTTTCTCAAACATAAGTATGTCTTGTGCTCATGACCTTAAATGTCCTTACTCATTTTCTGATAATGTGGATGGAATCATCTGGAGCAATAAAACTGTTTTACTTCATCAGAACAAATCTACTCATTGCTGCCTTCCTAACTGGCTGCTAAGAGATGTTCTTCACCTTCATGTTACTTCAGACCTGCTCTACATCAAAACTGCCTGGAGAAGCCTTTGGTTATGATACGGCACTGTATAGATACAAAGAACTGGGTATCTGGCCCAAGTTCACTTCTACTTTCCAATGCTGATTTCTCTGATGGATTTCAAACTGGAGCATTTCACGTGACATCCAGCTCTAATGTCTTTGTCTACAACAGCGAGTTAGCCACATGTTAGCAGCTACCTTTTAAAGCACGTTAGCACAAAAACTGCAGCATTTGCATGGAAGTTATTTACTGTGTTACACATTTTATATCAGTCAGCAAAACATGAAAATTTCATTTACTTCTGTTATCAACCCTCATAACACTGGGAACACAATTTTTTTGTTGAGTTAGGTCTGACAGCTGTTTTTAACTAATTTTTTTGGGTCTTGAGAATCCCAAAACTGATCTCAGTTTTTCTCTATCACGTCAAGTTTTTGAACTATAGGATCCCCGTTTTCTTAAAACATATGAAAAAATACTATTACTTAACATATAAAAATATTGATATACAATGAAATATAAAAGAAACAGGCATGACTGCAGTGTTTAACAGTATTATATTTTTTTACAAAGGATATGGCTACTGTAATTATATTGTGTACGAAGTAGTTAAGGTAAAAATTAGCGTTTATAGCTCTTTCTGGAGTGTTCAACTTGAGGACTATAAGTTTGATGCTCAACAATAATCAGCCATCCATATGTACACTACTACTACTACTACTACAGCTAATCAGTGGAATTTATCTGGAGGTAAGCTGTGGAGAAAAAACTTGGCGTGCTAAAAAAAAACGGCTGCAATTTTGGAATCCAGCATGCAATTTTAGTTTTAATCAACATAAAATCCTAACTCAACAGAAAATTTTTTTTTCAGTGTTCTGATGTAATACACATAGAATCTGAAAGGAATTGAAGAAGTAAAAAAGTTGACTAATTTCAGGTTTTAGGACAGTTTCTGCAGCACTCTGCTGTGTATTCATATGTTTCAAATCACCATGTGCCTCAGAGGACTCAACTTATTTTTATCATCTACACTAACAAAACCTGCATCTATCTTTCATTTGGGGGTGAAAGTACTCAATTTAACAACCTCACATTCTGCATCAACACTGTTTTTCTCACATTATGTCTGCGATCTGATTGGACAAAGACATAAATAACTTAACATAAACTCCACCTCCTTACATAGAAAGCGCTCTGACTGGAGCTCACTTCAGTTGTGGACAGCGCAGAGCTACAACCCTTTTTCATGAACAACTTTGCTTTGATAACAACATAAGCCTCTTCCAGTGGGTAATGCATGACTATTAACTATATTACTAACTTTGATGACTCCTAAACCTCCACATTGGAAACTAATAGCTTAGTATTTACAACTTTTCATGCTTTATTTTTCTCTGCTGTTTGTTCGAACTGGATCACCGTCTCACTTTCTGCATCTCAGGCAGTGGGCTCATCCTGGGGAAAGTCATGCTAATGAGCAACAACATGTCCAACTATGATTGTCCCTTACTCTGGTTCAGATTGGTTAACAGGACCAAACCAAGCTGTATCTCTGTTAAAACTATCTCCAAGCGGCAATGTTCTATACTACGAGGATTTCAATAAAACATTTGAAATAAGCTCCAACACCTCCTTGCGTCTTTCTCAAAATCAAACAAAGTGGATTTATCTGATTCTGGACTGTATTTCTGTGGATTTTTACATAGAGGACCTACTTCTCAGTGTAATAGATATGAAAGTTAAAAGGTAAGGTTATTGTAAGCATCCTGTGTTTCTCCTGTTACTCATTCTTTGGTGTTCATTTATGTTTAAACTGGATTTTAGTCATTTTGACACACACATAGACGTCTACCTAAGCATTGACAAAATGCCATTATCATGCAAATGTGTCAGAAACAAATTCAAGACTAAATGAATCTTTATTTCTTTCAAAAGGCAGCAATGAGCCACTTGATGACATGGACAGCATGTATAACAGTAAGATTCATTGTGAGGACGATCAGATGTTTGAAGATCAAACAGTTTGGCTGCATTTAGTTTGTTCAGTTTGAACTTTAGCCAGGTCTTTGAGGGAAAATCAACTGTAAATTCTTGTTTTTTCTCATAGCAGTGTTTAACAAAATAGCAAAGGTGAGGCTTGTGATCCTGGGTGGTTTGACATGTTTCCTCATGGTGGTCATCATTCGCCTGGTTGTTAAAAACAGGAAACATCAGACAGGTACTTTTCAGAGCTAACCTCACATTCAGCTTTGTTGCCAGTGGAAATGTTCTAAAGACAAACTCCTCCCAAAGACCATAATCAATCAACTGACCAGAGGTTTTCTTTTTCTTTCTCATGGCTGATGATAAACAGAATCCATAGTGAAGAGAGGTGAGTCCAGTTTTAACATTTCCTGTTGTAGATTTCTTGATAGAGTCTTGCTGAAAACACCAGAGACTGTATCATATCAACGAATATTAGCATGTAGCATACGTTTCTTTTACATCTGTACTGAATAAAGACATCCAATAACTGAGTATTGTAGTCAAAAATGCCAGAATTGTGTTTTAGTTTTTAACTTTAGGGTCTCTTTTTTCTAATTTGTCCATTACAGAGCACCAACAAATGCAGAATGTCCTGCTCGGTAAAACACAAAGATCAACTCTAACGTCTTCTTATCAAGAACAACTGTTATTCTTATGTAACGTTGTAGAAAGGATTATTGTAGGATGGAAAGTCATGTCAAGTCACCACATGAAGACTGAAAATACTTTGTTTTATACAGAACGTGGCCTCTGATGACCTCAACTACGCAACAGTGACGCTTCAACCAAAAGCCAAAAGAAGAGCGCAGGAGCCACATGTTATTTATGATTCTGTCAGATAGCCTCAGGACATAACTGGAAGTCATGATGCATCATATTAACATGTTGTGTGTCTTGTATCCAAAACATTGAATTTCAATATAGATTTCATTTTCAAACTTCTTCCCTAATGCACTGCTTTGATTCTCATGTTATTTCTCAGTCAATGTCTGAGTTTTTTTTTAAAAAGGCAAAGAAAAGAAAAACAAGCAGGACAGGTGTTTTACAGAGGAGGAACTGTTAGAGACAGTGTGGGGCTGCTGTGTCTCTGTCAGGGTTTTGAGTTGAGTTTCTTGTTTTGTTATTTCCTGTCTTATTTTGAAAAGTTTTTCCCTTGTGTATTTCTGTCTACTTGTTTCCTTTCTTGATTAGTTGATTGATCTCACCTGTGTCTCGTTTTGCTACCCTCCCGTCTATTTAAGTTGTGCCATTGCCTTTGTTCTCTGTGGGTTCATTTGCTATGTTTATATCCATGTCCCTGCCATGTTTCCATGTGTTATCCCCTTGGCATCATTTTGAGTTTGGATTTCTGGTTTTTGCATTTTTGGTTTTTGGATTGTTTCTTACCATGTCTTGTTCGGAGTGAGTACCTGGATTTTGACCCTGCCTGCCTTGACCATGCGTAAGCCTAGCCCATTAAATAAACTGTTAAAGATCTTCTGTCCCTTGTCCTTGCCTGCATCTGGGTCCTGCTCTCACCTCGTAACCTAGTCTCCTGCAGTGCGTGTTACTCTGGAGGAGTGACTGAGGTTGTGTGGTCTGAACAAAACTGCACCCATCTGCCCATCATTTCACTGAGCTAACAGCACTCAGTGGTGTGTTTGACATCCAGACAACAAAACATGAGAAAGGTTGAATGATACAGAACTTCCTGTATCAAGTGTAATTTTATTCTCTGCAACTTGAGAGACAAACCTTAATGTGTATTCAGTGTTGTCTGTCACGACCCTCACCCTCACCCTTTTCCTGACAAGCCAAGGTAAGGGCGCATATAACTGCAGCAGCTGAGAGCTTTTCCTTTCGGTGCCATGTATGGCTGACTGTGTATGAGCTGTGTCTCGTCTTTATGACATTTTGTTGGGCTAGCACAGCACCGCCGCCCCCACCACACGCACCGCACAAACACAACACAACCAACACAACAAACCACCCGAAAAGGCCTAGCAGAGACTTTACTTCCTGAGGGGCCTCAGGAAGCACCACCTACCTCAAAAGCCACCGGTGTCTTTTCATCCCTGCTCTGTCGAGAGCATCCTGACAAACTGCATCTGCCCTTGGTCCCCCAGCTGCGCAGTGGCTGAGAGGAAAGTGCTCCAGAGGGTCATCAACACTGTCCAGGATATTATCGGCTGCTCTCTCCCCTCTCTGGGCGGAGCTACACAGCTCGCCATTGTTTGGAAAATGTTTCTCGCATCACTTCCAGGATACATCTTACCTGGGACATTCTCTGTTACCATCAGGCAGACAGACAGGGCATTGAAAACCAAGACTAAAAAGACAGGTTTTTACCCAACAGCAATAACTGCACTCAATAATGAAAAATAAGCGCCAATAATTATGTAAATATATATGTCTTTGAGTATGTGGCTGGACAGGGGTTTTATTGACTACGGCATTATCACAACAGACTGTATCATATCAACAAATATTAGCATGTAAATTTTCTTTTGTTTGTATTGAATAGAAAATGTCAATAACTATTATTATGATCAAAAATACTAAAAATGATATTTTAGTTTTTTTTTTTAACTTTAGGCTCTGCACCTATAATTTGTCCCACAGCACAGATACCAACAAATGCAGAAGGTCCTGCTCATTAAAAACACTTTAAAGAGAGTGACCTGGGCTCTCAGTCATGGCAAGAAACATAATGCTATATTTGTACACAAATCAACAAAGTGATAAAGACTAACCTGCACGGGCAACAAACCTTAACCACACAACACTGCTTTCAGCAGCCATAACCACACACACCAAACACACCTCGCAGGTGCAGCAAGAATAAACTGCTCAAAAAGCTTCTAAGGACATGTGAACATCCTCACACTCTGTTCCCTACTCCTCCACACTGGCCCTTCTTTACAGCCACAGCATGTGTCTGGCACCACACACTAGGCATGAATTCCAGAAGGCACACTTGTCCCAGGAGTGTCTGGTGGGTGGATTCACAGAAAGACCACAAACAGTCAATCGCTTTTAAGCCTGTTCTGATCATGTCTTCAAGAACCAGGAAATATATCTCCTCACACAGAAACAAAGCCTTGTCTTAATGCTTCTACTGTCATTGCAATAAATGATTTTTCAAGATGTCCTGTGGATTATGATCTTGTCACTGTCATGTACCGTCTCACTTTCTGCATCAGGCGGTGGAGGCTCAGCCTGGGAAGAGTCATACTAATGAGTAGCAACATGTCCAGCTATGATTGTCCAATACTCTGGTTGAAGTTAATAAAGGGACCAAACCAGCTGTATCTCTGTTAAAGCTACCTCAAGCGGCAACGTTCCAGCCTGTGAGGATTTCCAATAGAGAATTTAGTGGGCTCCAACACCTCCTGCGATCTTCTCCAAAATCAAACAAATTGGTTATCTAATTCTGGACTGTATTTCTGTGGATTTCATGAAGATGCACGCATAAAGCTCAGTGTAATAGATCTGAAAGTTAAAGGTAATGCTATTCTAACATCCTGTGGTTCTCTTGTTACATATTCTTTGTTTGTTGTATGTTTAAACTGGATTTTAATCATTTTGACAGACGTCTACTAAACATTGACAAAATGCCATCATCATACAAATTGTCAGAAACAAATTCAAGACTAAAAGTGAATCTTTTATTTCTTTCAAAAGGCAGCAGTGAGACTTGATGACTAAGAACAACATGTATAACGGTAAGATTACGCTGTGCGGGGCAGTCAGATGTTTGAAGAATCAAACAGTTTGGCTGCATATAGTTTGTTCAGTTTGAACTTTAGCCGGGTCTTTGAGAAAAATCAACATAGGTTCTTGTTTTTCTCTTAGCAGTCAATTTTTTGAAATGATCATTGGTCCTGGGTGGTTGACATGTTTCCTCTGTAGTTTGTCATCAAACATCTGGTTGTTAAAATCAGGAAACTTCAGACAGGTACTTTCAGAGCTAACCTCACATTCGGCTTTGTTCGCGGTGGGAAATGTTCTATAAGACAAACTTCTCCCCGAAGACCATGATCAATCTGACTGACCAGAGGTTTCTTTATTTTTTCTATCTCATTGCTGATAAAGAACCATCAGAATCAAAACTAGCAGTAAGTCTCTCTTTTAACATTTCTGTTACAGAGGTCTTTTGTTGAGTCTCTAGCACCTGAAAAGATTTATGTTTGTATTGAACATACTGGGCTGATAACTATTGCAGTTTGTTGCAGTGAGACCACCAACCAAATGCAGAATGTCCTGCTCATTAAAACACTTTTTAAAGATCTAACTCAAACGTCTTCTATCAAGAACAGTGTTATTCTTGTATCGTTGTGAAATTCATATTGGTGATATGAATCAGTGATATTGTAGCAAACATCAAAATCCTAGCGAACAAGTGCATCTGGTCTGAACTGACTGACCACCCCGAACCCAGCCGACTCAACCCCTCGCGCATGCCATCACTACTAGGCGCCTGAATGAGGAGAGGCAGATCTGCAAGCTTCACACCTGGGTGTGGGGGAGGCTAGTCTGGGATCACCAGGAAACTTCAAGCCTGCCATGTCTTCCAGGTGGGAACTCCTGACAGCTCTTAAATACGCTGAATACTGCCTTCTCTGCCAAGGACTCCCCGGCAGTAGAGCGCCCGCGCCCGGCACGGCACCATGGTGCAAGTGCTCCCTAACCTTCACCACCATGTTACCTTCGCACCCCCAAGAAGTTCTCCGGAGGTGGGGAGACTGTCGTTTGTTGTATTACAGACTGAATGCATTTCGATCATTCCTCAGCCTTCCCCACAGAGCAGGCGCGGTGGCGTTCACTCAGTCTCCCTACCTCCTGGCAAGATAAGCCTGGAGCCGCAAATGGTCCCGGATCTCGATCTGCAGAACAGCGAGAGACTTCATTAGCATGCAGGGCAGGCATTAAACCCGTAGTGATATTGAATCGTGAAGTCAGAGAGTTAGCGGTATCAGACAGGGCACGGACTCAGTTTCGCGACTCACGCGATACAGTTCACACCTGGCTGCGGACGGCAGAACAATATTCTCTGTACTCTTATTTTTTGAAAGGGCTTCTGACCAAATCAGGTTTTAATCCCAATGGAGTTACGGCCAGCCTTGACCAAACTAATTACATTAGCGATCCAGGACCAGACGTTTGCAGGAGGAAGGGGTTTCGCTCCAGGCCCCACGCCTGGCACCCACGGAACGCGTGTGGGATTCTGAAGGTGAGGTCCACTGACAGCACTTCCCCGACGAAGCGAACCACGGAGGCGGAAGTCCCAGAAGAACCTATTGCAGCTCGGCAGACGACTGTCCCCGGGCGCCAGCGACAGAAGGCAAGATTATGCTTTTACTCGACCAACGAGGACATCTCCATGCTGAATGCAGACTAAACCAATCCTCCTCCTCCTCAAACCTCGCCCCCCCTGACCGAGTTTGAGGTAATACACCACGACACCACACAAACACTAAGGGTATTAATTGACTCAGGGGCCGATCAAAGCCTCATGGATTGGGACTTTGCCAAGAAACTTGAGATCAAGATTAACCCTGTTCCTCAGCCCCTGGTGGTCAGCTCACTGGACGGCAGCCACATTTTCCGTGACTAACTCACCAGACAGAGGCAATTGCACCATTAGGCAGCGGAAGCACTCTGAGTAGACACCGGTTTTATCTGTGCATTTCCGCCTCTGCATCCTCCTAGTCTTGAGGGCTCCCAGTTTAGAAGACATAACCACCTCATATACACAGGCTATTTCGGACAATTATGAGTTGGAGCCATGGGATGCTGCTGGGCGTCAAGGTTCAAGTTCACATGTGCCTCGCCTAACCCTTCTCCTGTCACCAGAAGCTGATCCAGCAGCGCCCAGATGACCCAGCGTTCGAGGTGCTACCACGGTCTCTTGGTGAGGTATTTAGCAAAAAAAGGTAAAAGCCTCGTCACTTCCTACTCTCGCGCTTTAGCTGTGGTGCCCATCGAGCTACTTCCTGGGGCCCCCGATCCTAAGGAAGGATCTACTCCATTCTGGTCGAGACATCAAGCCATGGATAGATACATAGAACTTCCCTTAAGGCAGGGGCTCATCCGCCCTTCCTCTCTTCTCCAGCAGAGGGGTTCTTCTTCCCGTGGATAAGAAGGTTGGATCATTCAGACCCTATGATTACTCTCCTCAATTTGATCTGTTAGCGGTACCCTCTCCCCCCAATGTCAGCCGACCGACCAATTACAGGCTCAGTCTTCACGAGAAACTAGGTCTGAAAGCTTATCCTTGGTACGCAGTCAGGGAGAGCGTGAGTGAAGACAGAGTTCAACTTCCCCAGTGGTCATTCACGATGTTAGTAATGCCTTTCCGACTTTAATGCCCCTCAATCTTCCAGTCCATGATTAATGGCGTCTTAAAGGGAATTCTAAATAGTTTGTGTGCGTCTATCTGGACGACATTTTGATTTTCTACAACTTCTTAGAGAATACCAGCGTTGATCATCGCCAGGTTCTCCCATTGTGCTGGCTTGCTGTCCAAAAAGCCCCGAAAAAGAGTGAATTTCATGACGACACTGTGTCTTTCCTGGGCTTCATTGTAGCCCCTGGGAAGATATAGATTGACCCAGCTAAAGTTAGAGCAGTGGCTCGGTGGCCAACCCCAGATAGCTGCAAGAAAGGTTCAGCAGTTCTTAGGATTTTACCAGCTTTACAGAAGCGGTTTATCAGGAACTTCAAGCGCCATAACCGCTACTCCATATACTTCCCAAGACTTCAAGTGGTGCGACACCGGTTGAAAAGAGACCTTCCAGCAGTTAAAAGACCAGTTCACATCTGCACCCATCACTTGGATTTGTTCCCGACCCAAACAGTTCACCAGGTGAAGTCGAAAGCGCCTCTAACAGCAGGTGAGTGCCGTTCTCTCTCAGCAGTATCACGAAGGATAATAAAGCTCCATCCGTTTTCCTTCGCTTCCAAAAAAACTATCAGCGAGGCGAGCATAACTACGATATGTTTATCAAACTGTGTATAAAGTGGCGCTTCAGAAAAATTAGAACACTGGTTAGAGGCGCGGCACCCGTTATAATCCTGGAGCGGACCACAAGAACTTAGGAATACATCAAAAAGCCAGGTCTGAAACTCCGTCAAGCCAGGTAGTCACTTTTTTAACGGTTCAGCTTTGTTCTCCTACAGACCCAGCGCGGGGTTGCCACAGAAACGTGAAACCAGATGCACTTGTCTCATCTGTTTGACTCCGAGCCGGCTGCCAAGAAACCAACCTCAATCCTACCGCTGGACCGTGTGGTAGGAGCGGTTACGTGGCAGATAAAGCGAGGTGAAAACAAACAAACGGTGCAGCAAGGGACCGCCCATTGCGTCGGTTTGCCGCCGACAACCACAGTGATTCTCACCTGCCATCCTGGAATTAAGGGCGGTTTGAGTTTATCTCATGGTTTTGTTGGACCTCTGGAAGCAAAGGTCTGGGGGGTAATTGTGTGGGCCTTCCCGTCTCGCCCAAATACAGCCTCCTCAGCAGCAGATGGGATTTACTGCAGCCCACTTCTGGTGCCAACTTCGCCCTGGGCTGAATATCCTAGATCATGGGGCTTCTGCCTTCCAGGGCAGACCACAATTCTCACCATAGTTGATCGATTCTCCAAGATGACACATTTTATCGCACACAGCCGCACACACCATTAACAACTTTGCCTTGATAACAGCTTTAAGCCTCTTCGAAATTGGTACGCAATATGACTATTAACTATATTCACAACTTTGATGCGTGAAACCTCCAGATTGGAAACAATAACTAGTATTTAACTTTCCTGTCCTTTATTTTTATACTCTGCTGTTTGTTTCAGACTGGATCACTGCGATACCACTTTCTGCATCTCAGGCGGTGGGCTCAGCATACAGGGGAAGTCATGCTAATGAGCAACAACATGTCAGTTATACTGGTTGTACATTCTGGTTTAGTTGGTTAAAGGATAAACCAAGCTGTGTTCTCTGTTGGTTAGCTCAAACAGCAGGTTAAATACTGCGAGTTTTCCAGTAAACATTGAAATGAGCTGCCCTCCACGATCTTTCTCCAAAATCAAACCAGTGGGGTTTATCTGATTCTGGGACTGTATTTCTGTGGATTTTTACACTTGAAGGACATACCTACTTCTCAGTGTAAACTAGATATGAAAGTTAAAAGGTAAAGGTTATTGCAAAACATCCACATGTTTCAGTTACCCATTCTTTGTTTGTTTATGTTTAGAAGCTGGATTTTAGTCATTTGACACACCATGTCCTGCAAACATTGACAAAATGCATTATCATACAAATGTGTCAAAACAAATTCAAGACCAAAAATAAATCTTTGTTTCCTTTAAAAACTGTCGACCCACTTGATGACATGGACAGCCGCGTATAACAGTAAGATTCCATTTGTCTGAAACAGGTCATATGTTAGAAGATCAAACAGAACAGCTGCATTTAGTTTGTTCAGTTTAAGACTTTAGCCAGCTCTTTGAGGAAAATCAACTGCATAATTACTTATGCTGCTTTTTCTCATAGCAGTGTTTTAAAGTGTGATCACGGTCCAAAGGTGGTCTGGCCTGTTTCCTCATAGTTGTCATCATTTGTCTGGCTGTTAAAATCAGAAACTTCAGACAGGTACTTTTCAGGGCAACCTCATTCAGCTTTGTTGCGGTGAAATGTTCTAAAAGGGCCAAACTCTATACTCCAAAGACCACTGATCAATCGATGACCAGAGGTTTCTTTATTTTTCTATCTCATTGCTGATAGAACCAACAGAATCAAAACCGCCGAGAGTGAGTCCTAACAACATTTCCTGTTACATTCTTTTGATAGAGTCTCGCCAAAACACCAGGGACTGTATCAGCAAATATTAACTTGTCCTGAAAAGATTTATGTATTTGTATTAGACCTATAGGCTGATAAGCAACTATTGTAGTTTCTACATTGAAACTGTACGCGCAGAATGTCATACTCAGTGACCAAAACACTTAGATCAACTCTAACGTCTTCGCTGTCCAAGAACAATTGTTTATTCTGTAATGCATCATTGTAGAAATTCATGCCTGGTGATATGTTATCCAATATTGGCAGCAGCCTCAAATCCTCTGTCGGGATTGACGGGATGGAAAGTCATGTCAGAAGTCATCGCATGAAGACTGAAAATGCTTTGTTTTATACAGAACATGGCGCAACTTCTACTACATAACAGTGGCGGCTTCAGCAAAAGCCAAAAAGAAGGCGCGGAGCCACGTTGTGATTCTGTCAAGATAGCCTCAGGACATAACTGGAAGTCATGCTAGCATCATATTAACGTACTTTGGTCTTATTAATCCAAAACATGTCAAATTTCAATACGGTATTCATTTTTTCAAACTTCTTCATAATGCACTGTGATTCTCATGTTGACATTTCTCAGTCAATGTGGTTTTTTTTTTTAAAAGGCAAAAGAAAAAACAAAGCAGGACAGGTGTTTTTATGAGGAGGGCTATTGAGAGACAGTGTGGAGCTTCTGTGTCTCCTACGGTGAAGTGTTACTCTGGAGAGGTGACTGAGGTTGTGGTCTGAACAAAACTGAAAGATGCAAATCAGACTTTCAAAATAAGACTCTGACAGCAGAGGATATACAGGATGATCTCTGTTACTGAAAAATAGGAGTGTGATTTCAAAAACAATGTAACTAGAATTTTCCTGGAAGTATCTATAAAGAACAAAATATTCAGCACCCATCTGCCATCATTTCACTGAGCCTTAACCCTCAGTGGTGTGTTTGACATCAGACAACAAAACCTTGCCCAAGAAAGGTTGGATGATACAGAACTGCACTCTATCCAAAGTGTAATAATTTTTATTCTCTGCAGCTTAGAGACAAACCTTAAAAGTGTACTCACTGTTTTCTGTCGACCCTCACCTCACCCTTTTCTGACAAGCCAGGTGGGGGTAGCATATAGCTACTGTGGCTGAGGAGCTTTTTTCGCTTTAGAAGTTGCCAGCAAGCTGACAGCCGTATGAGCTGTGTCTCTTTTACCAAATGACATTTTGTTGGAGCTAAACACAGGCCACGCCCCCACCACCACTTTGGAAGTGTGTGCTGTGCCCACAAACCTGCCATGTTGTGAAGGGCACCAAAAATAGCCCTAATAAGAAAAATACCTCATGATCATGTACAAACAATAATGCCTAAAATATTTCATTTTTAATGGTGCCCTGCACCTCTCCTCAATCTCTAAAATTAAGCTTTTCTTTCCCATCTCCAGTGGTCTGTTCAGTTTGTGCCTGGCATACTCCAAGTTTGTACTCCAAGTTTCCAGTTTGGAAATGTCCTCGGCGACAGGAATCAAGAGGGGCAGAGAAGAGAAAAAAGAAAGAGAGACTGCATGATGTGACTCGTTCATCACTTGCAGGCCAAGATTTGTTTTAAAATGTTAAAGCTTGCTGAACTTTTATTATGCTGGTGCTATTTATTTTATATTTATATTTGGTTTTATTTATGATAATGGTGGCACTGATCATGTTAAAGTAAATCTTTTCTTTTCTCCTCTTGTTCTATAGTTTGATTTCTACTGTATTATTACTGACACTAAGTTGTTGTTACCTGGATCTCTTTGTTTAGAACATTTGTGGAAAATAATTATTGTGCCTGCTACAGCCAACAGGATCTCCAGGGGTTGCAGCCAAAGGTATTACAATCAAGTTTCTCCCTCTACAGACACAGCCACACAGACCACCCTTTGGCGTTTTCCACGCAACACCAGATAAACAAAGCTAATGAAAAAGCTGCAGGACGTAAACTTCAGCCACAAACTTTAACCACGTGGGTAAAGCAGTGCTCTCAAAATTCCCACCAGCATGTGAGGTGTGCTTTACCAGAATAACACACACACTGGAAAGTCTCTCCAACACCTATATAGCAGGTTGCTAGGCAAAACCACTACCACACCTGGGCCAGTCCGACCACATACAGACCTGGCACACGATCCCCCACATACCCACCCTCTCCAGGAAAACGCTCTTACACCTCCTCAAAAACTGTTCTTGACTCGGCCTGGCGGTGCTCTCAGCAGCTTCAGCAGTCTACTGGGACATTTTTGAAGGCCAGGACTTGGGCCGATGTGCACTTTTTACCAGTGGTGGGCTCATCTCGTGGAGGATGAATCCTAAGGTGGAGAAGGCTGGCAGAGATTGGTGCAAGGACAACAACTTGCTCCTGAACACAAAAAAAGGGAAAAACACGGAACTATTCATCAACCTTGGGAGGAACAAAAATGGCCTCCGCTGCTTTTCATTTAAGGGACACTGGGTGAAGAAGGGTCAAGGACCTCCAGTTTCTGGAGATCCATCAAGGAGGGTCTGACCCTGGACCAACACAACAGAGCTGAAAAAAGTCCCAGCAGAGACTTTACTTCCTGAGGGTCCTCGGAAGCACCACCTACCTCAAACCGCCCGGTGTCTTTTGTCCCTGCTCTGTCGAGCATCTGATAAACTGCATCTGCACTTGGGTTCCCCAGCTGCACAGTGGCTGAGAGAGAAAGCACTCAGAGGGGTCATCAACACTGTCCAGAGATGTGTCATGCTCTCTCCCCTCTCTGGATGAACTACACAGCCGCCATTGTTTGGAAAAATGTTCGCCATCCTTCAGGATACATCACACCTGGGACATTCTCTGTTACCATCAAGCCCAGACCAGACAGGGCATTGAAAACCAAGACTAAAAGACATAGTATGTGAATATGTCTTTGGGTGTGTAACTGGACAGGGTTTAGTCTATTGGCAGAGCTTGTGTTTTCTTTTAGTCTCTCCCCAACCTGATTATTCATTTTTTGAGATACTTATTAATTTAACTCTGTGCATATAAGGACAGCACTTCAATTTTATTCTCTGAACATTGACAAAGTGTTCTATCCTATTCTAAATGGAGTCAGACAGTGGGAAAACCATCTGCTGATGAATATCTGATTACACACCTGGCCTCAGCCACTGTTTCACTAAGCAGAAACACAAGAGAACCAATGTCTGCAGAGCTGTTGTCTGCAGCAGTGGAAGTGCATGAAACAGGTTCCCGACTGTACATCTGACAGTAAGAGCCAGCTCAGTGTGCTTAGAGAAAAACATGCAGCGCAGTCATCAATATAACAAACACATTTTAATTGTCGTGCAGGCTTCGTAATGACTTGATAAAATGCACTTTTATAAGCAGACTTTGACTCTCATCTGTATCTGTGCTGCCCACTGTTGCACAGTCGGTGACATCACTTCATATTTACTGGGGTCTCACAGCTCGACCTTCAGCCCTCTGCATCATAACCACAAACAGCCAGGAGCGCCGTGCTCACACAGAATCACTCTGTAGTAGCCAGAGAACTGTCAGGCTGCACATTTTACTACCAGTAGGAAAAATAAGGGGAGTCTGGGAGGCAAAAATTAAACCCAGGTACCTCAGAGTGAGAGGCTCTTTTTCTGATTAGCTGTGATTCTGCAAAATGTTTTCATTATTCAGCTTTTGCCATTTTTCAGAATTTGGATTCTGATAGGCACAAGCTGCAGATCTGGGTTGTGTTCTGTGATAAACAAGTAGACACTCTGTACACACATGCTGTCAGCAGATCGACTCAGATACGGTTCACAGTGACAACTGCTCGTACTCATCTGCTGCTGCCTTCCCCTGCAGGTGAATGGGAGTTTCCATTTTGCTTACCGAGTTCAGTTTCAATACATGAGGGGTGGAGGGCGAGGGCAAACCAGCGATCACACATACAGCTATTTTAATCCCACTGCATGCGTTAGCGCCTCACAGTGCATTCTGATGCAAGTATAATACAGCAGCACACAAACACACATCAGCTCAACTGTCACTTTATTTTGGTGTGTTTCACCCAGCGACGAATGCGGCGCTATTTAATTTAATGTTTTCATTCAGGTTGCATATGGCTACAGTCAGTCAACGGTCATAGCCATTCTGGAAAGCCTGCTACCGGGCTGCATTATGTTTTTGTGGAGATATAGAAAAATGGCGGCTATGCTAAGCAGCTAAAGCTGTAATGTTGGCGACTTCAGCAGGGCACAACAAAACAGGATCTCGTGCCGCATAACCAGAGATAGCTAGAAGTCAAATCATTTCATTAGCCAGCACTTGGCCTCCTTCTTAACAAAAAGATCTCACCTATCACTTGTTGAAACAGCACTGTGAATTCATTCACATCTCTGGACTCGACATATAACTTTTGTTTTCAGTCAGAGTCTCAGCAGTGAGCGAATCTTTGCAAATGTGCATATCATTGAGACCAGCCGCCAAGATATCCTGAAAGAGCTGTCGCACAGTTGCTGTACGAGCGACCTCTCTTCTTGGACAGAATTCATTTTATCCGCACCCCATATGTGTTCAGCCAAAGAGTCTTGGCGTGGTGGTTCAGGGTAAAAAACAGCTTGTCGCGGCACTGGGAGAGCAATGAACATTGCCATTAATATCATAACGACAAAGAATCCAGAGTGTCATCCCCATTAACCAACTCTGTCTCTGCATGTAAGCTGTACATTTTATTCCTAAATGTGCCGTCACAGACAAACTCGCACTGCTACTAGAGCAGGCACTGAAATGCTGGCTGCAAAGTGCGTTTCTGCACAATCTCCCTTACAATGTGAAATAGCCTCTCTAAAGTTGGAGGCTAAAGTTGATCTAGGTCTGGAATCGACACAGGCTCTGTTAATAATATAATGAGAGAGGCCAAATATCTCAAGTCACCACTGACAAGCTCAACAATAGAACACAGTGCACCGCCAGCATAGCCAGAAACAACAAGGGCCACACGCAATGACAATTTAATAAGTGAGCAAAGGAATATAAGAAGCAGTATATATAGAAGAGAGGCTGGTCGTGGGAGATGAGATGCCGCGATGTGGAATGAGCAGGAAGCTTTCAATTGATTGAGGGGATGAGGGCATGGCAGGGCAGACTAGAGTGAAAAAAAAGTCATTCTGCAGTGGTCCGCTGTGTGTTTCAGGCTGGATCTGTGTCTCGGGTTTGGACCTTCGCACTGTGGAGGTCCAGCCCGCCCAAGACGTCACACTGCAGTGCTGTGAGATTACCAATAGTGTAATATTCTGGTTCCAAGTGGTGAACAGGACCCAGGCCAGCTGCTTCGCCACTATGTTCAGCCCTATAAACCGCTCTTCGTACAGTGATGGAGTTAAAGACGGAAAATTTCGGCTGAGGGCCAATCCCTCCGCTGTCTCCCCCAACATTACGAAGGTGGATTTCTTTAAATCTAAAAATAAAGATTAAACTTACCTTATTTTGTTAAAAGGCACCGAGGGAGCTCATGATGACATTGACAGATAGCCTCAAAGTAAGAGTCTTCATTCTTCAGATTCACTTCTAGTCATTTTTAGATGTAAAAACAGGATGGCTGACTTAAGTTTTATCGTTATTTCTCATTATGCCAGCAGTTCTCAGGTCAGTAAAGACAGAAATAGAAGTTTAATAATGTTATCTTTCTTGTGACAGCGTCCAATAGAATTTCCTCGCAGGTGAATCTGTTCCCAGCCGGTCTAGCTCTCTTCCTCGTGGCAGTCATCATCAGTGTGTGTGTGGAAAAAACAGGAAACTTCAGAAAGGTACTTTTTGTTTTAATTGGGGTTTTTTTCACATCTTCTCTAAAGTTGCTGGAAAAATATTAAATTGTCAAAACACAGTGACAGCAGAACTGATGATTTGTCATTCAGCCACCAACGAAAGACAGATCAGCACAGGGTGACTCCGGCGGTATCATTCACTTTTATTAGTATAAGAATTTTCTAACTATGTCCGGTCATGATTTGGCTTTTCACTGAAGTTCAGCATTTTTATTTTTTTTAACAGAATCATGGCTCTGATGATGACCAGAACTACACGGCAGTGACTTTCTCGCCAAGGCAGAACACGCGGTCAGGGACAGAGGGCAGGTAAGTTTACCGGGAGGCAGGCGAGGTAGGCAGGGACAGCAACAGGAGAGCAGGCAGGTAAAGACTGCTGGACCGTCTCGCATGGATGCAGAAGAACAAGCTGGCAAAGAGCAAGAGTGCTGGAGAGGCTTAAATACTCGGCTGATTAGGAATGAGCTGCAGCTGTGCTTGCAGGTGAGTGGAGATGGGCTGATGAGGTGGAAGTGGCTGACAGGTAGAGTGGAGCAGAGGCAGAAGAGTGGAAAATTACTGAAACAGAGGGAGAGGAGGGAAAGCTGGGAGAATGGGCTGTGACAATTAGATAGAGTCAGGCAAGAAGCAATGGCCGTCAGCCAGAGAGTAGGTATTCTGAACCCCAACTGTGGCCATTTTGATTGTTCTAGGCATTAAAAACAGCTTTTACCCTGGTTGTGTTACTTTGATGTGTGTTGTCTGTGTGTGTGTGTGTGTGTGTGTCTGTGTGCGTACGTGTGTGGTGAGCAGCATGACAGCCACCTCTAAAACCACAATCAGTGCAGCGAGGCCGATGTTGAAGCAAACTTTGCCACCTGCAGGCTGCACCTGCAACAATCTTTGCATCATATGACTGTCTAATGGAAATACAGGCAGAGAAACACAAAACGAGCTGCTGGCTGAGGACCAAACTATCTGCGACAACTGGACACACCCCATAATGATGAAGATGTGGCTGTATGCACACCAGGACAGCTACTGCTTCAATTATTGCTGTAGATTAGTTGGATGACGCATCGGCACAAAGCTGATGACAATGCATTGCTGTTGAGTACTTAAAAGTACATATGTTATAGTAAATGCATGGTGACAGGGTCCATTTTTCTGCAGAATGAATACTATTTTTGGTAAATATTGCCCCCATTACTTACCTACTATTACTCTAGGTAATGGAGTATTTCTACAGCGTGCTATTTTCCTGTACATGAAGGGTCTGAGTACTTTTTCCGCCACTGACTGCTGATTGGTGCACCAGTGTTAAATGGTAAATGGCCTGCACTTATATAGCGCTTTTCTAGTCATGTGACCACTCAAAGCGCTTTACACTACAAGTTGACATTCACCCATTCACACCAAACGAAACAGAGGATTTCTAACCCATTCATACACCGATGACGCAGCATCGGGGGCAATTTGGGGTTCAGCGTCTTGCCCAAGGACACTTCAGCACGCAGCTCAGAGGAGCCGGGGATCGAACTGCCAATCCTTGGAGAGGTGGACGACCCGCTCTACCACTGAGCCACAGCTGCACCCTTTACTGTTTGCATCATCTTGGGTCCTTACCGGAGGAAAAGCGTAACAAAAGGCTCGGAACGTCACAGAACGTCACATTCGGCTTGTGTAGAGTTTAATAATTCATCTTTGTATTGTTTTCTGTCGTTATTTTTCTTTTCTGTATCTCATTTGTCTGGTGCTCCTTGTGGCTGTGACACCAGTGTTTCTGAAAGCGTTAATGTCGTTGGTTTGAACAGCCCGTGAGACGAAAGAAACACCCACCTTTTTATGTAGAGACCACTCAACCTGCAGCACGGTTCAGAGCTGCAGTCCCACGGCTCACATCACGATGAACCTCTGTTTAATGACAGCTTTGCTCTGTGAGTATGTCTCCCAGCCTTTATCGGTTCAACAGCTGTTAATACAGCAACCCAACACTGAAACGTACCAATTGCTCGTAAATAACATTTGCTTGGTTCCTGTTTATGGACAAGTATCATGTTGTTTGTTTCAGGCTGGAGCTCCGTGTCAGGGTCTGAGTTTCATGCTGTGGAGGTTCAGCCTGGGGAAGAAGTCACACTGCTGTGCTCCAACTTTACCAGTTTTCCCTCAAACGTATTCTGGTTCAAACTGGCCGACAGACTCAACATCAGCTGCATCTCCTCTATGGTCAGCTCTGATGGAAACACAACGTACTGTGACGGATTTCAGGACAGCAGATTTAGTATGACATCCAACATGACCACCCTCTTTCTCAGGATCAAACACGTGGACTTATCTGACACTGGACTGTATTTCTGTGGATCTCGCTCTGATCATAAGCCTGTAATTGTCAGTGCAACATTTTTAAAGGTTCAAGGTAAGAGGGCTGTGAAGTTTTGAAGTAATCACTAGCAATGTAGGAACTGTGATGTATTTCTAACGGCACACAACAGATAAAATTATAGATTTAGTATTTGTCTCGATGAAATGTCTTTCACTTCTTTTCCTTTCGGCTGTTCCCTTCAGGGGTCGCCCCAGCAAACCATCTTCTTCCACCTCGCCCTGTCCCCTGTATCCTCTTCCCTCACACCAGAAACGTCTTTCACTGTGACACTAATAACAAAGACAGACTTGCAACTTTAAATATGTGTTAATGCACCAAAGGTAAAGTTCCCCACACAGTCTGATTTCAGAAATAATATCTCCTGCAGAAAGCACTCATGGAACAACAAGTTGGATCCTGGGCGCCGCGGCTGCTTTCATCATCGTTGTAATCACATGTGTGGCTGTGACAACCGTCAAACTTCAGACAGGTGCTTGATTTAAAGTTCTCTAACGACAGCGAACAATGCCAAAGCAAAAACCTCAGTGCTTTTGAAAAATGACGTGTTGTTTCTCTCTTTCAGCGGCTAATGAAGAACGGGATCTGCATCGTCGCAAGGTAAAATCAGAATAATCTTAAATTTAGACTGATTCATACTTTTTTTAACAGTCGACTAAACCTTGATGTCCAATCAGGAGCAGCGTTTTGTCGACTGTGCAGGACAAAAGGATTTTACACGCTGTAGTTTTAATTAATGGTAGAAATATCAGGTACGCGCCCCGACAAGTCGACTAATGGCTCGGTCTGACGGTTACCAGGCGACGAGGAGTATCTTTAGTCAGGAGCCATTTTGTTGTGGAACAGTGAATGATTGGATCTCTTCAGCTGTGTAAGATGTGTGACTGTCAGATACTTTATTTACAGACTCTGGACTCTGACGAGCTGAAGGATGAAGCCCCGAGTTTGTATTTATCAGCGGTGAGAAGCAGGAGGCCTGTGTCCGAGAGAGAAGTGGAGGCTCTTGTGGTTTATGCCGCCAGCCGTCAGACTCGAAGAGCTCACTGAACTGCAGCTAATGCTTAAGCCAGTCTGCATCGCTTTGTCAGCAGAATCCAGTTTTCAGATGGAATCAATGTATTAATAAAACACGTGCAACCATTTTGCTAGTGCTGCAGTTAAATTCCCGCCTGCTGATCGGTGTTCGGTGGAGCAGGAGCCACAGAGAACACCGTCTGCAGCGCTGCTGCCTGCAGCAGTGCGCATGTGAGTGAGGTTCCCATCGCTTGTCATGACAGGAAGACACAGCGCAGTGTGGTCAGAGCATGGCTGAGGTGAAAACAATAAGACCTGTTCACTCCAGCAGCTCCGTGAGAATAAAGTCTGACATGAAGCAGTGAACACTTTCTTCATGCAGTCCAGTAATCAGTGTAACACCTGGACCGTTTGATTATGATGCGTGATGTTGCAGTAAGTCATGAATTAATAAAAATACACTTATAACAAACTGTGACTCTGATCTGTATCTACTGCTGCCCATTGTTGCACAGTTATCAGTGAGCTTGCTTTATCATCACTGAGTCAGGGGAAGCTCGGCCTTCAGCTCTCTGCATCATTGCCACACACAGCCAAGGCCCTCGTGTTCACGCAGGATCAACACACTTTATAAAGTCAAGATGTACCTCTGTCAGTAGAACAATCAACTGAGAACATATTGTTGGTGGTTAATCACTGTCAAACTGTGTCTCTGCTTCCCTGATCACAGGTCACACCTAACAGACTCCACTCACGCACACACACTCATATTGCCTTTATTGTGGAAAGATGTCTCTTGCAAGGTGACGCTTGCACCGTCTCATGCCACAGCAGCTTAGGGCTGCACATTTATAAAGCTACCCACAATACAGACATGCTATCTTTTATGAATAAATGAGAGACAGATGTGACTTATATATACATACATACATATGCAAACATGTTTCCAATAAATATAAATGAATGAACAATATCACAATGATTTACCATGTATGGTATTATTATAGGTGCTATGGTTTTTTCCTGTGGGGAGTGAATATGACACGACAAATGTTCTGATGTGGACGCAGACATGAACATGACAGACTGCACTTCCACAAATTCTACAGACTTGTACACACCAGACTTCTTTTCGTAATATTAAATATGCCCTGTCGCATTAATTCTCATGACAGCATTTCTTCTGTGGGTCTGAGCAGCCGGATAGACCCCACCTCTTTTACTGGAGCACAGTTCAGCCATTTCAGCTGTGCACTCACACAGTACGCACAACGATGAACCTCGCCTTGACAACAGCTTTACTCTGTACCTTCAGTAAGTACACCTATGCTGATGATTTACTCATTATGATTGTCAGTTTTCCTTCAGTAACCTGGCTACAGACTGTTCTGTAGTAACAGCGTCTCTTTCTTGTTCATGTCCTGTTCAGTTACATGTTTATGGACAAGTATCATGTTGTTTGTTTCAGGCTGGAGCTCTGTGTCAGGGTCTGAGTTTCACGCTGTGGAGGTTCAGCCTGGGGAAGAAGTCACACTGCTGTGCTCCAACTTTACCAGTTTTCCCTCAAACGTATTCTGGTTCAAACTGGCCGACAGACTCAACATCAGCTGCATCTCCTCTATGGTCACCTCTGATGGAAACACAACGTACTGTGACGGATTTCAGGACAGCAGATTTAGTATGACATCCAACATGACCACCCTCTTTCTCAGGATCAAACACGTGGACTTATCTGACACTGGACTGTATTTCTGTGGATCTCGCGCTGATCATAAGCCTGTAATTGTCAGTGCAACATTTTTAAAGGTTCAAGGTAAGAGGGCTGTTTATTTTCTGCCTTTTGTTTGGAAAGAAGCAGATATTTATACCCTGTCAATATAAGGCTTAAGCTTTTATACCATGCAAACATTTCACAATATGTCTCATAGGAGCGTTTGATATGAGTGTGAGTAAGCTGATGATTGGGATCCTGGGTGCTCTGGTTATTTTCCTGGCCCTGGTCGTCACTCTTCTGGTTGTCAGAATCAGGAAACGTCAATCAGGTACTGATCATTATTGAAGTTGATGAAAAGTCCATCAGTTCTTCAAATAAAAGTCTTGACAGCAACATTCTTGAACAAGAACTGACCCGGTGCTGTGGTTCTGTCGCTTAGCTCATAACGACGAACAGAATCAGCAACACAGCGAGGTAAGCATGGTGTGACAGTAGACTGGTCAAAGTTTGGCTCAAGATCCACGTGAGATGAAGAGCGTTCATGTGAGTGTGTTCGTTTGCAGAACCTGGACTCTCGTGATCTGAACTACGCTGCCCTGACTTTCCGTGCAAAAGCAAAACACAGCAGGAGGTCTTCGTCAGAGAACCAGCAGGGGTCCGATGTCGTGTATGCAGCCACCAGATAAACGGACTGTGCTGAGGACTGCGGCTTCCTAGTCTTCTGACCGCTCAAAGCTCTTTTACACTATCAGTCTTTCTCATTCATGCGCCCACGGAGTGACCAATTGGGGTTGGACAGTTCGTGATGTCGGGATCAAACTGCCAATCTTCTGGCCGGTGTACGGCGAAGCAGACGTGTGTAAGTAACATCTGGAAAAGCAGCTGTGACTGTTCTCTTCTAGTGAAAAATGAGAAAGGGAAGAAGTGAATCAGTGCCGACTTTTCTGCAAACTAGTCAAAGTCATCAGCTACATCCATAATGTTAGCTAGATATGCAAAGATGTAGGGGAACATACAAATAAAGGTTAAGCTGACGGTCTGTAAGCTGATGCCTGAATAAATATGCATTTGTCATCGTGTTTGTGGTAATAAACGACATCTCAAACACACCGGGACTGTTCTGCCATTGTGATCTATTCTCTCTCCAATGTGTCATTTTCACGCTGCAAGTCAGAGTCACAGAGCAGCACGAGGGCACCGTGCAGCAGCAAGGGCGACTGAGGACACAGCTGCAGAGTGGTCGCAGTAGCGTTGTTCGCTATTGATTATTCTGGTTATGAGAATGACTGTGTCGTCTTGTAAGATGGCTTAAAATGGTATAAAAGTCATATCACAGCCGAGTCTGAGTTAGATCCATGGTTGTAAATATGTTAGACAGAGCAGAGGACAGAGGTCACTGTCATAATATGATGTCGGCGGGTGTGAAAGTGGACAGACTTGTGGTTTGGCTTCTCATCTTCATCTTTTGATCTGCAAATACTGCGAGATGTTTACTGGGAGCTCCTCGTGGTAGCGTTTGTGTTTAACTCTGTGCTTGGTACTTTACAAATAAATCATCGTGCGGTCGCGTTCACTACAGGAGAAAAATTAGAAATGATTCATTAAGATTTTCCGATTTCATGTTTATTTTTTGTGCTAAGTATGAGCGACGAAGTAGACATAAAAATAAATATGACGTTTCCTCGCCATGTTGAAGGGCATCTGCATTCTCTCATTTCTGCAAGAGGGAGGATCGGGAACCTAGGGAGGTATTTCTGAGGAGCTAGGAGTGAGGAAACAAGAGTGCATCCTTCACAGAAGCCCTCCCTGGTCGGTTGTTCTGATTAGATGCTGACTGGACTGATCTGACGCTTCAAAACATCAGATTCTGATTCAACATCTATTCAAAATTGTTGTGGATCATAGATGCGATTAAAGAAACGGCCCACATCAACAACTGTCTTCATTTTTTTCAGAAAGCTCTCCATTCTAATGATTTTTATCTGTGATTTCCTCATTCCTCTTTCATTGTGGGAGTAAAGCGAGAGAGGATCTGTCCATCATAGAGAGAAACATTTAGCCTAATAAATCATTTCCACTGCTGAAAACACTAATAACTGAATTAACTTAACTGAGTGTATCCGCTGTCTCAGAGGAGGCTTGTTTGATGTTAGACGGGGGTGTGCAGCAGGAGGACCTAGCGTGGCACACAGCGCTTGTCTTACAGGAAGAGACAGCACAGTGTGGTCCGAGCACAACTGAGAGGAAAACCACCATGACGCCTGCAAACTCAAAGCTTTGTGAGAGTCAAGTCACAAATCGAGCCGTGAAAAAGAACTTCTCAGCACTTCAACTGTGCTATCAAATCATGCATGAGTGGATTAAAACTAAAATGGATTTTAAAAAATCATTCATAGTCATGTTTGTCATAATAAATTCACGAGTTCCACCTGAGCCTTGTTGCATTGTGGTGGCAAACAGCACTGTCTGTACTGCGATGTGTATCTATATCTGTATCTACACCTGCATCACCATCTGTATCTGTTCCTATATCTGTATTTGTATCTGTATCTGTATCTGTGTCTGTGTCTGTATCTGCTTCTTGTCTGAGGTCTCAGCAACAGGAAGTTTGGCCTTCAGTTCTCTGCACCGTAACCACAGGCAACAAAGGCCTTCGTGTTTCTAGACAACAGCAAGGTGTACGTAAGGACCCACTGAACGTGAAGATACAATATATTATACTTGATGAGGTAAATCAGTCCCCGCTTAAACTCACACCAAACAAAACTTGTGAAAAGATACACGAAGCAGCGTGACAGTTGCCACCCTTCATGTAAAACTGTTCACCCCGCTGCAGACGCTTGAAGACGGGACAGATGATCATCATCAAAGGTGTTTGCAGCAACATGATGGGTTTGAGGATGAAAACCATTTATACGCAGCTTTTTATTTTTCTTGGTAGCTCTTCCATAGATCCCCCTTTTGAACTGAAAGGCCTGCGTGTCTTCCTCGCTAGATGAACTGGTGAAAACTCAGAAAACAACTGGAACGTTTCCTGCTGATGTCGATGGCCAAATGGATGTTACCAAGGCCTGAAGCCACTCAAAGCAGAGTGTTGAGTGTGGCCCAACCAGAGAGGCTCAGGAAGTAACTGAAGCTAAACTAGAAGAAGCCAATTTGCTTCCCCATCTGCACAATGAGTGAAAGGTAAGAGTTTATGTTGAACGATATTTTCCCTATTAGCAGTGAAAACAGCCTGAATAACACCAATTCATAACACGTTTGAGGATTTTTAATGTTGCAGCTGGTTGACTTTTGACTAGATTACATACCTATGCTTTGTCAACTTATCACATGCTTAAAACTGGTCACAGGTTTTCAGCGCCGAGTCTCGCACCACGATGATTGGCTTTCAGCCACATGCTATTTTTGCACCAGTTTCACAAGAAACAACCAAAAACAGCCGATCATAATTACGTCAGCAGGTCTTGTTGTCTGCACGTCACTTCAGTTGGTGCTGACAGATGTTTCGAACTGTCTGAGGCATCGAGCTGCAGCACAGACTGGACATTTGAAGTGTCATTGAATTACAGTGGACTGCACCACATTAGCTCACATGCACACTGTTGCACCGGAGTGAGAAGCTGCACTAGGTATACGTGCAATTTGAGGTTCAGTGTCTTACCCAATGACTTTCGGCATGCAGGCTCCAGGAGCCGGTGATCAAACTGCCCATTCCATCTGGTAGGCGGACAACCGCTCTACCTCCGGCCACAGCCGCCCCCTTCACCTTAAGAAGTGCATCATCATAAATTTTGACATCTAAATTACATTTCCTGATCCCTCTAAGTCCATCTCATCTAAGATGGTGAGAAGATCTGTGTTCAACACAGCAGACAGTGGCAGAGCTACAGCAGGTGCTGGTTCATCTACCACACCTGGCTTCAGCCAGTTTTAAACCTACCCATCTTTGGTAGATATGAACGTGATGGGTTTACACTATATCGTGCTGTGAACGTCTTGAGTTTGGCTGTAAGCTTTGATGCTTTGGGCTTTTTGATTTTTTTTTTATTCAAGAGGCGGTATGAAAAACACTCCACCTCTTTTCACCACCACCACATGGGTTACTTGATATAAAGCACAATGAGAGACACAATCTGACACAGAATGAGGAACTTCGTCGTCATACCTTCACTTCTCTGCAGCCTCAGTAAGTACTTTCACTGATTACTATTAATAAAATCACATGAAGACATTCCAGTTTCAGTCAATGATGAGGATCCCTGCTGTTTGCTTCAGGCTGGGTGTCCGTCTCAGCGTTTGAGTCTCAGGTTGTGGAGGTCCAGTATGGTGAGAACGTCACACTGCTGTGCTCCAACTTTTCAAGTGCTCCCGCTCAGATAATCTGGTTCAAGCTGGTTAACAGAAGTCAGATCAGCTGTGTCTCCAGTATCTTCAAGCCCCATGAACCTGCCAACCCATGTCAAGGATATCAAAACGAAAAATTTGGAATGAGTTCCAACCTCTCCACTGTCTTTCTCCACATCAGACAAGTGAATATGTCTGACTCTGGACTTTATTTCTGTGGATGTTACATTTCCAGAAACCCACTTTTTGTCACTGCAGCATATCTGGAGGTTCAAGGTAAGACTGATGTAAACTTTGGTCTGTCCTTCGATTGATGTGGCCTCTTTGGTCCGTGTGAACTTAAGTGAACTTAACACTTCGTTCTGGTAAACTTCATAACACATTCATCAGATTATTCATCCAGTCATTTCAGTTCTAGTTCTTTCCTGTTCCAAAATCTTCTCCATCCATTCTCCTGTAGATGTGTTTAATGGAAAAACAAACCAGATAACATTCATCTTGGCCGGCGTGACTGTTTTCCTCGTTATGGTTGTCATTTGTCAGGCTGTTCGAATCAAAAAGCTTCAGAAAGGTAATCTGATTTATTTTTGTTGTATTTTTTGACGTTGTACCTGTATGACAGACAAATCCACAATTTCCTGTTTCACAAAATTCCTTATTGGCACTAGAAACTGTCAACTTATCAGACTTACTGTTTCTTTCATTCAGCTCGCGCTGAAGGAGAGTGTCCGCAACCGACAGAGGTGACGTTAAGGATTACGTTTCATTTTTTTGTGTCTACCTCAGCACATTTGTCACTTGAGAGATGAATGACTGAAAATACTTTGGTTCACAGATTCAGATGGACTCCGATGAGCTGAACTACGCAGTTGTGTCTTTTAAACCCAAAACAAAAAGAAACCACAGGTCTGCACCAGAGGAACCAAATGTTAGTTACACTCACAATTAGATAGACTCAGGAAACACCTGGACCAATTCTTAATACATCAGTGTTTCAGCGAGGATCACTTTCACCTATCACCACAGAGTCAAAGTTACTCTCAACACTGTCAAACAGATTCATGCAAAATGTACAATATTGTCAGCTTCAGCCTGAAATTTCAATCTGAGTGAGAGGAAATGTGATATTGACGATTGTCCAGATGGTGACAGTCAGTTGGAGCTCTGCACTACTGCAGTTTTCTGTGTATGTGTGTATGCATAGAAGCTTTTGAGCGCATTACAGTCGGGTGCACTGGTGTCGCAGCTGTAGCTGTGTCACGAGAGGTGTCACACTCTAAGACTTGTAAAAGGATGCCGCTGTATCGCATCTGAAAGCACTCATCAACCCTTCCTGATAGCTGCCAGTCACGTGCAGATCTCTTTCACACACACACACACAGGGCTGTTCTCTGTGGATTTCACATAACAACATAGTCATTGTATGTATTTGTAATTCATCTTGGATTAAATGTTACTGTATTTTCACCTTCTTTTAAAAAGTCAGTATAATAAACCAATCCAACAACTTCCTCTTCACCAGACATTTTAATACGCATCTTAACTTATTACTGAGGCTGCAGGTTGCAGTGGTGTTCAACTGGACTGCCACGATATTGTGTATACAGCCTGTATACATACACGCCGATGTTCACGCAACAGTGAAGTGTTTTGTTGTGACTTTATAGTGTTGATATCGCTGGAAGTCACGTACAGGCCCAATGGTCGCTCTCCTTTACGCTCAGTTTTTGTGACCAACAGCTCCTGAGGGCAATCCGTGGCTCTTCAGCTGCTAAAAGCTCCACTACGTTCACCTGTAACCAACTCCCTCGCCTTGTATGTCTGCGCTTTTAAACTCCCGTCACCCTTTGAAAGCAGCAACTTCAAACCAAAGGCAAATTTCATTGTTCTTACAGAAACAGTTTGGGACGGTTGATTTCAAAATACATTCGGTTTAATTTTCAAACGACGCAGGCTAAAGACTACCTCTGTGGTCCACAAAGGGCTGTAGCTCAGGTTGGTGGTCGGAAGTAATGTAGCCTGCTTGGCAAAGATTAAACTGAGAGATGAACATGAAACTCCCCGCCTCTTTCCAATAAGATCCGCTGTACAAGCGCTCGGTGATGACACGCAACAATGAAGTCTAACCTGCTATCAGCTTTACTTCTCTTCAGCCTCGGTGAGTCATTATTTTGATAATATTTCCTTTTGTGGTGTGATCATTATATTTATTTGCAGTGTTTTTGTTTTACCGGCTGAGGAGTAAAGTCCTTTGCTGTCTTTCAGGCTGGGAGTGTTTCACAGAGCATCAGACTGCGGAGGTTGAGCCCGGTGAAGAAGTCACGCTGCAGTGCGCCAACATTTCCAAAACTCCAACTGTCACATTCTGGTCCAGACTCATCAACAGAACCGAGATCAGCTGCATCTCCTCTACATACGGGTCTGGTGGTGATGCTTCACCCTGCACTGGATTTGACAACGGGAAATTTGAAATGAGCTCCAGCGTCTCTACCGTGTCTCTGAAAATCAAATGGGTCCGTTTGTCTGACTCTGGGATGTATCTCTGTGGATTTTACTTAGACAGAAAAACAGTGATTAATGTCAGGTATTTAAAAGTCCAAGGTAAGATTGAAGTCTTGATATTTGTCCTCTTTGCTTTTTTTAATAGTTTACACTTGTGCAGGGATGTGACTCTATAATCACACTTAAAATATGATCTTTTAATGCACCGATTGTCTCATTGTGTTGATTTTCAAGCCTGAATCTCCTGTTTCATTGCAGGCGGCAATGAATCTCACAGTGCCATTGACAGTGAATGCAAAAGTAGGATCCTCCTGCATATTCTTTTCTTTAAACAAATTGTCGAGGTAGAAGCTAAAACATCTACGTGGATGCAGATTTGCAGATTTTATGGCAGAATTTCATGATCTTTCCCACAGAAATACCAGATGGAATAATAAGTGTGATCCTGAGCGGTCTGACTGTGTTCCTCCTCATGGTCATCATTGGTCTGGTTGTTAAAATCAGGAAACTTCAAACAGGTACTGCATATACTATGATTTTAAAGCTGTGGCAATGCGATGAAAAAACCCTAAACCTCACTTTTTGCCAAAATGCAGCCAAACTGTGTTTGTTTATGGAAAACGATGTTAAACCACTGATTCGTCTCTCTCTCGTATGTGTAGAAGCCAGTCCACCAAAACAGAATCTGGACCCCGAGGACCTGAACTATGCAGCTCTCAGGATCCTTCCGAAACCACAGAGGAAGCGTCGGCCTGCACCAAAGACAGAGCTGGAAGCAGATGTTGTGTACGCCGCCACCACATAGACTCAGGAAGTAACTGGTACTGCAGCTCTGAGTGACACTTGCATGCTATATTAAATTGGTCTATGTGGGAAGCCGCCTGTTCTATCGTGTCTTACCACATTTGTTGCTTTTGCTTTGACCAAAAGTTTTTAATAAAGACACATTCACACTAAGTTTGCATCCACGTCTGTTATGCTGAGCCACGCCCTTACAGTGGACATATGAAGTGGTGGAGGAGCGAGTGAGTGAGCTACACTTAATTCTCTGACAGGATGCCTGGTGTGGCCTGAGCTGGGTGACTGCATGCAGTGGGGGGATATGCTGAAATACCGACGGCCTGCTTTTTATTTTCCACTGTGGTGATGTACATTGTTTTCAGTAGCAGCCGGTTTCAACCACAAGAAGAGCGGCCTTCAGCTCTGTCATAACCACATGCAGTAAAGACCTGTAAAGCTGTTTGAGCACCGACCCATAAAAATATTGTTTTGACATGTTTTTGTTTTTCTTTTTTACACGTGTGTGTGTGTGTGTGTGTGTCTCTATATATATATATATATTATATATAAAAGAAAAAGAAAAACATCTAGATTATATCTCCACACAGCATTTCATCTAGCACATGCATGGCTATAAAATCATACTTGATGTGAAACCAAGTCACATTCTCCAACAGACTGCAAAGATATAGAGTGGAAGCGCCATTGGTGCATTTTCTAGAGTGAGATGAAAGTGTAGAGAAGTATTTACAGTGCATTGAAATCAGGGGAAAGCCATTTTGGGATAGACAGTCCCGAGTTGATATTCCTACTTTATCCTGTCTAACCAAAAATAAACAGTTTGAGTTTGATGAATTTGGCAAACAGCACAGTCTGACCTCGGGGTTTAGACAAATCTGGGTGAACAGTTCCTGTGGATCGGTGTGTTGCTAAAAATACATCTGTTTTTGGTTTGGGAAATAATTTTTTTAAATGATAAGTTTAATCATAGCCGATTATAAAAACAATCACTTTTTAATTTTGCTTCTTTTAATTTGATTATAACCCAAAAATGTCCAGAAGTGGAAAGATGTTAGAACCCAAGAATTCTGAGTTACAACTATTGTGACGTGACAGACCTGTTTAATGTTACTTTTCTATCACTGAAGGAAAACATCGCTTGTAATCATAGTTGTTTCCTTTCCTTCCTGTAACCCAGTACCTGTAGTGGTGACAGCGCTTCGGCCTGGTGATTCAGTTACGCCTCAAACTACAACGGACTTCAAAAGATCTGTCACTTCCTGTAGACTCCTTGCAGGCGGCTGGAAAATTCATGACTTCATTGTGTCATTCCCCGAGCTTCTGCCAGTTCAAAAAAAAAAAAAAAAACCTGCACATGACTTAAATGAGTATATCAGTTCACAGGGAGCCCGTGTTGTTGTTTTAAATTGTTTATTCATGCAGGTCAGATTCACAAAATGGCAATACAATGGAAAATACTGGCATGATCTCATCCATTCAAATTCTGTGGAAAATCTGTTAATATAGCAATGTATTTGTACTGGTGAGTGACTTCATGTGATCCAAATGCTTAAAAAACAGAAGCCCAAGTCTAGAATTTGTAGTGCATTCAGTCAAAATCTTAACTTTTGACCATCTTAGCCAAATCGAGCTATCATTAATTCTTAATTTCTAATTATTTTTCAAAAACCTGATTATGGTGCTGTAGACCTGCCGGATTGCAACACCACAGTCAGTGTTCAAGTTGCTGGGAGTGGCTGAGAAAGTACTGTTACACTGAATGGATGCTTGTGCTTGTTTGTTTGTGTGTATACAGCCTATGAGAAACAATTAAGTAGCTAACGCTGCAGGGCCTGTGAATACAAACACCTGTAGGAGATCAGTCAATACAAATACACAGAGACAGTGGGCCGCCCACATTAGGTTCTACTTCAGCAGTCCTTAAAGCCCTTCACTTACCTGGTGACTCTGAAGCTCTTCAGCAGCCTTCGGCGTCATCTCCCCCAGATTCAACTAAACTACTCTCGGCTACGAAATGTCACATGGTTGGAGCGTGGCTCGAGGGTGACACGCCGCCCTCTTCACTCTTAGGGGAATCATTTTAGTTGGCATTGAAGGGGACAACGTGTAAAAGGTGCGCTGACAAGACCAGAGAGGAGAGGTTTCTTCTTTTCAGCGTGACGATTTTAACGTGTTTTAGTTTTTGATAAACGGTTGATCAAATGTAGGAGCTGGTTATATTTTTTTTTTTTTCGACTGTTTATTAAAAACAAGTTTGACAATGGTAAGGTACATGTGAACGCTTTGCGGTAACGGTCTGACCGTTACTTTTTTTCCGTCAAAGCCCTACGTCTTAGCAGTTTATATTGTCACAGCAACGCCACATGGAGGTTTGGTTCTCGATGGAAAAGCTGAAAATAATGGAGCTAACGTGCAGATTGGATTTAATATCAAACATTATTCAGTTCTTTTAAATCTACAGTCACAAGTATCGCCTAGAGACTGCTGCTGAACTCATTCAGCATTCTAAGGTCACAAACAACATCAGAACACTAATTATTCAAACGTAAAAGTACAAATTTAAAAAAAGAAAAAACGCCTAACTCAGATAGAAGCATTAAAAATACTACAGCACAGTAACAAACTAAAACAATCAGGGGAAAAAATTGCGAGTGTAAAAACAAAAACAGACGTGGACGTCGGCAATTCACGTCCTCCTGAGAGCATCGCAGGGGAACGTAACGCGCTCAGCCACAGACAGGAAGAGGATAGTGTCACGTGCATCAGGAGGCGGCGGCGAGTGGCGACGCAGTCGGACGACGATCCTGAAAAAAGAGCAAATGACACAAATGAACGGCCTGCAGCTGTTGATGCAAAGCACGCTGTTCCATCTCAGTTATCTAGGTGTTGATTTTTTTGGCGAGTTCTGCGTCTCGAGTCCGTTCTTTAGCCGCAGAACCCAGACTGGAGTCTGCTCTGTCGGATTGTGCCACACATTTTAAACTGATAGTAGCTGAAATCCAAGTTAGTGCACAGACGTGCGACACCAGCGAGTTGACTACTTGTTGGACAGCACTGCGCACGCATGCGTTTGCAAACCTGCTCTTCCCACACAAGATCCAGAGCGTGCAGGACAAGTCAGAAGCTGCCTCTGCCTTCACTAGGACGAATGGCAATTTCAGAGAGATATGAACACCAGTCTACCTCAGACCTATTCTCACCTTCACATGCCAGGGCCTTGCTTAATAAGCGTAGCGTGCAGGCGGTGGCGGAGGCAGCCGTTCTGTGTAGGGGTCCCTGGCACGTGGTACTCCGTATGCAGGGACCCGGGAAACCGGAGAAAGTCGGGAGCGCTCGTAGGAGTAGCCATTACTGGCGGGGGGCATTGGCGTGCTAGGTGCTCTTCGGAGGGGGCTGCGATCTCGGGCGTAGTACGAGGACGGAGGAGGTGGGAGGGGGCGACGCTCATACGGGTCAAGCGACGAAGTCATAAGGCGGTCTCGGACGACGGCTGGGGGAGGAGGCGGAGGAGGAGGGGCGCCAGCACGTTGATCCTCATAGGAGGCAATGCCGTACGGACGGGCTCTGTACTTCTCATAGTAATCTACCACGCCATATCTGTCCCTGTCACCCTCATAGGGACGGTCGGGATAAACGGCTCGTCTAGGGGGAGGGGGTGGCAGGGGAGGGGCAGGGTAACCTGGGGGTATATGGCCGAGACGGCCTCTCAGGTAGCTGGGTGGGGGAGGCTCGTGCCTCTCTCCTGGATAGCGAGGGGGCCAGTAGCCACCTCTGTCTGGGGGAGGAGGGGGGTAGTCTTCCCTCTCGTCGTGTCTGGGGCGGCTCTTGGAAATCTGGACATGGATGCGTTTACCTGAGAACAACACACAAGATACATAACAAAGAAACACACAACACAAATTCAATGATGAGGTTTAATAATAACACGCGTCACAACCTCTCTGCTCGTTCCGCATGTTAGTGCTTTCTTACCTTGAAACTCAGTGTTGTCCAGTCCCTTGATGGCATCCATGGCCTCGTCCGAGTTGGACATGTGTACAAAAGCAAAATTCTTGACAACAGCGCACTCTGTGACTGTGCCGTACTCCTCAAAGAGAGCACGGAGCTCGTCATCTGCACCCTTCTCCACATTGGCTACGTGCAGCTTGACAGAGCCCTGGTTCTTCCCGTGGCTGGCCTCCACGTTGATTGGCGTGCCGTGAAGCTTGTAGAGGTGCAGGTTTTTAATGGCTTTGGTGGCGGCCTTGCGGTCATCCATGTGGACGAAGGCGTAGTTCTTGATGATGGCGCATTCTGTGACTGTGCCGTATTGTGTGAAGAGTGCCTTGATTTCTTCCTGATCTGCCTCTCGGGGCAGGTTTCCCACAAATATCTTCACCATTGTTGCCGATCTGTCTTGAGGCAAACGAGGGAAAAAAATAGGTAATGCTAGGAGTGGCAAGTAGCCCACGTTTCAATGAAAACGAATGCCGTTATTTTTGCTTTCAATGCATACCGTTACTGTGGTACCTGTCGCAATTTAAACGGGCCTGTTCATTTCAAAATGGCTGACCTCAGTTCAGCTACCGCAGCAGTTCAACTCTCCTTTATTAAGTATTTAAACATGTTAATAAATGCACCTTTACATTAAAAACATTCACGTTTTGTAGCTACACCAACTTGTAGCTATACCGCTGCGGCGTGCTTTATATTATTCTACATATAAACACAATTCCACCTCTTAGCTTAGCACATTCGCTAATGCTAGCTAGTGCTAGCTCCGGTTAGCCTGCTAATCAAGCTACGTTACCACACAAAGCGCCGCGGTCAATATTTGCTCACGCGCGGGAAAAGACGACGGGCAGAGGAACACGCGCCCACGTTAGTAGCTAATCCTGAAATTTAAAGTGCTACAGATGAAGACACGGGCGTGAACGGTTCTCAGTTACCTTTTTTTTTTACCGGGGGGCCTCTGCAACGAACTCAAATGCTCCACCAGAGCTTTCCTTTGGCCGACTTCCGCTTGGCTTTTGCCTGCTTCTTAACTGTCTATTGGCTTTCTTCTTCGTCGGCATTTCCGGGTTTCAGAACCACACCGCCACCTACAGTCCCGGTGGTTGTCGCCCTCATAGGCTTGTGGTCATGAACCACAGCAATATTCACCGCAACAGTGCGCATAGTACGAACAGTGATGAAAGTTGAAGAAAACAAACCAAAAATAAACAAAAACTTTGAAATAGAACAAGCCTAGAGCCTTCCTAGAGCAGATAAAAATCAAGTTATTTAAAATATGTGTTGTAGAGGTTACATAGATTCAATGTTTTAATAGCTTTTCTATTTTTGGAGTGTTTTATTGACGTGATGTATAATTTAGCCTCATTTTCAAACAGAAGAAAGTAAGGTTTATGGTTAGAGAATTTCGATTAATGATATTTTGTAAGTAATAAGATCAAATTGTTGATGTAATAACAATTTGTTTTTGTAGACAGATAAGTAGAAAGAAGCCAAACAATACATTTTTATATGAGAGGGAAAATTCAGTGTCAGTGTGAAGACAGATGAAACTGCAGATCTTGCCAAAAATGACAGCAGTGGGAACAAAACCAAAATAAATGTTGTAAATGTTCAGGGGACACTTTCACTCCTTGTTTGGTAATAACTCATCCCTCCCAGTATCTCTGAAACAATGGTGTCACTGGGCACAGTTTGATTGCTGTAACCTAATTACCTGCCACTACAGGAATGTGAGCTGGGGAGGCCTCTTCGTGATCAGCCGTCCTGGGTTAATGTGTAACACATTTTACAACAAGGCTCTGCCGCTATGCTCGGAAACACAATAAATGTGAAACCGTGACTTTCTTTTTACTCGAAATCAGACTCATATTAAAGGGATTAAGGGAGTTGGACTATATCGCTGAATAACAATGAACACTGGGTGAGAACATATAAAGAAGACAGAAAGTACTGAAATTCAAGAAGGATGAAAACTACAAACTGACAGTAACATGTGAAAAAGCAATATGTCGCCTAAAATGTGACTAAAGAGCTTTAGGCCTGCAGATTTTCTGTAGGGATGTGCAAAATATTGACCACCACTGTGCGAAACTTCAGGGTATATATGTATTTGTAACATGCAAGACAAAGTTCAGTAAATGTAGGATAATGCAGCCACTAATTCGAGTGTGAGGCCCCCATCTGACCCTGAGGGTCTTGGGCGGGAACAGGTCCTGAAGGAAGGCAGTTCCTGGAGGAAGTACAGCCTGCAGATATTGGGAAGTTATTTGAACTTTAAATACATTTGTATCTCAGATATACACATAACTGAGTCCTTGTAGGTCAAAATAAGCATTTCAGACATCCCTAATGATATTTCTCCTTAGAGAAGTGTTGCTAGGAAAAACTGCTATATCAAATCTACAATGCCATTTTCAGTAGTCGTGGATTTGATGTCAGATACCCAAAAGGGAAATAAAACACTAGATATCTAATGTAAAATATCCAGAAATACATTTTTAATAGTAAACTGTAAAATGTAGCCTACCACTGCATTTTGACCAGGAAAAATACCACTGTGGAATACCCATGATGAAACGTTTACCACTGGCAATGTAAGTTTGTAATACTTAAAATGACATCATGTGTATGATTTTTCATATCTGAAATGAAAATTGTGACTAGTAACAACAGGACTATCGATATCTGAGACTTGATGGAAAATCCTTGAGGATAAACAAATGCAGTTGTTGGAGTGTACATGTGAAAGTGCAAACCACACGAACGGAAACGTGACTCCACCTTCAGCTCTTTGTTTCAAGTTGCATCATCGGGGAATTTTCGGTGTCATCGTGCGACGTTCAGGCGCCCATCCGAAAAACCATTCACGGTACATCTCATCAGAAAGGTTTTGAAGTTTTAAAATGAGTTTACGAGGCCAATGGACACAGCAAGCAGAGCTGTCTTGAGTAGCCATGCATATTCAAAACACAAACATGTCCAGTTTAGCTGTTGAACTCAGAAAGCAGCAAAACTCACAAACTGTGATTTTTATTAAAAAATGTTTTTCTCTGTTAATCAACTAACCATTTCATTCTTTCAGTTTGTTTTTTCATATCAGACCTATTCACAGGTCAAAAACTGCATAAGTGTGAGAGAGTAGTCTAATATTCTTGCAAAACCGACAAACTGTCTGCCACTGGCTCCCTGAGAAATAGACGTTTGCTCCCTGCCCACCGGAGCTTCACCACATCCGCAGCTGTGTTTTTGTCCTTGCACTTGAAAGCAACGTTTCTTTTGCGGGGTCTTGTGAGACTTTCGAAACTCCAGGGAGGAGAGGACGTGAGCATACACAGAGCTGCTGGGAGGAGCCTTCCTCTTTTCAGTCTGACACCACACAAACACACAGCCAGTTCCATCCGAGTGTGGAACTGTACAGCTCCCGTGGACCGATCGAGTTTTACCTGCATATTCAAAACTTTGTGCGTGGCTTTCTTCTGCAGTATGTAAGTGGTATTTGTTTAGGCACTGTTCTTGATAACATGCTACCAAATGTCAGTATGCAAGCAAGGGACAGACCTCTGAGAGCAGGAGCTAGAGAATCAGCCGACTTTACTCTGGTTTTCACCTCACTTCAGGTTTGTTTTTTCTGTTTCAGCACTCTGTCATCACTGGAGGTGAAGGCATCCATTCGCGCTCATCCGGAGCTTTGGAGCGGGTTTGTGTTTCATGATGAGTGTGTCCCAGACGATTGAGACCGAGGAGGATCTCCTGACGTGTCTCCACATCAAGTTCTACCACCCACAGCAGAGCAGCAAGGGCCTGTACGGGCTGCTGCCCCTGGGGAATAAAAGCAAACTCTCAGCGGATGACCCCCTCAGGGTGGGTCGCGACGCCCAGGCGTGCACCTTCGCCCTGGTCGACGCACGCGTGTCCCGCAAACAGCTGGCCCTCTTCGCCTACCGAACACCGCAGAGCCCGGACTTGCTGTTCACAGTCCAGAACCTGAGCCAAAGGGGGAGGCTGTCCGTGAACGGCGAGGCGCTTGGCTACCTGGAGAGGTTGGACCTCCCTGACAAGGCGGTGCTCCGGTTCGGAGAGTACGAGATGCTGATCATCCGAGAATCCGGCGAGGCTAAAGGGAGCTTCGAGGTGGACTTTGAGGTGCTGCCAGTGCCTCCATCCAGAGAGACATGCCTGTGTGTGCCCAGCACGACCCCCGTCTTGGATACGGGCTTATGTGCGCGGAGCAGTTTCCCGGCTGAGCTTATATTTCACGGCCCCCTGGAGACCGATGAGACCCTCATATGTCACTCGTGATGAACCATCAGTGATGTGGGAGATGTTGACACCTGGGCAATCGGAAGTCATTGTTACATTAGAGTTCAAGCAGGCTTGGATTAGATCCCTGTTTGTAATGTGAAGTTTTGCACCTCTGTCTATTAATGCACGTCTACTTTTTCAAATCAAGCTGTGATCGTGATGTATTAACGTCTATTTCAACCAAATGAAGCTGTTTGCTTCTACACACTCAACCTGAGCACATTAAATCCTCTTTTTGGTACCACCTTTTTGTAAAAAGGTTGTCGTCTTTAATTGTTCTAATTACACTGGGGAACACAATTTTTGTTGAGTTAGGTCTGACAGCTGTTTTTAACTAATTTTTGGGTGCAGAATCCAAAACTGATCTCAGTTTTTCTCTATCACGTCAAGTTTTTGAACTATAGGATTCCCGTTTTCTTAAAACATATGAAAAATACTGTACTTAACAGATATGTGCTTGTTTTATAAAAAAATTCAAATATTGACATACAATGAAATATGAAAGAAACAGGCATGACTGCAATGTTTATTTAACAGTATTGTGTTTTTACAAAGGATATGGCTACTATAATTATAATTACAGTAGGATCCTATAATTCAAAAACTTGATGTGATAGAGAAAAACTGAGATCAGTTTTGGATTCCGCACCCAAAAATTAGTTAAAAACAGCTGTCAGACCTCAACAAAACTAACTCAACAAAAATTGTGTTCCCCAGTGTAATCAGTGGAATTTTGCTTATCTGGAGGGTAAGCTGTGGAGAAAAAACTTGACGTGCTAGAAAAAAAAACTGACTGCAATTTTGGAATCAGCATGCCAATTTTAGTTTTAGTCAGCATAAAAATCTAACTCAACAGAATTTTTTTTTTTCCAAATTGTTCCCCAGTGTTATATATAGCTCATAGTTCATGGCAACCATCACACTTTATCCTGAATAGAAAGCGGAGTGTATCGGCAGGTAACATTTTACAAGCAGGTTTTTCAAGATTTGCTTGACATATGGCCTTTATCTTTCCTCCACTCAGATTGAGCTCAGATTACAGGACAGACAAAAAGAGAGGCACATACACATCCTTCTCTTCTTGGAATCAAATTCCCAGCTTCTGTGTATTATAATACTGGATTATTATTACTGCTGTGTTTATGTGTTCCATAAATTTCTTACTGGCTGACTCTAGAACAGATGTCTTTGAGTAAAAGTACAATATTTCACTCTGAAATGTAATGAAATAAGTGTAAAGTTGTGCACAAATTAAACACCAAAGTACCACTTCCTTATAATTCTATTGAAGCGCAGTATTATACGTAATCCGTCACTTTCCATAAGTCATTTCAGAGAAGGCCGTACAGATATTCTTATCAGATTTTAACCTCACAGATGTGATACGGTCCATCGTCATAACACTTGAATCATAGATAGAGACACACTGGTTGGATATGCTGTTCGGGAGCTGCTGCTGTTTTCTCCACAGTCTTATAACAAAGTCCAGTCTGTTTGGAGAATCCTAATCTTACATATAGCATATAGCAGGGAATGAAAGGTGAATTCTTTCCGGACGCCGAGGAGCAGTGAGTTGTTGAGTTGTTAGCAATGAGTATCAGAGTAGTAAAAGTCTGGAATGTTATCTTTTAACGCCCAGGGCAGCAGTTTGACCGGTCCAGGAAAACCCTACACGATGGCGTCTGGTCAACGCAGCCATGACGCCTGAACCACCACCCATGAGTTCTCAAAAGCTGAGGCGAGTGAGAGGAATGCGTTTTAAAGGAAAACTCGTGAGCTGAGGTAACTTCAGTCAGCAAACACAGCTTCTGGATAGGAGACACACACACACAGCATGACTTCGTACTCTCACTTTCACTCTCCGGTAGATCCAGTTTCTTTCTTTTCTTGCTTTCCTCTAGCAGCACAGCTTTAAAGCGCCATCTATCCATCTATGGCTGGTTACCTCACCAAACCAAATGCGTGCTGATGTAAGATCCAGCACACCGCAAACCATAAAGTAAAGACAGGAAGCATTTTCTTTTTTTCTTTTTCAGTACACTGATGATGAAAGCAGGTGTTTCAGTCAGATTACACTCATGGAGCAACAGTATCATGATAGTCACTGCTGACCAAGCACGTCTGCACATTTAGTCAGGAAAAAAAGCACACTTTTGATAAATGAACTGACCCTGACTGACATGTCACTACCAGTCAGAATCTATTTTGGGAACAGCTTGTCCAAAACACAAAAACACACTTAGTCAAACATCAGCTTTGTCTGAATTTGTCCTGCAGTAAGGACAATGTAAACATGTCAGTTCATAAAACAGTTTATTAACAATTAAATACTGCAGATATTAGTTTGAAGCTGCTCACATACAGTTAACTGCGGTACAATTAAGAAGTTTATCTAAGTTTTAGGTTCATAAATAGTTATTTGACATAGACTGAGTGATAACAGAAGTTTGAATGGTCTGAAATTCATCAGTCTAAAATGTGACCTGTGACCACGCAGAGTCTCTGAGGCCTGTTCGCCGTCTCCAGCTCACTGAGGCACCGCATCCACTCCCTGTAAAAACAACAGACCCGTCACTGCGACGTCCACTGGATTACTTTGTGGGCTGTGAGTGAACTCACACTGCTTTACCTTTGAACGAGACAGCGTCTGATGCCATCTTTTCCCAGCCTGTGACGCTGCTGTGATGTTTACAGATGACCTGTGAATTCACTCCAGGTCTCATTACAGCTGCAGCAGAGCAGAGATGGACCTGCAGAAAGAGATGACCACAGATAAAAAATGGGGTTCTTAATCAAATTTTAGTCAATCATACTGAAGAATCCCCCAAAAATCATCTATTAAGAATTCTCAAATTTTCATAATAATAATGTTTTAAAAAAAGCAGCTGGTGAACAAAAATACTTAAAATTCCCATAAGGTTTTGGTGTTCATTCATAAAAATAGAAGAAGTTCAGTTTATCTAATGCATTTTACTGGAACTGAATGCAACGCCACCAGAGGGAGACAGGGGACAATTTATAAATGTTGCTGTGCAGCAAAGTAGGAACATGACCTACCTCTACTCCACAGGCTGCTGCAGGTCTTCAGAGGGCCACTTACCATGAGCTGGCATCTTCTGCACAGAGTCTAACAACCTACAAAGAGCACAAATGCTAAGAACACCAAGATTGCATGCAATTTATGGAACAAATATTAAGTTTCATACGTTATGGCAATGATGGAAAGTGTGACTAATATGTGTGAACTCCATGACACAGAAATGAGGGATACAAATCAAGACTACGGAACAGTCGTGGCAAGAGGACAGGAACATGAGCCATCGCAAAGCTCAGATGGTTATTGGTAGAAGGAGAACCACTGACTGGCTCGACACAAGGTAGGCAATGGACGACGGGTAATGAGGAAGACGCAGCTCCCTGTGCGCCAGGGGCAACGTGCAGTCGCAGATGAGCGTAGCTTAGCGCCGCGTGCAGCTGCAGAAGAACAAACCAGGAAACATAAGCTGTAGTTAACACCTGTCGGTTTGTGGACAGCTACAGGTGTCAGTACGAGGGGGCGTCAGGCTGAAAATTTTGTTTTTGTTCAACTTTCGTTTTGATTTTAAAACTGAAAAAAGCACAAATCAATGAAACCCCTGAGTGGGGTGCAGGAGCATTAACAAAAAGGTTTTACAAAGGAAAGCAGACTGGGTGCAAACAAAGAACACGTTTTACGCCATTTTCTCTGGAAATGAGCGGGGTTGTGAAAACATCACCTACCATGTGTCAAAGCTGAGCACTGAAACTGAGTGCGCTAAAGAGTTAAACGCCTGTTGCTAAATATACCTGCTCTGGTGAACAGTGCCTGTCATTAGACTGGGAGGCCTAGCCAACGAAGAATAATTTGACAGTAAAAACATTGGTTTTGGTTTGATTTGTTTATTAAAAAGCTTTCAAATGAAAAGCAGCTTGTAGAGTGAATAAAAACCAAACATAACGGTGTTATGGATTCTAGTTTCGCCAGAAAACATAACACAAAAACAAAAAAAGAAAAAGAAAAAGAACAAAGCCACACTGGAACTTTTAATTCGTCATGCTAACATTGTCGCAAATCTTTGAGTGGACTGCACAACCGATCACACCAAGGTTTATATTAAGTACCTACAAACTGCATTTTAGAAGCTTGTTTTGATGGACGATGTGTCATCAACCAGCCACCTAAATCTGAACACAATCATTTCGCTTACAAAGACTATATGTATTTTCATTTAATGACTTCCGCTGTTATGGAATTATGTCACCAGCTTCCCAGAGGCCATATGCATTTAGAGAGATTGAGGAGCAGAGTATTTGGCCGTTAACAGTACTGCGTCACACTGAAATAGACCTAACACCTAAGCCAGCAGCCTATTCTGCAAAATCTTTTTAGGATTTACAGTGAAACAAGCAGAGGAACACAAAAGGCATTAACAGCTCAGAAGAATATGTGCACTGTAGACATGGTATCGTTTGTCTATTAGTACGGGGCTGTCCGCAATACGGTATCTTCCAGGCGAACGCAACGCAATCCGCCATAGACGAGGGGGATGTATAGCGCCACGTGCATCAGCAGACAACGACGATCTTGTGATATTCTAAACCTGGAAAGAGAGCACACCACACATGTCAAGGAGCGCGTTTTACTCAGGGTCCGCGCAAGACTGTTTTTGTTACAGCAGCAATATTTGGGGTTTTTGTCAGCAATGTTTCAGTTGCGGTATGGTTTGATTTCTTGGTTGGACTAGATCTGCAGGAATTCACAGCTTTGGCTGATGGTGATGGTTTAAAGCGTGATTGCAGCCGGATTTACGGATACAGCTCTGAAATTCATTTCGCAACATTTCTCTTGACTGCTTTCTCAATCGGGTCGATTTTTTTAGAAATCAATGTGATTTATGACGGCATGGAACATCGAATTTCTGTTCTCACCTTGTTTTACATTCTCGCGGGGCTAATAGCCTGCATATCGGGGAGGCGGTGGAGGCAGCTGCACTCTGTCTGAGAAGGAGTCCCTGGGGCAAGGAGGCGTGTACGCCGGAGGCCCTGACTGCGGGGACAGTTGGGACCGCTCGTAGGAGTACCCGTTACCAGATGATGGAACAGGCGGAGGGGCGGCTCGTCTGATGGGGCTTCGGTCCCGGGCCATGTAGGACGGAGGAGGAGGAGGAGGAGGGGGCAGCAGACGGCGGTCGTACGTGTCAGCGGCCCCTGTTCCGAGACGTTCTCTAGCCAGCCCCGAGGGTGGAGGCGGAGGAGGTGGGATGGCACTTGGATGCTTGCCATCATATCCAGCCACGCTGTAAGGACGGGCTCTGAACTTCTCATAGTAATCCACCATCCCATAACTGTCTTGCTCACCGTAGCCATGGTCAGGGTAAGGTGCTCGTCTTGGTGGGGGAGGCGACGGGGGTGGAGGAGGATAAAGAGGCATGGGCCCTCCGTAGGGAGGCTCGGGCCTCTCCATTGGATAACGAGGAGGATAATAGCCTCCCCTGCCTGGCGGAGGGGGATAGACCTCCTCCTCTGCCCCTCTGGGTCTGCTTTTTGATACCTGAACATGTATGCGCTTCCCTGAGAGAGAGAAAAACATTGTCCCGTACATCCAAACAGCACGAACAGTACTGAAACCCCAACAACTTCCAATCCATCCACCCAGAAAGTAGAATATCAAATTAACTTACCTTGAAACTCTGTGTTATCCAGGCCCTGTATGGCATCCATGGCTTCATCGTAATTAAGCATGTGAACAAAGGCAAAGTTCTTGACAATGGAGCACTCTGTGACCGTGCCGTACTCTTCAAATAGCTCGCTCAGCTCTTTGTCAAAGCCCCTTTCTACATTGGCTATGTGGAGCTTCACAGGACCCTGGTTCTTCCCTCTGCTGGGCTCCACATTGATGGGCCTGCCATTCAGCTTGTAGAGATGGAGCTCACGGATGGCTTTGGTGGCCGACTTACGGTCTTCCATGTGGACAAAAGCATAGTTTTTGTACTTGGCACATTCTGTCACTGTGCCGTACTGGCTGAACAGAGCCTCGACTTCCTCCTTCCCGGTGTGCTGAGACAGGTTCCCAATGAAAATCTTCACCATTGTTGCTCCAGTGTAATGCTCTACAAGGGTTACAGACGGGATCAGACAACACAGGCCACCGTGGTGCGACAGCGCGAGAGCGGAAATGGTGAACGTATAACGTCATTTTCAGGAAATAGAAAGTAATCGAGACGACTGTAGCAGGAGGAGGACAGCGATAACGTTTATCAGTTGTCACCAAGTGTCATGTTAACTTTTTACATTTTGTTAGTAGCGTAGCGTCAAATGCTTGAAGTAACTTAAATAACAGTTGACAAGTTTGTATGTTTGTACTTCCTGGTCAGACAGCTGCTAGCCAGGCTCGTTTAATTTGAATGGTTGCTATTAGCAGCTAGCATTAGCGAACTTAGGTTAGCCATTTCGTTTAATGCGACTGAACCAAATTCAATTCAGTCCAGCCACTAACAGACACGCGGTTGAGTTAGAAGGCTTGTGTACCACAGTTGAGTAATGCAGCTGTTGTAAGAGAGACACAGAGAAAACAGGAAAATGAAGATACTCACAGCTTGTGAGCAGCGCTACTACAAACTAGCCTTGCTCTTCTTCGTCGTCTTCTTCTTCTACTTCTCTACTACTCCAATGTCGGCTGGCAGTGTAAACAGCGCTTAAGCGCATTACCGCCACCTTCTGGTAACAACTGGAAGTAGCACTGTGCTCCTAAAATCTAAGCATACTGTATATCTCTAACACCAAGTTGTTATATGTAAATAAAATATAAATATGAATTATATATATATAGAAATTATAATAATATACTATTACATATTTTTATAAATAAAAACACAAAATATTAGCATATAACGATTTTAAATACCAAAAAGCAAAATGCTCATTTGGCGTAATGGCCTTTCAGAATAAATTACACAATTGTATCATAATTACTGATGCTTTGATGTGCACTGATCACTTCAGTGTGAATGCAAATGAAGTTTTACCTTAACCTATAATAATACACCATCATTTATTGTCTGTTTGTTTTACACCTTTTTTGAGTAAAAGTGTTACTTCAGGCATCAAAAGTGAAAGTAGTTACCAGTTCATTTGCATAAAAAGTGTTCCTTGATTCGGTGTTTTATTATTACATGAACTGTTTTGGGGTTATTATTCCTGCTGCAGTACTCTATATGTTGCATTTTACTGATGTAAACACAGATTTAACCTACTTCACATATATATTGTTGGCTAGTTTAGTCCATAGCGATTTTATTATTTAAATACTTTTTTTTAGCCGAAGAAGAGGGATCATCCTATTTATTAAAACAAAGTAAAAGTTACTAAATCTGGAGATACATGGTTTTCACTGCACAGGGAATCTGTGGAAAAGCGTAATCTAAAAAAGTAACTAGTAATTTAATGTGTAAGACAATGTAGGGGTATAATAAGTAATATCTGCCTCTGAGACAGGTACATGAAGTGGAAACAGTCAAATAGGATCACAGTGTAACTCAGCGGGTTGTTTGTGAGGGGGAAGCTGTGTTTGGTCTAATCCCATACGAGGGAGTAGCTCTCATGGGGAAGGAAACTGAACTGGCATGGCAACAGCGTAAATACAATATGACCAGAGAAGCGAACAATCTTTTCATTTCGGTTTCTGCAGTTTACAGTTTCATGATTGTCCGACTAGACATAATTGAGCAAATGAATTGTTACTAAATAATGATTATTACAGTTAGGCAATGCTGCCAATTGTATTACTGCATTCCTTGCTGTCTAGGGTCAAGAGGGTGTGACTACAACAGCAAATGTCCACTAGATGGAGACACACGCTGACAGAAGCAAAGTCAGAGGGTGAGGGATCAGCATCCTCCTAAAATCAGCAAATTTTTAAGTTTATGTTGGTCAGCAACACCATTACCTAATTACCCCTGCTGACTTTTTCATGGTTTGTTGGTCAGAGTGCTAATCCGAATGAAAAGAAACACCAATAAACTCATTGCATTGGTAGAAACGTCGCAGCGTCTTCATCAGCGTTTGTGTGTGCCAGTGGCAGGACCAGGGCAGGCCGAGGTGGAGATTCCAGAGCATCAGCACCGTCGTTTCACAGCCGATCCTGTGCAACGTCACTTTGAGGAGCTGTCGTGCAACCAAATCAACCTCCAGCCAAGGTTTCCCTCCAAGAGTCTGCTGCATTCACGTGCTCGCCTTCTTCACAGGCCTTTCGGGGCATCCTCCTCCTCCTCCTCCTCATCATCATCATCTTTCTGCTGATGTTCTTCCATTTGGTTCAGTGTATACCCAATGCTGTCTGGCTATTAGATGACTGTATAACAGCAGCAAGCCATTTGTCATGCCGCATAAAGCTTGTAAAGCTTGCAAAGGGAAGCAACCGGCCAAGAGTCGCTCTGAGTCTCAGCCATGCAGCCCTAAAGCTTCAGAACTCAGTCCTCTTGTTTGTCTCCCTTACGTCTGCCCTTTAAATATGCTGTATTACACATTATATTCCAGATTTGCTTAAAATGTCCAACTAAAGAGAGCCAATCAAGTCCAAGGTGGAGCAAAGCCTCAAGACCAGCAGTCCACGCATATCATTTACAGCCTGATGCATTCACTGAAACGGTCAAAGATGTCCAGCAACCTGCTGAGTCACTCTGCCGTGTTAAAGCACCCGAGTCATTTCAAAAGTAGAATTACATCACATAAGGAGGGCAGAGGTCAGCTTTCGTGAGAGCAGCTGGAAGTGTGAAAGGGAAACAAACGTACCGTTGAAGACCACAGATGATGAAAAACTTTTAGAGAAGGCCTATTTACTGCTATAATTGCTCCACGGGGGTAATGTGGATGAGCCACTGAATGCTAAAGATGACAATAATAGCTGGTGCTTCTGTGAACTCAGAATTAGGATTTGCTTAAAATAGCTGGAGACAAAATTAACAGCAGTGACACAGTTCTCTCCCATCCATTTGTTTTCGCACCTCAAGTCGCTTTGAAGTCGTTGCTGAAGTGACCACAGAATGACACTGCACTGGGTTATAGTAACCCCGCATAGCTACGCTTGGCCTTTCGCTGCTTGTCGATTTAAAAAAGAACAAACCTTTGAGGAAAAAATGTATACCAAACAATGAAAAGTCCTTTATTGCCATCAGAACATGAGTGAGAAAACCAGAGACAAAAAATCTGACAGAGTGGAGTCGACTGTACAACCAGCATCCACGCGCGCACGCACGCACACACACACACACACACACACACACACACACACACACACACACACACACACACGCTCGCAAACACGCACACTCACACGGCGGCCGGCAGCCTTTCAACAGGACGTGAGGGATTACAGATACATAAGGAAATACAGTACTCACACAATGAGGTATAAAGGTAAACACAAGCATACCAGATAGGGCTTTGTCCTCCACTCACACACATGCAACTGAACCAAGGTACAAATACTCAAGTGCTCGGTCATTCTTTAAAAACACAACATACAGGTGAGCAGAAATGTAGCGGAGCAGCATCTGGGTCATCTCGGTTCAACCACGCTCCCATTCATCTGTCTCTCAAAACCTTTGGTCATGTGGACGCTCGCTTGTCATGCACAATGTTGCCCTTGTAATTGAACACTCTGTGAGACTCTGAAACCTGTGAGGGAAAGGAACGGGCCCCCCCCCCCCTGACACGGATCCGCCGGCGGAAACTGGGACAGGTTCCGGGCAGGTGAGCAGGGGGAGGTGGGAAATGATTTTTTTTATTTTGTTAAAGTCACAAATAGTTTCTCTCTTCAAGGTAGAGTTTCTACGTTAGTTGGACATTCAGTGTGTACATTAGCAGCAATTCTAGTGAATGAAACAATGGCTTTGTAAGTCAGATTAATAACACCCTTTCCTCATGCACAGGACAAGCACCACCGACTAGCTCGTTAACTAAATGGCCATGCAGGTTAGAAAAATAGACTGCAAACTCACGAGACAGAGAAATCAAAGTTCATCTCCAGAGAAGAGGTTGATTTCACTTCAATTTTTTATTTCATATTTTCTAAGATGTGGAAAGAGCAACAAAAAAAAACTTGAGAGCGGTAACCAAGACAACAGTAACAACATGAGCAGAGAGCCACTGAGGTTTTCGAGTCCCCTCTCTTACTCCATCTGCTAACCCAAACTGCCAGGTACATAACAGACACTTAGTTTACAGTCCTCTGCTGCGGTCCTCTAACTTTGCGCCACGCGGGCGACCACGTCGACGTACACGCGCCTGGTGTGTATGCCTACTTTGTGTGTTTGCGTGCGTGCGTGCGTGTGTGTGTACCTGTAAGCGTGGGCCTGCGTGTCACGTGGCTCTCATGTCATTTGAAGCTGTCCCAATCCCACAGTCCGCAGTCTCCAGGCCCTCCCCCACTAGCAGCGCCCGTCCCAGAAAGGTGGTCGCCCTCGTGTGCATCTGGAGCTGCGCGCTGCAGTGGTTAATCAAGACACTAGTGTGGCTGGAAGCTAGCACCGCCGCCTCCTCCGACACAAGAGAAAGAGGCACGGTATAGTTCTCTTAGAGTCTAAATCTATAGTTCAAGTCTGCCATCTGTCTGGTCTCAGCCTGTCCTGTTTAAGAGGCTGTACGGGTGCCACCCTGGACCATCGAAGGACCTAAAAGACAGGTGAGAGGAGGAAGCGACGCGTCACCTGACCTCCCCTCTCCTCCTCAGGCCTGTTGATAAATCGAGATGCCTCACCGTGCGACCCGCCCAGGGCTGCGTTGCGTTTTGTTACCTCACCCCCCCCAACTCCCTCCCAGTTTAGTTTTGTGGTTGCCAAATATCTCAACTGTCCACACACAAACACACACATACGCGCGTACACGCATGCACTGACCCCCGACGCCGTCCATTCGACTCGGAATGAGGACAAGCGCCTTGAATTTTGTGTTTGGCACCAGACTTTTTTTCCCTCGCGTTGGCCAGCCACTCCCTCCGTCTCTGCATCCTCTGTTCACTCCCTCACAGGTCTATTCTCCGAAAAAACAAAAAGAAAAAGAAAATAAACAAAAAGAAAAGCCTGGAAGAGCAACTCTGCCTCTTTTCTTCCTCTCGGGAAACAAAAACAAACTTAATGGAAAAAAACTCAAGTTTTTTTTTTTTCATTTATTTCTTTTTTTTTTTTTTTTTCAAATTCAAGGCACAATGTCTATCAATATTCCAATCTGTCTGTCTGTCTCCACTCCCAGGTACAGTGTGCGAACGTCGCGTCACATAAGCTATTGGACTGTCTTGCTCGCGCGCCACTCCCTACAGCTTACATCTCTCTTTTGTCTTGTACTTTAACACTGTTAAGAGAAGCGTCTGTTTTGGTTGAGAGAGCGACCGCCAAGTCCAAACCAGTGATAAACAATGAACAAAATTAACAGTTTAAAAAAAAAAAAAAAGAAAAAAAAAAAAAAGACACAAATAAAGACAACCGTTTCAAAACAAAACAAAAAAAGTCTCGTCCTGTTTCTCGTATTTCAGTATTTTTAAAAATCAAGTCATATCCACCAGCTCTTTTTTGGCAAGCTAGTTGTTTTTTTTTTTTAAATAAGCACTAAGTACTGATAGATAGGATAGCATACACCGTTAACGTGTGTTTTTAAGTAGATGCGTTTGTCGTTTTTTTGTACTTTTTCACTCTCAGTATGAATTCAGGTATTTTGTCAGGTACTTTTCACTCATCTGTTTAAGGTTTAAGTTAATGCAAGCAGGGACAGAGTTTGCCATGGAGTCTTGCTCTAGACTTGGGTTCGCGAGGGGCAGGGCCGTCTCTTTACGAGACCCCGTTAACCAAGGTCAGGGTCTCGCTGGGCGAGGTCATGCCTTTGCTCGGGGAACGCTTGGAGGGCGTTCGCTCAGGCATCGGGGCGCTGGTCCCATTCTCCTGTGGGTATGAAAGGTGGGGAAAGGTGAGAATGAATAAAACAGTGAATAAAAGTAAGGCGGGGGTCAAAGTGTGTGTTACTGTCTGTACCTTGGGCTCAGGGCCAGCGTGGTTTTCCTTCTGGGGCAGGTTCTGTCTGCTCTGGGACTCAGCGCGGGATATGTAGTCAGCAACAGTCACTGGAAACATTGAAATGTGTTAGTGTGAACAGCTGCTTCATACAGTGATGCTGCTAAAAGGAAGGGAGGAAGGCTGTCTGCAATAATAATCTGCAATAATACCAAACACTGACATCTGGAAGGAATATTTGGTCAAATAGTAAAATACAGTCACTCACCACTCTCACCTGGCTGTCTGTCACGGCTGGTTGAACCTCCCTCTGGGCGGTTGCCACGGTTACGGCGGCGGCGACTTCGGTTGCGGCGTTGAGGTCTGGCTTCCTCATCTAACAGTCGAAGGAGACAACGTTACAACGAAAACCTTACAATGAGCAGGTGTGTCTCTACTTTGAGTTACAACAGCGACAATGAAGTTCTCACCCAGTCCGTTCTCGCTGGGCCCGGCCTGGCTGTCCGACTCCGCGGCAGCGTCCATCACGCTGGGCTCCTGGTCGTTGCGGCGGCGGCGGGAGCGTCTGCGGCGGTCCCCTCCCATGCCTTCGCTGAGGTCTGCGTCGGCCAGCTCTCCCTCACCCTCCAGCAGGGAGTACGGGTTACTGTCTGGGTCTCTGAGCACTGGAGACACCACAGGAGGTCAGTATAGCAATTAACACTTAATCCTCTCATTCCTATTTATCTGCTCTAGTGTCAAACACAGTGACCCACATGATTGCAAGATACATCTTCCTCAGGTGAAGTTCAGCTATTAATTTACAAATTTCATGAAACGTATAAAACTTGGGACAAAATTCTCAGACTTTCAACTCACAGTACTGTTTGAATGATTAACTTACCATGATGCCAGTATACATGAATCAAACAGACTATGAAATACTAACTGTCTTTAGGTGTCCAGTGTCTAAAGCCACTGGTACAGCTGGCATAGTCATTTATAGGGTTGAAGTAATGAAGTGAAAGAGAAAGATCGTTGATTACTAATGGGCCTGGAAGTATGCTTTGTGGGACTCCACAGCAAACATTTAAATTGCAAGTTTATGAATAATCAATGGAGAAAGAGGATGCTCTGCATGTTAAGACTGGCCAGATTAAAAATATGCAGAGGTCAGCAGAGATCTGAGACTGCAGCATCAAAAATGGGTGCATCTGTTTAACTACCTGAGCTGATGGAGTTGGAAGGCTTGGATCCTGGTCCTCCACGGCCTCTGCCCGAGTTAGAGCCTCGGCCTCTGCCGCCCCTCCGAGAGCCTCTCTCATCGCCGCCAATGCCGCGGGGCCGCTGGTCTCGTTCGTTAACATCCTCTGACTCAGAAGCATTGGACAGTTCAGAGTTTGTGCCTGGATCAAGCAGAAGAGAATGTTTATAAATCATAAGCAAACAGGATATGTCTTCAGTTTTCAGTACTATTTCCAAACGTGTCAAACTGAAACTAAGTCTCTGGTCCTCCATTCTCACCATATCCGGAGTACTGGCTGTTGGAGGCCCTGCGTCCTCTGCCGCGGCCGCCATAGGTGCGAGAGGTGTGAAGTGAGTTGGTGCTGTCATCTGTCAAGTAGCCTTTCTCCCGGTCAACGCCAGGACCCCCGGTTCGACTAGGAGGGGCGCGGTACCCAACCCCAATCTGACGGAGCTGCTCGTCAATCTGGAGACGCTCTAAGCGCAGCTGCTCCACCTCCTGCAGGGCAAAAGGTGAGGAGACGGTTAAGAACAGGAAGCATTTCATCATGTTTCTCAGCGCAAGGTTTACTGAAAAGTTTCAAAACAAAGTCCCCAGCCCTCCCTGTACCCTATCCTACTGCGCACCTGTAGTGTTGTGGAACAAATCGGTAAAACTGGAAGTACACATTAAAACATCCCTGAGATCCCTGAGCCCTGTAGTATGACAAGGTCACCTCCCTCTACTTTGACGAAACAATGCAACAAGTCAAAGATGCAGTGATGTCATGCACTCACATGAGGGTGGCTAAAACACACGTATAATTAAAAGTTACAGTTAAAACTGATTCTTCAAAAAGCCAACTGCTGTATTACAAAGCTTTCCACTCACAGCACAGATTTTAAATTGAATGAACTGTCATCAACTGCAACTGCTTCAACCTATAAAGTTCAATCAGTTCAATCTATAAAACACTACACACAAACTCTGCTGCAGTGGGCTGGAGCTAAGCCATGGTCTCCGAACATCTGCTGTGGGCTGGTTTTGGGCTTGTTCTCAAGTCCATCACTCTACCACTAAGTGGCAGTAACATGTCATGTTTAAACCAGATAAAGCTGTGGGGCCCAAGTCAACCCCCCCGCAAAGCCCTGAGCATGTCGGTTTTGACAGAACACCCACTTCTGTGCAAACATCCACCCATTTGTGACAGCGGTGATTTAGATTAGGGTAAGCAGCTGAACATGTCAAGAGAACCTGTCCTCCTTGTTCCTCACCACGGCCAATCGGAGGTAAGCAAAAGGGACGTGTGGTGGAGAACAGCTGAAACGTCTGGGTGTGCAATGACTGGGGAAGTGAAATCACATGGAGACCGTCCCCTCGCTTTTAAATCTCTTTGTACACAGAGGAGTCATGCCACACCGTGTGCTATAAGGGAAGCTGAGAGAGCTCCCAGAGCGCTTGCTGGATCTTTGATTCCCGGATGCCAAACTGGATTAATCAGATTAGCCCATCCTGTTGATAAGAGTCGTCTCAGGAACCATAAAAATGGGAAAAGCGGTTGTTGACAAGAGAAACTGACAAACACAATCCTCCAGCCATGTCAAGGCATTTTACTGAGGATCCCCTCCACCAACACACCACCCGTGCGACTACCAACACTCACACTTGTTGCACTACAAAGTTACAACCAGTATCAGGTTAAAGCTATCCGTTTTCCATGTTTGTGAACTCTTTAGTGACATCTATTTTAATAATCTAACTACTAATTCAGCTTTTTACCGCCTCGGTTACATATGCCATCTTTATAAACTGGGGGTAGGGGGGCAGCTAACGGTGGCAGTGCAGTGACAGCAGTTTCTATGGTGGCTTAAGCGGCGGGTCATTTGGAGGAGGGGGTCTCACTTCACAGTGTGACAGCTGCCTGCACCAACGACAGCTGAACCTCAGGGGAGGTGTGAAGGAAGTGAAGCAGGGAGGTGGGGGGGGGGGGGGGGGTGTTATTTTTGGAAGCAGAGGGTCCAGATAGCTGGTAATCTAAACTCCGGCGTACCCTTCACCCCATCCCAGAGAGAGGAGCTATTTATAAAAGCACATGAGGTAAGGGCAAAATGAGGTGCTCTCAGCAGCTTTCCCTCATGTGGCTCTGGGCAGGAGGGAGACAGGTGACCAATATGAAACGACCCTGCACATACGCCCACGCTACCCAGCGGCACCCTGCACCCACGCCACGTGTCACATAAAGGACCTGTGCTTCTAAGAAACGTACTTCCTTGTGTGCGTTCAGATATTCTGAGCACAAACACGTTTATGGATTCAGATTCAAAGTAAAGAAGGAAATGCTGTACACAGGTCAGATTTTATGTGACGGTTTAGTTTTGGGGTTTTTTTTTGAGTGACAGGAACAGAGACGAGGCGAGTGCTGCCATCTACCGGCGGACATAGAGGATTGACTGACCTGGAGATAGGACACATGGTACTCCAACAGAGCCTGAGCATTGCTGATGTTCTCTTTGGTTCCCACAAACACGAAGGGAACCATGCCCTGATAAAACACAAAGAAGAGGAGATGAAGGGTTGAGTGTATTTTTTTTTTTTTTTTTTAGGAAACAGATAAATCATCAGTTTAGATGCTGAGCTCACTCATTGGGGGTGATATCACTGACTTGGAAACAGCTCAGACCTTACTCAAAAATCACAAAAGTGGTGAACTACAGACCATTTCTGGAAAGACTGATATGCTTAAACAGAACAACTGTGGGAGGGGGTGTTTATAAGGGACTGGGAAACAAGCCGAACGGTCCATTCACCTCTTTGCTGCTGGCAGTGTCGTCCCTGCCTGCCCCCTGCCTGCCTACCTCCTCTCGGGGAAGTTTTTTGTCGTTGTCTCCCTCAATCCTGACACGGACCACGCCCGACTTGTCCACAATCTCCTGGATGACTTTGCCGCTCTTGCCGATGACTTTGCCTGCGAAAGAGGGAGAGGAGAACAGAACGTTTAAGGGGCGTCATGGTAACATGGGATCTGTGCGTAGAAATACGACATCTGCTGTGGCGATAAAGCGGGATGCTGTGGCCAACAACACGAGCCCCCTTGGGAATGTTAGGCAGCTCACTCACCTACAAGGTTCCTGGGTACCTGAAAGTAGTCTTCTTTAAACTCCAGATACTCTCTAGCCTGTTTTACCGCCTCTGGAGTCTGAAGCACGACACAAACAGAAGACCAAATTACACCACGGCACATCTATCCACATACTGACACAAGAACTGACATACCAAAGGCATCAAAGCTCATTAGCAGCACACCTCTCCGTAGATCCTGAATGTGCAGCTTTCCTCCTCCAGCTCGATAGCAGTGACACCGGGTACCTTCCTTGCCTGTTGAATGTTGGCACCGTGGGAGCCGATGGCGAGGCCCATCAGGTCCTCCCTGACCTTCACCTCCTCCTGGTACGCTGACGCTAACTGCTTACTTGTCTGAGAGGGGAAACGCAAAACACGTTTGTGAGCATGTGTGTGTGTGTGTGTGTGTGTGTGTGTGTGTGTACTACTCCAAAATGTTTGTCTGGGGCTTTATTTGTCAATAACATCCACATGTGTGATGTCAAGCAAATGCGCCTACCTCCAAGTGTTTGGTGGCTTCTTCGTTGCGGGACATGAGCATGAGCTTGGTTCTGATGCTGCGGAAATGCATGTCACTCAGGAGAGTTGCACGCTTTACTGTGGTTTCATTTGTAGACTGGAGGCAAAGGAGGGATAAGTCATCAATCAACAGTTTAGAAAATATTAGAATGTACTGTGAATGAAAAACAGGTGACAGAAAAATGAGATTCACTCACATGCAATCCATTTAAAACTTAGATTCTAATGTGAGAGCTGCTACTACAACAACTACAACAACTAGCGTCTTTGTTGTCATTCCCGCTACTGCGGATACGCAACACAGCCATCGGTCACTTGTTCACGAGGTGGGACCCAGCTGAACGGTGGGTTCTGAGCACTCACCAGCACAATGAGTTCGTGTGTTTGGGCACTGTAGAAGATGCAGTTGGCTCCGATCGCTTTCCTGAAGTCTTTGTGAATGTTGTCATTTGCACAGCTGTCGATAAGAAAACAATCCACAGGAGAGCCAGCTCGGTTATTCATTTGGCAGCAGTGGGCCACCAGAACATCACTGCTCACTGAGAATAAAAAAAACCTTATGCTGGAAGAAGTAAACATTCAAAAAAGGCGTTCAGACATGTAAAAGCATCCAGTCAGAGGATTCCTGCCATCATACCGTCTGTAAATCTGTCTACAGGATGTACATTTTGATGTAAACACTCACATGTCTCTCAGGTCTTCTGGGACAAGGATGGGGACCTTGTGGAAGGAGTTTCGTGAGGAAGGGCTGTTGGGGTTGAGGGGCCTGATGCGCTCTGATGTGACGATCTCGTTGTATGTGGCGTCGCATGCCGCGTATTCGATCACGTAAAACTGAAATCAGCCAAACAGATACACACTTTTTTTAATAACGTAGCCACAAATGTCTGATATATGAAAGGTTGACAGCTCCAGTGTGACATACACAGAGCAGAAAGGCTGCATTCAGTACATATAAAAACTGTCAATCAGCTGTCGAATGAAGATATTTTACTTTGCGTAAACAAGTGTTTATTTACTTCATGAAGCCACAAAACATTCCAGTCATAGTTTCTGGAAAAAAGTAAGGAGTACTAGAGCGAGAAGCAAGAGATTGATGGAAAAATGTAGAGAAAGAAAAAGGGGAACTGTTAGAGAGTGAGGCAGCGAGATGAACGCTGCACACTCCATGCTCAAAGGACAGAATTAAAGCCATCAGTCAATGCTAGACATTCCTGCAGGCTCTTATCAGACTGCTCCAAATAACAGCACTACACCAGCAGCAACTCCCCTGGCACAGCAGCACTACAACGCTGTCCTTTCCATATCCCACTGACCCACTATTCAACCTGCGGCTTGTGCCGGTGACTAAGAGCCAGTCTTGGGTGACACGATCAGAAAATTAAAAAATATATATACACATCAGCATAAACCAACTATGCCCGCTGGACTGAGCTGGGCGCAAATCCATTTTGACGCGACAAGTCAGCGTGAAGAAAAAGCACATGGTGTGTGAGAAGTATAATTTGAAGATACAATGTCAGACCGCATCAGGACATACTGACTCTTTGAGCTCATTACCCAACAATAGTTATCTTACCACAGGCCTGTGCTCACTCCACACACACAGCGCACAGCGGATACCCAGAACCCGATAAACAGTTACTGGCAATACAACAGAACAGAGGCAAAGAAAGATGGTTGCTGTGCCTCTATTACTGATTATTAAACGCTGGGATTCAGAGGAGCCTGGCTGGATCTTATCACCAACACGACGTATCATCTTTCAATAATATTCGTCTTTTCTGACTGTGTAGCTCAAGGAAACCTAAGCCGCACCAACTAAAACTCAGGAACTGACAATTCCTTCAGCGCATTGGTGTTTACGCCACATCAAGGCACTGTGAAGATTAGGCAAATTAGACCAGATTAAAATACAAACAACGGCGTGGTTTAACATGTTTCTACACATTAGAACAAAGCAGCATGTTGCTCTTGGTAATTTACTGCTGTGTGACTATAGTGTTTGAATTAATGGAGACAAAGCAGAGGTGGAGAGGGGATTTGAACACTCCATTAAAACAAAACATGTTTCCAAGGTAGAGAGGATATGATCAGCGCGTTTCTCTGGAAACTCTTCTGATGTAGCGTGCATCAGCGATGCAACAGTGTGTTAATACATTTTCAGACTCATTCTTAGCCAAATGTTTTATCTTGTATTTTAAAAAGGCAACATTTCTTGGTTCCTAGCAACCGCTTACCTCTCCCTTCATCATTCTGACCCGGGCAAGCCACCAACCACATGGCTCCTGTTCGTTAGCCCTGGAGTAAACCTGGAAAGGAGGCACACAGTGAATTACGGCTGAGCGGAGACAAAAACAAACTACTACAGCTATTACACCCATCAACTGTGCTTCAAACAGATTGTTGTAGAAAGCAAGATGGGGCGACAGAGGGCGCAGCCTCGGCTGCATGATCAACAAGCGAGGAGCACACCTATGCTTTGTGAAACTGATCCACTGCTCACTTTTTGGTAAAGCTGACAGGACGCTGACTGTACAACTGATTTGTATTTACAATTCATCACTTAAACTGTTCTGGCTGTTTTGCAGTAATACAAATATCTCTGAATGGAAATATTTTCTTTTTTTTTTTTTATTTAGAGGCCATATGATGTGCTGATCAGTCATGGGTCAGTACTAGCCAGCAATGATCTGTCTGATGAGGCGCAAAGACACCAAGGCCTTGAGACACAAGGATAGCGACAACGTACCTCCACCTCCTCTCCTTCACCAATTTCCTTGTGGTAGTCGGTTGGAGGAGGCAACCGCACGTCGCTGAAGGGCAACTGTCTCTCTGGCTGCCAGCTATGGCGAGACGACACACAGACACCACACAAACACTTGTCAGCATATCAACAATCGCAGGTAACAAAATTAAATACTGTGACATTGTCTGCGCAGCTGGGCTCAAAGCACTCTTTCCGCGCGTGTCATATTGGGGAAGGCAATGACATGGGTGGAGTCCCCATGTACTGCTGTGAAGCACATTAACGGACATAATAAATATAAAAATTAAAACGGCTCATTAAATTTAATGAGGGAGTTCGAGGAACTGTGTCTGGACAGTGAGTGACTGTATTCATTGTATAATGTTCTTTTACATTAAGTAAGAACTGAGGAAGAAATAGCTCAACAGAGTGCCGTAAAGTTCAGTAAATGAGTTTTAAAGGTGAAACTTGAGATTATTACACCGGACACGTAAAATAGAAACTGGCTTATTTCGGTGTTCATTCAGTATTGATATCTGAAAAAAACCCTCTCAGGCTCATTTTGAACTATAGATTTAAAATGGATTTTCATTTGAGATTCTTATTACCATCATTATAAACCACAAAGGTGTTTTATTCATTCACTATCTTATACAGCCAGCTGCCCCAACACCTCCATATGCTCAGAGAAAGTAAAAGGAGAAGGGGGAGTGAGGGGTAGGAACCATCCCGAAAACGACACAGGCCACCGCACTGCCACTCCTCCCACCCTGCATACCTTGGTTCACTATTTTTAGGGGCACCCTGCTCTACACTGGGAGCCAAGTAGATAAAGAGGGACCAGAGGGGGGAGCGGGAGGTGGAAAGGGACAGTAGGTGGAGCTAGGAGTATAGGAAAGCATGCTATCAGGATAGCAAGGGCAGGGGGGGTCAGAGCAGGAGGTGAAAAACTGTTAGGGACATGTATGGACAGCTGCATGCCAAGCACAGGCGCTGAAGAGGACCATTTTGAATGTCTGGGTAGAGCACTAGCCTCCAGCAGTCATCGTAACTCTTAGTTACGACAGTTCAGGCTTTATTTCCCTATGTATAGACTGTTCATCAGAAAGCAGACATACAGGAGAGGCCAACAGATAGAGCAGACTTACTTGTTTTCAAAAACAATTGTGAGTGAGTCTTCGTGGACATCTTTGATGTAACCCTAAAAGTGAAGCAAAGAGAAGGAATTTTAGTCCCACGAATGCATGAGACAGAGGCAGTGACAGTGACGAGGGGTGGGGCTGTGAGGGTTTGATTTTGCATGTAAACAACGCAGACAGCTGGGCTCGTAAGCCATGCTAGACCGATACTGTGACTGTTGCTGAAAAAGAGCATCCAGGGCTTTTTGGAAGCCAAGACATCACATCGCTGACACAATTCTCTGGCTGTGAATTCTGTGCTGGATAAAGTGACGAGAAACACTGACTCCTCCTGACAGCACAGACAGCCTGGAAAGCTCTCCCTCGCTCCCTCACACGCTCCCTCTCACACACACACACACACAAACAAACAGAATGAAAATGCACAAGCTGTCTATTTGTGTGTGAATTGGAAAACTATAGTTTTACAAGAGGCATGTGCATGAAAGCACATGTATGTGGAAGGCAGGCACTTGCTCAGCCTAGCCCCTATGGACAGATTGCAATAGCTAAGAGACTACTACTACTACTACTACTACTACTACAACAAGAAGTCACTTCAACTTGTTACTTGTCCATCAAGTCTATCCACAAACCTGTCAAAGCAATAAACTTTGACCAACACCCCCCAGTGCTGAGCAATGACGAAACGGGAGGAAAGTGGTGGGTGTGGCAGGTCTCTCGGTGTGACACTACCGTATATGGGACAGAGAGGTCAGGCAGATATCTTCACTTGCAAGCATGCGTGTGGGTCAAGAATGGGGGTGTGGATTCACCTGCTGGGAAGGAGCTGCCTTTGCGCTGTAAGAGCCGGCTGAGGTTTATGTGTGTGCAGACACATGAGTACTTTTACACCCTTTATTGCAGTCCACTCTGACTACAACTCTTATTATTAATCACCACCTACCGCTGTTCTGAAATGTTCCTGGTTAATGGTCGAACATGCCTCTGTGTTGGCACAAACAGCTAGCATCTGCCTCTAACACTACATGGGCCCAGTTGCACTAGTACTGATTAGCTGCTGGAGAAGAAGCCAGCGATGACTGACTGAATCTTTCTGACAGAAAACATGCTCATGCTTCGATTTCAAATGGTCATGTCAGGAGACAGCTGAATGTGCCCCCACCAAGTGCTACCAGGTCAAAGGCCAGGCAAGCCCTTTTTCTAGCACGACTTGACAGGTGGAAAGGTGGGGGCAGAGAGGGGTGATGTTACTTCATCCTCAGGCCAGCAGCCACAACCAGGTCCATGTAGTGACCAACAGTTTGCAAACCAGAGGAGCAAGGTTTGCAACATTCCACGCTCACAAAAATGGTTTAGATGTGACAGCTTTTTCACACACAAAGCCACTGAACTCTGATGCATTTGTTTGATTGGATTGCTTAAAAACAAAACATTAATAATTGTGCTTGCGTAACACTGAGATCTTTTCTGATACAACACATCGAACCAAAATTAAAAATAATGTGGGAGGAAAAAAACCCACAATTAACAGGAAAGAAACATTGCTTGTATCCTCAACTTTCCTGGTATGTGCTTGCACAAAAGACAGGCTATGAGTGGGACAACGTGCCAGTTTCCTGACAGGTGCTACATTGCCCTGACAGGTTCATAAAAATGATTCTGGTTCATAGTTAAAAAGAAAAAAAAAACTGACTCACACTGACACCAAGGTGACTGAGGGGCATTCAAAAAGCTAAATCTTTTTACCCTGTGTGTCAATCACAACAGGAAAAAAAGCAAATGCTTTTTTGCACCACTCTCTCCCTTCAAGGACAACATATCTACTAGAATATGACATTTAGAAAGTGTCGCAACTACAGTTAAGTGTCCGTCCCATCCACAAGACGAGACCTGTGAGATGATGGACGTAACAGAGATGAGTGGAAAGCGTTCATTCATGCCAGAGCCAGACTGTCACCCTGTAAAACAGAACGACAGGTGAAGCAGCATGAGGAGAGTAAATATAGGCTCGTCACTAAACCACCATGTGGTCGGTTAACCAGCTGAACACCCGGGGACAGAGAGAAGAGAAGAAGAGCACATGGAGACACACATGTGTTTCAACTGAGCGTGATAAAAATAAGAGTCTCAAAGGTTAAAGCTAGAAAGAAGGAAGATGATGAGTGGGTTATCTGCAAACCCACAGCCATCATGGTGTCTCCTCATGCTGGCATTACATGCATCATGGTTTTGGCAAAACAATTTAATGAAGCCCCATATTATGTGAGAACCTGCAATGTTCACCAACATTCAAACGTGTATGATTTTTAAAAACATGCTCTCTATTATTTTGATAAATGTGTAGAGCTTAGTTTCAAGTCACCGAGGTGTAATCTAAATGTTTACAGCCAGGCTGTGACACAGCAGCAATAAATACTCATATTCTCATGTCTCTGGATATGAAAGTACACTTTCTTTTGAAAATGAGACAGAATTGAAACAGAAAGCAGCACTCTGGGTCTTCCTTGTTGAGGCAATTAACATGAGACTCAAGGTTCAGAGGTGCGGCTAGAACACTGTTTGTACAACACAATACACCAAGTCTGTGAGCTCTGATGTAGCATCTTATCAGAATTGTACGTAGGAACTGCAAAAACAGCTGTCTGATTAGCAGCTCGCCCCAGTTCTAAATGTTTGCATCACACATTTCGAGACAAAGCAATATAGTACGAGATCTCATGCCCGAACTAGGGGTGTTGGTTACCCATAGTATAGCATGCAGTCATGTTGACATTTGCTAAAAACTCCTAAATATAGGCCATACATGGTGATGACAAGTGTACCTAGCTTCACAGCTAGCTGTAGCTAGCTACCCAGCCCACAATGGCCAACCTTAATGGAACGCATAACCATCCCTGCTGGCCAGAACTGGACCTAGGCTAACATTACTCAAGTGATGGCTAGCTAGGTCTGGGCTAAGAAGAAAGAAACCAAACAGTTTTCATGAAACAAAACTTTCAACTGGGACAACTAGAAACTACGACTGTAACCAGGTTACCTTATAGAAGGCCCCATTCGAGCCGCGAACTTCCACGGCCAGCCCGTCCATACTTGTCGGTAGATCCCCACGGCTGAGCTTGTCTGTAGCCGTTACGACTCCCTGCGAGTCCTGTAACGTTACCACCCCCAGCTTCGCCGGCCCTTCGCCGCTATCCGGCCGCTTGTGGATTTCCAGTGTTTCGGGTGGAGGGAGAGGGGCAGAGGAGAAGGGGTTGGGGAGATGGGTGTGATGGTGTCAACTAATGCAACGCAGACGCTGTCTCCGGCAGCAGCTAGTTAAGAAGCTCTGTTGCCTGTTTTTTGTCTGAATGTGGGATTTGGTGCTCGCGAGCTGAAAGGCACCGCCACGAGCTATGGCTAAGTCTCGACGTGCGCGAGGAGGAGAAGCAAGCTAATGATGCTACGGCTGGAGGATGCTAACTGATGGATAATTAGCTGGGAGGCTAGCTATCAACACCTTGATCCCGTCAGTTTTCAGGGATGCTAGCTGGCTAGCATTTGATAGCCTGGTTGCGTTTGTTGGTTGTGCGTGTGGCGCAGTCGTTGCGTTGAGTAATTTCCTAGAAGTCGTCACCGGGGGTCGTTTCTTCAGTCAGTGGTGCAATTTAAAGCGGCGTTTCTTTTCCAAAAAGCGTCTGAGGTGCACTACCGCCCGGCGACTCCTTACTCCAACTACCCGTCCCCACAAACACACGCCGACAGAGTGAATCAGAGAGGGACTGAATGACCTCGAACACCCCACCCCTCCACGACGAAGACCCACCTATTAGAAAACTAGAGCATGTGATTGGTCAAAGACATCAGCAATCAACTCTAGCTTTCACTAATTGGTTTAACAAATAAGGGTTGGTCCATAAACTTGACCAATAAAATCTAGGGAGTTTCATCCTAACAGAATCCATTGGTTTTATTCCATGTCACTTATAATTTTACCCGAATTGACTGGCTCCCATATCTAATTTTGCCCACTCATTGATGAGTGAGGACCGCCAGCCATTGTGTAAACACCACTACAGTGAAGTTACTATAGATATTATGTACCACGCCAAAGTTACATCACATGCTAGAAACAACCATATTCAGACTGGAAAAGGGAAAATCCCATTCAGCATTAGATATTTCCCTTAAGCTCATTGGTACATCTTGTTATCCACAAAACTATGGCTGGTCACCCTTATATTTCAGTAAAATACTGAAGAATAAAAGCAGTGTAAAAACAGCTGGGTCAAAATTAAGTAAGGGTATGGTTACAAAGCACTGGGAAAGGAGCACCAAGAATACCAGATATGGGCAAGGACTGTTGCGAGGAAACAGCTGTGAGAGGCACACATGAGAGGCCAGAGGTCAAGCTACAGAGTACAGAAATACTCTAAATTGTGGAACTCTAGACTCAATACCATTAGGAGAGAATTTGACAGATACATAGCTGCAAGGCTTGCTGAGTTAATTTATATGAACAAATATTGCAGAACGCAAGTGTGTACGACAAAGAATTTGGACCAAAAAAGTACAGAATATATATTACTGATAACAGCAGGTAAGTGAATGTCTGTGAATGCAGCAGTCTGAGACTTCGACAAATGAGAAAGCATATAATGAGTAATCAGTGTTTATGTACTGATGTTCCAAATTCAGTATATCATTATTTGTGAGCCCTAGTCATCTTTACTAATCTGCTGCTAGTCAAGCTCTAGACTTGACTTGTAGAGCAATATTGAGACTTGAATTTGATTCAACTGCCATCACCACTGCAGCAAGGGCAGAAAAAATGCAACAAACCTGGCACAGCAAAACCAAAAAGACAGGAATATAAAAACGTTATTGACCTTTATTAAAGCAAAATTAGTCTCCCGTTGGCAATATCACCCTTGCCTGGAAGTTCAACAGCTTAAAGTGAGTTTTACTGCCAACACTAACAACAACCAGCCATGCTGAGGCCAGCTAATTGTCAGAGCCAAGAGCAAGAACACATGAGATTTAAAATGATGTTAAGGGTAAAGGGAATGACAACAGTTGCTTATAGTCCTTAACAGTGAAGCATTTAGGCACATATGTACTGACAAGGCCTTGATAATACCCTTACACACTATATCAGATAAAAAGACAAAATGTAATGGTGTCAAGTGAAGCCACTAACATTGTCCCAGCCTAAACTGATTTACAATTTGTATCGGCTGATTAAAAACCTAAGACTAAGGCTAAATCAATAAAGAATTTGTATTACATTAACACACTGCAGTTAAGTGTTTCTTCTTAATACAACTAGTATTGTTGTGATTCTCCTTTATTCAGTTATTGATTATTGATTCAATGGTTAACTATATTCAATATATGTTTTCCATTTTTGGTATACACTAACTACACTAGGTATACAGAGTATATTTCTGTTTAGTTCTTTTAAATCTGAAATAGATTAACATTTATGATATTAAACAAATACACAAAATATAAAATTATTTTACAGCTAGAGCCCTAATCAAACCTCTTAGTACTGACATAAGTATGTTCTCTATAATATGGACCTTTAACAGAAGTGATCTGAACTGAGAAATTGAATGAGCTGAATAATGTAGGCCTAACTGCTGAACTGTTGTGAAAAGCACTTGTCTTTGTTCACATCTTACCTGAAATTAGCCATAACAGTAAGATAATGTTGCTGACAGTGGACTGATTTTCACCTTAAACAACAGTGAAGATGGAGCCTTATGATGGACCGTATACATTATGTGCAGTCTTATGCCATCTAGTGTGATCTGCAGGACTGTGTAATACCCGACAGCTTAGCCATGAGAGATTCTTTTGTCACTGGCATCTCTGTTATGTAACAAAACCTTGAAAAAGTTTTTAAAAATTCATTCATTCATTCATTTTGCAAATAAAGTCAGAAACAACTATGAAGCAGATTATCTATTTTGAAAAAAGTCTACCAATCATTATTCATTCAGAAAATATTGGGTTTAGAAAGAAAAATTCTCCATAAATCATAAAAATCAATAGTTTTAGTTTTCGCAGCGCGCGTTCCCGCGACCGGCATGCGGTTCTCGCGCGCTGGACCACATGGCTCACTAAGCCAATAGGAGCGCTTCCTGCAGGCGCGCGCAATTTGATTCAGGAAGTAGGTGGTTTGTTTTCCCGTCGTGTTTGTGAGAGCGAGAAAAATCACAATTTGGTGAATTTCCTGGCTATTAAGGGTCATAAATCAAGTGAAAATGTCTGCTGGTCCCGAGTCTACACATTTATCATCGCTTGGGAAGGGGGGCAACTTGTGTCGGCAGGGTAAGTTTATGGACTTACGGTGGCGTTACCTGCTGCTTGATCTGTAACGTAAATTTACCAATAAAATGGTGCCATGGTAGCTGAAACCTAACCTATTTCACAAATAGAGAGCAATTAGGAGATGACAAATGTTGCTGTTGGGTATGCTGTGTTGCAGTAAATCTTCTGACTAAATCGGTTTGACCAATGATGGTAAGTTTACTGTATTCACTGTCCTTCCACACAGTTCTCGCCGCCTTCCCTCTGTGTGACATTACAGAGGAGGATCTGACACAGAACCCTCAGTTCTGTAAACTCCTGGCCACCTTGGCACAACACGTGGACCAAACTGGACTCACTGTGCCACTTAAAACAGAGCTGGACAAGGTATCAGCAGGCACCGTGCTCACCCTGCCACATCTGTTAGCATGCACGCTTCTTGCTTAGGAAGATGAAATATGACAAAATGCACTTCAAACTCAATTCAAGTTGGGCCAAAAGATCACACCATTGTTAGATTTATCTCTTTGTGCAGAGTTATTCATTTTTAATTACACATTAAGTAATCCAGGACCTCCCGACCTCTACTGGTAACCACCAGAAATGCAGTGACAGAGGTTGCCTGCTTTCTTGCTGCACAGCAGTTTGTTAGGTTTTGTGTGTGTATGAGCACTTATGGACGCTTTTTTTTCCAGGCTGAGCTGAAGCTCCAGACTCAGAGGCGACACTGGCTCCGCTCTGAGAGTGTGTGCAAAGGGCTGCAGGAGATGATCCAGGACCACTGTATCAGGAGGCAACATGCCAGTGTACCGCCTGACCAGAACATGGTACTTTTCACATATTTGTTTGCACATTTCACAAATGCAAAAGCACCTGCAAGTGAATGAAGAACAACATGTATATTTGAAGCCATTAAAACTGTAAAAGCACCTTACTTTTGCAGGTGAAGGTTTGTTGCTGTTGTAAAGCGCTATACAAATAAAGTTTGATTGATTGATTGAAGAGACAGTTGAACTTCAGTCTCCAGAAATCTGTGATCAGATAAACTGCAGTGTAGTCTAGGTGCTTATCTGGTATAAACTGTAAATATTGTTTGCTTTGTTTGTTTGTAGTTTTATGAGACAATGGAGAGGTCTCTGCTGGTGTCTCAGTGCGTCAGGCAGCTGGATCCAAGTAGCACAACCACCCAGGACCAGCCCTCTCTTCTGGGTCTAAACCCCCAACAGGTGATGGAGCTAATGCCATCAGAGAAGGTGAGTCGACCATGCACTCACGTAAGTTCATGATTATACAGTAGCACCAAATCAGACAAAACCAAAAAGGCTTTATTTATGTTTACCAGAATATACAAAGAATGAAACAGAGTCTTCCCAGAGAGCTGGAGAAACATCTGAGGAAAAAGTGCTTTGACCTCCTCTCGTACTATCAACCCGAATGTGGTACAGTAACTAGACACTGATTCATATGCTCCTGCCAGTACTAACCCTCAGTCACTTTCACTGCCTTTATATCACGTCATTGTTCTGTTTTGATATAAAGACCAGTATGTCATTTCTTCCAGAGAGTGAGACTTTGAAGAACACCAAGTTGTCTCATCTGTCAGCCCAGCTGGACAAAGAGAAGAAAAGAGCAGAGACTCTGAAGGAAACCTGCCAGGAAAACACAGTTCTCCTGCAGAGACAGACTCATCTCTACCTGTCTGTAAGCGCTCTTTCCATCACATGTTGTCAATGAAAACAGGCTTATACATTTCTTATACATGTCACTGGAAATGGTTTAAAACAATATGTGTAGCAAGCTAAAAATGTGACCTGTATCCTTCTTCTTGTGTCCAGGAGCTGATAAAGTGTATTCAGCTTCTCCAGTCCCTCATCTTGGACCACAGACTGAGGATCCAGACAGATTTAGACAGGAAGAAGTTGGACTATTTGGAGGGAAAATGTAAATTAGTCTTCCAGAAGATCAAGTAAGGAGTTTTCACTTCCTTTGCCTGCTTAAATACTGTTTGATATTTAAACCAGAACGAGTTAGAAAGAGAATAATGTCAAATTTTTCAGGTTTGTATTTCAGTTTTGTTCTTTGTTTTTTTAACTCGTCTCCTCTTCCTTCAAAGGACTGAGATGGTGGAAATTCAGTTGGACACGTACACAGTGGACTCGATATCTGCTCATAGGAAAATAAGGCAAGATGCTTTTTGATCACATCAATAATTCCTGTTTTATCTTTACCCCACTCTGCCTTATGTAAAGGATAGAGAGATATTAACACAATGATAGTGGTTGAGGGAACACCTTTGAATTTGAACTGTTTGAACTTTCTGATATAAGCCATCAGAATGATTATTATAATGATCATTTGTTGTTGGGTCTTCATTTCAGAGAGAAGCTGGACTCTGAGCTGAAGGCCTGTCTGGCGGAGAAGCAGTCTGTTGAGTTAAAACTGGCCTCGTTTGAGATCTTGGGCAAAGAGTTTGAAGCCCTGGCTGAGGAGTACTGCAGATTACGGCACGAGATAGAAATGAAAAACTGGGCTCTGAAGGAGTTCACGCACTACAACGACAAGTGAAGATCAAACGTGATGAACAACCAGCAATTACTTCGTCATAGTCTGTCCTTACTCACAATAACACGCTGGCTTTTGGACACTTGGAGACTTTGGTTTTAGAGAAACTGTGTTGCATGTTCAGTAGTAAGCACGCTAACTTTGGGTTCCCATAACAGCTCCTGACTTATCAGTGTTTTTAATTAACTTCTACAAAGTCAGTTTTCTTAAAATAGTCAAACCTCATCAGTGCGTCACCATGGTGATCAGCATCCCTGCTTTCTTTGTTTCTCCCTCATCCAATTAAAAGTCCAAGGCTTGTGTTTAGTGTAGACGCAGTTTTACACTAAACTTTAACTCTATTACACGTGACTTCTTAGTCACGTTTGACTGCTTTCTCTGTCAGTTTACAGAAGTGAGAGTCACAGCATTCATGCTAACAATTCAAAGTACCTTTGACATCAAATTTGGTACCTAGCATCAGTGAAGCATCCGCTTAGTGACTGGATTTGATTTCACCTGAAATTAATGTGTGAAGGGAGAACATTCCCATGTAAATAAACTAAAATAAAACATTATCACTAGGAGTCTGAGTATGAGTAAAGTCCTGTATTCCATATATGTAAGTATATCTTTTGTCACTGCAGATGTGTAGTGGAAATAATGTATACAAGACAAGTCCAGACATGTAAGCAGCACCCTTTCAGATATAGTGGGTGTCATAACACTTATCCTTTTATAGTGTGTCTTGGCACATACCCTGAAGCCTAACTTAGAAAGTGCACCGATGTTGCCAATTGACCTTCATATAGCACGATGTCGTAGAAATAATCCTAATAGATTAATATAACCATTCATCGCTGTAGTTTCACGCTTATCAAATATATTGCATAGGAGTTTCCCTATTGATTATTTGTAGTATTGAAATGAAGTCCCTGAGGAATCCTGCCTATCATAACAGCAGGCATGCAATGAAATGAAGCTTTAGTCTGGAACAAAGGTAAAAGTGTATTTATTTGGTATGTGTGCTATATGTATTTAGGCCAAAGGACTCAATAGAGCAGTTGTTGGGCAAAACATTTAATTAATCCTGCTGTCATGTGAAACCTCTGAGCAATCAGGTGAAAACGATGCACAGGTTAGTGCCTTTTCCCTGCAGTTTGCAATACAGTCCACAAGATGGCAGTGTACTTTTAATTTTGACTGAGGTCTGCATACTCTCAGGTCGTGATCTAATATAATAATAATAATAATAATAGTAGTAATTCTGTATTTTTACTTGATTTGGTGAACTCCTAACAGGTGTCCCTGTTTTGCTTTACTATACGTTTACATTAAAGGTGACATTCAATATCTTATCCAAAGCAAACAGCCTTTTTTAAAAAAATAAAAGAATCATTAGATTAGATTATTTGAAAAAACTTGTGTGAATATAAATGTTTGTTTTCACACCAATAACCCAATAATCCTAAATTTAAGATAGTAAATGATCATACTTCCTTCACACACTCATTTCTATAATAATATTCCAATTTCTAACCCAGTCTATGTCCCTGGTATATTAACCGTTAACTTAACTGACAAGCATAAAAGATGTCCAAAGGTGCCAATACAGTATTTTTATTTTTAGTTCAGTTATTCACGATTGTGTATTTAATTGTCATTTGCCTAATTTGGTAACTTTTGAAACTATTTTAAAACTTAACTTGTTTAGTCTTAAGAATGTATTTTGAACAAAGTTCCTTTAATTTATTAAGGTTTTCCCTTTTGTGCCATAAAACAAATCCACAACTATTTAAATTAAACATAATATAGATGCTGGTAAAGTTTATGGATGACGCTTTCAGGAACGCCCACTCCGTTGTCCTCTTCACATTGACGATCTTTGTATATATCTGCTCCACTGGGGGAGAAACGGAAGTCGGTAAGAGTGATGCATCTCGCGGTGTTCCACCCTCTCTGCTTTACTCTCATCAGCAGCAGCAGCAGCGGCACGAGCAGCAGCCCCGCCCTCGCGACGCGAACCACTGGCCCGTTCAGCTCCAGCACAACCCCACATCTGGCTGTCACACAACAGCGCTGCCGCTCCGTCCGGCACCGCGGCATGCTCATATTCACACCTGGACACACGACGTGGGTTTTAAGCAGAGGGGCGCCATGTCTGAAGTGCGAAAATTCACAAAGAGGTTAAGCAAACCCGGGACGGCCGCGGAAGTCAGGCAGAGCGTGTCGGAGGCGGTGAGGAGCACCGTGGACCTGGTGGTGAGCAGAGCTTCAGTGCTGTCTGAGGACCGGCGGCGGTCATTTTAGCTAACGGGGATAATGTGTCGAAGTGCTGTTAGCCCGCTAACTCCCCCTCCACCTCCACCTCCATCTCTTTTATTCCTGCTTTCTTCGTTGCTACTGCTCTATTTCCACATTCTCCACACTCGTTCATTACTGTTTCCCCCCAGTTTTCAGCCACTGCGCTTGTCCCATGACGTTAACACATAGCTACCGCGGACCTCCGGTGTGTCTGTGGACGCACTGAAACAATTTCACAGGGTTACCGGCAAAGCTGCGCTCTCTGTAGTGTTTAAAAGACTGGTTATCCAGGAGCGAGCATGTGTCGTGAAGTCAACTCCCGTGCGTTGGCTTCCTTTTTCCTAAATGGCGTGACAAAATAATATGACATTGTCCCCAGGAACACATGGTTTCTCAGTCTTGCGCGGCTCCTTTTGTGTGCTGGCGGATGAGGAGCAGTGCCAGTTGGACAGCTGCAGCATGGCTTCCCTGTCCCTGCCTTGGAGCACTGTGCATGTGTGTGTGCTCCTTTATTTCTGCCACATTGTGCAGTAGAAGGCAGCTCATGCACGTCTTTAAACCTGATTGTCAATGGCCTGTTTGCAAAACACAAGATTTGTTAAGGGGCTGTTGTTCCCACCCCCCATTTGAATGATTTGCAGTGCTGCTGGCTGGTAGTGGCTTTGGAATAGACCGCAATAATGAGGGATTAGGCGCAGTGGCTTGAGAAGAATAGCGCTGAGGATCCTGCTGATACAGCATTAGTATGTGTGTGTGTGTGTGTGTGTGTGTGTGTGTGTGTGTGAATTTATCTATCAAAGGGGTGACATTTCTCTTCAAACTTCCAGTGATGTCAGCATGGACGCTCGCCGCTCTGATCTGTTTTCTTTTTCTAAAAACCATCATCCACTTTCTCATGAAATGTCATTGACAAACTGCAACCTCATCCCCAAACACAACAGTGCTGCTGGGAGAGTGGAGCTGGATAAGAGATAAACTCTTGTTCCCGTGGGATTAGAGGTTCAGTCTTATGATGATCATCTTGGAGGGGTGTGACGCACAGAGGTTATCAGTGCAGTAAATCATGTGGTAGGGTTTTGATTTCCGCAACAGAGACGGGAGTGTGTGTGTTGCATCCGTAGCCACGTGTGATTCTTTTCTGTTTTTGTTGCTTTCTGTGGAAGAGCAGCAGGTTTTGGGGGCTCATTTGGCGCAGTGAAACGGTTGGCTCGGTAACTGAGAACAAATGCTGTTTTGTGCAGGTTGCGCGGCCCGCGTTGCTCTCCCAAGGGGATTCCCTGAGGCATGTCGTGACCGTGCTTCCTCTGTGACTGTGTGCGTGTGTTTGTGTGTTCATCCTGAACTTCTACATCTCCATAAAGTCAGAGTTTCCTCCTAGGCTCGTATTCTCACAGGTTTTCAAATGAACAAGCAGGTTTTTGCAAGTTTCCAAGTATAAAGCCATATAAACACTCGCAAAGTGGAAGTTGTGTTTTGTATTTTTTTGCAGATGACTTCCCCTTCAGCTAATTAGAATTTAGGATTATCATGAGAAGTGCTGTCAGCTGATGTGTCAGTGATATCTACTCTTCCTCCAGCTCTTAGAAGAATCCACATTCAGTCCTCATCTTTGTATCTGCTTTACAATCACTTACATGCAAATGTTTAGGAACTGGTGGACAAGAACTGATGAAGCTGCTGTATAGAGGACTGACGTCATGCTGTCATGTAGGTTATGACCTCCTAATGTCTCTATGGACTTTTCAGTGCAGCACAAACAAAGGCTCAATTCTAGTTAAAGCTGGGGGTTGCTCCATCTTCTCATTAGGAATATATGGTTTGTTACTGGCTAATATTGACCCAGATTAATAATTCACAAATGCATCATTGTCAAGAATAGTTTAGCTAATAAGGAGTTTATTCCTTGACCTGACACTGTTAAGAGCAGTTGTTTTAGAGAAATGCAATTAATCAATTTATCAAACAGCATAAAAAATATTTTGATACTGGATTAATTTGAATCTTTCAAAACAAATATCCTAACACTTCCTGGTCCCAGCTCTTCAAACATGAGGATTAGATGTTTTTATTTGTTTTACAGGTCAGTAAACTTTAGTGTTCAATACATGTTAGAAAACACATGTTTATGTAATAACATGTCATTACTGTGGTTTTCCTTAGAAGATAAGTTGAAATATCCACTGTGAAAAAGTCAGTCTGATCAACATAAACATAACATAAACAAACAATGCTCATCACATCTCAGTGGGGTCTGAAGATGCCTAAGTTGCTCCTAAGTTGAAGGACTGGTTGTAAAGCTGAGGATGCTTATGTCTTTGGTGTGTTTAAACTCTTACTTCATTAGAAACCGGCTCCCGGAGAAGTTAGTTGTTCTTCCCAGTAAATAAAAACTAAACTCTATTTATGACGCTGGCAGGATGTCAAATCGTTTAGCTTGTCATTCAGATAGGGGGAGAATGACAGAAACAATGTTTGGGAACCACTCTGGAGGAATGCAGTGTTGACATTAAGAGCACAGAGGAACCAGAAACACCAGCGTCCATGTGATCGCGAACCCTGCTACGCATGTCAGCACACACATAGTGGGAATGTCACCCTCTGTGGATTAAATAGTACTCCACTGAGTCTGGATGACATTTCTCTCTGCCATGCAGGCGTCAGTGATCAGCATCACGGCGCAGTCAAACCATCCGTATGTATATCTCTATATTTGGTCATTTCTTTGCTTTAAATGCTGCAGTACATGGGCAGAGAGGGGAGGAGAAAGGTTTTAGTTTATGAAATGAGTTTACTGAGATTATGGATATTTTCATTTTGGTCAGTTATTTGCTTGTGAATGTGGATTCTTCTAAGAGCTGGAGGAAGACTAGATATCACTGACACATCAGCTGACAGCACTTCTCATGATGATCCTAAATTCTAATTAGCTGAAGGGGAAGTCATCTGCAAAAAAATACAAAACACAACTTTCACTTAGCGAGTGTTTATGTGACATTATACTTTCATTATAGGAATGGGATGTTAAATGACTGAACTATATAGTTAACAGAAAATACAATGTTGTCATGTATATTTAAAGAGATATGTTCAATAACAGAAACTTCCAAAATGATTAGCATTGTGTTTATCTACGTATCCATCCATACTGCACATTCAGCAAGATTTTGAGTTTATATATAGAATAATAACTTTTGTGGGACAGAGACTGGAGACGAGCTCGGCTCCTTTCCTCCCCTCAACTGAGCCGCTGTGAGTCTGTGCTGCTCACACACACACACACAGATTGCAGCACTTAGCGGGGGTCAGCTGTGGGACAGTGGAGCTGCTCCACGCTGTATGTGACTCACACGTGTGTGCGCCGCTCATCCATTGTGCTCAAGTGTCAGCGTCACGAGCCAGCGTGATAAAATCCACCTGGCCGCGTTGGAGCGGAGTTAGCGTCCCATGGCTGCTGAGCCGTAATAGGACACAGACATCTGGAAACACACTCTCGCTAACATCATCATCTTCATCATCATCATCATCACGGTCCCCTCAGGGAAAGTCACGCTTTGTACTCTGTGATTGTTGTCTGATTGTTCTCCGGCCAGGCGGATCGCTCACAGAGAGAAAGTGTGAGACTGTGTTGATAGTTTGCATCACGCAGTTACACCCAAGTGTGAGGGCACATCCCTTAGTGTTCAAGCATCACTCTGTGTTTCCCAATCAGTGACACTGCGGCTTGGTGCCTGCCTGCTTGTGATTCTTCAGCTTCTTTCCTCTTTTCTGAAAGCAGAACTCTCTCTCTCTCTCTCTCTCTCTCTCTGCCTTTCCTTCTCTCTTCTCCTCCCTCCCTCCCCCTCTCTGTCTCTGTAACATGATCAGCGTTGCAGTTGAGCCGCATGCTGCCTCTGACTTGCAGCGCTGCGGTTGAGCTTGTTGCACATGACAGGAAGCAGAGCTGCTGCTTTGGGTGCAGGGGCCGCCCAGTCATGTGTAATGCTTTCAACAGACTTGTTGGAAGTGTTGGCTTTTCACTCGCTTGTTGTCCACTGACAAGCCGCTCTTTATGCAAAAAGGTAAACATAGATAACACAGAGGACTTTCATCAGGGCCGGGAAGTTGTTCTTTAGACGGTTAAAACAAAAGAGCTGAATGTGGACAACCGAGAAAGTCGGGGTCTGGTGGAAAACTCTGCCGAGAACATGTTCGTGTAAGCAGCTTATTTCACAGGCCAAATTATTGGTTAGAGAACATGGAAAAGGAGAACTTTCTTTCCTTTACTGGCTTGTGCACAGACACCAGGATATTCAAGAAGCACATTTTAACCCCTTACAGTCACTGAACTCATGTCGCGTAGCTCACAGAACTGGATTGTAAAATCCTTGTATCCAAGCCCCAACATTTCTAAAGATAATGCGTCGAACATGTGGTATGTTAAATAGTTTCCTGAGCTGCTAATATAAGGGCAGCTACACATGTAAACATGTATTGCAGCGACAGTTTTCAGGGGAACGCAGAAGGGAAAATGTTTTGGAACTGGTTTGCTCACTCTGCCCACTTCAGCGGTGGTACAACAGGCGCAGAGGGCTCTGCGTCCCAGCTGCACAGCTTTTAAATGGAAATATGACAAGGTGGAAAATGAGTCAATCGTACACTCCCAGCTGTAGAGCATAGTCAGGGTTTTTCAGGAGCTGTTTTGTACACCACGCAGCATGTCGGCCTCCCCGCACGTATTGCCTGCAGACTCTGTGGCAGTGGCTCAGCAATGTGGCGCGGAGGCCAATCGAATCCACACAGTCTGGGTTCCTCTGCTTCAATCCAAACAGCCTGGTGTCGCTCAGCCAAGGCTTATTGGCTAAGCTATTCGTCACCGTGGTCGCCGCTTAGCCCGGGCTTAAAGTGCCACTTTCTTGGAATTAATTCTGAATCGTTCCAAATGGTTTAGGTTTAGACTTGTGATCACATCTTGACCTAGTTGTGGTTGGGTTTAAGCCTGTAGTGCCCCTTTAAGACATAATGATTTCATATCATTTCACTTCTCCATGAAACTCAAAACAGGAAGTTAAGATGTTGCCAGATCTGTGTCATGTGATATATTTCTTGTGTTTTGTTTCTTTATTACTTATTTCCCCATCAAACAGAAGCTTCACCTGACAGCACATTATCAGACGTCATCATCTGTCTCTTTCAGTACAGTTCTCACCTTTCTTGCCCTTCCTGTCTCTGCCCTGTCTTTTTGGTGTCAGTAGCTCCTCTTTTTTGCCCCCATCCACCCACAATTCTCTGAGGAACTGTTTCCATGCACTGTGACAGTTCTCTGAACTTTGCTGCTTTTGCAAACATGTGTGGGGTGAGCTGGCTGCTACCTGTTTTCAGATAGTAAGGGCAGCTGGAGCAAAACAGAGCCACAGAGAGACAAAATGAACACAAGATGTGATTTATTCAAAGCTACATGTGTTTGATTTGTGTCCATCTCCCTCCTCTCAGGAGCAGCCAAAGATCATTGAGCCGCTTGACTATGAGGCCGTGGTGTTTCAGAGAAAGGCCCAGATCCACAGTGACCCCCACCGGGACCTGCTGCTCTGCCCTGTCGACGATGTCTCGGTGAGTGCTGTCACCTTTTGCCCCCCGCGTCCTCAGGGACTGGCTCTCACCCAGGTCATCCTCCACCTCAGGGTGAAGCCACAATCCTAGCCAGCTGTGCAGTTTACCCACCACTCTTCTCTTGTACAGATCAGGTTCTAAACATTCCTAAATTTTATTTTTTCAATAATTGTGAGCACGTCTGTGACGTGACTGTGGGCCAAAGCAACCTGATGGCATCTTATAGCAACATGTACATCTCCTAAAAGAGAAATATGATTTCAAGACACGCAGCTTTAGATTGGACCAATGTTTTCATCATCGTCTCGGATCTCATCATCTACTGTGACGTACACTGTTGTCCTTACAAACAGAAAAGACTGATAAAACTCCAAATTGGTAATAAACTAAATATCAGTATCCGTACACCTGCGCTCCACACAGAGCTCCACAGCAACCAGCGGCTTCTTTCCTGTGAAAGTGTTCGAGTGAACCAGCTGTAAAATCTCACTTTGGAAGGAAAATGTTTCCCATCATTCATCGCTGTTCACTCGGCACAGCAGGCTCAGTTATTTACGGGTCAGTCCGAGAGGCCCGACCAGTCACGTCCAGCCCAGCCAGCTACCTCTGCTCTGTATTTATTGGTGCTGCTTCAAGCACAGGTGGTTATGTTTAGAGGCGCGTCTTCCCTCCGTCTGCGTTTTATTTTTTCCCCCTCCTGAGACAATCTCTTGACACTCATCTGGTTCTTTGTGTGCGCGCTGTCTGTTTCCCCTCATTCCCTTTCTCCTTTGCCTGTTGTTCGTGGCCTCCTGCTGTGCCACTGTTTGATAAGCAGATAAAGAGGTGTCATGATCAACATCTACATGTTTGTTTCTCGCTTTTGTGCGTGCGTGCAGGAGTCCCAGATCGCCCGGCAGAGGAGGACTGTCGCTCTCTCGGTGCCTCAGAATGCAGAACGAGAGGCCAGGAGTCTGCTCGCCAAAGAGGTACAAGAACCCAACAACAGGCCCACGCACTGGGCAGCATATTTTAGCCCTTTCTAAAAAATATGGAGATTGTGTGGTGGAAAAGGCGTTGAACACATTAAACCTCGCTTTTATCAATTACAACCTGACGTTAAATGCAATAGCAAAACTCTTAACAAACAGAAAAGACGATTTCACGATGACCTCACACCAGCGCACAAAGCCGGTCACTCGAAGCTTGTAAAGAAACAGCGAATGCTCAGGCCAGCGGTAAACACATGCTGCACTGTTGATGTTCTGTATTAGCAACAAGAAGCAGAGTCTTCTGGCATGATGTGGAGATATTCTGCTGCTGTGCCGGGCGCCAAATCTGAGCTCCCATGACCGTGATACAGCACGGAAACAACTGTCGCAGGGACTGTTAAAGCAGACCCGGGCTTACTCAGCATTTATCAAACAAAGATCCTTTTGGACTGACTTGATCGAGAAATGCTGCATGTTGTTTCACACTGAATAAAACATGACGCGTGCAGAGAAAACCATCTTGAGCGTTGCCAGACAGAGGGAGCAGATCACTGCTGCTGGTCTGCAGACTCAGTTTACAGTGGAGCGATATGCTTGTTGCATCTGAGTGTGTCCACCGCCGCTAATCCAGCTCTCTGTGTTGGCAGTGCATCAAGAAGTACAACACCGACTGGCATGTAATCAACTACAAATATGAGGCTTACTCTGGTGACTTCCGCATGCTGCCAAGGTAAGGAAGATAAAAAAATAAAACTTTGACAGATATGAATATGAAATGTAGTTTGGGCCAAAGTCAGAGGTTATGGATCAGAGGCTGCGCAAAACAACATCAGAGGCCTTCACTGCCAAAAACTTGTAACACGCACAAGAGATTTACTCTGCTCACACGACGACATGCAACAAATCATCGCTCCTGTATGTTAATACAGCTCCGACTCTTCAGCGGAATAAAGGAATGATTGCATGACAGATTTTGGTGCAGGTGCAGCCCAGATGTTTCCAAATCGTATTAAAATGGGGGTAACGCTTCCTTCCTCCTTATTTTTATCACAGCAGCCCTCACTTGAACCATACGTATGAGTGAAACAGACACATGCTCAATGGCGGAGAGGAACTATAATGCAGTAACGGACAAGCTGGCACAGGATATCCTGATGTGTAGATCAGTGATTTGCTGCATGCTCTACAAACAGCAGAGATGATGCAGAGCGAGCAGACCTCACCTCAGGGGATGTACAGTGGGAAAGAGGTGGGGGGGGGGGGGGCTGATTGATTGAAGACTGCTGACCCTCTCTCACTGTCTTTAAATAGCAAAGGCCTGAAGACGGACAAGCTGCCAGCTCACGTGTTCGAGATCGATGAAGACGCCAAAGATGAGGTGAGCGGCGGGGCCCGAGCGCTGTTAGATCACAGACATTGATCACTGCAGTGAGGATGAGTGGTCTGCTATTGACTCTGCTGGCCCTTGAGTGGACAGGTTATGCCTTTGTTAAATGTATAATGCACATCTACTAGTGAACCCTGCTCAGAAATGAAAATGTTAAATGTTTTTGTGTCGTAAAGACAAAACACAAATTTGGCTCATTCACCCAGCACCGACATGCATCGACCTGGTGGCTGTGCCTGGACGACTCCCTGTGACTTATTGCCTGTCAGACCTTCAGTCCACCCGGCAGCGTGACCCCTCAGAGACTGAGTGTGGGGCAGCGAAACCATCCGCCTTTATAGGTTCTATAAATAGCCCCTCATCAGTCCTCCTCCCCACTGCCTTCGGGCCGGATGCGGACAAACTTAGCCAGAGAAAGGGTTTAATTGAAGGAACATAAATGCTGCTGTGCTGCCAGGACGGGGAGGGCGGGGAGGAGATGGTTCTAATTCGACTCGAAACAGCCCGTGCTGCTGCTGCTGCTGCTGCTGCTTCTGCTATTACCGCTGCATGATCTCTTCTGGCTGCGATGGCTAACAATATATGAGACGTTTTATCACATCATTCTCTGATATTTCCCGTAAACGCTGGCTTTTCTGTGTCCTTTATATAACATTACATATCCGGCCGAAGGGCCATAACAGTAAATCAATAATAATGCAGTCAGGGAGGTTAGGCATTAGGTGGCAGTGCTCTGTGCGCTGCTGTATCCGATGTGAGGGCGTGGTGAGGTGGGTATGTATGCATGCAGAGGTGGTCGCTGTGAATTGCTGCGTTTCTAAGAGAGGCGTGTACCAGATAAAGCTGCAGGAGGACAACAGCCAGCCAATTAGATTACAGGACAGGGAGGAGGCTCGACGCTCAGAGGACATGATGCCACTTTGGTGTGATCAGGCTCCTCTCGGCTGTGCCGCCCCCCCTCCACTCAATGTCATGATATGTGTGTCATGTTCCAGCCTTGCATTAAGTTAATTAGGCCTCCTCACACTGAACGTCTCCAAGTGACCGGATGCATCACTCCAGAGAATATGTGTGTGTGTGTCCCTTGTGATGAGTGTTTGTGTTTTCTGTGGTGCTGATGAACAGTCCCATGATGCTTATGAGCTAGAAAGGCCGCACTGATGGGACTGAAGGGATGATGGGAAAAATTCTAGGAAAACCACAGAAATCCTGCTGCTAAATTGATTTGGATTGGATTGGCGTCGGATTGGAATTTATGTGTTTTTCACTAATGGAGTGTCATGCAGCTGTGGCACTGAACACACTGTGAAAACAAAGTGCATATGAAGTATTCTTAGTGTGAACTGAAATGCAGTTGCCATAACATAATACAATGAAAATAAAGTGAAAGATAGATCCATATTATTTTAATTTATTGATATGAGGGAGTGGGAGTATTGATGGTGTTATGGCAGATTATATTACAATGCTCCTAATGAAGCTGCACAGTAAGGTGCGAATGACTGATCTCGTTTTCTGTGTGCGCGACAGGACTCGGCATCGCTGTGCTCGCAGAGGGGAGGCATCATGAAGCAGGGCTGGCTTCAGAAAGCCAACATCAACAGCAGCCTGTCTGTCTCCATGAGGGTGAGTCACCGCCAGACCTCCTGTCTGTTCATACAACACAACAGCAGCGAAGGGGACAAACAACAGCCAGAAACATAGGGTTCACAGCAGAGCCGGGGGCAGGAGGGGGGGACGTGGCAACTCTTTGTTCTCCTTCAAAGCTCCTGCACTATTAATACTACACTATTCTGCTCTGATCCGTCCCATCAATCTGCACTGTATATTATTTTCATGGAGACAGCTGCACTAGCATCAACATTTGTTTGTCTTGTGTTGTCTCCCTCCCTACAAGTGTCTCCTGGCACTTGCCCGACCAGGCTTGTAAATAAGAAACTGCTCTTAATGTCTGGTAAAATAAAAGGTTGAATAGATAAAATAAACATCTGTAAGTTATAATAACAGAAAGCTGCGACAGCTCTTGTTAATGGCCGCAGAATGCTTCATAATAGCTTCTGCAGAATCTGTGCTTCAGTCAGGAATTCAAGTCATGTTGGCAGAGCGACTCTCAGCAATAACTCAGTCACTTTTCAGGCTGCGCTTCTCTGCTCTGAGTTCTTCACCCTGACTTGCTCTCCACTCTGGTGAACTGCAGGTGTTCAAGAGGAGGTACTTCTACTTGTCTCAGCTCCCAGACGGCTCCTACATCCTCAACTCCTACAAGGACGAGAAGAACTGCAAGGACACCAAAGGATCCATCTACCTGGACTCCTGCATAGACGTGGTTCAGGTACGCACAAGATAAATCTAACGCACAGCTGATGAGGCTGCAGCAACAGCAGCAGCAACTCATTTTCCAGTTTGAGCAACCCCGAAGATTTCAATAATCCAAGCACCTCACTGTGAGTTTTCTGCTCTTGGCGCAAAGTCTCATCCTCGTGAAAGTCAGTGTGTTTCCTGGTCTCGCCATGCTCCAGCAGCTTTTAGCCATTTTGATTGGATAGATTTACTGCATTCCAATGACTTGGGCAGAGAAGTCCAGTTCTAGCAGATTAGCAAGGGGCCCGCTGGTGCTGCTGCTGCTGTTGGCTCATGGCACAGGCTGGTACCTCATTCGGTCTGCACTGACAGAGCTGGCTGCCAGGAAGCTTTCAGCTTGATGAACACATTCAGAAGATAAATGGGAAGAGTTAGGAGACTCATTGCGGCCTGTGGATTTAATGCAGAAGCCTGTGAAGCTTCTCTGACATGTGCAGCATGGTTGACACTAGAAAGCCTAGAAAGATGTCTGTATGTCTGAATCCACCTTATGCATTTATTACCACTGCTAAACTACTCTTAGTACCAGAATACATGATGCATTAAAGACGGTAAAACAAAAATGTGTATAAAATGCCATAATCCTCCACCCCAGAGCCCCAAGATGCGGCGTAACGGCTTTGAGCTGAAGATGCAAGACCGCTACAGCCACTTCCTGGCTGCAGACAGCGAAGCAGAGATGGAGGAGTGGGTGGCCACACTGAAACAGGCCCTGCAGAGCAGCAGCGAGGCCAGCCAGGACAGGAGGAACGGTGCAGAGACGCTGGACTGTGCCCTGGGTGAGTCCTCCTGCACCGACATCTGAAAACACACAAGCACGCATGCGTGGATCATCTTTCAGTCAACCTATCATTTACAGCCTTCTTGAATAGTTGAGGTGCAGTCACGGTCCATTTTGCTATGATAATAATAATAGCATGTTCTCTGAGCCTGTTTTAGTGCTGGCCTGGGTTTAACTAATCCCACTCCCTGGCAGTGGAGGGAGTCCAGAACTCCCTCGAATGTAGCTCTGAGCCTTGTGTTATGACATGTTAATGGCTTCCATATTATAATGACACACAGGCAGTAAATGGGCTGCGATGCTACGCATACTGTATGGTTGCTGCCGGTAGAGAGACAGAAGTGATACGCTTTCACATCAGTCATAAACTCTTTCAGGAGATGTTTCAGTAAACCAGAGCTCAGGAGGCTGCAGGCAGTTTCCAGCTGTTTGCTCGTTAGTTTGCCTCCCAGATTCTCGCGAGCGTATGTTCCTTCAGGGGGCAGTTGCGGTGAATTGCTGCACTGGCTGCATGTCCTGAGCATGTGGAGCAGCGCCAGCAGTTTTTATGCAGTTTGCATATATCCTGCCAGCATCCATGGGCCCCTTTTTATTTTTTATATAATAACATACTCTCTGCAGAGTGTTCTGGTGAAACCCAATAGGCCCAGCTTGGTTGCAAAGCTCCCAAGATGCTCATGAGCGAGTAGGAGACCATCCAGAAAGCTGGAGGGTTCACTCAGTCCATCACCTGCGAGTGAGCAGAACACTGAGTGGCCTCTTTCTGACCGCCGGATATTAGTTAAGCTCAGACAGCCACATGGGAGCCTTTAGGGGAACACTGAGGGAGCCGACCTCATTTGCAATAACGTGATTGGTCGCGCATTCTGGATCCTTTTTAGTCAGGCCTGATGATTCCTAAATTTCCCCCGCTGTGGGATAAATAACGTATTATTATTATCTTATCTTATCATCCCTCTCCTGTTCAAACAGATGACGATACTACCAGCCAGGGTAAAGGTGAGAGCCTGCTGGAGAGCCTGGGGAGAAGCTTACACCCTGAACTCGTGAAGGTATGAGTGATGAACTGATTGTAAGTTGATTCATTCAGACTGATTCTGATTGACAGAATTAGAAATAGGTATACAGAAACATTCAGGTTTTCACGTTTCAAATGTATGACGCATGAATGTATTATACTATATTTGTCTACGTCCCTTATGGACAGATTTATCAACATACTTCTGACCAAATACCTTAATATTATTACTGTAATGATATTTTAGGGATGACTGTTGGTTATAAATAGTCCCCAGTAATGTGGATATAATGACTAAGGGTGAAAAGGCACATAATAGAGCTGATAGAGTCTGGTAAGTTCAGAAAACACATCAGGTGACTGTAACGCAGCCTTTTAAACGAGGCAGACAGTATTAATCAAATGAAACAGACATATCTCCACAGGATAAAAATATATGTCATCTCAAAATTGAGTCTGATGCTTTGTAACAAAGCACAGTTCTAATCTTTTCTTTATAAATGTCTGTAAGCAGCACAGAGGAGCAGCGCTTTTGTTGGGCTCTCTGTGTTTGAGTTCGTTTTCCTCAGCCTGCGAGCAGCCAGCGCTTATTCCAGAGAGGCCGCGCCGTTTTAAAACGTCTGTAAACCCAGAGCTACGCGCAGACAACAAAGCCCTCTGTGCTCCGTGCTGCCGCTTCACTCCGTTTGCTCTGGGCCGCTCCGGCTCCCAGCACAGCTTCCTCTCTCCCTCTCCACGCTAAAGATCACTCAGGGTTTGTCCGCAGGCTGGACGCAGAAACAAGGGGAGGAGAAGTGGGGAAGGAGATGGATCAGGGCTCTTACCGTGACCTGAGGGTTTGATTTGCTCGTTCTCCATTAGCTGACCTTCTTTCTCTTCCTGTCTGCGTCTGTCTCTGCCTCTGTCTAACTCTGTGTCTGGATTTCTGTTGCTTTACTGGCAGACACAACACTAAGAGGCAGCTCAGTCATGGGAGACATTACTATTGTTTCAAGAACTGCTCTCTATTCCTCTGTTTCTTGAAAAATGGCCCTACGTTCCGATGTCGCACAGTCACTCGTGTTTTTTTGATGGGTGAGAATGATCGGAATTGTCAAATAACGAGAAATGATTCCGCAAACGAGCTTAAAATGTGGTAAACGAAGAAATAAACATCATACGAACAGAATCATTTTAAAGTAAAAGGTGTCAGACAGTTAAAATGCATTTGCACAACACTTCACTTACATTTGTCTTCTGTTTGTGTGTGTGTGTGTATGTGTGTGTAGTATGCCAGGGAGACAGACCAGCTGAATAAGCTCAACAGGAACGAAGGCAGACAAAAGCTTTTCTCTCTGGACCCTGAGACACAGGTACGCTGTAGGATACGCTCCTTTTAACACACGGTCGCCCTGTGATTTCTCTCTTTCGCTATTGATCCAGACTGTTTGATCTCTCCTCCCCTTGTCCACTGTCTCCTTCTCCTTTGTCCTCTTCCTTTTCTTTCTCCACATGCATCTCCCGCCTCGCCCTCTCTCCTCCCCGCCGGATCAATCCCCCTCTCCTCCTCGTTTTTATCTCCACCTCCTCCTCCTCCCCTTCTCCTGTCCGATATCCAGAGGCTGGACTTCTCAGGCATCGAGCCAGATGTGAAGCCGTTTGAGGAGCGTTTTGGCCGGCGGGTCGTGGTCAGCTGCCACGACCTGACCTTCAGCCTCCAGGGCTGCGTTAGCGAGAAGGGCGACGGCGTCCTCACCAACGTACGTCATCACCTCACTTCCACTGCAGACATTCAGTGTATAATCTCCTGTGACTCCACCACTGCCTGCTGTACATTTACCACTAAACTTGTCATGCTTGTATAGACAGATATAGATATAGAGGATATAGATCAATATAGATAAGGTATCAAGTGAAAACACCTTTTTAGTGATTTTGTCTGATCGCAACACACGGTTTTCCTTTTTCACACCACACAGCTTCCTCCCTCCTCACCCTCTGCAGCGCTGCCCCACATAGGCTACCTTCATAATTCATGTTGGCCTGTCTGGAAGCAGTGGAAGTAACCAGGCCAAGAGCGGAGAACTCAACCAGATATTATCGCCTTCGTATTTAGTTTAGGCTCAAACTGAAAACCATGTTTCAACGCTACATTTTATAATAAAGCTACAAGCAACTAAGCGTTAGACTTTGTTGCCCCAACTAAACAATAACTTAAGAAGAATTCAGTCTGATGAATTTGGAAGCGTCTCCAGTGTGTTACCAGAGAAGCTCTCCTGGTAGCATGAGGCAGCAGTTTGGAGCATGTGTGAGCGCCGCCTCTGTCAGACTGGATTGCTGTAGCCATAAAACACTGAGTTAGACCTCCTCCTCCTGCTTCGCTGGTGCATTAGAGCCTGGTAGGAGAATTGAACTGAGTCATATTTGTGGTTTGGAAGCAGAACAGTCTCTCTCCCTCCCCTGCTTCCCTCCACAGCCTCTGATAGCTTTAATGTTGGACGAAGTGCGACATGTCTATCACACAGGAACCATTCATCCTGGCATAAGTGCATTTAGTCATTCAAATATGTATGTGGGTGGGACACGACCTGAAAGCATCTCCCTGCTGCTCTCCAGGTGGAACCGTTCTTCATCAGCCTCGCCCTGTTCGACGTCTCCAAGAGCTGTAAAATCTCGGCCGACTTCCACGTCGACCTCAACCCGCCGTGCGTCAGGGAGATGCTGACCGACGCCTCGGGCCAGCTCTCTCCTTCATCGGACTCAGAGGGCGGAGGAGGTGGAGGAGGAGCAGGAGGAGGAGGAGGGGGAGTCATGGTGAACGGAGACGGGGGCAAAGGGAACGGCCTGCCTGCTCTTCAGAGGGTGTCGGAGGCTCTGCTGCGCTTCCCCACACAGGTAGACGCTTGACTGTTCTCAGGAAATGACTCCACCTGACTCACAGGAAGTGGGTGTGAAACCTGAATCATTGTTGAGTATTGCTCACACAGATTATGGTGTGAATTACACAGTACTAGCTTCTTCTGAAAATTAAATTTAAATTGACTAGTAATGATAAAAATAACTTGTTCGATCAATGTAGAAACTATACAAAGACTAAACATGCAAACTTGATATGATGACGTCATCGTTTGCACTGTGGCGGTGCGAAATGGCACTAGAATCCTAAATTTCCTTGGAAATTCCCTGACGTCCTGTCCAAAATGTTAAAGAAGACCTTTACATCACAATAAACAAATCAGCATCATATGAAAGTGAATCATATAAATACATTATAATTCATTTTCAGTCTTTCTATCACCAAAAACCTCTGGCAGACAATGGTGGAGAAGTTTGTCGTGTTGCATTTCTGCTTTCTGCTGTTTATGTTTATGCTATTCAATTACAAACTGAAGTCACACGAACTCTTTGCTTATTAGCCGGAGTTTTGGCAGCCCCTGTCTTCCTGTCGGGTTAGAGGTTTTCACTGATGTGGGTTCAGCTGATGCGAAACTAAATCATAATTCTTTCGAGCTGCTCTTTTCTCTACGCGTCGAGAGACATTAGGTCGCATGAAGAACTGGCTGACAACGAGCATTAGTTCCTCGCTTTGCCTTTGTCTTAGTAGCTCTTTATCTCAGCGTTTTGGAGTTGCTTCTCGCCTGCAGGGTTCAGGTTGTGCAGCTTGGTGTTCATTTTAAATAGAAAAACAGGACAGAACATGTGGGGGCATACAGTAGAGAGAGCTTTAATCGAAAGCAAAGACAGTGAAAGCATATTCTTTTTTACATCTGAATCCATCCCTAGACACTCTGAACTGTCTACTTCAAGCACACGCTGTGTGGTTCAGAGCGTCATGTTTACAGGAAGCCCCTCTGCGACCTTGTGACGTGTCCTCAGAGGACCTTTCATTACCGAAGCCCTCTGAAACAGCAAGTAACAGAGCGCCATGGGTGACGTACAAGTACAGTAAATGAAGCCTGTTAATAACTACAGTTAACAAGAAACATACTCATGAATCATCGCCATCAACAGTGGAACATTACTCACACTCATCACTTTCCAAGCCTCGTCAGGTTGTGCCTGGATGCTGTCCCCGGTCCTGCTTTGCCTGGGCGGGACAAAGGGATGTAAACAAGCTGATGCCCTCCCCGCTCTTCCTCTTGCGTCACATGACTCCGCTGACGACTGCGTGATGGAGCTCTTTATCCAAATCCATGATGATGCTGGTTTTCATATTGATCTCTCCCACTTTAATCAATGAGCTGTGCTTTCAATTTTCATTCCGTTGTACCACTTCCAGATGGCGAGTGTGTCTCCAGATCAGTGCTTGGTCCGTGTCCAGCCTTTAAAACCTTTGAAAAGGCTCCACATGAGACCCCCGTTTTGCTCGTTCAGCTCGCTTTTACAAGTGATTCCAGACTCTCTTCGGTTTGCCAGTTTCCTGATATCATCTCGCTGATGTCAGCTTTATGTCCTGTCACTTCTCTTTGCCGTGTCCAGAGCTTATTTAGGAGAGCGCACGTGCGAGCGTTCCTCTCGGGTTCAGGCAATTCCTGCAGGTGCTGTGAGATCAGCACACACACACACACGGTCCTCAACTCTGGCTGCTCGGTCCATTAATGTGATTCACTCATTCTCCAAAACCAGTGCCTGCTGTAAATTAGCAGCTGTTCAGTTAGAAAACGTTCTCGGATACTCACTTTCCACTACAAGAGACACGGCTGGACTGTGACAGCAACAGAAAACAAACTATTTAAAGGTGAGATGATAAGCAGGAGCAGGAGTCAGACTCATGATTACTCATTCTAGAAACAGTATTTCTAGAGGGAACCAGTAGCAGCCCAGACCGCTGGACGTGAAGTAAAACCGTGAATCCAACCACATGTGTGTCTAATCTACGGACTTGAAGTTACATCTGTGAAAGTTCTATAACGGTACACACACACACATACACGTCATGGGGGCACACACATACACAAACACATGCATACAAACAGAGCAGGCTCTACCTCTGTGATTAGCGTGCTATTACAGCTCGGCAGACCACGGTTTAATTTAGGTGCCTTGGGTGTGGTCCAAGGACAGAGCCTCTGTATCTCTCTCTCTCTCAGCAGATCTCCACAGCCACAGCCTCCGTTCCAGCTCATTACATAATTCGCTGCTCCATCGCTTTTTTTTGCACGGGGCTCTTGCGTTTTTCTCCCAGCTACAAATCAGCAGCAGTCTTCTCGTTCGTGTTTACAAAAAGCAGCGCGGGCGTCACAGCTGTAACGGCTAAAACTGTTGAACTGAGCAGCCTTTTCCCCCAACGTTGTGCAAAATCAATGGCGGCGAGGTGTCGACCCGAGAGCGTGTCTGTCCGGCTAGCCCCTCGATGTGTGTTATTAATGTGCAGTTTGCGATGTCTGTATCTATTTTGATTTAAAGCTGCATTAGCCTTTTAGTCGGTGGAGCTTCTCCTTCTGTGGTTCTGCTAAGTTTCATCACTCATGCTGAAACTTTTATGATTTCCAAACTGACTCCCTGCTGCCTCTGTCCTGCTTTTTGTTTCCGCTCCCAGAATCTACAGAGGAGGCTTTTCTAATATGTATATGTTCATATGTTTATTAAAGTCAATGCCATTTCTGCAGACATGAGATTGTACGTGTGCACTGACACTTCAGTCTTAAAGGCAGAGCCATCTCACCAGACCGAAAATAGATGTGAGCCACATGCGGTTTTCCTGCATAACTTTCAGCTCGCTGCAGCCACTTCCCCCCTGCTCTCGCCTTGTCGAGAAGCAGCTGATGAACACCGAGAAGTCATTTCAAGTCTGAATTGCTGATGATTGCCTATTTATTTGAGTACCCGGCCAGTCTGGATGGAGTGGTTTGTCTTCAGATCTATGTATCCATGGAGTGATCACCTCTCCTCTTCATATTCCCGATGGAAAAACCCAGATGGGGAGGGTTATAGAGAGAGAGAGGCCCACGGTGTGCCAGAGCACATTACAGCCTCAGATCTTGTTGCACACTTCATCATCAAGTCACTGCTCTAAGTATCCTCCTCACTCCATTTCCCCCCCTCTCCTCCAGGGTATCTTTTCAGTGACCAACCCCCACGCTGATATCTTCCTGGTGGCCCGGGTGGAGAAGGTGTTACAGAACGGCATCACGCACTGTGCCGAGCCGTACATCAAGACCTCAGACATCAACAAGGTCCGCAGCCTCTCCCGCTCAAGCGCGCGCACACGAGTACAATCAGCTTTCCAGGCTAGCGCTGTCTGTCCGTGGTTCCTCCTCCATATTGATTCCGTGTTTTCTCCCATGTGTCCGCAGACCGCTCAGAAGGTGCTCAAGGCTGCCAAGCAGACATGCCAACGCTTGAGCCAGTACAGGATGCCCTTCGCCTGGGCTGCCAAGTAAGACAGGAAGAATCCATGAGTGAAAATATGACCCAGAAATCTGAATCTGTTTGGATCCACCTTTGAAATGCATAAAAGATATCGTCGTAATAGGCTAATGCATTGGATTTAAACTGCTAAGAGGCTACTCATTCATAATGCATATGCAGAAATGTCACACATCCTCTGTGCGTTCCGCTAGTGGGTGTGTCATACCATATTCTTAATATTCAGTGCAACAGAGCAGTGTGATGGAGCAGACATGGCTTCTAGTATGATCAGTCCAGCTGCGTAACCGGGCTGCCTCTCTGTTCACAGAAACACAACCACAGCTCATCGCCTCGAGCCCGTTTTCTGTTTTGACGCTGTGTAAAATGCGTTCGCAGGCAGGTGTTCAAAGATGCTCAGGGCAGCCTGGACATGGACGGGAAGTTTTCTCCCCTCTACCGCCAGGACAGCAGCAAGATCACCACCGACGACGTCATCAAGCTGCTGGCCGACATCAGGAAGTGAGTCATCGCCCACTCCTTTTCTATTTTAGCGAGTGCTCAGTGACTGCAGCTCAAAAAGCTCATGCCCTTGCACATTTATGTATTTCTGGAACCTGTTTTTTCTTAGAGGGTATTGCTTAGAATCCAGCTTTGGTGCCAACACAGGATGTAGATCATCAATGAAAGCACTTTTGTACATTTCAAAAAGTTCCCCATTGCACTTTGTTTGTGTTTTAAATGTCTATTTCCTGATCAGACCTGAGAAGAGCAAGCTTCAGGCCATCCCCGGACAGCTGAATGTCACCATTGAGTGCGTCCCACCTGACTTTTCAAGTATGTTGACATTTATAAATAATATATAATAAATAATATAATCTCCCTTTGTCAACAGCAGCTGGCTAAAGTAGTCAGAAGTCATGAGCAGAAGTACTGTAAATAACTGTACATGTCTAAATACACTCCCCTCCAGATACAGTGACCTCCTCCTACATTCCCGTCAAGCCCTTTGAGGACGGCTGCGAGCGCGTGGCGGTGGAGATCGAGGAGTTCCTCCCCGAGGAAGCCAAGTACAACTACCCCTTCACCACCTACAAGAACCAGCTCTACATCTACCCCCTGCAGCTCAAGTACGACAACCAGAAGACCTTCACCAAGGTGGGGCAAGTTCAAGGAAGCCTTGCTTTGTGTGTTGTTGTTGCCTGATCACTGATCCTCACTGGCGCAATGTTTCCTCCTCACCAGGCCAGAAACATTGCCGTCTGCATCCAGTTCAGAGACTCAGACGACGAAGGCGCGGCTCCTTTAAAGGTGAGTTTATAAACTGCATACGTCGTAGGATGTAAGCATCTGCACACTTTAGGGACTGACACGCTTGTGACGTCAGTGTGTATTCACAGGCTAGTTGTGTGAAAGTTTTTATCTTTAACTGTCTTTGAGGGCTGAGCTGAATCTTTAAGAATAAGGTTTATCAAAGATTTTGATGATAGGGATGATAAAATGAAAGATTTCAAACAGCGTTTAGAGCAAAGCATTACCTGCTGCAATAAATCATGGATTGCTTTATTAAAATTATGATGAAACAACCTCAAAAATTCAGCTTTTCCCTTTGAAATCACGTCTTTGTTCTTGAAATCTTTCAGAGAGCTGTCATATTTGTCAGACAGACTAGCAAAGGAGCTAAAATGCTTCACTGTTTAGGAGCGACTACTCGAGTAAATCAGTCGTATATCACATGACATAATTCACTGATATACGGTAGGTTGCTGTTTTTTTAATGCAAAGATGCAAAGTATGAATGAACAAGAGGGGAAGGACATCATCCAGAGAGATGAATTTATGACATTTGCATTAAAGCTTATGATATATTTGGTGCTCAGTGTAGCAGAACATGCAGGTGGAGGAGTAAACAAGTCAGATAATCGAGTCAGCAGAGGGACGACGTCTGGGGAGAAACAAACAATCCCTTCATTCCCCGCGGATCAGCGGGAGCCCCGGCGCAAACGTCTCTGAAGCAATAACGTCAGGAGAACTTGTGGAATATCCACCGTGAGATATGATCAATAGCGGCGGCCTTACGCATGATAAACTCGCCTTTTTATTGCTTTTCACAAAGTGGAAGTCAGAGTGAAGCTGAGGGGCCCGACGTGGGGAAGGGGGGGGGGCCTCATAGAAGCTGGTTATTATAGCTGGCAGGAGAAGATAATGAATGGTCACCTCTTTTTCTCTCGTCTCTTCCTCTCCGTTTCTCTCTGGCCACACATGTCAAATATTTGCGGGTGGAAACAGTCAGGAGTCAGGAGCTCCGCCGCCCGTGTTGCTTTTCACTTTTCCAGACGGATGGAGGGGAGCAGAGATTCTTCGACTCTGCGAGCCAAAACATTTACACTTGATGCTCGTGATTAAGGGAGACCAGACAGATCGGCGTGCACCGGCGCGTGTCAAAGCTCAGATACTGTAGATCACACACACACAAACACACACACACAAACACACAGTCTGGACGAGAACAACAGCTGCAGTACAAGGGAGGCAGAGAGTTATTTAGAGGCGATGAGCAGCAGCCAGCAGCTCACCTCTCAGGAGATTTTAATCAGAGGTGGGGAGGCTCAGGGAGGTTCTGGTTTTTACATGACGCACAAATGTGACAGAGAGGAAATTCTTCTGAAGCCTCAGGAACAGGAACGTGAACGTTGCAGAAGCGTTCCCAGAGGCTGTGATCTGAAAACACATCGATCTCCACCGCCTCCGAGCTGCCTTTTTAATGAAAAGACGCACGTTCACGTCCTGAAACTGTAATCTGTGAGTCGTTCCACTTTAGCCGCGTGTGGTACAGAACGTGTATGGACAGGACTGCCGCTTTGATGGACGAGATCCCACGCCGCTACACTTCCACCCTCATCCTCAGCCAGTTAATCAGGACTCCCATCGGCCCCCCTGAACTGGCGGCTGCTGTAAGGGCCCTGTGAATGTTTTCCTTCTTTTTCATGCTTGTGGGCAAAACCATGCATCGCTGTGCACCACCTGCACCTACTGTAGCCTCTGATCTGCAACAAAAGATCTTTGCTGAAATTTCCTCCTCCTCCTCCTCCTCCTCAGGCCTCACCCATGCTGCAGGCTCCTCTAGTCATCCTGCAGAGGCTCCAGCTCTCATCCCGGCTCCTATCAGTCTCAATTTAAATCACTTGGATCCAGAACTGTGTCCTTCCTCTGGCCGGCTCTGCTCATTATTGTTCATTAGAGATGACTGCAATTGTTAGCGTCCTAATTACAGTACCCGTCAGAACAGGTCTGATTTTATTTTTTTCTTCCCTCTTGTCGCCCCCTCATTAGAAACATCCTGACCTGGTCAAACTTTCCACACAGGTTTAGTTTTCCCAGTGGGAAAACTGAGTTTAAGGGTGCGTTCATGAAATATGCCACATTTGAATCTGCCAGCGGCTCTAGTGGCCTTTTGGAAAGTAAAATGAGTATTTACATGTGTAACTGCTCTGCGCGTTGGTTTTCTGTCATCAACCTCCAGCAGAGGAGGCAGTTCTTCCCGAGGCATGATAATGTATGTCATTTTTCATGATGAGGCCCCTCTCGGGCAGCGAGAGGCCACGCTCTTGATAATTCCAGGTTCCCCCCCTCTCGTTTCTCAACTCTTTGTTTAATCTGGTGGTGCGTTCGATGACTGGCTTGTGCACTCGTGCCGTCTCTTCTCCAAATATTGTCAGTAATCACAGATGTCTGAGCGCTGACTCACCGCCGTGCCCCTGCATCCATGGGCCAAGTGTTGGATGACTGATGTGCTTGCTTGCCTTTCAGTGCATCTACGGCAAGCCGGGAGACTCACTCTTCACCAGCAGCACCTACGCAGCCGTGCTGCACCACAATCAGAGCCCGGAGTTCTACGACGAGGTGAGACGACTCAGGTTTCCTATAACAGTAGATTCATCAATCAGCAGTAATGCAGGTGTCCGTCTGAGGAGTAAATCTTTGAATAAAAACATAAACAACTCGAAGAAACACTCAATCGTCGGTTTAATGAATCTGAATGAGACATAAAGAGGGAATAATACAATGAAGAAACACCCTAGGGCTTCTTTTTATGAGTTCAGTACTCAAATTCCTCAACCCGCCCCGAGATAATCCCATAAATCTGTGTCAGGGTAGAGCTGTTATCTCACACTAGACCGGTCAAACACTTACATACCCACTACACACACACACACACACCAGGCGGGCTAAAGACGTACAGTCAGGAAGTTGTTGTAGAGGTAGAGCAGAGGAGGTCCATATGGCCCTGATATCAAACGGATTAGCATCTTAAGAGCCCCCATGTACACCCGCATGCACACAGGAGGCGCGCTGCCTGGGATTTACCTCCACATGCTTCAGCTTCCAGTTGCATCATGAAGGATTTCAAACAACACTGATCTTTATCTTTGTAACATATTTTCCCTCAACCTGTTGTATTTTTATGTTTTTGAGTAGACTGAAAAATGCCATATAGAAATAATTATTATTATTATTATTATTATTACTGTGATTATAATGAACGTCCCAGGGGTTCTGACTTTTCAGACAGTCACAGCCAGGATATCAACAGCTTTAAACAATGTCACAATCTTACAGACTTTCCCAAGAGGGAGCAGCCAGTACACTAACTGAGTGATTCATGCTCATGTCATAAATTGGTCAGTCATGATTTCCGCTAATGAAACTTTTCAGGGATTTGTTGGTTAATAGATCTGCCTTGGCTGAGAGTGACTTAACAACTAGCGTATGTGTCACTTCCTGTTAGAGGCTCAGCCTGTACAAACACACAGAGAAAATCCATTTCGTTGCCGTTGCTGCCCCCTGGTGGATCGTCTCTGTCACTGTTCGTTTCAAAGGCTCTTTGTCAGAAATCAAAAATGCTGTATGTCGATTTTGATTAAAGACGTTTACACACACGCCCCAGTTTTTAACAGTGACCTGCTCCGCTGTGTTCAGGTGAAGGTAGAGCTGCCGGTCCACGTGCATGAGAAGCACCACGTCCTCTTCACCTTTTACCACATCAGCTGCGAGTCCAGCAGCAAGACCAGCAGCAAGGCCAGCAGCAAGAAGAGAGAGGGAGTCGAGTCTCTGGGTGAGTCTGCCAGGAAACCGTCCATGTGGCTGGCTTTGTGTGTGTTTACTAGTTTACCAAGCAAAGAAAAGAAAACAAAGTAACTCTCAAGTGAAGCAGCTGCTTTCTAGGCATTGCTTATTCATGGGATTAAACATTTTACTTGTGTATTTAAATCAGAATATGTTTGTCTGCGTGATTTGTTATGTACCCTGATAAATGCTACTTCCGTGTCTCCCAGTGGGTTACTCATGGATGCCTTTGCTAAAAGACGGGAGGATGCAGTCGGTGGAGCTCCAGCTGCCCGTAGCAGCCACGTTGCCACCTGGATACCTGTGTCAGGACACCAGGAAGGTACAATCCCGTTCCCTTAAACCAACTGAATAAGATACTGTTGATATCTGGTTCAGTCACACGTGCGAACTCGTAAGTGTAAGTTGCAAAATATTGTCAACACTGGATAATACACAAGCCCTTAAATGTTTCCTTCTTCGTGCATGTAACCAGTCCCAGCCAGATATAAAGTGGGTGGAAAATGCCAAGACACTGTTCAAAGTCAGGACTCACGTAGCATCAACAATATACGCTCAGGTACAGCACTTTATTACATTACATGGACAGTCTGCATTAAGCTAGCTGGTATAAAGGCGTGCAGTAATATTCCTCTGCTTCCACCGCAGGACCTACATCTACACAAGTTCTTCCAGCACTGCCAGCTGATGAGGACGACATCAGAGGGCAACCCAGCAGAACTCATTAAATACCTGAAGGTGAGATACTGTGAGGCGGCGCGCACTCGCTGTAGAGCAGGGATCAGATGACGCGTATGCAGGCTCCCGAAGAGCAGCTCTGGATCATGTAGTGATTGAGCTTCCAGTTCAAAGCATCATCAAAGCATCACTCAATTGATTCTGCAAATTTAAAGAAATTGATTTTAAGCATTTTAAAATGCAAAAAAATTCAATTAAAATACTTTTTTATTATATATTTTTTATTGTTTTTTGCTTATAGCAACATCCCTAAGTGCACCTGTGGTGTCCCTCAAGGTTCAGTTTTAGAACCTGTGCTGTTTCCCAGTCCAGTGTTCGCAACTAGACACAAACCAAGATGAGGAGACTTCAGTTCGCTGAGTGTTGCTTTCTTTAGCTGAACGCTAAAGCAGCCGATGGCTCAGCTGATTATCTTCTATTAGAGTCCGACCAGTTTGGAGTTTGCGAGTCTGATGCCAGTTTGAAAGGGGCAACATTTAGCGATTACAGACACAGCAACGGATGTGGTAAAATCATAGCAAAGAGACTCAGAAGGCTGCTCCCTAAAATAAATACTTTATTCCTCATATAACTGTGTAGTGACACCGGTGTGTCACCACAAGCATTTTTCCTTTTTTTCTTTCTGGAAACAAAGACGCTCATGGCTAAATACTGGCTCGACCAGCTATTGAACCAACTGGCAAATCTCATACAGGGCACTTTGTTTAAAGCCGCTTCAGCCTGCCAAGCAGCTTTGCCGCCTGCTCCGGCTCCTCATTTTCATGCTGTCCGATTGAATCAGCTCTGGGCCAAATGTAACTTACTGCACCTGGAAAATAAGAGCTTTCTTTAAATCTTGTGATCCTGACTGAACTTTCTTTGTTTTAAAATCAAGTCCCTTACATATTTTAAGTCTATCCTTACTGCCTAAGCTGAGTTTTGCCTTTAGAATGACCTTCTTGGAGACCCCAACTGAATTAGCATCTCCTGTAGATGTTTTGACGTATTTATCAACCAAAATCAAAGATCGAACATCTGATCTGACTTTTTTCCCCATTTATCTCCTCCCAATAGTGCCTGCATGCCATGGAGACTCATGTAATCATCAACTTCCTGCCAACGGTGCTGATGCAGCTGTTCGAGGTGCTCACAGCGGCAACCAAAGAAGCCCACGAGATCGCTGTCAACTCTCTGCGGTTGGTAGAAAGCGTGACTGCAGTTTGTTTTATTAAACACTGATATAAATGCATCCAGTGTAACGCGAGTCCTGCTCTCTGCCATCAGTGTGATCATACACATAGTCTCCAGATGTCACGAGGAGGGCCTGGAGCACTACCTGCGCTCTTTTGTCAAGGTATCCGACCAACACAAATACAGCTACAGCTGTTATTAAATCAGTTTCGGGTTTAAAGCGCGTCTTTAAAGGACGGACTTCTCTCTTCTTGTCTCAGTACGTGTTTGTGACCAACAACCCCGCGTCAGGAAACTCGGCCGCCACTCACGAGGTGCTGGCCACGGCTGTGACTGCCACTCTCAAGCAGACCGCTGACTTCAACACCAGCAACAAACTGCTCAAGGTGTGTGGGCTTCCTGTTTGGTCACGTTCAGATGAGTCCAGTTGTAGTAGCAGGGCGGAGCAGCAGGTGGCAGCATGAGGAAATGTCATTGTGTCAAACTATCGTGCCCGCTTCCAGGGAACATAACTTAAAACGTGTGGCTGCTTGTTCTGTGTTTCTTTGTTTGTTTGTGTGATACCTGTGACATTTAGAATCAAATGTCGTCACTGCTTTTCTAGGAAGCTTGCATCCTGGGAAATACTAACTCTTCCTCTTTTGACTCTCTCTATAGTACTCCTGGTTTTTCTTTGAAACTATGGCCAAATCCATGGCCCAGTACCTACAAGAGGGCAACCGCATGAAGGTTGGTGTTTAGTGATTCTTCCTCATTTTGCATAATTAAGACTGAGCGGCTTATTATCGTATTATTATTATTATTAGTAGTAGTTTTTTTAAAATCTGCATGTTTCCCAGCGTGAGGGTTTTGCTCTCAGACTTCAGATGTTTACATCTGGCGCAGATCTCAAAGCCAATTTACAGCAGGAAAGCACGATAAGAGCCAGTCAACACATTTAAACAAGCCTCACATACACTCAGAGCACAAGCACGAGATGGGAGTCATTAGGCTTGTGTGTATATTCCACATTCTGATGCCATGGGTCTGCATCTCATCTGGGTTTGAAGCAGCAGCGCCAGACAGACTTTCAGCTGTAATCAAAGCGACGCTGCTGTTACGTCAGACTGGTCAATGTATATCTCCAAGTTTACCCATATGCTGGTAATCTGTCTTCATTATGTCTTCAGCTGCTTGACATTTTCGCTTTTTATCAAGACATATTTGTTTGGACCGATCCCTTAGATGCCGCGTGCCCAGCGCTTCCCCGACAGCTTCCACCAGGCGCTCCAGTCACTGGTGCTCTCCATCATGCCGCACATCACCATCCGCCACATGGAAATCCCAGAGGAGGCTCGCTGCATCAACCTGAGCCTGGCCAGTTTCATCAAGGTGTGCAAGCCTCTCTGCAGGAGCATGAACCCAACCTCATTTGATCTTACTAAAGGCTGCGCAAACCTCAGTTTACACAAGTCACCGTGTCTGTGGCTTCTTCCAAAGGTGTTTGTGCCGCTGTTGAGCAACTGTAAAGTGTCAGTGCGAGCGTTTGTTTTGTCCCACCTATTGCAAATATTTACGCAGCATGTGCATTAACCACACTTTCTCTCCTCAGAGGTGCCTGACCTTCATGAACCGGGGCTTCGCCTTTGGCCTGGTCAACCACTACATGTGCCACTTCGGTCTCAAAGATCCTAAGGTACACGCCCTGAGTCGGTGGGCTGACCCACAACGGCTGCGCGCTCATTAGTGAGAGTCCACGTCCGCCAGAGGGGAAAATAATTGGCAGCACAGTATGCAGCAAAGGGCCAGAACAACTAAATGCTCGCCAAAAACATTAAATTCCAGCATTCTAATGGATTGTTTTAACAACCTCTAGTAAAAAGTATGATTAACGAACGTGTTCATCTTAATCTCCTAAATTAGCATCTTTAACTTAATCCACAGGGAATATTTACAATTCCTCCTGCTGATGCCCCACATTCCAATTCTTGCATCCACTTTCGTCTCTTAAAGGCTCCGTTTTTTGGTTTCGCAGCAACCTTTTGGCATTCTTTGCTAACAGTCAGAAAGGACTTGGGAGGCTAAGTGTTACCTTCAGTAGAGCGTTGAATTGTTCTCCCCTCTGGATGGAATAACTGCCCTCTGTCACTTTAGGAAAGCAAAACATTGCACTCTCACTTTAATTTGAACAAAGATAAAGTGTGAGGCTGGAATATGCTGAAAGTAACATATTCTTAGGTATGGATGACTCGTGCTTTGAGAACCTGTTTGTCTGGCCTGTGAAAGATTGTGTTCTATATCTGTAATTTATGCACTGCAGACCAACATATACTGGATCTCCCGCTCAAGCCTTCTGTCTGTATCAGAGGCACATTTGACTAACAAATTAAACCAATATAGACCAGCAGCCAGCTTTTTTCGATAAGCCCTGTCACCAGTGTCGAGGATTATATTTCAACAATGAGCTGAATTGTATCAATGCGCGGTGGCGGTTGATAAAATTTGCCTACGCGCGTGCGAGGCACACACTCATCTGATCTCTGCGTGTTTTGCCACAGGTGCTGAGTGAAATGAAATTTGATTTCCTGATGACAGTGTGTAACCACGAACACTTCATCCCTCTAAACTTGCCCATGGCTTTCGGCCGCACCAAGCTGCAGAGGGTACAAGGTGAGAGTCGCACGTCTCCAACTGCCCTCCCCTGAACGCATCACGCCTCCTCACCACACATGTAGCCACTGACTAGCCTCACACAGCCTCAGCCCCTCACTGACATCGTTTTGACTCGCAACCACCACGCCGACGCTCCACCCTCCCCTATTAACCTGATTGTTTGGCCCATGCATATACGTCTGTAATTAAGTAGGTGGCGAGTCAAACCCGCCTGCTGTCACTGTCGAGTTACACCTGCAGAACAAGTTTATCGAACACTTTGTTGACACTACCTGTTTTGTACAAGCACAAGTGAGAAAAGCAAAAAAGAAACACAGATGCTGTGAAAATGCTGCATGGATTGTTTGACAGTTTGACCCCCAGTTCCTTTATTTTCACCCCACCCCTGCCCCTCTCTGTTTTTTGTGTTTTTGCTTGTGGTCAGATTTTATTCCGTATGCGACGGAGCTTTTTGGCCCTGTAGGTAGGTGACGCTCACCGCACCATACTCTCGCCACATCAACGCCGCCATGTCCGCTGCCATGTGCAATCGACCCGCACCTCCTTCTTTTGACCTGCACTAACCCGCCATCCACCCCTCCCTTTTTTTTTTCTCATGGGAAACTCAATCACTTAGTGCAATGCTAATGCTAGGCTAATGCCTTCATGTGCCTGGGCCTGTGTGTTGCAGAGGAGGACAGCTTGGCTACTGTGGGAATTAACTGACCCTCTACTCTTTATGCTTAGTTGATTCAATATTTATCAACACTAGACAGGCGCTTCTATGCGGTTCTCTCTCTCTCTCTGCGTCTGGTCTCTGTCTGCCTCTCTTTGTCTCTCCTCTCACCTGCCTGTCTCTATCATTAGCAAAGAATAAAAGCAGAAGGGCACCGGACTCCAGGCTGCGTTGCCCGTTTCAGCATTAACACGGCATTACTCGTACTGTACCTCACTGTGTCTGTCGCAACAGACTTCCCATTTCCAGATCTCTCTTGATTCCTTTTCTCGAAATATACCCAATGAAAAATTCCATCATTACACATTTCTGATTGAGCGATGACTTGTCTTAATTCCTCCTCTTTTGTGTTACGTGCAAACATTAATGTCTGGATGGATGTGTGACGTGGTTTTGTTGAGACCGTTGCATATTGCATCGCAGTGTTTGAATGGTCGAATGTCACATTATGGAAAATGTATATATACTGAATTATACGTGTAAGACCTGCAGTGATTGACTAAACAGTTTTGGCTTTAACAAAAGAATTTGTTTTATCGGATGTTAGGATTAGGACATTTCTGAATCAAAACAAGCGTCCATGTGTGTATCAGCATCGTCTCAGCCTTTTTAAAAAATGCACTGACACTTCTTTTTTGGCCCAACAACAGAGCAGAGTCTGGAGTTCAGCCTGACGGAGGAATACTGCCGCAACCACTTCCTGGTGGGTCTGTTGCTGAGAGAAGTGGCCGAGGCCTTGCAGCAAGGGCCCGAGGTCAGGCAGCTGGCCGTGAGCGTTCTCAAGAATCTCCTTATCAAACACGCCATGGACGACCGCTACACAGCGTTCAAGGTGAGGCAGGTTTTAGAGCAAGAGGGGAACAAGAGAAGAAGGATGGGGATGAATATTGGAGCATTAAAAAAAACTGGAACAGCTGGAAGAAATGTGTGTTTTTCTCACAAATACATTAAATCCAGAAACACTGCAGCAGACTTTAAGAGCAGAAACCAGCCAAGCTGCGCTGTTCAAACAACAAATCCCCTTCATTAATCTGCACCCTCATGCACGCAGGTTAGGCATTAAAAGTGGAACCGTCTAACTTAACTTAAAAACCAGTGAAGTATGACAAGGACACACCTTGAGTACTGGAATAAGGCCCTGACTGTTTGCATGCAGAAGGTTTACGCTTTACGTGACACGAGCTTGACTTTCTGCACACACACAGGGTGACACCCATTGCAAACAAGCCAGTGTGTGGAGTTCAGGCACCATTGGCTGCAGCAGGGGGGTGTTTGACGTAAACCTGCACTGGTCTTCTCTCATTGCATTACACACACCGTGCATGCCTGTAGCTTGACGTCATGTCAGTATTCATCATCAGCATCAGTGATCCGTTTGACATTTTATTATTATTAACCCACTCGTCCGCTCATGTTGGAATGTTTCAGAACCAGCAGGCCAGGATCTGTTTGCTCTACCTGCCGCTCTTTGAGCTGCTCTACCAGAACCTGAAGCAGCTCGCTGCCCAGCCGCACACCTCGAGCCCCGGGCTTGGCCTCAATGTGAGTCCCTCTCTGGAGCTCTGGATGTCCACACTGGGCTCAATCACTGCCACGTTACTGCTTCTATACGCAACACAGTCGTCGACCGCCTTTTAAGATTTAATGATGATTAAGTTTTAATGCAGTCTCTTGTAGGAGAAGTCCTAGTTTAGGTTTCTTTCACTGTGCACTGGAAAAGCCATATAATGCACTTGTGATGCAATCTTCAGATGGTACCCGTCTGAGCATGTTGCTGTATCGTCTGTACAGCAACTCACTTTTCACGTCTTCCATCCTCTGCTCGCTCAGGGCTCCAGAGATGACCTGATATCAGCCGGTTCCACAGACAGCAGGAGGATCAGCACTGCAATTGAGAAAGACCATGGTGAGTTTAGAACCGCAGAGTTGGCACGGCACACATGGCGTCTGGCCCCTTCCTGTTTACAGACCATTATCATAACCACAGAGACACCACGGCACAGCTATATGCTCCGCACAACTTGATGTACTGGCAGCACTCTGTCTGAAAGCAGCTGCGTGTGCCGCGCGTGTTATAAATGAGGCCGTGTCCTTTGTGATTGAGAAGATATTTTAGTTTTTACTATGTACACCATCAGCTAGTTAACAGAGCTGATTGTTGTTGAGATGGGTGGTACGCCCAAGGAAGGATACGGATGTCACAGCAACAACAGAAACTTAAAATGGGACAGCTTCATTAACGACCACTGTGGCTTTTAATCAAACTAAAGTTTGATTTGATTGTGAGGCCAGGAATGAACCGATGCTTCCTATTTTACTTTAAAATTGCTTGTATACATTACTGTAGCACCAGCCGGGACCAGGAGACAAAGGGGGGGGACTGAAATGCAGAGGTGGAGCGGGCACAATTTAATAATTTATTAACAATACAAAAAGGCAGACAATGCAAACAGATGGCAAAGATGGAGTCCAGACAGAGGTATGTCAGAAAGGCAAACAAATCTGTGAAGAGGCATGTGTGAGTCAAAATCCAGGTGGACAAAAGCGTTAATCCCAAAAAAGTAAAACCAACACGAGGAGATACGAGTGAAATACAAAGGCTACAAAGACACACGGGTGCACAGAAATCAGCACAAAGATATCGACCACTGAGGACGGAGACTTAACGAGCAACAGGCGGAACAAATTAAGGAAGGAAGACAATCAAGACTCGGGAGGAAAACCTCATTTAGCATAAAACAGGAAAACTAAACTAAACTAAAACCCCAAACCCAAAACAACTACTCTCTGGCCTGAGCCTTTCACACACTTCCCAAAATGCAGTGAAGCTGCTCGTTTTCTTTGACGTAACAAGGGTTATGTCCTCAGGGCCAAGCAAGACGAATACAACTGGGTTCACAGGCTCTGCTGCGTTCCCTACATGGGGTGAACAAGCCTGTGTACAGTCCCCTCTAAGGTCTCCCTGACATCATGTGATCAGTCGAATGCATACAGTTTACAGCACCGTGCACCTGCTGCCTGTTTCTGTTTATCATGGTGCCCCCCCCCCCCGATGTTACTGGCATTGAGGTTATAAGAATTTAGTCTGAGTAAACTTCGAGTGATTCACTTCGCCGCCGCTCTGTTGACTTTAACAATGCAACGCTGTGTCGGCTCCAGGTCTGCCAGCTCAGAACGGCCATGTTGTTAGGAGAGAAGACTCCAGAGGCTCCCTCTTCATGGACCCCGGGACACCAGACAGCATCGAGGTGAGAACGTTTGCTGGCAGAGGCTGTTAAACACACTTTAACTGATGAAGAATAGCCTGACGCTCGCTCGCTTTGCTTTCCTGCGTTTGTTTATGCTGGGATTTGCACAGCTCTGATCCAAGATACACGTCTGAGGTCTCCACTGTCCATTTTCTCGTAGCTCACTGTCACACCACTGTTTTAAAAAAAACCATCACGTCCATGTTGCTTTTGAGCAGCGCTTACATCGACCTTGCAGCGTGAAGCGCCTGCCCCCTCTGAACACAGAGCCAGCACAACAAACCCTCTCACTGTGCAACATGTGAAATGAGCTGGAAATGGAATCTCAGTTGCATTGGATTATTCTGATTATTCTTCTTTGTTTCCAACCTTCCTTTGATGTGGCTTACACCCCCCAAAAAAAGAAAGATGCAGGCTTAACGGGAACTCAGGCATTTCCACGCAGAACAGAGTGTGTATCAGAGTGTGTATCCGCCGTCTACACATGCACCCAGATGGTGAACGCAGACAGGCTGGAGTGGCTTATTTATCACCTGTATAAACACGCGCTCATCCTCCTTTTCAGCTCACCCTCTCCGGTTAATGGTTGCTGGTAATTTAAGCCACAGCAGCCCAGCGGTTAATTCACCGATGCAACTTAAGGTCACAGTGTAGGTTCCCTTAAACATTAGCCATTAGATAAGCTAATGCGCACGTGTCTGCTGATTTTTGGAGTTAAGCCGAGTTTTCCCAACTCTGATCAAATCCCATGTGCAGCCCGGGATGTCACCATGTCACTGCGTCTATATGTCAGTTCACCAACCCAGCAAGAATACTTTAAATGCGCTCCAACATCATTAAACGTGTGTGTGTGTGTGTGTGTTTTTGCACCAGATGACACTTTGCTTCACCGCATCCGCTCTAATCCATTCCACATTCGTCACGGCCCGATAAAAGCTCACCGGTGCACCACATGAGTTTTCATCTACAAGTAGAATGAACTAAAAACTCCTGTTTGACTAACGAGCCTTTTCCTCAGAATGAAATGATGCTGTGTTTTCATTTTCTTTGCTTTCTTGGCTAATCAGAGGTTTCTGTGCCCTCTTTATGTTTTTAGCTACAGATGAGTCATTGTTTAGTCACAAAGGCTGTAACAGTTGTGGTCTAGTTACAGCATGTGTTGACAAGAGAAAAAAGCCCAGTCTCATCATGTAACAAGTCGTATTTGATGCCAAACATAATCGTAAGGCCTGAATATGACCCTCACTCTGAGGCTTCGTCTAGATAAATACAAAGTGTGCTGTGGCTCCATCCCTCTCTGCAGCTTCTGTATTTTTCCAAAGTAAATGTAGGAAATGTTACCACTGATCCACTGACCATGTGTTCCTGTGTGTGCTGCGCTCTGTTCTGCAGCTGCAGAGACGCGGCTCCACCATGAGCAGCAGCCCCATGCCTCCCATCGGCAAACTGGGACAATACGAGATCAAGGGCCTCCTGCTCTCCTTCCTGCACATCGTCAAGACCTTGTCAGAGGGTCAGTGATGATCTACGGCCGCACGGCGCTCTCAGGCCTTCGCTGACCATACACAGGATATAACATCACTGCGCCCTGTGCTATTTTCGGGACAGAGAGCAGACAGAAACTTGGCTCGGCTCTTAACACGAACAGTTCAGCTAAAGAAACAGCCGACTGTCAGCCAGGCATCTCCCGTGGAGGATGTCTGTTTGATTTAGCTACACGACTCCTCTAAGATCAACAGGAACTATTTATTCAAAGTTGAATCCACCTTTACAAATGATGGTTGAAAAAACACAACAGAATTTAATTTTCCATTCGTCCCACAGATACGCTCGGTGCTTACTGGAACAAAGTAAACCCCCAAGACATCATGAACTTCCTCACTTTGCTAGAGTAAGTAGTGTGCAAATATTACAGTTCACCACATAATGGCCTGTTGCTCTACAGGGAATATGACACCATGTAAATCCTGAGCGACGCCCTGTGTCTGTTTTGTCAAGTCTAACCTTATGAAAGTCAACGTTCTTAGGTTTCACTGCTAACAGGCTTCTATTACCTGGTGTTTGACAAGTGTTTTATGCAGCTAACGCGACGTCAACTATGAAATAAACACAGCAGTGACAACTAAGTCCCGTAAAAAACAAAGATAGAGATAAAGACACGAATGTCTCTAATGATGACGAGACACAGCCCAAAACTCGCATTTATCAGCCAAACACAATAATCGTTGTGTTTGTGCGTGCAGGAAACGGCAGTGATAGTGATCCTCAGACGCCGCGGTGCTACCTCGTTTCTCAGCAGCCCAAAACTAAATAAAACACACATATGCAAAATGTGTTGGAAAACAAGATTTCAAAAAAGAAAAACAGGCTGGAAAATAAAAATAGGCTGAGCGGGACATCTGCACAAACTTTCCTTGCTCCTGCTAATCTTCTGTGTTATCTTCCCTCTGCCTGCAGGATCTGTCTGGTTCAGTTCCGTTACATCGGGAAAAGGAACATCGGCCGGTGAGTCAGACGTTTTATGATCACGAGAATCTGTTCTGTGCTTATTGCTAACGCTGTAAATTATTTATCTTAGTTAGTGGCTCATTTGAGGGGTTTCTGCAGCTGATGCACGCTCTGATTCCCTCCCTGGATCTTCTGCTGTTCACACAGGAGTCAGGAGGTGTGTGTGTCCAAGCTGTTCACCTCAGACAGGAAGTCTCAGACCATGCCCGCTATGCGCTGCAACCGGGCCAGCCTCATGCAGACTAAGATGCACCAGTTCAGCACCATGGAGGCCTCCCTCACTCTCAATATAGGTAACCACGCAAACACAAACAGACGTGCAAAGGAACTGATATGTCATTATAACTTCCAACACATGTTCAGACATAGAACTGCTCTTTTTTTATTATGCATGTAGCTGTTAAAACGAAGCAAGTGTACAGTTTGGAATGAACTGACGTGGAAACAGTCGGTTCAGATATATGATGCATCGATGCTCAGAGCGTGGCAGAGAGACTTTGATCTGAAAGAAGATGACATTTCCTGGAGCAATGTATGGGAGAACACTTTCCTTGCCTCCAAGAATCCAAATCACCAACTTATTTATTTCAAAGTGTGTCACAGACTCTATTATACACCTGTCACTAGGTTTCGCAAACTGATACCAAGTCCAAACTGTACTATGTGCCAACTTAACGCAATAGGAGGTTACAGACACATGATGTGGGAGTGTCCCTCTGTTCAGGCCTTTTGGGGCCGGGTATCCAAAGTCTTCGCAAACAGCTGCTCTTAGTACTAGGAAATGGCTGATTTACTTTCATGATATAGTGTTACTTGAGTTGTCTACTGCACGGATTAATAATGCCAAAGCCTCCGCTCTGGAGGCGTGGTCGGGCACGGCTGTGCAGATAAAGGATACGCTTCTTGGACTGTGAACAGAGGAACACCACTCACTACAATATACTGTTGAGACTTGATAATGTTCGACTGGTCCAGGGGAGACCCGAGAGGGTGGGGGTGGGGGGGGGGGGTGCTGCCGGGAGACGGGATTATGTTCAAAAAAGTTGTATGGATGCTACTGTATGTTTCATTTTATTTCATACACGTTAGTACGAAGGCACCTGCCAATTATACAGAACAAGCACAGTAATTTAATTAACAACTATCATTTGTTTAGTTCATATGTTCTTCTCAACGCGCGCTCAAGAGACAATTAGAAGCTGTCAACTTGGTGAGAGAGTTGCGGTTTACAAACCACTTTTTCCAAAACAATAGTAAACAATACTTTGGCCTGGGCCAAACAAAACGTCAGCGTGGAAACTCACACTCGCGCTTGACAGCTGGATTCCGAGCCGGTTGTGCGATCACCTCCAATAGCCGGACTCACTCTAAACAGCCAACCGGCAGGCTTTGGTAGGTGGATCGTGACCGCACTGAGTCAAACGCCAAAGTTTCAGTGAGGTGAACGTCGCCAGAACAATGCATCGGTGCGTAGAAGGCACAGACCACGCATTTCTCACGCAGAAGGAAATGTGTTGTTGACTGCAGCCGATAAGCTGCGAGCTTCGACTCATTTGGATTCACTTGGGTGCGAAATTTAGTCCCTAAACGTGCAGCCAGGTCATGCCATGCCCACGCTGTCGATCTGTGCATGCTGTGATGCCTGGGTTGACGTCCTAGTCTGTGCTTTAAAGCGGAGCCTAAAATGGCTCTTATCTGTGTATGTGTGTATCAACAACGAACGCTTTGACCTGTGAGCTTTATTAAAATGAGCTAACTATGGTGACACATCGTGGTTATCATCTTTTCCCTCTCAGAGGTGACCAATGAGTATGTTCTTTTACATTCCTTGTGTGTGTGTGTGTGTGTGTGTGTGTGTGTGTTTTTTAAGGGACGGGGCCATCTGAAGCAGAAATCCACCACCAGGCTCTGCTGGAGGGGAACATCTCCACAGAGGTCTGCCTGAGCGTCCTGGATGTCCTCTCTCTTTTCACTCAGTGTTTCAAGGTCAGTGTGCACGCACACACACACACACACACACACACACACACACACACAAAAAACAGACTAAGCTGTCCCCACCCATACAAAGAGCATCCACACGTCTTCACCTGTTTGCACATTCTCTTTTTTCACAGTTTCACAAGTGTAACTGGGTGTGTGTGGGTGTATTCTAGTGTTCCTAGTGCACACCCACACCCTAGTATTTTTATTTTTTCAGCTGATGTTGTGTTTAGACATGCAGCGTCTTCAGGAAATACCATACCACTGAAATACCACTGCAGCGTGGTCCAGTGTTTGACAGAAACATGTTTGTGTGTGTGTGTGTGTGTGTGTGTGTATGTGCGTGTGTCAGACCCAGCTGCTGGACAGCGAAGGTCACAACCCCCTGATGAAGAAGGTGTTTGACGTGTACTTGACATTCCTCAAAGTCGGCCAATCAGAAACTGCCCTCAAGCATGTGTTCTCCGCGCTCAGGGCTTTCATCAACAAGGTAACACACACACACGTTAAAGCACGGTATTGCCGCAGCACTGAATTGCTATGACTCAGATAAAGACTGATAAAGCCTTTCTGATGATGCGTGCTCTCAGCTGGTCCCTGCCTTTTCGCCATTTTCCACCGGTAGTAAACAAACAGGAGTGATGACCGTCGTCACTTGTCCGGCCTACATGCCGCTCTCTGCTGTCCAAGCACACGCTGGGCCTGTCATTCATCACTGTCCAAAAGAGCGGATGCATGGAATAAATATTTCTTGTTTCCCGTGTTTGTTGGTGCCGCTGTGGCCCAGTTCCCAGATTCACATGCTGCTTTATTGCTTTTGATCGAATGTATTTTTAGACTTATTTACACGTGTTATTTGCGGAGCACAGGCCAGCCCCAACATGATTCGATCGCAGATTAGTGAGGAAACACATTCAGTTCCCATCGGGCGGGACCTCCCACTTCCCTACGGAATCCTCTGATAGTATCAGCAGTGTCAGTGTTGGCTGTTTGTGAGATGAATCACAGAGAGGCAGCAGGGAAGACTGTGTTCTGGCATGCTTTCCTTTCAGTTACACTAGGAGCGGGAGGGAAACGTGGCTTCAGTGGCAAAATATTGAAAGATGCGAAAGAAACGCGCCAGAATGTTCACTGAAGAATCTGCACCTTGATGCAGAAATTACGGGTATGATTTATGGATTCACGGATATGTTTCTTAAATCACGTGTCGTGTGTGTCGTCAGAGCCCGATCAGCTGCTCATCCACCCCTGAGCTAAAGCTATGAAAACTCCTCAGCGAGCCGCAGTGCTGCACTGGCTGACACGCTCCTTCATCACAACAAACACACGCGCTGCCGTGTGAAACAGTGCCTGGCAAACATTTATTCATTAATTCAGCCTTACATTGAAACGGGGGGGTCTCATGAGCCCATTCAGATGTAAAGATGATAAAATGTGTGTGAGGACAAAGTCGGCCAATGAAACAGCGGCGAGTAACGAATGAACATAAGGTGGAAATCGTGGGAGAGCTGTGGGTGTTTTGACGTTATCCGTTTGATCAAATACAGAAATAGGTAAATAAAAATTTGGCAATAATTTAAATGTCTGACAAGCCAGGATGCTGCAATAAATGTCATGAGTGCAAACAAAGGCCTTTTGAGACAAAGCATTTAAAGAGAAGCCAAAACGAAAGAAAGAGACGTGTTGTTTAAGTTTGTTGTTTTCAGTTGTTTCACTGGAAGGAAATCAGCTTTTCCCCTGTTCCAGATGAAACTGTAAAAACCGATAGAGGATCTTTCAGAACATAGAAACATCTCAGGTATACTGAAGGCATCAAAAACTCAGGTTTCACACAAAATAAATGCACTGTAGGAAAGCGGTGTGACTCTGTCTAATGTTTCCCTGCTGTCCTCCTTTCAAACTCTCTCTAATCCCGTCCCTGCCCAGAATCTGCCTTTCTAACCCACTAACACCTTGTCCCGCCAGTTCCCGTCGGTGCTGTTCAAAGGCCGCGTGACGCTGTGCGAGGCCCTGTGCTGCGAGGTCCTCAAGTGCTGCGTCTCCAAGCTGGGCTCCCTGAGGGCCGAGGCGTCGGCCTTGCTCTACCTGCTGATGAGGAACAACTACGAGTACACCAAGAGGAAGACGTTCCTGCGCACGCACCTGCAGGTAAAGCGGGAGCGTCGGCTTCTGGTGGCGAGAACCAGAGGTTAGATACCTGACGAACGAGAGCAGCAATGTCGGCATCCAGCACACCCTGATGTTCACCCTCGACTGTACACACACACTCACACACACTCCTCAGATTCCTTCATTTGCTTTCATAAGGGTTGGGGAGAATGTGATGAGGGTGCGTAGACAGTTTAAACAGACGGCCTGCTGGGTTTCTGGCTCCTGTGTTCAGCACAGAATCAGGAGGCCGTCCAGTTTCCAGGTTTTAGCTCTCACTGGACTCACAGTTTAGAGCACTTGGAGTCAATGTGTGTTTTCATTTGCTCTTTCTGCTCGATTCACCCAATCCCCCCCCCCCCCTTCATCCAACCCCTCCGTTTGCACCCTTTTCCTCCCAGATCATCATCGCCGTGAGCCAGCTGATCTCCGACGTGGCGCTGACCGGCAGTTCCCGCTTTCAGGAGTCTCTCTCCATCATCAACAACTTTGCAAACAGCGACAAAGCCATGAAGGTACGGTGAAACCAGCGGGACTGCTGGAGGAAAACCAGAGCGTCTTCCCGATCGCAGCTCTGAATCCAATAAAACTGAACCGGGAAATAAACCAACTCTAAACATGAAATCTTTCCATATAAGCCGTATAAGCCTGCGAAGCGCAGCAGGAAGCCTATCTGGTATCCAGATCTTTATGTTTGTGTTTGTTCTGTCTCGAGACCAGCCACTAGATCCCATTTCGAAAATACTGTACTCCCGATAGTGATTCTGATGTGGTTTGTTTAGACTGTACGTGCATGAGATGGCATCTGATAGATTTTCTTACAAGGAACCATTTAGACTTTCACTAGTTATACTTACTTATACTTAAAGCTCGGACTTGTTTGAGATTCAGAACACCGTTCTGCACGCATCGTGTGCATCAAACCTTCCTGGCTGATTGGTTGAATTGCAATCTGGTTATTTGTGTTGTTTCTTTATTAATATGCAACACGATTCTGTGATCTGAGGATAGAAAAGTCGCTTTTTCTCGGAGGAGTTCTCAATACTTAGCTGAGAAGATGCAGGCTTTAGAGAAAACCATTCCGACCTGCTGGTGCAATCATCACCATTTAAGTGCACTTGGACTAATCCAAATTTAGCTCTTCATACTTCAAGCACGACCTTTCTGTTCCGCACTCGCTGTAATTAGATGTTATGATATGCATTTCGCTGCTAAACCCTCGCATACAATGCTTTGAGCGTGCAGGCTGAGTGCGGCTGCAGCAGGCTGAGTTCGGCTGCAGCAGGCTGAGTGCGGCTGCAGCAGGCTGAGTTCGGCTGCAGTTCGGCTGCAGTTTGAGAGATTCCTGCAGCAAGCATCACTCTGACTGTTTCACAGTAACACAAGTTGGATCACATTACAAAAGGCCATCAACAATGAATAGAGTGAGACTTGAGCGCACAGGTTTGTTGTCCCTGTTGCATGCTTCCTTCCACGCCTGTTTCATTTAATTGCAGTCAGCTGAGTGCTGATTATGGGTTTGACTCCTCTATTCCTGTTCCCCCGATTTCAACGTAAAAGTGCATTGTTATAGAAGATAACTCTGATCTAACCAGAACTTAAACTGTATTAGAAAACCGAGAATTCACCGAATTTAGCCGTGCTTGTATTTATCTCATAGATTTCAACATGTTTTCATAAATCCGTGTTTGTTTTCCTCATCTCTGCATGACGCAGTCGACGGCATTCCCCTCTGAAGTGAAAGGTCTGACCAAGCGGATCCGCACCGTGCTGATGGCAACGGCTCAGATGAAGGAGCACGAGAAAGACCCGGAGATGCTGCTGGACCTCCAGTACAGCCTGGCCCGGTCCTACGCCAGCACACCCGAACTGAGACGAACCTGGCTGGACAGCATGGCCCGAGCACACCTGAAGAACGGAGATCTGTCCGAGGTATCGCCAGTGATAATCTCTGTTTCCCTTTGTGCCGCAGCTTTATCTCTCTGTCGGCTAACTTTTTCTTTTCTAATTGATGTGCACCAGCCGGACAGGCAGGTCCTGGTTGTCAATGCCGCTCAGCCGCATTTCAGCATACAATCTGATCCCTCACAACCAACAATCAAATCTGAAGACATTAAGACACTAATCAGTGACGGCTTAAACATGAAAGGCAAGTTGCGCCTTGGTGACACACACACTGAGCCATGCTGAGGTGCAAACACCTCCAGTGTAAGTGAAACTTACCGGGTTCCGGGATGGAACTGATAAGAAACACACGAAGCATTAATTTCCTTAACTCGTAATTCATCCCTGCACAGTTTGACAGCACGGCCACAGGCTGTAATGACACAATCGCAAGACAACATTACACCATCCTGCCTGGGTATCCTGTCGCGCTGATGCAACGGCCAGGATCTTTTCACAACTTTTCTCAAGCATTAAACAGAGAAGTCAGCTCGTGGTTTCTTCTGTAGTGACTCCTCAATAAGAAGTTTATTTCGGGTTATTGAGCTGTTTCAGTGCAAACAGTGGATAAAAACCCAGTGTGGTGGTAAAGGTTCTGTTGTTCCTCTCCAGAGGAAGCTCAAAGGTCGTGATTCAAACCCGGGTGGTCCAGCTAATGCACTTGTGTCTTGTTTAAGTTCATTTCTTTATTTAACTTCTTTTTGTTTTTTAAAGCAAAGCAAAGAGGGCTTTCCACAAACAGGAAAGACATGGTGACTTTCATTTTGACTTTTATTTATTTATTTACTTTTGGCAAGTATATGCATTTGTCATGTCATGTTTAAGTTGCGTCAGTTTGTTTTGTTGTGGGGGTTTTTTTTTCCATTCTTAGTTTATTTCTTGTTTTTATATTCATGTGTGTGTTGTTTTAATATGTATGTTGTGTTTTTATTGGTTTGACTTGACATCATCATCAGTTTTATTCATTTTACGCTTTTATTTTATTTTATTTGTTTCCATTGCAAAATAAAGATTAAAAATGCCTCCGAGTAAACTAAAGCGTCACCTGTCGGGGGCAGCTAGGCTCATTACTGAGGCTGTCTGATGATGTCACAGTGCAGTGTTACATGTTAGCGTAACATACTCGATGACTTCACCTTGGTGAAAGTGACTGTGCATCTTTGCCCTTTCTCTTCACCGACTCGTGTTTTTTTGTCTCCGCAGGCGGCCATGTGTTACGTCCACGTGGCTGCTCTGGTCGCCGAGTACTTGCACCGGAAAAGTAAGGCCCACCGCCAGTCGACACACACAATCACCTTCACGCACACGCGCACGCTTACACCTGTGCCGTAATTAAACACCAAGAAAATTAAATCTGGCTGCAGAAAACCTCGGGAAAAATATTGGCCTGCGTCCATCTGACAGTGTGAGTACGTGGCTGCAGACACACAACCGGACCCAGCCGGCGCACATGCACACACACCTTAGAGAGCGCCGTGGTCCTGCAGGGGGATTTGTTTGCATTGGTGATAAAAGACACGCCAGTTGGTTCACTGACTGTTGTTAGACACACCGTAAAAAAAGACACAAGCACACGGACATCCAATAAAAACAAAACCTCACAATGCAGCCTTTTTTTTTTTTTTTTTTTTTCCCCTCCATGGTGGTTTTAATCTCATGCAAAATCTGCTGTCACATAAGCCTCTAAACAAATTGGAGCCTGTGTTTATCTCTGAGGAATGTCAACGGACAAAGATAATTTGTGAGGTGCAACAGTCGCATGACAGCTACCGCTTATCTCCAAAAATTTGTTTGCCGTCTAGAGCGGGCGGCAGAACGTATGCAGTGTCTCTGCTGTCATCAGGTGATTAATTATTATTATTATAATGACGTCGTTCCAAATCGCCAAGCGTGCAGTAGCGTTTGACCTTTCTCTTTTACAAAACAGTTCCTGCAGAATATGCCGGCGTAACTGTGCATTTTGTCATGACCGACACAGATTGCCATTTTCGTGTCGCCGTGGAAACGTTGCATTCACGCTCTCTTCACTGTTTGTCCCCTCGCCAGAGTTGTTCCCCAGCGGCCTCGCGGCTTTTAAGAAGATCACTTTGAATATTGAAGAGGAGGCCGCCATGAGGGAAGACACCGGAATGCAGGACGTCTATTACACCGAGGTGAGGCCACAGTTCCCGCCTTCAGGCACCTCAGAATCACGTATTAGAGCTCAGCACTCACAGTCCGAACTGAAGTCTCCTGACCTGAGGTGACGTCTGCCGTCCTGGAGACTTCACACTCTTTCCTGGTTGCAGCCTTTAGACCCAGATCTTATAGCCTGTCCTGACACTGGTCCCGCTACATAACACGGAATACTGACTCACTGAGGTTGTTGCTCACACACGCCACTTGCTCATCTGTTCACAGCAGGAGCTGAACTTTCTGTCGACTTTTTGCCAAAACCTTGTTCGCTGATTTCATGACTTGGTGCCAGAAATGTGGACGAACTCCCGCTCTCTCTCCCTTTCATAGGAAGTCCTGGTCGAACATCTGGAGGTGTGTGTGGAGGCGCTGTGGAAGGCCGAACGCTATGAGCTCATCACACACATTGCCAAGCTCATCATCCCCAACTATGAGAAGCGTCATGAGTATGAGGTAGCCACGTCTCAACGCGCCCAGACAGACATCATGCATGAACACGCAACCACTGTTTCTCGCCTTAGGGGTTTATCCATGGATTTTGTGTTTGTAGAAACCTTTCCTTGGTATGGAAGCTCCTTCCAACCTGTAAAAGAAAAAAATGATGCTCACATTGAGTGACATGAGATAAAAGCTCGAAATTAGGAGATTAAAAATCAAGATTATGAGATACAGAAATCGTAATTATTCGCAATTCCAAATGGTTGAGGCTCGTCGTAGCCATCAATGCATCAGACAGAATTTGGACCACAGCTTTGATAACACCTTCTCCAATAATTCAAACTGCTCCCCTGTCAGTCGCAGCTCCGTGTAACCGGCATTTTTGGCACATCCATCCGTAACCACGGCTCTGACCAGATGTTTCCAGTTGTTGTTTAGTAAAGGTCGCCACCTCGGCCGCATCGGTTTTACCCTCTCTACGCCAGAGCTGCCTCTTTGCTTGAAATCCTATCAAGGGTGCATTTACTTAGTTAACAAGGCACTTCATCTGTTGCTAAGCCACATTTCAAATAGTCCTCAAAGCGCTCACATTCCATTTCTGCATCCAAGCGCCTCACCCTGCTGTTTGAAAGTATCCTGTAATTAAGAGATAAAAAGTCAAAATGATTTCATAATTATGACTTTTAATCCCATTATTTCAATATTTTATCTCATAATTTAGATTTTTGACGATTTGAGACTTTCGACTTTATATCTCATAATTGCAACTCAATACAAGCATATTTCTTTTCTTTTACTGGTGGAAACAGGCTTCCGTACCTTGGAGTAAATACTTGTGTGTAAAGTTTACCTCATGCAGTTTTCACCCATAGGCCTCTTGGCTTGTTAGACCCGCACACACAGGACTGTGCTCTACTGTTTGCCAGCAGGTCCAACTCCAGGGCTGCACAACAACACACAACAACAGCCTCTGTCCTCACGTGACATGATACCGGTTCAACTGTTCGAGCTGCATATTTTTTGGTCACAGTCATGTTGGAATGCAACTCGGTTGCTGTATCGAATGTTTAATAGGTGCCTTGTAAAAACAACATCAAAGGTAGAGGAAGTGGCTGCCGCTCCAGCCATGCAACCATCTTAATGCCAGTCAGTCACAAACATGTTCACGTTCACATCCGCATGCATTTTAGAGTTTAAGTGTTGCAAGTGTGGGAGGGAAGCATGCACTCTGCTGACCTCTTTTCCTCGAGCCATCTGCTGACAACACGAACAGCTTACTGTGACACCTTTAATGGTCTAAAGTAAAACCTGAGACGAAATGAGTTTGGTAATGTTTTGCTCCCTGCAGCAAACACGGTGTATCACCCGTCCACAGCTGGCAAGTCATTTACATAATCTGTGCTGCACCAGTGTGAACTTGTGTTTTAAATGTGCTCTTTTTCCAGAAACTAAGCCGGCTGTACGACACTCTGCACCGAGCCTACAATAAGATAATGGAGGTGATCCAGTCGGGCCGCAGGCTGCTGGGCACATACTTCAGAGTGGCTTTTTACGGGCAGGTGAGGTCCGTCAGCAGCGTCGAGGGGCCTCTTTATGCAAGGTGCGATTGCGGTGGAGAGCAGGCCCCGCAGGTGTGGTGCGTCTAAACAGGCGGTTCACTTTCAAATGCACCTGTGGACCACACCTGCACACAAACGAGTAGGGCGAACTGGATTGCAAATCAAACGGGCGAAGCAATGAATCACTCACCTCTCAGGTTAAGGTGTTTGTAAGATTGTATCAGACATGTAAATGTTATCATCCTGCGCCGCTACTGTTTAGAAGTTGTGTACGAGGACCGGGCAGATGTTAGCAAACCCTTTCCGGGGCTGGATGCATCGTGGACATTTGGGGAACTCGTATTTCCAAAACTTAAAAGAAAATGCAAAATGTGGAATGATGACGTCAGCAGCATTTTGACCGCAAGCAGCTTCAAGACTGCTGATGCATGAAAAAGATACTGCAGTGGTGCAACTGTTACCACATGCTGTCAAACATGTGACAAATGTGTTGCAACCCATTTGTGCAAATGAGAGATGAGCTGAATGTGAATATATATGTATATTAATACTATGTTAAAAGGGAAAAATAAGTCATTTCACCGCATCTTTACAAAGATATTGACACTTAGAGTTGATTTGTACCGAAAACAGAGCAGCAAAATAGCTTTTTAACATCCACGACTGAACTCAGTGGGTGGTTTGAAAGCATATTTCCACAAGCACACATCAAAAGCCCTGTGTCTCAAATAAATCAACTTTGTGAACATGTGAATTTTCACGCAGTGCTTCTTCGAGGAGGAGGACGGGAAGGAGTACATTTACAAAGAGCCCAAACTCACCGGGCTGTCCGAGATCTCCCAGCGGCTGCTGACCCTCTACGGGGACAAGTTTGGGCCGGAAAACGTCAAGATAATCCAGGACTCAAACAAGGTGAAGTAGATAAGTGGAGGAAGGAAGAGGTGGGGGGTGGTTGGAATAAATAGTGTGGTTACTGACCTTGACTGGTAGATCGCTGTATTTGTTGAAATGCAGTCAGAAATAATACATTTGCCCCGTTCTTGTATTTATTTAGAAAATATACTCATAATGTGGGAAATCGTCTCTTTTCCCCTCCACGGACTCATTGTGAAGTCTCGGCTGACGGGCTGAAAACTGATGTGTTTGAGTGCTTTCATTGTGTCGGCCTCCCAAACGTTCATTTTGTGGCCTGTTGAAGAGTCAGTAGAGGACCTGCGGTGTGTTTGAAGAAGGTTGTGTTACCACAGTGGAATCAGCTAAAGTTAAAAGTTGCCTTTGGATGACTTTTTCATTACTCCTCTCGCTCTCACGTCTTTCACATAGTGCTGTTTTCATTAAAGGCAAAATGCCCTCCCCCACCGCAGGTGAACCCCAAAGACCTGGACGCCAAGTTCGCCTACGTCCAGGTGACGTTCGTCAAGCCGTACTTTGACGACAAGGAGGCGCCGGAGAAGAAGACCGACTTCGAGAAGTGCCACAACATCAACCGCTTCGTGTTCGAGACACCGTACACGCTGTCGGGCAAGAAGCACGGCGGGGTGGAGGAGCAGTGCAAGAGGAGGATCGTGCTCACAAGTACTGCACCAACTATCCGTTATATTCACTGTCCATTATGGTGATATTCTTCTTAAATAATCGTTATTTTCTGGACCGTAACGGGTCAGAAAGTGGTGAAACATGACAGTTAGATGTTTCCAAACGTCAGCCCACAAGTCTTGTTTTTTGAAAAACGTGAGAATTTGCACTTTTCTTCTTGCTGGACAGCCAATCGATCATCAAAGCTAACTGGTAACATGACGGCGAGTCTGTTAGGCCTCTTATAGTTTAATCACACCTGTAAGATAGACTCCAGCAAACACATTGGCACCTACAGCACATTAATCATGCATTAGGCCATGTTATCATGATGACGGCAAAGCAAACAGCCCAGTTGTTCATCTCGTTCATTTGGAGCCATGATAATTACACACCTGTTGTTGTGCACGTGTGTGCTACGGGCTGATCTGCATGGCAGCACACCTCATGAAACAGCTGGCTGCTGTAGCAAAGGGCAGGGTGGATGTCGCGAGCCCTGCGGCTACAGCCTATTTATGTCTCCGGCAGGCCTCCCATCTGCGCTGTCACGCCATGCCATTAAACCAATACATGTTGCTGTCAATGTGAACATGCAGTTGTTATTGAGAGAGACAATGCTCGTCGTCTGACACGTCGCCCGTGTTTATGTGTTCTTCTTCTTCGTTCTGTTGTATCTGCCATGTGTGACCCGAGCCATGTTCGCCCTCCCCTCTTGTGCCCCCAGCTGCCAACACCTTCCCATACGTGAAGAAGCGCGTGGAGGTGGTGGGGGAGAAGCAGGTGGAGCTCAAGCCGGTGGATGTGGCCATAGACGAGATGAAGGCGCGAACGGCTGAGCTGACCAAGCTGTGCTCCAGCCAGGAGGTGGACATGATCCAGCTGCAGCTCAAACTGCAGGGCTGCGTCTCAGTGCAGGTAAAGGTCTCAGAGACGCAGCAAAGTAGAAAATAAACGCACCCTCTGCACGGCAAATCAAGCGCTATTTTAGCTGTTTCACGTCATTGCCCAAAACCTTGCAAGCGTTGCCGATTAAGTGCCATGAGAAAGTAGAAATGGTATGTGTCGATTGGAATCTGTGTGCACGCCGAACAGAGGGCAAGAATGCTTAACACTTCCAGGCATGCTCTGCTGCAGGTGAATGCAGGTCCCATGGCCTATGCCAGGGCATTCCTTGATGACAGCAAATCAAACCAGTCTGGAAACAAGAAAGTGAAGGACCTTAAGGACATTTTCAGGTACTCTTTGCTCTTCAAACCAAACCAAACCAAACCAAACCACATTACTGACTGTTCTTTTCACTGCTCTGTGGATTTGTCTTCAATATTCTCTCATCATGCTGTTTCTTCTTCCTTGTTCTTGGTCTAAGTCGCTCTGAAGAGATGCAGTTCATAAGCGACCTGATGAGTCATTTGATTTTTATTGATTGCAGGCGTTTCGCCCAAGCTTGCAGCATGGCTCTGGACATAAACGAGCGTCTGATCAAAGAGGACCAGTTTGAGTATCATGAGGGCCTGAAGGCTAACTTCAAAGAAATGGTAAAGGAGCTATCTGACATCATCCACGAGCAGGTAACTGAACTTCTTCTTGGCGTGGCGCAGATAATAATTTTGGTTACGCGTTAGTGGCACTGTTACGAGCGCACACGTATCTCAACACACCCACACCTACGCCCTATTTCCACAAACCAGCGCAGGCGGTCTGCTTTGATGCGCTGTTGAGCCGAGTAATTGTTCCTAATCATAATTCTGCCTCTTGACCGCCAACACTATCAAATCCTGAATCAGCTCAAACCATCAGCTCAGTTTTAAAGGTCCCCAAAACATCACCATAAGTCCGTATCGGCTGGCTGCAGTGTAGGCCATAAACCCCGCCCCCTCCAGTCTTTGTGTTAGCAGATGGGACGTGACTCAAACAAACAGAAACATTTAAAGCAGGTACAAAAATCCATATTTCCCATGTTTGTTTCCGTCGTTTTGGCCTGTTCAGCACTCACCATGCTGATGGTTGTATGTTTAATCGAAAGAACCGAGACAAAGCTGTTTGTGTTTACAATGCAATAAAAGACTTTCTCGCTCACCTCTCGCGGACTCACTGGATAAAATTCAGCAGCAGCGTGAACGAGCCGTGAATGAGCTGCTGCTTCTCTCTGTCTCTGCTGAATGACTCACAGTGTGTTCTTGGAATTGCCCAGATTAACAGTAAATGCTGATTGTTGTATAAACCATTCCTTTTGGATTCGTCCCTTTTCATCTGCGCAGCTGTGGTTGGAGGCAGTGAAGAGAGTAGATATGTCAGGATCTGGTCAAATGAATAGCTAGTTGCTACTGCTGATTATTTATCAAAAATAATATAGCGCAGCACAAACCCATCATTGCATTATAGTCAGGCATGCTGTAAAATGCACACTGATGAGATTATCATCCACTGTGAGCCGCGTGTGGGGTCAGCAGTGTACTACACAAAGAGGACCCGAGCCAAATCAAACAATCTTGCCAAAATCAAAGTCACCATTAACATTTGGACCTCGGGTGCCAGGGCTTCTGCTCTTTTGTATTATTTTATTGTAATCATAATTACCTTGAGCTCCGGAGGTGTTGATGTTCATTAGACTGTGGTTTTATTTTTACGACGGGCTCATAGTGCAAAGGATCAGAGGGGTGAGAGGAGCGTGTAAAAAGCAACAGGAAGAGAACATGAGTGATCCTCCGGGTGGGAGCGTTGCTGGTAGAGAAAGTCATTTTCAGTGCATTAACCCTCGTGCCTGATGTTTCCAAGGCGTTATTCAACATCCAGCAGCCACCACAACATCAAAAATGGAAGAACTCCCTCTATTCCTCTTTCCGTGGGCGGGATTCTGAATGGTTAACATTGGTCACAGTCAGATTTGACGTGAGTCACGATGTATCGCAACTGGAAGCTGCGTCAGTGTAACATCCAGGAATAACTGAAAACTGAATCTCCTCCAAAACATAGCACTAACCACTGTCAGGATGGTTGGCACTCAGCCTGACACTCCCCTCCCTGTGTGTGTATGTATGTGATGTAAAAATATTGAAATGATGTGCAGACCGGACGTTTCCTGGTTGCATGTGCGCGCGCTCTAACCTCAGTGCTGTTGTCTCAGTGAAAACGTGTCACTCCTGCTCACGCTCTATATTGTGTACCTGCAGCGCAGGTTCTGACATGTTATCAGTTTGAGTTTCAACGTTTAATTGCGCCTGCTAAAAACCTCAGCTGCTCTGACTCCTAACCAAACTAACCGCTCTGACTTTTTCTCTCCAATGTGCTGGCCCTTAGCTTTAAAGGAAAAAACACAGGTAAAGTGATTATACGGTGTGTTCGAGCCCACTTTGTCTATTTGTCCTTTTCTTAAACTCCTCCATGATGATTTTGCACCACATTAATTCATTTCAGCCAGATGTGCTTTGTGAAATGCAGAGATAACATCAAAACATTCATTAGGGTACAAAGAAGAATCAATAAAGAACAAAGAAAGCATATTAGTGGATGGTTAAGTAGTCTGGGTTTGCTTATGAATGAAAAGGGGTGACTCAATGCAGCAACATGATCTTAACAAGGCTTCCAGGGGTGGTTTTTGGCAGATGTGACAGAAGCCACCAACTCCTCCTCCCTTAGACGTATGAAAAAGGTATTTACGATACAGATTTTAGCCAACGCTGACACCACAGATGGTTTAGAGAAGGGTGCAAACGAGATAAGGCACCAACCAAACTCTGTCGGCATAGGCAGTGGTTGCCTGCTCAGGGGTTTGCATGAACATTTGCATTCCCACCTGTGTGAAAACTGCTTCCTGGAAGTCAAATTTACCACAAACTCAGTTATTCCAAAACGCTCCAGACTAGCGACAGATAATCGTGACATCCAGGATTTTTCCATCAGTCCACCCACTCCAAACTACTGAATCTGCCATGCAGAGTGGAGACATCTACTAAGTAACCGAAAAGACACTAGATGGTTAAAGAATTGACTCATATATTCAGTAATATGATGAATGTCCAGTAGTCAGAAATGATTCAGCTGATATACAGGGCTGCATATAAATGACTTACGATGAGTCCAATATCACCGTCAGAGTTCTCAGAGTCTCACCATTATTCTAGTTATCTCTAAACTGTGAATACTCACATAGATATTTGGCTGCGGTTGAGTTACCACGGGAACAGAGAACTGATGAAGCATCCTCTGAGAAGACCACATCTATGGCAGCTCAGAGCAACTTACAGCTTGAAGCATTTACTTTTATGTTCATGAAATAAACAACCCATTCATTTTATTTGAGTTTGGTACATGTGTTTGTGTCCGTGTGTGTCTGAGCTCTGCTTTTATGTGAGAACTGACACTCATGCCATCTGTGCTCTGCTTTGACCCCAGATCTACCAGGAGGATATGATGCGCTCGCTGTTACAAAACTCCCTCCATGTGTTTCGTGCCATCAGCGGGACGTCCACCGACCTGGGCTGACCTCTGTCCCGCTGGCCTCCTTCCAATGCGCAGTCCACTCTTCGTTTCGCATCTGCCCCTCCCTGCTTGCCAAAACGGCCCCCCCCCGGGAAGATGACATCAGGCTGTCTTCAGCACTGTGCAGCAAATGGCTGAGAGTTGGATCTGACATTCAAACGCCAGCAGCAGTTTTTCTAAGAATGTATCGCAGCAGCACCAACTTGTTGTTAGCATGTCCGGGTTTGGTGTTCTGCCAAGTCATGCTAGGTTGCATTGCACTTTTTTCCTGCCTTGGCAATGAACTGCTGATTGACTGTTGTTTCTGTAGAGGGAGATACTGTACTGTACTCAAGCAACTCTGTTCCCATCCTCTCTGTGCAACCTTGGCCCTCCAGATCTATGCAGGACATCACCCACCCTCCAGTTTCTATTTTAATTCTTTTCTTTGTACTGTCACAGTTGTGTGTTTGTCCAAGCATTCTTGTTAGGATGCCTATGTGATCCCCACTCTGCCGGTTAGAACAGGCACCCAAAGTGAAAGCACTGCGAAAGTCTGTCAAGCCAGGAGGTATTGTTTGTAGACTTGCCGCAGACATTCCAGACAGGTAAACAGATTCCGATATACAGATAAGCCATGTCTAAAGAGCATCGGCTTATAGCGCACATCGGGCCAAAGTTACAATCCAGCTTGTTTAAAGGCAAATGAAGCCTTCTCAGACTGTTCCAAAGCAAAAGAAAATAAAAAGTCTGTCCGTTATCAGGGTTGTTTCAAAGCTGTGCCACGGAGATGCTCTTCAGAAGGGTTTGCTCCATATCAAAGCAGCTCAGCTCCAATTGCTAGCAGTAAATAATGTGCTGGATTATATGAGAGTGAATGAATAATGTCATAACAGAGATGACTGAGGTATTAAATTTCTATCAGAGCTGTGTAACAATCACTGAAGCAGTGTTCTCCAGGGGCTCGTTTTCAGGCCTGTGGACCTCTCTAATATTTACTTCAGTAGAGTGAGCAAAGTGAAGAGTTCTTCCCATCTGGGTTACGATCCAGTGCCTTTCCACTCTGCCTTCCTTAAAGACTCCCTTTTCACAAGTAATAAGACCTTCATCACATGCTGGTTCTTCACAGTATTTCACAAGTGCTACACTGTAATTAGCAGATAGATGAATGATATTTAAGCAAATGTACATAATTTGTTGTCATGCTGTAAAGTGAATTCTGTATCCATGTATGTTTGTACGTACTGTATGTATGTATTTATATTTGAAACATCTCGGACTCTTCTCCGGTCCCAGTCTGTCCTTGCAGAGAGATTTTTTGTTTGTTTGTTTGTTTGTTTTTATTGCAATGTATACTGAAGTGCAGCTGCTTGTCGAACCTACTTTGTAAAGCATTTTTCCAATAAAACCTGGGAAAATTACTGATGAGTTCGTTCTTGAACTCGCAGGTGGCAGCCGACAAAAAACTACTTCCATTTCAATGTCGTGCAACGTTCATGTACAGATGTTGTCATGCTTTTCAGGGAAGTCGAGGCAAGATGCTCGGAATTCCTCTACATTTCCATGACGTGTGGGCACCTCCATCCAGTGAGACGGTGATGTGATCAAAAGCTGTGGTACATCTGTGATGGACTGTATGGTGAGATAGTTTACTTGAGAAGCTAGTTTCAACAAACCGTAAACCCAGTCTTACACATCTGTACATAACCAAACACTGATGTGGTGCTGCTGTGGTTTTTGCTCCAGTTCAGCCATGCAGTCATGAAATCAGACACTGGCCTCAGGTTTAAGCTCAGCATGTGTTTCCGTGTATCTCAAAGCTGTGCGATGGGGTTGAAGTCAGGCCTTTGTCAGTGAAGTTGTTTCACATCAAACTTGGAAAGCCATTTCTTTATGGAGCTATCTTTGCGCAGAGTTGGTTGTCCTGTCAAAAGTATATTCTCTTAGGGCGACTATTTAACACCTGTCCAGGGACTACAGATGAAAAAATAGATTTTTGGCTAATTCTGGTGCATTTACTGTGATGTTTATGAATGTGCATTATCCCTGTCAAATAAAGCGAGAAAGAAAAAAAGAAAAGAGGCCTCTAGGATGCCAGCCAGCGGAGAAGCATGATGCCGTGCCCTACATGTAGACTGCCCTACATGCCAGCTCCTCTGAGTGCCTGCAAATGGGTAAACAGCTCACAGTTTAATGTGTTTTTATGACAGAGGTGTAGTAGTTATACTTTACATCAGTCACATATTAAAACTATAAAACTAGTTTTATTATGTGACTACAGTTGGCAACTGCTTGTGAGCCAAAGTCAAACAAACAACTTTGCACAAGTACAGTCAAAGATGTGTGCATATAAGTTAATGTACTTCCTGTAAGAGGTGTTGTGTACAGACTGGCTCGTGTATTAATAGTGACACTGCTATATGTTTCCCGTCCATGTTTTCCTGGCCTTCTACAGCCAGTTTGCCCACTCTTGTGCTCTTTGTTGCTGCATAAATCGATTACCACACATATAATCTGCTCAATGATTCACTGAGTCATTTATGAGCCTGGCGACTTCCTGGAAACGTGGATGCACACACGGTTTGATGTTGCGCTCCAGCTCACGCGCATGCGTTATCCGCACTCACAGAGAGACGCGTGTGGGTTTCTTTAACTTTTAACTTCAAAACACACAGTTTCCCATGGACGTTTCCCATGGACGCTCTATTTTGTGAAACACTGATGGGACGAACGAAACCGGTTTAACATTGCCATTTCATCACTGCCAATCGCGGACTGTCATCGGAGCTTGCCCTCACTTACAACACCGACTCCGCCCCGCTGTTCCCAATACACCCGCAGAGCACAGTGGATTTACCGACACTATAAAGGTGCGTTTGGGAACTGTTTACTTACGGACGCCCTTTGCCTTGCATTTACACTAAGGAATATTTTTCAGTCTGTTTTTATATTGACACAGTGTAACCTGTGTTGGCCCACTACATGTAGCACCTGGAACCGCTCGTATGTTTTTACCCCAGGGTTGCTCCAACAGGATAAACGCTAGGACGCTCTGAGGACACCATGAAGTTAACTGTGGAGTTTTTCTTCTTGTCCTTCTTGTCATACACTACCATTGTGATGACATTCCCTTGCGAAGCTGGTGAGTCCACGGCTCCTACATCACCTGGGGTTTGCGTTGAAATGACATATTTACGTCGACGTTTGTTCCCTCGTGTTGGACTCGATAAGGGGCTTTTCGACGGACCACACACGGTTAGCTTGTGTTCAATTAGCCGGCTCTAATGACGCACTTTTCACAAGGAGAGCCGGCTATCGTCAAAAACGACGGATTTATTGGAAACCGTCCACTGTCTGACACATTATAAGTTAGATATAAACCATAGTCAAGTTTAAAAGTAGTTCATTAACCCTTTGGTTTCGCATTCAAGTCTATTTTTTAGCATATTATTGCTGTACTTAGTTTCTATAATCTATTTTTCCGGCCTTTCAGACTATTGTTATTTTTTTGTATTTATATATGATATATATGACATTACTTATATATTTTGGGCCACCATTGATAAAACTGATGTTTGTTTGTACATAAGCGCTCGTAACATATCGGTAATTAACTCCCTAGCCCAAACATGTTGCTAAATTAATACTGAAACATGTCATATTACGACCTTAAACTCTATTTCAACGACCTATACCGGACTCCCATAAGACTTTTCTGACGACTTTGAATGAAAAACATCATTTCCGCTGCTCTATATCGGAATTTTCTACCGTGTTTTACAAACAAATAATTGCATTTGGTTGCGCCTCTATTTTGTAATTGCGGTTCACAAATTGAGCGTCTGCTGTGGGACACGCACCTACTGAGATGTCGCAATAAAACTTGCTATGAAATATTTGTCGGCTAGTATGTGAAATGCGGTGTCAAAAACGGTGTTTTTTCCAAAAGGAACTTCTGATCTTGTTGGAGGACCAGAAATCATTTTGCTGAACAATTTTCGAAAATAATTATAATAGTAATAAATGCCAAGGAGTGGACGTGCCTGCAAATCCAGCCGGCACTACCGGTCTAAGTTTGGTCTTTGGCACGTACTTCCGTAGGACCGCTCTGGAATTGTACAGAATATAGAGTTAATTGTTATACCTTGATTGTATACCTCCCTGCCTTTCAGTATAAAATGTTGCACTTTTTAGTGGTTAGATTTTTACAAACACAACATAGAATCCGCATATACAATGAAAATTAGGCTTCCGTAGATTGAAGACGTTTGTTACGTGGTAAAGATGTGCTCCACCTCTACAGGCTGTGACACTATGCCATTACAATGCTGCCAACGAGTTATAGTGTCAGTAGTAATATTGCAACAATATGCTCGCCCATATATAACAGTACAGGTACTTTAAGTAGGCTGCATGTTGCTGTTGTGCTTTTACTTAAGTGAAATCTGAATGCACTACTTTTAGTTGTACTTGGTTACACATAATGGTTCTGCTACTTGCGCTTGAAAGAGCAGAGTACATCGTCCACCGCTGCAGTCGACTACCGTGATTATAGATCAGGCGCGCAACAACACTAAAGCGCGTCAGGTTCGCCCAAGCTTAGACCTATTTGGCCGCACTGTTTGGTTGCGACATGACCGAAAGGCATGCCGGATGTGGCTTGCTTTTGCGACGCATCACCAAAATGAAACAAGGTCTCTGTTTTAAATGAATCACGGCGGATCCCGTACATTTCCATGAAATAATGAGCTGCTTATTAAAGGACTCGGGGTTTTACTTTGATTTTGAGGAAAAACTGTGACATGTGTGATTTAGATAAATGAGAAACTTACTTTGTCTAACAATAGACTGTGGTGGTCCTTGTAGCCGAACAGTGTTATAACTTAAGAATGGGCGCAATTAATTCCACTTTTCTGTCAGCATGTCCGACAGGTCCGCCACCTACAGGGCTGGCTTATGAGTGGCTGGATGAGTTTACTTTGAACTTGACCTGGGAGAAGCCCACCGGCCTGCTCGACAACAGTGACATCGGGTTCCTGCTGAAGATTGCTGAAGACAAGGAGGGGAACGTAGGTCTCTCAGCAACATCATTATAGAGTCATGCCCACCTCACTAATGTAGCCCATTAACTGTAGGTCACATATAATATACTTTTGTTAACTAGTAATATATGTTTTTTAATCTCACTGAATGGAGTTATTTTATTTTATTCACTGAAAAGCTTGTTTTGAAAAATCTTACTCAACGATGCCTGTCAGGAATCTCTGGAATCCAAATTTGAGAGCTGGTTCTTAGAAATCACACACTAACAAGCTGCAGATATGTTGATTTGATTATCAGTAGACCGGAGGAAATACTCCGCCTTTATGATAACAAAATACACAGCAAACAGTTTCTGAATATAGGAAAAAGTCATCAGGGTTTATTGATGATCAAAATGAAATCCTGAAATTATTTCTGGTCCAGACCTATCGTCTGACATAAACAGAAGGTTACCATAATGCCATAATCACATTTAAGCTTGTGCACTAACGCCAGTTTGGTGAATCCAACATTTGTACAAGCAAACCTCAGGAGAAACAGAAGTGAGCTTTAGGTTAAGAATACAGTCACACCCCCTGTCTGGTACAGAGGCAAATGCTAAAAGTACAATACAATACAACAGTCCAACTACACACATAAATATAGCAACCTTGAACTGCCATGAAACCACAGTGATTGATGGTGTTTAATGTGGAGAGAAAAAAATATTATACTGAAAAAAAGTACCTTAAAGACGCATGTACCAGATTACTGTAATGTAACTTTAATGACCATTGTTTATTCATTACAAGCAAACTCAAAGTCTCCTATTATTTTTGTACTGTCAACTAAATGTCGCTATCTGTAGGGCCCGAACGTTTCTGAAGTGGTTTCATTTTAACAGTGGACCTCCAGCGTGAGGTGACTGCAAACAGAAGGCAAAGCGTTTAAATATGTGTCGTCACAGTCGTCATTACCATTTGTGTTGTTTTCCCCATCCAGAAGAATGCGTGCGTAAGTGGGAGGAATTTGACAGAGAGTTTTCTCACTGAAGAGATGGGTTCTGGCAGCTGGACGTACAACATTTGGACTGTCAGTAAACAGTGTAATCGTTCCAGTGGCGGCTCCCATGCAGATATAACCATTAAGCCCTCTAAACCCAGAGGTAAGGAGCTGTTCTACAATACAGAGGTTTTAGATGTTTGTCCTGTGATTCTTTAAAGCCAGGCTTGAATCTTGCTACGTGTATTAATGCACCACCTTCACCTTTGGACTCCACAGCTGAACTGGTAAAGGACTTCAGATGTCTCACCTACTCTAAGAACATGAAGTGTTCCTGGATCCCAACAAATCCATCACTAAACCTGACCATCTCCTATAGGTGAGAATCACAACAGTCAGGGTGGCTTGACAACATAAGTGTCAGGAGTTTTGGCAAAGGCAGTCACTGAATATGAGACTGTTGCCATGGCGGTTCGCATAGTTTCTGTTGCCCTTCTTAAGAGAGAGAGTTATTTGTCTAGAAAGATATCAGCTCTTATCTCATGTTTGTTTTAAGCACTTAGTTACCCAGCATAAAGGAAAAACGCTTCAAAGTCCCGAAAAGCAGGGACAAAGCTCTCATCTGGTCACCAGCAGTTCCGGGTGAAAGCTTACATGTGGACGGGCTCTCCAAGCTTTCATTCATGGCTGCTGTGAATTTAGGAACATTTTTCAGCCCACGGCATTTTAGTCAGCAGCAGGTCATTTGTGAGCTTTGTGAGCATCTAGTGGCGACCGAAGGGACTGCAGGATTATAACCAAAGGAATGGTGTGATGTTTTTGTGTTAGTCAGATTCTCTGAGTAAAGCTCGTTCACCAGCTGCTCCCCTGCCTGCTCCACACCTCTCTTACCACGTCTCCGTTTTGCCATTACAGGACTTGTGGTCGATTTAAGGAGCAGATAGAGTCGCTAAAAACATGCTCAGAGCGTTACAGCTCCGACGGGAGGGACGGCTGTAACCTGCACATCGACACCACCCCGGATAACATCTGCATCCTTGTGGACACTGAAGCTGGAATGAGCACCTTTAAGCCTGTGCTCAGTTAGTGTTACCTCTAATGTATTTATGTATCTAATCATTTTGAATGCCTTTACAAAAAGTGGAAATAAATGTAAACATTTGCTCTTATTTTTAGTCTTTTGGTGCCAATTACAAGTTAAAGAACATTTACTATGGTATCTTTGTTTTCATCAGTGGTACCTCCACCAAAGATGAGCATCAGTGAAGACGGAGATAACCTCAGACTGAGCTGCACACCTCCAGAGATTGGAAACAGTCGTTGCTGGAACTACGAAGTGTGCTATAAACAATGCAGTAAGCCCTCGGTAAGCTGTCAAATTTCATTGTTCTTAACTGCTTGTAAAGTGTTTTGTCTTATATGTAATGAGATTTTATATCTGCTACACAGAGCAAATCTTGTCACATTGAACCATTCAGTCATTCAGCTGAAAATGTCACAAAATAGGGACATGAGTTTGTGCTCTCTTAAATTAAATAACAAAGTACATCTTTTCTTTTATCACTGCACATAGTTTCCCTATAGCTGGGAAACCTGTACCTGTACCTGTACCTACCCCTATACCTGACAGACAGAATCCCTGAGGTTTTGTGTGCTTTCTGCTTTTTAGCAATGCCGTAACATAACCGGCGGGGAGCCTGCGATAATGGTGGACTACAAAAAAAGCTGCCTTTATGAGTTCCGATCCAGAGTCTGGAGTCCTAATCACTGCCTCAATATATTCAGCAACTTCAGTGAAGATGCCACTTACGGTAACCGTCCAACCAGACTGATTTCTCATAGTCACTTAGTGTGTGTGTGTGTGTGTGTGTGTGCATGTGTGTATATGAGGAAGGTACAAGCCATTTGAACAATGGCACGATTCATGACATCTTATGAAATAAGCCTGAGTGAAATGTTTAATGCATTACAATAGAAAAAATGAAAAAAATAGACATTTGAAGTCATCAGTTATTAATCTGTGTTGGTTTGTTTTGCTGGTTTTTGCCTTTTGCATTATATTTAATTCTGTTTGGTGCTTTTCTACCAATAGAAGTGAAGGAAATCACTTGCAAGTCCTGACACTGGAACCAGCTTTTTAGAAATGTATACAGAGTCATAATTTTATAACTTAGCCCTTAAACCGAGGATTGATCCAGGGGTTCATAGAGCAGACTTAACCAGGAGGACCTCTCTGTAACGTTGTTTTTCACCTGGCAAAACAAACAAATACCACGTGGTGATTTCACTTGAGCTAACACTGGGGATATCTGTAGAGTCATTTATAAAAGGATCTGCCGTTTCTCGACGTAAAGCACAACATGAGAGCAAAAAGCTGAAAATCGTCTTAAAAAACAAAACTAAAGAGGACGTTTTCTGTTGTTTGTCACAGGTTCTAATGTGTCCCCAGACAGGACACTGACCGTGGTCGCCATTGTCATCCCCATCATTCTGTCCCTCTGCGTCATCCTGTCCTGCTACTGCTTCCGGAGGTATGTTTAGGAAAGAGACCAGCTGGCCTGTGGGGGCCAAAGTCAGAGTCCCACCAAGCAGCCACAAAGAGGTTGTAGACTGTGGCCCGTTTGCTTTGTATCAGGTTTATCATTGTTTTCAAGAGGTGATATTGAAAAGCACACCTTCACGAAACAGTAGTGAAGGCCAGCAGCAACATCACTGAAATCACTGCAACAGCTAAACCTGATTGGGATCACAGTATTATATATACACACACACACACACACACACATAAATATATAAATATGTATATATATTTATATATAGGAAATATGTTGTGCACAATAACAGATTTAACATGAAGAAACTTGCGCAGCAGCAGGCAAACACTGAGGCATAAAATTAGAGAAAGTTGCTGTTCTTGGAGCGCTGCCACTGGAGTGTTTGCTCAGTAGACAGAAAGCAAGAAGTCAAAGTGAAACCATAAACTCAAAAAAGCCAGTCCCACCCTTTGGCGTCGAGCTACACAGAACAGAGAAGGATCACACAGTAATACAGTGTAACCCTCCTCCGTTAGCAGAAGACACCCAAGGTGCCCAAGTGTCAACATTTAACATGACTGCAGTAGAAGTAATGAGAAGCGAAACACCTGGACACGCATCTCGTTCTAAATATTATGTTTTGGTGGTGGAACCCGTGAGTGCTGTTCGTTGCTCTCTGTCACTGACGTGCTTGTTGCTGTGTTTCTGCAGACACAGCGCCATTATCTGCCCCATCCTACCAGATCCTTCGGCGATATTCAAGGAAATGATTATGAACGGAAACAAAGAACTTAAGGTATATTTTCGGAGTTGTACGCTCTATCCACATACTCTCCATGTTTGTCTCCACAAACACTCATCCCGACTCTCCTGTTTTTCAGACCACACCAGAGAGTCTTTACACGCCGGTGCCTGAACCCATTGAACCCTGCAAAATTACCATTGTAACAGAACACACTGACCTCTAGCAAAACTCCTGACAGCGTCATGGTGCACAGCGATGCCTGCAGTGGAGCTGGACTTCAACTGTAGGCAAATTCACAGGAACACTCTCAGAGTAATTTAACACTAGGGCAAAAAGCTTTATTTTGTCTTCTGGTGAAAGTTTCAGGTCTCTTGCACATTTAACAGGTGTGATCAGGACTGAGCTCTGTTGCACCTTTACTGTACTGACCTGAGTGCAATACTGTGTCACTACAGCCGAAAGAGAACGTCCGCCACCAGGGGTCAGCAAAATCAGATTTTTTCAGCTGCTGTTAAGTTACTGTCCACGGTAGCGCAGATGAAAGCTCCTGAGACTTGCTGCAGACAGGATACAGAAATGCACTGACTCGTCGGAGACACCTTTTAAAGAAACAGCCCAGCTCTGGACCTGGAAATACAAAACGGACATGAAAGTTTGTCTTCTCTGCACTGTGCTGATATCTTTCCTGTGAAGCGCTGAGGGGGAAGACCAGAATGAGGGCGGGCTGTGTGTTTGGTCGGATGGAATGGGAATGGAGGGCAGCGAGTGGCCCAGCTGGGCACCATGCTACCTCTAAAGGGAACTGATGTATCATCCTATATGCTCCACACATCGAAGAGATCACACAGGAATGGATGCTGTTTTGTAACTCTTTCCTGTACGAATGGAGAGCAAAGGCCAGTATGTCTGCCATCGTGGCAGCTAGACAATGAGCAGGAAGTAGTATCCTTGGTAGTGGAAAAACACATGTGTCTTAACTATAAAAGGGATCCAAAGACTGCACAGAAAGACGCGAGCTGCAGTGGCTGACACTACCACACACATATTCATAACCGTATGAGGAAAACAGCTTGTTTTGTCTGGTTTGCATGGATACTGCCACTTATAAGGACCTGAGGATGTGACTGCGGGGCGCGACTGCTTCAAGTGCTGGGATTGCTTTCCTCCCATGAATGTATGAATGATAACGTCAAATTTAATAAAGAGCTACGGCTACAGTGAAAACAGTTTTATTTCCTGCAAGAGTTAATGTGAAACATTACTTGAAAATCTGAACTGCGGTGCTGGGGAGTCTTAATCTTTGTACACAGCTCAAATCTTTTTTTTTGTTTTGTTTTGTTTGTTTTTTGTAAAGACAACAGCGACAATAAACATGTAAACATCTGAGCATACATTAAATGGATCACAACTTGAGCTTTGTTACTAACACAGCCAATTCCCAAATGCCATGTCACCATTAGTCACACACACTCTCTTCCTTCCTTAAACTGAGTAGAAAAGCTTTTTGAGTCTGGTTGCTTTGTTTTATCTACCAACACTGTTTGCGGGGTCAGTTGTTGACGATTTGTCCCTCTTTAATATGGAATAAAGAGAGAATACAGAGGAGTTAAAAATGTTTGTGCGCTTCGTGTGTTTGAGGTTATTTGAGTCTTGGCAACTGAGTTTACTCGAGAAAAAGAAGGGCTTGTCACAGCTTGTGGATCTTAGTCATAAATGCCGGCCGCAGGCAGGTCGTAGCTTGCACCGCAGAGACAGGTCATCAACATTTCTCCTAAAGTTACCTTCTTTTCATGCTTACCTTACACCCTCGCACAAGACTTGTGCTGTTTATCAAGTCCTTTCTAAAGTCTTAATAAACATTTATTAAATGTCTATTAATCTAATGAATATTCTAATATACATAACAGTTTTGAACGATATTGTTTTACTACTTCTGTGTGAACAATCAGTTTGGCTGACACTTAATCGCATGCCTGTGGAAGAGTGAAAACAGATTTCTGAGCAGTACAAATAAACCTGTTTTTGGATAGTCTCTGCCGCCTGTGTTGTTTTACGCATCACAGCGCGGCGGCACTGACTGAACTTGACTCATTCACCTTTCGCAATATGCTATGGTGTTTTACACAGCTCAGAACTTTACTGCCGTCGGTGTCGTTCTGCAAACGTGTCTACGTGCGTGCGAGCGTTGGCGCGCGCGTGGCTTTGGCACCAAAAAAAAAAAAAGAAAATAGGAAGCTCTCCGCCCAGTTCCAGCCTCCAGCTGCTGGAATCGAAAGGCGACTCGAAATACGGACACCGACTGACTCTTTCTTCCTACATACCTTTACCATAGGCCCGGCTGGACACGCGTGTCCGACAACTGTGTGGGGAAAAAGGAAAAGGACTAACAAAAAGGGATGGCCAGGATGTTTCAAAGTGTGGATTTGTTCCTTTTAATCTGCCTCGTCTTCGGCACCGAATCTGAAAAAGGTAAAACACGCTTAGCTCTTTGTCAGCTGTTCCCACCATACGGGAATATTCCCCGTTTCGTCGCTGTGTCGTGTTTCCCACCAGGAATACCAAAGTGTTTCCCACTAGTGACGTCAGCGCCGCGGTGAAACTCAGCTGAGGAGAGGTGAAAAGCGGGGAGTGTGTTGAGTGGACTCGAAAACTCATACTTTTCCTTTCTCTTCTCTGTTAAAGGACAGATCCCAGCGCCTCAGAACGTCACCCTGCAGTGGGTTCATGATTTTGAGCCGCAGCTGAGCTGGACTCCACCACAGGATCTAGCACACGGCTGCACATATGAAGTGACTTCAGGCACTGTGGACGACTACCCCGCCTGCACTAACGTGAGTACAACACACATGTGTACTCAATTTAATAATCAGTTATTCTATTTAATAGCTGCCATTGCTTTTTCCGGCTCCAACAATACCCTACAAAGTTTACAAAGTTTACAAAGTTACACAGGTATATGACACTCAAAAGTTATTGGAAACACAGCTGCTTTGTAAGAAACAAGCCCTTCAGTAACCAGAGCCAATTACAGTTTACAGGAAGCATCATTTTTACACTTTAGATTTCAGAAGTCACCATCTGCAGCTCATCCGCAGACAACCGCCGTCACTAAACGATGCAGCTGGCTCTGTTATTATTGTGTCCTCCATGTTTATGTATCTATTAATGCGTCTGTGTATATGCTTATCTCTGACTTTGGCAAGAGAGCGGCGCAGACAGCAGTGCACACCACTAATTCTTCCCACGAACAAACTCTTGTTTGTGCTACAGTAGTTTGCGCAATTCACCCAAGCGCTATGATCAGTGGTGGGAGAAGACTGAACTAATGAACTGAGTGTAGCCTGAATGTTACCACATGGTATCCCCTACCATGTGGTTTTGAATATTTGCATATTTTGTTTTGCGTATTTGCATATTTTGTTTTTCTATCAGCACCTCCAAGAAAGGCTAAAAGCAGCTTTTGCTTGTCCAAATGGCAGGCACCGCATTCGTGTTTGCACTAATAAATAGCCTGTGTTTATTTTTTTTATGAAAGCTGTAGCTGTTTTATATTTACAGTAAAGTTCTGGGTCTGCTGCTGCTACTAATGATATTATGTTGTTTTAATTATGTTTCCTGATTCTTTGTTTTTCTGGATTCAGGTAAAGAAACCTTTTTGGAAAGAGTACACGGTGATGGAGGGAGGATCTCTAAACTTGTCTGTTAGGACATTGTGTAACAACAGCTACAGTGAGCCGGTGTACATCAAAGTCGCCGACCCAGGTAGCTCCTTTTTGCTCACTGTAACTCACAATAAGACCCCATTTTGTTCTCAAAGATCAAATGTTCTTGAGTGGACAGAGGAATGCGGCCTGAGGCTTTTTTGATCCATCTATGAGAATCTGTGTCTCTGTTTGTTAAGCTGCGTGTGCGTTTGTGTGTGTCTGTTTGTCCCAGAGCTGGTGAGGAATCTGATGTGCTACATCCGTTCCTCCAAAGAAACTCATTGCTCCTGGCTCCAAGCCAGCCCAGCTGAGGACCTCGGTTTTTTCTATGAGTACGTGTTTTTTTCTTTTATTTATTCATTATTATTGTGTCTTAATACTAAACTAATCAGCGCTGTAGATCGAAAGTTGAGTAATTAGTAACCTGAGACTCACCGTTACATGGTAAATTTGAGTTAGCTGTGTCGCAATATTTCCTGATAAACTCTGGTATTTGTCTCGTAAGAGCAAGACTGTAGAGGCTGACTGTAACATGCCAGGTTTCAATTAAGGCCAACTTCCTCATGTTTATGGCTCAGCCTTTAAACAGCCATGACCTTGGGCGAGTGTCAGTCTGAGTTTAGGCATCGTTTGTTCCCTAAGTGAGCGTTAGATTCATTTTACTTAAACGTACGTAGTGTCTAATAATCAACAAGCACTCCTTAGCGTAACGGCAAATACCACCTGAGAAGCATCTTTGATATCCATCGCTGATTGCTGAAATGTTTGTCATCCTGTGAACGCTCATTTTTCAGAGCAACCGTGCTGGACGGTCGCTGGGAAAATGAAATTTAAGAAAGTTGGCTCCAGCTGTGTGACCTTCCACCGCGTCCGGGTCACAACACGAGATGCTAAAAATAAAACCGTGTTTGTGATCTGCTTTTAGCGACAAGCATTTGCTCCCGCGTGTAAAAGACTCTTTCACTTTTCGACTTCATTTTTCTAATAATCCGTAGTATCAGGTTTCAAAAAAATGATATTTGGCGAATTTTCTGTTGATCCTGTTGATTTAATCGATTAGTCAGTCCAGTGGTGGTGACTGGAAGGCCCCCTACTACTCATCACAGAAAGAATTCAACCTAATTGTTACGCCAGGTTTGTTCAGGAACATAACAAAGAAGGGCGGACCAACAGCGACAGCTTGAATAAGTGGAGGGCCAGACAGAGTCATGTTGGAAATCACCCAGCTTGCAAAGGCTGCGAACAGGTGACGCTGAGTGGCCAAAAGTGCAAATAGCAAATAATTCTAATTATTACTTAAATGTTTGGTAAATCTATCAATAATTTGTCAGGTTGATATGCTTGTGCTGCTTTAGGATCTCAGGAAAAGTGTGTAGCTGTTAGTAAATCAACTGTTTCTCTGTCTTTCCAAGTTTAGTGGATGAGGATGGGACCACAGATGCTGAGAATGATTCTGCTGGTCGCCTACAAGAGTGCCCATTGTACAACAACACCGACGGCATCAGGACGGGTTGTACTCTGCAGGCCAAATTCAACCAGGATATCCACATCTTGTTCAATGGAACGCTGAACAACACGCTTGTCAGGAACACCTTCAAGAAAGAGCTCATAGGCAAGGTTGCGGTTCCCAGGGGAACCTAAATTAATCCACCTCATAATACCATCATTGTGTCGCCAGGGCTATTAGAAATTATAAGTATTATACAGAAACGCAGCATAACAGGGCGTTGCATCACAGACAGGTATGTCATGCTGCGAGAATGAAAGCCATTACTAAAGCAAGAAGTATTTTACTAACAATGAAAAAAGTCTCCTTTCACTGCAACCACAGCTGCGCCACATAAATAATAAGCATCAGTATTAACCTAATAAAATGACAAAAAGTACATCTCGGGATTTCCATGCATTTTTGTAGTACCTTATGAGCTCCCCGACCAGATAAACCCCCGGGGATTAGGGTTTAGCAGGGGCTTGAAATTAGGACAAACTGTTTGCATTTTGGCTGCAACCTTACAAAAAATTTAGCACTAAAAAACGTGGACACGGAAAAAGCAATCCCAGGATTGGCCCCGGGTTGTAAGTATAAAAAAAAGTAAATAAAATGCATTATACTCACAAAACTACTGATTATTTGTACACAGAATCCAAAAGAAGAGTTCATTTACTCTGTTGTATAGGTCGTCTGTTTGTTTCAGTTCCAACAATAAGTCCTCTTCTGTCGCCGTGGAGGCCAATGACAAAAGTTGAGTCTGCCCAGTTGTATTTCTGGCATAAGTTTTTATTCGGCTGAGAATGCCTGCTCAACAGAAGCATTGGACATGGGGATGGTCATTGCCAAACATGCCAATGTGTACAGCTGCCCCACGCTCTCACTCAGATTTTTCTGCCGAAGGAAACCAAGGAGATGAGCGAGAACCTTTGCCTTCAAAATCAGTCATAACATACATTACAGTAAGTTCTGTTTTTAGCCGTGACAGATCGAAGTGACTCCACCTTGAGCTAGAGAAGGCTGTATGCGGGAATTTTTTTCTGGTATGTCTGAAACTGCTGGCAGTCGAGGAGGGAGAGAAACATTAGTTTTTTTCTGTAACTGGCAAAGAATGTTGTCCAGAGCGGTGGAGTTGGTGGTAGTATGCACGAATGTCACGTTGTGCTAGGCCTGTTACTGCACTCTGAGCACTTAAGATGTGCACCGTGGCTCTCCTCCACCCTTGCCAGACCGAATTGTATATCCAAAGTTTTGTTCTGTAATATTGTAAAAAGCACATCTGAAAAGTCAAAAACAAAACTCAAAATCATCCAGGCGTGCGTTAAATCCATCAGCACAGTGCACAGAGTCCTCGTCATACTCATCATGATGTTCCAGCGTATGGTGATACAGCTCCTTCAGGGCATCCCTCTTCTCAAAGACCGTGCTGACCAACCTGGATGTGTATTGCCACCGCGTTGGTTCCACACAAGGAAGACATCGCTGGCAAATATCGTCCAGTAGTTGTGTGCGCCTGGGGGATCTGGAGAAAAAAACAGCTAGGCCATTTAGGTGGGCATTCTTTAAGCTTTGACACCCCTTGAGTCAGTGCTAAATTCAGTTGATGTGCATAGCAGTGTATGAATAAGGCCATAGGTCTTTTTTTAAAATCTCTTCTCCTATCACTTCAGCAATAGCATTGATCAGGTCGTTTTGTATTTTGCCTGACGTCCCACAAAACACTTTGTTAGTGGACAGGTGGTAATGTAAGTCTGAGTTGTTTTCAGCAAGACAAGAGAGAGGCTCCAAATAGTTGCCTCTATTTGTAGATCCAGCGCGTTTGTTGTGCTTCCCTAAATGAAAGTTCCTGTTTACCCAAAAAATATGGTACAATCTATCAGTCTTTTCAATATTTCCCTATTTTTCTTCACCTTTTCGTTGTGGAGCTCTGTTTCCTTGCGCACTTGTTCATTGAGCTGTAGCTCCACATGGTTTCCCAAAAAGTTCTCAAAAGCATCATTGCTTGTAAATGTCCGGGGTGCTTTGATGCATCGCTGCTGCCTCGGTTAGACAACTTAAGTTTGCAAACCCAATGTGGCTCCAAACACCAAGCCGATCAACAGCAAACAGCAGACATTCCCAGCAATATAATATGCAGTGCTCCTCGGAGGCTGTGAGCCAAGGGTACCCCTTGTAGTTACTGGACTGAATTTATGCCAGCAGAGAAGTCCTTGCTGGCCCTGACGGCCCACCACTGGTGGTTCCCCATTCAGAGGAGTCGCTGTCTGTGCTTTGTTGGAGATGTTTTAGCAGTTATCGTTTGTTGGATGCGTCCCAAACTAAAACTTGGAAGAGAGAGCAAAAGTGTGGAGGATTTTCAAGCCTCATTTAAACTGGTCTGCCATCACCTTTTTGGGGTAGTTTCCTTGTGTAGCGACCATCTGAAAGATGGTCAAAAAAGAGACCCTTCACCTTGATTTTCATTTTGGGGAAGAGGGAGAAGTCATGGGGAGACACATGTGGCGAGTAAGGTGAGTGGGGAGCAAAATGTCCTTCCACAGATGCCTCAGCAGGGTGATGTCGAGCATGGTGTTGAAAATCTGACTCTGGGGGGATATATTCATGGTGCACAATCTTGCAAAGTGCAGAAAGAAACACGCAGCTTTCTTTCCTGACCTTACCCATCTACTTCCCTTTTTGTAACAAGGCTAGGGCTTCTGTTCGGTCTCTCGGCTGTAGCTTGGTGACGATCAGCTGCGATTGCACAAAACAACTCCTTGCTAGCAGCTGCTACTTCCTTGTTGCTTGTGTTATGACCCCAGGGTCATAATTTTTGACCATTCTGCGAAGGCATGTGTTTTTTGGTCATGTGTGTGTGTAGATCTTTCTGTGAGTGCCTGATAGGTTGCACCTGAGTCTGGTTAATTGACTGAGTGGATCAACGGTGTGGATGGTTCCTGGGAGCTGATTAGTTCCAGCCTTCCAAGCTTCCCACCTAAAGGCCGGCTTCCACCAGTTCCTGTGGGCTCTCCTCTCTCCACTTCCACCCTCTTTGAAAGATGTTTTTAAGAAATAAATCCAAAGATATTTTTTGTAACTTCTATTCCTGTTGGTTCTTGGGAGTTGGGAAGAGGGGAGTCTCATTCTCATGCTGCGTCAAGGCCGAGAAGTAACACTTGTGTGCTAGTGGGCTGCGTTTAGGAACAGCAGCCGCTGTCTGAAAACATTTTGACTGTACCTCGTAACATTTTTTTTTCATTATCTTTCTTTGTGCAGTCAGACCTCCACCTCTTCAATGGGAAGTCAACAAAACCGCGGATAAATTCATCATTAGCTGGAGCCCTCCTGAAATCAGAGACCCGCCTAATTGGACGTATATAATTAATTACACCCAGTGCAAGGAAAGAAAGGTAGGATACACAACAGCACAATATGTGGGTGTTTGTCTCTACTGTCTTTAAACTCAAGCTGTGTCTTGTTTATCTTAATAAATAATATCCAAAACAGCAGCAGCAGTGATCACTTAATGACTGCGGGATGCTCAGTGTTGAATTTGAATTTTTGTTGAATTTTCCATCAGGTCACCTAAAGGTAACCTTAAAAACAAATAAACATTAAGTTTTAAAATCATGCTAGACCTAATCTGTGTTTTTCGCTGATAACATGGGCTCCCTGTGTTTATTTCAGATAAACTTCTGTGTTCTTTTCCTTTGTTTTTCTTTTGAGTCACGAGAGGCTGGAACTAAAACGTGTTTTTTTTTTTTTCATTTGGTGATAAAATCAGTGCTTATGACTGAAGCATGTGGGCTGAAATGTTGTGTAGGTGGTTGATTATCTGTCAGACTGAAACCTGTGACAAAAGAAAACTTGGCAGTTCTAATTTAAGGGAAAACATTAATGTAGTATGAGCCAACTGATGACACAAAGCCCTGAAACGCTGTTGGTCTCTTGCTTTTTGATAAAGTATAGCTTTTATGCATTTACCCCTAGAGATGATGACATTTATAGATGAAACTCCCTGTCTTTAGTCACTGGAATACCTCACTGCCAAATTATGTGCATATTCATTTCAGCACCACCAGCTTTTTAAATCATCCACTTCTCCTGTGAAATATCTCAATAACCGCTTAATGTAGTGTCATTCATGGTCCCCAGAGGATGACGTTTGACCCCAAATATTCATATAGCATCAACATAAGGTTGACAGTTATGATATCTTTAAAACTGTTCTTTATTTGCATACCCTCAAAAGTAATACAAACACAAAGATTACCTAGATTGGATATATGATTTTTCAACTAATACTTCTCATGGGTTTAAATTTAGTTAAATTTACATTTAAAATTTTTAATTTAATTTAAATTTAATTTAAATTTAAGACTGAACACATACAATTCACAATGACGTGTGCAGTTGTGTCTGATTTTCATATAGTTGCGGTTATAGCGCCACAGAATTCAGTCATACTCAATTTATTCACGGTTACGGCTGTGCCTTCGTTTCCTCACAGCGTAAAGACGTAGGAGGAGGAAGATCAGCTGAGCTCGACCTGGTCTCTCACTGTCAGCACTGCATCACCATTAAAGCAACAGGGAGGACAGAAGAGACGCTGTGGAGCGACACCAAGTGCTTTGGTATGCTGGTTGTCAGGCTGTCTGTTGCCTTAGCCTTTTAAAGAGTTTCACTGCAGCAGCGAACTGTGCAGCAGTTTACAGCCGCTATGTGTTAGCTTGACACTACTTAATTTGTTTTTATACAAAACAGCGTCGCTGTATGAGTCCGACAGCCGATATTAATGTCGCTGATGTTTGTGTCTGCAGGCGCAGATACAGATCCTAATGCGATGGTGTACGCAGCCATTATCATCCCCTTAATGGTTGCTGGCCTGGCATTCATGGCGTTTATGTGTTACAGGAAGTATGTTAAGCCTTTATCCTTCTGCTCTGCTTGGCGACCTTTTTTGTTTCCTTCAAGTTTGCCTGATATTTCAACTCTCTTTGTGCAGGAATAAGGAAAATATTTTCCCCAAAATCCCAGAACCCCGGGACCTCCTCAGCGACATTTCTGACAACAACAATAAGGTGACTTTTTTATTATAAATTCCGGGTTTATCACCTGATTATCCTGCTTCCTTATAGCCTTCACTGGAGAGAATAGTGTGACTTTTTGGGAAGCATGGTTACTCACTTAAAAGACGGTTGTTAGCTTAGCTCACGAACCACAAGCTAAATATCAACAGATTATATAAACAAGAAAAAGTTTAATTAATAAGCTTTAGAGGTGCTGCTAGACATATTTAATTATGTTAGCTAAGTTAAGCTAAGAGGCTGCTGGCAGTCGACTTGAAATCCTCAAATCTTACCCTCATCGGTTCTCAAAGCAAACTGGAATTTACAGCAAACACAGTTTTAGCTCACCTACTGTCATTTTGTGCCCTTTTTCTCAGGCCACAGTTTGCAATTTTTACACCCCGGCGGAGGAAGAAAACAGCTGCGAAATCACTTTGGTGAAAGATCCACAAAAACAGAATCTTGACTCCTGATATGTCGCTCTGGTGGCAACAGCTGAGCATTCCCCAGACGATGGCTGCAGTGGCTCACCAAGATTGGAAGAAAACTACTGTTTAACTGATGAATCCTCCTGAGAGGATACTCTTGGAAAAGGGCTTGTTCCATGAAATTCATGCTCCCACCCAACTTCATTGAGCTTACTTGGTGTTGTTTAGATGGATGATTGCAGTGGTTACACTCCACGACATAGAAAATAATAGGTCCTTATCAGGACGCCTCCAAATATGACAACAGATTAAGCGCGTCAGTATTCTTGAAACATTCCAGCTCCTTATCTCCAGCAGCTCCTTTTTTGGATATGTATTTAATTAGCAACACATTTATGCTTGTTTAGATTCACACAATCATTCAAACATCACTGACTCCCCAAACAACTGAGGCTAACAAACAAAAAAAAACATGTTTTCCAATGCATTCATTACTTTACATGACCACATTTTGTATCCAAGCATCGAGTCAGTTGGTGCGCTAAATAAGGACGTTCTACTGCATCGTGCTTCGCTTTGCCCTTGCAACCCCAGCGGCGGGGCATCAGCGCACAAAGGCAGCCATGGGGAGTTCATTAGCGCAGGAAAGAGAACTGTGTCATCTGCACGTCCATGTGTTTCCAGATGTGCTGAAGCTATATGTTAGCAGAAAATTAACGACTATTTTCCATTTATCAAAACAGTGCGCAAAATCCTGCAAAATAAGCTGGCACAATTTTGAAAATGAATTAGGAGAATGAACTTCGCACACCAGCCTTCAAGTGGCAGCTGGCCCGTCATTTGTTTACTACTGTCTCAGGACCGAGGTGCTAATGATACAAGGCTTAGTGAATGTGTCCTGCTTTGAAAACTCTGCCTTCTAACTGCCAAGAATGTCTTCAGTTAAAAAGCGAGAGGAGCTTCTGCTTCGCTCCTCTTCCAGGCAGCTGGTGATGATAGTCCGGAATCACCCACTCCACTGTGCCTTTTGATTGCTGTTTGCACAAAACCCCCATTGAACTTATTATTCTACATGTGTGCCATCAAGTTCATGGCCAATTGTTAGCCATGACACACTTTAGCAACCGCCGCCTATGAAGTAATCAGTCTGCCACAAGGCGACTGAAAGCTTGTATCCTGAACCTACATGTCTTCTGAAAGCCATGTGGTCGCCAGGCTCTGTCGCACAATGAAATCATCGAGATTTCAGCCCCACACAATCTCACGGATCAAGTGAGACAAACACCTTGTTTGATTTAGATGTTTCACCAAGTGGGTGAAATCTATGTTCTTACTGGCATATTTGAATCTGTGCACTGACTTTTAGTCACTTGAGAAGGCCTTTTTCACCTTGAAAGTTGCCTGTTGATGCTCACGGCTCAGCTTTTCTTGAAGTAAAAATAAGATAATGACCTTGTTGACGTCCTTGTTGTGATAGCAGGTTCTGTATGGAGGACAAACTGTACAGAGCTGAGTGAATGTAATGTTATTTCAAGTTTTTACTATTACTGTGTTTGCTATGAATGGGATTCCCAGCATTTAGTACGCAAGTCAAGGTAGAATGACACAGGAAGTCAGTCAGTTAAGGGAAGTTCTAAGAACATTTTGCATTTTAACAGCACAACGTGTGTTTGCTTTTGGCTGGTCACTCACCAGCACGGTTCTCTTTTGGCCCTTTAAGGGAAAACGTTTGGGCACCCTTTGTGCCAGAGAAGGACTTGGCATTTTATTAACTGATGTATTCAAGTATGGACCGGTCCAGTCCAAATTGTTTTTACTGTGTTATATTGATTGTATAAGTTGAAAGGAATAAGTAGGGAATAACATTGTGAAGCAGAGACCGCAGTGTCAGTGACGGTGCTGCACAGTGAATGTTGGTGCACAAGGGCTGGCGAATGCTGGGGTGCCACTTTTACATGGTTTTTGACGCCATTTACGTTTGATCTTGCCAGTAGGTATTTTAAGCTGCTATTCACGCGCAGACAAAAACCCAAATGCTTCTGTTTTTAAGGTCACGCTTCAAAAAAACATGTGTTTAAACATCTTATATAAGGATGTCAGTGTTAAGTTTGGCATTTTAGGAAAAGGGCTCCTTTGCTTTCTAACCAAGAGTTAGATCACAAGCTTGACACCACTCTTACAGCTCTATCGCAAATACGTAGCAGCTGGTTCATTTAGCTTAGCATGAATGTTTAGCAGAGTAAAAAACTAACATTTGAAATTAGATTTGTTTTCTGAAGCAAATACATTTATTAAAGAAAGTATTTCAGTTAAATGTTCTTTATATAGGTTTGAAGTGACAAAAATATATCACCACAAGCATTTCTTTCTGTATTGTACACTAGAAAAAACAGTTTTCACATCAGCACACATTGGAAACATCATGCTGGATATCGATATGAACAGCTGCTGCCTCCAACTTCTTATTGACTGTACAAACAAAAGAGTGATGTCAGTCTTCTCATGTAGCTTATTCGCAGCAAAGAGTGCCTTTTTCCAACATGTTGCAATGTTACTTTAGCACAGTGTTCAGGCTTTTGTCTGTGGAAAGACGATCTGTAAAATGTGCAGCGATATTTTCTCACAGGTTTGTTTTTAGAATCCTTTAGGTCAGTTGAATTTGAGTTTTTTTTGTAAATGTATTCTTCAATAAATCATGAAGCTTCCCTCACCACTGCTTAATCAGATATTTTTACTCATTATTTTATTCCCTCTGTCTTTTTGGACCACTTTCTGAATATATAATTATAGGTCATGCTATTCATATTGTTAAAACTAATAATTATTGAATTATTGATGATAAATCAAGCATTACGTGTCCCAAGGGTGAGTGATGAATGGAGATTAAACTTGGTCCTAGTGCTGACCTGTAGGTCACCTTGCAGAGCATCTTTGACCTGCACATCGTTGTGTGTGCAACACGATCAGAAGGGAAGCTGAGGTCTGATAAAATACTGCAGAAGAGAAAATGTTTCTCCTGGTTGCCTGCAGAGATGTTGCAGTACACATAGTGAAACTTGCCCAAAAATATGCGTTTCCTCAGTAACTTTAGCCAGATGAGGAAGTTTCGAAACTGGTGAAAAAAAATTGCAAAATTTTGCTGGTCTCGTGGCTTTTCCAAGAATAGTCTAAGAACTGAATTTCGAAAAAAATTGGCTGATACTGTCAAATAAGTGTTCCTGGGCCTCTGACTGAAAAAACAAGTTAAGACTGAACTCATTAATATAACACCAAACACCTGCACGAACTCGGGCCTGTGTCCTACTGGGCGTCCTTGACATGAAAAGTGTGCAGAGACAGCGCAGATGACAGGAAATTAATGAAAGTGTCGCGCTGTGGTGAAGGGCAAGCCGTGGGAGCTGCGTAATTGGTTATCTGATGTAATCTCGGTGTAAGCCCACTCGTGTTCTTTTCACACAGCAAAGACATCTGCACTGTCTCCACATAAAGGAGCTCCGTTGAAAAGACTTGGCCCTGCGCGTGAAAGGAAAACGACGAACTATGGAGAGCAAGAAAGACCACAGAACGTCTGTTTTCCATGAAATAGAACCTTAGTTTTCACTAAGCTATTGATAAAACGGATATTAAAATCCATCTGCTGCCAGTCCGTTAATTTAAAAACCTCTAAAAGCTGAAATAGCTACGCGATTCTGATTCAATCCGCAGAGAGATAAAACGCATTTTTTAACACACATACGCTGATAAATCTAATGTGAAAACGGGATATTAAGCTTCAGCAGGCGCCATTTTGGCTCTGAAGTAGCAGGTTGAGCGACCGGCCTTGAGCTAGTTTGAATACCAAACGATTTCTGCCGACGCACTTTCAAATTAAAAGTGTCTATCACTAACGCACGTTAACACAACACGGAGACTTTTATTTTCTGGAGTCAATTTATTGACTTCCGGTTATATGACAGCTAACTTGACAAGACTTTCCCTCTCAGCGTATACCAACAGCGCCCTCTGGTGGTCAACCCCGGAATAGCCAACATGTCGGCTCAGACTGGTCCTGATGCTGCGGGGATGCAGAGAACGGTATGAGAGGATATGAAGTATGTAAACCGTGCCAGGCCCGCGATATCCTGGCGCAGTCTCTGTGGCGCAATGGAATAGCGCGCTGGACTTCTAATCCAGAGGCTCCGGGTTCGAGTCCCGGCAGAGATGAGTCACTCTGTGTGCCACACGGCAGACCTGCGGTCATTTTTATCATCTGGAAAGGATGCTGATGTTTTGGTTGCAGGTTATCACGCGAGTCGATCCTCACTGCCCGCGCAATAGTATGAGCTGCATTGAATAAACTGAAACACTGCCCCGTCATTGGTCCTCTGCTCACGTTTTAAATAACTGTCTAACTGATAATGGAAAAAACTCAATATTAGTTAAATTATTTCTATTTATATGAGCCTACCTGTTTTATAGGCCTACTGAAAACATGGCAACACATATAAAATATACATTTCTTTTTCATCTTTAGGGGACAAACATGGGCAACAAACAATTAAAATCATTTGCACATGATGGCTCGTGCAAAAATCTTAACTTTACACACTGATACACGCATTTTTTAGTGGTCTACAATGAAAATTCCGGTATTTTGACTGAATTTCCCACCCAAAAACCCCAAATAAAATAAAACACAATAACAAACAAAAATCCCTGTTAAACATCATGTTATAAAACACAGTGGTTATGCGTTATATTTTTCCTATAACGACCCAAGTAGAAATTAACCTATGACTCATAATACGTTCACACAGAGTTGTGTTTTATTTATTTAAAGAATATCCCAAAGGTTTGAGTCAGGTAGTAATTATGGATGTAAACCATATATTTGGAAATGTTTTCAAATAATAAGGTGAGTTTCCCAGGTCATTTGGGAATACATCTGAATCCCGACAATAACAGTGCCAGTAAAATGCATGCATGCGTGTGTGTATGTGTGTGTGTGTACGTGTGTGATACGGTATTTTTGGGATCCTTGCTCCAGTTGTGCCTAGGAGCACTCGCGGTGTCGTTCCGGGTCGACAACACAAGAGGGCGCTCCAGCATCAGCTCAAGTCACTTTCCCCCACGTCTGAAACGGGAGGAACCGGCTCACTGTGCAGACCCACCGAGCTGTGACAGCAACAGTGTCACGGGGAACCATCACCAAAATCTGTAGCCTACATTATGTGACAAGAATGAGGGCATGGTCTGTTTATTCATCATCTGCTGGGGCTACTTCACCTCAGTGACCTCACCGCTTATTCGTCAATATTATTCAAATAAATAATAGTGTCTGTTTATATTCCTGCTGCATGTTTTCCTACTATAACACTCTGCTTACAGTCCACAGTATGCATCCCTAATATATTGGAATAATATAAATACACAATGTGACATAATATTACTATAGCATTAGAGTATATATAATATTCGTTATTAATTATTACAAGATATAATGGACCGAAGTGTGTATGTTCAATATAAGCCGACAACATCCTCTGATATATCTGTAATATTTGTATTGTGTTCGTATGTATTTATATTTTCAGTGTGACATCTGCATCATGCTCATGGCTACGGCTAAGTTAAAGAATGAGAAATAACATCATGGGACTCAGTGAAGAGCAGAAACCAAACAGTCCCGACTACAGCAAATGTGTCAAAATGATTATGCCTCTCTAAGCTGGTTTATTTTTTTATTATTATTTCTTTTCTTTTTTTGCCGGTGTTGGCCTGAGCAGGATCCAGAGGGAGAGAAAAAAGGGGGCAGTGCTGTGGTGCTGCTGACGTGAGAGTGAGAGAGAGAGAGAGAGAGAGAAGAGAGAGAGGGAGGAATGCCCCGCTAATGAGAAACTGACGTCAAGTGAGACAGAAACAGCAAGGTCAAAACCGGAAGTGGAATATGGTCGCGTCGGGTGAGCTTTAATTTGATTTATTTTGTTTTATTTTTTACTATTGTACTATTGATTATTTTTTATCTTTACTGGTTTAAAAAGAAGGCATAGAACACCGATCAACGCAGTGTTTAGTTTCGTTCATATCAGCCGATTTAGACGTAAATTATCCATATGTAGACTGCTGGCAACGTATATCCAGGCTTTTATTTTGAAGAGAACAAGCGGAAGTTTCACGAGCCACTGCTTCTCGCTTGCAGCGTCGGTGTGGAGTAGAAAACGGACTGTCGCTGGAGAGCGGAGAAGAGGAGGAGAGGTGAAAAAAGCAGTGAAATGGTGTAAAAGCTGAACGAGTCCAACCCGAGTCAGGGGACGAACGAGGAGGGACACAGCAGGAGGATTACTGTTCTCTGTATAATTGTCATTAAAGTCAGTAAACTCCCGCTTTTTGATGCTGTCCTCACGGAGGTTTGAGCCAATAACGGACTTATTGGTCGGCTGAACCATGCAGAGGCTGCTGCTCCTGAGTTTGCTGTTGAGTTTCCAAACTGGTAAGACTGCATTTCTCTCTTTTTCGGCCCATATTACGCGGCGAATAATGTGTATATCTGATACAGTTTACAGAAAGTCCAGGGGCTTGAAAACACACACTGCCCCTCTGTCCGTTGAAATTCCTTCACAAGCGCGTGTGCGTGCGCGCGCGCGAGCGGGGGGGGGCATATAACATGATTTCATAGCATTCCAATATGAACCGCAGTAATGGATCACCTTAGGCGTGTGTGTGAGTGCGCGCGCGTGTGTGCACGTGCAGCTACGTGTGAGAGCGCGCGCGCGTGTGTGACTGCCGTGTCCGCACCGCAGCAATGGATCACCACACTTCTTTTTTTCAATAATAATAATAATTGTCGCGCTCCTATGCACGCGTGCGTATACATGCGTTCGGTTGTGGCGCGTGCGCGCGCCCAACTTGAACATGACTGGTGCATGCGCGCCCACCGGCCTAAATGACCTTTTGCTTATGACAAACCCCCGGTGCCGTTATTCAGACGGGCCGTGGTGAGGCGCTGAGGACGTGACGGGAATGACAGTGATTGACCAGCGCTGCTCTACATGCCAGCAGCACTTCCACACTGCTATCGCATCTGAATGGCTTGTCAGTCAGTGAGACCACTGCTACCAGCCCCTGTACTGATCCTGTAGTGAAAGACAGCTTATGTAGCTCTCTCCCCCCCGTCTCACCCCCTCCACCGCACTCGCCACCCTCTCTGCTGCTCCTGTCCCGTTGTCCTACCTGTGTGCCTGACACAAAGATGCCCATTTTCACCCACTGTGTGCATTTCAGCAGCACAATGAGGCATGTGCAGCAGCGGCACCCATGCATCTGCTCCCCCTCCATACCTGTGGGGTGCCAGGTAGGCTATTGGCTTATGATAATCACAGCTGTAACCGAGTTGCTGGGAGACAGGAGGCTGAAGGAGGAGGAGGAGGAGGAGAGGATGGTTGTAATTTCTATAAGCTACCTGTTTGATCGAGGCATATCTGTGTGTCCTGGCTGCGCCAACACAGCAAACCTCCCTTTTTTTCCCCCCTATTGTCTACCTTGGCTGACCGGGAGCGTGCGCGACTGGCTGATGGCTGGCCAGTCGACCACTTCATCATAGGTAGGGGGTGTGTTCGGGGAAGGGAAGGTATGGAAAGGGATGATGTCACCGTGTCTGCCAGGCTTTGTATCGCTCAGCCAGGCAGGCTCGCCCGTGCTCAGCATCCACCCATCATGTTGGCGAGCACATCCACACACCGTAAAGGAGCAGGTTCCTTTATATCGACAAATCGGGCGAATCCATGAATCCACACATGACACAATCTGGCATTCGTCGCAACAAACAAACACACAGCCCCCCTCCCCGCACCCACCTCTTCCCCACTCACTCCACTGAGACCCCAGGTTACTGCCACATGCTGTGTATGCTGTTTGTCCACTCCTGAGCCGTTCAGTCCACATGACTAGCTCAGTGACACACGCACTTACAGATGTGCATAAACACACACAGCGCCCATTTACATGTGTGAAGCCATGTGTCCCATTGTCTGTCGTTGCACTGTTACAACTGTATAATCCATCATTACTCCATGTTAGGCTCTCAAACACAAAGATATTTGCTCTCAGAGGCTTTCCTGAAGACAAGATTAGCAGGCAGCGCACGGGGCTGTGTTTTGTTCTGTAAGATTTAAAATGATGCAATAAACCTACGATCTCAAATGTCGCGCTTTGTGGCTTTGGCATTTGGCTTTGAGAACATAAGAGGAGTAAACATAATCCAGTGAGAGCTGAAATGAATATCACCTTAAAAGAGATAACACTTGGGTTTGGTTGCATTTTTCTTAAGAGCGCCCAGACTCTTATCTCTTCATTAGACATGTAAAACAGTATTTCATGGCCCTGCAATTTGCACACATGTAATTGCCTACTGGTGCTAATGATTGGATGGTTATTAGTGCAGCAGCTAATTAAAGCCTTGGTGAATCAGAAGGTTTTTAAGTTATTTAGATTCAATGATATATTTGCAACCAGGACTAACTATGGCGTGTCTCCACTAGCAACACCACTGGAGGGAGTGATTTAGTATCCCGGCCTTGTATCTACATACCAACCTGGTAATAAGTCCCAAGCAAGCGCCACCATTAACGCAGCTGTTAAGTGTTACTGCATAATCAATCATTGCCACAACAGTCCTTTAACTTCCTAATGAGGAGGAGGCCTTGAGGTTGGACTTGCAGCGCTGCACTTATAGCCCAGACGGTAGGCTCAAATGCTGACTCGGACAAAGGCTCCGGTGCAGGTGTGCGATTTGTCAGCCTCTGTCCTTTTGTGCGGACCGAGGCCACGGGCTGCTGCCACTGCTGCTGCTGCTGCTGCTGCTGCCTGTACTGTACGCTCAGGCTCTGAATCACACAGATGAGCTGTGAATCATAGACCTCAGACGGATTCCTGTGTTGTGCTCAGCGAAGAAAATATTCAGATGTTGGAAGAGTCAGACACATTTTAAGGGGGGGGGCTTTTACACCCAGAGAAAGAAGGGTTCCTCGAGGGTTGTTTGATCGGGGAAAGCAGCGGTTCCACTACGATGTGTGTAATGTTAATGACTCAAAGTGGGCTGTAATAGTTCAAATAACAGTGAAGAATTAGTGGAGCCTCATAAAGAATCCGGCGCGGCGCTGAAACACGCTGTTAAAACTGCTGATTTACAACATTTCATGCATTCTTGCCAATAATAATCTGTGACAACTTGCATATAAATAAATCCCAGTTTTTTCCACTTTGTATCACTGATGCATACACAGCGACTGGGGATCCTTCTGGCGCATGAAATCGTTTTCCATTTGCTGGGGCTCACGCGAGCAAGGGATGGCGCTTTATGATGTTCTCGCAAGATGTAAAAGGAGAAATGAAGAGTTAGCTCGGGCTAATCTCCCTTAGCCAGACCTCGGTCTCATTAAGCTCATGCCGATCTGGAGAAATCCAAACACTACCGTTGATAACAAAAGGATGGGCTGTAGTAACCACTAAAACAGGACTTGGTTGAACTCGTTCCTGCTCAGATAACGGCTCCTAGAGATTGAACACGAGCTGTAGTGGCCACTGTGGCTGATAAAGAAAAAAGTGCCACCTACAGATACTCAAACTTGTCAGGATCCTCCTCTGAGGATCCGGTGGACTACCACTTATAAGAGTTATTTATATCCTGGCGAACCTTCCTGAAAGCGTTCTGCCGTGGTTTCAAGGCTAACGAACCATTTTGTGGTGCTATAGTGAACCCTTTTCCGGCTCAGGGTGTAGATCCGGAGTGACACATGTAGCGAGGCAGAAGTCTGTTTTTAATTTTGATCCCAGCGAGCGAGATACGGCTCTGGAGCATCCTACCGTTAATATGAGAATTCGGGTCATGGTTTTTACGGGATCTGAATGGAGCCTATTTACCGAAAAAGCATCTCTAATTGACATCAGCCACTGAAAGCAATCAGTGAACCAGTTGTAAAGCTCAATCTGGGAATAGAGCCCGTAATGTTATAATGTACATCCACGCCTGTTGTTCCCCATTGGGTTCCATTCAATCAACAAATTCTTGGCATTTCTGTCCCGACGGGTGTTTGTCAATATGTGACATGTTGATTGCTTCTCTCGGTTGATATGTTTGTTTAAGGGCATTCCTCTGGACACGAGTGTCCTCTAATGCTTTTTGAAGTGGCGCTCGGAGAAAAAGAAGCAGCTTGCACGCCTGCTTTCCGGAGACGATGAGTGAAAGAAGAAAACAAGTGATCGCGCACGCAAGAATTCAGTTCACTAATTCATTATCCAACTTGTGGCCAGAGATAAACTCAATCCTCAAAAAAAAAAAAGAAGTGTACACGTTTCCTTTGAGCATCCTCAACCGCTACATGAGCGTTTCTCCAGTGAAGCCCCAGGATTTAAAGGCCCCATAATCTGATTGTGTTTGACAGGCCGGGGGCATCCAAGTTATAAAAAGACTAAGGGAAAAAAAAACAACATCCCCTTAAAAATGTTTCTTTATGCAGAGTCCCCCGAGCAAGAGAGGAACACTTTATCACATCTGACTGAATCTATTGGCCTTGTTTTCCCAAACTGCACGGCCACATTCTGCAGCGAGGACCAATTTGGGGTGATGGGGAGGGGGGTGGGGCAGGGTTACAGAAAAAGTTGTTGAGAAGAGGAGGAGGGGGGAAACAAAGAGGGGTAGTCTTGCGGGCAGGTGGGCGAAGCACGATCGAGAGTGATTAGACTTTTTTTTTTGTTTGTTTTAGAGGTGGTGAGGTGGGGTGGGGGGGTTGCAGTATTGTAGTGAGGGAGGAGGGTGTGCTGGATGAAAAGAAAAGTGAGCCAGGAGAGAGGAGCGAGGACGGAGCAGGAGGAGGAGGTGGTGGAGGAGGAGTGGTCGGGAGGCCAGTGGCAGAGAGAAAGGGACTATTACTCAGGCTTGACTGCTCCCTCAGTGGGGACAGTGAAGCTGCTCATTCAGACAGAATATGGTCGAGGCCGGTTCAAAGGCTACATTTGCGCTGGAATCGGGAGTGATTGAACCCACATCTGAGGTGCCAGCTGAGCTCTTCCCCTGCCCCGTCCCCGCTGAGGTTAATTGGCATTAATCGCTCTTGTTGTTAACTTTCTTTTTGCTTCTTTGGCTTTCCCTCCCAACATGAGCCGATTTCTGCTTACCAAAGTTCATTCTTTCGCTCCGTCTGTCCCCTCCTGGACTGCTTTTTTTTTTTTCAATCTGACTCCTTTTTTCTTCTTCTTACCCCCCCCCCAAACCCCCAGCACCACCATTACTTCTACTTCTCTTTCCATCTACCCCTTTCCCTCTCTCTCTCTCTCTCCCCCTCTCTCTCGCTCTCTAATAAGTTCCAGATGTGGTTCTTGCATTCCTCTGGTCGGTGGAGAGAGAAAGAGGAGAGGGGAGGGGAGGGGGAAGAGGAGGGATGAGTGTGTGGGGGGGTAGTGGTGGGGGAGGGGGCAGGAGGAGAAGCACATGAATTAAAACAGGGAGCACATGATGAGGAAGAGGAGCCCATGTACTGTAACACACACACACATGCGCACACACACGCAGGCAGAGGTGGGGGTGCATTTGTGTGTGTGTGTTTAAAGGGATGGGGGAGGGGGGATGTCGGTCCTTTAACCTCAAAAGTTTTGGGACATTCTCCTCCTCCTCCTCATCCCCCTCTCTCCTCCTCGCCCCCTCCCTCCGCAGGAATGTGGCTGACGCTGATGATGTCACTTCATTTCTCCGCTCTCCCAGTCTCGGCTCCTCTACGGGGACAGGGCCGAGGGAGGGAGGGATGGATTCGACTTGCTCCATCCATCTTCCCTTTACGATAACAACATTAGGGTCAGCCGTCCAACTGAATCGGTTACCACAGCGCCGCAGCGCTCGCCGTCCCCCTCGTCATGTAATTTAACAGCCTGCAGGCTAAATTGTTGCCGACTACAAATAATGAGGGAGTCATCTCTTAGCAGTAATAATCATCAATGACTTTGAAGTCCAGTCATTAAAACCATTTTGTGTAGATGCATTATTTTTTTCATAGGCTGTCACTGCCAACTTAATGCCATACCCTCAGGACGGCGCTTACCTTAACTCAATTTACAACATGGCCAAAAGTATGCAGACCACGCATTATTGTGCCATAGCAGGCTCCGCTCTTCCGGTTTCAGGCTTTCCTCAAGATTTTGGAAGCCTGACTGTTGGGATTTACCCTCCCAGCACTGACGTTGGGTGATAGGACAGGACCTGGCAAAGCTGTTTTGGAAAAACCAATTCCGTGTGGACGGGGACGGCATTGCCGTGCTGCAACGGGACAGAGACAAACACAAAGTGTCGCCGCAAAGTTGGAAGCACATTATTGTTTGAAATGTCACTGTGTGCATTGGTTTTAACCTTTCCCTCACTGAGGGAAGTAGCCCAAGATATGAACAACAGGGCCAGGCTGCAGCTGCAGACTGACATGGGTGCTCTTGTGGACCCATGATGTGTGCCATGATAGTGTATTGGAAGTTTTTCTCCACAGAAAGTAGAAATGATTACTTCTCTGTGAGGACTTTGGGCCGTGTTTGTCACATGGGAGAGTGTTCCTCCTTTATTAGACAAGCTGTACTGTATTTTTCCAATGCTCTCCAAAGGCTTTCAAATTTAAAAGTCTACAGCGCTCAACCCAGATTTATTATCACCCCACTCACTTTGCTTTCTAGTCATTTAGCGTGTTTGCTATCAAGCCTCCTCTTCAGAGCGACAGTACGCTCTGTTGGTGATATTGGCGAGGGGCTCCGTATGAATATTGCTTCACTGTAGGAGGTCAAGGCCCCGGGCTTTTATTGGATGGTTTGTGACAGATGACATTGCAAGAAGCTACAGTACATACCAATAAAATTAGATTACACTGGATTGAATTAAAGCAGACCTTGGAGGAGGTGATTTATCGATGGGACGCTGCTTGTAAAATAGTCCTGCTGGATTCCATTACCACGCCGTACTGTAACGCGCGCCGCATCGGCAGACCGTCTGAAAAGCTGTCGCGGTTTGATAGGCGCTGATGTTTGCTCGCTCGATCACGTGGCTTTTCGGAGGCAGAGTGGCTTTAGGAATGGGTCGCTGCCCAAAATCGATGGGGAACCACTGCCGTGAATTATTGATTCATTATGATATCGATTGTGCCAGTGGAATTCTGTGGCGACCCCTGCGCGACGAGCCACACGGCACGCCACTGCAGAGCAGCAGCTTGATATGTATGTATCCCCTTGTTCAAGCTTATCCAGAGGACGGCTATTGTTAGTTCTGGTCACCCTTGGTTACAGCAGAGTATTCTTTGTCAGCCGCTCGGCATGTTGGCCGCACAAAGGCTCGTGGATTACCAGCGACGGGCCGGCTTTCCAGCGCTTGAGCATATTCATGTGCCCGTAATGTGTCAGATGCCTCATCCATGAATTATCATATTACCCACCACTGATCCTGGGGTTGCCATGGCCACTGTGTCTGTCATTGTGTCAGTGGTCCTCACTGGCTGTAGCCATGGTAACAATGTCTGTAACAGAGGTTTGGTACAAATAAAGCTCTTCAGATGTGAAATGCATGTATGAGAGGAGCCCCAGAGAATGGGTGGGTAGCTGCACATACACGCACGCGAACACACGCAAACACATGCATTCATAGAAAAGGAGCACACACCTTTGCAGGAGCGTGTGCACTCTCATTCACACGGCGGTATCAAAATCGACAGACAAAGCCCGGGAATAATTGTCCTCCCGCCATTTCCAAATAAACGTGTTTCCACAGCAACCATTTTGATAGTAATGGAGAGGATGGACGAGAGGGAGAGCCTGACGGAGGGGAAGGAGATGCAGAAATGCTTGAAGGTGGGAAAGGTAGGCCAAGAAGGGAGCAAGGTGGTAGGAGGAGGGAAGAAGGAGGAGTGAGCGTTTCTAAGTAGATGCCTGCCAGACAAAAGGAAGTGAATAGGGAATGAGACGGGGGGCAAGGCCACAAAGGAGACGAAGAAAGAGAGAGGTCGCTGACTGCTAGTAAGGGGGAGGACGGCAAGGTAAGATGACAGAGGAAGGGAGTGAGCAGGCAGACAATGCGGCAAACAAAGGAAGGAGTCTCGTGGTGGCTCTTTCTCCCCTCTGCCCTGATCTTCCCTCTGCTCCGTTCCCACCTCCAGGAGTCACCTTTGTGTTTGAGTGACAGGGTGTCAGCAGGCCCAGCGGGTCGCCTCCTTTCACTCCCAGCCGCTCTCCATCTATGCCTCTCGTTTGTTCCTATAGCGCCGTCACCATGGTGATGGGTTATTATGGCCATCCTGCCAGGCGGCCATGTTGTTGAGAGAAGGCAGGCACAGGTGGTAGAGTTCCCACAGCCAGACAAATAGAGGAAGAAGCTGCATACACTCATGTGCTGCATGGGTTCAGTTTAGAGCTGGAAGGATTGGTCCTGTTATTAAGAGCAGCTTGGATACATGAATGATTGTTTCATTTCTGAATGTTCCTGCCTCCAGCCCCTCAAATATGACTAGTTTTCTGTTTTGTATCATAATTAACTGAATATCTTTCAGCTTACGACTATGCACTGGAGATCAATTGGCAGGGAATATAAGTGTTACTTGCAGGTCTATATACTCTACATGCATTATAAAGCACACACACCATGCATACATTCATAAAAATGGATCTAGGCTACATGCATACATAGTGCATGTGTACATTTCCAGTGCATAATGCTGTCCTACATTAAAAGCTTGTGTCTCCGGGTCAGCTTTTTAGGAGCTGACAGAGTGTTGTGAATAAGTTCCAGAGGGTTTCATGTCTGCCTGGCGCAGGCAGAGCAGTCAGCGCACGGGCTGACTGAAGGACTGACAGCTAGACATATGTACAGTCATTTCAAAACAGGGAGGGCGAGTCAGTGCCGCATGACTCCTATGGCTGCAACTTTGTCCTGAAACAATGATGTCATCCTCCTCCATCACACTTCACAGCTCTGTGTCTGTGGACCTCGCCGTCTCTTTGTTCTCCCGTTCCTGCATCTCATTTTCAGGCAGCCCCTTCCATAGCACCAACACATCGGCCACACGCAGCGGCGATATGGAATTAGACTGATAACAAAATCAATTTGGAGCGGATTGACTAACAGCGAAGAGAGAGGGGAAGGGAGGGTGAAAGACAGAAATAATGAGGGACCAGTGCGGCCGCCTGACTATTAATTGGATAGGTGGAGGGAGGATGAGGTCATTGAAAAATGTTTTTTTCATAAAAATGGCTGTACTGAGCATAAGGGAGGGTTTCATCAGACACAAAGATGCACATACGCGTGTGCGCTCGCAGACACGCTCGTACAGAAAACTTTTTTTTTGGGCAGTTACTTTACACGTCAGCTGTTGCTATGGTGACGCAAGTCTATGATCCAGGCAAAGCGCAGGATTGGCTGGAGAGGAGCGAGGGAGAGAGAGGCAGGGGGACTTTGTTGGAGGGGTACAGAGGGGTACGGGGAGAGGGCCAGACACAAAGATAATTAGATCGATGCATAACAATCCATACAAATGCCATTTCATTTAGCATCTGATTCAATGAGACTGAATGCCACCAGTGAGCCTTTTCCCAGAAGTCTCTGTTGCAAGGCATCACTTCCAACCCCGTCTCCTGTCCCATACAGAGAGGCGAGGCGAGCCTGTATTTAAGAGCTGTAAAGCAAGCTTTGACATTCAGCACCTAACAGCAGGGTGTGTGGCAAATTAAGAAATGCGGGGCATATGAGCAGCACACTTACTAAAAATAGCTGCAGACATTTTTGCATGCATATACCCTTTCAGTAATTTTCAGCCACAAATTGACGCTTCATTACCTTGGTATTAAAACACCATCTCATGGTGCGAGAGGTGCTCTCGGGCTAAATTGCCCTGGTGCTTCACACTATGGCGGCGTGTGGCCATGCTTTTGGTGAGTCACCCGGCGAAGCTGTGCGTGCTCGCCTTTGGCTTTGTGTCTGCTTTGACAAGCCGAGGTTGGTGTCACAGTGTCTGCAGGGGCTGTTGTCCTAGGCTTCAGATTAATCCTAATCCCTTTCCAAACTTTGACTGGGGCTGAACTTAATCCTAGACTAAACTGAGACCCCGTTCCCAACGGAGATGGAGATGCTCCTCTGGCTTGACGGTTTAGTCCTAGTTGTGGCGTAATCCATGTTCAGGAAACCGCCTCTATGTGTCGATTATATGTTTGGGGTTTAGAGTGGTTGTGTTTGTGTGTGTGTCGAGAGGAAATGGTTAGCCCATGTGGTGAAGGTTAGGTCATCTGTGCTGCCTGTTTTGTTTGTGCGTGCGTGTGTGTGTGTGCGTCCATGCGCATGTGGTCGTGGTCACAGCTTTTTGTGACCGTGGTCTTTATGTGGACAGGGTGCTGGGAGTCTCCTGGTGGTATCTTGGGGATCAGTGACTCAAGGAAATCAGGACACACTCTAAATTTGTCACTGCAGCATAACCCACATAATGAAAGAATACAAGCTCCCTTGCATACACTCTCCTGTCTTGCCTTCGCTCTGGCTGCTCTCTGTGTGTAGACTGCCTCCTTCAAGGCACACACAGGCACGCACGCACACAACAAGCACATACACTCATGTTGACAAGTGTTAACTGGGTAATATGGAAATCAGAAGGCGATGAACACATGTTTAAATGAGTCAGTGTTTTCAGTCCTCAGCCTTTGCATGGGTGTTTTCTCTGCAGATTGTGTAGCCTCCACTCAGGAGTGTTCAGTTCGGATTATGTTTGTGGTTTACTGAGGCAGTTGAGGGAATACCTCCAGCTAGCATATCTGAGGTGGTGGAGGAAAGGATTTGCTTGCCCTCAGGCTGCTGTCAAGGTTGTGGGGTACTTTAAACCCAGTTAAAGTCTTCTCACCCATGTATATGTGAGAAAAGGCCTTTCATGCTTTTTAAGATGGTTTAAATCCACACTGTACATTCCAGTAATTAGCATTAGGCGCTTGCGATATCATCAAATTAGCGCGAAAACTGGAAATTAAACCAAAATTCTATGCCTAGAATGACCTTTTCTTTATACTGCCAGTTTTTCCAAAACTTTCAGGTATTTTTCCAAATTTTCTCTTGCTCATCGCACAGTCTTTGCCTCAATTTCCACTACATCACTATCACACGTGCTTGGTACAGTGGGATTACACCATATGTTGCAGTTGAACATTCACTCCAGATTTTTCTGGAAATCTTGACAAAATGAGCGCGTGAGATAAAAGATTCCAGCACCTCTTTCAATTTGTCTGGAGAAAGTGGAGCAACGTGACTAACTATGAAATACAGAGAGATTTATCTGGCGGTAACAGGCTTAATGAGCTCTGTAGGAAGTGGAGCTGGACTGAAGAAGTCCCGCACCTTAGCTTTAATGGCTAAAGAGCCAGATGTTCCTCTTAGGAGCTGGTGGAGACCAAAAACAGAGCTACAGTAGCAAGAAAACAAATATTAGCATTATCATTAGCGAGTTGGTCAAACTCCAAATCAATGTTAATGTCACTCTGTCTTTGCTGAATGTAAAAACGTGGCTGTCTGCTGACAAGTTCACCTTATTCACTGATAATATGTCAGTGCTGGATTTATGTCTTGTTTCTGCTGCCTCAGCCTGGCAAAAGCATCGGCTATTGCAGGCCCAAGTCTGAAACAAGTACAAATGATGAAATAATCAGTTGTTTGATCTGCTGATGGACAGAAAACTGATTTCCAACAGAAACGTGACACTTGAAAAGTCTGTTACATCCTCATCGGTTCATTAGATAGCTCTAAATCCTGATTGGGGCATGAAATAAAGTGACATCTCCCCCCTTTTTACCTGAAGCCCAGCCACTTCTTCTTATTTCTGACTTCCTAAAAATGTATCCTGAATTCATATTTAAGAAGTATACTGAATTGTCATAGCAGGTGTGTTGTTACAGACTATAGTAACAAGCCCGCACTTATAAAGATTCATTTACCTGAAGCATTTCTGAACTGACTTCAGCAATGAGCTATGGTGGCTGCTGCCTGGTGCAAACATGCACTCTCTGTGTCTTTGGTAACTTTTCTAACTCGATTTCACTCCCCAGACTTTCCCAGCCCACCACTGTTGCTCCTCTGTTTGCTTTGTTTATCTTAATTTATCAATCCAGTTAAAGTGGGTGTTCCTCAGGGAGCAAATTAAGGGCCGCCATTTTTTTCTTTTTTTGACTCAGTGTTAAATTATTCTAGGTATGCATGCTGCAGAGCTCCATCTGCATCTGATTTCCTTTTCACCGTGCATCCTCGCACATCTCCTTTATCTTCAGAATATTAATGCGCCGCCCTGTCAGAAGCCATTGTTGTGATTGGTAAGGAAATCTTTTTGCATGACTGGCTGCTTTTGTATTATCAGGCATATTGTACCTCTGCAAATCACACCAAATCGGACATGATGGGGGGAGAGTGCATGTCTGTGTATATGAAAGGGAGGGGAAACGTGAGAGATAGGGACCGAGGGTCATAATGGGGCGACGGGAGGTAGAGTGCAGAGGCATATGGCAGTTGTTAAAAAAAAAAAAAAAAAAAGTGAGAGAGATGGGAACCTTCAGAAAAGCGCTGGAGGGCTCAGGGGGAGAAGTGTGAGGGAATGAGAGAGGGAGTGCGAGGGAAGGGAGAGGAGGGGGAAACAAGTCATAAAAAAAAGTGGTGAGGACAAGTGAGAAGGAGACATGTAAATGGTAGGAGGTGAAGAAAAGGGAGTGAGGAAAAAAGTGAGAGAAGAGAGAGACGGGGGAACGAGAGAGGGAGAGAGAGAGAGTGCTGGAGGGCTGATATTTAATGTGATAAATGAGTTGTGACAGTCCGCCTCTAACCCCCTTCCAACCAGCGAGGAGGAGGAACACAGAAATAGAAAGCATTATGGGTAAAAGGACATATACAGCATTATATATGTATATAGAAAGAAGGAGGCGCATACATACCAAACAGAGGGAGAGCTGGAGGAAAATCAGTGCAGGCAAAAGGACATTCATAGATGGCATTATAGATGTACAAAGTGAAGGAGGCGAGTGGGGATGCATACATATGGAGGGAAACGGGAGAGAGAAGCAAAGCAATTTGGGTAAAGGACGTACAGCATGATAGAGAGAGAGCAGAGGGAGGGAGGTAATGGCAGAGGTGTTGGGGGGTACAATGCAGCACTGGGTTAATGATCTACTGTACGAGATTCTTCGAAATAAGTGCGAGAGGACGGAGGAAGAGGGAGATGGAAAGAATGAAAATCTAAAGCAAGATGCAAATCCTCCACGGTGATTGCCTCTCCTCTATTGTACGGGTGTCATGTCTTCAAGGGACAGCTAATTACAACTTGTCATCACGCAGCGTGGAACAATAGCTGGGGTTTTGTGTGTGTGTGTGTGCGTTTCTCCCTCATGTTAGACAGTCGCTCGGTGGGCCAGCGCGACGCTTGGTCTATCTGCCGTGGTAGTGGACTACAGACTGGGTTTGAGAGAGTCTGGTAGACAATGACAGCCACTGTAGCTTTGGTTGGGGAGTGGAAGCCTGGGAGATGACTCATAGGGAGGAATGAAGAAGGGAGAAACAGAGAGAGAGAGACGAGGGGGAGGGCCAGAGAGTTTTGAAGAAATAAAAGTCAGGAGCGAGAAGAAAAGGGGTGTGAGACCCTATGGCTGAAGTTGCCTCGTTTGATCTCCTCTCGCCTCTCTCCTGAGTCAGCATTAACCACCTCTTCTTCTCCTTTCTCTCTCTTCTTCTTCTTCTAACTTTGTTCTGATTTGCTCCTCTCTGACACCTCCGTCTTTCCGTGCCGCTCTTTGCTCCTCGCCGCTCGGCTGATGGCCTCAAGCCAACGCACGATCAAAGATGGCATTCCGTTTCTGCTGGGGGAATGCAGTTTTCAATCAATTAACCATAAAACCCACTGATACAATAATATGCTATGTCTGTGGTCGGGGTGATTTTACAGTGACGTGCCTGCACCCACACAAACACACACACGCACCGAAAATGAGAAAGTCCCTAACTTATCCCTCCTTCTCTTCCGATCCCTATCTCTCCAGCGTGGACAGCGAGGTTCTCTCAGGAGCCGGCAGACCAGTCGGTGGTGCGGGGCCAGAGGGTGATCCTGTCCTGTGTTGTCTTCAACTACTCAGGCATTGTTCAGTGGACCAAAGATGGCCTGGCTCTGGGCATCGGAGAGGACCTGCAGGGTGAGACATCATCCAGCCTCCCCAGGCCTCCTTCACTGTGTTCAGCATGTGACTAAGATGTCTAAGTCTTTAAAGCTGATTGTGATACTTTCGGACTGGAGCTGGGGATGGGCAAAATGCTGTGCTGCATGTATAAAGCTTGAGAAGTTGTTTAGTGAATGAAGTCTTTACGACACCCAACAATCGCAGAGATGCCTCAACACTTATAATAATTTGCATGTTTTCTGTGGGATCTGCAACATTTGCAGAGGGTCAGAGCTTCACTTCGCTCCTGATCTGAGCTCAGTCTACATCTCTGTGGAGCCCAACAAGGTGCCACACATGAAGTTTCACAAACCTTGCATGAAATTTGATATTTTCTCTTTGAAGGAGATCTTGAAAGTGATGTGAAGTCAATGCCGGCGCCCAACAAACACTACAAATGCGCAAGAACCACGGCTGCAGCATGAACGCCAGCAGTACTATAAATACTGCTGAGACTAACGATTTCCATTCAGGGGTGCTTGCATCCCAAGGGGCACTTGTGCAGTTACCAGGGGGTATAAGAATGGGAAGTATCTCAGCTAATATGAAACCAGACAAAGAGTTTGCAGCCGTGCTAGCAGCTCTGTGAGGCCGGGTTTAGGCACAGTGATGCTTTGAGCTAAAAGCTAACGTCAGCTTTCTATTTAATGTCACACTAACCACTAAATTACCAGCTAGGATAGGCCGACTGCACAGGAAACACTTCACGCCAGCCTCAGTCAGTTAGACATCCTGAATCTTCTAGTGGATGTAAGACAAAGGCAAAAGTAATGGAGCAAATGAAACAAACCAAAACTGAAAAATAGTGTTAAATAAATAAGAGAACCAGATAATTCAAACAAAGACACTTGGCAGGGGTGGTGACAGGGTACATGACTCAACAGGGAATCTCTGGTTCAGACTATTAAAGTGTAACTGAGCCTCAACGTTTTCAAAACAGAACTGAAATGAACCTGCGAGGCCGTCAGTCACTGTTTCATTTTCAGTTCCCAGCGTCAGTTGTCATTTTGTAAAAACACCTCCGCTGAGCTAACTGTGCCGGCGCTCCCTGGCAGCGTTTTGAATGATACACGCACGCCCAGTATGACACGGCGTGTATGTAACTGCGGCGGCTAATGTATGCTGACAGAATGTTTTTGCCGCTGAATGTTTGAGTTACGGCTGGACCGAGCCAGCAGAGCAGGTTTTGGCCAAAGGATCCACTGTTTAGCTAAATTCAGCCAGACTAGCGCAGCAGCTCACCCATCGCACCACGTCGGAACAAACCGGGCGCATACGTGGGCCGACTTTGGCCGCCTCCTGCTCGAATCCTGCTGTGTTTGTTGGGAAAGTCTAAGCACCCTCTGGCACGTCTTAGTGACACCCTTCAACATGGTCGAGGAGCATAACATCATCACCCCTGTCACATCAGCAGTGGCTGACACTGACCGGCTAATATCTGATTGTTACTGAAAGGCAGACTCATCAATGAATATAGTGTACAACTGGCCGTTCACTCCAGACTTTCTCCTCACAGTTTCGTCCCGTATGATGAAACTTCCCGTTTGATTTACTAAATCTCTGCCTCGTCCGCGTCTCCACGACAACATTTCAAGACGCCGCTCGTCTGACTTTGACAAAACTTGGGGGAATGATGCGTCTCATCGCTGTGCTGCAGCATTTTCAGAATTGCACTGATTAACCCAAAGGCTGGGTGGGTGGGGGGGGGCTGTGCAATTACTGGTCAAAACAATTGGGCATATTTTGAACTGACTGGTCCAGAGGGAGAGTGCATCATCTGGGACATGCTGCCGGCTTGTTTTGGCGGATGTTGCTGCTGTTTCCCTCAGACTTTGTGTTCTGTCCTTTGTTTGGTTATCATTTCCCTTTCTTTTGCTTCTATGATCCCTTCTCTCCTCTCCTCTCCTCCTGTCATGCTGTTCCTCGGCGGCCTCCTATCCAAGCTCCCTTGTTCCTCTCTCTCCCTCTTGTTCTCCTTCTTTCAGCTGCCTCTGCTGTGCTGAGCCCTCTCTCCTATTCTTCATTTAACTTCTCTACCTTGTCTCTCTCTCTCTCTCCCTGTCTTCCTCTCTCCCCTCACCTTGCTTGACACACTCCCACTTCATGCTCTCCTCTTTCCCTCAGCCCTCCTGTCTCTTCTTTCTCTCCTCCTCCCTGTCCTCGCCTGTCCCTTCTCCTCTCTTTCTATCTCTCCCTCCCTTCCTCCCTCCTTTATTTTAATCATATTGTTACTGTAATGGTCCAGTGCTTCAAGCCAAAGCTTTTAAATAAAAACATGTGAATGAACACTGGCCGCTTCATGCACACGTACACTCTGTGTGTGTGTGTGTGTTTGTGTATGAGGCTCTGTCCCCCTGCTCCCCCGCCTCGTTCTCTGGGCTTTTCATACGCTTTCTCGCTCTCGACATTTCACATGCAAATGCACGTATATACAAGGCGCACACACACAGACACGTGTGCACACATGCATGCAGAAACAAGGACACACAAGGTTAGGCAAGCAGCGGGGCTCAGTTCGAGGGCTGTGCATGGAAAGTACAGAGAATTTCACATGCAATCTACGTCTGGGCAGCAAACATGAATTCTGCACCATGGACTGGAGTCGATTTGAGTCCTCTAAAACGTTGCTGTCATAATGCATTCATCTTTTCCCCCTGCTGGTAAGGGAGAGCGTGGATGCCACCTAATGGTGAGAATGAACAGCAGGGACACAGCTGGGCTGTGTGTGGCGGATGGGGGGGAAGGGGAAGAGGCTGGGTTGCGTGTGTTTAATTGCGTGTGCGCCTGAGCGAGTGTGCGAATCGTGTATGTTTGGTCATGCGTCTGTGTTTGTCGCATCATGTGGCCGCGCATCTCTCTGGTGTCATCAAGTCTGATTGAGAACAAGTCTGACTTCGGCTTCATGTGTGACACAGATCTAATGTTTTCTCATCAGCGTGAACCGGAACAAACTGCGTGCTGTTGCTTTTTCTTCTAAACATGGGAATTTGGTTTGCATTTGGAAGGTGAAACAATAAAGAATTAATGATATAGATACATATATAGTGATGTGGTGACATTGAGCTGGCATCAGCACAAAGGATAACAAGAACAAAGTTAAATATCCTGATTGGTATTTTAGGAAAACTGTAAAGAAATGTGACCCTATAATCAAAATGTGTTTAATACTGCCAAACAAAAACAGAAAATGGAATCTCATGTCGATATCAGGTATGGTTATTTCAGTCTTAATCAGTGTGTGTGTGTGTCCCAGCCTGGCCCAGGTACCGCGTGCTGCGCGTGCAGGAGTTGGGTCAGTACAACCTGGAGATCCTGTCAGCTGACCTGTCTGATGACTCCCTGTACGAGTGCCAAGCCCCTGATGCCGCCCTGAGGTCCAGGAGGGCTAAACTCACCGTCCTCAGTACGTTTATGTGCCGGTGCACACGTCAGTAGAGAGCATGTGTGCTGCTTCCTGTTTCTAACACACTCCTCTCCCGCTCCAGTCCCCCCAGACGACCCGGTGATCGATGGCGGTCCGGAGGTGTTGCTGAATGCAGGGGAGTCCTACAACCTGAGCTGTGTGTCTCGAGGGGCTAAACCGCCTTCCACGATCGAGTGGCTTAAAGATGGTCTGCCTGTGGACGGGGCCGCCAGTACCACTGTAAGTCCAAAGCAAAGACCAAACACACACATTCAGGAAGTGCTTCATCTCAACTGCACGTCCTGTTTGCCGTCCATCACCAGGAGGTGCTTCCAGACAGGAAGAGGGTGACCACGCGTAGCTACTTGCCCATCCAGCCCGTTGACAGCGACACCGGGAGGAACTACAGCTGTGTGGCCACCAACCTGGCTGTCCCCACCGGCAAAAGCACAACCGTTACCCTCAACGTGCACCGTAAGCAACGAATCACCGCTTTTCCAAAACATGACACATGTTGCATTTCTGTCAACACAATCTATAAGAACACTTTTTATGCAACCTACAAAAACTGGCTGCTGTAAAAAGCAACATGGTGTCGTGTTTTATACATTAAACATCTGCACGCAGCTGAATGTTTTATAGCTATTATTAAGTAATGCAGGGGAGCCATTTTGCATGCAACTGTTTTCCAGATTGCAGCATGTATTAAATGTAGTAAGGCTGTTGTTATGGCAGGTTCTTACTCTCTCTCTCTCTCTCTCTCTCTCTTCCAGATCCACCAACAGTGACCTTGTCTATTGAGCCTCGCTCTGTCCTGGAGGGGGACAGAGTCACCTTCACCTGCCAGGCTCACGCCAACCCTCCTATTATGGGCTACAGGTCTGCATGCACATGCAAGCACATTCTCATTTTCACTGGCACTTTTAAAGCAGCACCTAATCTGGTCAAAATGTATGAGAGGAATGTTGTATTTGAAACTGTGTCTATTCTTAAATCCACCTCAAGTGGACCTTATAAAGGAAATCTAAATCCATTTAGATCACACAAGAGAAATAAGACATTTTAATCTTCCCTCATATGCGATTCCAGTCTGTGTGTGTGTGTGTGTGTGTGTGTGTGTGTGTATGTGTGTATATATTTTTTTTTAAATTGTATTTAACGTTGTGTGTTTTAACCCCAGGTGGGCGAAGGGGGGCGTGGTGCTGCAGGGCGCCAGGGAGAGCGTGTTCACCACCAAGGCCGACCACTCCTTCTTCACCGAGCCTGTCTCCTGCCTGGTTTTCAACGCTGTGGGAAAGACCAACGTCAGCATCCTGGTGGATGTTCACTGTGAGTCACTCTGTACTCACCTCACCCTTTTTACTCGCTACAGTCTGGAGTCGGAGGGATAAAACACACCATTGTTGTGTTTCTTTTTCCTCCGAGCACCTTCTCCCCTCTAGTCTTCCTGCATTATTACTCAAGCAAACAACAACAACAACAAGCGTCTCTCTCTTTGTTTCCCCGTCTCTAGTCGGTCCAATTCTGTTGGTGGAGCCGCAGCCAAAAACCGTAGACGTTGACTCTGATGTCACCCTCAACTGCAAATGGGCTGGAAACCCTCCGCTCACACTCACCTGGTTCAAAAAGGGTTCAAACATGGTACGAAGCTAAGAGCCCCGCACTTCACACGTGTCTTTGTTCATGTGTCTTTGCAGATCTTATCACATTTAGTGTGTATACAACAGGAGATGTTGTTGTTTATTCTGTTACTTTGTCAAAGAAGATGCAGTTAGCTCATAGCTAATTTCACCTGTAGTCTCTTTGGCAGGCCACAGTTAAAACAGATGAGGCACAATAACAAACAGTACAAAGCACAAAACACACAAGACGCACAAGTTACACATAATTAGGCATCACATACGCTCACAGTGTCAAAGAGCAATTCCATATGTATGCAGGTCGAATTAAGGACAACACTATTTGCCTGTGTGAAAGAAAGCAGCTGATGTACAAGCAGCAGAGCAGCCGTCAGCAGATCTGATCATTTGGTTTCATGGTCGTTTTCATGTCAGCAGGTAGGGCGTTCCTCTGAGTTGTGGCTTTCGCAGAGAAAGTTGATTCAGGGTCATTGTGAGTATTATCAAGTCTTTCAGCGAAGCCGCAACAGGAAAACATTAATGAGCAAGAATAAAGCCACTCTAGCCATCAGGAAACCATATGCTAATCTCTGACTTCAGTTTAATTTGACTTCTGTCAGTTCTGGTTTTTAGACAGAAGCCTGGTTAGGTTCATCACCACTGACTTTGTGCAGCTATAGACGTGGATAATAGGCATAAGGAGACATTAAGAGCCTGTGCATTAAATGTGCCATACATGTAGCGAGCTATGGCCTGACTAGGCCTACACCTACATCTATAATCACTCCCGCTCAGGTATTTATCTGCCTCTAGGTGGTTACATATTTAGCCATCATTTACACACAGCTAATTTTCTGATGGATGGGGTTGCTAGGCAACTGTAAAACCTTTGTGGTGGGTTAAAAGCGGATGTGCAAGTTTGCATTGTTAGCCAGCTACTGGCAGAGTAGTGGAGCATGTATACTCAAACAGGGCCAAATATTCAAATATGCAACGTGGTGTTTTAAATTATTAAGGTATACAGGTGGAGGAACAATAGCTTCTTCTCTGCTTATCAACCTGCGGGCTTTTATTTTGTTGATCCCCTCCTGCTGTTTAGGAGATGTGCCTTGTTTATATTTGTGTCCCTTTTTCTTTCCACTCCCCCACAGGTTCTGAGTAACAGCAACCAGCTGTATCTCAAGTCGGTGAGCCAAGCTGATGCCGGCCAGTATGTATGTAAGGCCATCGTCCCACGGATCGGAGTAGGAGAGACTGAGGTCACGCTCACCGTCAACGGTCAGGAAGCATCCACACAATTTAATGTACCACTGCTTGTAGATGAATAACTTGTTCTCTGTGAAAGGTCAGCTTGTCAGTAATTGGAAAAATGGGTTATGTCCCAAGTGGTGGCCATCTATTTGTAAAACCATACAACAGGCCTGCTGAGGTCAATGTCTTTAAAAAGAGTTTGTTGTATTTCAAGTGCATTTGCTTTAATTTCCCTCCTTCACACACACGCTCACGTATGCTGTTGTTTGGGCTCGATGCAGGTCCTCCCATCATCTCCAGTGATCCTGTCCAGTATGCGGTGAGAGGGGAGAGAGGAGAGGTGAAGTGCTACATAGCCAGTACCCCTCCTCCAGATAAGATTGTAAGTCAAAAGAAAAGAAAATGTGAAACAGGATCCTCTCTGGCACCAAACCGTTAATGGAAATGTCCAATTTTTAACCCCAGGATTAATTATTCAGGCAAAAAAAGCCAAACAGGGAAAAGCTTTGATCACAGAGAGCACAAGGTTGTAGCTTTTTGTCTGACATTTTGCTGTTACTGTACCTTCCTGTTCCTAAATGGCTCCACTCCCGCGCGGTAAATGCTTTTAGACACTGTCCCGTTTTCTCTTGGAGCGGTGACTCACCCTTAAACTCTCCCAGAATTTTTCCTCCATCCCATCACATAAACAAACCAACACTAACACTAAGCCGCTCCGCTTTTAGCTCCTGCGTCAGAAATCAGCCTGGATGCTTTCTCCGCCGCTCGGCTGTATCGCACAGACGCGGCAGTAGTAGTTCCTCTGCTCCCCGGCCTCTGTGACTGATCCATCCTGACTCGCAGAGCGCGCTCCTAATGCAAGTGGCGGAGGTTGGGACAGAAAAAGATTTATAAAATATAAAGGACTGGAGAGGAACAGTTGTCCCAGTAAACGCCACAGCCAGGAGATTATCCTTCTCTGGAATAAGTGGGCAGATTATGGGAACATGTGGGCTTATGCATAATTAAGTGGCCTTAGTACAGCGCTTCAATGCTGAATAATACAGTTGCTTTTAGTGGCTTTAAAGTTGGAGAATGTGCAAGATTCTCGCCGGCTCAGTCGCCCGCACCCATCTCCACCTCTGTCTGCAGAAACTGACAAACTGTTGCTGGTTTCAGCAAGTCATGCAGCGTGTGTGTGTGTGTTTCCACGTGAGTGTGTTTCTGTCATTCTGCAGTATGCGCTGCAGCTGTAGATATATATATGTATAGCCAGTAATGGATTTGGACTAAATATCTCATCACGCGGTCACTCTGATGGGATGAAATGACGCCTGTAATCAAACAGTTTATTGATTTGAATGTCACAACAGAAAACAGAATATATCACACTAGTAAAACACATTTTTACACACCGTTAGTGCAGCTGAATACAGGTTTCAGTCTTGATCATATTATTTTATTATATTAATTAGTGTTGTTTTTGATTATACAGTTTCAAAAGAAGCTAGACTGATGTATTCTTAAAGGGTCTGATGAAAACAGTTACCACTCTGCTGTGTCTCTGGTAAATATAAAGCTGCTGCCAGCAGCTGGTTGGCTTCGCTTGGCACAAAGACTAAAAACAGTGGGAGTGATAGAAAACTATTATTGTCTCATATTTTGTGAATGAATAGTTTTATTGCACAGTTAAGCACTCACCTAATTGCAATGTTATCTAATATGGCTTCCTGTGTGTGTGTGTGTGTGCTGCAGGTGTGGGCGTGGAAGGAGAACGTTTGGGAGAAGGAGAAGGGGACGCTGCTGGAGAGGTACACGGTGGAGCAGAGCAAGCCATCGGCCGAGGGCGGCGGCGTCCTCTCCACCCTCACCATCAACAACGTGATGGAGTCGGACTTCCAGTCCACCTACAACTGCACGGCCTGGAACTCGTTCGGCCCCGGCACCATGATCATCACGCTGGAGGAGACCGGTGTGTTTCTATAACAATATTAGTTTACAGCTTCTGTAAAGAGATTAGAATAAAACAAAAAATCCCAAAACAGCTTAAAATATCTTCTTTTAAATGATTTGTATATGTACATGTTCATAACGTATGTGCTACGTGCAAAGGAATCCAAATGAAATCTACTGTGACATGAATGATTGCAGCTTGCATGGCACTGTCGTAGGCAAAGGTGTAGCTTCAGTTTACTTAAAATCATTTCTAGTTTCTATCAGATAATATTGTACCTGCAACTTTGCAACACAGAGCTCTGCGTTACTGGCTGACAGCACAGTTTTCCTGCATGCTGTCAATTACATGTTCAAATTCTATTTGTTCATCGGATTAAAATCCTACAGGTAAAAATCAGGGATGGTGCGTCAGCCAGCTATAAAAATTGCCCAGCTGATGGTATAAATATGTTAACAAGGGATGATAATAATGATTTATTGATTCAAAATGGGAGAAAGATCAATGACGCAAAACATGCAAGACAATTTTTCGATTTTGTGTCACTTTAGCATGCTAACTAGCCAAAAATATGTCAGAGGTGTGACACAGCAGCATCCCAGGACAGGACAGCTGCCTTATGTACCTGCAAACAATAATGTTACATCAGCTGCTATAATAAAACCAGAATACAGTCAGTGTTGCAGTGTGTTACTCCTGCGTGGCTCAGCAATGATCAGCAAACAGCTGGGAAAACAATATTACTGTGGCATCCAGTGTACAAATGTGTTACCTGTCCAACCCTCGACCATCATCAGGTCAATGTGGGCCCTGAGACTTACTGACATCACAATACAAGAGAACTGTTTATACATTTGCAATGCTAACTCAATCCATTCCTCCCTCTCTCTCTTTCTCCCTCATCCCCACATTTCAGAGGAAGTCCCAGTGGGGATAATAGCTGGCGGGACGGTGGGCTCTACCATCCTCTTATTCATCTTTCTGCTGGTCCTTGTTCTTATCTTCTACCGGCAGCGCAAAGGCAGTGAGTCATACCACCCATGTGCTTAACACATACAACATAAAAGCCCAATCTGCATGCACAGTAGAGGTTTTTGTGTTTTTGTAGAGGATTACAGTTGAAATGCTCATCAGCAGACCAGACAACCTGCAGCAAACCAACGAAAACCAAACACCCTCCGCTTCCCCTCCACCATATGGACGTCGCTCCCCCGGCTCATGAAAACAAGATGCGCGTGTGCAGCTGGATTCAACCTTTTTGCCGTGTTTTGCTTCCAGGTCGGCGCGGGGTCACCCTGGGTAAGCCCGACATCAAGGTGGAGACGATAAACAAGGAGACCCACAGCTTGGAGGAGGACTCCGGCAGCGTGTCCACGGCTTCGCGCATGGTCAAGGCCATGTACTCGGTGAGCAGACAGCGGGATATGTGTGCTTGGGCCGGACACTGTTTACACAGCCTGTAGTCGTAGGAAAAAGAACTCAGATTAACTCAGTAACCTCTCCCTACGCCGCACTGTACCTTCTGACTGAAAACAAACTCTGTGCTTTCCCCTGTAATTGCTCCTTTTAACCCTTTTAACTCCATTTTCTCCCCTCCTGTCATACTCTGTTGCCTCCTTCCCTCTTCTGTTTTGTTACGGCACCTTCTCTCCTCCTTTTTTTGTTTTCGTTTTTGTTGTTTGACGGTTTAGTTTCTCCCCTCTGTGTCCTTCTCTCCCTCCAATCAGCCCTTTAAAGATGACATAGAGCTCAAGTCTGACCTCCGCAGCGACACCCTGGATACCCGTCAGGAGTACGACCTAAAGGTGAGCTCACGCAGAGGCGCTTGATGTTCATATCCAATCAGAAAGCAGATTGTCTTTGAAATTGAACAAAACTACCCCTTTTTAGATACAGATACAGTTTAAAGTCAACATCAACAACTCATTGATAATTAAATGATGCCAAAGTCAGGGGGAGGTCTTGCTCAGTTCGTTCTGGAGCAAGGTTTCGTTCTAATTATACCTCAAAGGGCTCCAGATATCCTAATCGTTACTGACATGGTGACTCTGAGTGATGACTTTCATCCAATGATTGTGCAGCTTCTCTCCTCCGATGGAAGTGATGTCACCCGGGATGACACTGAGAGCATCCACCAGGCTGATGACTAAATAATATCATTCTGTTCAGAGTTTGACACCATAAATGAGAACTCGCTGATTAATATTTAATCCCGGCTGACCATTAATCAGTGACAAATATAGATTTTTAGGAGTTGCCTAAACAAAAGAATTACATTTTTTATATATGGAAGCAGCTGTATATGAAATATAAGTCTAATTTGCTCTGAAAGGTTTAAATTCCCCTCTATAAGACCCAAAAAGGCATTTTAATATTTCAGTTTGGACCCTCTAGAGGGAGCATGTGCGCATCTTCACTTTGCTCTCGTTGTACTTTGTTAAACAGCCTGCTTCCTTAAATCACGTGCTCTCCTCGAATGCCTTCCGGTTTCGTAGCCGCACCTGGAACGAACACATCAAACGCATCACGGAGCACCCGCAGCTCACAAATGGAATGTGTTCAAGCTGAATAGTTGACATCCTGCTGGTGATGAAAGCAGCATTAAGTGATTTCAGTCGCTGGCCTTCGCTGTCGGGTCTTTACCCCGGCGTTTATCACTGCACTGTGAGAGCATAAACAGGTTGTTCACCAGCAAATATGACTTAATACTTCTCTCTGCCACGTATGACAGCACCCCAGTTAAAACAATGCCACCTACACACTGCACAAAATCCCGTCTTGGCGCGGCGGTCACATTCAGACCTCTCTCTGTCCTCCAGTTTCACTTCATTCTACACGTTTTCAGGTTTGCGTCGATGCTTTTCTGGCATCAGCTGTGTGTTTTTCCCCCTCTGGGCAACATGTTTCTTTAAATGCTGGATCTCCTTTGGTCTTCTCTGCCCTTCGCTCTCAGTCAAACTGTGAGGCAACCGGCTTCTCTGATTACTCAGAAAGTCGTCTCATCGTGAAGATATTTAAAGACAAAAAAAACCCTTCAAACTGGAGTGAAATTGTAAAAAAAAAAAAGAAAAGATAACGGACGTTACGGCACACCCTGCCCATTCAGCCGGCATGAATCATTTATACGTTTTGACACCGGAGGGCCGGGCTTAGGTGATGAATGTAGTTTCACGCGTGAAGCTGCCAAAATGTTCCGCTGAAACTCCCCCCCATGAATATTTTGTGAGGGCAAACGCACCACCCCTCTAGCTGGAGTGCTGCCTTGGATCACTTTGAAGAAACACAGACATGAATCCACCCCAGGAGGTGGTTAGATCACCCCCACAACAGCCTCAGCCAGACTGTTTTTATTCCTCCCCGCTGCCTGAAGCACCAAAGCAGTGAAACAGAGTTGGGTGGGGGGAGAAGTAAGGGCACGTGAGAGAGACAACGAAATAGTAGTGGAGGAGCGTTAGAGCATTCAGAAGGCAGGAGAGCAGCCATCCGTCACCCAGGTGAGCTCAAGATCAGCTCGCCAACGAAGTCGGATCAGAATTCCTGATCTTTCCTCTTAACCTGGTCATAAAAGGTGAGCAGTGTGAGCAGTGCCCCACTTCCGCACTAAGTGATGTCATAGACTTACACTTGAAATCTGAAATCATAGCAAAAAATGTCTTGAGTGTGCTGAAGAAGGAAAGGAGGAGGCGCTGTCAGCTGGAAAAGACATGAACAGATGTAGGTGTTGGTGAGACGGCTTCTTAGAACCTCCCAACACAGAAAAAGACAACACATCTACAAACCTGTGTTATCTGATTGTTTACGCTGCGGCCGGAGGAATCATGTCATCAGATTGTCCGTCCCGGTGTCACAAACCTGATGTTTCAGAAGTGCCTCGAGGAAATGTCCTCAAATTTGGCTCAGATATCATCTCAAAGATGAACTGATTACATTTTGCCGGTTGGAGCTCTCTGTGACCTTGCAAAAAACACGTTTTTTTGGCCCGGACGCAAGAATTCGTACGCTGATTACGACAAACCTTCGCACACATGTGACATCATACTGTTCTGGCCATTGTTCAGCGATGTCTCAGGAATGACAGGGGAGATTGTTACCATCTTTCCCTGTGCTGCAGGGTCTAACGTGTGTGTGACGCGCAGGCAGATGTTTCTTGTGACATCACGGTTTTATAACTTGTATACGAATGTCAACGGCGTGCTCCGGGAATACTTATATAAAGGTGATCGGGACTGCTGGCGGTTAGCGGGCTGGTTGACAGCCTTTATTTCTCCACAGCCTGATCCGCAGGCATTTCTGAAAAGAGACGGAGACTCATCTCAACAGCTGAGTCACAAAAGAGAGCAAACTGCCCTCATGGCGCAATCTTAATGAATCTCAACCAGCTTGGGACGTAGAACTCAACCTGACCTCTTACCTTCTACAAGAAAGGCAATTTCTCTATGGGGACTGAGGGGCAACATAACATTTTATAATAGAGCCCTTTGACCTTGTGAATTTATGCACTTGCGTATGGAAAATGATATATTTTCATACTGCTCACTCTGTTTTTTTGTCTCCTGCTGTTTGTCTCTCAGGATCCCACTAATGGCTACTACAATGTGCGAGCATCCACCCACGATGAAGGCCGCCCTGCCTCCCGCTCCACCATGCATTACTCTGACTACCGCTCCCCTGCGGGAACGCCAGGGGGAGCTGCGTCTATCAGCAGCAGCGCTGGCGGCTCGGGGGCCACAGCCAGCGGAGGAGCCCCCGGTCCGCCCGGCCCCCTCACCTCCCCCGGCCGACCCCAGGCCTGCTACGACCCCCGACCCCCATCCAGACTTTCCCACATCAGCTATGCCCAGTTCAACACTTTCACCCGTGGGGGTCAGAGCCAGCAGCCTCCGGCTAACCCTGCCCCCGTGGCCAGCGACTTCCCAGGGGACTGCAGTCTCCTGGACTCCACTTCCCAGCTGGCTTACGACAACTACGGATACCCGTCACATTACCAGACCTACCGCATGGGTTTCGCCCCGTCCAGCCTGGCCCCCTTGGAGGCCGGCCCATCCTATGAAATGTATGGGGTGGGATCCGGTGTCGGGCCCGGGGTGGGATCCGGGGTTGGGAGCCCTGGGGTGGGCGTGGGTCCCGGTGGTCCTGCTCCGTCGGGATCAGAGACTGGACTTGGGAAGTACGGCAGCTCCACTCGCTTCTCCTACACCTCGCAACACTCTGACTACTCCCACAGCCGACACACACAGAGGATGCAGACTCACGTGTGAGACAGAGAGACGCATAAACACCTCACAGTCTTAGCGGAGCATGAGGAAGCATCTTATAAATAGTGTCACAGCTAAAAACACACAATAATCAGACTTACATGCACACACTTTCACACACTGACACAGACACGCCCTGCTGGACGCGAACACGACTACAGAACACACAAGAATATCACACACACGCACACATGCACAGAGTCAGAAGACCATGCCCATGAGAGAGGGAGGGTATGAGAAACACAGAGGCACGGAGTGAGCAAAGAGTGGAAAAGAAGGCGTTTTAGCGAGACAGGGAAGGGAAATTCCACACAATTTTGAATTCCCTAACTCCCAACGTGTTTGTATATCTGAGCTCTGAAAGAGCGGACGGCGCAAGTCACAATCAAGACTGGGAAAGAGAGCAGGAACCGGAGAGAGGACAGGAGATCACGGATCTTTGGAGCCCTATAGCTTTTGCTATGTACTGACTTTGTAAATGATGAGAGCGAACGTCTTAAGGCAAAACTGACTGACTGTCAAATATGGTACGCGCTGATCGGGAGAAACCTCAACCAGTGGAAGGCACTTCTGGCCGCCATTTTTGCTTTTTTGTTGTTTTTTTTTTTGCTTCTTTGTTGAATAAAACAACCGTCTTATTCAATGATCATAGAGCACATAAATATATATAGTATCCCATTATGTCCTTCTGTACAGTGGTACATGCCATCACGCCTGTTAGGCGGCGTGGGGAGTGGGCGTGCTGGGGCCGGGGTGGGGTCGGGAGGGTTGTCATCATTTTGCACTGCATCTACAGTATTCATGCTTGGACGTCCCTTATCTATATCTGTGTAATGTCTTCTTTTTATTTGCACACCAGACTAGAGCTTTGTATTCTATTTTTTAACATTACAGAATTATTTTTGTCAATGTAAAACATGTAATGTGTATGTATGGACCAAAAGTTTGAACGTTGAGCGCACATAACTTGGGAGTTTGCCCGGGCGATTCCACTGAGACAGAAGTGAAGAGTTGTGCCAACAGCAGAGCCTGATATCAGGACGTATTCCACACCAGAGGGGTTTAACAGTGTATAAAAGAAACCTAGTGCCAAGTTGTTCATGTTGTTCTTCACCTTAGACCATGTATATGCAGTAGAAGCTCCTTCTATTGGTGACTGTTGCTTTACAAACCAGGCTCGGGGCCTTGAGTCATTCCCAGACATTTTCGTAGGCTGGAGCCTTTTTCTCGGAGCTCTTAACTACAAGCCTGGTGCAGACAGAGAGAAAAACACAGATGTTGGGTTTAGAACTGAGTGGCCTTACAGGGGAACATGTCGTACATTTCCATTTTGAATCATTCCTCATCGTCTGTCTGCCAAAACGGCCAGAGGAGAATGTGTATGGAGAGGTTCAATGAAGGCTTGTCCACAATATTGACATGTAGTAGTGTATGACTGCGAGTGCGTGGGTGTGCGAGCGATGCGTGTGTGTGTGTGTGTGTGTGAGAGAGAGAGAGAGAGTTCAAGAGGGAGTGTGTGGGCGTTTGCGCGCACATCGATTTGTACAGTGTGTTTGTGTAGATGTGTGAATGACTGTGTGTGTATGGGGAGCGTACTGTAAACATGCAGCGCCGAGTGTGCGCGTGGCTGTTGTGTGCGTGACGGTGTGCACGCGACGTGTGCGCGTGCGCGTGCATGTCTGTGTCTACGTGTGCGAGTGTGTGTTTCAGTATATGTCCATATCATTTCTCTCACAATCCTGTTACAGTACTTTTATACCTCTGGTAGGACTGTATCCTGTATTATTGTGTCTTTGAATTTAGAAAAATCCAATGTTTATCTTATTGTACTGTTCTTCGTAGCAGAGAAAACTGTTCAAAAGATGTACAACGAACATTATCAAACTCTCATTTTTTAATTTCATTATCTTCAATATTTTTTAAAAATGGTATGTAATTATTTTTCCACAGTATTACATAAATAAAAGCACTGTTTTTTATAAAAAACAGGGTTTGTCTTCTTTGGGCTGATGGGATCAAATGGGACTATAGAGATGATACCTAACATATATACATAACACAATTAAGTATAACTTAAATATCATACATTTATTTATTTTACTCATGCCTCTTCGTGACAAAATCAGAGCTGGGACAACAAATAGAAAAAAAATTATGATGGCACATGAGTGCAGGGTCTTTCAAAGGTAAAAATAGGGATTAATGTTTTTTGTATTTGTATACAAAATAATAATATTCAAAATAATTTATGTCAACGTAACCTTTTGTAAAATTTTATTTGCTTTGCCATGTTTTTACCGTGCTGGACTTTTTGCCATTATATATGTTGCGTTATGTTATATCATGTTGTTATAGATTATTTATATACTAATCATTTATACATACATCTGTCATTTCTTACATGCATAAACCTGATTTAAGCAGAAAATGAATTGCACTGCCATGAGCACAAAGCGGCTTCCTTAATATATGGGCATTATACATCCTACCGATAGGTGGCAGCCGCACGCGTTATACACATAATTCGCCCATTAAACAACAAACGAATACAAGCCTCTACGTCATTGGCCAGAGGTTGCCTGACAGCCAAGATGGCTGCGACAATGTTGAGGTCGCTTACCAAACTAGGACGTCCTTCAACAAAATTACTAATAAATAATAATTTGCTGAGTCCCGGCTGTACCGTCCTGCAAAACAGGTACGTTAACGCAAAGACAAAACTTGGCGCCTCGTGCCGCCTTGGTTTTCCCAGCTGTGTTTAGCTTTAGCATCACTTAAATATGCACACTGAGAGCTAATGTTAGCTTAACGCTAAATAAGCCGACTCGGTCTGCTGGGAATAATTCGAGTCGCCTGCTACAACTCGCACTTTCGTGCTGCATGTTTAACGCTTCAAAAAACACACAAATAGCCAGTAACGTTATGTCATTACAACAGTTGCATCCTTACAGCCGCCGTACGCTGCAGGATAGATTAGCTGCCCTGCTAGCTCAGTCGTTACCTAAACTGTAACTGTTAGCTGCCCTATTAGCCGACATGTGTCAGTGTTTACCACACTAATTCCATTCATGTTGTGTGCTCCTGTGTATAGTCAACGTATTAAACGTCAGCTGCAAACAAAACTGACCCGTTTCTGGTTAAAAGGGCTCTGTTTCTGTAATCATTGTGGAGGAGAGATCGGCGTCCTTTTGCGGCTATGCTAGCAAAGTTCAAGATCTTTAATGCAAATGGGACATAAGTAAAGACAGCATGTCTATATTAACCAATCATTAGCATTACCCTAAAGATCTTTGATTGTCCTTCTTATGATTATGTCTGATTATGTAGCATCAAAGTCAAGGAGACTCGATCAGACAGCGTAGAGTAGGTTTGTTATTGATGTGTTCTGATCTGTCTGCAGTTACTGCTGTTGGTCCTTATTTATAATGCCATGTATTGCGATGTTGCAACAATTAGCTTTAATAAACCTGTGTTATTGTTATGACCTGTATCTCTGCTCTGCGTGTTTGCCCTCATTTGCCATATCTTGCAGCCCAGATCCTCAACCTGTCCAAGTGACAGCCTAAACAAAATGAGATTAAAGCCTCTCTGGCAACATGCAAGTAACCTGAGAGGGTGCACCTACCTGACCTTATTCTCGCATCTCCTCAGCGGCCTGTGCTGGCTCGGAACTGAAGGCCGACTGACACGTAATGAGTATTTTCTATGTTGTTCGCAGGCAGAAACAATGGCAGCCAGATGTGGAGTGGACGGAGCAGTTTGCCGGGGCTGTGATGTACCCCACCGCCCTTAATGAGAAATGGACTCCACCCCCATGGAATGGTACTATCCACACACGTGGTCACATTTTTATCATTATTATACATACAGCTGCAATTTCTTAAATGCATAAATCTGGTATCGTTAAAATCCAAAGGACAGCTGAGACCATTGTAGTATATTTATGAAATACAACATCAGATTTCATCAGTTGGAGAATGATGAAGTTCTCGGCTTATTTCCGGTGCCGGCAGTCCAACAACCTATGGTTTGGATGAAAGACAAAGATGTTTACATTGACACATCTAACTGGAGTTGGTATTTGAGTGATCACACACTGGTATTAAGTATTAAAGTATTAAGTATCAAGAGTTCATTCCACTTGGTATAAAGTCAGGTAAAGCCCATAACGGTTCACTGTCACTCCAGTGTACAGCCACAAAAACAAAGAACTCCTGACACTGATCAGGAAATGCACACATGCAGTGGGTTACTCCTCCTTCTGACACACAGGTATAAGGCTAATGTTCGATCCCATCTTGTCGACATGACTAAACATTTTATCAAAGGCGAGGTCCTGCGTTACACGTTTGTTCATTTGTAAAATACTGGATGACAAGGATTGTAGATGCCTGAGGCAAAGAGGTTGAACTCGCGCTGCGTGCCCACACCAAAAGTGGCTTTGGAGCAGTAAAGAGGGAGCAGTTCCATCTGCAGCTGAAGGTGAAGCCTGGGGAGGTCCTTGTTACACCAGCTCAGCTGCCTTACAGGGCCTGCACATTCAGAAACTCAATCAGTTTAATATTTTTTAATTTAAAACAATCAGATGCGGAAGGATTTTCTATTTTTTTTGTTTTTATTCTAAATGGTTTTCATTTGCCTGACACCGCCCGGTGTGGCCTTGTCCTTGTCCTGCAGACAAAGATCCTCCTGCAGAGAAGGGAGTGTCCAACCTGACCATCAACTTCGGCCCACAGCACCCCGCAGCTCACGGCGTGCTGCGTCTGGTCCTGGAGCTCAGCGGAGAGTCCATCAAGAAGTGCGACCCCCACATCGGCCTGCTGCACCGCGGCACAGAGAAGCTCATCGAGTACAAGACCTACCTGCAGGTACCGAGCCATCTCCAATATCTGTAAATATCGTTTGCGTGTTCTGTAACTCGTGTTTCTTATACCGCGGCTTAAAGGGATCATATACTGTATGGTTTTTGATTGTTGCTGTGAAATCAGGAAGTGTGGAATCAGTGGTTCGTCTGTTAGCTTTGATTGGGCTCAGAAACAGAAATGTGGCGGTGCTTTCAAAGAACAGCAGTTAATTGCAACACAACATATTGTGAAATACGGGGGATGAGCACTACATGAGCTGGATTGAGTGCGGGGAAACCCCTCACTCCATCATTTACAAATAACTGAATATATATTTATACAGGCGCGCTTAAAATAATGAAACTCGTCAGCAGAATTGATCAAAGACCTTTTCTTAAACATCACGTAACGCATGGAAGTCCCTTATCCAACCAGCTTCAGTTCCTCATCTCTTTATACCGCAGGCTCTGCCCTACTTTGACCGTCTGGACTATGTTTCCATGATGTGTAATGAGGAGGCCTACTCTCTGGCCGTGGAGAAGCTGCTCAACATCCAGGCTCCACCCCGCGCGCAGTGGATCAGAGGTACACAGCGGAACTGCTCAGGGCTACTGAATTCCATACAGAATAACAGAGCTGTGATGTATTCCTATAATCTGAGGTAATAGTGCATAAAGTATTAAAAACGAGCAAATGATGCCCACTTCAATTTCCCAGGAAGCATCTAAATGATTAATAATAAAGAAGAAGAAGAATATCACACCTGAGCTGAACCAGTAAAATGTTGTTGCGTATTAACTGATCAGTAGAAATGAATGCCACTCATTTATTAGACGTTTCATCTGAGCTTTGAATACTTGCATATTCTCTGCGTTGCGTTTGCAGTTCTGTACGGAGAGATGACTCGCATCCTGAACCACATCATGGCCGTCACCACGCACGCCCTCGACATCGGTGCCATGACCCCTTTCTTCTGGATGTTCGAGGAGAGAGAGAAGGTCGGTAGCGGTGCCGCAGCGTGACGTCACGCCCAGCCCTTTACGACTCCAACCGGCTCAGAGTAGATGACTTAGATGGAGATTTGTTTCTTGACTGCATTGACTTTTCCTGATGAACCAGCAGCTGAGTGTACATTGCAGAGCCATGGTGTGAAAAGGTCTGTTGTAGGTTTTTCCAGACACAAACGCTTTGATGCACAGCCAGGTGAGAGCAGCCTCCAGACCGGAGTTTGTCCTCAGATTAAAGCCATAGTCAGATACACACTTTCTAATTCAGTCCCATATGTGAGACACAGAGCACTTAAACCCCGCAGTAGATCGCCTTTTTGATTTTGACTGCCTGTTTCCTTCCGTGTGCCCCGTGTTTCCCGTCAGATGTTCGAGTTTTACGAGCGCGTGTCCGGAGCCAGAATGCACGCCGCATACATCAGACCGGGCGGTGTGCATCAGGTGGGAGAATGCAGTGATTTCTGTCTGTTTTTACTGTTGTAGCAAGCACATGGCATGTAGGTGGCGCCGTCAGTCAGATTGTGATTTAATAATAGGCATGGTTGCTGAGGCGCTAACGGCCCTGAACATGTTCCAGGATTTGCCTCTCGGCCTGATGGACGACATCTACGAGTGGTGCAAGAATTTCTCCATTCGAATCGATGAAGTGGAGGAGGTGAAGGACTCGATCGTTTGAGCTCTGCAAGCGCTTAACAGGACAAGATACAGTCAGCACGTGGGCGAGAGCTCTCCGAATGTTCACACCTGTTGGTTCCTTTCTGTGCAGATGCTGACCAGTAACCGCATCTGGAAGAATCGCACTGTGGACATCGGGGTGGTTACGTCCGAGGAGGCGCTCAACTACGGCTTCAGGTATAAAAGCCCTCGCTTCCCCTCAGCTGCCTTTTATGAACATGAAATCACAAACATTTTAGGGCCGCTGCGTTCACGGAGAGCTTTGAACTGTTCAAAAGTTCAGACTAAAGGTCCGATCAGCAGAACCGTGTCTAAACTGTGACTCTTGTCTCTTCTCTCCCTGCAGTGGAGTGATGCTGCGAGGGTCGGGCATCAAGTGGGACCTGAGAAAGTCTCAGCCTTACGACAAATACGACGAAGTGGAGTTCGACGTCCCTATTGGGAGCAAGGGAGACTGCTATGACAGGTACGAGACGAGCAAATGGCTGCAGTCGTTATTTATCAAGCCGCTGTGTGTTTCTCTTTCCGTTTGCCCCTCCATCTCCACCTCAAGTCAGGGTCCTGCTTCACCCTGTTTGCAGCATGCGAGCTGCAAAGTGTGACATGAGTTCACTTCCTCCTGGGTCAGTTTTGACTCATTACTTATCAAAGGGAACTCCGCACTTGCAACTGATGTGTGAGAGTGTGAGAATACAGTCAGACACAGAGTTTTTGCTCCGTTTAAAGGTCGACATGTCTGGGATTTTGGTTACAATGACACCCGGCCTGACACTGTTAGGTTGTCATTGGTTTACTGTACAGCCGCATGTCTGTCAAACTCATGCTTATGGTCACTATTTTAATAATTAATCCAATAGAAGGAACTGGCAGAGAAATAAAGTCACAGGGTCACAAACAGAAGCTTTGTTTTTCTTTGTATGATCAACCTGGACACAGTTCTGGTGCAGGAAGCCTCCAACCACACCCCGACACATCTTGGTTGTGAGACTTTGATCTTAAAGTGTTCACTTAGTCCACATTTCTCTGGGCCTCTGCAGAGAAACGACACGGCATTAGTTTTATAGTTATCCTAGTAGGAGTCAACTTGTCAACGCGATCAGCTCCTCTCATCTGTACCTGCCCTCTGTGCTCTCCGTGTGTGTGGTCCAGATACCTGTGCAGGGTGGAGGAGATGAGACAGTCCCTGAGGATCATGCACCAGGCGCTCAACAAGATGCCAGAGGGAGAGATCAAGGTGGACGACGCCAAGATCGCTCCGCCCAAGAGGTCTGAGATGAAGGTGAGGCGAGGCCGCTCGGTCCGCGAGATGGGTTTGCACGCCTGCAGACACGTTGTGCCTCCTCCTGGCTGGGTGTCTGCCCTCTCTCTTTAATTAAATTTCACCAGTGCCACTAATTTGTCTTCACACTGGCCTCTTTTCCAGAATTAGGTCACTTCTGCTGAATAAATGCACTTTAATTTGCCCCCCCCCCTGCTTTCAATGAATCTATGATGGAGTTCCACACAGATATATCCACCCTAGATTCATTCACAGACCTTGATCAGTCATCGCAGCTCTACCCTTGTGTGTGTCATGATCAGAACAGCAGCTGAGACTCATCCTATGCGCTCTCTGTCCTAGATGTCCATGGAGTCTCTGATCCACCACTTCAAACTGTACACAGAGGGCTACCAGGTGCCCCCAGGAGCCACATACACAGCTGTGGAGGCCCCCAAGGTGAGACCACTCAGAATCTGCATGTTTGGAAAGACTGTAGACTTTAGCCTCACAAACAAAGCACCACTCTTTAAAGTGCGCCTTATTATATGTGTGCCTTAATGAATTAGGAAGCCTGTGCAGGCCTTCGGGGACCTGTCGTGATGTAATATGCTTACTCAAGCGTGCGTGTCTTTGTGTGTGTGTGTGTGTGTGTGTGTGTGTGTGTGTGTCGCTTGCAGGGAGAGTTTGGTATTTATTTGGTGTCGGACGGCTCCAGCAGACCCTATCGCTGCAAGATCAAAGCTCCTGGATTCGCTCACTTGGTGCGCACTTAAAACTTCACAAGACACGGTGAAATATTAAACACACCGGGTATCAATTATTCAGCGTGTGTAACGGCTCGTCCTCAAGGCTACTTTTACTTCATTAAGTACATTTTATCGAGTACTATAGAGCCATTTTTAAACACGTACAGGACCCCCCCCCTTCCCCTCTCTCCTTCCTGTTCGTCTCTGCGCTCATGGGTATGTGAACCGCTGTTTAACGCAGTCATTTGAATTTGCTCTTCTAGGCCAAAACTGTCTTTAAAGTTGCATAAACAAACTATTAGAGTAGTTAGCGCATTAACTTGAGGCTGCGAGCTCATGAATTCTGAATATTCACTTCTCTATGAGCTCATGCCGGTCCTCAGTTGCTCTGGATGGTGACAAATGCTTTCTTCTTTTCTAGGCCGGTCTGGATAAAATGGCCAAAGGTCACATGCTCGCAGACGTGGTGGCCATCATCGGTAAGAACGCGACTATCGCCCGAGAATCCAGCGCCAGACGCTCAAATGTCCTCTTGTAAAAATGCAAATCTTAGCATCTTCATGGAGCTGCACTCAGACCTGTCTTGTTTTTCTTCACAGGCACACAGGACATAGTGTTTGGTGAGGTTGACCGTTAACACGATGCTGCTACTGTGTAGGTTCCCTGAAGAGGAGACCTCAGTCTCTCCTCCCTACGTCTGCTAGTCAGGTTCTCTTCCTGTTCACTGTTCGCCGTAGTGAGGCTTCTGACAGATGTCTTTGCTTATGATCAATGATGTACAATGTCCAAATAAACCTAATAAATATTTTATGACCCAACAGCAAAGTAGTGAGTGGTGCGTGTGATGTGATGTGAGACTGATAACATCAGAAACCCTTTTCTCTCTCAAACTCTCCATTTCCTCGACTTGAGTTAAAATCAAGTATTAAACACGAGAGCGGGGGCCAAAGCCTCGATGATATGCCCTTTTTCTGGTTTGGTGTTAAAAGGGGGGAGTGGTCTGAAGAGATCTGAGACAAATGGACTTAAAGCTCAGACCACAACTTCCCCTCTTGGCTGTGAGTATGCAACATTCGAGTGTTTTATCAGAGCACAGAGGGGAAAAACAAAAGCCGCGGTTTGACGTGTTTGTGCTGTTTGCTGGTCGCTTAAGGAGCCCAGTTGTCCGCGTTGAGCCTGTGTTGCCATGGCAGTGTGGGGTAGGAACCCGTTGCTGGTGGCTATTCTGCTGTGGATAAGTTTCGGGAGAGCTGGTGAGTTGTGACAGCGATACAACATTTTTACATTGGTCTAAGCTTCATGTTGGTTGTAAGGGGGTGTTGAAATATAATATACAATGAAATAACCTAAATTCAAATGCAATATAGATTTTCCATTGAATCTGTTTATTTTGCTCTGCCAACGGGTATTTATGTATATATTTCCACTTGATCTTCAGGGACGTGGGTGTGTTTAATAGAGCGCTGAGGTTTTCTGACTCTTGGCCTCATTCCACTCGGTGTAGGCAGCACAAACGCAGTTGCCACATTAGAGTTCCTGTGAAAAGAGAAGCTGACCCCGTCAGTTCTTGTTACTTGTTGCAAAAAAGCTCTGGGGCTGCCGAACATGGCCGCATCTGCTGACTGCAGTGCCGCTGTTGTCGAAGCAGTTCACGCGCACACCTGCCCTCAGGCCAATAACTACACTTTAGTAGATCAGTGTCCTAATTCTCGTCAATTCACCTGCCACCAAAGTTACTTTAGACTGCGTTTAGTAGCTTATATTAGTATATGTTCCTTATATTGGAGCGACCAGAGATATTTAAAAAATCCCATAGACTGCAGTGAAACAGCCTGTGACGTTAAAATAAAGTAACAGGATGAAATAAACTAAATTTAAAACTTTAAATGTAGAGGACAGACACATCTGTTAATATTGGGAGGCCAAGAAGACGTTAAAGTAGATAAATACAGCAACTATTGTAAATATTGTTTAGTCAATTTTATTTGTTGTTGTTGTTTATTACTTCCCCAAAAAAGCTCAATATTTATTGCTTCCAGCCTCTCAGTTTTTCTTCTCTTACTGTCAAGGGAACTAAGCCATTTCTTTTGGTTTTGACTGTTCACTGGGCAAAAAATTAAATCTAAGCACATGTGATTCGGCGTTCTTCCCTATTTTGTGATGGTTTATGGAATAAATTATTAATAGATAATAGGAGATCAATTGAAAATAACAGAAAACGTTGTTGCCGTCAACAGCCACAGTCCAGATTTTCTCTGCGCAGCTCTGAAAGTCGGGCGCTGAGCGTGCAAAAGATGTTTCAGCTTCACTGGCAAACTGCGCTGGGCTGCGGCCTAGTTCTGCTCTCTCTGCGCTGCACGATGCAGGGTCATATGCAGTCCACCATAAAAATATAGCGTCTGTGATTCCACCTGGACCCGCGACACCTTGTTTGATCAAAATCTTTGACCATTAACATATAATTGACTCTATAGCGAAGCACAGAACTGCACGCGACACCGCAGACTTCACGAATGCCGTCATTTTCATCACGGCGCCACCACGTGACGCAGCCTGCCGCAGGTGTCCAGTCCAACAAGCAAGAACAGAGCACGAACTTATTTGGAGCTTGCCATAAGCATATGAGTGGAGATTAATGGTGCATGTTGGGTATTATTTGGGGACACATTAGTCACAGTTTCTTATTGGACTTGCAGTTATTTTGGGTGTCTTACACAGGGTCTGCTGCTTCCTTTGAAAGCATGCTGGTGTGTGGCGGAAACCAGAGATGTTCACGTAGATAACACCCCATCTCTGTGGCTCGCAGGCAAGAGCAGCACGTACAGCTGAGAGGAGAAAATCAAAAGTCAATTCGTGGGTTATTCATCCATAACCCACGAGCCAGACATGTCCAACAACACTTAGAGCTAGTAGGTAGGTGGTAGGTAGTACGTATTTTAAAAGAATAGTTAAAAATACCATTACTTTAATTGGGGAGCGTTATTTGAAAGTGATTCAAAGTGTGGGGGACACTCACGTGATCCTCAATTTTCAAAAGTGATTCATTTCCTTGAATTCGTAATGGCGCCGAAAGAAAAGAAGGAAGAGACGGGACAGAAGGTGACGTCTGTCGCTGGGTGGGGGGTTTCATCGTGGAGAAGTTCTTGTGTCCAATGCAAGAAATGAAACTTCAGAGTTGTGAGTTTGAATCGCGTTTAATCCCATAAACACGGTTAATTCCAATAAATGAAAGTGGTTTTAAATAAAACTCGGCTGACCGCAGTCCCACTGAAATTCAATAAAAATGTAATGTATGATACGGGGCATTTGTTGCACATTGGTAAACGTTAATCCCACAGCTCAGATTTGATTAAACAGCATGTGAACTGTCTTACCTGATAACGCTGAAACTTTAGAAACAATTACCAAATCAACAGAGCCTGGACTGCTCAACAGAAACTATTTTTAGGTGTTCATTATAACGAGTCGATCGCTAGATGCATTTAAAAAGAATCAGAACGTTCATTAGATGCACATGCTCTTTTTTTTTTTTTTTTTTGACGAAGACTATGGGAAAAAGTTTTAAAATGAAACATCAAATGTTCCATTAAGTCAGTTAAGTCAGTTAATTAAGTTTTGTTGGATCATGCTTGAAATAGTTCATTTATTCGTATTTTATTGCTACTCGTCTTCTGTGACTTTCACAGTTTCGTGATTTGCTCTTTTTAATTTCGAATAAAGTAAATTTAAGGAAGCTGAGTCCGCAGCAAACCGCCGGCGTTACTGTTGGGCGTAGCCATACGGAGCTTCACACTGCTCTGTGCAGCGCGGCGCCTTTATATTGTCTCTGCACGACACGCTGGATGTGTACTCTGTAATTATATGGAAGTACTTTGATAAAGAGAAGTTAATTATTCATGTAATACATTGTAAGATGGGATTTACACGAGCCAAAGACCAAAGTTTACATCTAAAAAGAAAAAAAATCCAATTAATAACTGGGATGATCGTCTCATTCTGACTTTGATGGTCTGAATCATCATTGTTACTTACACACACCTTCCATTAAATACTAGTAAAATAGTTGTTTTATGCACCTACTGCTTACAAATTATGATTAATCAATAAAACTGAGAGCTAGAGCAGAAACTCGGAGGTGCAACCGAGTGCCGCCGACACAAATGTGTGAAAAATGACCACAAAGTGGCACAAAATAACTAATGAGACAGAGAACCACCACACAGACACAAAAGGATCGCAGGCAGATGAAAAAGGACCGCAAAGAGAATGAACCCTACCACAAGAAGACAAAAGTGACAGCAGAGACACAGAACTACCACAGACAAAGTGACCATAAAGTGATGCTGTGTCTTCTGTACAGGACAGGTTTGTGCCTCTTACATGTCTGCGTCCCGGGGCCCACTGTATTATAACCTGCCCGTACACTTAAAACATGAATAAATCAGTCGCTGACGATCTCGCTGTGCAAAACTAAAGGGAAACCCAACATATGACAGCTCTTCAGCTGCTGGTTCCTGCAGCCGTTATTAAAGACCACACGTCTGGACACAGACAGCAGGGGTTTAAAGCATGATATTGCCGTTTGTACGCGCAAAGCGCACTGTGCAAGTGGGCAGTGGTTGTTGTGCGTTGCTTACATTGAACGACTTTCGGTGTGTTGCAAACAAATGCAAACCAAAAACTACAATTATCTTTCTTGAGGTTTAAGTCATAATTGTGTGTATGAAATATGAATATATATGAATATGAAGAACATGTTAGCAGTACATTGACAAGGGAGGACGACGAGGGCCCGGTAGCCAGGGGCTTGTCCAGAGGGTGGCCTCAAGTCTGATTATATAATATATACATTGTGGCGCTCTGGTAGATTGTGATTAGGACCATGTTCCATGTTTGTTATTCCTGCAAACGTTATATCCCACCTGCCTGTAATACATCACAATATGGAAGCTACATACTCACAAAATGTCATTTTATCTGAACCTCTTTTTACATAATGTAACATTTAAATGCTAATCAACATTGTTGTGCAAACTACCTTTCTTGAGTGGTTGACCGAATGATAGGACTTTATTGTAGAATGAGGAAATACAGCATTGCATCACACATCGCTTTACACTGAATCAGAGACTGGTCACCCAAATCCATCCATTCTAACTTTGTGGCTTTTCTTCGGAAATGATTCTCTATTTTAAGCGTCTAAACCATCCACGCTGAATGCAGCAGACGTGTCCGATCAGACAAGTCAATCGTGACGTTCCTACCTGCTGAACTAACGTGGTTGCACGCATCATCAACGGCAGCGATGCGAAAGCGATCATCTGTAAAAGCACGTCAACCGTGACTCGCTCCTGCTCCTGCATTAAGCATCTCTGAGCATTTTCAGTGAATTAACAAACAAAACCCTCTCGTGCATCATATTAAACATGCAGCGTGTGCACGTTCTTATTTAAAGCCGTCTTATCGGTGGCCAGACGTTCTGCTGTCCGTGAGACCCGAAGTTAAACAAAGTATTCTTCCTGTGTCTTCGTATTTTCACTTAATTTGATTAGATTTTAATTTTCGTTGTCTTGATATCAAAGTTGTTGACACTTCCTTCCCAGCTGCCCATGACAAAGTCTCCATACTACTCCACCCACATCAAGATAAAAGATATAGTTTGCTCTGCACCAGTTGCTCTCTTGTGCAATGGCTGTTATTGCTGTTAGTTATTCAATCTAAAATGGTGACACTGTGGTTAATCACAATCAGCAGTGACGATGTGGCTATCTGACGCCTTAAAGGCAACGAGACACACCACATACGTAAATTACAGAATACATTTGTGCAACCATGAGTAAGTACTAACAGCAAGGAGGAAGGATACATCATTAATTACGATGATGCTGTTGCATCATGAGTCTTTCTTTTGCATATCAGTTACACAGTAGCTGGTATGCCGTCGACATCAATGGCAGAAGTTTTTATGGTTTTGTGTTCTCCTGTGTCTCCTCAGCTGCTCTTGCAGAGCCAGAGATCTGCTACGTGCTGGACGGTGTCCTGTTTTTGTACGGCATCATCCTGACCGCTCTCTACTGTAGAATTAAGGTTTGCACGCAGCACGTTTGTCTCATTTGTCATGTGAATAATTTTGCATTGTCTGATAAAAGACACGATGTAGTATCGTTCAAAGTTATCTGGTACATTATTAATGTCTTGGATGAAAAACAGGGTGTCGTCAGCAAAATGAAGCATACTGCATATTATAAATTTGTAAAAGACAGTAAAAGACTTGTGTTGGTGAATTTCAGAATTTCAGTTCTCATTCTTTGTGTCTTCTGCAGATCAAGAATGCTAAGGAGGCTAAAGAGGGCAAAGCACAGGGCAAGCAGGTAAGAATAAACACACACGCAAATACGTCATTGGCTAAAGCATACATAAGGACGTGACATGTAGTCTAAATGCATTTTGAGGGTTTAGCAGATGCACATGCACAGTTCACCACAGCACAAACTGGAGTTTCCAGCGCAAAAAACACAGAGAAAAAGCCCACCTGGGTCAAACCTCAGAGGGCAAACAGTGAGAGCAAATATTAAGACTGAAATTGACACATGCCACGTTCATGCATCTATCTATTGTTGCTTTTTTTTTTTTTTCTTCCAGTAAACCCGCAGTGGCAGCTGTTTGTGCCAAGTTTAACTATTACAAGAGCTCTGCTCTGAAAAAGTTTCGGTTTCCTGAGACCATCAAGAAGCTGTCGGTCTCATCATAGACCAGTGAAAAGCGTTTTACTATCGTGCTTTTGCTGCTAGCCAACTGCCCCTTTCACGGCTGCATTTAAACGGCACGGATGCTGCTTTTTAAATGAAAAAAACATGCAGACAGTGCCTTATGTAACCACCCTCTTGTATATTAATTAAGGATAATGGTATGCACGTTATTAGATTCGACGCTAGCTTGCCAAGCACGACGAGATGAAGTTTTCATTTCAAGAGCTCTTAACCTGCTGTTCGACTGTTTCGCCTTTTAATAGTCTATTATTTCCTATTCAGAGCCACAAACTGCACACGGCCTAACCCACCGTGACAAACGCACAGACTCTGAAGTTGCACCACTTCTAATGTAGCTTGTCTCTGCCTTCCTCTTTACTCGGGGTTCACACGTACACGCTGTTGCAGCCATTTAACAAGAAGTCGTTTGTTAGAGTCTAAGTCACCATGTGTATTTTCTTGTACGTGTCCTGTATCTGATATTGTTCTTTCCTGCCCCTGACAGAATGTGGAAGAAGGCATCTATACGGTGAGTCTTGATGCTGTGAATGTCGGCGGCTGAATACTTAAATGATAAATGACTTAAGTGTGAAGTGACTTTCTTATTTTCCACCTCTGTTTTCCCCACAGGGTTTGACTCCCCACGTCCAGGACACATATGAAACCATCGGCGTGAAGAAGTGATGTGACGAGCCAAAGTCCAAGAACGATGTTTTCCTTTGTATTTGTTTTTTTTTTTCATTATTTAAATATTGCATTTTTCCCTGCCTATATTTTGTGAGAACGTCAGATCGTTTGCACCAGTTTTCATTTTTATTTTGGATGATGTATGGGAAACCAAGGAGGATGAGACAGAAACAAGGGAAGATGAGCCCAAGACATTCAATTCTTTAAAATCCTTACCCTTTGCTGTTATGGGGGGTTTCTCCTGCTGTGTTGCACATATTTCATTTTTTTATGGAAACATGAGATATGAACTGTAATGCCTCCGAGACATTTAAAAAAAGAGAAAAGATATAGATATTTTATTTCCTCATGTAGATCTGACACTCAGAGCGGACATGCTAACTGCCGCTGACCTGCAACACACCATCTGACCAACCTCTTCCTCCTCCATCTGAAAGATGCCGATCCTTTTATCTATGGCACGCAGCTCCATTAGTGCTTTTGTTTTGTATATGCTTGTAGATGGCGAATACCGTCGTGACAAAGCCACACAGCCGTGCTCATCCTCTACAGTACACCCTCAGCGATACTGAACAGTATCTCCTACGCGCCACAGGATGGCAGCGACGATGTCTTTGGTGATGACTCCTCAGACTCACACAAACATATACGCACTCCTCTCTCTCAAAGAGATTATAGTATTAACAAGCTGCTGTACATTTTTTGTATGTAGACTGCCGCCTGTAGTACATGTAGAACAGCCTTGAATGCACAAAACCTATTAAAGGTTTCTCTTTCTTACCGAATAACTCTCTACGACACGGTACATCGGAGCAGCGCTGCCTCCAAGTGTGTTACGTTTATATAGGGAGTGGTAAACCTCCAGCAGTGAGGTAAACAACCACAAAAACACATGAAAATGATCATTAGCTGTTTAGCTACTTACAGCTTTGTATGAAGGTCTTAAAGACTTCAATCTATGTCACACTTTGTCTGCTTAAAAATGTTTAACATGTAACCAATAAAGGAGATATAGATTGCAATGTGATCATGTGGTGAAATACACACAGCATGACTTACTATTGCTTACATCATTAAATGTCTTGATTAAATATCACTGTTTTGTATTGAAATGAACCAAAAGAGGGCAGTTTGGGTCATTCCTGTGATTTAGATGATGGAAATCTGCATAGCGCCTGTTTGTCGCTCAGTTCTGGTATTTGCCATTATCCCGTGTAAAATTAAGGGATTAATTTGTTTTTCTCCTTTGGGAGGAGGCACCTTTTGTTTCGGCAGCAGCCTGGTATAGTGGCCCATTATAATGCGCAGGCTGCGTCATTTGGACGCAGTTTAAACTGGCTCTCCATGCCTGATTTTCACCTGCCTCTCCTCTGAGCAGAGCAAGTAAAGACGAGAAAATAACTGTCATGTTGCCTCAACCAAACCGGAATGGTGGCTTTTGGCCCAGGCGTGTGTGTGTGTGCATGTGTGTCTGCGTGTGTGCGGGTGTTTTTAGTGGGTAGAGAGAGAGAGAGAGAGAGAGAGAGAGAGAGAGAGAGAGGAGGGAGAGGTGCAGCACAAACAGGTGTATCCCAAACAGGTAAAGCTGCTCCTTCTTTTTTATAAAGGGCAAACATGATGGCGTGTGCTTGACAAAAGAGCACCAACACTAAACTGAAAGGATTTACACTTTTCACAAGGACTGAGTTTATACAGCTTCAACTTTGGAAGGGATCTGACCCTGAGTTAAAAAAAAAACCCATCAAGATGATCCAGCAGCACGAGGCATGAGCCTGCCTCGGTGCTTCATGCGCGCCTGTCATTTGGGATACTATTACCTGGACTGATGAGCTTTACTCCAGCGCTGAAATTGTCCCAACTTGTGCTCAGTTAACAGTAACTGCCGAGGAGAGATGACATCTCTGCTGAAAACACTCTCTCTGTGTCTCTGTGTCCTGTGGATCTCTGGTAAGAAAGCTTTACATGGAAACCGTCCAAACTGAAATCATGGTATTGTCTTAATAGTTTACTGTACATATGTGCTTTTATTCACTCTGGTGTTAGTTTATGCTAACACCTGAGCGCTGCACTGTTCTGACTCACCCGTTCATGCGTAGTGACCTTTATGTGGGCTATTTCATGTGTATTTCAAATATGCAGCAGTATTCCTGCAGTACTCCTCTGCTCTGCAGGCGACCTTCTCCTAATGCCATTGCAACAGACTGCACGTCTGTGTGGTAACGTTCGAAAGAACATTAGAAACTATTTAAAACGTGCTATTAAAAGAAAACTTTTGGAGAAGTGAACTTTAGTTTTCTTGATGATGAGAGCTGGCTGACACCCGGTCTACAATATCTCATGCATATTCACGAGCTGAGTTCTGTACACTCTGGGCAAGTGGGCAGTTTCTCTCAGGGATAGACTTATAGCTGGAGCAGTGGTGTTCAAGAAAACACTTGTGGCGCTGGCTGATATTTCAGGAAAAACAGGTTGCTGTTCGTCAATTCCCCTCCTTCTGCCTAATTCAGAGGAACTGCGGACCCTTCTAGTGTGTGTGTGTGTGTGTGTGTGTGTGTGTTGTGCTTAAGCCTAAATATGTGTTTAAATGCAATACGCATTTAGGTCTATGCATGGCAGCCTCAAAAAAGTCTTTGTAATGTACTGTTGCACAGTATAACGCAACGTAGCACGGTGCATTATGCAGCGTTTCAGCCTGTTGCCTGGCAAATAGTTGAAGTCAGCAATGTATCTGCCAAAATGCAAACACTGACACAATGTTAGACGCTGATGAATAAGATTATGGCATAAAAACATCTCCAGTCTCACACAGGAAGGCAGGATAGGCTGAGTGTTATGCCAGTAATGCAGCGCAGGCAGATTCCACAGTTGGCTTAAACCTCGGGGTGACAAACACACACACACACGGAAAAACACACCTGTCTGCAGAGTACACTCACCACGTCTGATGGTAAATGCATGAATCATATCCTACCCACTGACATATCTGAACAGATTCCCACATCGGGTATTGAATCAACACCTGTAACAGTCTCACGAGCCCCGAGACGGTGAGCCAGTGCTGCCATACAAAGCTGCCTTCTCGGGTGACTTCTTGCTACAAGCTGGGCTGGATGTTTTGGAATTCTTTGACAGTTTTTCCAAAGTAATCAGCATGGATCAACGGAATCATGTCTTGCTGTGTCCACACATGAATCTGAGAACTGTTAATCCCATTTTGTTGGGACTAAAACTGGAAACTGATGTGCCAAATTGTTTTTTTTTAAGTTCATTCATGTTTGGGATAGATAGATAGATAGATAGATAGATAGATAGATAGATAGATAGATACTTTATTAATCCCGAGGGAAATGGTGATGACAATTGGTAGAGACATTCAGTGGATCCACCTAACAAACTTGGTGGCTCCACTGATGGTTTGGTAATTTGACTTCATTCATGTAGCTTCTCTTTTTTTTAGGTTGGCACCATGAGGACCACAACTGTGCTTTTGAGAGATGTGTCTGAACACCCGCGGGCCACAAACATGACGCAAACATTCATAGATGAATTGTATTCAATTTGGCGATGGCTTATTTCTTTTATCTAGTGCCATCAACAGATCCAAACTTCAATTTGTCAAACACTACCTCCGCTGTACTTTGTGGTTAGTGCTAATTAGCAATTGTTAGCATGCTAGCATGCCAAATTAAGACGTTGACCACGGTAAACATTAAATCTACTGAACAGCATGTTGATGTTAGCATTTAGCTCATGTGTACAGCAGTTACAGCGGCTACTCTAGCTTTCTTCTCCTCACAATCCTCATACGTGCAACTTAACAGTCACTTGTTACGTGATACTTTCAGCAAATCTTACATATTAACAAGTTAAAACGCGATGACACAACAGCAAAACTGAAAATGTAGACGTGTGAAAACAGATACTGCAATCTATCAGCTAAATCAAGTCGGCGCGGCGTAATACAGTGTTTGTAATAGAATAGTCATCAGACATAAATGCCTTGAGAGCCAAATGTCTCACTGATGAGGCCGTTTCAGAGGCAGCGGATGAAAAGGCCAGCCATATTGTATTTCAGCTTAGACACACGCAGTCTGCCATGTTGTCAATTGATATATCATTAGTGTTTGAGGGTAATCCATTTGCTGCAATTCATTTTCCGCGCAAGCTGTTTTCCTTCAGTCTCAACAGGGTCATCGCCATCAGGAAACCACTCCTTCTGACAGTAAATCAATCAGCAGCAACACAAGCCCGATGCCAAGAGCATGATAATACATTGTGATGGTGAATCACCTGTTCGGGCTATGAGGTGGCAGATTTAAACATTACATTTGTGCGCATTAGCAGGAATTTCACACAGCTTGGGTCAGTTTCGTTAAAGAAGTTTGCAAAGGAAAGGTTCCACTCGAGCGATGCAAACAAACTTGTACGTCTTGCAGTTCTTTACGAACCATTAAACTGAAGTAATGGGATCAACAGCTTGTGTTTGTGTGTGCGGTGTGAGACAGTAGGGGAGATAAGGTGACGCACTGTAGTGTATCTCCATCAAAGAGACTGAAAGATTTGATCTGTAAAACAGGCGGAAGAAGGGGAGAAAAGTAAAAAAAACAACAACAAAAAACGAGAAACGTGTTGCGGTGTGTGTGTGTTGCAGTGTGACACAAAGCGCAGTGTGTGTTGACCGCATTTTATGTCACGTATGTTTCCTGAGGCCTTGTTGAACGTCTCCTCTGTCCAGACGCTGAGGTAACCCGCCATAGATTTGCTTTGAAAGCTCATCCTGAGCAACTAGTTAAGCCACATATCTTCACTTGTGCTTAACTAGCTCCTCAGACAGGCAACCTGTTCTCTGTCTCTCTCTTCTGTCTTCACCCCTTGTGTCTCCAGAAATTCAAAGGTTGAAGCTTGACATATTGGGATGTTTGCTTATTTGCTTTGCTGCTGAGAGCTGGACGAGAAGAATACTTGTCTGTTAAATACGACGCTACAGCCAGCAGTCAATTAGCTTAGCATTTAGACTGAAAACAGGGTAAGCAGTGCTCAGGGCTCTCAATTGGTATTTAACAGGTGCTTCTGATCTTCTCATCTAAAACTTGGCAAGAGAGAAAATAAGTGCTACTTCTAAAGACGTCCAGCTAAACCTTCAGTGAGCTGGGCCACCATGTGGACCCTGGTGGTGGTCTGTGGGTATAGTTTAAACTTGAAAGGTCAGCAGAGACAAATTAGTAAGGTCAGATGTCATTCTTCAGTGGCATACATACAACGCTAAGTAATTTGGGTTCCTTTCTTGTAAAATTTGGCAGTTTAGCGAGGCGACCTGTTTTCTTGGGCTAAGAAAATGTGTAAATTAGCAAATGAGATGATTTCCTGGTTGGCCCTTTCTCCTACAGCTATTCTAAGTGTTGTTAATGCACGGGTTCAGGTTGTAGGTCAGAGATGAGTGTCAGCTCAGTGCAGCCATGTTCTAGTGCTGACCTCGGAGTCACTGGGTTGCACACTGAAACATAAGCATAAGTAAACCAGCTGATTGTGTTATTTCTTTAGGGACTGATGTCAGGCGTAGTGCCTCTTTATGGCTACATGTCTTTTATTGTTTGCACACTCAGTAGATGTATTTACCTACCTGCCCTTCTCCCCTTTTAGCTACAGTGATACAGGGAGACTTTGTGGATCTCCCTACGAGTAACCCCATACGCTCCTTGGCAGAAGAGGAGACGGTCCTGCCCTGTCGCTACCAGTCTGATGAAGAAAATGTGATTGTGCAAGTCACCTGGTTTAAGAACAAACCAGATGCTACCAAGGAGCAGATCATCACAGCTCACCGTACTAATGGACAGACAGGTGAGTTGTCATTGTGGCCTAGCTCTAGTGGGGTTCCAGCTCCATCCATGGTCACTTTACACCCTTTTCACTCTTTAATCTTTAAAAGTTCCTTGAGATTACAAGTTGATTTGTCAGCTTAGGTTGACAAGTGGACGTCGGTTGGAGGCTTTTTTTCCTCCACTCATGGAACTAATGGAGCTTTAAGGCAAATGTTCACAACCGTCTGTTGTGTTAGTGTGTAGAGTGTGTAGAGTGTTAAATGCACTGTGGACTGTGAGAGACACTGACAACTTAGCTGTGATATCACACGAGCATTTCCATGCACTGTTTATTTTGGGTATCTTCTCTTTGGGTTAACATCTGCTGATTTAGGTATTGTGAGTGTGAGACATTGTGGACAAGACCTTGAGCCGAACACCCAAGAATGTAAAGCAATAGCAATAAAGGGTGCAGGCGTGTGTGTGGAACTGAAAGTGACAAAAGAAACCCTGAGGTCTGTTTTGAACTCGCTGGAAATAAATTTCTGTGTCACATCCTCCCTCACGTGGTCCTGTAACTCTCTCTCTCTCTCTCCCTCTCTCCGTCCGCAGCATTCGGGACGTGGTCTCGGCGTGTGCGCTTTAAAAGCAGCGACCCCACCGTGGACTCGTCCCTGGTCATCATGAGCACAGAGGTCCCTGATGAGGGCGGATACATCTGTCACATCAGCACCTTCCCATCTGGAAACTTTGAAAGAGAGATGTCTCTCATCGTGTGGAGTGAGTCCCACCCTCATCACTCAGCCCTACAGTAGAGCGAGATAACACAGTCGAGTTTGTCGCCGTAGGAATAGAGGAGCTACAACGCTGTACAAGGATATTAGAGTAATTGAAAAAGTCTTGCAAGTCACAGAGGGAATCGATGACATGTGAAACCTCATTCACATGTATTCTACAAGTTTCTACCTGATGACTAATAATGTCAAACACATCATAATAACTACATAGAAAGTACAAATGCCTTCATTGTCAGTCATTTTTCAGACTTCCCCCCGATAAAGAATCACCAGCAAAGGAAACACAGTGTGGTTTTATATATATTATATATTTATCAAGGAATTCATAAATTGTGGGAGTGGGACACATTTGATTTGATTTATTAGCAGTTGAAATTAGTGAAAGTTAGAAATTAGAAGAATATGTAAAATTCTTCTTATTATAAAGGCATTACTCAACACAGCCATTACTCAACACCCCTTAAACTCAGCTAAAGCTGTTTCAGTGGGATTTGTGCATATTCTATATATGGTGGCCTGGAAATATAAGGAAGTGATGCGGCAACTCAAACTTTGCTTAAATGTGAATGTTGCATGGAAAACTGTGACATCACCTTTTCCCAGCAGAGTCCTCCCCACGTAAAATCCATGTGAGAAAAGCAAAATACAAATAAATCAAGAAGATTCTCAAGCGAAATAGCAAAAGCTGTTCATGCAGGACCAGTCGGTAAGAGGCAGGACATGTGTTTAAGGGAAAGATCTCATGATGTCTACATGCGCATTTAACACTACCTGCTAAATGTGATTCTGATCAAGCATTTTAACAACCTCCCCCCTGCAGCCATTCCTATCTCCTCCCTGGACCCTGTGATCCTGGTCGAGGGGCAGTCCTACCGACAGGCCGCTTCCTGTCGCTCTATAGCTCGCCCACCCCCGCACCTCTCCTGGGACTCTGACCTGAATGGCCAGTCTGTAAATCGCTCCTCTGACAACGGGGCGGTCTCCTCGTACTATTCCCTGCACCCCATGAGGAGCATGAATGGCAAGAAGCTGGACTGTCTGGTGTGGCATCCCACTTTAAACGGCCCCCGCAGGCTCAGGCACAACCTGGTGGTGCACTGTGAGTAGTCATCAGATGCATACAGAGGCGGCGTCACTATATAAAAGTCAGAAGACATAGCTTAGGCCCAAACATGGACACATTCAAAACATGCAAAGGCCAAGCAAATATTTCAAAAACTGTTTCAGTGGGTGACACTGTCACAGCTTTACTTCCCGTTTTTTTTATCGCTGTCAGCATCATGTTATAGCGTGAGAAGATTTCACTCTACATTGCTCTCTGTTATCCACTTAAAGTTACACTGCCTGCGTTTCCTCACTTTATTAGAGACAACCAGTCTACTCATGAAAATGTGTTACTGTATTGTTGGTTTCTGAAATTGTCACTGGAAGTTGTCCTTCATAGCTGCATCAGCTAAAAGCCTGAATATTCACTGAACCTTCGGTCGCGCTCTTTCCCTCGTTTGTGTTCAACGTCTTCATTTTTTCCCCGCTTGCCTCAGCCCAACAAACCTGATATATCTTATTGTTCTTCCTCTCAGTCACTCCACATGCAGAGGTGTCTGGCTACAATGGGGACTGGTCCGTGGGTTTGGAGAATGCTGCCCTGAGGTGCGTGAGTGGAGGAAACCCCAAACCACAGAGTTTCACCTGGATCAGGTACAGTGGCAGCCGCCTCCATCACTGGCTGTCTGGTACGCCTGTGACTAACTGTCTGATGTGTCTGGTCACTGTTACTTTTCTCATGAGTTTGACAGTAATTATACCAATTATCGCTGCTATGATTTCACCAGTAAAGAGTGCAAACGTTCAGTGAAGCTGCACTCAGGTCGGGTCTAAGTAATAGCGTTACTTTTTCAGTTCCGTTAATCAGTAAAAATCAACATGGTTGGTAGGTTTTGATCGTTTCCTCGAGTCATAGTTGTCTTTAATATGACTCTGTGCTTAACAGTGTTGGCAACACTGTATGTTTGTAGGATTGGTTTGGGGAAGTGACCTCATCTTTTATTATTATCATGTCTGCTACTTGCCTGGTGTCACCTTAGATTGGTTTAAAAGCTGCAACCCTGTAAAGAATAGCTTGCATGCATATTACTAACTCAGTTTATGCAGAGGTATTTAACAGTTCAGTAACAATACATTTTTAATGTTTCTTGTTAAATTTGCGTTTAATTTTTGTCCAAATGCACAGAATCCTGGCGTGCACCCTGCCCTTCAGCCTGTTTTGTTGAGTTTTTGTTGCTGCGTGGAATGCGCCATTCATTTTGTTTTTGATACACATCCTCAACCGTATAGTTTGTTCAATTCTGCTCTAGTTATTGGGACAAACAGACGTCTGTTAAAGTGATGTGAGAAACGTATTCACCAACAAACGTAATATAGCCCAGAGAAGGACAGGGTTGACGTGTCCTCCGGTACCGGTGGCAATTACGCATACGGTTACCACGTTCAGAAGCAAGTCAGAACATATAATCACAAGCTTAGGACTTGTGACTTCAGATCCCAAGCTGAATGAGTGTCCAAGTAATGTCCATGAGCTGGGTGAACGCAGCAGGACGTTTCTCAGCAGCCTTGTCTGGTGTGAAAGGCAGTCAACACAATGAATTCTTTGCATTGTGTCTCAGATCAGTCACGGAGCAAAACATGATGCTAACCATGATAAAGACTAGCGTTTATTCAAATCTGTAGAGTAACTGCTTGAATGCAGTTCAGGTGAAAGTTTTTGGCAACCAGTCGTGTAACAACAACAAGAGCTTTGTTTGTTTATAAGAAAACATTAAAGGGCACCTTTAACATTTGAGGTTTATCAGATTTATTGAATTCATATTTCTCAAGTTATGTTGAGTCAGGAGCATTATGGTTAATAGATCCTATGAGCAAACTGTTCAGCGTTAGTTACCGTTTAAAGTAGTCTGATCACTTTCAAACTCAGTAATAACCTTTTCGCAGTATAGCGCGAGTGGTTCTCCACCCTTTCCACATGACTTAACCAAACAAGCCCTGGCATTGTCACCTTCTGATTCTGCTGCCTGAATGGAAACAGGTTCAAACGTTGCGTGTGTGTCATTTAAAAATGCAGCACACTGCTGCCCAGCTTTAATCCCAGATGAGGGCTTGACTCGAATGCCTGACTTCTTCTGCCTGAGTCGCCTGGTGTCATCTTTAAGCCGTTTCCTTTGGTGCGTTAAGATATTCTCAGGGTGTGGCGAAGCGTTTGACCAAAAAAAAACAAAAAACAAAACAGAAAATCAGAAATGTAAGCCATGAAGAGTTAGTGGAAGGGGAAAGGCTCCCATCGAATAACGAGAAGTGACAGTTAGGGCCCAAGGCAAAAGTTCCTTGCACACAGATACGTCTAAAATGTAAAGAATTGTGAGTAAGAGGTTTGATGAGGTTATGTTGTGTTTTGCCTGATGATGATGTGCAGATTACTGGCTGTTAGTCACGGGAACACACCTTGGGAAATGAGTTTTTTTTGTGTGAGTAAGGCTCACCAGACACACGCCATGCGTACAAGCATACGCGCTCATGACCCCGTACACCTACACACACACACACACACACACAAAACACACCGGACCAAGATCTCTAGTTACAATCAGCCTCTCGTTACTCGCGCGCGCATTTCCCATGAACACACGCGCACTCAAGAAACATTCGTCGGCTGCAGCGGCGGGCGAACCTGTTGGCTTTGTCAATAAAAGGCGGCAGGTGAAGTAACAGCCGGTGTCACAGTGTCGTGTTGCGGCATGCGCGGGGAGCAGACAGTGAGACGGTTTCACACGAAGGAGGGAGGAAGAGGGGGATGAGAAAAAAAGAGAAAGGGATGAACAGACCCAAAAAGGAGAGAGAGAGAGAGAGAGAGAGAGGTAGGCAGAGGGTTTGGGGGTGAACCAATGGGCAGCGAGAGGAGGAAGCGGAAGTGCAATGGCTTGATTTGTGTGAGATAGTACTGTGAAGCTGTGTCTGCTGCCTATGTGACAGACAGTTCCTCTTTCTTGCTGCTGGTGACAAAAGCGCAAATGTAAATGTGTGCAGCGTGTGGAGGTTAGTGCGTACTCCGCGAACAGAAAGCCGGGTTTCGGTGCATAAATTCCTACAACGATAAACACACCCCGGTATTTCTGGGCCGGTGTGGGTCGATAACGTTCACGGCAGCAGGCAGACATGAAGGTCAAGTCTGTTCAAACGGATTAAATCAAATACGTTCAAAACAACAACACCGAGGCAACACCCTGGATGGCATTGCTCACCAGAAAACATTTTCCCTGAGTCACAGTGCCAGGAACTGTGCGGTGGCTCCAAACAACCGAGGGACATTATTTAAATACTGCTGTAAAAAACTGAAAAAAGAGGCATGTTACATGATAAATAAAGGCACATTTAGCTGCTTTGTCATTAATTAAGGTTAAAATGTTTTACTGATACACATACACATACACATTTTCTGTTTGTGTGAATATAAATATACACATGTGCAATAACATGTACTGTATACATATATACTTCCACTGGTATTAATATATATTTATTATTTCCACCCACTTATTGTCTGTTGTATATATTTTTTCTTCCACTGATACATTTTTATATTTTTTTATACTTTTGTAAATACGTTTCTACCCTGTGTGCGCCGTCCTTCTGGTTTTCCTGCTGCTGTGGCACTGTAATTCCCCCGGTGTGGGACTAATAAAGGAATCTAAACTAATCTAACACAGTAAACTGCACCACCTACAGGAATTTGCATTTCATAAGGGACTGTTGCAAATGTCACAGGGCGGAGAGCAGATCAGACAAGGTGGAGCGTTATAGGTTGTCTCTTTTCTCCAAACGACTCCTAGGAATGTTGTGGAGGCTGAATGGTATCTCTCCAGAGGGCACATCATTTGTTATTTGTGTGACAATGTGTAGAGTTGCCATAAGTGAAATCTTTTGATTTAAAAAACGAGAAACATAGACACATAGATGCTGTATATAGATACTGATATGTATCCATATACAGATTCATAACTGTACCCTAAGGACATTCAGAAGAAAGCGCCAAATTAAAATGAGGGACTCAAATGACCTCCTAATCTGAATAACATGAGAAACCCATGCATTAATCTAAATGCACTGTGACGTTACTTTGTTCTTTTCCTGTTTTCAGAATGGGTGAGGAGTTGCCAGACGGTGTGATCCTCCACCCTAATGGAACACTAGCGTTTGGGCGTCCCCTTATGTTGACAGATGGTGGCACCTACCAGTGCGTGGCGAAGAATGAAGTGGGCGAGGGGAAGGCGGAGGTGGAGATCTCTGTGACAGGTTAGATGACGGCGCTGTCGACATCCTCACACTCACAGTCAAGCACACATTGAGAATACACTCCGCTCACATGTACGTCCACCTCACTGTCCTGCGTCTTACTTTGCAGAATCTGTCTCCGAGGAGCACAAAATGATGGAAAACATGCTGATGATCACTGTGGGCGGCGTGGCTGGCTTGCTGCTGATAATGATGCTCATTATCGTCATCACAATCACTTGCCACCACAAACGCAAGAACAAGATACTGGAGCGGGAGCTGACTGAGAAGAAGTACGTTGAGATAACGTTTAATTAAGACGAGATAAGATGAGAGGAAGCTGTAGTGAACTCTGCAGGGGAAGAGTGTCTCAGAGAATCAAGTGTGAGACAAATCGGGTCTATTAGGTGCGTTACAGCTGACAGTAACAGTGGCAGAGCATGTAATGTGGCATCAGAGGAGTGAAAAGTAGAAAATTCAGTTAGTAAATGACTTTGCGGGGGAAACTCCAAAAACAAATGCGTGAAAACTAAATAAAAGATGAAAAAAGCGCAGCGTGAGCGACATTAAAACTCAAAATGCTCAAAAAACCCCCCCCAAAACATAATTCACAGTGGACGTCTGCCAGTTTCTTTCATCGTTTCAATATCAGTCTCCCTTTTTTTCCTGTCTGTGTCTCATTTCTCAGGGAGGAAATAAGCACTCTCTCCAGGCAAGCTTCTATCAGGAGGATGAACTCCATCAGCACGGATCGCAGAGGAGCGGTACTATCACTGAATTATTCTTCTCGCTTCTAACATACTGTCCCACCAGCTTGTGTTTTCTCCGATGCCTCCATGACCCGATTCGGGCTGTCAAACTTTATGACACCGCTGATCGAAATCAGTCGACGGCTGCTCCCATTTGGTTCTCCTTTATTCAAGGATTCTTATGAAGAGCTGTAATAAATACCTAATACTGTGCTCTGTAACCACCAGTGTTGGTTAGCTGTCAGACAGTCAAATGCTGGGAAATGTGTCTGTCATCATTCGTCGCTTGCCCTACTTTATTTGTCTTTCCAAGGAAACGAGTGAGTGGGAAGTTTTGAAAGCGTGTGATGTTAGAGGCTCAGACTTTGGTAAAGTTTGAGTGGGTCCTTATCCTCAGTCCCACATCTAATCCAGCCCTCTCTTTCTTTCTTTCCATTGCAGACAGAGGAAAGCATCCCTCTGAGGGTGGAGGGAACCCTAAGGACCAGCATGTCTTCCCTCGGGGTCAGTCTACATATCTATCTATCTCTGCATGCAGGGCCGGGGCCGGGGACTGAGGCTTTACTGTCCAGATGCCAGATGGCTAAGTTCTGAGCTTCAACATTTCAAATCTGAATGTAGTGCATCCCAGATATTGACATAATCATAATCGAAATGACATAATCAATGAATTAGAATCAGTTATTCTGAATTGTACTCATTGCTCATATCTATATGCTCTATATGCCCTGTTTTTCCCACCTGGATGAGTGATTACTTGCTCTAAATGTTGTTTACCTGTAAACTAAAAGCAAGAGATAATGTTTTTTATAAAGGGTTCTCAGGATTGCCATTACTGCTCATCCTGCCAGCTACTGCTTTTTCCATTTATCATTTGACAGAGCTAACACGTTTAGCAAGGGACACGTTTTAAATGTTCAAAGCAGTGGTTCAAAACTTTGGGAAAATCACTCACTTCTTCACTTTCTTGATGAGAGATCGATGAGATGGTGGATAGCAGGAAATCATCACTCTTGGCCAACAAATAGTTGTTGTTGCACCTGTGTTTTTTCAAAAAATGTAAACAAGCCGGATTTAACTCATGGATTATGTTATCTAAGACGGAACCAAGTCTGCCGTTTGCTCCTGATTGCAATCTTAATGCCGGCCCAAGCTAAAGAAGAGAGAATGCAAATAAAGCAAGCACATTTCCCAAAACTCTGAGCCAGTGCTTTAGTTCATCCAATTGCATTCCAAGTAACTAAAGTCATCTGAGTCTAACTTTGGCTGCTTAAAATCCTCTTTCACGTAACACACTTCAGTCTAAATCTAAGCATGCAAAAGACATTCCAATCTGTGCACCTAATTGGATTAAAAGTGAATATGTGTGTTTTCCCTGTGCTGACAGGAGCAGGCTCACTGCCGCGACAGCCGATCTACTATCTCAGGTGGGCGGGGAGGAGGAGTGCTCGCTTTAGACTACCTGGGCAGACCAGTCCTGCACAACAACTCGCGGAGGGGCAGAGATAGACCTGTAGATAGAGACGAGGAGAACCGACTCAGAGTGGAGACATATGTGAGGAACAGTACTATGTCTTTGGTAGGTGCATGTCTATTTCTGGGTATGTCAAACCCTGATTTCACCAAATAATGGAATGCATCTCAACCAGCTTATTAGATGATGATGATGATGATGAAATTACTTTGTTTGTCTTCACTCTCATTGCAGCAAGAAACACGTTTCCACCCTCCACTCATGCCATCATCCTTCCCAGTGGTACAGTCCACTGAAATTGTAAGACAGATGAATGGCAGTGCCATTATCCCAATGGATGGGGGGTCACGGCCAGGAAGTGTAACCAAGAATCACCACCACCCTCCTCTGAGCTCCAACTACCCACCAGTAACAGATGATGAGGACGAAGTGGACGAAGGTTTGGGTGGTCCTGCCAGTCAGGAGCATCCTGATGACCAAGACAGTGAGACCAACAGCTCCCAGGTGTCCGAGGCTCACAGCGGACGACGCTATCAGCAGTCCAATGGCACACTCAGACCCAAATCCCGGCAAGGCTCCACTGTGGTCAGTCCTCATGCATCCATAATCCACAAGGCCCAGATAGTTTAACGGCGGCAAGAACATAACATGGAACTGCAAGACCGGCCAGCTCCTGTCCCTGTCTTGGTGGTTTCAAATGCGGATACACTGACCCAGAAAACCAGTTTATGGTCAGTTATGGAAAATCTGCACCTTGACATCAATGCTGCATCCTCTTTATTGTTTGTGAACTCAATACGCAATACAACAAACTCTTGATTAGGAGAAAATGACGTTCCAAAGCATCAACCGGACGCTTCCGGATCTCCGGCTGATGTTTGGGGATTTGTGTTGTGTATTTCCCCGGATTGCAGGCACAAACAAAGACAATGTCACAATATTTCCGGCGCAGCTACTACAGCTTCTAATCGCAGGCGATACTCTTTGCTCATCTTTCACAAGACAGCGTTTGTTCCTCTAACACGCTGCAACCGACAGGTGAATGCAGCTGGCATACCTTTTATGGGGGATGTTGACAGCAGTCGAGAACAGTAGGGAATCAGGAAATGCAAGAGAAGTAGACGAGGCTGTGGGAATGTTGGCACATCAGAAAAGCAGATTGCGACACCTTCCTACTTAGGGTGGATTTTTGCTTTAGTGGAGCTCAGCTCAGTGGTGCTCAGTGTTAAGTTCCCTTACACAACACGGTTTTGGGATCTGATCCAAACCATGGGCTTGTTCTTCCCTTGCCACACCTGCAACATGCATACCTCCATATTGTCTTACTGTCCTTGTGGCCTTGCCTTAAGCACTGAGACAGTTTGGATCAGGTAAAGACTTACATACAGCCAAAACATGACTAGTATCCCTTACATGTACTGATTTGGCAATCTGTAAATGTGTAAAAAATGTGTATATATCACCAAAAGCAGTATGCCTTTTTTACTCTAGTGGCTGTGAGGTTCACTGAACTGAGCATTTGATCTGATTAGTGAGGAGGACTTTGTTAGATTCTCCCAAAGTCAGGCTGGCCATCAAAACTGACAAGTGTGACTGAATCCTTCTACAACAACGTGAAGGAAACAGTCTTTGGGATCTTCTTCGCCATGCTCCTGATTCGTGCCTTTGATGCTGCAATGAAGGTAGTCTAACTCCACGCCAGATCTTTTCAGTCTTGTCTGTCTCAGAGTGAAAACTAAGTTCTGTGAAGCCAGTAACATTGCCAGTAATGCAGCAGTTGAGATCCACACAACTCCTGAACTCCAGACACTGTTAGATCACTTCTCCAAAGCTTGGAAAGACTTCGCACCGACCATCAGCCTGACAAAGACCAAAGTTCCCAGACAGTGAGGATCTGCCCAACATCACCATCATCAACTTTGTACCAGGTGTTATCCACCAGTTCACCTACCTCAGATCGATCACTAGGAGGGCAGCAACAACACTCACCTGTGCTGGAACAGTTAAGAGGCTAACAGATACCGTGGCAGGTAACAATGTGTTGTCTGTAAACTGCTGGACTACAGCACCACTTGGACTCAACTCCTTCCATCTGAGAAGTCCACAGCCCGGGCTTATTCTGGCAAGATAAAGTGACCGACACCAAGGTTGTGACCCACGCCAGGCGCCTCAACATGTATGCTCACATCAGACAGCAAAACAAAAGACCTGCTGTATAGAGAACTGGCAACTGGAGGGACAATAAAAGGCAATCCCCACCTGTGGTACAAATATATCTGAAAAACAGATATGAAAGCACCAGAAGGTTCATGCAGCTGACCACACCAGGTGGAGAGGTGCCCTACACCAACAGCTCAAGATAGGGAAACAACAACTGACGGACGCTGCAGGAGAGAACGCGCACAGATGTGACCTCTGTGATAGAGACTGCCACTCTTGCATATGGCTTCTTAAACACAAGAAACACTGTCAATAAATATACATTGCTTGCCTGATGCGATGATGTAAGTTGAAACGCTGTTTCATGTATTAAACATGCACAAACACCCTAAATAAGGCGCAACGCGTGTACGTTGTGTCACATCATGCATGCGCGTACATTCACAGTGGATGAAAGCGCGAAGAGCTGCCAAATGTTTGTAAAATACACCTTAATTTGACCTTTTTTTGTGTCAAATGACATGTTACTGGTCTGCTTAATATGGCTTCTTCTTCTTCTGACCACCATGACAGAGGAATGTTACATGAGTTGCTACAGATTTTTAACACTGTGGCGAAACAACTGTAATGTTTCGTGTGGTTTATCTGTTTTTGTTGTTGACTGTTTATACCTGTTTTAGTATTGTTTTGTTGTGTTACAAACCTAATCCCCGAACAATCTGCCAAAGGGACATCTAAAAAAAAATCACTTTTGCTTTTTTTTTTGGCAAATATGAAGTATTATTTTGGTTTTTGACTCATGTTTGGTAAATAAAATTAACTGCTATTGACAAAAGCAATTATGCGGCGGCGCCCAACAGGAAACAGCAGCAGATGAATGGTATTATGTTTAAATGTAGGTTGTATTCGTTGCAGACAGTGCCCCCTGATGTGCACTGCTGGAAAGTGCAGGGACCTCGAATGAGTCTACAGACTGCTGTACTATGAAAGACTCTGCGTTCCACTGTGATTTTGGAAAATGATCCTGCTTGTCCTGGGCCTGGATTGGCATTTATTTTGAGGGTTATGTGTGGGTATCACCTTGTACTGATGGGTTGAAATAAATGTGCATGTTTTTTTTTGTAAATTTAAAACAAAAAATATTGTCTGAATCATCTAAATGGGGCTTATTTACATTGATTCCTGTTTGCTAAGGAACTGTCATTTGAGAGTCCCGTGGATTTTATTTTGTTTACATACGTTAAACATATTTGGCTCCGCCCGGAAGTGTGTCATGAATGATGTCATGCAGAAGGAGGAAACAGATCTGGACAGCTAAGATGGCGGAGGAGCAGCAGGAATCATCACAGGGAGAGATGGAGGGTGAGAGAAACAGTTCCAACAGTCCGTACTCAACAAATAGCGCTCTTGCAACCTCGTGCGAGCGAAGCCTACATCCATACGAGTGTCCGCTCGGCTTTTCAGCCGTCGCCTCCTCCGGGATAAAGGCGGTTGACACGCAGCGGTGAGGGGGAGACAGAGGCCAGAGCTGCTCGGCTAACGTTAGCTAGCTACCATTGCTACACAAAGAAAAAACGCTTGTTTAGTTACTGACAGGGCAGCAGTAAGTGACAGTGCCGGGGCGTTTGACTTAGGGAAACGTTGAAAGTGATGGCTTAGCATTAAAGACAAAACACCGCCATTTTTGTTGCTAAAACGACGGCTTTACTCGTGACCAGAATTTGTTTTGTTTTCGCACAGGTCGAGCTAGCCGAGTAGCCGACTGACGTTAGCTGGTGTTGTGGATTAACTAGTTCTCATGTTAACTGAAGACAGTGGACCCACTGCGTCTGTTTTCCGGTGGCTGCAGATGTTAAGATTGAAAATAGAGCTGTCCTCGTGAATGCCTCACATATGTCTATAGATTATTACAGTTAAATTCATAACGTTACCGGTAAAGCTTTCCTCATATCTGCGCGTGCACTCGTTTCACCAATCAGAGCAGCTCCTCTGTAGCTCTTCAGTAAGACTCATACACAAACAGATTCCTAATGACTGGAAACAATAGCCTTAAATTAGTGCCACTGAATGCACCAACCCTCTAACCAGGCATTTCTATAGTTACAGGTTGCTAGGCCACCTGGCTTGTATACCTGAGGCAGTGCAGCCAGATCTACCTTGATATGCAAGGTGCACTGTACAGTATTCGGGCTGTCTTTGAAGACAACCCCACCACAATACTGTCAGAGAGAAGTCTATTATTCAACACAGATTAAAGTTATATTTAGTCTGTGTTAAAATGTGGATTGCATAGGTGTTACTGCCACACGCAGTTACCTTGTGCAGAGTGTGTATATAGGTGGCTGCTGCAGCAATTGTTTGTCTCGTAGCGCAGCAGATTTTTGTGTGTAACTTTATTCAGCTATAATATTTCTCAGCTTCAGCAGTCCTTTTTTAATATCGGCCGCTGCTACTGCATTTGCTGCATTGTAAATCTGCAGCACTGACCTTCCAACATCCCAACACTGCAGCTCTACAGCAGCGTCTCTGTTCAAAGTATTGTAATGCTGCAGCAACGTTCCATTCAGGCGTGCTTCATAAACACCTGTCCTGATTTGATGCCGATTTAAAAAAACCCTCCTGCTACATTCTTCATCTCATATGGATCCCTCCAGCGCTGACCTTGTACCAGCTCTGCCATCACAATGGCCCATATCTGTCTCCATATTCAACACTGCCCCCCGAGCCTAATTAATCTGTCCCCTTTCTCCTTAAGGAGTGAACTGCCTTGCATATGATGAGGCCATAATAGCGCAACAGGACAGAATTCAGCAGGAGGTGAGAAGTCCCGTTTTATTATCAAGAGCACTTTTCTTTTACCTTACATACATAAACAGAGATGAGTTTCCATTCATCTGCATCTGAATAACACATTATCAAGAATAAAGTCATTGTTTGTGTTTTCTTTAATGGCCTACTGAATGCAAAATGGACGTGTTGATTAAAGCTTCGCTGTAAACAGTAGCATTGACTTTGATTCGTTATAGTAACTGTAAAACTTGCCTGCACTTGATGACGATTTGTTGTACAAAACAAACACAGTCGATCCAAATTGTGGTGAGAGTTCTGTAAAATCTAATGTATGACTGCCTATCTGCTTCTGCCAGTTAAAAATGATAACCCTTGTCATAACTTCAAGCAGAGCCCGCCGCTGAGTTGTTACAGTGCATGCACTAATTTTAAGATTTTGTGTGTGGGTGTCTAGATAGCCAACAGTAACCCTTTAGTGTCGGACAGACAGGACCTGTCGGTGCTGCAGAGGGAGTACGCTGATGACGACACGGTTTATCAGCTCAAGATCAAGGTCAGTCAGACCACACTGCCTGCTCTCAGGTTACTGCACCCACACCAGGGCACATTTCCTCTGCAGTCCAGGTTGTCACTATATTCAGAGCCATAAAACAAAACTGTCTGTTGTCTATTATTTACAGTTTGTATGCTTTATATTTCTTTCAGGACCTATACAAAAAGTACTCGTACATTCGTAAGACGCGACCAGATGGGAACTGTTTCTACAGAGCCTTCGGCTTCGCACATCTCGAGTCCCTGCTAGATGACAGCAAAGAGCTTCAGAAGTGAGTGTCACAGTGGAATCTGTGCCGTAGAAGCTGTCAGACTCCAGACTCGAGTTCACACTTCTGTCTTGTTGGACTATCGAAGTCAGTTTTGGCACACTTTTGTCTTTACGTGGCTGTGCTGCTGGCTGATTGGATATTTTTCCATATTTTAATATAGATTTGTTTTTTGGTAACAACATTTAGTTACACAATCATGTTTACAGTCAGTTATCATTTATTTTCTTTATTGTCATGGTGAAATGTTTGTTTTTGTGAGAGGCGTGTGAATGATTTATTGACGAGATTAAGAATGTGGGCAAGTTCTTCAGGCGTTGCTGAGCTGTGGGGAAACTTCAGTTGATAATCTGCCTGTGGAGAGAGGGACAGGAGGGGATTAATAGGGATGCCAGTGACACTCTGAGATGTGGTCCTGATGATGGCTTCAATTGCTGCCGTTAGTTTTTTGGAATTACACTTAACAAGTCAGTCATGATAGTCACAGTGTTATTGAACACATGTATTTTTTTGTTTTTGTCTGTTCAGGTTCAAAGCAGTTGCATCTAAAAGTAAACTGGACCTGGTTAACGAGGGTTTCACCGAGTTCACCATCGAAGACTTCCATAATACTGTGAGTTTCCTGCACATGAAAAAGCTACAGTCATTGTTTTTTGTAATTAACAAATGAAAATGAGAAAATTATTAAAGTAGGAGAAAGTATATTATTTTGTTTGTTTTTTGCCTTGCTTCTGTAAAGTAGGTACAAATGTTGTTCATAGCTCATTCTGATCCTAAATATAAACAGTAAAATGTCCTCAGTTTTGTAGAATGCAGAGTATGTCTTGTATTCAGTTGGGTTGAATGTGTGATGTCTTTCTGAATTATTTTATTAGAGTTAACTGTAATTGGCTCGTTGCCCTGGCAACTCTCAGTGGTCATCTGCCAAAGTACATGATGTATTGGGTCAGCTGGATCAGGCAGACACACTAGATTTGGCCAGTTGGATGATAAGTTGGCAAGCAGGACGCGTGTATATCAGTCTAATGATGTAAATAATGTCTTTCCTCCCAAGTTCATGGACCTGATCGAACTGTGCGAGAAGCAGCCGAGCCTGCAGGAGGTGCTGGCCTCCTTTAACGACCAGAACGTGTCAGACTACGTGGTCGTGTACCTGCGGCTGCTCACCTCAGGCTACCTGCAGCGAGAGCATAGCTTCTTCCAACACTTCATAGAAGGAGGACGCTCCGTCAAGGAGTTCTGTCAGCAGGTGGGTTTAAAACCATCACATCCATTAACGTTTCAACTTAATGTCGGCCTAAGTCTGGGGCCAATATCCTGTCAGAACAGGCTGTGTTGTAAAGCATTTCAGCAGAAGAGCTGGTCACCACCAGGGAAAGAGTTGCTGCACTAGAGACGGGTTGTTTTAAAGGTCATATGTATGTGCATATTGAAATATTAGATCAATATATGACACTGCTCCTTACAGAGATATTATCAGTGCATGCGTTCTTTATCCTTGTCAAAACCAGCTGCTCCTTACCCACAATGCAAGGCAGCTACCATCAGTTCAGACAGGGATTTGTGTTAATGGTAGTACCTACGAATGTAGCCTTGAGCTGCTAGCCTGAATCAGAGACAAGGAGCAGGCTACAGGTGTTTGGTAACCTTTCTGTGGATCACAAACCCCGGATTTATTTTAACAGATGTAATCTTCAGAAGCAACAAAACTATCATATTTTGGTCTGCAAAACACTAAATATAACTTTTTCCACATGTGCAGACTTCTATACAGGCTTTAGCAGAGGGGTTTCTGTATATGTGCTCAGCTTGTGCTTTAACTAGTTGACCAGAACAATCAGGTGTATTTCTTATTATGTCTGTTTCTTCTTTTTTTAAACGCACGTGCTTATTTACTAGAGAATGATAGGTCAGTCAAATGGAGCTTTAAATGAGAGCTAATGACTGTAACACTTGAGAGATGTGCCTGTGAAGCTTTTTGCTGCTTAAAACAGTACACATTCAGCCATCTGTGGATAAACAGGAATGAAAAGCTGTGTATGATCACAACGTTCAGCATCTAACCATTTAGGTTGCGCAGCTGAAACAAAGTCTCACCGCTAACGTGCTCGTTTTTCTTTATTTTTCTCTTCCAAGGAGGTAGAGCCAATGTCTAAAGAAAGTGACCACATTCACATCATCGCCTTAGCCCAGGCCCTAGACGTATCCATCCTGGTGGAGTACATGGATAGAGGAGAGGGAGGAACTGTCAATCACCACGTCTTCCCCGAAGGCGGCGACCCACGCATCTTCCTCCTGTATAGACCTGGCCATTACGACATCTTGTACAAATAACACTCCTGGCTCCAGCTCACCCCATCCTCCTCCTGCTGCGCGCTACTGCAGCGGGTTAAGAAATAACTTCAGCAGCCACGTTGATGAAGCATACATCCGTGTATGAGCCTACACTCATGTATTTGAAAAAAAGAAATAAATAAAAAGATAAAATCACATTACATACCTCCCCTACCCCCTCCCCAAGTTTACCCTCAGTCATCACAAAATGGTTAATTAAAAATCTTTGGAAGAATAGAAGTGACTCCAGGCATTTAGAGTTGTACAGGTTTTTTTTTTCTTTTGTGGTTGTAAATGTTATCTACTTGCTCTATGTTGGATTCTTTTCCTTTGTTACACTGCGTTTCATTGAGTTTTATTAAAGGGATTTACATCTTATCTCCTCTCATGTCTTTTCAGGTAGAACTTTTCCACAATACCCGGCGTTATCAGTTTACTGCTTATGTTTATTTTATTTTAAAAAGGACGTGCTAATTTGGATTTAATAGGTAAACACTTGATTATCATTCTAAACCATACAGATCCATCACAGTGTACCTGCTGCAGGTCTACATTAAAGCATTAGAGAATCAACTGAAAGGCACCGTGGGGCTGAAGAGGTTAATAAAATAACTGTAAATCATAAACATTTAGTTAAATCCCGCCATCACCTTAGCTTTAAACTCAAACTACCGGGAAATCCGTCTTAAACCCTTAACTGCACACACTCCATCCAATGCGTGTGCTGCATTAACTACAGGAAAACAGCTGCTTCATGTTTACAGATCGTCCTAGACACCTGCAGTGACGCACGCGTAGTCGCGCCGTTGCTGCGTGAACAAAGATCGTCGTATGCGCCAACAGATGCTCCCCTGCTATCGTATCCGTGGACGCCAATAGTCGCTGCAGCACGTAAACAGGGCAGAGTGAGAGCTCTTCGTGCAGGACTTCAGCGCAGAGGAGCAAAGCCACAGAGGGAAGATGTCTCCGTTCGGCAGGTCGCTGACATTTACCGGCAGGAGAATAGCCGCTGCGTGCGTGCGACGTCACTCTTCTCTTACAAGTACGTTTGATCCAAGACCTAGTGTCTCATTTTATGTAGCCACTGACTGATATCCTGCACCCACGTTGGAACTGCTAACACATGGCAGTGGCTAGTTAGCCTGCTACAGAGAGTTAGCCGCATTACTTGTCCTCCAACGTTGTGACAGTTCCACTCAGTTACCACTGCTATTAGGTACACCTACTGCAGCTTAAACTAATGCAGTGTAATGCAGCCCTGCACTAAGTCCTACCCGCATCAGGGTTCTGCTCAGGGCTGCGATGCAACAATGCGTCAGGCAACACAAACTCCAGGCTTCAAAATGACCTTACAGATCAACCACACACCTACAGAAAGTAGGCGCAATTGCAGTACAGTTATGAAAGTGCAGGAAAACATCTAAAATGAGACATTATGTCTGTACCTTACAGGACCATGCAGACAGCTAGGTTAGTAATCCATGTATGTCTATGTTTTACTGTTGACTCTTATGTCTTCTGGCTGTGTTTCTTCCTAGCTGAACTGATTGAAAACATGGACAAGAAGGCCACCTGGGACCGCTTCTACACTGAAAACAGCAGCAGGACAGCCACCTTCAGAAACTTTGAGTGGTTCTTCGGTTTCGATGCCGTCCGGGACTTCATCATGCCCCTCTTGCAGACTAAGTCCAAGCCAGATGCCCTGCTCCACGTCCTGGATATGGGCTGTGGCACATCTGCTGTAGGACCCTCTATTTACAGACACTCCCCTGTCCCTGTCCGAGTCACTTGTGCAGATATTTCCCCCATAGCTGTGCGACTAATGCAGGAACACGTCCAAACCAAAGCCATTGAACCCCACAATCTTACTTCACAGCTTGAGTTCGTAGAGCTGGACTGCACACAGCTTCACAAGCACTATTGCTCTAACAGTCTAGACCTTATAGTTGACAAGGGCACCACAGACGCATTGCTGAGATCTAAAGAAGGGAAGGGGAAGGCCGGGCTGGTGCTGAAGCAGTGTTTGAAGGTCCTGCGGAGCTCAGGGTCTCTGCTCCAGTTCTCTGATGAGGACCCTGATGCCAGGCTGCTGTGGCTGCAGACTGAGGCACAGGAGCACGGGTTGATGGTGGCAGATGTTGGCGTGCAGGAGGTTGGGGAGCTGAGGGGAGTGTGTTACTACTGCTATCAAGTGACTCCTCGTCCTGTTGCAGGGCACTAACTGCTACCCCTGGGCCCTGACATTGTCAAACACGTAAATACCTGAACATGATTGTCATAAAAATGAATATTTTGTTTTCTTCTCCATCTTTGTTGTGTTTATTTTACTGTGATCCATATAAGTCACCTCCTGTAGAAGGCAGATAATGCATCCACCTACTGCCTAATACAACTAAGCCAAGTGCATGTCTGTTTAGCATTAATTGAAAATCAGTTTTTGGAGCTGGAAGTGCCTCGCTCTTGTCTTTTTCATTACTTGTTATACACTGACATCTAGTGGCCGGCGCACAGCTTCAGCCGGTATGCCACCATGTAGAAGTCACGTCAGTTTGCGGTGAGGATGTACTGTACTGCAGTGTCTTTTTGATTATAGCTGTGTCACAAGACCCTTGAGGGTGCAGATTGGAAGCTGCATCTTTAAACCACGGCCGCATTGATGACGGGACAGACTGGGTGGCACGCTGTCTGCCCGGTGCCAGGGCTGGGACAGGTGTGAGCTCGAGCCAGACATCAGCGAAACTGCTTTTTGATAGTTATAACGGCCAAGCATTTGAGTGAACTTGCACCTTCTATCATACATATCATATATCACATTTCTGATGTGCAATGTGGCCTCTGGGTTCACGCTATTCTGCTAATGGCCTCAACAAGTCGACCTGCAGGCGGGTCTTGTGACATTACTCGCATGAGGCGTCAACTTTGTAAGGGAGGAACGAAACAGAATGGAAGTTACTCTGGTTCTGTGAATCCCTAACTTACCAAAGTTAGTCGGAGTCATCCTCTGGGGATTTTGAATGTCTGTTGATATATTTTAGTGTTAACTGACAGGCTAGCAAGCTGCCACGATGCCATGCAACTAGCATGGAAATAAAATACTTTTTTGTTTCTAATAAATTTCTGATTACAGTTGTTTTCAATCGCCTGCACAGCAACTGATGCACTGTACAGAAAACACTGTATATCGTTATCATTTTCTCATACAGCCCCCCTGTTGTTACTCATACACTTTCCAACTTTAAGCTTAAAGGAGTTCCTCAATCAGGTTTAAGTGGGTGGTAAAAGGGCAAGCACAAAAGAGGTCAGCTAAGGTCAGCTTGTAGTACCAAAGCTCAGGCTGATTGGTTCAATTAGTGTGCAAGTGTTTGCATGTGCGCTGGTGTGTGCACGCTGCCGGTTTCAGGTATGTTTTAAAGTGTTCTCCCTGTGATTGCAAGAGATTTCATTCTTGAACAGAGTGTTTAATATAAGATACAGCGCGTCGTGTTTTGCAAGTTGTATGTTGCAGAATTAGCAAGTTTTCGGTGTCAGGAACGGTTACTAAAAGGTTTGATGCTTTTGTCTAGGCTTAAAATGTGCAAGCAGTAGCAACAAACCGTGACAGACCTGTCAGCCGATCTGTGGCAATATTCTTGGTGCAGCAACCCAAGTGCAAAAACTTTTATCCAGGACCTAAGTAGAAGAAGCCTTTTGGCAGTTTTTCAGATTGACCTGCCTTGACTTTTGGCTGATCTGACGTAAAACCACGACAACACAAGAAATTCAGGCTCAGCATGAAAAAAATATGTGAATGTGTTTTTTTTTGGAGAATACAAGAAACCTTTAATTTTTTTTTTCAATTATACATTCTCTTTATGCTAAAAAGCACCTCAGCATCCTTTTTATGTTTACCATATGTTCATTGGTTATGTGCAAGTGACAGGAGAAAAGATTCATTGGACAGGTTTTAATATGTGTAAAAACGAGCTGAAACATGTGACACCCACCCCGTGATTATATGTTTTCTAATGTTAGATCACAGCTGAAGTTATACAGTGCATAGCTTTCTCACAGGACACAATCTGTTGTTAATATATGAACATGTAGCAGAATATAGAACCGACGGCAAATGTGCTGATTCAGATGTATTGAGTAATGACGCTGATGTTGCCCGCAAACAGTCTGATCCCAAACAGCTACAGCATCAGTGACGACCGCTGAAACAAGTAACACAGTGCAAAGAGTGGGGTACGCAGCAGTCATCACGTCACAGTGGGCTGTGGGCTGCGCAGTGGATTTTTAAAATAAGCTGAAGAAGGTTGCAGGACCATCACCTTCCTCCAGCTGGACGTTCTTACAGAAAGGTGGAGGGATGAGCTGCTGAGGGTCCGCCAGTCCGATGACGTTGTTGAAGAAGCTGGTGGTGAAAAACAAAAAAGGGACTTGATGAAACCAACCAGATAAAAACACCGAGAGACGACGTTCACGCTGTTTAGGTTGAGAAAGTCTGATTTTTTTACATTAATGTCAGAAACGTCTCAAAAAAGCTGATCGTGCAAGAAATTTGACACTTCCCATTTGTGGGTTATCATGTGAGCGCACAGACCTGGTGATCACCCATCCGCTTTTGTCGGTGTGAAACAGCGTGCTGACAGGGATGCATCCGAACTCAGTGACGGTGCTTATGTACTTTGCTGCAGGAACCGGAAGGGTGAGAGAGGATCACAAGTGAGCTCAGGCACAACCGGACGAGCTGGTTTGTGAGCGTAATTTTAATGGGCAGACATTAGAAGGAAGAATCACTGAAAGTCATGTGCTACATGACTTGACTCATTTTGCATTTTGTTTTCCGGAATTTCCTCCAGTCTGCTGTCACTTTACTCTACCTTTTCCCTTTTTCGTCTGCAGCTCTCCTGTCCAGGTGTTGACCAGGACTCCCTGTCCTGGACCAGAGGAGCTCCCCAACACAACCTGCGCGAGCATGGAAGCGTTCTGTGGGATCTCCAGCGGGTGGAAGTGGACGCTCAGCGGCTTCTTGGTGCATGTGCGGTTCCTGTAGTTAATCGTGTACATAACACCCTGGAGGGCACCAGCATACAGTCATTAGTGACTTACACAACATCTCCCCATAATGTAGATATCAGTGCTCCAGTTGTCGTTACCTGTTTGTAGAGTAGAAGCACGTTAACATGGAAGGTCTTATTGTTGTAAGTTCCGAACTCTCTGAGGTAGATGCGTTTTCCCAGTGCATCATAGCTGTACTTGGCATAGACCGTCAGCTTCTCACTTTGGGTGGACTTAATAAAACAACAAAACATCATTACATGACTCCAAACTAGACTTTTCTCAAACATATATGGTCAGAAATATTAAATTATAGCATAACTACTTGTGGGAAAAGATTGAAACTTACCACAGAGATGCTTCCAGTCATCAGCGGTGGGGATGCTGTTAAGATGAGGTAAATCTTTTTATTGTTTTCTTGTAAATTGAACAGTTACATTGCAGCTCTGCTGAGTTTACAACGAAAGATCTCAACACTAAAGCAAAAACAGAGCAGCACAGTCAGTGCTTATAGGAGGTTAATGGCTGTGATTGAGGGAGGAAAAACCAGATGTACAGCATCTGTGTCGTACTCACTGCATCGATGTGGTCTGTGAGCTAAGCAGCTCACTGACAGGCACACAACCAGGACGAGGGCTCTCATGCTGTCCGACGGCAGACACACTTTCATCTACGCACAGAGGCAAATGTGCTGCTGCTTCAGGGTGCTCACTTCCTTATAAAGACGCCAGCTCAGCTCCCAGTCTGTATCCACTGCCAGGTTTTCTTTCAGACCTCAGTAGCTTACACACTTGTCCTGCCAGGGGAAAGTTGTGCATTTGAAACTTGAATATTGATTATGGAGCTCTGGAAGATGACGCAAGCAACATTGAACTTCTCCTTCATGACTGGAGATCAACCCCAGACACATAAAATATGATAGCTATGGGAGATAAGGCTGTATTTTGAGTGGTAGATTCTTGCAAACATGGACACAAAGAGACAAACTGAGCTCACCTGCGGTGCCTGCAGCTGAAACCCAGTGACAAATAAAAAAGAAAAGAAAAAAGTCTGTGCAAAGCAAGGCCAGTGACAAAATACTGATGAAGCTGGGACTGAAATACAGCCTGACTTTGGCTCCAGCTTTTCCCAAACTTGGACAAAGATAACGTACACAGAAGAATCCCTAAGTGCAATGACAAAGGCAAAGGACTGACGTTTAAATCCAACTGTGTGTGTGCTAAAATTCAAAGTGAGATGACAAAAAACCAATAGAATAATATACCAAACTCAGTCTCACTCACTTGTCCAAACAGCAGCTGGATCTCTCAGCCTGGCTTCATCTGAAAGAGTGCAGAGCTTCAAGTCACAGGCTGTGGATGAATAGCTGCTTTAGGTCCTGCATGTTGACCTTAACACTTTTCCTCTATCTTAATGGAAAGCGCCACAAGATCAATGATCAATGAATGATTTAAAGGAGGAGTCATACTATATTGTGCATACCAGGCACAAGCCCAGAAGATGTCCAGGGCAGAGGGGCAAGTGTAGACCCACCTCCCCCATTCCCCCTTGATTGTCTTTGTCCCTGCATTAACCAGCAGGGAGTGTCAGAGAAGCAGCAACCACAGTCACCTCAGACAAGCTTTGTGTCTGCTGAGGAGAGGACAATTACCACGTGTGACTTCAGACTCGTTGCGTCAACAGGGTTAAAAATGATTATTCTTCATAATAAATGATGTTACAACATATGCAGACAAGAATTAAGACTGACAGCACTTGAGGACCCAGAAGAAACGACCGCTTCAAAGGGCACATCTATTACTGCAATCGGTTGCGATCAAGTTTTACGAGCAGACTGTTTTATGAGAATAAGAAAATGAAAGGGAACATTGTCACACTCAGGTGTTCTTGTAATTTTATTGATAAAATTAAACACAACCGTTAAAAAAAATGCATTACTGCAGTCTTAGCTGGAGTTAAGCTGAGATTCGGGGGCTCCTCTGATTAAAAGCTTGCAGACACTGGTCAGAGGAAGCCCTCATTGCTTGTTGAGGAACAAACTGAGGAAGTCTGTCGGCTCCTCGTCAACGTCAGCCATCATCTCATCATCCGGACAGAAGCTTGGTGGGATGAGCTGACTGGGGTCTGAAATCCCAATGACGTTGTTGAAGAAGCTAGTGAACAGAGAGACAGCAACATAAAAGATGACGTTAGGATCACAGAGTGCAAGTGTTTCTAATGTTTTGCTCTCCACAGTGATTTTTTTTCCCGTGCTGACGTGAAACTGACCTGGTCACCACCCATCCAAACTGTTCGGTGTGGTACACGGTGCTGACAGGGATGCATCCGAATTCGGTGACTGTGGTCATGAAAACGCCTGCACGAACAGAGATGTGAGTCACTGTCTCAGTAACCTTGGGATGAATCAGTAGAGTTCTAAACATCGCCAACCCTTGAACCTGTGTTGTTTGGCAGCTTTCCAGTCCAAATGTTGACCAGCAGTCCTTCTCCAGGCATGGATGAGCTGCCCACAACAGCCTGACCCAGCAGGGATGCGTTTTTTGGGATTGCCAGAGGCTGGAAGTCTGCCTTCAGGGGCCTTTTCTTGCACGTATGTAATTGTTCGTTTATCTCATACATGCTACCCTGATGGAGGGAAGTTGTCAGATGAGAATGATCATTGTTTATTTTGACTCATTTAACTTTTTTTTTTTACTCTTTAAAGCCTGACTTTATGATATAATAATTGAAATATTTTGAATTTAATGTCGATCCGTTTATGTGACATTCTTTCAGCATGTCACGTAACGTCAAAGTAAATGGTAAAAGCGTTCTACGTTAACATTAAAACGCTCACTTTAAACTATCATATTACGTGCCTCTTTAAGCACTTAAATCCATACATCCACATAACTGCTAAAACCTGTTTGTCAAACCCAGACAGTTAAATGTGAACTCCCAATAAAGAATTTGGTTTTGCTGAAGTGATACCTGACGGAAGAAGGTTGAATGAGGAGTCTAGACTGAGGGTGATAACATTTTCTGAATCAGAATTGGAATTTACAACCCTTATTTTTTGATTAGATATATGAATTGAGTAAGTGTAATCCTGGTGGGGTTCTCCTACATAAGAAAAAACAGTTTTCCCAGTCCCATATCTTTGCTATGTTCATGTCGTTGCTTTTGCCACCTTTCTGAAGAGCAGAAGTGCATCATAGGTGAACGTCTTGTTCTCGTAGGTGCCCATCTCCTTCAGCCGTATCTTCTGCTCCAGGGCATCGTACAGATACTGGGCGTAGACCCACAGCTTCTCGTTCTGTGTGGACTGGAGAAAGACGATGGGGGTGAGTTTGCATCCCTTCTTTAACATGTTGTACTTGCGCGTAGTCATAATGCTCACTCACACACATGCACACACTTTGACACAATGAACACTCACCACAGTTAGGGCCCCGCTCAGAAGAGGAGGACTTGCTGTGTTATGGAAAAAGTGAGAAAACGATAGGAAATTATAACACTGTTTGATTTGAAAGTGCACATTTGAGACAGTAACATAGTGTTGAATGAGGCTGATTGCTGTGCAGTTCAACAGTGGAACAACAAACCATAAGAAAGAAGAAGTGAGAAATGTGTTCCCTCCTGTATGTTACTTACAGCACGGGTGAGGCTTCTGAGCCAGACAGCCTGCCAGTAAACACGAGAGCGCCACTAAGAGTCTCATGTTTTAAGGATTCCACGTTCCTGCTCTCACACAGCCACGAACAGTTTCGTGCCTGGGACGCGAGTCGCCTCCTTATATATACAGACCCCAGAACTCTGCGCCTCCAGGTTTTCTTTTTAACCCCATCAGCCGTATGACAGAGAGTGAAAAGCTATCAGGTTCCCATCAAGATAAAAGACCATAAAAGTCAATATCTATTCGTACAAAGGACGCCTGCTCTACTTTATGCTTGGTTAATATTTACCACGATGAGACAATCGTGTGTGTGTGACAATGTGTTTGTGTGCAACCGTCAGGGGATATAACATCTACACAAACAGCACAACAAAACTTAGAACATATGTACCTTTAAAAGACGATAAAATACAATTGGTGTAATGTTCACTTTTTTAATAAGTGCGTTCAAACAGAGCGAGCGTGTGTGGCTTGTGCGGCTTGCGCACAGTGGGTCAGGGTTGAGGAATGTTGTTTGTGTTCACAAAGGATGGAGGCTTGCAAGCCCAGAACTGGATTTTGGCTGAAGGGAGCGGAAGTCAGCCATGCATTACATCACTGTCATATGATGTGGAGGTGAGTGCGCCTGCGGCCATCACCTGACTCAAACAAACCAACATCTGAGACTCACTGCTTTATTATCATAATCAACAATCTGAAACTCGGAAATGTTCAGTCAATGACAAACACCGAACATTAACTAAGGTGAGCAGCTGTCACCTGACTGGCTAAAGTACAGTTGCCTAATAATGTATCATGGGACCTATGATTCACAGAATTTACAGCAGAGATGCTGTAAATTCTAGTATCATATCAAATACGACCCTGTTACGTTCCGATGAAAACAGGTTTCATGTTGTTCGCTTTCAACCTGCTTACATTTTTACATACATAGTAGCTGGAAAAGGGACGTTAACTGGGGCGGCGAGCAGTGAACTTGACATTACAGCGACAGCGTCAGGTGACTTCTGCATTGCCGATCCAGTTAGACAGCAATCCGTTCAGTCACACGGTGAAAGAGACGGTGAATGGTGGACTGCGATGACTTTATTTCAACAGCGCACAATTATTTTATTATTCATTATGAGATGAAATGCTGTGCATGTGAGGTATCTGCGTCTGTCTACATCACCAAAAGGATCACAGTGGTCAGGGAGTCATAAAGGGATGATCTGATGTTTGGTTGAAATAGAGAAGTATCGGCTGTGTCATTAAAATGGATTTACTTCCACAAAAAGGCCAATTTCTTCTTTAGGTTAAACGTCCTAATTTAACCAATAGCCGAGCTACAAATTAAAACAGGAAGCACAAGAAAACAGAGAACACTTAACTGAGGGCGGGAGGTGACAGCATGCATGGTGTGAAAGTAGCAAAATACTGAAGGGTGATGTGATATGTGGGTGTGAACCCAAGTGTGTAGTCTTTTTACTTCTTGATGGGTGCATAGGCCTCAGTGAGTGCGTGTAGTAGAAGTATTAGTAACGCACGTGTGTGTGTGTAATAGAAAGAATTGCCGACTTAATGATTTTCTTTTATTTGTTGTTGTTTTGATTTACTGACACCAGATAAGACAAGAAGCTATGTCTTGGTGTCAAAAGAGTCTAGAGCATCACACAGGGAGACAGACACATGAGCTTAGTTTTGTTTATTTGCACAATAATGAGGCTGCAAACAGAAGAAGAGAAAGATAATGGATAAAAATGGATGCTGTGTTGTGCAAAACATAGAAATCATTCTCCACCTTTTTGAATGTGAAGGTCTGAGGAGAACAGGCAAATTATGAAAAGTATGGAGGTCATTGCTTGATATTCATATTTAAATATAAACAAGAAGGTTTGAAAAGACATTTGCCTTTTTTTATAGACAGCTGTGAATGTTGAAAATAAGGTGCAGATGGATTTAGATGGCCGTGAATGTGAAATCTGTCTCAAACAGCTCCTAAATACAAGCAACTGGCATTGTATGGTAATATGTAGCAGCCAGAACAATACCATAGTGGCTTATATAGGGAAAAATATTTACACAATGTAGGGCAATAACAAAAAAATTGAAAAAAAATAGTGTTTTGACTTTGTATGGCTTTTCAGTAAGTTTAAAGAAAATTGCATATAAATACACACAAACGAAAACACGCACACACTCTTAACATCAGCATCTCCTCAAGGCTTCTGGGTGAGAACATGAGTCTGTTTGACCACTGGAGGTAGTTTGAGCAGCTGGCAAATGCTATTGCACTCTGGTCCGTGTTGCTCTTCCAGAAAGTAATGGAGGCCTCTGGCAGCAAAGTTGGAAGGGCCCTTGGGTGTCTTGGTGGAGTGAATCTGGGGGTCAGTGAGGTAGGTTAGCCCCTTACCATTGGCTGTCACCCATCCTGTGAGGAGAAAGGAAGCAGGATTATGAAGAAAACCACAATATAAATCTCTGAAGACGACACCTCAAGTCTGTAGCAATCCTTACTATCAGTGATTTCAGTGATCAGTAACATGGACACACCTTGTAGGTCAACAACAACTTCCTGGCAGTCAGAGAACAGGTAGGTGAAGTGTCCAAAGGCAAGGCCGTATTCTGTAGCCTGGAAACTCTCGTCCTTCTTTCCAGTGTTGTTGGTCAGTTTGACAAAGTCTCCGAGCATGTAGGGCTCCACTGTTACACAGCCCGCTATCTCGTTTCCATTTAAAATCTATGTCCAAGTGCAGAAAACAAGGAAGAAGTTAAATATATTAAAAAGTATTGTAATTATTAATATTTCAAAGCTTGGCATTTAAGATTTGGCCTCACCAGTAGTGCTTCCGATGGAATGAAGAAGATTTGAGCCATGACCTCCTTGTCGTAAAGACTCTTATTGAATTCAGTCACATAGTATTGGGCCGTCATCTGTCTCTCCACATCCTTCAGGTGAAACTGGATCTCCTTTGGCTTCAAGTAATCTTTCCCCACATAACTAAGGACATAAATGCAGATAAAGTCAGACTGAAAGTCATCTTGTTCAGACTGTGACGAAAATGTGGATACGTACCTGCTTAACCTCTCCTCCTGGTGTAAAAACAGGACCCATATTGCTGCTCTCTGCTTGCCCTGCATCCCCATTGGCTCCCCGATGTAAACACAGGTTTCCCTGGCTGTCCACAGCCCCGTGACTTTGGAGAACTTCAAATGAAGAGCACCTGATATGGATGACATTCAGAGATTAGCAGACAAATCCAATCAATGTTCCATTGATTCCTAGAGACAGAAGTACGACCAGCCTCCAGAGCCACAGCTGCACTGTGAGGTGTTCATTGTACAGTATGGCTTTGAGCTGAATGCTAATGTCAGGATGCTGATACTAAAACATGCAGATGATGAAGATTTCAAATACAGCGGTAATCCCTCACTTACTGTGGGCAGTTCTGTATTTCTTGAGTTTGAATTGTGTCTTGTCACTTTGCAATCTCTTCATCAGACATTCATGACAAACTCCGGCCAGCAGGGCTTGGTAATCCTGCTGCGACAACAAATACTGTTTTTTGGGATCAACAGTCACAGAGCTGTTGTTAAGGCAGCTGTAGCACAAAGGGTTCTTCTTAAAAGAGACGTTTGCTTTTTCTGTTGAAGTGCCTTCACTGCATTGGCGTCCACTCTGAATCTCCCCCAGCATCTCAAATGAGCTCTCTGTGGAGGTTTCAGTGGAAGTGCCCTGTTCTGGGATGAGGTCTGGGATAGCAGGTTTTTCAGACACTGAGTCAACTTCAGTGTCCATATTTGGGTCAATCTGAAGGCTCTCTAGAGGTTTTGGCTTTGGTTTGGCAGATGCCTGGATGTTGTGCAGATTGTGAGCTGAATCACTGCTTTCAGTATCGAGAGTTTCCAAGAGAAAGAAGCTCCCATCGGAATCTGATGATTTGCTTTGGCCAGTTCCCGCTTTTGATTGGGTATTTGTCTGAGGTTTTCTGTTTGTGGGGGAGATCAAGTCAGCTGAGATTTTCTCCCACGAAGACTGGGAACCGAAACTGTCACTGAGGGAGCTGGAGGATGATCTGAGAGTGAGCTGGGATAAGGATTGGGCTGCTCCTTCATCTGCTGATGGTTTTGGTGCTCCAACGACATCAATCATCCAATCCTCCTCAGTGCCCAGTGTCTCTATTCCAGCCTGTATCACTTCAAACCTCCCTGAATCACCACTTGGACTGAGGGGGAGAGTGGCAGGTGTTGCAGATTTCTGGACCGTACGGGATTGACAGCCCTGCAAGTCTTTCTTCTTGATGTCATTAGCGGGTTGGAGCATGCTGTATGACATATCATCATCTACCTCGGTGGTCAGACAGCTCTGGTTGCTTGCATTTGCTTTATGTTCAGTGGCATTACTTTGTGTGTAGCTGGTGCTGCTAGGCCTCGGAGACCCTGAACTACTCAAGGAGAAGTTCTGCCATGACGATCCAAGGTCATCTGTGCTTTCTAGAGTGGTACACAGATCATGCTTTTGAGGCGGGTGCGCAAGTGATGTCTTTGAACCTCTCTGGTGCGAATCGTCTCCTTTGGGAGCATCTTTTGACACCTTGCAGGCCTCAGTGCTACATTCTGTGCTGAGTGTGCCAATAGTTGTCCCCATTGCAGTGATGCAAAGCCTACAAAGCCTTGCTCCGTCTATCTCGTCTTTAGTCCCTTTACAGTTTGTGCTAGTTGTCTCACACAGTGTTGCATGATACTTTTGGAATCTCTGCATCACCTTAGCAAAACCTTCCAGAGTGAAACTTACTGCTGTGTCTTTGATGTTTCTGTAACTGTCAGGGATAAATGACCCCTTGTCTGAATTAATAAAAGGCTCAACTCCCAGCAGGGTCTTGACTTGGTTGACCAGATGCATGATTTCAGCACAAAGGATGTCTTTGTCTCTGGTTCCTGCATCGTAATCATAGAAACTTCCTAACGCTTCTTGGCAGGCTTGAGTCGCCTGTGCTACAACTTCCTGAGGTGTGCCGAGCCATTTGTGTGCGACAGTGAGGGAATACGCAGCCTTGAGGAAAGTGTGAAGCTCTTGCTTGCTGGTGACCAACTCTCCCTCTGCTTTAGTGAGCAGACCGATGGCAAAGGCCTCTCTTGCCTGCAGGAGGAAAGACTGCCTTTGAGAAGAAGGGCACTGTGTTGAGAAACTGTACGATAACAAGCAGGTCCCTTGAGTGACCTAAAAGAGAAGGAAGGATGAAGAATAAATAAAATTGGTACTTCTTCTGAAAATGGTTAAAGTTGAACTAGTTTATTTATATCTCTGGAACCTCTGGGGAAGTTGAAGGGGGAGGCAAATGATGCATGAGCTTCAATTTGCATTAAAGTTTGAACAAAGACTGAGTCACAACTCAAATTTAAACACACAGACAAACACATTTTTAGATTGAGTGCGGGTTACACTTTCTGGGGACATCATCATCATCATATCGTTATATCATAATCATTTTCACACTGTGACTGGAATGACTGAAGAAAATCCTCTGAACTAAGTTTAAGTCAGTAAGTAGGCCACTTTTCTGGAGCTTTCCATTGGTGGAGTAGCACACCTGCGTGCAATGTCGTCAGCAGCCTCCCGCAGAGAGCACACCTCATCAGGATCCTCATCAGTCGTTTATTTAAGTCAGAGCTGGCAGCATGCTTCTGGCTGCTTGTGAGAGCGTTTTGTTGGTTTTTCTTTTTTCTTTTGGGTTTCGCTGCCTCAGTTGCTTTTTTTTTTTTTTTTTTTGGTTCTTGTGTTTTAATTTGAGAGGCGTCGGTTTCTTTCCTACCTGAATTCTTCACAAAAGAGTTTCCACTTAGATTCTCCTGAGTCTCAGAGTCTGCATGTGGGTCTGTCAGCCTACCTCGTACCACGCAGACTTAAAAAAAACCTGCTAAAGTGGCAGCGCAAAGCTAACTAACTGAACGGCAATATCAAACTTCAAGTTAAGACTCAGCAAAACAAAAACGTGCGCTGGGAGGTGTCGCTGTGAGTGTGTGTGCACACGGTGACACGCTTTGAAAACCCCTCATTTAGGTCGATTGCAGGAAGCCATAACTAGACAGGTGTCAGTAGAGCAACTTACCACATTGGTCAACACATAGAGCGAAGTGTACTGGCTGTACAGTACGGCCATCTTGGCTGCTTGGGCTGCTGAAAGTAGACAATGACTCCTGTCCCCGAGTAAAGACTGTTCCAAACAACAAGACATAAACCAGACGTTATACAAAGTCACAGATATACAAATCATTGTGTCAGTTGGACTTACCAAATCAATGTCTGGCTTGGTCCTAAAAGTGTGGAAGTCCTCATCATTCATAGACACCAATATGTTGGCCAGTATGCCGAGAGAGGTTCCAATGCCCTATAAAATATATAGCCAGGAAGAGCAAAGGTTTAAGGCGTGCAAAGTGAGATGTGCATGTTTCATAATGGGGCAGCTGTGATGTGATGACATCGTGGTTGCTTGGATGACCTTTTTATCAGGTTTAGGAAGCGCGTAGTAGCCAACCAGGGAGGCCCAGATCAACTCTGCAGCCTCCAGCCACAGGCCTGAAACACAGCACGTAATATCCTTTATATCAACTTGTCAGTGGAGTAAACCTTCTTCTTTCACTCAGGGGGGGGAAATAGATGGTACCTAGCTTTTGCAGAGTCATTCCACGCACTTGAAGACTAACGGCCTGGACAAGAGCCCTGTCGCTTTCAGAGTGGTACACCCAGCAACCTGTATGAGAAAGCAGAGATCGGCTTTTGATTCATCCCAGACTTTTAAAAAACATATTAAACTAACTTGCGGAGGAACCCACCTGTGGTTCCGCTGTTATTAATGAGGCTGCTCAGAATGTATTCTGCCTTCTGTAGTTTCCCTGTGTGGAAGACGATGATGATGATGTCAGAAATGCTGCTCAGACATTCATTTACTACCAGTTGCTCCTCACACACAGCCCCACACTTTACCAGAGTTAAGGTAGACTCTGGCCTGTCGTATGACCAGCTGGGGGGCCACAGGAGTCTGAGGGTGGCGTCTGTGTAGCAGCTTGGTGATCCTCAGCAGCCGGCTCGACTCGTCTGTCCAGTAGAGAAAGCGGTCGACTAAAAAGGCCACACCCAGCGCAGAGTGTGCCTCCTGAGCCGCGATGGAAGCCTTTAGAACAGCCTGGACACGGTTAACATTTTTTAGCGAGTGTGTTCAACGCCGCAAAGAAAACGCGCCTCAGATGTGCGATCATTACCAGAAGCTGAGCGAGGTGCTTGCTGATGAGGTCGCTGAGGTTGGCCTTGTCATTGGCGCTGAGTGACTGCTTGTACTGCCACTTCTCTGGCACAAAGGGCCACTTCATTTCTATTGCCTCCTGCAGGAGAGAGGCCAGTTCTGGACACAGCGAATCTACAGAGAAATATAAGTAGAATTTCTGAAACCTCAAATATCAAATAAAATGAAAATAATAATACATTTAAACAGTCTACATCATCACACATCATTCTACATCTAATGCTCTTATCTTACCACATGTTGCCAGAGGGCCTCTTAATTAAAGCAGCAGCGTGTAGAATTTAATGGCATCTAGCGGTGAGGTTGAAAGCTGAGGTTGCACCAAATTGAATGACCCACCACCCACCCTTCCCTTCCCTTCCCTGCCTGTAGGAAAAACCTCTGGTTTTAACCTTGGGCCTTTTTAATGGAGGAAGTGTTTGGTTTATGAATTCTGGGCTGCTCCAGAAAAATGTAATAGAAAAGGCTCCTCACAGACTGCGTGAGGTCACTGAGTTTCACAAGTCGCGCCGTGCAACGTGGATTTAAGCAACTCGGCTGTGACTGTGCAACATCTACATCGCAGTCCCATCACTGTGCATCATCCATCTGCAACAGGAAAACGAATCCACAATCGAGCCCCTGCAGTTTCAGTGTACATGAAAACAGCAGTTCTTCTATTCGGGTGATTAATATATTCATCTTGAATATTATATTCCATTCCACCCTTTGGAGTTCTGCACACCGGATGTTAAATGAAACATTTGCAAAAACATTTAAAGGAGAGCTACAACAGGTGGAGAAGGGGACGTACTTCCCACATTCAGAGTCACTGTAATTTACCTGAAGTTGTTTTTGGACAGTTTTTAGGTATTTTACGCTTGTGCTGCTGAGAAAAATCCCCTCACATGTGGAATGGATTTGTGTTATTCTCAAAACAACCCTCACATGTGGCTATTGTGTGAGGGCAATTCCAACCCCACTTCCTCTTGGCCTGATCCCAATCTGACTTCCTCCTATACTCAAATGAAAAATGACCAAATAGCACCATCTTGTGTCTGACCTCTGCAGCGACAGTAGCTCAGCATCTCTGCCTCAGTGGGCTGCGTGGGCTGTGGAGCTGCCGCCACGGCTCTGAGACACTCTTCCAGTAAACCCCCCACCTCTTGACTGTCCATTCTGGTAAACAGATGGTGCAGCTCTTGCCTGGGATGAAAGGATATCCTCCTTTCTTGGCCTTTCTCGAATCAAGAAAAGGGGAATCCAATGGACTGTCCAGACTGCTGTTGAGAAAGGATTGCACCATCAGGACTATTTTTAAATTTCAAAACCTGAAGGATTCAATCAGCAGATGATGAATGATGACAAAACTCAAACCCAGATGAATGAATGGATTAATGAAACAACAGAAGCAGAACCTACACATTTCTTTTCTTTTTTTTTTTTTTTTACATTAAAACCCATAAACATGTGCTGTCCTGTAAGTATTATGGACAGTACACCTTTGCTCAGGTGCCTGTGTTCCCATTGAACTGCATCCCATGGGATACGAAGTTACAACAGTGGCTTTATAGCAACACATGCTTACAGTTAATTATGGAGTATGCTGATGTTGCTATTACATCACAGGCTGACAGTTACAATTATGCCAACACACAGTGAAGCTGCTGTGATTTTAAGAATGTAAAAACAATTACAGACACACCTGAACAGGAGTGGAAGTCATCAATTACTCAAGTCGAGACAATTAAAACGTTTTTTTCTGAACTAAACTTCTAAAATATAATCTTAAGATCGTCTCTTGTTATTTTTATCCGATTTATAACAAAACATTTTCTATTTGCAGTAGGTAAACAGTGCATACCGTGAGCTTTCCTTCGTCTTCCTGGTGTAGGGGAAGGACTATACGGTGCTGCCTTTAAATGCTGTCGGAAATGTCGCAATTCCAACGTGAGAGCGCGTGTTATTTCCAGTATTGTGCGCGGCAGGAATAAACCACAGCGGGGAGGAGACGGTTTATGTCACAGTGGGGGAAACAAATAAGTGAAACAAAAGAAAACAAACAAAATAACAATAGCTTTTGGCAGAATCCGAATTATCAGAGCGGTGTGCAGACCAGGTGACAGGGAAATGTACTCATACTGTTTGTTTAACCAGGTGCATTAGTACTCTAGAATTCTACATGCATTTGTTGTTCATGCAAACCAAGGTCAAACATTTATTATGCTGTTATTTATTCGTTTACAAAGACGTGCAACCGTGATTTCATATTCAAATAGACCATTTAGTCGGCAACAAAGAAGATGAAGAGTTTTGAATAGGACATATCCATGTTATATTGTAAAATGAAAACAAATCAGCGTTTCACTTTTTATCAATGGCATTGTTTGCAGATGCCATGTTCAATAAACCTTAGCAATGCACAACAGACAGTATGTTAAGGGCTTTCACTCACCTGATCCCGATTGACCTGAATGCAACATGTGACGTTATGCAGGGGGTGGGGGGCAGAACCTTATCATGCAGCAACAGGTACGCGGTACTGTATATGCGTACTAACGCAGGGCAGTGACAAAAGCTGCGTTTCTCATAAACCTATCCTAGATCCAGAAGTGTGTAACAAATGTTACTCAGTCAGTGAACGCATTTACATCCGTCTTGTGTTTATTTAAAGTAATAATAAAATCTTCAAATGCTTGCACTTTATCAATTGCACCTGAAGGCAGCACAACCTGCGGCTATCAGGAAACGATTTTGATAGACAGGACGCAATAATAAGGTGGAGCAGCCCGCAATATGAAACACCGTTACGGTGTGTAATGATGCGTAAGGCAGCACGGAATACACAACAGGCATGTGGACATGTGGCGTTGCTGTGATACTGCCAATAGGCGGGACTGTGGCTCTGCAGTGTGATTGGGAGCTGCACAGCTGGAACATGAGCGGAGGGCTGGCACGCGGTCCAGCTGCGGCCAGATGACTGAGCTCAGCTGCTTCTCCTAAACGAGCACGCATCGCATCCACAACTTGCTTCCGAGCGCGCCTGGAGAGGACTTGTGCGCACTGTGGGGGTTAAATGTGCCGTGAAAACTAAAAACACCCGCATAGCGCATCCAGAGCACAGCCACCAACAAGGATCCGAGTGTGTCTCTTCTGATTGCTGTTTTTGGTTTGGTTTGATCGTCGGCGCATGACCTGGTGTTCCCGCTCCGGAGCCAAACAGGCGTTTTGAGTTCGGCGGCGCTGGTGATGTAACGCTTTGCATCTCAGTGCTCTCACCAAAACTATCACCACTGTTGCCTCCTCTCCCAGAGCATGGGACCCTTCAAACTCTAAAGGTAGGAAACGCCAGAACTTTGGACGTTAATACAAAACTGACGCCGCTTTGAGCTCGTATGGATGTTTTTACGCATGGCGCATATCAGTTGTCTGTCTGTGTGTGTCTAGCGGAAACCCGCCACGCTGAAATGTTAGCTCATGTGCCCCGTCTTCTGCTCTGTGTGCACAGTGTTTGATACTGCATTGCAACAGTGGGTGAAGCTCACGCGTGGACTTGCCCTCTTGCACCATCAACCACAGCGATGTGAGCTTGACTCATTCGCGGAGTCATGAATGCGCTTTTGTGATGAGAAAGTGCGCACAGCTGTTGTGCTCAGGCTTGTAGAAGACGGGTTGCGTCCCACAGCTGTTAAATATCTGCTGGGTGAACCATCAGCGGGCCCAGTCTTTTTTGGGGGGGGGGGGCACTGAGCAGAGCAGGGGAGGATGGAGGAATGCTTGTTCTAAAATTAGACTGAGGGAGTGGCAGGGTCTTTAGCCCATGCTTGGACTGGGTTGGGAATGATGGTAAACAAAAGTTTGTTGGCATGCAAAGTTGTGGCTTGACCCATCTGGAAAGAGGAAGGGAGCGGGGAAGACAATGAAGCTCAGCTGGAACACGTTCCATCAGATCTGATTCATCTTTTTATGGCCGATGGCTTTGAGGTATCCATCAAATGGCACTGACGCTCACCCTCAAGGCCCCTGAGCAGGTCTGCTCATATCCACTGAGCATGTTTGCAGTGACGGGTGTTCTCCACGATTGGGTAACAACACCGTGAATCAGCCTCGGCTGCTGAATTAAATGAGAGAGGTCAAACTTACCTTTCCCACTTTATTTTGGTTCAGTCAGCCCCTCATTACCTGCTCCCTGAGACAGGCTGCAGCTGCCCGACTGCTGTGATTCAAGGTGATTTTCTCCCACCGCCCTCCGAGCAGCGGGGATTAGGAGGCATCTCTGAGCGCCGGGGCTGCTGATTACTTGCCTTTCGGCGTCTCTGCCGACTTCCTGCTTTATCCACCCATGTTTTCAGTGTCACAGCGGTGGGATTTGACTTGTAAGCTGTGACTGGCTTGCCTCTCTGGACATTTGAAAGTCTGAGCAGCTGTGGTGTTGCAGCCTGTCACATCCTTGTGGCAGGCAGAAAGTCACTTCAGCGTCTTTTATTATTATTTTTCTTTTTGGTAATATGCCTGCTTTGGCCGGTGCTACATGTTGCTGATTAGCTGCTTCTGTTTTGAATATTGGACAAGCTGGCTTTGTGTGCAGTTGTTCAGCCAGATCTGCACCTGCTTCAGAGAATGCAAATGAGGCTGCGTCCAACATCAGCCGTCATGTGCGCAGCACCTTCACAGACAAATATGTCACCAAAGCACAAATCGATAAAACAATTAGCCCAAAGCCCACTTCATCAGGCCGTGGCTTATTTGATCATCAGTTACCTCAAAGTAACCTCTGGCCTCTGTGATCTCATGTAGCAAATATGTGAAGTGGTGCTCAAGCTCCAGTATTGTGGGGAAAAATCAAGTTGAAGAGATTTCTTAAAAAAAAAGCCTCTGCATCTCCGTTTCTCCTTTCTCTCCTTTGCTGCCGCAGTGCAATTACTTCAGGCCTCTGGAGCGGCCACCCCTGATATTTAGCATCACTTCCAGCCACCTCCTCCACCTCAACCTGCAGCAGTGTTTCACTTATCAGGAAAGCCAGCCATAATTGGATCTATTGTGCGGGGCCGCTGCTTTCTGCCAAAGGACCAAAAGCAACAAATCTGGGAGGAGGAGGAGGAGAGGAAGGAATAAAATGTAGGCAGAACAGAGAGACATAGTAAGGAAGTGGGAAACGAAACTCAATAATTATAGAGAGCAGCATCTCAGTGTTGGAGTCATCGGGGTGTGTGCAGTCCAGTGCTCTTTCTGCCCCCGTCCACTGCTCGCTTTTCATTAGCTCATCCCATCTTCTCCTCCGCCGTCCCTGCGCGACGCTCCTAATTAGCAACAGTTCTTGTTTTACTTGCGCCATCGCATTCACACCGAGCATTTATCATTCAGTAAAGCTGCAGAGTCGGAACTGCATTGCGTGACAGCCAAGAGAGACAACAGAGGTGTTCACGGAACTGCGCCTAAGCCACAAGGAGTTTGGCTGGACAACAGTGAATTCTGACGTTAAAAACATTTGGATTTGACGCCTTTGAATGCGAACAGGGTGTCTACTAATTCTGCACAAAACTTCCCAAACTCATTCCAGAATTGCTGGGACCAGACGTGACATCGTCTCCAACTCCTCTGCCCCCACCCGTTGGATTTTTCTGTCCCTCCGTCACCTCTTCAACTCCCATGAAAGGGCACAGACCTTGTAAAATCGCAGCCTGTCAAAGCGCTCTGCCCTCCTCACCTTTAAAGGCATGACTGGAGCAGAGAAGCTCAAGCAGAGTAGTTGTAGAATATTGGAGGGGAATGTATCTGGCTTGATAGTGTCAGACCTGAAGAGCTATAAATCAAGCTGCGGCTTGATTTAAATCTGTCACACAGAAGTGGGCGAGCCTGGTGGGAGGGATCGAAAGCAGTGGCTAGTGGCTGCTGTATCTCCGCTGGCGTCGATTACTCAAGGCAGTGAATTAGCGGTGATGGTGATTACGCGGGTGTGATTAATTAAGGTTTCAGTCGACTGGCATCCTTCTGCGCTACAGATGTTAGGCGTACCTCACTCTCGGAGATGGAATCGAGAAATGGCTGAGTGCAACATCTGCGGTGTCGTGCACCTGCAGTCCAAAAAAAGTGCACTGGCTTCTCTACCTTTTTGTTTCCCTACCCTGCCTGTTTGCAGTTTGTGCCGCTCTTTATCGGAGCGCGCATCATGAATGGTGTATTGTGACTACAGGAAACTGTGGGGTTTGTGGTCTGCTCAGGGATGCAAGTCGTTTTAGGGAGGAATACATAAACAGGAACTAGCTGAGGCTAATGCTGTTAAACCGGCCTGCAGGGATAATGAAGAGACCGGCTGGGTGAATCGAAAGCCTCAGCGCTAGAACATGACATGAAAGTCAGGAGGAGGAGTACGGCTGTTAAAATAAAACCACCGTAGAGCTCAGCAAGCACCAACCCTGACAGGCAGGAGGAAATGAAGCAGATAAACACTGCAAAGGACAAATTAGTCTCCACGCGTACAGTGTGTACCCTGCTCTGCAAACCACAGATATTTCTTAGAAAACCTTCATTTGGATTTAGCAGCAGTCTGGTGGCTGGGTCTAACCAGTGGCTGCTCTTTGGATGGATGTCTCCCTGCGGGTGCACAGCCTCGCAGTCGCGCCTCTGCATGTAGCCTGGACCGTCAGTGCCTCCAGGCGGTGGAAGGACGGGAATTTGGATCTTCCATGTGTTTTGTGTTTTCTCACCATTAACAAAAAAAACAACAAATTGCTTTTAGGTTCTTGTAGTTCTAATCACCCAGAGATGAGCACAAAACCAAGTTCGCCTTTCTAAGGTGAAACATTTTTGGTAGTGTGCTTCTTAACGCTCTCGATGAATCAGATGAGACGATCAACACCGCTCTCATGTGAAGCCAGCAGCCAGTTACCTTACCTTAGCATTAAAGGAGTGGAAACAGATTTGACAAGTAGCCAATGAGAAACTTCAGGAAGTTACTGGTCCCAAGCCAAGAATAGTTTTGGGCATGTTTACTGTTGAACCTGAGAGGTGCTGGCAGGCAGAGTGTCTTACCTTTTAGGCAGAACCCCTCTTAATGCTAAGCTAACTGCTCGCTCCAGCTACACATATATTGCGTGGAAATCAGAGTGATGTCAATCATTTCAAGAGACCTTGTTGCTTTAATTTGTGGAAACTGTCCCGCTTTTCGTCACCCACCGCGCAAAATAATGGCTAAATTCTCTCATCTCTATTTCTCTGCATGGAATTTGTTCATCCGAGATGAAACACAACAGGAACAGGAAGCGAGGGTCCTGACTTCAGCGCGGCAGAAAGGCGGTAAATGAGTCTGAGCGCGGTTGGCTCTGATATCAATAGGCGGTTGCGAGAGGCGAGCTCTGATGTTCTCTTGCGAGATGATTTGTCACGTTTGCTCTTTTACACAACGCATCACGTGTTCTCATCTTTCACTCATCACACTGCAGGAGTATGAGAAGGAAGTTCTCTGGGTGTGTGTGTGTGTGAGTGTGTGACAGGGAGAAAAATGTGAAAAAGCACAATGATCTAAGAATAATGGGTTTTCATTACACTCAAACTCTCACAGCACACAGAATTGATTTCAGCAAGGTTAAAAAAAAAAAAAAGTGTGTACACGCACATACACTCGCCCTAAATCACTCACTCACTCACACACACACACAAATACCAACACACCCTTCCGGTATTTGTTATGAAGCAAACTTTCACATCTGGTAAAAGGACAAAAGTTCAAGCAGGAAGCCTCAAAACAAAGCCGAAAGAACAGTTTGACACAATGATGCGTTGCTGCGTTCGGGGGCAGACATTGCAGCAGAACCAGGATCTGCAGCAGTGCCCTTGTTGTCTCACACACATGCCACTTTTCATTTCATCTGAAAGTTGAGATGTGAGAGCGTTCCAGATGTGAAACAGGAAGCGGGACCTTCTTTTTTTTTTTTTTTTTTTTTTTTTTCTCAGTTTGGAGGACGTAATGAAACATTAGACCTGCTATGTCACAGCAAAGCATTGTGAAATCCGTATATTTCTCCCTGCCTGTTATTTCAAGGTTGTGGCTGCTCGCCTCCTTAACATATACAGGTGTAGTGGGGTTGCTGCAATTTGCGCTGAAGACGGATTCAAGCTGCATTTCTTTCTTTGTCTTGCGTTTGCCACCGTTACTATCCCTGTTTTTCCATGTTTGACTGGGCTGAAACGAGGGAGCGTTTGCTCTCTTCCTGCCTCCCAGTCTCCCCCTTTATCTCCCATTCCTCCTCTCCTCCCTACAACTGCACCCCCCCATTCGTCCCTCCCTAAGGAACGACTGTAGCTGCTAATCTCAGTTTGCAGCCGGTGCCCCCCCATCGATGTGGCATTCTGCGTGTCCAGGGAAAAGGAAACGGTTCCCTTCCTGCTCTCAGTACCCTGCAGTCTGTAAATAGAGCCTGCCACCAGCCGCTCGGTGGGCCCCTCTGGAGAACTATATCTGTCCCATCATGCGACACCCTTGCTACAACTTCCTGAAACAAACTAGGCAGTGTTGGGCACAAGATAAGGGTGGTGTGTGCGTGTGTGTGTGTGTGTGTGTGTGTAAGAAAATAACATTTGTATCTGTTTTTGCACTCATGTTATTCTATCCACTTGTTCTCTTGCGGACAGAAAGATGAGATAAAGCTCCAAAGTGCAGATAACTGGTCCTCACTTTGGAAACTAGAGTCATACGTACACTTAAATATGACCATATTCATTTAATTTATGTTGTTTTTATATTTACAAAACAAAAACAAGCTTATCTGCCTTTAAATGACATAAGACTGCAGATTCGTATCATCTAAAATCATGATACTCCCAGTGAAGTGGAGAAATGGAAAATAGACTGAGAACAATGAAACGCAGAGAGATGAGAATGGAAAAATCTCTTTGGTCTGAAGAAGCAAAGAAGTTTTAAAGTCAACAGTTTGTTTTCAATGTTTTTAGACGCATCATCAGTACAACTGTGGCGAGACGGAGGCCACCATTCAAATTAATATCCCAGTGTTTATGGGTATTTTTCAGATTGATTGATATAAGCGGTTGCATGTAAAATCTACATACAAGATCACATGTTTAATAAACGAACATCACGTCACGTTTATATTTCATGGTCAAGCCATGAATAATTTGGTAGTTTATTATTTTAGTTTACATGCAGACTGACTGACTTATTGATTTATACACTTGATTGTTCTTAATGCTAACATCCGCAGGCTAACACAGGGATATCACCGTCCCAGTTCAGCTTGCGTTTGAGAGATGACGGATGTTTTGACGTGTTATTCCACTCATTGTTTGGTGTTTTACTAAAGTCGGTCGGTCGCTTGGCTACACATGGCTGAGGGTAGGACCTTTCAACGTGTGTGTGAGGCAGGATGACCAGTCTGTGTGTATTTCTTGTTGTTTTTTTGTTTTCCTCCGTGCAATGCCTGTCAGTTAATCCCAGTGAATAAACGCGTCCACGTCCACAAAAACATCAATCAAACTTGTTTTACCCAAATGCCAGCGGGGGAGAGAATAAGACGAAATCAATGGCTGCACGGTGACTGCGCATTAGCTCGGGGTATTAACTAGCATCGAAATGAGCCCATTATGGGAATATCAATAGCAGGATGGATCATATCATTATCTTTGTGTTTGTCAGCGTCTCGGCATCAATCAGCGGCGGTGTCGATTTTAAGAAAAGGTGCCGGAGATCTACGCAGCCAGTTTCCTTCTAAATCGCCGGCTTTGTGGGAAGGCGAACTTATTTAGGGCCACGGTGAAGTGACTGAGGGGGATGTTAAAGGTTTCTTCATAAAATAAAGGCCAACGGTTAAACCATGCGATAGCCTCAGTAAGGCTGAGTAAAAACAACACAGGGTGTGTTTCCACTGTTTTTATTCTGCCAGAGAAGCTCTAGCAGGGTGCTGGTAGGTGCTGGGATTGTGCAGTTAGATATAGGAGGTGTTAATTAATAGGTATTAATGGGTTTTAGGTCTGGGTCAGGATAGGCCCGGATTAAATATGGTTTCCATCCCATCCACGTGTGTACCTACACCCTTTAGTTGAATGGGTTGCACTGCTTTACTGTGTTTTAATGTGTTTAAATGTGCTCGCCTAGATGATTTTTGACTGTACACAGTTTATCACTCAGCCGGTTCTGGACAAGAGCTACACCGTTCAGCCGCTGAAAGCTAATTAACTGACAGCGATTTGACTAATCAAAGCACCGTTTCGTTGTCTAATTTAATTTCCGGTGGCTGCTTCCCGCTTGGTAAATTGTGAAATTTTGCCGCTTTTCTTTGTCACACGTGGTTGTAAATGAAGCGTTTTTGTTGTTTTTTTTTTTTTTGGATTGTGATTTAGGATTTGAAGATGCCTCTCGGGGCAAACAAACCAACAAAGAATTAATCAAGAAATTACGCGGCTGATTAATTGACAATGAAAGTTATCACTGGTCACGGCCTTGAATTGATTAATCAGAGAAATAACAGATCAGTTAATGTGAAAGTAATTATTCGCAGCCCTACGTTTCGCTCCCCAGTGCACCTTGAAGCATAAACATATATTCGCCTTCCCATCTTTCTTGAAGCAGCCTTCCATCTGCATCAATTTTTTCTTTCTTTATTTTCTTATTTATTATAAGACAATGGCCACATAAAATGACGTGGCGGGCCACATTTGGCCTGCGGGCCTTGAGTTTGACACATGTGAGTTAGAAGAAGCAGTTTTGTCGTGGACAAAGGGCTGGTGAACACGCTTTTTTTTCGGTTGTAATGGTGAGAATGAGCAGACCCTCGTTGAGAAGGTGTCAGTCTGTTTGCGGGGAGGATGTGGCATTTTCAGTGCCCACTAAACCAGCAACACACTGCAGATCCTGCATGGCCAGGATTGACCAGGCACCCGTCAACTTCCCTTTATCCCCGCTGCGCCCCAACCCACCCCCTAATCTGCCGGATCGATGGCCCTGGATGGTCGTCACCAGGCAACCAAGGATAACACCAAAGCTCTCGCAGCGTGCGCTACCTAACAATCAATCTGCCGCTTCGCAGCTAGAGGAAACAGTATCAGAAATCACACTGCGGGGAAAATGCTTCAAGAATTGCAAGAAAGGCAGAAGGGGAAGCTTGTTAAGTATGAATCTGACTCTGAAGACTCCTGAAAGCAGGGACAGAATGGTTCTCTGGGTTGTGACAAACAGCTCCCGTCAGCCGGATGATGAATGATGCATGCGACTGAATGGCGAGATGCTATCATCATCAAGACGGGGACAGCCTGTGCCGCAGTGCCAGGCTAGACTCCGTTAAAAGCAGGCTCAACCTTTGCACAGGTGGCACTGAAACCCCCACCCCCACCTTCCTTTTTTGCTGTTTTTCTGTAAAGGCCTTTGAGGGATTGGACAGCAGGTCCCCGCGTCTGCAGGGTTTCGTAGTTTTATATCCTCTTTCGTCTCTTGAGGACAAGCTGTTCTGAACCCGACGCGAAACCGAAACAAGTGCCCGTTTCGTCGCAGAGAGATGCATTTCAGCGCACATCCAGATGCCTCTCGACATTAATAAGGACCCTGGGTGGGGCCACTTTCCTTTCTGTGGTATTCATGAGATGTGAGTGGTGGTGTCTGGTCTGAGAGACTCTAGACTAAGAAGTGGAATCAGAAATATATTTTTCTAAGCCAGGTCTCGCAGGTCTTGGCGTTTTTTTTTTCTCTTTTTTTCTTTCAGGTCTCAGATGTAAAGCGGTGTTCTATAGCTCAGACCTACTTCCTGCGGTGACCTGAGCATCCCTCACAGGAACTTTCATGTCTATCTTTAGCAACTGAACTTTTGTTTGTGGTCAGTCGCTCCTTTTCGCTTCATCTCCGCGAGCTGACCACCTCTTTCATAAAAAGGTACAGATTTGAAGCTCATTACTTCCCCCGTCATCCCACTCATCATCACGGCGGCTTTCACTCACCTGTATTTTATGTCTGATTCAAGCTTTCAGGTTGCGCTTCCCTCCTCTTTTTCCATCCTCTCTGTTCCCTCCGCCCCTGCAGAAACGTGCGCGCGCGCGTGTGTGCGCGTGCGCACGGCTGAGACAGCTCGTGAAGCCTGTAATTGAGTGTGTCCGCCCACCGCGTTGCAGCAGAGACGGCGCAGTGGAAGGCTTCATTGTGTCAGGGACAATAGACACATACACGTACTCATCACACCCTTCTCGCACTCTCCTACAGAACCACAATACTAAGGAGCCATTAGGAGACGCAGCAGCGGGGGGTGTGTCGGTTGTGGATTTTGTGGCCTAACTTTGTCACAACCTCGGCGTTACCTTCACGCTCATCAGCAATCAACCAAAACATCCAGTGGCTTCTTTTATCTCCCATTTTTCCCGCCAGATTGAAGCGTGTCCTCTATTGAAGATGGGATTAGTGTATTTTACCTCTTCAGACACAATTGCTGCATCTGGGATTAGAGCAAAAAAAAAAAAAAATAGATTCCTTCAGGCCACTCTTACTCCTAAACCCCCACTTCTCCAGGCGAAAACATGTATTTTGTGCACATGCATCGTGTGTGTGTGTGTGTGTGTATGTTGGGGAAGTGTGACTGGCCGGTAAGCTTTGGTTGCCATGGTTCCCTGCTGGGAGGCCTTACTCAGTCCCCCAAGAAAAATGCCAGATGCATCGCTTTCTGAGGTCATTTTTGAGAAAACAGAAACCAAACGGCGCGACAGAACGACATGCAGTCATGCAAGTCCACGTTTGCCAATGTGCCTTTTAAAGTGCGAGGCTTGCATTGTGCTCTATACCGCAGGCTTTATTTGCATGTGCCAAAAACAGATAAATTTGTGGCTTCCTGCTGATTGTACTTGTGGCTCTCTATCAAGTTTTTCTGACAAAGCCACATTGCGGTCGAAGCAGGCTCAACGGTCTCCATGCAGCCAAAATGACCTTATTTGTAGAACAAATTTGAATTGTGGCATTGTATTAGCCGATGGCCCCGCCTCTGGTTTCACACTCCTAAAACAGGGATGGATGTGCCTAACGGATGAAACAAAGAACCTCCTGACTGGATGTCACCATTAGCAGGGGAGTTTGTGCAGAACCCAAGGTAGCGCCGTGTCGAGCATGAAGCAGTTTCAATGATCGTGGTGAACATAAAAATAGACGCTGCCTTGCGTGCGGTGGTTTAAACATTCAGCGACTGCACTGAACTGAAACTAGTCGTCGATGAAGAGTCGGCTGTTTTTAATCAGTGGTGGAAGAAGTTATTAGATTTATATTTAAGAAGCAGCAACAGCAGAGTGTAAAAATACTAAATTCCATATAAATACCCTGCATTCAGAGTCTTAAAATGATCCACATGCATTTTTACATAGGGTGTATCAAGTGATACATAAACATAGAAGCTGTATTTCAATGTTGCAGCTCCCTGCTGATCTACTTTTATATATTATTCTAATCCATAGCAATCAGTGTCATATTTAACTTATTAGTAGTTTGGTTTTGGAAACCTCAGTGCCTTTTGACCAAAATGACCTGATTAATCAGAACTTATCTTTATCTTTTAGCCAGCGTTATTCTGTACAGCTGCTGGTGCTGGTTGATGCACTGCACCGACCAGTGAACGGTGCAGGTTTTGCAGGCTGTCTCATGGGATGACACTGACAGACGCATATCCTAGTTACACTTTACCAGCCCTAAATGTCGTGTAAAGAGTCCACGATTATCTCAGTCAGCGCAGAGCGGAGGAGGACAACTTTTCCACAACTATATAACACGCAGCCACTCTGAATTCATATTCTGTCTTGTTGCTTCATAATGATGCTCTTTCACTCGCCTTTGATCCTCTCTTTTTCATCTTTTGTGTTCAGCGAGAGGCACTGGAGTCAAACCGGCGAGAGAGAGAAGGAGAGAGAAACGAGGGGAAATAAACATCGAGGAGAGGAATGATGGAGTCCATATTATCGGAGCAGTCGGCCACAGTGGACGAGCTGGTGGAGGCGTGCATCCAAGCTTTCGGTGGGTCATTTGGATGCTATTCCTTTGATCTCGATAAGTAGCTTCCTCCTAAAATGACTCAATAAAAAGAAATGTTCTGCTTGTTATGTTTTTGTTTTTTTTTTAAAAATCATTTAGAATATAGAAAAATATCTCCAGTGACTCACACCGACGACCAAAATAAACACAATATTGGCCCGCGCTGTGACACGATGCCGTTTCTTCTTACAGATGAGAAGGGAGCTTTGAAGGATGCCTCCTTGGTCCGCATGTTTCTCATGATGCAGCCTTGGTACGTCCCTTCGACCGAGATGGCTAAGAAGCTGGTGCTCAAGTATCCTTCACCTCTGTTTCCTGCCGCCTCAGAGATGTGTCAGTCGTTTGTGTTTGTCGACAAATGTCTATGACCGGACAGTGCAATCAAAGCCAGATGGAAAAGCATCCAGGACCTTGACAAATAACAGTTTTCAGTCTGTTTTACTGCCTTTTTTGTGTCATTCTTGTGTGTCATTATCTGGAAAAAAAAGAGGTTGAGATGGGTCCAAATCATGCAGAAAGCAGCGAAGTGGCACCTTAACTCCTGGCTTAGATCTCAGGAGGAGAGCTGCACCGCTGAGCGCCGAACAAGAATATGCCACCTTGTCAAGTAAAGAAGCTGTCATTCATTATTTAACCCCTTCCTGCTCTGCTCCTCTCTGAACTTTGATCTGATGTGCTTGCTTTATGGGTTTATGGGACTTTCAACAGCTACACGTCAAGCAGAAAATATATTTCACTGTGAGAAAAGCTGCATTTTTATCACGGGCTAAATCCTGGGAAGGTCTTTATGGGTTGGCAACAGTGACTTTATTGTGCGGATGTAAACAAGTCCACCTGCCCCCAGTGGTTTTCATCATCTCGCTCTCTTTTCATCCCTTTGTTCCGCCCTCCAGGTACTGGATCTCTGAGTTTCCAGCAGAGTTCAATCTGAACCCGGAGCTGGCGGACCAGATCAAAGACTTTAAAGACCTCTTGACCACCGAGGGCAACGAGAGACAGAGTCGGCTCATTGACCTCGACAGTGTGTGAGTGAATCGGTCGCTGGAAGCCGCGTGCGTTTGTTGTTTGACGGTGTGAATGAGTGTCTCTGTCTGTGGGTGTTTATGTCAGCGTGCCCTTTTATTGCCTGTTCTCAGACATTGCTGAGCTGTGCTATGCGGGGTCAGTGACTTCTCCTTTTCCCATAAAAGCCATTTCTGCGTGACCTCGACTTCCCTTTAGCGTTCCATAAGGAGGAGGCTTTGTGGAGCAGATCCCGACTTACTGCAGCTGGTTTGCAAATGAGGGAATGACCTCCCGGAAATAAACCCTGCATTTAGGAATGGGCTGTTGTAGTTTGCTTCAATATGCCTCACGTGGTACCCTCTAATGGTATTTTATGGAAACTGTCATGTGATCCTTCATTATAAGCGCAGCTCTGATCTAAAGAATGACTGTAAAGCTAATCCTCAATGTTTTTTTTCCCCCCCAAAAATCCTAAAAAGTGAAAACTTTCCACAATATATTCCTCAGTTCTTATGTGCTTTGTTGTCCCTCTCAGGCCGTCGTATAAATGGAAGCGTCAGGTGACTCAGCGTGTCCCATCGATGTCCAAAAAGAGGAAAATGTCCCTGCTGTTTGATCACCTCGATTCCTGCGAGCTGGCCGAACACCTGACCTACCTGGAGTACAAATCCTTCTGCAAGATCCTGGTCAGTCCGACCGCGCGCTCTCTGTTTTCAAGCCTCTGAAGCCGTTGAACTGGTGTGATGTGTACAGCTCTTCGGCTCTTCTTTGGATTTAATTTCGCACGCCGTGGGCTCATTGTAGTTGCTTAGCAATCGCGGTTAAAATCTGACTTTTACTGGCAGTAATTATATTTGTTGTCTGGAAACATTTTCCTCTTTGAGCGTTATTTTGGGAAGCAAAGCCAATGACTGGGTTGGTGCTGATTTAAATGGTGGATTTTAGGTTATTTATTCAAGTGTGATGGTGTTGGTGGCAATATGGGGGCAGTGGTACAGTAGTGATTTGTCTTGGCTTTGTCTTTGTTCCTCTTCCCAAAGAGATTCTGGCTCAGGATTAAACAAAATGAGTAACCATGGCCACAATGCATGTAAATTGAACTACCAGCACCATCAACACCACTGGTCCAGATGTGCAGAAATGATACGTTTGTGCATTTAGACCAGATGAGATCAAATCTGTTTTTTAACTATATTTTCCAAATCAAGTGTTGGCTTAATCAGCCTACGTATCAGCCAGCTGGCTGCTCTGACAGCCACGGCTCTACTTTAAAAGAATAGTTTGGCAGCTTGGGAATTACACTTATTCTAAATGTAAATATACTTTGGACAGAAACCTACTAAGGCTCATAACTTTCTGTAAAACAAGTGAAATTTAACAAAATATGAGTAGCTAAATAGCAAATGTTATAATCTTTTAAAGAGACAGACTAGCTGATCTGAGCGTCTGATCGCACTAGCTACACATTCACTTTACAGATGAGTGGTATTAATCATCTCATCCACTCCTTGGCAGACATCAAATGAGCATATTTCCCAAAACGTCGAACTATACCATTAGAGAGGCACTCCAGTGATTGAATTGTTGCGCTATCGAAGACTGAGGCACAACCACGAAACACTTACAAAAGAAAACCTCAGAAGTGAAGCAGCCAAACCTGACATACCTAAGCATTTATTCTCATGAATGGGTCGAGCATGAACACAGTATGGATCCTGCATTTTCCAAAATGTAACCAAGCAGGTTCTTTTGTTAGATCTGTTAGTCTACGTAGTTTTCTAGATCTGATCTGTCTACAAGCTGAAATCAGACGTTTTTACCCAAAGTATACAAATGAGGACACTGGGATATAAATATGTTAAAAATATGTCGCAATTTGATTAAAACACCTGAGCTAAATTTGCAAACGCTCCTTCCTCCTTTTTTAGTTTCAGGACTACCACAGCTTTGTGATGCACGGCTGCACGGTGGATAACCCCATCCTGGAGCGTTTCATCACGCTTTTCAACAGCGTCTCCCAGTGGATCCAGCTCATGGTTCTCAGCAAGCCCACCGCCCCGCAGAGAGCTGCCGTCATCTCCCACTTCATCAGAGTGGCACAGGTCGGTGTGCTGCGCCCATTAAGATCGTTTCCTGCAAAGGTGCTAAAGCAGAGCGGTGTTGGTGGGAGTTGCGGGAGTTCAGGGTGCATGCAGAAGCAGACTGATGGGAGATGATTGCCTGGAGCTCCAGAGAAAGCTGAGGGAAAGTTGTTAAAAGGTGAATTAGAGATTAAACGGAGAGATGTGGAGAGAAGGGGAAAAGTCACGGTGGCGCTTTGATGAATTGCACACTCACACAAACACACACACACACGAGCATTTCCCATTAGGTGGCACAAACTGTGAGACAAAGTGAATTTAATTTAAAAAGGCTTTTTAGGTATTAGCATGTTAAGATGCCTACCGAGAGCTCTTTAAAATAATACTGCTGTCAGGAGGGGGAAACCTCACATCTCCAGGACTAAAGAAAGTCTAAATTTAGCTGGGTAATGATGACTTTCTGGCTTTATCCAAAGGTTTTTATGGGCTGTAGGGAAAAAAAAAACGAAGCATGTAAAACTTCAATTAATTTCAAGGAATGAGAATCACCAAAATTTGATGCAGAGGATTTAAAAGAACAGACAATGTAAGTGAAACTGCAGCAAAGAAGAGAATATGAAAAGAAGTCAAAGGTGCAGAGCAACAGAGCTGTCAATGGTGAGGGTCTGCAGGTGGCATTACTCCTAGCTGCATACAATATGAGGTACAGAGAGGAAAGGAAGCCGGGAGTTGAACAAATGGTGTTGTTGGGTAACATGGACTATTTAAAGTTACTGTGACTAGACAAAGTTGACTGAAAGTGATAGTAAGTCTGAAAAATGCAAATTCGTAGCTAGCTGACAGTGAAACAGGTCTACTATCATTATCTGGTAACCATGCATGTTTGTACGCCAGTGGTCTCAGAAGAAAATGATTCATCCTCTTGGGACCTGGACCACATTTCTCTGCAAGTCCAACCCTCTCTGGGAAGTTCAGTCTGCTCCTCGTTGGGTGTTTACTCACTCATCTGTAGGAGAGTTTTGTCCATTACACAAAAACCATTGCCTGTGGTAGAGATACATGTCTGTAAATAACGACCTCATCAAATATAGCTGGTAGTAAGCTTAAAAGACAGTATCCTCTATCTTAACGTATATATTCAATTCTGTGCTCATCATCTGAAGTCATCTACGGTCATCGAGAGGTCAAGATGCCTCTAATCCTAATCTTAACTTAATCTGGTTTCTCCCCACCAGCTCCCAAACAAAGCTGCCAGCTCGCTGCCTTATAAGGTTCTCTGCCCATATGCCTGGAGACTGTCGTTATTCCAGCACAGAAACCTCCCTTTAAATGGCGTCCTGAGCTCCACTGTAATTGATGTAATTTCGGTTTGATGTTATCATTTGCTCTGGTCTGCCAGATGGGCTGGTTTCTCCCTCTATGTGACAGTTCACTCATCTGCGCCGTGCGAGGGAGCTTCAGTCGACCGTAAAAAGCTCCGAAAAATGATTTTCATCCAGGCAGCCCGCAGTGCTGTGTGAACGCATCCTCGTTACTTATTGCGAGCCTACTCCTGGATTGTTTTCAGTCCAGGGCCCTCTCTTCCTCTCTTCATCTGCAGAACAAACTTCTGTCGCTCATCATTTATTTAGCCGGGTCTCAGCAGGGTTCACCACCTCCCTCGGTCTTAATACACCACTGCTCCAGCACCCCAGCAGGGCTCTTGTCGGGGGAGCCCAGCAGCAGCTCTTCTAAGTGTTTCACCCTCCTTGATATCGAACGCCTGGACTTTTCGCAGTGTTTCGGGAAGCGTTGACAACATAGTGGTAAAAGAAAAATGTTGAATCTGGCCAGTCTTTATGTGTGGGGGTGAATGAATATGACAGATGAGCTATAGAGAGCCTGAGAATCACCTCCTTCTGGCTTTCTTCCCTCCTGATCACTCTTCTTTGTCGTCTTTGCAAATATCACCACTGCAGTTGCAAAATCACCCGTGACCTCTGTGCATCTGTTAGATTATTTTATATACAGAGCTGCAGGGCAAGTGCATAAAAAAAAAATATGAATAACATGCCCGCATGTATCAGCTGTTGCACTGAGTTGTACTGAATTGTATTGTTAAGATGCAAAAGATTCGATTATGTTTTTGTTTATGCTAGTTACATATGAAAGCATGCTAACGTGCTAAAGTGAGACGGTGAACATGTTTAATATCAGACCTGCTAAACATCAGCGGGTTAGCATCAATCAAAGGCAGCGTTTGAAAATGACCCCAACAGAAGATGAGACTCCAGCCTGTCGTCACACGTTCATATTCATAACTTTTCATATACTGGCAGTTTAAAACATGGGTAGAACCGCGGGATGTCGGTTGTGTTAATTGCTTCTTCTTCCGTCCAAGTCTGAACAGACCTCGGTTCATTTTGAAGATCAGTGGCACTTGCTTGGAAGGGAAGTGTATCCACGTAACAGTAATCAGTGTTTCTCACTGTCAATGAAGTGTCCACAAGTCATTTTGGACCGTCGTCCATGCAGACTGGGCTAACATTTGTACGGATACATCAGAGACGGACCTTTGCCAATTTTGACATGCCTCAAACTTTAGTATGCAGAAGTACAGCCCAGCATGAGCACACGCGGGGACAGAAATTATGTTCATGCTGATTTCAAATGCATTCAGCGGCAGCACAGAAGGTAGCCTCAATTTACTTGACATTTCCCTCAGGGTGCGCCGGTTGTGTCCCATTTCGGCTTCAGCTTGTGTTATAATTTAAAATGCAAAAAAGTCCCTTTCATGGTTATTGACAATCCCCATTCCAGTTGCTTTCAGAATATGTTCCGTCTGCATGTGTCTGTGCCTCCTGGCTTTGACTAAAACACACCACACCACCAATCAGCTGTGTGGCAACAATTGCTCCCCCCAGCGCTAACACACACACACACACACACACACAGTGTCTATTCTACGCCCAGCCGGAAAGCCCTGGCGTATCGACAATGAAGCCTTTCCCAGGCCTCGCTGACGGCCACACGCACGTGCAGTTTAGCCGAACCTACTCTTCAAATGCTGCGCTGCTCTCCGCCATGCTTTGCCAGTTGATTCCAAAGGGTGTCTGAGCTGAATCAGATGATCCCCTCTGGCGTCCCTCCCACACAGCTGTGACCCCATTGATTTTTCAGGGAGATGCCGCGCAGGCTGAAGGGCAGCACGAAGCCCTGCGGAGTGCCATTCACAAAGTGTTATCTTAAGTTTGACACAGACAGGTTAGAACATTCAGTACCGTCTCGCTATACTTCGTGTGGGCTGCTGAACACTGCTCCCAAAGTCTCTTTTGACTTTCCTGCATCTTTCTAAATCTTTTTTTAACCCCTTCCACCTTCTGTCTTTCACTCTCCCTACGTATCCTTTTTGGCAGTGGCTTACGCATTCCTTCACTGTCTCCCCTTTCGCCCTCACCCCCAATATCTCCTCCTTCTCGTCGACAGAAGCTGCTGCAGTTGCAGAACTTCAACACGCTGATGGCGGTGGTGGGCGGCCTCAGCAACAGCTCCATATCTCGTCTCAAAGACACGCAGAGCCACATCAGCGCAGAGACCAACAAGGTAGCTGCAACCTCCCTGTCAACCATCCCCTGACCTACTTCCTGCCTCCAGAGCCAAATTTCAGTGATCGCTGCATGTCGATGCACTTAGCAAACAAGTGATATTGAATCTCGATTCAGTAATCCGCATCTCCCCTGTGCGAGCTGCCAAACTCCTTGTCTGTGCCTATTCCTCCTACACAGTGGCTTTTTAGAACTATGAATTTGAGCCATATAACTAACGAGACACTGTAACTCCCCCAACTGTTGCACTCAACTTTCCAGTTATGTAAGTCCATCTGGAGCAAAGTTTCCCAGAATGTTTTTGTCTCTTTTAAACAAACCTCTCGAGGCAGGATCTCTGTTTCCTGCCCACTCTCATCCCATCGCCCTCCACTTCGATAGTCATTTCCTCTTCTTTTCCTCAACTTGCAGGTTTTTAACAACCTCATCGAACTGGTGACGTCATGCGGGAACTACAGTCAATACCGCAAGCGCTTCTCCGAGTGTTCGGGCTTTCGCTTCCCTATTCTCGGCGTGCACCTGAAAGACCTGATAGCGGTGCACGTGGCGCTGCCAGACTGGGCCGACAAAGAGAAAACACGGGTCAACCTGACTAAGACCCAACAGCTGTACGCCATCCTTCAAGAGCTGGCGATGATCCAGAACACGCCGCCGAACATCGATGCCAACACGGACCTGCTCAACCTGCTCACAGTGAGTGCAAAGACTGGACAGAATGTGTGTGTGCAGCGTCCAAGATGAAGGTCTGGCTTGCGAAGGGCAGAACGCGCCAGGTAGAAGCAGGTCCTGAATCAGGTGCTGTGAGTTTGTTATTCATCATGAAGTGTAGCCGAATTCAGAACTCATTACCCACCAAGACAGCAGAGATGTAGGAGGAACAAACTTTCAGAAGCACTTTGTGTCCAGCTGGTGTAATAGGCAGCCTGTTTGATACACACAGAGTTAGTTCTGTTGTGATTTGATTGGCTCGCGGCCGGACAAACTGTACGGTAGCCAGCTGGGACCAAATCTGTGTGCGGACAAAGGCCAGAGATTGTAACCAAAGCATTGGAAGCTTGAGCGGTCAATAAAAACAACTGATATGGTGGAAACAGTGATTATATTCAAAATATAAAGCTACGTATGGTATAAAATTAATGTTCAAATACAAACATAACTGGTCATATAAAAAAAAAAAAAAAAATAACGCCGCTCTTTAAATTCCCATGATCATTCGGCGATGCTGAGACCAAAGAGTTTACCTCTGCAAAAGAGTCACGACCGCTGTCTTCACTGAACTTCACTGAACTTTAAATCGTTAACCTGCGATGAAACCTCTTGCCTGTGCCTGCATCCCGTTTAAAGACCAAAGGGGGGTTTTACTGTCGGAGCGCTTCGGCTTCCAAATGTGATGATCTCGGTGGAACCTTTGAAATCTCCAAACTGTTGCAGAAAGCCCTTTTTTATTTAAGATTTATACTCACTGTATTATGATAGCACAGCACTGATTTCCTCAGAGTATTCAAATCTCTTTTAGTAGTGCCGTAAAAGTGCCGTTAAAAATAAAGAATATCATTATAGCATCGTTACTGTTAAATTTAAGAAATGTAACTGTTCTTCAAAACAGTTATTTGGGACTATTTCCCTGTATTGGCTGACAAAACACTCTCCCACTCTGCTCTTGTATTAAACTCTGTATTTGTATTACACTCCCGTCAGCCGCCGTTAAATCATAATCATAATACCCTGTGGCAGAATCTACATCTTATATTTACTGAGAGCTCTTAAACTGGCGATACTGACTAAGACTGATCTGAGCTTCGCTGCTGCCTGCACTTCAACATGAAAGCTGAGGTGGTGTTTAAGCAATTCACGCTATACCCCCCCCCCAACCCCCACCAGTGTCTGTCTGCGTCTGTGTACGTGTGTGTGTCAGTATTTGTTGGCAGATGCAGATAAGAGTTTTTGCTGGATTTGCGAAGGAGAGCTTTCTGAATTTAAACAATCCCGAGAGATCAATCATTCAATCTGGCGGCAGGTGTTTGTGTGAGATTGCAGCTGGTCCCCCTCTTTTTTTTGTTTTTTTTCCTGTGAAAATGACAGAAAACAAGCTGACAGGCTTTGGAGCAGAGTCAATACCCAATTATCTTATGCCGGTGCTTATTGCAGTTGATCCGGTTTGAGACCTGCTTGGCTCTCGGCGAGGAGACGGAAAGAAAGTCAATAAATCCTTCAAAATAATAAAGCTCCCTACGCAGGTATCCTGCCGGGCTAAAACAGACAGAACGCGCATGTTTCAAATCCTCCATTCACTGAGTCACAGTAACATGCGGTATGTCAGCTGGAGGGGAAAAAACCCTGTAGCCATAGTAGCTGCATTCACGTTAAAGTGGCTCCGCTCATCAGTTTCTCTAATAAACAGGAATATGTGTCAGAGGAGCTTTAAAACCCTCAGATACCGAGGGGAGGAAACTGAAAGACTCACCTCGTGAGTCTGCAGTGCCTTTTTCTAAATATCTATTCAGATAAATTGACAAATGGCATATTCTGATTTACATATTGCTTTAGGTTTGTGGCGTCATTAGATGTCTTTCCCATGAGCCTAAATGGGAGGGTGGCACAGTATTAAAATGTATACCAACATCACTCAGCAGGCAATAACTGTATAGTTCCCACTTGTGGACTCGCAGATGCAGAGCTTTTAGCTCTATTCCCAAAAGGGTAATTTCATCCAAAATTAGGATAAACACATATTCTCGCTTATTCATAGCGGTGTCAGGGATATCAGGGTTTCTGGATGTTCTGCTGTCACGCTCATCCAACCTAGATGAATGGGATTTCATTTGAAAAGTGACAGTGAGACAAAAAACAAGACAAACTACAGAGAGTCGTTCGAGTCAGTGTACACAACAGCCTTATTTGGCCACCTTGCTCCTAATTCACCGATATTTGCAGTTGGACTATGTTCGCTAAAACGCTGCTTTGGCCCGCCGCCTGCGCAGGAATGTATTTACTCTGTGGTGCAGATTGAATGCCTTCAGTGAAGATGGGCTATTGCTGAAATGTTTCCAGACAAACACTCAACACTCAGTCCAGGAATGCTGATGTTTGAGCAGCGCAAACATATCAGAATAATCTAAGCTCACTGTTCATCTTTCTTTTGGTCCAGCGATGGTGGTTGTATATGGGGGCGCACGGCTGCCACAAAATACCACCTATAAGAGGATGTAGAGCTAAATACAGCTTTTCACAGGTTACATGTGCAGGCTGCAACCGGTCCATGTATGCATTTTTACTGCGAAATGTCAAAAAAACAGTACAACAGTATCAAATTGTGTAAAATCAGGAAACTCTATGACTGGCGGTCCAAAATCAGAATGCAGTGGAGGACAAACCCACAACAACTGAGGTTAAATATGGAGACTGTGGTGGTTTAAAGAGAAAATCCGGTTCTGTGCAGGTGTCTCTGGACCAGTACCACACAGAGGAGGAGATCTACCAGATGTCTCTACAGAGAGAACCTCGCAAACCCGCGGTGAGAAGCATGCAAACATCCCATATCAGTCAGGGATATCACCGACACTACCTCTGACTTTACTTGATGGATGATCCTGATCTCTGCAGCTTTCACCCTGGTGAAGCTGCTCCCAATCAGTCTAGAATCCAGAGTTTTGTTGTTTGGGATGATCTATATTGTGTTTTATTCTTAAAATATTTAATTCTATGGGAAAGTATGGATACTTGACGTTATTAAGAGTTCATATATGTAGATATTGAGTTTCCGCCCTCCAGAATAGACGCTCTTACAACTCCGTGTTGAGCGCTGTGAGGGAAATTGTAGTACATGCCTATTGGAAATCTTTGTTTTCCGTTTCTCATTAAGTTTGGTTCTGCTGTAGTAACCCCGGCCTGTGTGCAGCACCTACCTTTTCTTTTCTTTCCTCTGTGAGATGACAGCCTCTGCCTCCCTTGGTTGATATTGATCTCATGGTCTTTGGTTCCTTGTCGTTTTGTAGCAGAACTCCAGCCCCGCCCCCGCGCCTGACCCCAAGCCCACCATGATCGATGAGTGGGCCGTGTCGGTGAAGCCCAACGCCGACCCCAACATCATCAAGAAACACATTGAGAAGATGGTGGAGGTGAGTTTCTCCTCTTTTAGCGCTAATTGTAACCTGTGGAGGCCTGTGTGACGGCACTGGAAGGCGAAGGGTGAATTATCCGTCGTTATCCTCTCCACCACCATCTTGACACGATAACTGCAACTCGGGTGCCTTTGGCTCTCGGCCAAATGGCTAATAATCTCTCACCATAATTACCAAGGCTGGGAAGGTCACTTGAAAACCTTGTAACTCCAGTGTTGGTGCCTTTTTTCTTTCCCCTCTCTGGAATTAAATTATTGTATGTATGGCTCCCTGTTGGTAGATGATCTTTTTCAAGTAATGTGAAGATCACACATGACTGACCATTAGGATTCTTATTTCACCCATTAACAGCACATATGGGATTTTGGGGACTTTAGAGCAGAAAACCGTCACATTGACATATACAGAAAGTGTGAAAACAAATATTGAAATATTGGATGTTGGGGGGAATATTGAATATCGATTAATTATCAATCAAAATCCAGCTTCTCAAATGAACACAGCTGTGGAAGTGACGCTAACACTAACCCTCACAACGATCACGTTCGCAGTCGGTTTTCAAGAACTTCGACACGGACGGTGACGGACACATCTCCAGGGACGAGTTTGAAGCAATCAGGAACAACTTCCCTTACCTCAGCAAGTTTGGAGAACTGGACAAGAACCAGTGAGCGCTGGCAGATTTATTCGCTGCTGTATAAACGGTGCAGTTCACAGGTTTTACAGAACCAGCCTCCGAACCGACTCAGATCTGTCTCCACTCTTTGCTTCCTCTCACAGAGACGGGAAGATCAGCAGAGAGGAGATGATAGACTACTTTATGAAAGCCAGCTCTCTGCTTAACTGCAAGATGGGTTTCATCCACACTTTTACGGAGACCACTTACGTCAAGCCCACCTTCTGCGAGCACTGCGCCGGCTTTGTGAGTAAACACCACCTGAGGGAGTATTAACTCCCTTAGAACCATGGCAGATCCTAAAATTAGAAAATACAGCGTGTGCAATGACTTAAAGATCATTTTCAGTACACAATCAGCTGCGTGATTTGTAAACCCTTCAGGCTTAAATAAGTATCGATCTCCCTTTCATTGTTTGCCTTTGTGTTTTCAAATGCATTGATTCCCTCACTGACCCAATTGATGGCACGTGCCGTAGTTTGCTTAAAGAGGTCGAAGGTCAGCCGCGCTCACCCCGCCGCCCCGCAACCACAGACCACCTCCGCGCTTCATTACATGTCTCGGCAGTCACCGGCAGCGTATGATAGGCCCATCTCTCAGAGGTTCCTCCTGTCAGATCAGGGCAATACCAATTACTTTGAGCTACAGCCACACACTGCTGAAGTTGCACTCTGGGAAATATGGGAGGAAGGTAATTGGGCGAGATGATGTGGCAGTGTTACATCTGTGTGTGTGTGTGTGTGTGTGTCCTCCGGCCCTTAACATTCCCCAGAGTCCCCCAAGGAGCCTCGTGTTATTTAGACACAGACAGTGAGTCAGCACTCAGCTGTAATGAGAACAGGAATAGGGCCCTCGCACTGAACTGCAGACATGGGGATGACATCCAATTCACTTGTGTTTGCTGCGTCTTAAGCAAAGCCGGAGCGGGAGTGCAATTCTCAAAAGAGAAGTGTGTCGTAGATTCTAAGTATTCATATAATCTCAGACAGACTTTCATTAACACTCAAAAACACGCTCGCACACGTCCTCCAGGAGGAAGCTGTGGCATTTTCAAATCATCATGAGGGGAAACTCGGAATGAAGAGCAGGGAAAGATAAGGGCTCTGGCAGCGCGCTTCTTCCTTTAAATATGTGTGTGTGGCAGAGGTAGATACGTCAGTCGCTTCCTCCTCGGCCCGCTTTGTGCTTTCCCTCTTGGCTCCTGTGCAAAAACAATATTTTCCCGCAGCCCATTTTTCAACGCCCGTCTCAAACACGCCGTACGAGCCAAGCCGGGGCCTCCTGTAAACACCGCCGAGTTCACTCACCTCCAGTGTCTCGCATGGATCTTCATAATGTTGCGCCGTATCGCTTGCAGCCACCTTTGGCCTTACATCTTAATTAATGGCACACAGATGAGTTTTACTAAATGCACAAAGCGGGAGGACTCATCACAGAGTGTTTCTTTGCATCTCGGGAGAGTACAGCCGGTTTTTAGCCGGAGGCTCCGGGCACTTTTTATACGAGAGATTGCAGAGAGAGTCTCCCTGGGCTTTTCGCAGTTTAGCTTCGTAGAATCAGAGTAAGAAGAGCAAGAGCCACAGTCTTTTGTTTCGTATTCTGCTGCTGGAGTGTTCAAATGGTCTGACAAAGACTCAGCTTAGCTGAAAAATGTCCTCAAAGTGGAAAATGTCTTTTTACAGGCGTAGATTCTTCCGTCTAGGCAATCCGCGCAGCAATAAAGCAATAAAATCAAGCACATTTACGGTTCCTTCAGGTCATCATGCATAATGTTACTAGATCCAGAGCTTTCTTTTAATCATTTGGTGCATTTAGCTTTATACTGCAAAACCCAGCACTTGTAAAGAAAGCTCCCATGGACATGTTTTGGTGACCTTATCCTGCAGGGTCACAGACTTTGGCAGTGGAAAGGGGTGTGCCAAAACAAATCTGTTTCCAGCCCCTGGAGCTGTCGCAGCTAAACCCGACGGGATTTTTTCCTTTAATGATCAAACCAACTGGATCATGTAGATGATGCTACTGCCCATTTGTGAAGTAAACAGCATGTCTGCAGTGCTTCCATCGGTTTAGTCCTGTTTGTCTCGTGCGTGCGGTGTGGACGAGGGATTTGAGGGAGAGGGGAGTCTTGAAATGTCACAGGCAGCAAGACTTTTCTGTTTGAACAGCGAGGTTAAAGGAGGAGAGTATGAAAGATACGCTTATTTGCATGCTGTTACATGAAAATATCAGCCCCACTCTCATATTTGTCTTTCAGATTTCGAGCTATAGCTCTGCCACAGTTACGGGGAAAAGTAAAAGAGTGACTAAAAAACAACAATCCCGCGCTCACAAGTGTGACCAATAAACACATTCTATGTTCTACAAAAACCAAAGTGTGAAAATAAGAACTTGTGCCGTTATGGACTATTTGTACTCAGGGTGGAGCCGCTTCCTGGAGTCACTTCTGCAACTTCATAGTATTGCTATGACTCAACTATATGATGATTTACTTATTGCGGTTTCAACTGACATTTGGACAGAACTGGGCCAGCTACCCCCTCCTAGTCAATTCAGTCTTTACGCTAAGCTAAGCTGTAAGCGTCATATTTAAAAGACGAGTGGCTGGATAAACACAAAATCATTATAAATTATAAATCCCTGACGGGTAAAGTAGATATTTTCTGAAGATGAATTCGGCAAAATTAGGTTCATCCGTGCGCAGCTCCACGTTTGCGCGTTATAAATCATTTCTCAAAAGGCTGGGCGCCGAGCACGTTAATGTCGCAGTGCAAACGGCAGGTGGAATCTCTCCCCGGTGCGTAATAAGAGTGCTGTCTGTTCATAGGCGCGCACTTGCCGTGGTATCAAACAGTTCAGGAAAGCAGGAGCCAAATGAATGAATGAACGTGGCCGTTGTGAGTCTTTAAACATGTTGCAGGAAATAGGAGAAGGATCGCCGTTGCTGTGAAACTCTCATTCATAATTCCCTCTTAGAGCAAGGAAACCTTCAGTGTTACCTGCAGTAGTTAACCAGTGATTACACACGCGCTGCCTGGAAGACACCACTCTGAATGCAATCGAGACTGAACGCATCAAGTTTCATGCACAAGTCACACGCGCTGCTCGTAAGCACATGAGAAGTTCTTCCTCAGCGCGCTTATTTAATACGAACGGTGTAACTGCTGGCTGTGAAAGTGGAATCGCAACAGAGTGCAGACATGCAGACACTAGATTAATAGTTTTCTAAAAGCGTACAGGAAACCGTCACAGAGGCGCAGTTCGTCAGTGTGTGCTTCCACCCCGCGTTTGTAGTGCATTGTGTTTCTGAGTCGACAGAGGAGGTAAAGGTCAGTCAGTGTAGGCAGAGCTGCGGTGAGGGCTGTGTTTAGATGTTCTCCTCGTAACTGGCTCCTCTTTGTTGTAGCGCCTCCGGCTGCGCTCACGCTCTCGCACTGTCTCTGGGTGTCAGAGTGTGCGTGTATATGTGCATCTGCAAGCGTATGTGTTTGCATGCATGCATGTAGGTTTGTGTGTGTGTGTGTGTGTGTGTGAAGAGGTCAGGATATTTTGTGCCTCCTCAGATGTGCCAGTGCGGTGTGTGATCTCCAGCTCGGCTCTTTCATGTCATTGTTCCCCCACTGTCTGTGCGCTCCCTGCGTCCTGCTTGATCTCGGTCCCCCTCCACCCCCTCTGTCCCGCCAACCTCCCCTCTCTCTCTCCCCCTTTCTTTCCCCCCATCTCTCTCTCACCCTACATCTCTCTCTCTGTTTCATTGTGCCCCTTTCTTCATTCTGTTTTTCTTGCCACACTTCACTCACTGCCTCAGCGTCAATGAAAAACATCAAGGTGTTATATAATTGTGTGTAATTTCCCTTTTTTCTATTTTTAAAAGTATGGTTTCCATTCATTTCAGTTCACAGCTGATCACTGTTGAGACGCTTGAAAGTCACAAAGTTGCTACAGAGCTTTGGGCAGGTACTGTTTGGAGGATTCTCCCTGGGCGGTGCATTCAAACGCGGCTGACAAAAACAGGAATGTGCACGACTGACTTTGAAGACCGTGTTTGTAGTTGCTTTTCGGGAGCTCGCGGTGACGTTGCAGGGGCCGACAGTCCCAGTTCGCCACAATTACACCGTGAATTAGCCTTCACTCAAGAGCCGCAGCGCTTATGATCATGCCGCCTTTACTTTTGAGCCAGCGTTGAGTCTTTGCAGGCTGACTGAGGGAAATGAACGGGAGCTAATGGCTGTCTGCACGAAGTTAATCTAACATTTTATGGCATGCTTAACAGTGTGTCAAAACACAATCACGTAGGCTGCGTTGTGGGAAAATAGCTTTGGTTTTCTTTACCACACGGCATAAATTAAAACCACAACAAGACAATTATTTGAGGGGAGTGAAAACAACAAAGGAATATTTAAGTGACACTGATGGAGTTATAAAAATAATTGAAATTACGGAGTGGGGCTGGGCGTAAATCCTTGCAAGTGCAAGAAGCATGGAATGAGGCGGGGGCGACTTGCTGTACATGTTTCTGTGGATCTTACTTATCGATACAAGCGTGGATCCAAAGCTCCAGCACCGAGCAGCTGCCACAGTTTCCCGGTTTGTCACTCCAAGAATAAAATGCGTTGACATGGTCCTCGCAGGATGTTCTTGTCGTGATGATGTCATCTTTCCCCACATTACTTGTGCTTATCAAATTGAATCATTCAACCAAAGAATGTTCTCATTATAACATCGCTTATAAAAACTTTAATTAACTCCCATCTCCTGTTTGTGGCTGACTTCATACCTTACCATACCTTATGACTTTTATGTTAAAAATAGAATGCATACAACCACAACATAGCTGTCTTTCTGAAAGTGCGGTTGCTAAAAGTGTACCGCTTGTCTTTTCATGTCTGTCTGAAACAGAACCGAGGAGCGTTATAATTCTCACAATAGCGGACCTTCAGCATCAACCTGTCAGCTGTAATTTTAGCATCACCCTGATGATCTTTCAATTCCTCCTGCCTGAATGGAAATGAAAACACATTTCATTTGTCTTTTTCTTTTTCTTTTTTTTTTTTTTTTCCAGATATGGGGCTTTTACAAGCAAGGCTACAAGTGTAAAGGTAAGAGAGCAACTCATTTTGATTTCACTCGACGTCTGGTGCAGTGTGTGGGTGTTCCACCAGGAAGAATTAGCCAGTCTTTTTGACTCCATCGATTCGCAACCATCACACACGCCCTCTGTAGATAAAGATCCATAAAGTTGAAGTGCTGAGTAAATGTCATCAACACAGCAACCATAGCAAATACCTCGCGCTCGTTTAATGGATGTAAACCTCGGCCCACTTTACAGCGGGGTAAGCTCCATCGGCTGAGACCACACCGCACACAATGCACAATTATTTGCTCTTTCAGGGCTCCCAGTGGAGCAGTGTTTGAAGAAGCTGCTTCATTTCACAAATGTGTACACACACACACACACACACACACAGACAGGCGACCTTCAACACCTCTCGTCCTGCTCTCGTCCTCGTGGCTTCCAAAAACACGCACTCAGCTCGCTTCCCGCTCCCAACGCGGATCTGCCGCCGGTGGTTCTCTCGTGAGGCGCAGTAGTGATAAACTGCAGATGTGCAGTTCACCTAACGACTTGCACCGCGCGTGTCTCCATCCAGATGTTGAGCACAAGCTTTAGATGCCAAACCTGAGATGTGAGTCATTCCACCTGCAGGAGTCCTGGTGAGGGTCTTTTTTGCGAAGTCACTAATTGCGTTTATGAATGAGAGAACGGAGTCTGCATTTTACAGGAAGGGTCATTATTTGTTCAACAAACGAGTTTCCGTTGCTGTTTGCATCACGAGGCTGCCTGTGTGTGTGTGTGTGTGTGTGTCCCTGCAGCCAGTGTTGACAGATTAGCTTGCACAAACACTGGTACCTTATTTTTCGGAAAAAGCCAATTTTAATAAGATCCTGAGAAACAGAAGAGGCGTATGTACGGAGTCCTTGTGCCCGCTAGTTGGTGAGGAGCAGGCATTTCAATTACAGACTCGCTCTTGTCCATTCTCATTCTCAAACATTACCTGTCTCCTCAGTCATTCAGGTTCATCCCAGATTGGCTAACTAAGGCTTATTAAACAGCTTGCAAGTTAATATCAAACATGTGAGTTGCATAGCAACCAGAGTAATTAATGCTCCTTGGGGCCCTTTGAGGTCTTGTGGTCTATTACTAGCGGTGTTCACAGCACTATGCACCTTGTGTTTAGCAGGAGAAGAATTTTCTTATTAAATGAGCCCAATGTCTGGATTACCAAGACGTGTTGTGCTTTAATCAAGTTCAACATTTTTTAGGTGACAGTCTTCTAAGAAATCTCTTTGATTTTAGCCGTCCCGCTGTTTGGAAGGTGACGCTGTTATTAAAAGACTAACATGCGGCTGAAACAAAAGGAGGGAATATGAATAGGGGAGGTGAAAAAGAGCAAACACGAGCACTTTGTTCATACGCAAACACTCTCTCTCCCGTCCCCTCTCCTGAGGAGTGCATGTCTCTGTGTCAGACTGGGAGTGTGTGAGTGTTCTGGCTTGTTCCAGTGCATTAATGAGACCACAGGAAGTCAATGAGAAAGCCCCACAGCCATTCATCCCCATTACCATTGTTAGGCCGTACTCGGGGAGGTAGGGAGAGCGGCAGGGACATAATTGAAATGAATCACCCTCCGCAGCGCAGGAGTGGAGTGTGTTGAGAGCTCTGAATGTGTGCGGGTGTGTGCGAGTCTCGTTGGATGTGTGTTTTATGGCAGTGGAGGTTCAGATATTTAGACTTGGATGCATGAGGCATCTCGGTGTATTCTAACTTTGACATTAATACAATACAGTGTCACAACAACTAGCCCTGAGCTCCTCCTGTCTTCAGCCTTTTCTGTTTAAAGGATTAGTTCAAGAAAAGTAGGTGTATTTCTCAAGGTGTGTGTGTGTGTGTGTTCAGGTTCAATAACTCTCACATGTTTTCATGGTGCCTTGCTCGATGGCCCATCGCTCCTCTCCCTGTAGACTCCTGCTGGTTGACAGAGTTGTTGTCGGGCACACTTGGCCTCACCGTCTGTGTGTGCCAGTGCTCTTGTGTCTGCATGGCATGCAGAAGCTCCTTCCTGTCACCACTAGCTCTTCCGTTCGCCCCCATGTTTCTGTTTGCGCCCGTCCCTCTGTCTGACCCTCTCCCTCTCTCTCCTGTCCACTCCCCATCCTCCTCTACCTTCTTCCCATCTCGCCTCCTCTCTCGGCGGCCCTCCCTCCCCCTCCTCCGATCCCCGCGCCCTCTCCTCCTCTCCCGGCACCTCTCCTTGCCGCCATCCTTCTCGATCCGCATGAACTCCTCGGCGGCAGCCTGCGGGGTGAACTGCCACAAGGCCTGCCGAAGCCGCCTGGCTGTCGAGTGCCGAAAGAGGACCAAGAGCATCAGCCACGAGACACCGCCTGCACTGCAGGCCAGATCCTACAGCTTCCCTCCACCTGCCAACACCCCGCCCAGCCTGCAGAACACAGGTGAGTGGTGCGAAGTTTGTCAGTTTTGCAACGTGCGTTCAAAAACCAGTTGCCACTTAGCTGAGCTGCTGCTAAAGTTTGCTTGCTGTTGAATACAACGAGCAGAACAGCTGGCAGAAAACCACAACACTGACACGTTTGTAAGGGGACCCAACGCCACCGATAAGCAACCAAATGAAAGAGTTTTGATTGAGTACACAACTGAGAGAATGTATAACACACATACCTAGGTTTGAGGCCAAAAGTGGTCCAGATTGCAGCATCCCACACATCCCAAACTTTCAACCTCATTTGCATATTCAGTCTGATCCAATGAGGAAGAAGCAGGAGTAGAAAAACAATATCTGACAAATTAGAATTCAAAGCGGAGACGTTGGAAGTGACCCTGACATTAAAAACACCAGCTCACATTAACACTCACAGGAGCACCTGCGCAGTCGTGTCTTATTATTAACTTCTTCGTATACAAATAAATGCTACTGGTCACATGCGGGTATGTTTAGTTTGATGGTCAATTTAAAATTAGAGCTCCGTCTACATCTCACGCTTAAACTCAGACTGTTTTAAGTGTGAAGCTTCTGTCTGCTTTCTTGATTTCAGTAAGGACACAATATTGAACACCTACATACTGATAGGAAAAAAAACAAAAAACACCCTCACGATCCTTAAAATGTGCCAAAAGTGCAGAGGAATCCGGCTTTCCTCTACCAAAACAGTCTGACGCACTCGTCATCTCAGAGAAGCTCGGCGGGCTTCTCAGAACACGTTCTGAGCACATGAGGCGCTGACATTTGGAGGATATTGTCAAACAATGGAGAGTAATTTGCAATGGAAAAATGACCGGCCCACCGCAGCGAGGCCAGTGACTCACAGAGGCAGCGTTTTCATTAGGCATTATCAAAAACGGTGCCCTGCCTGGCTCTGCTTTCCAACGCCGTGGATCTGCCTGATCAATGGGCGAGCTCGACAATGCTGCGAGGCAAATGAATCGGCATGGTAAACAGACAAAGGCCACGCATTCCGCCGGCTTCAGGCAGCGCTTTGCATTTTCACTTGATTGACCAATCTATTGCTCATTCCTTTACCCTGACCTCCTCTGTTTCTAGTTATCGCCGAAGAGGATATAGAGACGGTGGAGGAGGGAGTGTTTGATGTACACCTATAACCAGGTGAGAGAGACGCTGGCTAAATAAAAGTTCTCCTGCCTTCTGTACACTTTTCACCCTGTTCCAGCTAACTTGGCTGTCAAAGAACGTTCATGTGTGCTGCTTCGAAAGTGTGAAACACAACTGTGGGTTGTAGATTTTTATCAATACTTAGCTTAGCAAAAACACTTAGAACAAGGAAGGAACAGCCTGTGTGGCTTTGTCCAAATGTAAACAAGTCAGCCTAGTAGCACCCCTAATGCTAACTAAGCTTCTTTAATAAAAAAAAAAAAAAAGAACTAAATGACACACAAGGGTTTGACATGGGCTTAAATGCAGGACTATTTCCTGGCTGAGCAAAAGAACTTCCCGCAGTCTCGTCATCACCACGCAACCAGCAAAGTCTGGGGCATAACCTCAGCAGACAGGGATGCTGGTAAGCAAAGTCGGGTCACCTTTGGACAGAGCCACGCTAGTTGTTTACCACTGTTTCCGGTCTTTGCGCTAAGCTAAGCTAACTGACTGCTGTAGCTCCCTGCTGCAGACAGACAAGAGAATCTAACGCCTGCCAAGAAAGCAAATAAGAGTGTTTTCCAAATGGCGACCCGTTCCTTTTAAGTTTGGTCTGTCCAAATGAAGAGATGTATAGAGCGTAGCAGCACGGTACATCTCTCGATGCCGTATCACCTGTAAGCTCTTCTGACCCCTTCACACGCACCAATGCCTGCTCACAGCCTCTCATCCCGACCGAGCGTGAGCTGTGGGCAGTTCAATCAAAGAGTCATTCTCTCCTCTCAGATCTGTTTGAGTAATTGTACAAGGGCTGCAGGGGGAAAAACAAATTGGTATTTTACAACCCAAAAAAAAAGCATTAATTGGAGATAATGCACTGAGACCTCGCGCTGCAGAAATGCTCTTTCCTGTTATTTTATCAGAGGGTCCTGACCCCTAGTTTGCAACCACTAATTTGCCGAGTAATGCACTGACCTCAGTAGTAGGTCAGGGGCAAAATGAGATACTAGTTTGCGGCAATTTGATTAAACACAAATGTGCCGTTTCATTTTAAGTCTTCTCCTCAAGAAGATAATCGCCACCTTGGGAACCTTTTTTATTTTTTGTAATTAATTTGTGCATATTAACGAAACATTATATTCTTGGTCAGATTACCGCAAAGCATCTGACGCGCAGTGTTTGTGGGGCTTTTAGGGGATCCCTAGAGGTTTAGGGGGTCGCCTGCTTTGCCCAGCCTGTGATCCAACCCCACAAGGAACACTGCTGTTGTACACTTGGACACTTATCCCAGCACCAACGTGTTTTCACGCCCTTCCATCACTGGATGTAGAGTTGATTCTATCAGGAGTGATGCAGGAGCACTGAACTGAAGCATGATTTTTGACGAACAGGCCGGTGACAGTCTCCAGCTCTCTATTTTAGAATCCCTCCTACGGTCGGTGCGCAAAGAAGCCAAATCCGCGAACGCTTCGGGAGCCAGACACAGAAATGTGCCACAGTATGTCGGTTTCACAGCCCTCAGCTCTGAGGAGAAATTGCACTGAACACAAGCCAGGATACCTACATGCTGCCACACAGTGGACCCACTCTGCAACAGCAACTCCAGCTAACTCACCCGAATGTGACGACCAATGTGAATGGAATGTATTTGTATGATTTCTATGTCAAATACCTGCATTTTGATTCAGTGTCAGCCAAGAGTGTTACTGTAAAACCTACTGCTATATATCCAGAAGAAGAAGAAGAAAAAAAAAAAAAATCCACGAAATTGTATTTTCTCGGTGGAATGTTGAATGTCAGTTGAAGTTTTTAGAATTTGAGTGCACTTTGCTGCAAATTGGAACGGCTGCCTGCGTTTTTTTTTTCCTTCCAAACCTAAAAAGAAAAAAAAAAAAGAGGTGCTGTTACTGCCAAGAATGTAAACCTGCCTCCCAGACTGAGCTACTGTCCTCTCCATCCAGGAGGCTCTGCTTTTCAGTGCTCATCATGTTTTGAAATACATTTCAGCGGACCGATAATGGGACCAATTTTCGATGTCAGATGAAATATTGTCGATTCGTGGTGCTCGCCTGAAGCTGGATGACAAAAGCAAGCGGCCGGAAATGACTGCGCGGACAGTTCTGACAAGGACGGACTTTGAACAATGTTCTAATTTCATCATGTTTACCTGAATATCAGTGACTGTCCTATAGTTATCGCTGGTGTTGTGTTGTTTTGGTATACAGTACTGTCCTGTACCAGTGCACCGATAGACGACCTACCCTCTTGCAGTACTGTGAATGTAGCAGGAACCGTGAGCGGCTGCTGTCAGATGAAGAGCTCATCCTCTCCGCCAAATATGTTGACAGCCGAGAGCAGGAGGACGGTTAACGTCCCGCTGAGTTCTCCATCAGTTCTTGAATGAGCTTTGGAGTTCTGAGACTGTCAGTAAAAATAAAATAATCAAATATATACCCACCCTCCAAAAATAAAAAAAACCAAACAACCCAAAACTGGAGTAATGAGGCTTTTCATTTGACAGCAGCGTATAAATATTATATTATTTTCCTGAGAATCTGTTTTTGATGCAAGTTGTATTTTGCTGTTTTTTACCCCGCATGCTTCTCTCCCCTCATGGCTCTGCTCCCCGGCCAGGATTTTTCTTTTCTTTTTCTTTTTTAAACATAGCACGCCAAGTTCTCGTTCATTTAGGAAACATCAAGTCTCGAAATTCCGGACAGAGGCGACGCTTCTGTTGCTTTGTGCCTGCGGAGAGAGGAATTCCAGACTTTCCAGTGCCATATTGTTAATTGCTGGTTCGTCACTGAACGAGCCCCCCTCACGTTCGCTGGTATTTATTTTTCTGTATAAATAGCTAAATAGCTGCCGGTCCTTCTGTGTCACTCCCTGCCTGACGAAGGATGTTTGTTGTCATTCTGTGAATGAATCTTTCAGACTGATGTCACGCTAATCCTTGTGCTCCCAGATGATTTCCCGAGTATTAAAAGCAGCAGGCATCACTCTCGTGTGTTCTGGATAAGAATTTCTGTGAACTAATAAGAATGATACTGGAAAACAAAGTTTTGTCTTGTCTTTTTGAGATGGGGAGCGATTCGTGATCGTTCTCAGCAGATGTTTTCAGCTTACAGCGGCTGCTTCGATCAAGACAAAAAAACACAGCCTGTTTTACATCAGATATAACGCATATCAGGTGACAGCTGGCAATTTTCATGATTTTTTTTTCCCTTTTAACTTGAAGAATGAATGTGTAAGATTTACTCTCTTCCTTTGGAGAAACGTCGCAAATCTCAGGTTATGATATTTAACCGCAGAAATACAGCTGTCGCCTCCGAATCAAAGCCGTTTTTCTTCCCTTCTTGATGGTGATGTTCTGGGGATAAGGCTCACTTTACAGCAGTCGCACTGTAATTGTTGTGCTTTCAGTGCAGGGATGGATTCAGGCTGTACAATTCAAAAAATGGTTGGGTTGAGTAAAAACAGCTGACACAGAAGACCGACGCGGAGGTGTGAGGCGATTCGGTTTCCTTTCCATTTAATGCAAAGTATCACATTAGACTGCGACCGGCTCACAGCACTTTGTAACGTGCTAATAACTGCTCCACCCTTTCCAACAGAAGATGGTTTCACAGCAGTTGCAACACAACAACATCTCTAACCACATCCTCTCCCAAAACAGACTTGCTCCCGGTGTTGAAATCAATTCTACTGCCAAACGCACAATTCTGCCATCCTTCATGCGGCCGTGATCCAGTGTACTATTATAGACATTAATAAGCAGCCCCGGATGAGCTGTGCAGTCGATGCCACATCTAGTTACTCTAAAGAGATGAAGTCAGTCCGGGCCTCTGATTGCTTGGCTCCCACTCTGTGTGTTCAGTTCAATGGGAGGACATTGATCTGGCTACATCCAGCCTCTGAGTCGCCTCATATCTCATCCAGTGCTATGATAGTGCCTAATGCTCTCATGTGGGACCGTGTCGGCAAACAAAGAGCTGATGAACTGCAGTGGTGACGTGTTCATATCTTGGCCCATCGACCTCGGTCACGCACGCACACAGATGCATTTTCGCGTTAACCGCACGATTATGCCACTGCGTGTTCATTCATCTTCTCTCTGTTTGCACCGGCAAGGTAATGCTGGGGCCATCAGTGATAAATAGGCAAAGAACATTACATCCATGGCCATCTGTGTCCTCAATTGAGCTGATTTCATTCTGAGGCACCAAAAGAAATCCACAAGAGGAAGAAGACACAAAAGAATGCATGTGGAGGCTGAACACAATAAGGGACCTTCTCCCTGTGAGGTGACACGCTATAGGAGATGACCCTGCAAGCGGTGAAATCAATGTTGAAACGTCCACATTTGTGTCTTCACCACAACAGCGGTAGACAAAAGGAGCCTTAGACGTGACAGTCTTGGAAGGATCACACTTCCCACACGTGGCCGTTCTTCCTCCGAAAGCCTGCGCGACTGCAGGTGAGATGGAAAGAGTATTATATGGAAGTAAAAGTATGAAAGTCAAATTAATTTTAATCTCCTGACATATAATACTAGCGTTACATTGCAGAACACGTTAAGGCTACAAATCAGCATTCAATCAATCTAAATACAATAGTGGATCAGCATCACAGCATTAATGCGCTAATAAAGTCCATTCACACAGACGGATTCTGCAGCCTGTGCGTACGCCTGATTATCTATTCTAAACATACACCGGCCTTGCCTTGTATAGCCTCGCTACAATTAGCCAGAAGAGAGGACAACACTCTGATTAAACACAAATGACCAACAATGAATCAATAATAATTCTGTGGACACCACAGCGGTTGCAACCAGCAATATCAAGCTGCAGAAATGAAGTGCCACAGGGCAGACTCAAACATCAGCAAAGGGACGGCACAACATAAATATAAAATCCGCAGCGACCGAAGCTGCTGACAGACATATAAAAGCAAGGAGAGCTGCCGTTTTTTAAACACATAGGCGCACATATGTTGCTTGGCAACAGTGGTTGTTGACGTCCCTCTCTGTAATAGCTGTTCTCACCTGTGTGAGTGTCACTCTGCAAGCCTCGTGCACAGTGAAGGCCTCAGCTATCTTATTATACTATAACCAATCCACTCAGCCTCCAAGGTTTGAAACACTTTGAGCTGAAAGAGCCTCTGCCTGTGAACAGTTGTGTTCACAGTAGCCCACAATGGTGTCATCTCTAATCTTAGTGCATTGCTGCAGTGCACACAAACGGCTAGGCTTGGCCTGGTTAAGACCACCACCCCTAAACCGGCTGACGTTCAGCCAGTGAATGTAGGCTACACACTGAACATGTGTGCTTTCCACAGTGTCAGCTGAGTGCACAGCGTCTCCTCTCTGGATCTTTGCCATCCTGCAGCCGCAGACACACCAGCAGCTTGTTGTCTGCTGCAGCTGCTGATTTATCACCTTCCTCTGCGCTCCACTCTCACGCGGATTAGCAGGAAACCTTTCACGAGACTTTAGTTTTTACTGTGTAAGGGATGCAGCTCAAAAAGTAGCTCAGTACAAAATGTGCTGTGACAATTACTTATTTCAAAAATACTTTGAAAGTACAAGTAACAAAATGTAAGTCGTTGCTTCCAAGCAGCGCAGTCATTTAGCGGCAGCCTGCCCGATATTGATCTGAGAAGTCTGAAATGAGGGGAATTGAATAGCACTGCAGCTAATTACAAAGTAATGAAGGCAGGAGGGAAATAACCTCACGCAGTGCTCACTCGCACACTGCAACCTTGATTGCACGGAGAGGAAAGATTTGAGGCCTGATAGTTGAATGGCACTCTAGCAAAGATGTCATTTGCCCCCTCAACAGATGGTACAGGCCTATAGTCCTGCACAATTAGACAGAGATTGCAATGCATATCACCTTGATAGGCTATAGAGAGGGCTGTTTGCGCCAGAGATATTGGCAGGTAGGCGTTTTAGCAGCCATAGATGCACATAAAAGGTTATCTTGGATTGTGGAAAGGATTTGGCACAATGAGTAACTACGTGCAATATTGATTTGTTTGAGCAGCACATCACTCTTAGATTTCCTCTTGTAAGACTAATGAACAGATTATTGATTTGATGTCCGCTCATCAAAAACTGGGACCACCGCCAAGCTCTGCTACGATTTGACGTCTGCTCATCTTTTTGAACCCACCATGACACCTGCATCTGCAATGCCGTCCCCTTGCGGCGCACTGACTGCAAGCATCTGGAGCTGTTAACCTCATGCCAAAGTGGGGTCGTGCGTATGATTTACCACTTGGTGGCACTGTTGAGCTTTTGACTGGAGTGCTACGTGGCTAAGACGGATTCCTACCAAGGAGGCGGGAGCACTGCCAATGATATGGCACAAAACAGAGTCTCTGTCAGGGTTTGTGGTGAATCACAATGCAGCATCACAATGCAGATAACAGCACTACATTTCTCTGTTGTTTATATGTTACTTCCCATAAAATCAAACCGGTGCATGTGCACAAGCAGGCACACACTGTAAATCACATGAGACGTCGCTTCATGGTTGTTTTTCAGTAGCTGACAGTTACAGTCTCTCTTTGGCCCACACACACTCGCGCTCACACACACACACACACACACAAATTGAGGAAAACCCTGCAGTTATCAATGCAGATGCAACACCTTGCATGCAGATTCTAGACTGTGTTTCATCTACTTCTTTGTCTTGACGTTGCTGAGGGGAAAAAAAAAAACACATTTGTTTTTCATTTGTTTGTATCGGGCCATAATTGTACAAAATCGACATGCACAAACACCTCTGAGCCAAAAGTAATCTTTAAATTCAACCAGCATAAACGAAGTTGATCGCAAGTAATACAAGTCAAATAGCCTCCCGTGAAAGCGCCTCTGGCACTCAAACTCTGCTTGTCCACAGTTAAGAAGCAGCTGGGCAAACAGTCTCTCACAAAGTCGAAGGGGGCTCTGCGAGGCGGCCGCGGCCTTAATTGCATTAAGCTCATTGCTGACTCTGGTGAAGCACTCAGCACTGTAGGGGGTTGGAATCCTCGTTAGAGTAGAATCAGTGATGATGAATATTGCTTTAAGAAAATTTAACTTACGCCAAAGGAACCCAGTGGGATGTGGCCCCGACCCGATAGCTCTGCTGTGTGGCTTTAAAAAAAATTAAAGAGGCACTCCATCGTCAGGTTTAATACCGCGTATTCAATACTCAAAGGCTCTTTAATGACTCCCTTAATTAAAGAGAAGAGGAGACAATAACCAATGTTATGTCCTGAATGCCTTGTAAAAGATGTCTGTGATGTCTTAAGAGGAAGGAGACGATACAAGTGGAGGTGCTTTGAGAAGCATTGGTGATGAGAAACCTGCCCAACACTTCACCTCTTCTTCTAGTATCTCCGCTCTTGCCCGGAGGAGTCTCATTTAGCCATCACTGATACCAAATCAAGTTACTGCGGCCTGGGGATTGACACAAAATCAATGGCACCGCATCAGCGGCAGGGGACGCCTCGCATATTTAATATTCCTGGAGCTGCAGGACAGTGAGAGGAATCTGTGAAGAGGAAAAGGAGGGAGGGTGGTAAACCTCAGCATGCGCAAGTGTGTTCTGACTGATGGCCCCGTAGATTGTATCTTGTGACCCTCAGACTTATCTATATACAACCTGCATGGCCGGGTCGACGCTGTTGTCAAGAGTTCCCTGGTTGAAAAAGAAGGGCAACAAGCTCATCCCCGTCCTTACTATACTGCGGCTTTGCCTCCCATTCGCAAGATTAAAACCAGCACTGTGGTGCATATAACAGTCCGTCTTTGGGGTATTCATGAAAGCGCAGATATGATAGGCTATAAAAGTGTGCATGCATAAATGGCTGCAGTAGGGTTTTCTCTCAATGTGGGCTATCATCCCTCTGAAAGGTGAGTTATATTTTCATCACTGAAATCATCAAATAGTCCGCTTTCAGTCCAGAGCGCCTCAATAACTCAGTGATTTTTAGCTTTCTGAAGCTTTGTGTCCTTCATTCATTCATTCATTCATTCATTTGTTTGATGTACGTGGTGGAGGTTACACAGCTGATTCTTGACTGGAGGACACAAATAAGTTTTCAGGATTTACCATGCTTTGGCGTGTTACATTTGAATAAACCTTTTAATTGATACATATCATAAAGACAGTAAAATGAAGATCTGAGAGGATTGCTATTATTTATATATGGTATTATACCAAGAAATACAAGGTTCCAAATAATCATTACATAATAATGAGACACTGTGGAGCTTTGCTGTCTAACAATGTGTAAAATCTTAGTTTTGGCTAAAAACAAATGGTTGAATAATGCCAAAGCAGTTCTGGCCACCCCCGGACCCTCCCTTCGGCACTCATTAGGCAAAGACCTGTTGTGGATTATTCAATTTCAGGCTTAAATGATTCATGGTGGGACTTTACTGGTCAAGCTCCAACATGTGGAATCCAAACATATTAATATCTGAGATCGGCTGCTACCAACCTGCTCACTCTAAATAAAACCCAGTGGAAACTAAATTGAAAACTGGGTGACAAGATGTGCAAATTAGTTGCCAAATGATGCATGCTGTATGTTTTCCAGCGGACAACAATATGCATGCTTGTCGTCCAAATTTTAGCTATTTTTTAGATAGTTTTTGGTGCAGATACAACTGCAAAGATATTGCACTATAAAGATTTATTACCACAAATTATATCTGAGTATTACGATACCTTCTGGCAACAGCTACTGTGTGCTATAGCCAGAAGGTTATCTTTGCAACTGGAGGCCAAACCCCCACCCCACCCTAAAAAAACCTGCTGGTGGAGAGAGACATCAAACTGAAAAAGATGGCCTTAGCTGAAGGAGGTCCTTGGGTAACATGAGGACAGAGAGACTCCAGCGTATGTAGACCTGGAAGCAATAACCTCCAGGAGGAGGGCCTTGCTCAGGATCTTCTCAGCAGGGGACGACAGTTGCGGACCCCGACTGAGGACACACCCAGGCAGAACACTTTGAAGAACTCCTAATCCAACGCAAACACACACACACACACATTCTGTAGAGGAGGCAGAAGTAGACTTCTTGGCGGAAACATCGACCATCTCTCGGGCAGAGGTCAGTGAGGTCGGTAATAATCTCTGCAGAGACAAAGGGACTATGCTGGATGAGATGTGGACATTGCTTGGCTGTCTTGGTTGATGCCTATAGGTCATGAGTGTTGGGAAGAATCAGGCTGCAGGAATCAGGAGGTCAAAATGAGCTTCCTGCACAGGCTTCCAGGACTCTCCCTTAGAGACATTTGGCAAGAGCTCCGATTAGAACTGCGACTAGTTGAGGTGGTTCAGGCAAATGATTGGCTGCCTCCTGAGCACCTTCCTGTGGAAATATGATCAAGCACATCCAATTGGGAGGAGACCTGGGGCAGACTCAGAACACACTGGAGGGATTACATATCCTGTCTAGGTTGGGAACCCCCTGGGATCCCTGAGGAAGAGCTGGTGGATGTGGAGAATGATTTCTGGGCTACCTTCCTAAACCTGCTGCCACTGAGACCCAAATAAACAGAAGATGGATGGATGGATGTGTTTTCAGTGTCCCCTCCAGTTACTACTTTTGTTGTAAATAATTGTCTTCTTCAGTACCTCCTGTGCAAAGGTGGTTGCCAATTCCTCTGCACTTCGGGTCTTTTTGGGGGGTTTTTTGTGTTCGCTTTATTGTCTTTTTTTTTTTTTTGTCCCGGAGACATGGCATCTCCTCCTTCATGCCTCTGAGGAAAACACAGCCTTTCTGCCCAAAAATAGTCACTTTGTCTCAGCCTGTGCAGTTGCATAACCCACCTTGACGATGGGCACAGAATAGCAAAGCAGTGGAACTAATACACGTATCATAATGCCTCAATTTCGAGTAGGGAGCGCTCATAAGTTATTCCCAGATCCTCTCTTTCTCCTGTTTTTCCCCCTCTGATCAAATCAAGCTCATGACAAATATAATCATAGATGGTGAGTGACAGGAGAGGAATGGAGAGAGAATTGAGGAGAAAATGGAGGGGCAGCGGGGTATACCAGGACACAGCCTCGTCTGAGGGCAGTTATGCAAGGGTTATGAGGCTCTTGGAAGCACAAGACAAAACCTCTGCTAAAGGCGTTCATAATGTCATTGTGGTCAGAGGAGGATGCTAAGATTTTACAAGCACATAAGAGAGAATGACTCGCCAAAACCTTTCAGGTTTTTATGAGAAAACGCCTGAGAGGCATGTAAAACCTACCTTTATTAAAGACCACTTAAGCTGCCTTTATGATGCCTAACAGCTCTTGCTGATGGATATAGGCATAACCCTGCTTCATGCTGGTTTATGAGGTTTATGGTTTATGAGTGGAATGGCTTTTGGATACAGAGAGCTTGTGACTGCTCCAGCGCGTAAGGCAGATGTTTCAGAAGGTGGGGATACGCTGAAAAGTTCATAGCTTTTGGCTGCCCGGAGCTAATTTGGCCAAGAAGTTGCTGGATGCCCATCCGTGTTCGTTACACCAATCATTCCCATTCAGTTGCTGGTGGGCTGGAGTGTGTCCCGGGATGAAGCAGCGGGCAGGCAAACACCCTGCAGGGGCTAACAGATAATCCTTTAACCTCACGTTTACACCTCGGGGCAGTTTAGCATCTCCAAAGAACATGATTTAAATACTTTTCCAAAGCCGTGAAGGCTTTTTTGACAGAAAGTTAAACCAGACGTTAAGACTTCACCTTTCTTCCTCTGCTCAGGGGGACAGAAAGGGAGAGAGGATCACTACGTTCACTTATTATGGTTATATAATCCCCCGGAGAGAGGTTTCGGCCCTGTCCCAAGGCTCACTGGGGCTTTAAACTCAGACAAGGGATCCCTGACATGGGGAGGTGATTCCGCTCTGGGCCTCTGTCCTCCCAGGCATAAAAGCTGAATGCACAGTATTTGACTGTGCGGCCGGCTAAACCCACCGGACTAGTGGCTGGTCAGGCCCCCCTCTCTCTCTCTCTTTTTTCTTTCTCCTACTCTATTTTCCCCTTCCTCTCTTCCTTCTCTCGTAGCCTCGGTTTTAATTGCTTTGAAGCTGAGTGCTCACCTCGGGGAGCTCAACAGGATGTTTTACAGAGCTTTGGGGAGACTGACTATTAATAAATAATACTTCCCTGTCTGCAGTACAGTGGGATGGACAGGAGCACTGCAGAGAGGTAACAACCACCTACAATACTCTCGTGCCGGAGGTAAGGGGGCAGAGGAAGACGGGTTCTGCCAACGAATGGTCTAATTCCAAAAAAATGTAAAATAATAAGGAAGAAAATATAATTGCTCGCTGTTCATCTATTACCAGCTGCCGCCTTTTGTAGTCAATTCAGCAAAGCAGCGCATTCGCCATGAAATACACGTCATAATTAAATCCACCCTTATCAGGTGTAACATTACAAAGGGCCGCGCGCCGCGTATCGTAAAGTCGAGTATTGTTTTTTAACCTCGTGCTGCCAGTTAACAGATTCCGCGCCGTAAGGAACAAAGTTGTAATCACGTCAGCTTGATTAGGCCGCCATCAAAACAGCGCGTCTAATTATCATTCCGAATCAAGCTGGCATCACGTCCTGAACAAGAAAGCCCCTCAGTATATCTTTTTTTTTACTCTTGGCCTGCTTTGTTCATACTTACAGTGGCTCTCTGGCTATACGGAGCTTTGAGTTTTTCTGCTTTGTTGTTACGCTGCAAGGCAAGACTTTACACTCAGGTTTTATAAGTGTGTTATGTGTCTCTAAAGCTTTCATAGCTGTATTGACCTTATAACGGCGCTAAACGCTGAGGAAACAATGGCTCCCAGATGCCCTTGCTAAAACCCGGCCCATCCATACTTTCACTTTCACCCAAAGGATAAGTTTTTTTTATCTGTCTCTTAAAGGAAACATCCACCTTTAAAAACTGTAATAATGTCAGCACAGCAGCTCTTGATATCTTGACCTATTTTGTTTTGGGGAGCTTTATTCACTACACCAGTAGGAGAAGATGTCTCTGTCTGTTTCCAGTACAAATGAGAAGACGGACGTTCACACCAGAAATATGAAAGTGTGTGAAGTCGTGTCGTCATATTTGCCCAGTTTTGCTCTTGTAACAAAAACACTAATCATAATTAACACGCGATACATTTAATTATTTATCGGAGACGAGTTAAGATGAAGCATTTATTTTACTTCTTGCGTTGCAGAAGAAGCTGATAGGCTCATCTGTACTGACTAGTCTACAACCACACAAGACCAAAATGCAATGTGGCTACAGAATGCCTCAGATTGTGATTGCAACTCAAAATGAATGCCTGTTTTTATTTTTTGGGGGGTTTGCCAAATGCATCCTGGCATGGAAGAAGTAAACCACTGGAAGCGCTTATATGAAGCACGTTACAACATATCGCCACAGCTTAACTGCTGTCACTCAGACTCTCGCGACCTGTCAGCACCTGAGGAGATTTTCAACTTTTCAGTTCGAGACTTTGCCGAACTATCTGCCCTTTACGCTCTGTGTGGGTGGACGGGATTTGCTTCTTTAACAAAGACTTATCTATAAGTACAGGAGCCCACCTTCAATGTACAGACCTGCTCCCCTGCTCCAGTTCCACTCCCCAGGCTATGTGACTAATTAGATGCTGTAATGTATCATGATGGAAGGTGGAGATATTGAGGTTTAAAAAGGAAGAGGTCCAGCGAGATTGATCTGGTCCTAAATGATAGAGGAATTGATCACGCCTGCACGTGGCGGAGGGAGAGGAGCGATAACGTTCCCTAATGAGGAAGAATAGCCATTAGTGACAGAGTTAACAGATATGTGGGCAATCTCTCACGCTGATTAAAAAGGCTTATGAGCGCTGTGGCGCTTTTGTCCTCCACATTTAGCGGGAACAAGGGGGGCGGGGAAGGATGGAGACGACGGTGATGAGGCTAGTTGTCAGGTCCAGAGTCTGATTTAAGAAAAATAACATTATTAGCTCCCCGGTGTGACCATAGCTGATGAAAAAGCATATTACCCACCTGCTTGTATTAGAAATGAGTCAGTCAGGTTTCCAGTTTTGGTGTGAGGAATAAACAAAACCGCTGTAGCTATTTATTTTGCCATCAAGATGCATGTAATTAGTGAAAAACTAAAGTAGCATGATAGCATAGTATTAAGGTTCCTCTTAAGGGTAGCATAACGCTACCTCTAGAAAACATATTTACCTCTTACTCACTTTCCAAACTCTGCGTACTATGATGCCCATCCATTTCCTCCTATTTGAATTTTTTTGTCGATGCATAGCAGCGCCGGTTCTACGGCCCGAGCTTGTTTATTGCCTTGCTACATTTTCAGAGCATTAGAGCAGCGCAGATGGATGATGCAAGTCGGTGACATATCTCTGTTTGCATCCATTTGTTTTTATTTACATACTAAAAATTATGCATTCATTGCACCGTGCGACATGCCTAAAAATGTCGTTTTGTCCAGTCTGAGACTTCAGTAGATCATTCTTGCACAGTGTGGGATTCAGTGCATCGACCTCTCATACGTGCATTTATACGTCTACGTTCTAATGGAGACAGAGGCTTTACAGGGTCTTGTCACTGCGGCACAACCGCTGCATGATTCACAAGTAGTCGTATCTTTAATCAAGCTGCCACCACCTCTGTCACAAGGATGTGAGAATGAAATTTGCTCCTCTCGTATGGTTGACCACAAACGCTCACCGAAGCGGGTTTTAAGTTCAAATCCCGTTGTTCGGTCCGATTTCATGCGAAAGCAAAGTGTCCTTGAAAGCTGCGAAGCTGCTTTGCAGTTGGTCTCAGAGTTTCAGGCTCAGTAAGACGAGGAGCACCCAGCAGGAATAGCTACAGGAACAGCTTTTTCTATTCAGGGGATCAACATGTGCACAATTCAAACTGGTTCCTGACTGGGAACATTGTGAACTCAAACCATTTTTTAAGGAATGATCTGCTGCTCCTTCTGTGATGTTGTAGTTATTGTTTTCCTGTTGGCGTCATGTGCATCTTGTATTGCACTGTCTGTATTTTCCTGCTGAGCGCTGAGTTCTGTGTTTTTTAATGCGTGCGTTCAGTTGCTGGGTTTTGTCTTTGCACTGTCCCTTTTGTGCACGTCTGCCTGAGTTCTATTTACTTTCCAGGACCATCTGGGAAAAGGAATTGCAAATTAGCTTCGGCAAAGGCGGATTTTGTTTTATAGCACATTTCAACAAGTGCTTTACTTAAAACATAAAAATGCATCAGGATGAGACAAAAAGAAATCCAAAAGAGTCAAAAAGAGAATAAAAAACAATTTAGGATAGAATAAGACATACAATTAAGAATTAAAGTTACAGTGCGGTGTAAGATATTAATAAAAGCCTCAATTTTGATTTAATAAAAAGGCAAAGAAACAGAAAAGTTAGCTTGCAAATGCTTTTTGTGTTGCTTCGGTTCATGCTACATACTTATCTCTATACAAACAAACATGAATAAATAAATAGATACATGCGGGGCACACGCCGTGCGTCTCTAACAAATGTTACTGGGACTTTTTTTTTTTTTTTTATTCCACGAACCACACAATTGCGTCCTCTTATCTAACCTTCCTTTGTTGTGAACTGTATCTTGTCTGACAACCCACTGGAGCCACATGCTTCTGTGGGCCCAGTAATGTGTGAAAGGGGTTGTTGCCAGGACACTGTTTTCACGTTCCCGTACACACACACACTCACACAGGATACACACGCTGATCCCTGTGATCCGTGTGCCCTTTCTCTCGAATGTCACCACGCCATGGTGATGACACGCGGCATGCAACATGCTTTTTACACACACTTCTCCACATTGTTAGCTTGATGTGTTTGAGATAAACTGTCCTATCTCTCATCACCACCGCCCCTCCTCCTCTCTGTTTACTCCTGTGTAGGTTCACAGCTTTAATGGGGTCATATTATAGCGGATTGTGGACACCGCCGTTCACCACGCTGCCTCATTTTGTGCAGGAGACAGTTTGAATTTACGTCTTTCATTGTTCCGCGCTGAGGCCTTCACCCTATAAGCTTCCCATGTTAATGAGATTGATGCGTCAGATACGACCACACACACACACACACACACACATACACACATGGGAAAATCAATGGGTCGTTGTTAGCATTTATATGGCTTTTGCTTGAATATCGCTCGCTAAGGGGAAGCCTGCGAGCCACAGAAACTGAATAAAAAAGAGAGAAGTTGTTAGCCGTAGCAGGTGATAGCCACGAAACAGACTTAGCAATGTTGTCCACTTAACAAAGGCCATTAAACACCACTCCAGACTAAATGGCTGGTGTTTTAACACAGATTCATGGCATTCATAAATGTTTAGTGTCACTTGCAACCGATCGCAAGCCAGAGTGACTGCAGGATTTATTTTACTGCTTATCGATGAGCAAATACATAACACACGATGAGCCTCGCTGGATAGGGGTAAGAGGCCGAACTGCGCTGAGGCCGGATTTACCATGTTGAATCTTTCATTTGCCGGCGTGAATCCTGCTAATAAGCAGAGAAAAGTACTTATGGATTGTACCGTAAGTACAACGTTAGAGGCCACATTTAGATCACAGGTAGATTTCAGAGTCTGGATCAAATTCTCGTTCTCTGTCTGCCTGTATCCATTTCCCTTTCTTCTCCACCTCACTGTGAAACAGGGGGATCTTAATACTCTGACGGAAATCTGGCGGAAGCAAGGGAGAGGAGGAAATAGTGAAAAGAGGCTGCGGGAAAGAAAGAAAAAGAGGGGGAGTGAGGAGACCGAGCATAAAAGTAAAATATAATCCGCGAGTATTGGTGCTAATCTTTTGATTTGGGCAAATTTCCTTCTGCAGCTGAATCAAAAGGTCTATTTGCATTTTTTTTTTATAACAGATGAGGTTTTAATTTTCACAGTTCTGTGGATTACCTCAATTCAAAGCTTTCTGTCAGGAATGGAAAGATCTCTATCTTCACTCCCATTCTGATCTCTCCTCATCTCACCTCCTCTCTGCTCCTGTGTTGGTGTGAGTGCTTGGGGACTGGAGGAATGCTGGAGATAAATATACAGGATTTGGTCTCCTTTGTGTTGGGCAGGGTCCCCTCACTCTGCTTTTTCTCCTCGCCTTAAGGGGACAGGGAAAGAGAGATTTCACTCCATCTCTTCCAGGTACGCAGCCAGACAGGAAAGGGGTCAGCCCTCCATTAATTGAAGCTTCTGCCTTTTCTTATATTTACTCCTCAGCACCTGGGACACTTTTATCATACAGGCGTCAGTTTTGGCGCGACGCTTCAACACAACAAACATTATTCCGAGGAGGATTGTCTCGCTTTTAAGCAACAGCTTCGGCTTAAAGGACGGGGAGAGTCCCATGTTGCTCAGGACTGAGGGACAGGTGGAGGCTGGAGAGGCGGCGGCAGCTGAAAAGCAATTAACATTCACAAATAGCGTCAGGGAAGCTATCCGCTGAGGTTACACAGGCGCTGAATGTCACCTACTGCCGGGGCCCAATTCCTTCATTAAACCCTCCCGTAAGGGCAGACACACTTAAATACATATTTGCATACAAATGCAGTGATTAACCCTCTAAGTGCATTAGCTCTGGCTGCTTCTTGGAGCGTCATTGCTAATATCTCACCCACAGTTTGTCTATGTGTGTTTGAAATGAGCTGGAATAATGATCCTTTATTGACTTTGTTGAATTGACTTCCGTTGGTTTCCTCTGGCTGTTTTGTTTATGGAGTTCTGCGATACGTTATTCCCTTTCCTCCGCCGATAAATCATGGCGCGCCTTCAGTTTGCGTTTGACTTAATGACAGTGCGCTCTGTTTGATTTAAGGAGCCCATTTCCATATTGTGTCCCATAAAGCAATAAAGCACTGAAGCAAAAAAAAAAAAAGAAAAGTTAAATGATCCCAGTTGAGGAAACTGTGTCATTACAGATCAAACACCAATAATATACAGTGTGTAAGTATATTTAAAGAGCAGAGAAGAGACACGGGGGTTCATCAAATCATGCTCCAACAGCAGGGAGAGTGAAAGAGGAGCACAACAGCTCCCCAAAACGAGGAGAGCGCGTGCATGCAAAGCAATCCTTCCTGCTTTGTGAGCTCTGTTCTATTTACAGCAGATGAACACTGACATACAAGGGAAAGCCAGCCGAATACGCCAAAGGGCTGATATGTTCCTATACTGCCGCTGAGGTTAGTGCGCAGACAGGGTGTGGAGAGGCAAAGAGCAAGAACAAACGCAGGAGAGGAGGACGGAATGAAAGTGTTCAGTGGCGAGAGTCCTGATCCATTTCTTCTTCTCCTCCTTCTTTTTTTTTTTTTTGAGTCACACTTTAAAGGCGTGCTTCGTGACCTCAGAGGCTCACCTCGAGGCTGCGACGGGCAACTCCCCTCGGAGTCAACAACAACAACAAGAAAAAGAGAAAACACCGCAGAGCCCAGAGAGGCTAGTCATTACTGATTTCTCCCTTCATCCTCCTCCACCTTCCCCCACGCTCACTGACTTGCATACTGTTGCATAAAGATGGAGATAAAGTATTAAACAAGAGACATCTGGAATTAGAGTGGATTTCTTTCGCTCCCCGACTATCTCATTCCTCCCCCTCCCGTCCCCTCCATCCCGTCCTCCCTCCTCTGTCCATTGGCAACGCACACAGCCGTGAGCAGAGCTAATTAAATGCTTCTAAGTGAGTCGCCTCGCCTCGCCTGCCATTCCAGCCTCAGCAAAAGGTCATCCTACTCACAGGCATGAGGCAGACATTTCTCATGACTGTTTTCCTTTTGAGAAATTTAGCAGATTGTTAATTATCAGATTACAAGTTTGCCTTTTTAAAAGGCCAGCACGCCGCCCCGAGTCGTGTGGCTGGGAAGAGAGGGGGAGAGGCGGAGGAGAGAAAGAGAGAGAGAGAGAGAGGGAGGAGAGAGGGTGTAAGCAGTGAAGATGGCTGAGGGGGTCCGGCGTTTCTCCTCTTTGCTCGAGTTGAGTCAGGGCTGTGATTCGTGATCAGACAGAGAGAGAATTTGAGATAAGCAGAGAGGAGTGAGGCTCGCTGTCTGACAGTAACCCCTGTACTCCCCGTCTGCTCCCATCAGCCCCTAGCAGGCACTCCCTCCACTTCTCTCTGGCTCCTTCTAAATTCAAATAGAGATGGTTAAAAGAACCAATAGTGTGCGGGGGGTGGGGGACGCAGACCAGGCCTCTGGAGATGACCGTGCTCTGACCAAGAGTGAAATCACCGCTCGGAGAAAAACGCAGAGAACACTTGTTGACTCCTTCGTCACCTCGGCTCTCGTCCCTCCTGCTGCGTTGAAAGAGACACGGGGCCGGGGCAAAGTCAGCCAGGTGACGCTTTGAGAGAGAGAGAGAGAGAGAGAGAGAGAGAGAGAGAGAGAGAGAGAGAGCGAGACTCAAATTTCTGTTGCATTGTAATGATCAAAGGGTGTGGGGGTTATACATGTCATTGTTGGGTGCCCATGAAGAACCGCTGGGAGGCTTGTTAGCGCGTTTGCGCGGGCGCCATTTGACGAATTACCTCACGTTTAAACATGCAGAACCTGCGCTCAGCGACTCCTCCACACAAAGCAGGCATCTATCTTTGCAGTAGAAGCGTCCCCCTGATCGCTGCCATCTGTTTCGCCGCGTAGATGCAGATAAGCCACGAGGCACCTTAAACTTCCATTTACAAGAAATGATCCACTATCTAGCAAATTGCTTGTGTTTAACACTGTTTCTTTAGCCTGATGCCTCAGCGCCTCTGGGTCCACTGCTTTTCATGGCCATCAATCTATAAATTGATACGGTGTGTTAATGAGCCAATAATTGAGTCGTGAATCAGCTGTGGAAATGGGCAGTGGCAAGTCATTGATGAAGGATCTGTGCTTTATACCCCACGGCCAAAAAGAAAAAAGAATAAACAGAGTGGCTACTGGCTCGGGATCAGAGCAACATTTAGCCTTTTCAGAAACTAGAAAGTCAACATTTTGGCAAGAGTCCTTCACATATCGAGGGTCGGTGAAGCACGGTTGCTTGATGGAATTATGGGAAACCTGGTGTGAAAGTCCCACATGGCAGGAATAACCCCATTATCAGTTACACTGCTTTTAGAAAAGTCCTTTAAAGACACAGCTCGGGGTTTTTGAAGCGGGGCTGCATGAGTTGCTTTTCCATAATCAGTATGTCATCTGCTGCAGCTGGTGGTCAGCACACCCACAGTTTGCAGAAGCTGCAGGAGGACCAGAGCAGTGTGCAGTGTACTTACGGACACATTATGAGACAGTGAGGCCCTTGGCACAAGCACGTAAAAGGCCTCTCATCCATCCAGTAAAGGAGCGCACACAAACCGACGGACACAGAGTCTCTTTATAGTCGTTTTGTCTCTCTTTGTGAAATCCTTTGTGATATATGTGCTCACGATTGACTTTCGCTAAGATTCACAGTCACTTCTAATAGATGCTCTGGCTCAGCCCCCCCCCACAACACCTCCGGCCCCTAGCTGGGCTTGTACCCAGTTGGGCTGTTGAGTAATCCATCTCTGAATGTACAGCTGTGGACGGGGTCAGCGGCAAAACGTATTTTAGACACCTATGAAAAATCAATATCAGTTTAGGTGCAACGCTATATTTAGGGTGCTTTCACCACTTTACCTTGGTGTCAGACAGCCTTTTCTGACTGGGCACTGACGCTGTTATGTTCATCCAAACTCTTTTCAAATCCACCAGACTCTGCAGAAAAAAACCCAAATTTACTGTGAACAGCACAGATTAGATGAGCGATCGCAGCCTTGATCGTTTAGCTAGAAAACTGCTTGCGCGTGACTTTAGGTGTTTAAAAGTTCAGATCGTCAGAAGTATACGGAATGCGTTTTGCTGCCGATCCCGTGCACATCAGCGCTCTGCTGCACTCTGACCGTGCTGAACTACCTCATAGAGTCCCCACCTCAAAAAAACCCTGAACTATCCCTTTAAAAGGCATCACAAAGCTTTCTGCATGTTCAAGCCCTTTAACTGTGACTGATTTACTGTACACTTTACTGTTGTGTTGAAGAACAGCTGGGATCTTAGAGCAACCTTTCCATTCAGAATCATATCAATACAGTGAATGAATACTTGGTTGCTGCTGCTTCCAGTTACTTTGTAGGTCAGTATTTTACATGCAAAGCATATGATGAGCTTACATTGTTTTACATTAACAATGCACATATGGTTAGTTGAACTGGCTCCAGCATTATAAAGCGAACTAACATACTTTCAACTCACACAGCAGTGATCATAATTCAAGTATATTACTGTTTTAACACTGAATGTACTCTTATTTGTATTTTTTTGTTACTAATGCTTTTATACTTGCACTTGATTGAGTGTTCTTTATGCAGATTAGACTTCTGTGAAAGTCTCTCTTCCACCACCTGTGCGTGCTCCCGCTCGTAAATGCAAAGCTTTCCTGCAGCCGATTCTCAAGTAATGGATAGCTCACCCTTCCTCGACGGCACCACCGAGGAGAGTTTTGAGACTAGCTTGAACTGAAATATCACACAATGAAGGTAACTTCAGTAAAAAGAGAAAAGAAAAAAAAAAGCTACATCTCACTGTGAAACATTTTTATACCACAGGGGAGTGAATAGAAAGAAATGGCTGCATGTAAAAACGGGGAAGATTCAGCAATAATACAAATATACTGTAGCTAGTTATCGGGTTAAATAATGGACTCTTCTGCAGGAAGATTGCGCCGTGCTGTCTTTGCTCCCGCTGACTGCATCTCACATCCTCCCATAGCCTCACCTATTTCCTATTTTCTGACCTTCACCTCGCATTGGCGATTTGTAACTAATGTGCATAAGATGTTATTTGTGTCCCTGCCTGGGGCGTCCAATGCTCTCTGTCCAAACAACCCACTGCCTGGCCAACTAAGTAAATAAATGGGACAAGAAGAACAACTGAATAAGGAGATGGATGTTCCCTTCTTGGAGACACAGAGGCCTAATTTGAGCTAATAAAGGACCACATCAAGCGTGACCCCTCGCAGAGAATGGAGGGTCGATGGAGTGTCTGAGAAGCCCATGCAATCTCAAGTCAATTGCTCACAGGCCCAAAGATTTCATCAGCTTCTTTTCTCTTTACAGAAGGAAGGCGATGGGAGAGGGAATGAGAAGGAGAGAGACAGGGAGGGGAGGAGGACGTTGACTGACAGCTGATGTTTGAAAAACAGAACAGGTCTTTATCATCGCGCGCCGTCTCGTCAGCTCGCTGCTAATCTGAAAAGGAGCCACTTAAGAGTGAGCTGTTGTTTGTAATACCTTCAATCGATGGATGACCACTATCACTGTGGTGCAATGGGGGAGGGGGGGGGGGGGGGGGCATGAGAGGAAAAACCGCAGTAGATGAACAAAATTAGTCTCTAACCCTTTCCCTCTTGTCTGTCTTCCACTCTCTCTGGAGTTAGCCCCTGATCTGTGGGGTGGGGGTGAGGAGAGGGTTATGGGTAATCGCTAGAGCCAGCGCCAGCTGTGATCTGATTTGTGGCAGAGGGCAGCCAATTACAACCATCGCATCACTTTGTGCAAGACGGTTACTGCCTCCAGGGGGAGAGAGGAGGGAAGGAATGAGGGAAGAGGAAGGAGCCAACGGGGGGTGGGGGGGTGGAAGGACAAGAGGAAGGGATGGAGAGGGAGAGGATGCAGAGAGGGAGAGGGGGGAGCTGACAAAGAGTTTAGAGAGAGAGAAGTGCAGGAGGAGATGACAAAGAGTGAAGGAGAGAGGGGAGGGAGTGAGAGAAATGACATGTGATTACGTAAAGGATCATTCTATTTTTACAGCTCATGATGATTTTTGCCAGCGTCAGTAAGCGCGTCCACAAAATCCGTGCAGGTGCTGAGTAAGAATAATCTGTCCGAAAAGAGAAAAAGTACCCACAGATCTTTGCTCCCGCATTGTTTCAGAAAGACCACTGCTAGGCCAAACATGCCCATATAAATGAAAGGAAGAATTGGGAACTTGAAAGCAGCGCCCATGTTGTGTTCATGTGCCTGAATAAACAGTTAAACAGACCTGAAAGGGATTTTGCAGCCCCTTTCAACTGACTCTGGGTTTGCTTGCCTTAACAAAGTTGTTGCTGAGGTGTGGAAATGGGGTGATGTCATCAAAACTTAGTCCGACACAGCGAGAAGGGTTGTGGGGGGGATTGTCTTTATCTTGTTACATATCACGTATTTAGAGGTGAAACTGATTCAAACTGTCCCAACTTAATGCTTTAATATTGACAATGTATCGCTGCAATCATATGTAAAAGGGGCTGCTCATGGAGAATTATCACTCAAAGCTGCAGTTCCTCCAGCTCTTTGGCATCTTACAGCTCATTTTATTCACTTCATAGGCTCCAGCAACTCTTACTGCCGTGTCTTTGTACACCACCAAACAGCAAAGTTAGCCGTCTCGCCCTCTCTGTGTTTGTGTTGGCATATGCTCGTTAAGGCCTCCGTGGTTTCCTCACCTGCTGTTCAACCTGAGCACCTGCAACTGATCAGCCAATCAGCCCGACAAGCCGCTGCTGTATAAAACCCTGGCTCGTTCGTCCAGGCTCACCCAGATCCTTCAGTCATGAGTGTGGTACAGAGTGGTTTTTGGTGCGCGTGTGCGCACGCGTTATCTGGGACTCAGTTAATTCTCTGCTCTAATGCCTCAAGTTCACGACGCCTGCGAACCTGATTGCCAGCCATATTTAGCCCCGTCCTTGTCAGCCGTTACCCAGCGTGAATTGCCGCATCCCTGTCTGCTCTGCCCTGCTCCGAGCCAGTCTGCCTGCTCTGCTCCGGCGCCCTGCTCAGCTGCGTGCGCTCCCCTGCCAGCCCCGGCTCCTCGCGCCGTGTCCAACTCCAGCTAAGCTATCTGACCATAAACTGTTAGGGTCGTAATAAAATGCCTTTAATCGTTCATCACCTCCTGGTCCGTGCTTGTGTTTGGGTACTAAACTGAACTATTACAACACTGGCAACCAGCTAGTGAACATAATGGAGCATTTAGCAGCTAAAAAGCAAGATATCTCCCTCAGTAGTTGACGGGGAACAAAACGGGGCTAAGAGGAGTTGAAAGCTGGACAAATGAAACCATTGGTGGTGCATTTACATGACAACAGTATAAAAATGTATGTTATGATTTTGTGTTATTACGAACACAACACTAGAGATAAAGACTTGAAAGCATATTCACACACTTTTTTTTTAACCACCACACTAGATGATGGAGGAAGACAAATGAGTGGGGAAATGGCTTCGGGGTAAAAGCTGAGGGCGACGTGATGGACAGCGGTGTGGGGAAAACCACACGCGGGAGACAGTATAAATAAAAACAAGCTGGGGTTGACTCCTCACTTTCCATAAGATGCTCAGACAGCCCAGTGCTGCACTCCTCGCGAGAGAATTCACCCGCGCTGACGTCCGATTACAGCACAGAGTCTTATCGCTTTGGCCTGAAATATGCCAGCAAACATTTCAAAAGATATCAACACCATATAATTTTTGACCCCATCGAAAATGAGGGACAGCGCTGCAAAAACGCAGCGCCCCAGATTCCTATTTCCTCCCCATTAAGTTCATTTCCTTTCCATACTTCCTTCATTAGCGGCCATGGTAAGCTCTGCAGAATTGCTAATAAGTTAATTGAGGGCTTCTTAAGACTTTGTAGGTGACATTGAGAGGGAGATTGGCTTCACTGTGTGTGGGAATGAGCTTTGCATAATATTTAATGGCCACTCGTGCTCATGCACAGTAGAGCTGCAGCCACTTCTGGGCTCATAGAGTCACGTGCGCACACACACACGTAGTGAGGATATAGGATCACACACACCAACATACACACAGTTTCCTGCTATGAGCATGGTGTCAGCATTAATTAAACACATTGTCTCCCACTGGATGGAAGCTGTGTGTGTGTGTGTGAGATCAGTCATTTTCTGTCTCATGGGCCAAGTGAAGGGTTTAAGTACGAAATCAACAATTTCTGAGTTGTGACTGCATTTTCCTCTATCGAACACACATTCACTGCGGTGTGAAGGCAGCTGTGTGTGTGCGTGTGTGTGGGCAGACAGGTTGACAGTGCATGCAGAGAGTCAGAGAGCGAGGCAGGCGGGCAGGCAGCAGCTGTATTGGGACTTCCCATTGGGGCCAAAGGTTTCCTGCCTCTTTCTCTGTCTCTTTGCCTCTCCCCCCTCTTCTCACCCCAGAGGCTCTGTGTAGACAGAAGAGACCTCCAACCACACAATCACTCACGCGCACACACTCACACTCACACATATAGATGAGTCTTACTCCATCGGAGACCAATACTGCGCCCACCACCAGGCCACAGATGGTTGTCTGAGTGTCAGAAGGAATACACTGAAAAGTGAAATATTGAAAGAGAAGTGTAGTATGGTAATTCTGTCTCTTGAGTTTCTGTTTTGCTCTTTTTATGTGTGTGCGCGTGTGTGTGTTCCGCGTATCTGCCGGACAGCTTGATTAGCTAGCTGTCCGATGTCAGAATTGCCCACCACAGATCAACCTTGAACAACCTTTCCGTCCACTTGATAAGGTCCACTTACCTCCGAGCCCTTATCTCATTCACTCATTCACTGCAGTGGAGAAGCTGAGCAGAGAGATGCAGCAGAATGAACTTGGGTTTGAAAGTTTGCTAAGTAATTTTGTGCATGCAAACTGAGAAGATCCAATTTATACCTAAACTCTACTCAGGCTTCTTGTGTTGTATTTAATTTCTTTTCTGCTGCAATGTGTTTCTATGTTCGCAGCCATAATTAGCAACTTTAAAGTAGCTACATACATGAAGCAGTTAATATGGCAAGGAAGTTACCTGGATCCAACTCCAGTTATATAAGCATAAGCTTAACCCACCGAAGCTGTATATCACAGACTAAATGTAGGCAGTTGTTGTAGGGATTGTAATTAAAGCACCATATGGCCTGATCATGTAATGCATCTGTCTGTGGTGGCGGTGGTATCAACGGGTGACATAAGCCGGTTTCTAAAAAAAAAAAAAAAAAAAAAAAGTGTGATCTGTTCTATGATCATTTTAATTCAAGGTGCCTCCAAGTACCCTGAAAAAACACTATATATAAATAAAAGGTGTGATCATGATTATTTAATATTTTAGGCATAAGTATGGATGGTGTGACTGCTTGCGTCATGTGTCATCCTTGCTCTGGGATAAAACGTTTCTTGTCCGGAGCGCAGCGGGAGGGAGCGGGAAGGTAGCGAGGAAGACCAAACTGAAATAGATGAGCTGCGTAAAATCGTGGCGTCATTAACTGTCACACCTGATATCAGTTGTATATTTATCCCAAATAATTGAAAACAGCAGATGCTGATCCCCTGGAAATAACAGCAGTCGGCGTCATTACCTGAGTCGTGAGTCCATGCAGCAGCGACATCTGTAACAGGAGGCAGGAAACGTTTGGGTTGACGCGTGCACACAGGTGGGCGTTTCCTGGCGGCCGCGCTGCGTTAGCCAAGGCATCATCAAACAGCATGGAGTCAATGTGCAGCAGTTACGTTTGCACAGCAGGACAGTGTTTATTCTATTGATAGAATACTTTATATACAATGCATCATAGAGAGAGAGCATTTTGTGTGTTTGCATTATGCATCCTCTCTAATTTGATGCAGAGTAATGTGAATTTGGCTGAAAATGCTTTTTCTTTTAATGCAGGACTTTTCCTTTTTTTACATCTTGGCATCGATTAGTTAAATAATGGATCTGAGCACTTCCTCCATCGCTGGTCTGGTACATTAAAAACAATGTTGCTGTTGCTATCAGGCAGGCATCTCTGGCACAGATATCCGAGCAGTAATTTGAAGCGATAAGACCCAATTTGTATGAATTTGTTCAAGTTGGAAATGAAGCTCATTGCGCTTGAGGTCTTGTTAAACCCTGAGTGAGAGAAGGAACATGAATTTGAAATGCTTTTGAAATACAGGCGGGTTGCTCCATTTTGCTAAATGAAAATGTGAAAGCCTTGCAAATCAAATCACAACTAGTCTGGTGAAATCGCTTCAGCGCTGCGTGGTAATTCTTCTCTCTCCAGGAAATATTGGTGGAGTGCGATGGTTTTATTTTATCCTGAAACACCATATATCTCCAACAACGCTACTGGATGTGTACATGAGGCAGGAATCATGTGTTGGGAGCTGTTGGAGAGCTTTAATGAAGAGAGAGCACACAATGCAGGATTACCAATTCCACGCACAGCCGGAATGCCTGTTGTGAATGATACCTGCTGCACATACAGTGGTTTTGTTAAGTGAATCTCTGCTTTCTCCTGCAGGACCAATCTCTGCTGGTCTGTCACGCTGGACGAGTAGTTATTGAGCAAAAGATTGAAAGTGAGAAAGCAGAGATTGGAAGAGGAGGCTGGCGAACGCGAGGGAAGGGAGAGGGCGAGGGCGGGAGATGGAGGCAGAAGCAAAAGTGAGGGCAGGGGATGAATGGGGGGGCAGAATGAGAGGATGACAGAGGAGGCAGACGAGTGCGAGACAGACACTGTGGAGCTAATGGGAAGCACAGAGAGAGATGGAGAGACGGATTTGACTGTATAAACGAGAAGCGCAGTACTGACAGAGACTACCCTGGGAGGCAAAGGATGTGGTGGAAGGAGAGGCGAGGACAGCTCAGCTCTGCTGCTTGCTATTCCAGGTGTCATCTTTTCCAGTCGCTGCTGATTAGTGCCTGAACATATCTCCTGGGGAGAAAATTAAATATTGATTTATTTTTCTCTCTTCATTCTGACCCCATCCTATTTTTTTATTTTTTACTCTGCTTCTTTTTTTATATTGAAAAGACCACTACTGACGGAATTTCAAATGCGTCTGGTCAGGGGTAAGCTGTGGTAGGGAGCTTTCACATATGACAAGAAAACTCGCCCCCGGTGCACAAAAGTCGGCTCATCCAGTGGTTTGTGCTTTTTTACTGCAGCCTGTTGAGTGCATCGCAAGCTGCTGCACCATGAATGACGGCCAGAGCATGACCGTAGTCTCTTTGTATGCCCCATAAGGTGAAATTACAAACCCTATTATAGCGAAGGCATGACCTGCCCAGCCCTGCCTCTGATAGGCTTAACCTCATATTCTTACCCCAAACCTGACCTGTCATCAAGCCCTAAACCCAACCAACTCAACACAGCTTTGAATATTCCATATGTGAAATGGACCAATTTACAGAATATTGATTGCATTTTTGTTGCAATTTCACACAAAATATATTAAAATATGTGGGAAGTTTGAGCAACTGCACTTGCTTTGCTGATCGCGCGGCTGTCAATGAACACATGACTGGCATTAATCTAAATGTTTAAACTCAAGGAAAATAATAAAAATAACTATACTGGACTTTCCAGCTGCAAACTAGACACAAAAAGCCATGGCTCTGTGAATTTACTTGATGTTGGGTAGCTTATGAGGTGCAAGAACTCAAGTTAGGTGTTCGATTGAAATGATGTCTGTCAGTTACAGGTTGGGAAACAGACAGGCTTTGATGCATTATTTACCACTAGGGGGCGGCGTAGTCTTTTAACAATACACTGACACAATTAGAATCGTATCATCAGTAAACATGATCGCGGCGTGTTTGCTGTGATGACCACCTCGGCTTCATACGTTCATCGCGCACAATCCTGAGCTTTCCCCAAGCCTGGCTCTGTGTTATCAGGACGAAACCTCCCGGGACAGTTTATTGGAAGCAGCGCGAGACTTTTAACAAGCCAAGGACATTTACAGCCGCCGGGATTTAAACATTCCGGACACTGAGGTGATTTTTCTACTGTTTTTGCAGCCCTTCAACAGTCCGTACTCTTATTTCATGCTCAGATCCGTGTGCATCTGGACGTGCTGCACATGTGGTGTTCACTCACGTAGATGTATTTCTTGTGAGGACAGTCACAGGGTCTTGAGACTGATGTATCGTAAATCATATATTATGCCAAAAGCCACACAAATGTAATTACGCTCACAATGCTGCTCTAAATAAGCAATAAGTAACTTTATATGTAATGTCATAAGAAAGCAACTTGTATATAATGTAACCATAAACATGCAAACATTTCAAAGTGTTTGGATCCTTATGTATTTTTCAGTAGGTGTGTATAAATCCTGGAGCATATACCTGTGTAGACTACACCACTGTTCTCCTCCTAACACAGCAAACGCACGCGGAGCCAAATTAGCATCAGCCCGGACGGCCGCCTCACCTCGCGCTCCTTTTGTCACTTGTTGTTTTTTTTTCTCCCCACCCGCCACCGAGGGGAATATGTAGCGCAATACAGGATTAGTGCAGCTTTCAGTTTGTAAAATACAATGCTATCGTGGTCCGTTCAATCATGTAACAGATAACACAACCTCAGCCGGCTAATCTCTCAGTGGGCACCCCAATATGTGTGGATTCCACCTGAAGGGCCTGGATGTGTTGTGAGGAGGTGAATTTGTTTAATTGGCGTGGAACAAGGGTGACGAAGGGAGAACCATGACCACCAGAGAGAGAGAGAGAGAGAGAGAGCGCCCAAACATCGCTCTGCGCTCGGACCATCCCGGCGCTATTGATCACTCCCGGAAGCACACTGAGAAGGACATAAGACTATATGACCAGAGGGTGTATCACATATAAAAGTCAAAATAATAAAACCATTAATATTCTTCACGACCGACTTCCACCTCCTTCCCTCTCAGGTGGTATCATAAATCCTCCTACTCTACCTGAGTCCTCTGGGTGGCATAAAAAGAACAGCCACGCATGTAAATCCTCTCTTTTATACCCCCTGCCCCCCCCACCTCCTCTCCCCCTGTGTCCTGTTCTTCTCTGCGGAGGGCTGGCTTTCAGTGTGACGGCCTCAGCCGTGAGGGCCCAGAGTGGTTGTGACAGGCCGGGATAGCAGCCGTTCCCCGCTGTCTGGGAGGATTAACTCTCCTCCTTCAGGATGACTGGGGATGCCTCCTGGCCCCCCCACCCATACCTGGCTTCTATAGGGTCTTGTCCCCATAACAACAGTGCAGACCGGTCCTCTGTGGACAACACAACAAAACAATGAACACTCAGTTAGTTTATTTTAAACATGCCTGTGATTAATCACAATTAAACATAAGCTGCATTTGCTCTAGCGACTGTATGAGACTGGTATGAATTCAGCGCAATAATGCACCTGGAAGTGTTGCATGTACTTGCTTTAACTGAAATAAACTGCCACACTAATGTGAGGCATTAGTGTAATTACTGTACACAAACAAGACCATTTTCCAGGAAGACTAGCAGCCTGTGCCGCCCTCCACGCTGCATTGTTCTGTACATTGTGGACTGTTTAATGGCACAAAACAGCAAACAGAGCAAGTGTTCACTGCAAATACCTCTGGGCTGAAAAGATTGCTTTTTTTTTCCCTGTCTGGAACCCAACGGCTGTCTCACACTCAGCTTTTCTTCTGCAAGAGGCTTATTTTCTTTACTCAGAACAACACTATACTTGAATTCTGCTTATTTGCTGATTCCATTTTGGACATGCATTCCATTGGAGCATGGATGTTTTGGACAATACGCGTGTGAGGATCACCTCTCCGCCAGGAAACCACGTGGTCTACGTTTCGTGCAGGCTTAATTTTGACAAACTGACAAGACTGATGACGTGGACAGAGATGGAGGATACAGTTATGATTCACAGGCAGGAGAAAAATAATAAAATGTAGCTTCAACATGGTGTTGCTCAGCATTTGCATGGTTTTCTTTCAAATTTTAACCCAATTTCAAGAAAACTGACTGAAAATGCAAATAAATGCTGATTTCCATCCACCGCCATTATGGAATTATTATGGGCTGGATCATTGAGCTAACTGGTGCCAATCCTCCTGTCGGAAAACTACTGTTGCAGAAGATGTGGGCGCAACACAACGACGAAATGAAAAGAGCGCAAGTGTGACGGTGAACAACAATTAAGAAAAGACGAGGAACATGTGACATCTTCTTGCTGGTTTCACGTTTTAACGTCGGGAAGGTTACATCAGATCTGTGCAGAGCAACGAGCGAAAAAGCAGAAACGGCGGATCAGTCATGTGACTCTAATATTCCAGTGTTTCCAGCAGCCTTTTTCTAATGCCACAGCTTAAAACGCACATGCAATTGATAGAAACAAGGCTGGCATATTATGGTATAGTTAACTTTTGTCTCTTATGTTCGCACCCTTATGCAGAATGAAAGCAATGAAGTTTTACCTCAGTTTTTATCCTTTTTTACCACTGCTATTAGCCTGCTACCACTAATTATTTATGTCTCCTGCTGCACTGCAGTGTCTAACAAGAAGATGATAAAGTGGCTTGAATTCAAATGGAATTCCCTGTTGTTTTCTCCGGAAAAATGAGCATGATTTACGCGTATGACAAAAAAAAGACATTAAAAAAACCTCAAAAACCTGTGCAATATGAATTATTTAAAACCCTTATTGCAATTTGCACTATTTGTGTCTGTTTAACTGCATTACTATGGATGCTTTCTCCAGGATCCATTGTTTAATTGCCAACTATTTCATTGGGATGCATGATGTCTGTACGTTGGTGCTAATCTTCGACATCTTTTGAGTGAAAGCACGAGATTTAATCGCCGCCACTACGCCGTCGATGTCATTGGTTCAAAGTTGTCACCCGCGCTGGCAACTGCTGCTGTTTGTAACACCACCAAGCTCGGGTGCGGACTCGGCACAGCGTGTGATAATGCTCTAAGGCTTTTGGGGCTACACCAAGTCCTTATCAGAGAAGAATATAAGTGTAAATGATGTAGTGTTACTTTGCCAGTTCGTCGTCACTGCATAAGCAAGTAGTGTGTGTAATTATAACATTTACGGACTATTTGAAAGTATTAATTTTAATGTACTGAAAACAAGTGTAAAGAAGTTGTATGGGGACTGTATGATCTTCTTGCCTCTCATAGCCATTAGGACTTATTGTCCCTGACGTAGTCGCTTTAAAGCAGCAATTCCCGCTTTTCCCCGAGTCGACCTCTCTTTTCCACATTGGTGAGCAATCGCTATGGAAAAAAAATGTCTGACCTTTTGGTTTTATAGACCATTTGCGATATAGAAAAAAAAATGTCATAGTGTGATTCCCCTAACTACCTCGGGTATTGAAGAAAAATCCAACAGCCCTCAGAATCACTGGCCGCGAAAGGCCTTTGTAGCGTGTGTGTGTGTGTATTTGGTGGGGGTACCTTTATCCACATGTTCAATTTGAACTTTCACGCACCATAAATAGCCATCAAGCGGACATTGTAAACTTGTGAGATTGAGGAAAAGACAGCTCTTGCATTAAAAGGACGACCCCAGAACAGATGGGATGCTCTGCTCTGCTGACAAAGCCCAAGGCCTGAGACCAGACTCCATCATGATGACCAGTCCACCGTGGATTCCACAAGAGAAATAGCAAGTAAATCTTGACTGGCTCGGATCCCAACATCCAATTATTCAGCATCAGGGAAAGCCTCTCTTCTTCCCAGCCTGACTTTATTTGAAAAATCTGAACAGGCCAAACAGGAAATGTGCTTTCATTTCCAGAGGCAGCCGAGAGCCAAGATTGAACGCCATTTTAATGAGCTTTCCCAATGAGGTGCCACCTGTTTTATCCAGATAATTGGATGATTGGCCACCCTTAAATGACCCCTGCTTGGCAAGCTTTGTGCCTGTCTTCCTGTCTTTCTCCCTCTTTCCTTCCTTCTACTACTACTCAACACTTAACTGTACCCAATGCATGTCGAAAGCATATAGTTATTAAAAGCACTCGGCTGTCGGCACTCAGTTTTCTCACCATCCACTGAGAAACCATTCAGCTTTTCACCGCAGACTCCACTCTTCACTGCTACTGTAAACCTTTCCCGTCATGTTCAAACATCTCGGCTTGAGAACTTGGAATCTGTCTTGCGTGCCATCAAACACAAATCCGCTTCGATAGGAATAAACAGAGGCAGAGGCTTTCCCGACGGCTTTACATGCAGCGTGTGCGGTTTGCTGGAATAAAGCTAACCTCCTCTATGTCATAATGGCGGCTATACTCGGCACCAATTAGACCACATTTGGAAACGTCACAGCTCAGTGATGGCTTTAACAATAACCTTACCGTTTTCTGTGTCATTATGAATCCATTTGCCATCGAGCAGACCCTGGACTACCCACTGAGACAATTCACATCATTATATCCATTTCACAGTGCACTGTTGAACACCGCAGACTATGATGAACTTGATAATGTCATCATTTCACACCGCCGGCGTATATACACCAGACAAAGCCCGCTGATGCTTCGCCAATAGGTGTGAAAGAAGCCAAAGGCGACTTCCTGGTGTCGCTCTTGTAGAGTTATTGAAATCGCAGACGGCGGCGTCCTCAGTGTTCACTTGTAGCACGTGAGCTGAACATAGAACATTAACTTAACTCACAGAGTTTTAATAATCTGATAGGAGGGAATGACTTTTTCCCGCTCCTCCAAAGCAGGACTTGAGACGAGGATAGGTGAGACTGATTTACTCACCTGAATCTTTGCAACCTGCCTTCAATTCCCTTTTTCTGGCTTCATGTCAACCAGATGTGACTCTTGGAGCGAAATATAATGTCAAGCAATTTCACTGGCTAAATATTAGCTTCTGTCTCGAAGATCAAGCATGAAATATAGCCAATGGATGTCAAAACCTGTTTTAAATTGAGCTTAAATCTTACTTTTTTTAAAACATTAGTTCATTAATATGGCTCTAATCATCTATAATATTATAACAATGTGAAAAAGGTCATGACCTCACATCATTGAACCATCTCATTATCATCTAATCTGCCATTTCTGCTGATTTTACACAGCTTTATTGGGATTTTCAGCTCATAATCTTTTTAAATTGTCCACAAATTTACTGTTTTGGGTCAGTAAGTAGCACTATGAGGCCAGAAACAGGACCTCAAATTAATGCTAATGTTGCTATGTATCCAGTGCATGTGTAAGTAGTGTAAGAAACTATTTGCTGTATCAACTTTAGAAGTAAAAATGTGCCATTGGTTGTTTTCCTTGCACTCAGCTGGCAAGAAAGATAGTCACTACAGGTTTAAACTGTCGTATGAGCATAGCACGTCAATCTATAGCACCAATCTCTTTGCACTCTCTCATCCCAGATAGAAACCATTGCAGAGCAGCTATGAGCGCATCACTGCTTGATGAACCAGAAGAAGGTAAAGAGGGCCTTGAGACACACACTGATGACTATCAATCTTGGAATGGAAAAGAAAAAGTAAAATTTATGAAGACAAGTTTCTATATTTGACAAATCTTTATGAACTTTCCAACTTCCAATCAGCAGCCAATCACCTATACTCTGCAATGGTATGCACACCAGAGAGTCTCAGATAAGAGGAGCCCTTCGGCAGAGTCTGCAACACCTAGTAAGAGTGTCTAGTCATGTCCTTCTAAAGATATACAATCCAAATCTGTGGAAGAACACAATCCTTCTCCCGTTAAAATCCCATCATCAGAGGGACAGGAAAGTGTTTGATCCACCCAACGTGAGACAAATAGACTGACTATCAGAGGGACCGATGGCTCGGATAAGACAGAGATAAAGATATATTGCTCAAAGTGTGCATGGATCATGTATTTAGTTGCAGGAGAAGTGAAAGCCTTCTGTTTGTGTGTGTGTGTGTGTGTGTGTGTGTGTGTGTGAGCGCACTCACAGCAGTGTTTGTTCATGCTTGTGTACACGAGTGTGTAAAATGTTTGAACCTGAGAGTTGTGTGTGTGTGTGTGTGGGGTGGGTGGTGGTGGGTGGGTGACTTAGCTGGGTAATTGAGTGCTTAATCCCATCAAAGACTGCTTCATGCCGTCCGCTTCTCCCATAATCTGCCCATAATTACACACTCCCAGCATCACAAACACACACAGACATACACACGCGCGCAATCACACATACAAACTTGTACACATGTATAGAAGCTCACACATTCTGCCTTCTTTGCCCTTTAAAAAACAGTTCATCTTAAGGTTATGGATGACGTTTTGTCTCCATGGCAACCGAAAACATGAGTTTTTGTGGACAGTGCTTCATCATTACTGTCCTACTATAAACACTGTAATATTCAATAAAGCCTGCCATGCACATGGCTAATTCCCGAAGCTAATAAATGCACCAATCAGCACTTGTCTGACGTTATGTTACAAAATTGGTGTTATAGCTGTGACCTCTGGATTTAATATCTCTAAGAAGCTACAGAGGATCAGAGAAAAGCAGTTTTTCCTCATTAATATGCAAATATATGCGTCAAGGCACTTCAAACTCTTATCAGATAATCTCCTGTGTAGGTGAACCTGTGTGCAAGTTCTCTTGTTAATGACCCAGTCTGTGTTTACATGGCATACTGCTTATCATAAGACCTCCAGATCCATATCTTGAGCCGTCTTCTCTTACATTTCACACTGATTGTACTTTTATATGATTCCATGAGACACATAAACTTGATTGATTCCAGTCACTCACTTGTTATGACTTTGTCACACTCACACGGCAGAGAGAAATCCATTAAGTGTCGGTATTTGCTATCAGGTTGTCCAAGGAGATACAAAACCATTCATCTGTCACCGTATGATATATATGCTACACAGTGTACGAAACACACTCTTAACCTGTGGGTCAGTGCAGTGAATCCCAGCGCTGACACATCTTTGATCAAGCTACAAAATGGCTCCAACAGGATAGTTGTCCCACATAAATCCTAAATGATCCAGGTAAGCCGAGGAAGAGGGAATGGAGGTTGTGTGTTGTGTTTTTGTTTTTTCTCAGGCTGGTATGGCCAAAGGGGGCCAGCGCTGATGCTAGTAAATAATATGGTAAATACTGACGCTTTTATTCCTGAACACTCCCATCTGTCTGGCCCAGGGAGGGAAAATAAATACTGGTGGAGTGGAAGAGGGAGAGGGAGGGCGATGAACCAGCAGGGCAGCAGATTAGAAATGCAGACTTGTGGCTAGAGGCAACCTGGTTTAAATCCCAAGCCATCTTGAGAATATTTGGTAGGGGAGGGGGGAGTATGTGAAACCCTCTCTGCACCCACAGCTACTATCACCGTGCCTATGAGCAAAGCGCTCCATCCCACAAGCTGCCTCAGTAGAGCTGTTGGATAATATTAAATGACTATAGATGTTCTCTGCAAATCCTAAATGTCAATGTCTTTCATGTTTCTTATGCAGTAGGATCTAATCTTATTTTAACAAGCTTGTCAACAAAGTGAACCAGTGAAATGTTTCCATCAAAATGTTGCAAAGGAGCTGAGCAGTTTAAATTAGCCGCAGTTTGCAGCTTTTAGCCTTGATGTATGGATTAATATATGAACTTTAGTCTAGACATTCATGGCACCCAGAGGATCAACCACAATGACTATCCCTCTAGATCCACCAGAAGCTGGATGTCTCAACATCTATCGCATGGATTAGTACGATCTTTGGTGCTAAATATCTTTGGTGATCTCTGGTTTTTACATTTAAAACAATTTAAGCTATTGTGGTTAGTATCAAAAGCAAACGCGAGCATGCTAACTTGCTCAAATAAGACGATAACCATGGCATACCTAAGCATTGCAACGCTAGGTACATGTTAGCACACTGTTAGCATTTAGCCCAAAGTTCCGCTGCACTTTATTTACTATGAGGAGAGGCTAACAAAGAAGCTAACGTCCACATGCAAATGCACATTTTCTATTAAGAGAGGGTTTATTTGCAACGAGATGCCTCTGTCCGGACTTTGCGATAGCGTACTCCTCCGACAACAAGTGGAGTCGAGGCATGGTAATCGCAACGCGACACGAATGCATTGTCCGCATCACGGGAAGCAGAGGGGAGTACGGCAATGTCAAGCGGTGTTTTCATCACCTTGTCTTTGCCACGCGCAACCTTTTTCCCTTCAGCCAAGCTTTTTTTCAATATTTTAGCATTTATTTTTTACATTTCTGGCATTTCTTCTTTGCATAAATTGAAAAGGCGGCTAAGAGCAGGTGGAATAAAACTCCCCTAATGTAGATGAGAGGGACAGGGACTGGAGAAAGGGCCAAAAATACAAGGTAAAAAGAAAAAAAAAAAGGGGGGGGCACAACATCAACAAAAGGCCTGCCAAATGCAAACACACACCCGTTGCATCAACCACACACACACAATTATACACTAGCCATCAAATGGTGGAGGTGGGCCAACATGCACGGTGGCAAGGTTGACCTCTTGTCTTGCTCAGGTGTCTATCAGCTGAGACAGAGAGGGAGCCGAGGGAGGGGGGCGGGAGGAATCGAGGTGGGGGGGAGGAGGAGGAGTGGGAGGGGAGGGAGGCAACAGACTGCCAGATCGCTGTGTGGCAGAGCAGTGTGGCCTCTGGCACTGTCACCACCGCCGCCACTGCTGCTTCTGTTGTTGCTGCTGTCAGATGACGACAGGACAGAGAAAAACAAGGGAGGGTCGACTTATGGAGGACAGTGCTCCTGATTGGAGAGACCGAATACCAAAATATCTTATTCAAGTGGAAATGCTGTCACTTTACACACGTTTTCTCTTAATTGGAAGTGAAATCACTAAGGAAAAATGTTCACAGATGTACTGCTTGAATTCTTTATTGCATAAAAGGACACCTAAGTCCTCCAACGTCCTCTTAGCTCACGGCAGAATTTGAAAAACTGAACTTTCGATGAAGGTTGTCCTCATTTTTTCCATTTGATACTGGATTACCTTTAATATCAAGTCCGCTGCTTTAGCATGAGTCAGATTTTAAAGGCAGAACTTTTCCAACGGACTGCGTGAGTCATTTGATAAAAATAAGTGGACTGTTAAACTTTGGCTCATGTTTTTCTCAAAAGGGGAACATTTAATTTCTGGGTGATAAACAAACAGACCTCCAGTCTCAGTGTGTATACTGGCATCGGATCCCAGTGCCATATTCAACAGCAGTTCCCAGCCTTTGCAAACACGCCAAATCGGATTTAGTTTGGAGTAAAACGTACTGTACTGCCGGGCTAACTGCTGAGTGAGAGGTGCTGGGTGTCCTCCCTCACCCCTCAGCTGCTGCACTCTCTAATTCTGAGGCTGGACTCTATCTGTCTCTGCCTCTAGCCAAGGAAGCCAAATGTCAGTTCCAGTCTTCTTCCACTGCCTCTGGCTTATTTTATATGTTTCTTGTTCATTTGGAGTTTACTGACAAAATGGTTTCAGGCACAGGAAAACTCTCAAAGGACGAGGAGACACACTTGGGCACAAACGCGGCAATGAATCGGAAGACGCATGGGAAACACACTTGTGATTTGGACACAGAGCAAAATGCGGGACGTTTTGGTGAGCAGATCTATAGAAAACGGTGCTGCGCAGTGAAGGCACGACACCCCGAAAGAGGGTGCAGCTTGAGGGGATGATGACTCAGTAGAGCAGAGCAAAGTCTGTACGGATGGTGACAGTTCCGTTGATGTGATCACAATTAGTAAATCAGCCGATAAAGATGCACCCAGGCGTGACATTTTCCTGATTTAACAGTGCACAGTTGGTGCATCTATAAATAGATTTAAAAAAAAACCATCCCTTGCACTAAGAATTGATTCCTTATCTGAAGAACGATGCAATATGCTGTAAACGTTAGTCTAGCATTGCAAGACTTCTGTCCCCACTGTGTTTGCACTGAGCTGGTGTGTTGGTGCACAGGCTTGGAGATTAAAGATACCTAATGGGTGGTGTGAATTAGTTCACATGAGTTAGTCATTATAATTAAAAATGAGGTATTCAGAGGTCACGTCTGCACTAAGCTCACCGGTTAACAGGCTTAATATAGTAGTTGGAGGATAATATTACAGAGGAACCTTTTTTAATATGTGGTGCATTCCCGCCTCATATACACTCATTATGTTGCAGTTTTTAATCACGAGCGTGTGGCTCATTAGCTTAAACATATGCAGCTTGGTATTGTTTTCCTCTTTGGTTCGATTGAGAGATTTAAAACGGGTCACATTTAGTTCAAATACAGTAGCTATCAGCCATAACAGTGAACTACTTTACAAGAGGAAAACACAGTCCACGCAGGGGAGATGCTTAATTAGTGGGTGCTTTTGGCACACTTACTAATATTAATTTAATCAGGCTTTTCCGTTGACCCAAAATCCTGTCATTTGTTCGAAGGTAAATGTCTTTCCTTGTTTTAAAATTAGCCCACTTAGAAGAAGCAAAACAATCCGTTCTTTGATTGTATAAAAGCTGCACTGCATCAGCGCAGATTAAACGCAACACCATTAATATACTCTGCTTCACTGTTTACTCTCAAACTATGTTTGGATACATCAGGGTACTTTTTAGGGATGTGAACTTGAGAAGTGAGAATTAAAAAAAAAAAAAAAAAAAGATTTTACACCAAATTAAATTTAAATTAAATGTAAAATTATATTTCCCCAAGATTGTCAAGCTTAATTGAACGCGAGGACTCGTAAACAAACTTTAGCTTGCGCCGTTCATTTTGCACGAGGCACAATTCATTTTTAATTAATTTTCCACTCATGTTGCTAAATAATTTAGAGCAAATTCTAGATTTTGCTCTGGCGTCGACGTTGCCGGATGCTCGTGTGCAGTAGCAGCAGAGAGATCAATTAAATCAGTGTCGGCTCATTTTAGATCAAATGCCTGTCAGTCGGCTTTTGTTAACTTTGATAGACAGACAGATAGATGAACTTTATTGATCCCAAACTGGGAAATTTCTACGTTGCAGCAGCAATATACAGACACTCAGCATGCTATACATCTGTAAAGATAGAAAAATATCTAAAAATATTTCCAAAAATTAAAAAACTTAAACTAAAGTTACTGAATGTTAAAAAATGGATGTTAAAAATAAAATTACACTAGCCATGTGCAAAATATGCCAGTTACTGTTATTATCAGTACAGCGTGTCATATTGTCTTATGGCTTGTGGAAGGAAACACTTCCTGTAGCGGTCCCTGAGACCACGAAAGCTGCTCCGTTACATGGTGGAGAGGGTGGTCAGGGCTACCCATGATCGATGACAGTTTGTTCGGTGTCCTCCTCTCCACCACCGCTTCAAAGGTCTCCAGTCTGCAGCCAAATTGTACATTGCATCATTTAAAAAAAACTTTCCACTTGTTTCAGTCGCATTCAGTTATTATTTGTTTGTGGTTGTGGCAGCGGGTTGTGGTTGAGCATTGGCTGTGGGAGGGGGATGGGGGGATGGGGAGTGGCTCGTGGATGCAGCACCGAGCAGGTGTTTAACATCATACTAATTACATTCTGTCACGCAGTAGCAGCCGGGGGAGAGTGAGGATTGACTGACTGAACCTGTCCTGGACGGCCGGATCACTGGAGAGAACACTCAGCATTGTGGTGAACATTAAGATACTTGTGAGACTAACCAGCTAGTGGTGTGTGTGTGTGTGTGTGACTGCCCAGAGAACCCATTGCTACAGTGGTCTATACTTTTACAGCTATATCTAATTGGACAAAGCAGCAGAAGTACCAACAAGTACATTTCTAGATCTCTACAGGCAGTACAAGGTCTCCTATTTCACCTTGTATGTATATGATGTATGCTGTCTCCGTGCGGAATCAAAGCCAACACACTGAGCCACGTACGTCTGCGGATGTGATGTTTTGATGGATCGGACAGAATTTCCTAACAGACATGCCGGGGCCTGCCTAAAAATGCCCTTCCACATTTGCTGACAAACAAAGCAAGATATCCCCCATTAAATTGGCCACTCATGCGTATCAAACCTACACACGCGCCCTCACATATGTGGCGGGGACGTTTACATCGCTTTTATTCCAATTAGCTGCATTCACACTTGGCTAGCGCGCCGGTGTATGCCTGTAAAAAGTTCCATCTGTTTATGTATCACAGCTTCGTGCTTCTCATACCGGCTTTCACAGGTCATTTAGTTTGCCAGCAGAGAGCCGAGCTTTCCCAAATCCCACAAACAACTCTATTGTGGTTGTGTTGGTGCTGAAACTCCTTCGACAGTAGAGGTAACATGGTTTCAAAAAGGTGGGCGGCACGGACATCGGGTGTGGCGGCGGTGGCATCTTAGCGCGTCGGCACCTGCTTGAGCTGCAGCTGCTGTAGGAGATGCAGATGTTTTCACGGCTTGACACGAGGTGACTATTTTATAGCAAGAGCTTTTGATGTTTGAGGATGAGTTATGACACGGATCAGCTCCAGGAGAAGAATGAGTTTCATGCTTGGTCTTAAAGAAATGGTGGAAACTCTCTCTCTCTCTCACTCTCACACATGCACTAACTAATGATTACAGCAGACGTGTAAATCATCCGGCTTAATTAAATGCCATAATCACAATTAGACTGATGAATACAGACGGTCCTACACAAACGTGTGTGATTTACATCAATACACACACTATATAGGCACTAAAGGGTGCAATCCCATTGGATGGACAGATGAAGTTTGATTGGTTACGTATACAAAACACACACACACTTTTTTTTGGCTAACAGCAGCCAAAAGCTACGTCAGCTAAGTAGCTATAGTCATTTCCTTAGAAATGTTTAACTGTTAACAGTGGATCAGATGACTTCTTGCCCCTTGTGGTGGTGATGATAACCTTTTAGTGTCTTTTAGCTTTTTGTTTTGGTCAAATGGCCTCAGAACTAAACAGCAGAGTAGGACGATGGTCAGCGAGGCTCCGACAAGGTTTAGTCAAACACGTATATTAGTATATGTTCATGGTGTTAACTACATTATGCAAGTTAACGTTATGTTTCATATGAGACATCTACGGCAGTTTCCTGCGTGAAAGCGTGTTCAGACTTTGTTGCTCTTTATTCTGCATCATGACTTTCTCCTTTTGTGTCAGGTCTAGCAAAGCTGGCCATGTTTAGTCCCTTGTCTTGTCTGTCTTGTCTCGTGCCTTCCTGTTTTTATTTTGAACGAACTAACTTCCCTCTGGTTTCAGGTAGCTTGCCTTTCCTCTTGTGTTTCCCACCGGTCTGATTGTCTTCCCCCGCCCTGATTGTTTCCACCTGTTCCCTTAATCCCAGTGTGTGTATATTGTCCAGGTTCCCCTTGTCCTGTGCCAGGTCGTCTTGTACTTCATGTCAAGAAACCAGCGCCCACATCAAGCCCATGTCCAAGTCTTCATTGTTTGCCAGGTCTACGTTTTGTTTGCTTTGTTCATTTAGTTGATACTTTATCATGTTTTTTTTCCTCTTTGGAGTGATTTTGATTTTGTCTTCCTCGAAAGAGTGATTTTGTAGATTAGATAGTGTATTGTTTGTACTTCGTGAGTCGTGCATTTGGGTTCTCAGACCCATCACTTTGCTCCCGTCACAATTCCTACAACCACAAGAGGTCCCTGCTAAACATGTGTTTCTGGGAAAGATGGGGAAGTCACAGTCTTGAGTCCCACAACTTGCACTGGTTCAGTCTCACATCTACCAGGCTTTGTTTATGGTAGGAGCATGAAGTAATAAAGCTCTAAAACCCCCTGAAAACAATCTGGAGCAAACTTTGTTTACAGACTGTTGCTGCAAAGTTACCAAAAAGAGAAGTCGTGGCAAGTCGTACAGGGAGTATCATTCTGTGGTGGTTGCGTGCTAATACTTTTACAAATCAGTACTTTTTCCCCAATGACCAGCTGCGTGTTTGCCGGCAGCCCTCTCACACAGCCCCTTATCGTAACCCCAAACATAACAGTCAGTGGTGTGTGTGCATCTGGGCATGCAGCTGACTGGGAAAGGCTGTGAGAGCTGCGGCTGTGAGCCTGCAGCTATAATTGAAATGCTGTTGGTGCCATTGGAAATGTAAAACACATCTCTTATGTGCACCAGAGGAACTTTTTCCTAGAGCGAATGTAAAAGCTTTTTATGAGCCCGAGTCAGAGTTTGAATCAGTATCATGTTCAACACGGAGAGCATGAGAGTAAGAAAATAGCTAATTATTTGGGGAAAAAAAAAAGTTGTAGATTAGGTGATTATTATAAGAACGCACAGAGATATGGAAACCGCATGTTAGCAGCGGAGCTTCAGGCGGTGGCGTGTGTGTGGGTTAGACACTTCATTACTTGGGCTGATCAAACGTTTCTTTAATTACCACATCCAGGCCTTTGCCGGGGCCCTTTCGGCGAGCCACTCTGGTGCCGCAGGCGACACTAAGGCTTTGACGGTGTTGACCACGGCACCCGCGTTGTCCTCCATCCATCTTGCTGTCTGATTGTATCTGCTTTGCGTGACGTTTTGTTGAGCCGTCAGCTCACATTGTACGGGTGTTGAGGGGATATTGCACTTGTAATTTTGCTTTTTCCTTCACCCGCTTTTTCTCCTCTTGAGAGTGGAGAGAAGAAAAAAAATTAATGTCAGGGAAAAAAAAATCTGTTCTTGCATTTAAAAAAAAATATGATGGATTACATTTGCCAAGGCAGCAGAATATTTCTCTGAAATGTTTTAATAGATTTTTTTTTTTTTTTTTTTTTAATATAAAAACACAGGGAGCAGTTGACTTCAGTGGGTCATGGAAACTTGCAGTGGAAATCAACAGTGGGGTTGTAGAGCAGCCTCTGACTGTGATAAACACTGAAGAAACTGTGCAAATAGAAGAATTCTGAAGATATCCTGCAAATTAATTTGTGCTGATTGCAAATAGAGTATAAATGTGAGCCGAAGCTGCTTTTTTAAAAGAGACACACACACACACACACACGCAGCTCCACTTGGTGCGTTCGTGTCCCGTCTGCTGTGGCTGCACGCGCGCTGCACTCTGGCTTGTGTTCGCGCCCATGCATGTGTCTGTCCGCCCGTCCGTCCCCGCGTTCCGCGTGTTGGCCGGGCTACCTCCATTACACTGTGACTGTTCATCAAAGCACTGCTCCCAGGCAACCTTGTCGCCTGGCAACACGAGTGAGGTTCACCGAGGGGAGACTTCAACCAGGCGCAGAGGGAGTGAAAACAGAAGGAAAAAAGAAAGGGCAGGACATTTTGGCTCCACCTCTTGCTTTCCACCTTTTTTTTTTTTTGGTTTTCTTCTGCGCGGCGCCACGGTGTTGCACAATGCCTCCCGTCACTCTCCGAATATCTGGCAGCTCCTTTTTTAAAACCTACAGTTTGGCAGCACGCCGGAAACCGCTCGCATACGCACCACCAAGCCAGGCAGGTAAGGTGTCATTTCGTTCGCGGCCTGCTGCTCAATATCACACCGCCGATTGTTAAACCTGGCTCCGTTGGCTGGATATAGGACCACATGCACAGCCCTAACCCTCCATCAGCCACCGCCACATGCACGTGCATCCATACTGGAGGCTCGGTGATCGAATGTGAAATGCGTCTTCATTTTAGAGCTGCTACACCGTAGAGCTGCAATTACCCACTGATGCCTGCTTACCGCCAGGCAATCAACACTCCATTAGCCCCTCCACACTCAGCCCTCAGACGCGCAGATGCGCTGACACCCACAGACACACACACGGGCAGGCAGACACTTGTACGCGCAAATGCACACTCCCCTCTCTCCCCTCCCAGCGACTGCGATTCTGGAGAGGACGCAAATCATTACTGACTGCTGCGGCTGTTTTTTTTTTTTTTTTTTTTTTTGTTGATCTTCCCTGTTTTTTCTGTCTCTTCCAGCATTTTTCACAATCCTTAAAATCGTGCCGCTTCCCCAGCTCCTGCTTCCTGGAGGAACACTGGCTTTTTCCATTTTTCTTTTTTTTTTTTTTTTTTTTAAAACATATTCCAGCGGAGGAAACCGATCATGTAATACTTTGCCTGAGGTACAGTAGAGAGTAAATGTGTTATTCATGGCCAAAGGCATTTCTATCATGTTAAGTGGAAAATCTGCCGCGGAGAGGTGACTGGGATGCAGGTGGTGGTGAAATGAGCACAAACAGACACACGTGCTCCAAAAGACACGCACGCACACACACAGAAACATGTTTATGAATCAGTGCACAGCATCGCAGACGCATGCAGTACAAACAGACGCAGTCTAAAATAAGGAGATAAATGTGTAAATCTGCTTCCCTGGTTAAAATAGGAAGTCTCTGCAGGGAGCGGCCTTGTGCATTCCAGCTCTCAGCTTTAGACTGATATATATTCCTGTTTGCTTGTGTTTTCCCCTCTCTTAACTTTCTAATCCAGTTGAGCACACAGGCACCCTCCAAGTACACTTTCCACCCACAGCACATATTACTTTCCTGATCAGCCCCTCCACTCTCAGCATGTGTGTGTTGTTGCTGCCCGCCACCCTTCAAACACTCAAGGTGAGGAGCGGGCCGTCCTTCACGTTGCCTCCTTTTTAAATTGGCATTCTTTTGGGGAGCTGTGAACAAACATTCAGCCCAAAGGTGTCATTATTCATACTGATGACTCACAGACAAGGAGATGCTTTCCCGCCCGAGCAGTGACTGAGGGGAAAGCGATCGGCGTGCGACGCGGGCAACGCGTCTCTTCGTACGGTAAATCATATAAAAGCATACATGAACGGGAGCTCAGCATGAAATCGGCATCGCCACATGTTTCGTAATAACTGCGAGGACACCTCACACAGAGTGCCGCATCGAATGTGGGAAGAACTGTGCGTCACCCTTTTCTACGAAGCGGGCCTGAAATGTTCTTTGATGCATTCAACTTTCCATTAGCCGTGACTTTGTGGGGTTTTTACCTTTTCAACTTAAACTCCTTCTGTATGCCAAAATAGCCACTGTAACTAGGGTCAGTCGGTCCACATGTGTGCAGCTGCGGCTTAACTGTGGGACCCAGCTTCAGCCTCCAAGGGGAAAGTCTCCTTCGGTCAAAACAGAATAAAAAGCAGGTCATTTTTTTTAATTTATATAATGGATTTGATAAAAATGTCTCTTTAAAGTACCATCAGAGATTGTTTACACCCATCACTTTATCCATACAGTATGCATCTTTCTACCACTAGGTGTCTCTCAATCAAAACGATACTGCAAGACGCAGTTTAGTGACAAAGGTGCGAGGGAGCGGGGGATTGCGAGAGCCGCTGTCACTTCTCGTAGTTAAGACGCCTTTTGGTTTTCATTGTTCAGGAGGTTTTCACCAGGAGTCTGATTATCCAGAGGTCTCCACCTCTCCAAAACAAACAAACCCAGTGACCCAAACAGCTGAACAAAAGCAGTTTCACATCAAAAACGAGTTTCTCTGACGCTGCACAGCAGACGCCCGTTCACCTGGAGGGGTAGCGAGTTGGGCTGCTGCTCGAGTTGGCTCAACTCGATTCTCTAACTCAAGATGCAGATGTTTATAGAAGTAAATCCTTCATCTATGTCGATCATAGAGTTAACACCACCAACAAGAAAAATGTGGCTATAACATGAAGTCACAAAGGCCAAATGCTTTTATCTCCTGTATTAGACATATATATGTCTGTGGTTCAGTTATTTATTTAATAGTGGTGCATTGCAAAACACATTCCTATGATGTCTCCACAGCCAATTAATGCAAACATCTGAAATATGGCCTCAAGCGTGCAGTATGTTAATGCAGACGTGACAGACCGTAGTTGCGGGAGTTACTTCACAGGGAAAAGTACACAGGTTAATTTGGATTAATGCGGTATGTGCTGGAACTGAGCGCCATGTTAAATACAGGTCAGAGTGATTCAGCTGGAGAGCAAACAGATTAAGTGTGGTGTTCAGCACCAGCATGTGTACAGAGTAATGTTAGCACTCCGGCATGTATAACCAGACATGCACATTCATGTTAAACAACTGGGGGATAATTTACAAAAAAAAAAAAAAGTGAGTGGTGAGGCTGAAAGGAGCGATCAGACGTCAGAAACAGTGACCGAAACTGACCTAAACTCTAACTGTTGATTCTTTTAACTGCATTAAACTGCATCTATGGGCTTATTTATATGAAAGTTGCTTGCTTGAACCATTATTGTAAATCTATTTTCATGTGAAGCCAAATAGTATAGAATAGTAACAGATTTAGCAGCAGCCCTTGTGTAGCATTTACTTGGATTTAAAGGACAAAAGGCATAAGACAACGTTTGGTCTCTGCGGTAAACAGTCATTTCCATCTGACCCGTGTATGACATAAACAGCTTTATCCTCCTGGCATTTCTGTTGTGCTGCTGATGCTGTGACTCTGCTGCTAATGTCGTAGCAGGCATTAGGGCTACTTTTTATTTTCGATCTTTCAATAAAAGGCATGGACTGCTTTGTGCAGGGAGGTTATGCTGCTGACGTGTCTTCCACCTTGCAGGGCAGACCTGAAAAAAATAATAAATATAAATAAGAGAAACAACAGAGGTGGTGAGATAGATGAATCCTTGGCATTGCAATGCACCCAGGCTTCTCCACCTCCCTTCCTGATCATGCCAATCCATCTGCCTGCAATCACCTCATTCCCTCCACCTGAGCTTCCCCGCCCATTGCCACACCTGCCTCTCATTCCACAATCAGCCACAGTCTACATCTACCCCTCACTTCCGTTATAGTTCCTGCCAGACCGTTCACTCAAGTTGCCACGTCACACTCTCCAGCTCTTAATCCGCTGCTACTGTGACTCCGCTCGCACCGGCTGTGACACAGGGTTCACAGTAACTCATTCCATTTTGTTCTGTGTATTGATCTGATAGCTACGGGTCCATTCACTCAATTTTGGCTGGCCAGAGTGTTTAAGTTCCTCCACTGAGCAATGCAAAACCTCACCTTGATACAGCTGGAAACACTCTCAGCCACTCGGAGCCAGAAAGAGAAATTTGACACATCCACTCATTGATTTTCTTTTTCTTTTTTCCATTCCCATTCTGTTGTCCAGCACAATTTAAGCCAGTTACAAGACATTACAGCAGAGTGGATGGGCATGGCTTACAACTGGTTTTAAAGAGACTCCAACTCAACAAAAGTTGCTTGTGTGAGAGTTTCTGATTAAAACAGGAGTCCTGAGCTGTGCTGTCTGTTGCACAGGAGTACGTTCTAAAACTTTACCTGTGCAACTCTTGCATACTACTGCGCTTTTGTGTTTGACTTTAATAAAACTGAAACTCAAAAACAGATTTTTATTTTTTTCTTAAACTTCTACAGTTGTTCTTGTTGTTTGGGCAACATAACAAGCTGGCACACCTGTGAATGAGGAACCAAAGTATAAAATAGTGTCCCTCCCCTTACAAGCTGTAATTGGCTTGCAGTGAGAAACCCTTGCTATGTCTTTCCACTGCATCAAAGCCGTGGTCCACTGGTCCACACATGGCTGTTTGATTTTAGTTTAGGCCACCTAATTGTCCCTCACCAGCTAGCTATGCCGTCTCATCAAAATGACATAATGTTATTAAAGGAACATCTGCCACCGTAGCGGACCAAGTTGCTTTTTGAGTTACTCATTTGAAACCAGATAGGGAGTTCTGTCATGTTTTCTCCCCACAGATTCCACCTCTCTTCCATTCTTCTCAGTGACACCAGCAATGTAAATAATTACCCATAGTACTGAGAATGGAAAAACAAAAACACTGGGGGGAGGGGGGGGGGGGGGGGGCGAGAGAAAATCTCCTCCCACACAAACATCTCATAAACCACCACCCTGTCAAAAATGAGCCGCATTCCCGAGTGCAGTTTTCGATCTGTGTGTCAGTGTATCGCTGAAAGTAGTAATTAGGTTGTCAGGGAGAGCGCATGCAAGGGAAACATAAGCACCGCACACACACAAACAGACACACACACGCGCGGAGCCTGTTTGGAAGGGACAGTCGTGGGGACGGAAGAGGCATTATGAGAAGATGATGGCGGTGACAACTGTGCGCTATATGTCTTAAGTCCCCCCAAGCAAAAGCCATATTGGCTATGTACTGACTTTATCTGCCAGGTCATTTAGATCTTAATTTGTAGCACACCTGCTACTGTACACTGAGACTCTATTTGCAAACAGACCTGCGAGATCTTAATCCTCTTCCTCAACTTTTTTTTTTTTTTTTTTTTTTTTTTTTACATGCCTTTGCTCTGAAATTGCAATTTGATCAACAAATATTGCAATCATGTAAATCAAAATTTTGCATAATGCATTGTGGAAGGTTGGAAGAATGCGAGGGCCCACCAGCGACAGAACAAGATGAATGTTCAGGTGCCTGAGCAGAGATTACGGTTTGCGTCCTTTTTGGCAGGTATGCTGCAATGGACCACGGCCAAAGCCACAGATTCGAACAGCTGTCACTGAAGTTACAATGATTTCTTCTCTGGGAGGTCAAGTGCAGCGTTCAGATGTTGTGCGTTAAGCTTAAGAGATGAATCGTAGTTCAAAGAAGTGCCAAAAGACTCGTGCAAGCAAACCAGCGCAGAGAGGCGACCTGCCGCTCAACCGGTGGGGGAATCATCACGCCTTTACAAGCAGGGATGAACCGCAAGAGTAAACGGATCCGAGGCTCCGTCCTCCCCGCCATCAGTCTCGATCACGCACGAGTCTTGTTAGACCTCGACCATCAGCCACATGCAGAGTGGCTAACTAGCATCCCACAGCTCCACTTTCACTGTGACACCGTCTGTCAGCATGGTAGGGCAGGGAGTAACAAGGGTCTGAAATGCAAGAGCGATTAAAAAGGAATTCTACATTGAGGAAATGCAGGCAGATAACACCGCATGTGCATATCGATGCATTTACATCATTTGACCAGGAAGCTTAATACATTTAAAAGCATTCCTTTGAAACCAGGATTAAACTGGGAGAGGAAGAACACACACACACTAGTGTTTAGTCTCTTAATTTTTCCTAACAGGCAGACTTGAAATGTAAATTCCATTGGATGTGACTTGCTAGGCTAAGGAATGAGCTTTCCACTGTTTTGTACTGAGTGTGGGTTTCCTTACTTTTGCATCACGGTGAGCCACTCAGCCCTCATGACAATAGAACGCGCACAGACACACATTCAGGCCTTTGCCTTTCAACCGGCGCCACACACAAATGCACATGTCACAAATGCATTGTGGTGCTCGTCGTCATCGTGGCACCTTTTCAGCCCCCGCTTCCAATTGCCATCCTTCTCCTCGTGCGTCCTCCTTCACCGCTGTCTCTCATGTGCGGACCTCTGTCCCTGGAGATCCGGGGAAGATAATGGGGAAACCATTTGCTGCACGGCGACCTCAGCGCAAAGGGAAACTCACACATGTTCACATACCAGCGCACAAAGTCACACAGTCAACATGCACAACGTTTCCAAAGAATCATGCACCCGCACGCGTTCTATAAATACAAATGTAATGTAATGGTATCTCAGGATCTATACTTACGCCATTAATGAACCACGGGTGAGACACAGATTCAGCTGGACCTGGTGTGGTTGTTGATGTTGTTGGGCCAGAATCAAGTATACTCAGCTCAAACAATGCTGAGGGAGTTTTAGCTGCTGGGGCGGGGGAAAAAAAGGTGTTGAAGTTTACTTGAGCACTCTCGAAGCCTGAAGCGAACCTGACAAGATCTGGACAAAAGTTCTCAACCTCTCAATCTATACCTGCCCACTCTCTCTGTCCCTCTTTTTATGGGTGTAGTTGAGCTGAGGTCAGTTTCTATCTCCAGTGGGTCTGGAAAGTCTAGACACAACCAGAACTCCAGTGCTATTGGGCAGTGGAAGTGCTCAAGAGGCCCCTCAATCTACCTTCACACACAAGCACGCACGCACACACACCTTTCTGATGTCAGATGGGGATCAGGTAGTAACTTTTGGCAACAGACAACCTGGCGCTCAGAGCCGCTGCCATGCAGTGATTGGCCAGCTGCGTGGAGCTGAGAACGTTGGCAGGGTCTGAACTTTCTGTCTCTTTCACACCGTCTCCGTCGCTTTCTACGTGAACCAACCAAGCGCAACACTGAGACACGACGTCCAGGAGAAACTGGCCATTATCCGAATATTGATATTTTTCACTCCAACTAGCAAGTGTTGGAAAGGACTATAAACACTTTGGCCTTTTTTTAACATAGCTGGACTCACATGCCAGTACAAACTCATTATTTTTAAGAGTAATCTGCCCCTGAAAGTTTGTTTTGGTGTCATGGCTGAGATCTGGGAGTCCAGCAGGGATGAGTGGCGACAATCTGACAGCTTGTTGAGAAAAACTGATATAATCGTCATAGGTTTTCATTATTTCTATCTAAATTCTGACACACTAGAAGCATCCCTTATTCTATTGCTGTGGAACATTAATCTGACTACGAGATTATCGCTGCAATAATCTCCTAGTTAATACGTTTTTGGTCATATATCTATATTTTCCATCAAAATGTTATGTCAGCCGTTCTGTTTTAAAGGTCTTTGGTCACGCGCTTGAAATCTTTTATCTGCCTTCATATTTTCTTGCAAGATGCCCAGCGACCACGAGCTGAGGCTCCTTAGCCGGCCCTTCTCTCCTGATTAGGATCACAGCAGAAGGAGGTGGGAGGCGAGAGGAGAACAGGAACGAGGAGGAGGCGGAGGAGAGAGGAGAGGGCATCAGGGGAGCTCTCTAGGAACACACACCAGTTGACTCTGCTGCACCCTTCACAGTGGGAGCTGTCAATCCAATTATGCCGACAGTCTGGTCCACACACACGAACACAATACATGCTCCTTCTGCAACTACACTCAACTGCTACTCTCCACCCACATGAGTTGCTCATGCGCGCACATATATATATATATATATATATATATACACACACACACACACACACATCCACTCACTCACTCATGTGTGCACCCTCAGACATTTATAGGTACATCTACACACTCACCACACATGCGCGCGCACACACACGCCAGCTGAGCCCCTGACTATCATCACATCCCCTGCTTGGTGAGAGTATCGCAGCAACAACATGTGCAGCAGGGGGTGTGAAAGTCTCTCCAGCTAATCAAGGCATGTAAGCACCGGGATCTCCACACATAGCGAGACACTTCAAAGCCCCGCTGTTGTGTGTTGCCTGCCTGCCTGTTGTAAATTCCACTTTCAAATGCTAGAACAAACCCTTTTGAACATCCTTCCTGCCCCTTCTTCTCTCTCTCTCTTTCTATGGAGTTAACCCTTTTTGCTCCCGATGTGAGCGTGCAGGTTTTTGGTTTTTTAAAGGATGCATGTTGCATCCTATTGCCCTGCACAACTGCTATAATCACATCCTGGAGAAAGCATGGCAGTATCTATTTTCTAACTTCCTACACGAAACGAGACAAGTTGTTTTTGTTTTCTGTGCCATAAACAAGTGGAATACACATAAGTAATCTTGTTCCATATAAAAGGGGCTTATAGCACTGAAACTGAGGCAGCATTGAGAAGTAACTGTTCTACACATGGTGCATGTCTGGCCACCACAAACCCAGAAAAGCCTGGTAGCGACACCAATGTTTTGCCCCTGACGTTACACTTCACGTCTGCAATTAAACTGTGTGTTTTCTGTCCATTGCAACCAAAAGTTTCAAAATAAAGTTTTCCCCCCACACTTGTACACTGGTCAGATGACCTGTAGAGGCGGAATTGCAGAATCCTGCAATTCAGAACTGAGCTTAATGACCTACCTGTAGCCTATCAATTATGCAACCCATCACTTGGGAGTCATGATTCAGGTGTCTGATCCATCCAGCCCTCACTAATCTGAGACCTGCTTCTCTCTCTCTCTCTCTCTCTCTCTCTCTCTCTCTCTCTCTCTCTCTCTCTCTCCTGTCTCTTATCCTCTCTCTCTCTCTCTCTCTCTCTCTCTCTCTCTCTCTCTCTCTCTCTCTCATATTCATATCCTCCACCCACCTATTTGTCTCAGCTTAGCTCTCTTTCCCATGGTGTCCGCAGAGCTGAGGACGACATGCGGAGCCGACAGGCCTGTCAAAGAGCCGGGACATGGAGGGGGAGAGAATAAATGAGGGAGGCCAGGGAGGATCAAGGCAGTAGACTTCAGAAACGTGAAATGTTGAATATGTATTTAACAGCTGCGGAGAAGTACAATATCCTTCTGTGGCAACGCGCTGCCATTTGAGGAAATGTTTAACTTTAAGCTGCACAAGGCATGCTAGACTCTTAAGCCATGTAGGGTGATGTGATTTTTGCTAAGCTGCGCAGCATCTTCATGTTAAACAACTCTGATCAGCCTGTGATCTCTTAATACCAAAAGGTGGTGAAGGAAAAGTATGAAAAGATCATGGCAATCACCCATTAACGACTCAAAACACATTTACACTCTAGATGAGATTTATTATAACTTAGGCAAGAGTTACTGGCTGTGAATCAGACGAAAGTCAAGAGACGTGAGCTGAAGTCACCTGCAGCTCACACAAAGGGAGATTTGTTTAAACTACTCTTTTGCCTTGTGTGTTACTTACCCGAGAGCTACTGCAAGGCGGTTTTCCCATATGCTTCACCATCACCCACTGTTTTCCTGCGTCTAATAAAACTATGGTGCAGATTTTACACCTATATGCCCCGAGGTTACATTTCAGAATCAGTTTTTTCTGCTGGTGTGGTCAGTTCTCCGTGATTGAGCAGATGCAGCAAACATTGGTATACATGTCCATATCCTCCTTTCCATATCTTGTACTCCTGAACAGGGATCCCATGTGTTTACAGCTCTGCCTTAGTCAAAAAGAACATATGCAATGTGTTTATAAATATTAAAAATAAGTAAATCACCCTTTTTTCCCCGCCCCTAGCAACTGCATCTGATTGGTCAGATGAGAGAGAGAGAGATTGTAGGCCTGCGCCATCTTGCTGGGACTTTCTTTATTTTGTTGACCCGCAGTGTATAAAGTTAAGCAAAGAATGGCCGAATGGAAGCAGGAAACAGGAAGTGTGCACCTTCACTTCCTGGGTGCTAACAGATGGAGTTGAATGCAGGGGACAGGGGAAAATGATGTGAAATCATGGAAAAGGGTGAGAAAAGGTGTGTGTGTGTGTAGAGGGGGGGGTACAAAGCATTTAGCTGAGAGGTGGTATAAAAGTAAAAGTGGTGAGTTAGAGGGAATAAGATGCTGAGAGGAGGGAGAGGGAGGAGATAGAGGTAGTTTAGAGTACAGAAATGTGACAGGCTTCTTAGAGGGTGAGGCTAATGGATTTCTCTTGTTCAGCCCTCATCCTTTCTGAAACACCCCCCACTCCCGTCCACCGCGGCTTATATTGAAAGCTCCGGACACTCGTCACGACCCGCTGCCTGAAAGTAATGGTGTTTCGCTTCTAATATGAAATGACCGTTAATATGAAATGCTTTTTTTTGTTGTCGGGATGATTTCAATTGACTCTGACATACTGTACGGCCGCACGGCTCACAAAGAGCGCTCGGCTTTTCTTTTGACATTTTGAACACAGTGCGTTTGAGATCACGCTGTGATACCCCTCACCAGATTGAAACCGCACTCGCAGGCCATGCCCGAAGTGACATATGATAATGAGTTTTATGCGCACCGTTCCCATGCGTGAAGTATATATCTCCCTGCCATGTAATGATAAATGCGGGACTTCTCTTAGCCAGATTGATTTTTTTATTCAGTGATTTCTCAGCTGAAAAAATGGCTGTCAGTGTCTCTTGTTCTGCCTTTGCTACATGCCCTTGTCAGCAATTAAACAGCTCCAGAATAAACACCGCATTGGCTACGGAGGAACCGCTTGTCCACCAACAACGTAGCAGTTCATTTTTAACCATTAACATTTAAATGGCTTCCACGATTGATTGACCAAGTTTGAATGGCAATTTTAACACACAAGTGATTCCTCTCATCTCCTATCAGCGCTGATGTTGTCACAACATTGCATCACGGGTGCTTTGGCAATTATGCTTTCACCGTGCGCAGCATTTACTGTCAGACACTCTCAAACGGCTCCATTTGTGAGAGACCGGAATACAGTGTGACACAATGGCACATGGCGCGATGGCTGCCTTTTTTTTTTAAAAAGTAGCCCTCGCCGAACAGATAATGCAAAACCGGCGTAAATCGCGGCCTGACTTGTGACGCAGTCGTTAGACAGGCGTTGTCACCACTCGCTTCATCCAAACAGATATGGAGTGAATTGTTTCAGAATTGGAACTCAATGAATTATGTCAATAAAGCAATGTTTTTATAAGCTGAAAATCATTTGGAAATGGGATTGTGTTTAATGCTCCACATATAAAATGATTGTCTTTTGAATTCGTCAGCCCAAAGGGGCTTTCGGTTGCATTGAGGTTCCGTGTGTTTTAGCTAAATGGGTGATTCAGCAAACATCCACCCATCCATCCATCTGTTGACACATGTATCATCCGTTCAGCCTGATGTCTTTACTTCAGTTTTCATCAAATGGGGTTTTTGATTTTTGGCACTACTTTCCCTGATGGTGAGCATCACCATGTATTTATTCCAAACAAACTTGTGCGGCTGCCACTCAAAAGATGAATGCATCACATTACATACCACCAGGTGGTCAACCGCAATCGTATGAAGTGCAATCAAAATATTCCACGACTGCGCTTATGACAAGCTAAAACAGTCCTTGATTTCCATTTGGTCCTTTTGAATACACCTCTCCCAGCGCTCCTGCTAAGCTTAGACTCCTTCCTGCAAGGTCTGCTGTGCAACTGCGCAAAGCGCCGTCCGCAATGTGTGATGAGATGAAGTGCCCTCTGGACTTTTTCCATTATGTCAAATTGGTGACCACCTTAATTTTAAAATTCACTTTGATGACAAAGAAGAAGAAGTCACTATCATGAAAACAAGTGGGGAGCAACGAGGGCGGAGGTGCAGCCAAAAGTGCATGCATCGTCAATGAGCTGTGCCATGACGGAATACCAAAGTGCCGCTGCAGGCAGTCAAGTTTGTTTTGGTTGAATTTCCTCCCTCAGACACTTCAGAATGGTGCGGTAGAGCTCTCCTTGGGTTTAATCATGCCGTGCAAACCCTTTAAAGGCCTACACATAATAACAGTCACAGATGAGACACTGCATGTGGTCACTACAGGCCTATTATTCTGCTTCTGCTGGTCTTGCGTGAAGTAATTGTGTATTCTGACTCACAAGGGTTATTGCTCACATGCTCATTACCTGCCATTGTTGCATTCAGCGACCGAAGAAACAGAAACTTCAGCAACACTGAAAGTTACAGAATAACCAGTCCAAAAGGGTTAAAATGGTTTTGGGGTCATTTGGCATTACATAGTTTGCTTGTCAGAGAGCTTATTTATAGCTGTGGGATGTCTGCTTGCTGCACGTCTTGGTCCACTTCTTTACATTTGTGTGATTAAAAATGAATATGATTATGTGTCAACATATAATGCATTATCAGTCTCACTCCAGTGGTGGTTAAATGTTACAGGAACCTAAATCTTTAAGACCGCCAGAATTTAATTTAATGTATTCACTTAGTGTTTTACCCCAAAATCAAATTAATTATAGATTAATATAATTACAACAAAAAGGTTGCATTAATATGATCTATGACTAAATATGATCCACTACATACTGTACCACAGCTGTTTTATATACATGCTGGCAACACAGCAATTTATTTGTTTGTATGAAGCGATGCAGATCATCTGAGCCAGTGTGAAGGAGCACACTTTAGAACTTAAAAGTTGCCTGGTTAACTTAGTTCCAGTAGCACACTGTGAACGAATTCAGAGTGTGTGAATTGAAGTTGAAGCTGATTCATCCATGTCTGGAAAAAGTCGCTGCTTCACCGAGCACAGCATTTCAGCACCAGCTGCTCAAATGAGCTCGCTCTGTGTTTTAAAGTCAAACACCGAGGCTGCGCCGTGCACGTTCTCCTTCGCACATGTGCTGGTGTGTGAGCGTGCTGTTTGAAATAGCACGGCGTCAGAGGCGACAATTCAGCACGTGCACAGAACATACAGAGGCTTGTTTATGGAAAGGCGCGTGTTCGTGAACCAGGATTCCAAAAACTTAAGATACTGCACTCATTCAACAGCAATGAGTGGCCTCAAAATGGGAAAATTATCAACATATAAAAGACATGATTTTGATATTATGACTTTTTTTTTTTAAAAAAAAGCTCAAGGTTGGATTGGATTCCACTGAGAATCTTCAGCCGTGGAGCCCCTGGATTGAATAATACAGCGGGGAGCCTCTTACACTATATTAAGCTGAGGTGAATGAGTTGAACGTGAGTGAAAATGGAACCGACGTGGCTGTCTTTTCTACCCCTGCAACAAAAGCTCCGGCCCCGCCGTCCGACTTTCGCAGCCCTCGCATCCAAAGGAGAAACCAAGTCAGACGTCCATCAGATGAATCTCTCCTTGCCGCGCGCTCTGCCTCAGGGGTTCATCAGTGACAAATGGCCTCCAACCACCTCATGTGTGACCCAGGTGAGGGAAGGGTACATCTACGCTCGGCACTCTGATGGCTCCTCAGACGGTGCTTGTGTGTGTGAGTGCGACAGATGTAAAGAGACTGAGCTCATGAAAAGCATGCGATGTTGGATCGCCGCCGCAAAGTGTTCGCTTGGCTGTCACGTGGCTGATTGCTGGCTGCGCTTTCGCTGGCGTGCGGTCACTCAAACATGAAGCCGCATTAAATTGATTTATGCATAGCGCTGAGCGTATGTGTGTGTGTTCAGCGTCATGGGAAACACCATCGGGAAGCTGTGGGCCACTGTATGTTTTTAAGTGCGTGCGACTGGTGGTGACTATATGTGCGTGCATGTGCAAAACATTAGATTGTATTGAAACTGCCTTGCTGTCAGAATAACACGTCTGTGTATGGAGCGCATTTGTCCCCCGCCCTGTGCTGAACGCGTGCCCATTTTCCCGTACCCACCTGCGCATATATCCACACGCACATTCAGTATCTCAGTTGTCTCAGAGCTTAAAAACCCATCTTACACTCATCTGCTCCTGTTTGTGTACGCCCTCCTCCTATCGAATGAGTAATCGGGAAGGGATATGACTAGATTCACCTTGATCACCTACTTCAGGGTGGCTAAATAGCTCTGATACGCCGAACGGTCACAACACATTTGCAGGAGAGTGAAGATGAAAACACGGGCGGCCGCACGACAGGCCATAAACCCCGCCGCCTCTGTGTTTTTGGTCAAGCCTCCACACAGTTTTGATGAATGAATTAAGGTTTTTAAAAGCATTTGTCTTTGAAATAATCCCTTTCTGTGGCATCTTCCATTTATATATTGCTTGATTTTGTGCGCATTGACTCCATAACATGCCGGAACGTGGTGCAATACATATGTTACATATAAATATGCGTTCACGTAGCGCTCTTGAAAAATGCTTTTCAGGATCAACTGTGAACCAAAGCCTCCTCATTGGCAAAGAGAGCGTCACAGAAAAACGGCAAACTGTACTTCGAGAAGCAACATGCATATTAAAGAACTCAATCATTTAAAAATGACAAGAAGCAATTAGAGCAGCTCGGCATTATGGGAAAACAAGGGGAACATTTTCCTGTCATAGCGCTGCTGTTTGTTGTTTTTTCAAGAGCGCTCCATCTTTAAAAAATGTTATCGCTGCCTTTCTCTCCCCTCGTAGCCGTGAGAGTGCGACGTGGCGGGATCAGAATTAACCTGTGTGTCTGGCGGCTCCGAGTGCACAGATTGATTATGATCACAACCACTTCCAGTGACTCACACCACATGCTGCTGCCTTCAATAACACAAAGGCAGAGTGATGGAAATGGCATTCATTTATGGATCCCCACTTTCTGATTCTGCTTTTAATTGGGTTTCCTGCACACTCAGATGCATGTGCGCACGCAGACAGCACACACACACACACGGCCAATGAGAAATGAGCAGACTAAGTCCTTTCCCATTGATTTCTGCCTTTCATTATGCTGGTGCGGGCATCAGGGGGTATTTCACAAAGCGCTCTTTATCACCTGCGTTCTTTTATGAAATGGAAATTATAACCGTGGGAGAAAAACCTTCCACCCGTCATTGTCAGAGCTAGTCCAGCAAAGTCTGCCGGGATCCATTCACCGACACACTGCAGGATAAACCGAGCTTATTCACATGTAAACTGTTTCCAAAGTGGCTGGCAGCACATCCTAAACGCTGATTAGTTAATGAGAGAAGTGATCAAAATGTTGCCTGTGTGGTCCGGTGTCGCGGCTCACACCTGCCCGCCTTTTGAAAGTGCTCCTCTGCGTGAGGATTCATGGCGTGTTCTTTAAAAAATGAAAAGGCAAGAGAAAAGGTGTGAAAATCTCTCCTTCCGCTGAGTGCCTTGATGCTTCTGCCAACATCTCTTCGCGTCCACCTGTCGTTCCTTTTTCCACGCACTCTTTTCCCCTCCACCTATTCCTGTCTTTCTTCCGGGAATCTCAAACGCCTCCCTCATCTCACCCCACACTCACACCCACCCGTGTCCTGACTCTACCTTTTCTCTCTCTTTGATACCAGTTGGTTCATCTTTGCCTTCACACACACGCGCACGTGCGCGCGAGCATGCACGCACAATCCGCTGATTCATACTCCAGAGGAAAGTGTTTTGTCCAACAAAGAAGACGCCTCACCGTTCCATATGTCGTCTTTGCGCTTCGCTGTGCCCCAACTTTTTTTTGGTAATTGGATCATCTCTCTTGCAGCAAACCCAACATCTGTTGTTTTGGGGGAATTTACCACTTCACGCTTACCATTCACATCTGTTTGAACCAATACATTTTGCTGTTTACAGTAATAACCAATTCCGATCTTGAACTCTACCTCCAGGGGTGCTGTTAGAAATTCTGGACCCCCTGAAGAGAGCTCACAGCAGGGAGTGGCTATTATTCCTGGCCTATCCCTACACCCTCGTCCAGGCCTGGTATATGCTCTCTTCAACATGGTTTGACTGCTTACCTTAGGGCTGCCATGTAAAAAAACTCAGTTTTGCTTCCAGTGCTTAATGCACATATTTTCACTTCTAAAAGCACAGAAATTCATCTTTCAGCATAAGGCAGTTGATGTTTGTAATATAATATATGTATGTTTTCTGCACTGTCTCTATTTCTCTTTATTTACAAAAGAACTAAACATCTCTTGGATGACAAAGATTGCCAAGTGAACTTAACATCCATTTTGCAAAGCACTGCTGTTCTCCCAACTTAACTGCATGACCTCCTTTGTTATGTGCGACAAGTCTGCTGTGAAAAAGACTCAACAGTTTGTCATGTGCAAAGCAAAACGGGAAGTGATGCTGCACGATGAAATTGTTACTTTGCTGTGAAGAAAACAAGAGAACACCAAGAGACAAAGTTACATGTGCAGTTGCTACGGTTGAACGTGCAGTGTTGTAGTTACATGTGTTGTAGTGTGCAAAGGGCAGAGAGCAGCAGTCATTAAGTGCACTTGTGCATTACTGCAACGACAAATGTGAGACAGCAGCAACAGCAACTAGAAGCGCTCTAGAGAAGCACAAGTTGTGCAAAATTGTACTTAAGTAAATGAACTTTTGCAACATCTTGCAAATAAAACTTGATGCAAAGTAGTTTATAATCCTCATATTTTGTGCAATAAGTGTCATATAGTAGTAGTAATAACCCCAAGATCAACTGCATGGGCTTGTTATATTGAGAATTTGCATTAAAGTCAACTTGTGGGTGTGAGATACAGCATCAATACACAGAACATCCTCCACACGCCCCCACTTGTAACTAACGCTGGGAGGACACTTGCTTCCTCTCTTCCCATGTGACGGCTCATGTGTAGCTAAAGCTCCATGTGACCTGAATGCAGCGCCGGTCTACCGCCACCTTTCTTTTAAATCCCTCTCAGTTTCTAAGTCGGATACCCGTTAAAGACGTGCGGTTAGCCTGAGTAATAACCTTCTGCAGCGTGCCTACAAATCACAGAACCGCCGTCACAATGTGCACAGACAGGATCTACGTAGATCTGACGGCGCTAACCTGCTCGGGGCTGTGTGTTTTTCATATGCCTCTCTGTAAATGCATGTATAAGTAAGCACTTGCTCCTCAGAGTGGAACGATCTACCAACACACCCATTACTGCAGTATATTCAGTGTCTGTCCCCTAGTGTCAATATATTAGTAAAGGCAACATCAACACGTTGTGTGAGTGCAACTGTCTTGGGAATCAGCGTTTCTTAAAGAGGCGGATGATGAAGGGGGTGTTTTTATGAAAGTGCAGCTAATGGGAACGTGTGGGTGCGTAGGTGGACGAGATGGGGTGGGGCTGGGTGATAGGGGTGTGTGATTTGCCTCCGTGCTTGTCGTCGTGTGCGCGTGTTCTGCTCGTGTGGGTGGGTGGGTGGGCCTGCATGTTGATATGTAATTTGCATGTTTGCATGTGTACAGTCTATGAATATGTGCGGCGTATAAACATATGCTCATGTATGAGGTATATAAAAACTGTGAAGAATTCTAATCCTTGTTGCTCTGTCCCCAGTGGCTGTTTATGTTCTCTATTTCTCTTCTGCACGCACGCACGCACACATGCATGCACACACACACACACACACACAATTCTCAGCATCCTCCCTGTCCACCCTTCCCTCTCCATCATACTTCTCTCCACGGAGCTGCCAGAAAAATGGCTGTCTTTTTAAATGGCCCACTCAGCATGGTAAGATAACTCGCTTATCATCAAGGTCTGCTCTCTGCATAGACATCACGCTTGCGCACACAAACTCCGACACACAACTGAGGATTTGTGCAAGGCTATGCATTTGCATACCGCGTACACGCATATGCACCACTAACCCCTGCATGTGTGTGGGGTTTTTTTGGGGGGTTTTTTTGCATACAGATAGATGAATGTACGCAAACACGCGCACAAGCACACAGGCGTGCACGCACCTGCTTGCTCTGAAGCTCATTCCTCATCCTCTTGCTTCTTCCACAACCGGTGCGCCCTTCCCTCCTCTCCCACCCGGCCTGTTTTACCCAGTCTGCCCCATAGGGGAGATTTCACACAGAGTGAAATACAGCGTTGCCAACATATGTCTCTAGCAATCAATTTATGCCACAGGGCTATCTCTGTTGGCTCCCACTGCTTAATACACTACCACAGAGGGCTGCACGCAGACCAGCTTGGCTCTGTTCTCGTCATGTTTGCAGGCAGAATCAGACTAAAAAGAAGCATTTGCTTTGCGGGGCGGGACTTTATTTATGAGTGTATAGACAAACGACAATAAGCAGCCGGCGTCAGTCCTCCTCATTTACACGGTGAGCAGTTACTGAGCACTTTTGTTTGATGTGCTGCCTTTCATTTACCACTGCAGTAATGTGGAAATTGTAATCGCTGGTGCGGAGCGGGTACGCAGCAGCAGAGAGCTGGTTTTTGATACGTTAGAACATCAAAAAAATAAAAGGAGGGGGTGGGGGGGGGGGCATCTGAATTGCCCCTGGCGTCTTCCCTAAGTGTTTTGTTTTCAAGGTAAAAATGTATCGTTGGAATTGTAACGATGATCAGTCCGGTGTAATGTTTGTGCTCCCTGTAAACACCGTGTCGCCCTGCAGCACGCCGGTAATTCCTGTGTTTCAGCACCAGTGGAGTGGACCGTTCCCTGCCAATTTCCCCTCTCTTTGGTTTTCTTCTACCAGCAAAATAAATGCCCACTTTCAGGGCTGAGGGCAGCAATGCATTAAGAACACAGGAAGGGGGGGGGGTTTAGAGAAAGAGTGGGGAGATAATCTAACACAGGTGGCTGTTGTTGTGTTCTCTTCTGTTTCGGTGGAGGAAATATGTCTCTCCTCTTATCTGAGCGGTGATGTGGGATCATTAATTTGCCTGCTTCTTCTCTCCCTGCCCCTGCTGAAGCCTGCCGTTTCAGTCAATTGCCCGCGGTCGTTAAGACAAGAGGCAGGATCGAGGGGAGCGGGGGGGGGGGGGGGGCGCAGAGATGAAGCACAGATTTATGTAGACGTGCATGCAACGAAAGCATTCAATATGCTATGTGCAGACGCGCACAAACACGGCCACACACCTACACAGACATTGATTCCCCTCATTCTCTCACGTGCGCCATCACTCGGGGCTCACGTCATCCTAATCGCAGATACCGTGTAAAACAGGAAGCTGGACGGGCTGATGGGCCGTCTTCATTACGTTCCAGTCCGCCTCTGAAGACCACTGGGAGGAGACGTGGAGGTGGGAGAGGTTTTAAATCACCATAATCCCTTCGCAGCGCCTTTTCACTCCCGCTTTTAAGTCGCCCCTCGTGCTCTCTTGCGTTGTATTTCTTCCTATTTGTCCGTGTCAAGCCACCCATGTGAAGAAAATAGGTGCCCTTCACTTTGGAATAGCGCCAGGTTTGCTCTTTAAATAAAGCGAGGAAAACAGAAAGGGACACCACCCTGGCCCTCGAAGGCATCCGAAACTCCCAACCAGAATATTCCATTGTGCCATGCATTCGTTTATAAGTGGTACGGACCCCTGCCGGTGCCTCCCCTCATTCAGATCACGGCATCAATCTCGTCTTTAAACGCGCCTATCAATTAGTGGTGGTGTAGGGATTGCTTAGGGCAGCAGAACTACACCTCAGTGCTTCATCCTGTCATCTTTTATAGATGTTGGTGAGTCTGAGGCACATCTGCCCTCGGAGGGACCAGCGTGCCGAGTGGTCAGCCGTGGAATCCATTCTCCAGAAGTGGTCCAATAAAGTGGGGGAATAATGAGCAACGGAGTGTGAAAATGTGAGGCTTGGCTGAATAACAAGGTCGGCGTTACCGCACGCAGACGCAGACGGTGGAGTTTTTATCGGGACCAATTACGCAAACTAAACATTGATTCTGTTTTAACCAGAACTGAAAACAAATCAGTGCAGCGTTTAATGAGCCTCAGCCCTATTAAAACCTGATTTTTTTTTTTTTGATAATTTTTTTTTTTTACTGTAACCCTACTATTAAAACATTCTGAATTAGCCTTTTCAGAGGAGTAACATCTTTCTGTTAACTGTGGAGTCGGCGTTTCTGCTCACTAATTACAGGTGGGAGTATCAGAAAGAAGCAGTAATTTCCAAAAATTATAAGATCAGCTAGAGGGGGTGCATTTAGATTGTACCTCCAAACAAATTTTCCAAATGGGAACAAATAGATGGGCCTAAATTAGGAACAATTATTCACAACATAGCTGTAAATGAAACAGAAAGACATAGGGTAAAGGCCGAGAACACAACACGTCGATACAGAGTGGCAGTGAAAATGACATTTAAGGGGGTTCTGATCTGGAAAGTAAAATTATTCTAAAATGATGAATAAAATGAATGGAGTAAAACCAGCCATGATTCAGACCTGAAGGGTTTATCAACAGGGCATTTATCTGGCCAGCCCACTGACCATTGTTCTCCGCACCCAGCTTGACATCCCCACAGAAGCCATTGTTATGAAGGTCACCTCGCAGAAAAGAAATGAAAAGGGTTTCATTGCAGAAAGTTCAGGCTGAGGACCTGCACTTCATTCAGCGGCTGCTGCATTATGCGCCAGCGGATGACTTACACTATTCATGTAGCACAATGCAACGTGGCCTCTGCAGCTCCCAGTTGGACCACATGAATGAGGAGACCTGGAGCCAGGCCATCGCCACTTTGTCAAAAAGTTCCCCCGAGTTGGGTGACAGCCCCCCTGGGAGGCTGCACACATCGAGGAAGGTCAGGTCCAAGTGTGGACGAGACTGCGCCTGCATCGGAGGGTGTTTGTGTTTATTTTTTTGTGTGAAATAACAGAAAAATATTTGTTGTACAGCACTAAATTATTTGTAGGACTCCTGACTGGCTTGTATTTTTCATTTAGAAGTTCATGTGTTTGTATTTTTGCTCCTGCCTGCAACTGATGAGCAACAACATTAAAACCACCTGCCTAATATAGATCAGGCCCCCTCCCTGCCTGCGAAACAGCTCTGACGTGGTGGGGCACCGACTCCACCACACTTCTGAAGGTGTCCAGTGGTATCTTCCTCTAAGGCGTTAGCAGGTGATCCTTTAAATCCTCCAAGTTGAAAGGTGGGGCCTCCACGGATGGGACTTCTTGTTCCAGAACGTCTCACAGATGCTCAATTGGATTGAGATCTGAGGCTGCATTATCCTGCTGAAAGAAGCCGCTGCCAGCAGGGACTTCCTCTGTCTTGATGGGGTGTACTTGGACTGCAGCAAAGTGTGGTGCAAGTCAAAGTAACATCCACATAAATCAGTGTTTGAGATGCTCTGATCTAGTCAGTTTGGACCTTGTCTAAGTCCCTCAGATCCTTACAACTGCCCATTTCTCCTGCTTCTAACACATCAACTTCAAAAACTGACATTGCCGCACATTGCCTGTTTACAGGTGCCATTGCGGTGAGATGATCAGTTATTCTCTTTTGCCTGACCTCATAATCAGGTCCTGCAAGTGTGAACAAACAATAAGTACATAACAAAAGTTCACACATGTTTTAGGCACTTTAGATAGTCTGAATACATATTTTCTAATCTAAAAGGTAATCTTTGAAATGCAATGTATCATACTTGAGTTGTAGTAACATTCTTCACACTAATGGCCATTGCTATCTGCATCTTGAGTCCCACACACAATGGTGGGACATTAATGAGGAACCTTCCTTGGGCCTCCAGCTGTGGGAGTAATAATTGTGCAAACGAGAATGTGTGTGCGTGGTCGCGCATGGCTGGGAACCTTGTTCACGTGTCATAAAATCTGCACGCGGACATGGGATTCGACTCAGTCTTTCAATTAAGCTGATAATGAGCTGACATTAAGGTCAAGCATGGACAGTGGTGCAGGAGAGCTATGCACGCTAATGAAAAGAAACTTCGCCGAGTGGCCGGTAAATATTATTTAACGCAGTAATAAGATTTCTCCGTGTCTTAACACCTAAACAACACGGTGGCACAGTGTGGGGCCTCTCACGTGAAAAAGAGAGGCTAAGTAGCACCTTCCAGACACAAAGTGCTTCACAATTAGCAAAATAAGCACATGTTGGGGGCTTTTTATTAAGATGTTTCACTTACAGCCACATCTACACGCTGATTATTGGACTGGATAGTAAAATTTGAGCACCGTGACATTTTTACCAAAGGTTCCATCATGCAGGCATTTAACTGCCTCAGATCCATCTTTCTTTAACAGCGCCTCTGTGTCTACGACTCATTAGATGTGTTATTGTTGAATGCCAAATCTTTTATGATTATTGTTAAAAGATGAGATGATTTTTTTTTTTTTTTTTTTTTTTTTTTTTACAGCCTTAATAAAAGATAATGCATCATTGGCCCATGTTTTTGTTTTGACTTTTACCCTGTGATGGTCCAAGTGTCATGTCTCATCCCTGAATTAAGTGTTTTTGTTTTGTTCTATTGTGCAGTTCTTCCCTCATGTTGTCCTCCTGTGTTAATCACTTGTTGTCTCATTCCAGGTCCTCCACTCCCTGCCCCCCCGTGTGCTTTCCCACCTGTGTGATTACCTGACCCCGCCCTAATGTGTTGCACCTGTGTCTAACTGTCTCCCCTGTCCTGTGTGTATATATACTGCCCCCTTTCCTCCCTGTCTTCGCCAGTTTTCCTACGTGTGTTTTCTGTGTACTGACCCGGCTCTGTTTTTCGATCACCGGCTTTAGCCTTACGGTTTTGTACCTTGCCATCTTACCTGTGTACTGACCTTGCTTCTGGATTAAAAGTTTGCTGCTTGTCTGTGATACCAAGGCTTTTGGGAAAACAGAAGTCATCTTTCTTATGTAGACATATGACCACATAACATACTGTTGAGGAAAGTTGCATTGTACTGATTTTTATGGAAATGTAAAAATATACAGTATTAAAAACGGTTATTAAAAAATGTCAATAAGGTCTTCAGTCAAGCAACAAGATATATTTAAGCACAGGACATCTCTTTTATGCCTCTCGTGCTTAATTCCCATCTCAGAGTGCTATGAACTAATGCTTCATCATCCTTCTCATTTGCTCTCTCCGTTTAGCCTGTGTTAAAATAAAGTATCTGCGTCAGCCATCCCAATGACGATGCAATAAAACTCCAAAAAGATGATGTATATGGAACCCACAGGGTCATATTTCTTGTCTAAATCCAAATCAGTGTCTTCTGCCCTCAGCCAAATGTCTGATGTGAACCATCTTTTGCTCTTTTCACACTGCACCACACATTTCTTCTCCATACCCACTGATACATACACTATAAGGTACAGACTATATATCTAACATAACTGTACTGTCATACATTATTTCAGCATGGGGGTAAAAAGAAGCCTGTGGAGGAGTAGTTGGCAGTGGTGCCAGCCACCCCGGCACTCTGACAAGATTACCTCTCCGCCCAACTCAATTAGAAGCCCACATCCCCCCTTCAGGATCTCCATAATCATAACAGATGGCTCTCTATGAGACACCCACCATCTTTCACCTCCAAGAGGCCTGGAGAGAAGCAGAGCTGGAGCACTCATCATGGCGCGGCAGAAGATCATGTTGAGTCTTTTTCCTTCTGTGTCAGTGCAATACTTCTTTTTGTAGCTGATGGTGTGTGTGTGTGTGTGGGGGGGGGGCACAGATATTCTATTTTAATATGAGTGAAGGCATAGAGAGTGTTGCTGAAATGATCAAAATGGCAGAAAAGTCCTGGAACAAAAACCCAGCACTGGTTGGTCGGTTTGAGAACTGAGCACATCGGCTACATTACTTCAGATGGAGGCTTTCTGTTGTGCTCTCGATTGGCTTGATTGACTGACACCCCATAATGCCTTGTGTTTTGTAGGAACTGGTTTGTGTTAGGGCTGCTGAAACACTCACTCCTTTCTTCTTTTATCTAGCTGTCAAACTAACACACCAAAGCTATCTGGTATTTGTGAACGAACGTAAGATGAGAACAGATGAGTTTCAATCATTTAAGTCCACTGAGTCTTGTAATATCAGGCTTTTGCCTGGGGGGTCTGAGGAGGAGCAAGTAAGAAGTCAAAAGCTTCTTTTGTCTTTTTCCTAGCGTCTCACAGTTCTTAGCAACAGTGATTTGATATTGACACATGGGTGTTGCAACTTATAGACTGTGTTCTTGCTCTCGCCTTTGCATTGCAGTGTAGAATATACTGGATTTAACCATTTGCCTTGTGAAGTCCTCACCAATCTTCTCTAAATTCAACCTCTCTGGTCAACCGATCTCAATGAATGACAGAACCAATCAACGCAACCTCTCTGTCCCAGGTTTTGATCTGAATGACAGCAGAACTGAAGGGAGAAGCTTCCCTGTAAATGTTAAAGATGCTGCTGCAGGATCCACCATGAGCCTGTTAGCCAAACCCAATCATGAGACAGCATTGTGGGTGTGTTCAAGTTGGGTCACAGCATGCTCACCACTCGCTGGGTGGTGCATTAAACCAGTAATTAATTAAGGTAGATGCGACTTTGTTACAGTAACGACTGTAAATGTAATTTACACCCATGGAAGAAGCATGACTCTGACAGATAATGAGTTTTGAGAACAGTAGGTGATTTGTTCATTTTAAACAGGTGGGACGGGAGAACAGGTTATAGTATCCCACCCACACACTTACCAGATGTTATCCTAACAACGATTTTGGTACAAAAACAACAAGGTCTGTTTGAGTTACGATTCAGCACCATAAGTATTTTATTTTTGGTTCTCAGGTATGTTTGCTCAAATGATGCTCTGTGCTTTGTCTGCTCGTGGCGCCCCAGTCTCTGATATAGACCAACAGTCTTTGAACTAATCGTGGGCAGAATGAACTTGTGAGGCTCTGTCCGTCTTCGATGAAAAGCTCTGTTTTCACAGTCTGCTCATCTCTTTTTAGAGCACGCCATGTGAAATTACTTTGCTCTGACTCTTTTTTCAAAAAAATTGAAATGCTCCATCAAAACTGAATAATTCTCAATCATTTATCGGTCGTTCCCTCTGAAATTACTTACTTACCATTCCCATCATCCTTAGCTGTATTCTTTGTTTAATGCTAGCCATACTTGTTAGCATGCACCCACACTAAGACAGTGAAAATGGTAAACAATATATGCTAACATGTTTATGTTAGCATAGTCACTGTGAGCTGATGTTAGCATTTTGCTCAAAGCGTGACTGTACAGGTTCAGACAAAAGGTGACAACGGCACCACTGATCTCTGAGACCCATTATTTCCACTGGTTTGCGTTGGGGCTCACTGTGATGGCCAATAGAAATGAAGCATCCACCACACACAGAGGGGAGAAATGGTGGAAAGTTGACACGGTGTGTGTCTGAATTCCCTGAACTATGCAACACAAGTGCGCACTCATATTGAATTGCGCTGAACGCAGCATCTGAGAGCCGCACGGGGGGGCCGCTCTCCTTTTCCACTGTCGTTGAGTCTTTTTCCTGTGTTCAGAGCGACAGTAGAGAAAAACGCTGCTATTGTTGCCTTGAGCCAGATCTGGATGTTCACCCAGTTGTTCCTACTGAGTTTATTCTGTGTGTTTTGTTCATGTTTCATTTTGTTATCAACATTTCATCAGTGTTTGCTCACTCTCAGCATCCTCTAGGTGTTTGAAAAGTATTGCTTTTTATGGTGCCTCCAAGGTCTTAAGGTTTCTTCTCCATGTGCTTGACTTTGTATTTATTTTTCTCATTATTGTAAAAAATTAATTTGCCAATGGGAAGGGAAACTGTACGGTTTAACGGAGTCCAGGTTAGAAAATAAATCTCAGAAATCCTAAGATCAGTACACAGTGATGGTGCTGTGTGGTGGGACCACAGCAAAGTGTTCTGCTCGGACATCGAATTCCACTCGAGATGCCTCCAGAGGTGGTTTCCTTCTCCTTTATTCTGGATCAAGTAACTCTATTTTTCATGTAAAATATAAAACCCCTCCCTTAGTGTGGCTCATGCAGAATGAATGAGGCCCTAGTTGTGTCATCTTATGATACAATTTTAAAATACCCAACACATTTGTCCCTTTGTGGCGCCTCAGGCTAAGGCACATACCATGTCCTCATGTCATGTTGAGTCTGGGTCCAGCTCTAGACCCCTGTCTAAAGCCATCCCCCCCATTTCTTTCTCACCTCCTCCACTCCTTTTACTCCAGCACAACGTGAGCTGAAAAGCACCAGCACATATCCTCATCGAATTGAGAGCTCAGCTGATTGGCTGTGCTCTGTATGACTGCAACATTGTGACTTTGTGCATGCGATGGGAATCGAGTTTCTCCCGCTGAGAGGGACGCTGGCACCAAAGCGCCTCTCGGTGTACACAAAACAGTGGATCAAAGGCACAAACAAGTCTTTTTGTTTTGGTAGGACGAGAGCGTTCAGAGTATAAAGCGAGCATCCGAACGAGAGGTGGAGCGGCGATATTGCTCAAGTTATTTTTTTTGTTTTCTTCGTACCACATTCTTCAGTTTTACTTGTACATGGATGAGTTGCTATTGTGCTCACGTCGATACTGTAAAATGATGTTCCAAAATAAAAAACTGCATCTGGATGTGGTTCTTTAACCAGATATGCAAGACCTGAAATGAACTGCACGAGAGGAGTGAGGCAGCAATCATCGCCTTTCTTTTCTCAGTTTGTGTGTGTGTGTGTGTGTGTGTGTGTGTGTGGATGATCAAAGCGTCTTTACCCCACCATGTGCTGATCCAGCCTAGGCCAGATAGAGCTACTTAGTCCCCATAATGTCCTGGGGTCCCCTCTCATTGCTGCCTTTGAATCCTGTCACAGATAACAGTGCAGATTATATGCCTCTCCTGAGTCACTTTCAAGTTGACTGTATTCCAAAATTGCAAATCTCTCAATCTGACTGTGTGCACATCTGCAGTGGAGGGCGGCACTATCCAGGCTTCCATGTGACTTTGTTGTTTCTATTGGTGAACAAGTGCAGGGAGTTTTTTTTTTCCACACGCAATGTTCTCAAGGAGGAGAAGAAACATGCAAGGTACAGCGGAGTGTAATGTCCCCGCCAGGCTAAGGTGAATAATCATCATCCGAGGTGTTCTGTAACCTCCTGAGCTGGGCCACTTGCTATAAAGTGATAGTCAAACGAGTACGTATACTCTACAGATGTTTGCAATTCATAGAAATCCGTCAAAAACCATGCAACTGTCTCATCCAGCCACGTTATTTACTGTAACATGAGACACGAGTCTGAGTTTGTGCACCCACGTTTGTGTTTGTGTGTGTGTGTGTGAGCAGGAGAGAGAGAGAGAGACGGCAGGCGTTTGTGTATAATGTGATCGCGCTTGGTTCAGGTCTTTCAAATTCGTATTCGGGTCATATCGACCCTGAGTACCCAATGCGAGAATGTCCCAGTAGAGAGAAAAGTGTAAAAAGATAGTTATGGTTTGGCAGTGGTGGGATCCTGATAGATAGTAATGTCCTTGGCGAAGTGTGAAAGCATTGAGAAATGTTCAAATTTGAGCTTTAGTGGTCATTTTAGGAAAATCTGCCGAGGTGCTGCAACAATGATATTTGACATTTTTTCCCATTTGCGAGGTCTTATTGACATAACTGAGTCCTATATCCATTTCAGCTTTATGAGTATCCTTGGCAGTAAACTGTTAATACGTCTGGCCAAGAAATGCTATGGTGTGTTGGTGTTTAAATCCCTGAACATGTGTGAATACAAGAAATGTAAAAGGGACAGATGGTGATATTCTGAGTTGGAAAACTGTCCTTCAGCTGTATGCTCATGAGACAAGTAGACCATAATAGCAAGCATGCAGTCTGTTAAGGTGTCTTTGTGGAAGGAAGTGAGAGTGTGGCAGCTTCATAGTCCCTGATCTGTGACTGAATATGCGTCATACTCCCTGTGGAGCGGCAACACAAAACACCAAATTTTCGATTTTTAAATCTGGAGAGTATTTCAACTAAAGGAGGCAGTGGAGACAAAACATGAGCACAGAAAAAGGCAAAATGAGAATTTTGTGCATCTTCCCCTTTCAAATATAGAGAAAATGTACAATTTTCCAGTTACTATCACTGCTTTCATTGCTTTACCTGAGCGTTTGTTTTATTCATTTTCAGCTACAGTTGTTTGTGTGTGCAAACCTTGTTCATCTCACTTTGGTGCGCCTATTACAGCTACCTAAATATCTCAGAGTTTCAGAGTTGAGGGCCTCGTGCATTCACCAGTGATCATGCAATATGATCCCCGGGCTTAAATGTCATCTTCGCACGGGGATGATGGGCTTTGGAGATGGTGAAAAGTTCAGCCGCAGTGCAGCGGGTTCAACCGTGGGTGAATCTTGACTCCATATTGCTGCTGGTGTTATAAAATAATCCTGATTATTGCAGCTTTTGAAAATGCATTGCAAAGTGTGAGAAATCCACAGGTGTCTCAGTTCACAAATAAAAAAAAAAAAAAGCCCTCTGTGGGTGCAGATGTCTGCACGGAGGAACCATCTCAGACACTATCACTGGAGAAAATTACACCCCACTGTGCCGTGTCGGCATAGCTGCTAACTCTCTTGATGCTACACATCACAAAGCCAAGGACGTTCCTATCTATCAAGAACCCACCCACTGCCAAACTCTAACTATCCTTTTCTTAATTCTTATTAATGAAGACTAAGTAGCGCACTGTACAGTGTTTTCTTATGCTAATGGTCTTCCTGTCTGGCCTAGAACTCTAAATTTAATCTTTTAATAAAGTCTAATACTAAAGAGAGACCGCCGCCTCCATCATCCCACCCACTTACCCAGTTCTTTTTCGGGCATGGCCATTTTCTTTATGCAAGCATCAGAGCACTTAGCTTCACCCTGGACGCGTCAGCGCCCAGTGGATGTGACGACTGAGAGGCGAGGAAGAGGAAAGAGGAGGTTGGAGGGTTTGGGAGGTGGTGGTGGGGGGTGCGCACACAGGGCCTTGTTAATGGGTACACAATGTGCCAAGAGACAAGAAGCGGCACACTCCAGCAGACAGCGCTGTCATCACAGAGGGTGAGACAAAGTGGGAGGGCGAGAGAGAGAGAGAGAGAGCGGGGAGGGGGGTTATTATTCTCCCACTTTGTTTATCGGTTATCACTGGCGAGCACACAGACACGCGAGGACCAAAGCATTGAACACACACACGCTGGCACTGATTGACACTGACACGCACGCACAAGCACGTACACCGACATGCAGACACACAGCCAGCGGTGCGCAGGCGGACAAAGGCGCACGTAGAAATGAGGAAATGAGCAAGACACACATTCACACCCACATCTACACGCGCAGCATGGTTAAGTGAATCTTCTAAATCACAAGCCAGTATTCAATTCATTAGGGAGCTCTTAGCAGCTGTTCTTGTCTAACCACATCAAGGTGAAGATTTAACACATGAATCTAACACGAACACTTAGATAAGTCTGCTTTTCTAAGAGATGGGGGAATTCTCTTAATAACAGTCTGCCTGGAAATTGGTTTTAAACCCTAAGTCATAAGTACCATTAAGCCGGCAGTATGCTGCAAATGAAATCAAAAGCATTGTATTCTCACAGGCAAATGTGGTGGGTGTGTGACACCCCCCCCCCAAAAAAAAAGGCTCGCATTAAGCTTTGACTGCTGCGCCGTGCACAGGCCTCCAGTTCGAGCTTGATGACATTTTTGTCTAATTCGCTAACTGTAGCTGTGCCGTTGCCCGCGGTTGGCTGCAGTAATGTGATGTCATCAGTTGCACAAATGGGAGCTGCAGCAGGTGCACGCTACTGGATTGCTTTGTTTTCATGATGACTAGGTAGACCAGGGTGGTTTCATATCATTTTAAGGACAGTATCTAGTATCTGCTTTATGGCTATTTAGGTCTCATCAATATATCGAAGGTCCGATGGAGCGCAGCCAAAATTCCACTAATGGTCTCTCACTGCACAAGAAAAGTCTTGTAACAAGTACGTACAAGACAAATCTAGTCAAATATAGGTCAAAGTTGACCCACAGATCTGTGGGATGTTCACAGCAGGCATCTCACTCTTGTTCACTTTCACTTCCTCCTCTTAATAAGTTAATTAACCTTCTGAGCATGGTAGTACCTGAGCATGGATGATCCAGTGTATTGACATTTACATGTATGATGGCTATCAGTGTACATCCCACCTCTCACATTGCTTTTATTAAGATTTCATTGTTACCTCAACATGTTTGTTTATGTGCTCAGGCCTGAGTAGCCTACAAAGTGTATTGAAATATATTCTTCATCAATAAATAGAATACAGCAGCTTAATTGTTTTCTGACTGCTCGTCTCCAAGTGATGGAGCGCTTTTATACATGATGGATAGATGAGGAAAAACCCCATGGAAGGGGGTACCTCAGATTAGAGGAGCCTATACTCAGCTCAGCATCCCTCCATGCAGCCTCCCTGTTAAGTTCAGGGAACAAACATCGTCTTTACTGTTTTTACTGTAAAAACTGTAACAGTGCCGATATGCTGACAATACTTTATTTCCCCGCTGATAGAATGAGCTGCCGCATCTTACACCTCTGAGCCCGTCCATTCCCTTCACAGCTCATCCCCAGAGAGAAGCTCAAACACCAGAGTGAAATCAGCTGTGACTTTTAGCATTTTAATACATGAGTGTGTGTGTGTTCCCTCTTTTTTTAGTGGTGTGTGCGTGTGTGTGTGGGAGGGGGTCACTTTATGGATTTATTTATTGCATTATTTCATCATCACCGTCACGACACACCACCCTCTGTGGCAGACAGACTGACCTCAGGTGGCGGTGTCTGACAGCCTTTGCAAGCTTGTCGGTTGAGTCAGGTGCTTTTAGCAAGTGCTCCTTTTAGGTTTCAACGCCAAAGAAGAAGTAGCCAAATGCCAGCTAATACCACCGTCCCAATAACATGTATAGATAAATTAAAATTTCTGTGATTGGCTGGGGCTGTGCGGATGCAGGATAAAGACCATCAACTGCTGTCCGGAGCTTGCATAGTGTGCACTCTCTGATTAACTTAAGCTAAGGCTCTGTGTTTATACTCAGCTGTCAAAAACAATAAGCTCATGGACAAAATGGTGGGCAGCTCAGGCTGGCAACGGGGAGGGGGTGTGAGAGGTCGCAGAGAGCGACCGAGAGATGGGGGAGGGAAGGAAAAGAGATTGAGGATGCAAGGGAAGTGCAGAGGAATATGTGGGACTGCAGCCTTGTGTGTGTGCATGACCAAAGCAGTGAGTAAGCAAGTGCGTATGTTAGTGTGAGAGACAGACTGCGAGACATGCCTCCACCAGTGCTGAGGGCAGCAGGATTTTGGCAGAAGCAGCGCTTTCGTGGGCGGAGGAGAGGAGAGGGGGACCGGAGAGTCGGAGGGATTGGCGGAGGAGGAGAAGGTAGCGGAGGAGGAGGTAGCGGAGGAAGAGAAGGAGAGAGGATTTGGCCGTGGTACCGGTGCCCGGCCATGTGGCGGTGGCAGGGTCGTGTCAGGCCTGATTGGCTGCGCTCTTTGATGGAGGTTGACCTTGAGAGCTCGCTGCCTTTAACTGACTCTGACTGCTCGGTGAACACCAGCAGGACGCACTGCCATGCTCTGTCCCCGAGGCCACAGTCGGCAGGAGGCAAGCGCCGCACGCATGAGAGTGTGCAGATGTGCGCTTCGCATGCTAACACACACCTACTGCGTGTGTGCACCGCAGCCGCTGCAGCTGGCACCACACCAAGCGTCAAGCTTTAGTAAAGGTTCAGTTCACCCAAATACATTCTCTCACTCACCTCCAGCTGCTGTCAAGCATGCAGATTGTTTTGGATTGCCTTAGATACTTGCAGCTACATGTAAAGGACTTAAACTGAATTTAACTTGTGTTGGCGCCGCAGTGAAATGAAAAAAATGAAAACCAGTGCATGCTTCTGTCATGGTTTTGAGTAGTTTGTTGGTTTCACCTGTGTCTCGTTTGGCTGGACTCCCAAGCCTATATATGTTGTGTCGTTTCCTTTGCTCTCCTTTGGTTTGTTGTGTGGTGCGCGTGTGCCTTCTGTTTCCTCAAACATGTGTTTTCTCAAGAGCCTTGTTTTTTGGTTTCCTGGTTTTTGGAGTTTGCCTGTTTTCTGCCTGCCCGTTCCATTTAGATTTGTTCGCTGAGTTTTGGAGTGTTTACCTGGCTTTGACCCTGTCTTCTTCAACTAACTGCAACTAACTAATTTGACCATTAGCAAAATCTACAATGCCTCGTCGCTGTATAAGGTCCCTGCCTTGCACAAGTGTCATTCACGAAAGTGTTGCACATAATTTTAAAAAACATGAAGAATGCCGCATATTTAAGACGTTTTGATCCTCAAGTCAAATAAGTGTCCAAAACCTTTGAACTGTCGGTTCCTGAGAGATATAAATAAAAGTAAATGATAAATGTGATAGGTTCAAACTCGTGCAGGCTAGGTAGCATGAGGTCCAGTGTCCTCGTTACCCTGGACAATCAGCAGACCATTTATCTTCTGTGTACTTAGACTTGTAGTAGCTAACAAACTCCAGCTCCATGGATTGTCTTCTGAAAAATAGCTTAGATTACATCCTATGGTGTTGTTACACTGAATCTATAAGAGTTCAGTGACCTCACAAGTGAGAACAGCACCACCATGCCATCCCTTACCTTTCTAAAAGATATAATCTTAAGCTTGAAGCCAAGAAACAGCCTTAAATGAAACCCTTTCAGAAGTTATGAAGATCAAAAAGTCTTTGAAGTCTCTACAAATTGCAGCGATAATAGTGCAACAGCACTCAGACACGTGTCATACTATCCGGCTGCGAATGTATCTGAAAGGATGGCCGAGACCTGAGGCACCCGTGGTGGTGAAGGTCGCACGTCTGAGTGGCTCGTGAAGGACACAGGAAAGTGATCCTGCCTTTAAAAACCCCCACTGACATTACATTAGCTGGCGTCCAGGGACCAGCAGTCGTGACACAGGCACGCCACCACCACAGAGAGCCATTCAGGGGATCCGCTTTCACCTTTTAAACATGTAATTTGTGGGAAATCCTCTCAAATTGCGCACATGATCCGGGTTCTCCCTTTGAGCAATGTATATTAGAGTCAACACTTGCAGAAGGTTGAGGAAGGGGAGCTTGCAGCCACAAAGCGACCACAGGATTTTGTATTTTTGGAGAGCAAAACGTGTATTGATGTGTTTGTGCAAGCCGGTTTGGGATGCAGAAACCAAGTTTAGACGCCGCCATTGTTGGCTGATATTTTCTGCGCACTTGCCAATCAGTAATCAAATTCTCCCTCTCGGCTCGTCTTTAAGCGATCCTGTGTTTTCTGCTGGGAGAACACAACACAACGTGGCCTTGATTGATCGCAAAAGTGCATTATTGAAACACGTGCGGCGGGCGCAGCACAAACAACATCGCTGATGCGTTGTCTTATTCAGCTTTATGAAAGGCCGTCCGCCTGATGACTGCTTTTGTTGTTAAAAACTGCTGCTTGTTTTTTAAGCCCACACTTTGAGATAAGTACCGAGCAATTTGGCGAACGAGTCGGTCCCTGCATTCAAAGATGACAGAAGACTGCGAGAGAAGAAATGTTTAGCCTCAACAAGGGTAAAAAAACAAAAAACAAGACAATAATGGCGGATGAGTCGACTAGACGAATCGTAGCCATTGTCGCTTGGATACCTTTGGATATATAAGTTTATAAGGGCATTCACACATGGTCATATACAGAGCTGGAAAACAGGACACACACCTCCAGAGAGTGTTCCCATTTGTCTCGCTGAGGAATTTTTCAAAAGGACAAATTATGAAAGATTTCCAAGCAAAGAACCAAAGGAGAATAGAGACAATAAATAAACACACCGCACAATTAATAAATTAGTAAAGATTAAGATTTTCTAGAAGCTCCGCAGTCTGTTCAAATCCAAGGGGGAATATACTTTTTAGTCCTGTTTTGTTTTTAGTCCTTTACTAGCAAAATTCAAGTCGAGCTCATAAATTATGACACCCTGCTGCAGAGTGAACTAACCAGCACAGCACTGAGTAATAACAGCTGCTGCTACCTACCTTTTTAAATGTGAAAGCCTTAACTGAAATACATTTTAAATGCTTTTAATGGAATATGTTTGCATGGTAAGATTGCTAACACAGGTTGCATTGATTTGGAACCAGCAGCGCTTAATGTACTCTTTGCCGTTCAGCTTATGCAGACATTTACGAGCAGAGCAAAGACAGTGGTAGAAGTTCATGTGTTAGCAGATGTGGAGGATTCAGATGAAAAGTGTAATTTGCTTTACTCAATAGCATTTACAGCGACATTTATTATAGTGCGCCGCGCATGTTAAATGGGCCGGTAAATATATAAAGTAATACTTACTGTAAGGATGAATGTATGAAAAGGGGGGCGTGCATGGGGACTTTGCAAAGACGACTGACTCATGTGGTGCATCTGTTATAGTAGCACCACTTGTGCCTTTATGATTCTATAGACACGTGGAATGTGTTGATCCAAACAAGCTCCCAGTATTGCTTCACCCTGCCTGTGTAGCTGTGCGGGGCTTTAGTGTCTGTTCACAGGCATTTGTGTCACCTTGGGAAACTTGAGAACGTATTGCACAACAGTATAACGTTGTTCTGCATTTATAGCCGTATAGCCCCATGATGTACAGCTTTAAAGCTCTGCAGTGCTGCCTCTGTGTTCACAAGAGGAAGATAGATCGCTGTTTGATAGGAAAAGACACCGACAAAGTCTTGTCACTATGAACGAGAGCACGCCGCAGAAAAATCCCACAGGTCTGTAGCTCTCATGTACTATTCATGCTATACATTTCTCCACAGACGATCTCTGTTGGATCAATGAGCTGGCTGGATTTTCACCCCAGCTACAGTACATGTGCATGGTATAATGGTTTGCAATTTGCAGACAAAGCCCTTTGATGACAGAGGACCCCTATGGTAACAAGAAGGGGAAAATGTGAAAAAAGGCCATAAAACGCTTTTCTTGTTGAGTATATCCAACCAAGCCCAGGGTTCCATGTTTTTCAAGTGTTTTTCCAGTAAACGCTTTTCCTACTGCAAACCTTGCTCATCTCCTGGGTCTAAATATAGAGATAGAGAAAAAGGCGAGAGTGAGTGAGAGCAAGAAGGAGAAACATCTCATGCTGGCATCTTGTCAGATCGTCTTTTTTTTTTTTTTTTTTTTTTGGTGCTGATTTTTCCAATTATGGCTGAGTGACATGTAGTGTAGCAAATGGCGAGGGTGTTGGAGCTCATTTCACCGCAGACAGCAGTTAATGAGCTTTTTATCATCTATTTATGTGATTTCTGGAAGAGAGCGGATGAAAGTGAAGATATCTCCATGAAAAAGCTTCCCGCGCGCCTCTAATTGTGACGAAATTAAATATTTTCAAACACCTGATCGGCCTTGATCTCGTTTATCTCCTTTGTCGTTTGTAGAAAACGCTAAATACACGCAATCTGACATTTTAAAAAGCTCTTTTGTAAAATATGACAGTGACCCCGTGACATAATTGTGTACGCTGCTATATTTACCCTTTTTCAAATGAATCCAGAAGGTAACTGCCTATGGGCCGAAACACTCGATTGACGGGATTGACGTACACCCTTGTTCTTAGCAGCATCAGCCCTGCAACATCAAACCCACACTGGCCCTGTAGATGCAGGTTGTGGAAAGACTATATGTTATGTTAATTGTGTTTAATACAATAATGTCTTTTTACATCTTTCATGTGCATTAATGTGTAGACAGTGGTGAGTTTCTAGTGTGATACAACTGAGGCGTATTTTTGTAGTCCGTCATTTAATCGACTAACTTTGGCTGGGGTTTGTTTGAAACATGTTAAATCTGACAGCTCAAACGTAAAGAGAAATCAAAAGCAAAAAGTAATTATATTATTTAACACTAACTGCATCAGCGGTGTTGTTTTGTGCACAGCAGCAGGAGAATGACTGAAGCAAAGGCAAAAGCCAGTCCAGCACAAGTACTGCCTTAACTTGCAACAGTGCTGGGATCAGAAGTCCTTCACTGTCAAGACAGAAAGGTCTCAAAGTACAGTTTAGTGTTGGTTAATTGGAAGTTAACACATCCTCAGTCCAATTAAAGTTTCAGTTTAATGTTTTCAGTTGAAACCAGTTTAACTAACATGCTTTGATGACGAGATTATGGTCTGATATTTGATTTTCAAGCTCTTTCAGAGATATTGATGTAACCGATGTCCACAAAAGCCCTTAAACAGAAACCTGGATGACTTCCTGTTGACGACCAGAATCAATCACCGCATTAGTGTACGCCACAGAGCTCGGAGATGAATCATCCTTCAGAGGGACAGTCTACAGTGTCCTTTATACTCCCCTCTCCTCCGTCCCCATCCTCACCCCCTGGGGATGTACAGGAAATGCTGCAGGGGTGGAGGTGGAAGACACACAGATCTGGCCTCGATGATTTAAAAGTCCAGATCCAGTGACCATGAGTGTCAGGTCAGCTCCACACACACACACACACACACACACACACACACACACACACACACACACACACACACACACACACACACACACACACACACACATACCTTCCAACCGCCTATCCGGGGAGGTGAACCTCCTACCTGCCTCAGTCGGGTGGGGTGCAGTCTGCCATCTCTCACTGATGGATGGGGACATTACGGTTTGGGGGACAGGTGCCACTGACGACTAAAGGCCCCAGCCAGTGGCTTGGAAAGAATGGAAGTGGAAAGAGGAGAGAAGAAGGAAAGGGAAACTGTTGCTGCAGAACGAGTAAACACAAACGCTGAGGGAGCAGACGTGAAACGAAAGTGGTGAGGTGGAGGGGAAGGAGGGGCGCAGCAGGTAGTGAGAGACAGATGGCGAAAGCAGTTTTCTCTGCATTTGGATTTAAGTGTGATATCGACACGACGGTTCGCAGGTACCAAAACAGTGATTATTATCAAGCTAACATGCCCGCTTAACAGGTGTGGAAACACTTTGCTTTGTCTCTTTTAGCCCTCCTTTTGATGCAACCTCACCGCGACAGACACTCTCCTTGTTTTCTGTCTGTCTGCCAGAGTCCTGCAGCTGCCCAGCCGCTCTCCTCTGTGCTGTGGTGATGACATTTGTTTCCTAACCCTGTCAGCCAGCCACGGGGACTAGTATTACCTCCCCTGCCTCAGAGGTAATTCACCTGTGTGTCATTGGCGCTCCCCCCCACCTTCTCGTCCTGTCACGGCATCATTGTTGTGCTACCTCGTAATTGGTTCCCTGCACTGTTTGGGACTCAATCATTTCAAGTGTCCGTGGGTCTCACCTGTGCCCCCAATGAAAACTCCCATTTGCAGGTAAATACATCAAAGGCGTGCATCGTTAATTCTACCTTGCTTCAGCGCAAACTTAACAACCTGGAGATTTATCTGATATGTGGCGTTAGTACCGAATTAGACAGCCGGGCTGCCATGTCACGCCGCACATGGGGACCCAATTAACTTAGATAATGACTGCGCCGCTAAAATGAACCCCCTATGGAGCTAAAATGTAACAAAAATAATCTGTGTGCTGCAGCTCCTTTCTATTATCATTTCTATCATAGAGAGAGGGAAAGACGCTGCTGCTAGAGAGGAAGATGTGTGAGTGAAAGACCGAAGATAGGAAGGAGCAAGCAGCAGTCTACTGGGAATGGGCCACTCTTTGTTGATGCCAAGTTCAACAGACTGATTGTGGAATTGAATCTCTACAGGACCGAGGCAAGGAATAATAGGCCCTGGCTGAGAGAATGGAGCTATACTTTAGGTTTCAACTGCAGAGTGAAATGTACTGCCATCAGCAGAAAAAAAAAGGACAGGAGTAGGGACCATAATGTCTATCTCATGCAACACCAGTGATTATCTGAAATTGCCTTGACATTCAGCTATAATTTCTGTTTTGTAATGACTGGAAAATAGGCTGGGGATGAGTCCTCCAGATTGCTATGTTATCGTATTATGCTTCAGAAAAACAACGCTTACATTTGCAAACAGCAGGGGGGAACCACTTTCTACTCAAACCACCCCCTTTCAGTTTTTGGCTAGGCTCCTATTCTTGATCTCTATGGGGGGTTTTTTTTCCCCTTCCATCTTTTTTTTTCCCCAGCAAGACCAAATCCGTCAGTGTTTACTGTTATAATGTTTAATGTTTGCTCATCTGCTTACCCATAATCCTCAGCACACATTCTCTCCTCCTGGCTCTATATTAAGGCTCTGTCGCTATTGACGGATTAACCCTCTGAACTTCTCGGGATGATACAGAGCTAAACATGCTACTGAACTATGCCTAGGCTGCCATACCCACCGCAATGCCTCTGTGCAGTGTGTGCTGCATGTGTACGCCAGTAAAGTCTCAGGAGTTCTACATAGGAAGTGCTCGAAAATCTAAGAGTAAGATATTCCTATAATAAAGGTTTTAAATCACGCTTAACATCTGGTGATCAGAGAGTCGCACATCTGCCTGCTGACACTCTTGACCTTTTTGAGTGAATGTCCCACTCATGGAATAAAACATACATTATTCTTTTAACGTCTGCAGCAATCAAACCGACACAGAAGTTTCCACCAACTGCTGATGTTTGTTTTTTGTTTGTTTTTAAAGTACTTCCAAACAAAATAGAGCATCAACAAAAACTTTTCATGGTTGCTCTCTTATTTTTATATATATATATATATATATATATATATATATATAATATATATCCCACCTAATTATAATTAAAGTAGTGTTCCTTCTCAGTTAGTCCAAGTCCATGACATGATAGGTTGTCATGTGGGTTTCTGCTTCCTTGAAAATGTCCCTTTATCAGTGAATCAAGACAGATATCAAGGCTGAGCCTCTTGCCAGCTTATTCCCAAGTAGGATCGCTAATTAGCAACTAAGTGCAGCAATTACACTCGTAATATCCTGAGTAACAAAGACACAAAGATGGCTCCCCTACCTACCCCCCACCGCCTTACCGCGGCCTTTTAAACTAGACCAGCTCTCATATATGACGGAAGGGAGAGAGGGGTGAGGAGAGGGAAATGAGAGAGAGGAGATTTTTGAACAACACACAAACTCGATAAGGCCTAATTGTCGTTTTTGATTGGTTTGTCTCTCCTGAGGAGCCCCAAATCTGAAGGTTTTAGATTGTAAGCCTCCTGTATACAGGCGCCTGTTAGTTTGCAAGTATGTGCATATCCATGAGTGCAATTTTGCATACGAAGTAAAACACGGCAGTGACTGAATAACCTGCTGAAATTAGCGTGAGATTGACGACGCTTGTTGTCGTCTTGTAGTGGCTGATAGCCTTGCAGTGAACTTGGCTCAGCTAGTTGTTGCAAGTCTGCTGGATAAAACTTTTAAAAAATCATAAATTGGCTCTGTCTGAGAAGGCTCAATTACACAGGCTCTCTATGTTCCCGACGTTTTTCATATATATATATATATATATATATATATATATATATATATATATATATATATATATATATATATTATATATATATATATATATATATATATATATATATATAATCGATAACATGAACATAAGCTTGAGGACAGTGTCTTTTTGGTAGTGATTGTTCCCTTTTGCTCACAAGTAGAGGTTTTCTGATGGCATATGTCTGTCAAATAAGCCCAAATCACAAACTGCAATATTAATGAGCATATAATTTAATCTGAGTCATCTATTTTAAAATCAGATTTTCTCTGGGGCAAGTGAAAGTGTGTTGTCCATCCCGAATCTTCATCTATACAAGCTGCAACTTGTGATGCAGGAAATAAAATGGTGTGATAGTCACATAACGTTTTAAATTAACCCAACATTCATACTTATTAATAAGAATAAATGTCTCTATCTGATCCAGCAGACTTAAGATAAACAGCTGTGAGTGCTCTGCTCCAGAGGAAAACTGGAAGAACTCGCCAATCTTTTTCCTTTGGTAGACATTGGTATTTACAGACTTCACATTTGAAGATTCCTCGGCATGAAGATCAAACAGTTCTCTTAGTGCTGCGTGAAGCGGCTTATACAAGAGCAGGAGACCAACATGACTATCTGACTCACTGAAAAGTATCTATTAGCCCTCAATAACAGCATCTACCTTCTGCTGAGAGCAGGGTTGAATGCTTCTAATTGTGAGTATTGCTTCTAAGGACAGTCAGTATCTGGTGTCCCTATACAGCGTGTTAAATCAATGCCAGCACTAAGGGTTGGCTTTGCTTGGAGAGACTGAATGTGCCGCAGTACAGCCACCATCAGACTGAAGAAAACAACATTCTTGCTTTACTTAGTACAATCATAAAAATTACAAGATAAGGAAATTCTGGGAGTGTTGTCATTATGGTAATGATTTGATGGACCCAAAATTTGAATTTGGATTTGGAGGACTCATTCCAAGACACATCCCTGCAGCTACGTGGGTTTATGGAAGAATTTAGGATCTATGTATACGGTGAATACAGTCAATGAAGATTCGGACACTGTTGGACATAGTAGTTGGATGCATATTGTATGGATCATGCTCTGCTACGTCTGTCAGTATTTCGAAAGCCCTCGGTACCTTACATCGGCTGCTGTGTGAACAGCTGACTAGACAGCAACCGGGAAAACTGGCAACCATCTGGCGCCATTGGGGATCCAGGTTTACCCCCACAGCATTCATCAGGAATGGCAAAACTCTTGGGGAAAGTCGACACACAAATTAGAATGTAGCACATAATCCTAATGGTTCTTGCACCGTTTCAGAATTACTTCTTATTCTTGAGGGAGTCAGTAATGTACACCAAACAACATCTGTGGATATAGTTTGTACTGTTTGTATATCAGTTAGCGATTTAATAGACAGTAATGAAAAGCTTTTAGGCTTCATATTATAAGTGGAAAACTACAGTAAACATCTGGCCTCTTATGGCAGCACCAAAAACGTTATAAGAGTAACACAGAGCTTTTTGAAAATACCCACGTCTGCTCTTGGGAACTTTTTTTCTAATATTATCAGTGCCTGCTGCTGTGTCTACCCAGGCTCAGAGTGTTGGTCTTAATATTTTTGATTTGGTTTTCCCAGCATGGACCCCCCCCCCGCAGAGAAGAAAGGCTAGGAGTTATGAGAAACATTAAGGTGCCTGGAGTTTTATAAGGCTGTGGTAAACTTATTAAGGCAATTCAAGGTTAATGTTAAAACCACTCATATCAAATCACTTAGATCTCAACTGCAGCTCCAGTTCCTGGAGCACTCCGTCACTCCTCCATTGTATAATATTCTCTTTAAACACATTGTAGATAAACTGGTGCCCTGGGATCTCTCAGCTGACCTTGACCTCCTAATAGGCCTTATGTGCGCCATTCAGTGCCCAAACTTTGGCAAGCTTCACCTGGTCTCCAGTGGAACAGCGTGTTCCTGTTGGTTCCCCGGAGCCTGTGCTGCTAGGCCAGGTGCAGACAGCAAAGCACTGCCTGCAGGCAAAATAGTGTGCTGCGGCCACAATGGCTATTTTGCCTGCGCAACATAGGTGTCCAAGTGGGCACTGGCAAGGCAAACCACGCCACACAATCGGTGTCCTCATCGAACCCCACAAGATGCCCATTCACGGAACTGTGATGAGCATCTCAGTTTCCACACTGAGACATTTATATTACATCTCATAAATGGCGTGCAGCAACCTTACGTACTGGGGCAAACGTGGCTGAGAGCACACACAGGAACCATCCTTCAGTTGAATCCTCACTGTCATCTGATTTCCCAGATATGTCCAAAGGAACATCTGAACCTTAAAGAAGTGTTAAATGAAACCTGGATTTTGATACACGCAGTTGCTGATACAAGTACCTGCTCGTTCCATTACCCAAATGACCCACAGCCAGAGAAAGCGCAGAAATTAGTCTGGATCTTTCAATTTTACAAGTCTCTTAAGCGCCTTGGTCAGTCTACCATCTGGATTTCACCCTCAAACCAATGGCTAAGCTAATGTGGTGATTGCCTCCCTTCCCACAACCCATCCTCTTGGTCCAAACAACTCATATGAAATGAGTATGACCACAACACCCTTCCCAGTTTTGTCACCATCCTCTCTGCCCTCCAGTGCTGTAATTGGTATCACCTCGGGATGCCAAATGACCGTCCAGCAATTAAAATCAAGCAGTATTCTGAATTAGTATGTGATCAGAGAATTTCAATCAACCTTCACCTAATTGGGAAAACTGTCAATGACTCTTAACACCAAAGGCAGAGTTTGTGTAATTGCTGCTTGCAAACTTTACATAAAAGATGTTGGCAATGTGGAACAACCGCAGTGCATCCAGTGATTTGGCCCACAGACGCTCGTCAATCAGTGATGGCACAAAACATTGCTGTGACATCCCCAGTTCCGTCTTCCCCTTTATTCCGAGGCAAGAACACGAGAACAGTTTCTGTTACAGGTGTTCATTTAATATTGTTGGCACATCCAGATGCAGGCATGCTCCGCTCTTCTTCGCTCCCGTGGCCAGCACCAGCAGTCTGCCAAATGACACCACAACCCCTGCCCCCGTTATAAACGCGGAAAACATGTCTGACTGTCCATGAGAGACCCTCCTGTACGTGTGGAATCCAGAAATTTTGCACTGCCAGTTTCCTCAGAAATGTTACAGTCCTGTCACTGCTCTCTGGAAAAAAACGAATTTCTGGTGTCTACCAATTACTAATGTTGTGATAATGATGCATACTGGGGTTGGCTGATGGTTCACTGTCATGTCTCATCAATTATTTGTGATTGAGGCGACTGATTAAAGAATTACTTTCAACAACCCCTAGAGAAGAGAAAAGTGACTGTTCTCATATTTGTTGATGATAAAGAAGCAGCTGTTTGTCGCGGTTATGTGACAGAACATCAACACTGACAAACGTTAAATTAGCGGCTGCCATATTTGTAAAACGTTTTGGACTGTGCATCAGTAATTGCCGCCTTTCATCCCTGTGGAGGATAGTTTTAAAAAATGAAAACCACAACTCTTACAGTTAATGGTTATAATAATAAAATTAAAAGTAATGTACATGAGTAATGTATTTGGATAACTAATCTTCACCTCTAATCTAGTTTTTAAAGCTATTTACAAGGTGTCATGGGCGATAGTCCAGAGGTTAAACCGTTCAGTTTTGGTAGTGAGTAGACAGACCAACAATCACTTGGCGGTGTGAAGTTTTTAACTGGGACACACACACACACACACATTTTGTTTCAGGTGAATGCACACTCAGCATAAGGGTAAAGGTGATGGGAAGAAAAGGGACACAGCAGAAAAGGAATCTCCATCAGGCTGCTCTGCATGAGGAGCTGGTACTTGTTCTCATGTGGTGCCTTTGTGAGCCCTCCAGCAATTGTCACGACACCGGTGAGCAACGCCTTTCGAATGCCTTTTGGCACCGAATGTGGTTTCCTTAAGACCCCCGACTTGAAAGAGACATAAACCGCACATCCTCGCCGTTTCTTGTGAACACGGTAATCATCGCTGTTGCCATCCCAACAAAAGCACAAAACAAAACATTTTACATAAAAACACGAAGATAATACAATTTACACACGGCGCCAACAACAGCAGTCTGAACTGTTCATTTCCTCTGAGAGATGTTCCACAACAGAAAGCCAGTGATTTAATCTATTTCCCCTGTCTCGTGTGCTTCCTTAATGACTGCAATCATGACCTTTTGTGGTCCCTACACCTCTCTCTCTTCCTACACAGTGCACTCCAGCCTCTTGTCTGCACATTAATTTGCTCTTATGGGAATCAAACCTTATTATACCTGAAGGTCACACCATTATCCCCCGCAGTCAGAATCCAAATATTCACATACTGTAACTTTTTCAGACTGTGGAAGGGAGAGAGAGAGAGAGAGAGAGAGAGAGAGAGAGAGATATGTGACATTACCATCTCTGCTACAGATGAAAGCCAAATGCCGGGAACTAGGAGCAGATATCTAAGACAGAGGTAAAAGCTCACATCTCTAAAAGGCTGTAGGTTAAAGTTTGAAAATAGATCTCAACAGCAGCTGCGAGACATACCCACTGTATTTCGGGGAACGTCACGGCTAGGGAGGCACGCGAGCAAAGAGAGAGGGCTGTGAGAAAAGGAACAAGAGTGTCACATCCATTTGTAACTCCCGCTGTGATGTCAGGATGCTGGCGGGGGCTCGCCAACTGTGCACAGTGACATTGATGGATGCAGGTGAGAGCCCTGACTTTCTCCCCAAATACTCATCTGTGAAGATCTGTCTGTTGACGTTCCTTTATGAACTCATAGCTGAAAGTTTGAGGCGGCGAAAGATGAGAAATTGGGCCAGCAGGATAGATGAGTGCGACAAAGATAAGAATAAAGGTGAGAGTGGAGTGAGGAATAAAGTAGCTGAGAGTGTGAGGAGAAGGAGAAAAGAAGTGGCAAAAGGATAGGAGATGGAGTAGCGTGACCATTCCAGGGGAAAGTCAGACAAATAAAGAGAGTACATTATAAAGTTCGTGTTTCTTTCTGCCTGGACTTGAACTTTTTCACTCAATTCTGTTTAAATATTAAAGGTTTGTAATTAAAAGGTGACGGAGTGGGACGCCACAGGGGGCTTTGGCTTTATTGACCGAGGAGTGACAAAGTATCAGTCGCTACGACTTGCAGTCTGCAACGAAGGGGGGAGCTCGGGGATCTTGAGGCAAGCGCGTCTGGATGTTGCGATGTTTTCATCCGTTTACGTCCCAGCAAGAAGTCTGCCGGCCTCCCGGGGCGCGCTGACAGATTTGAGGCAAGAGCCCACCGTGGCAGATGTGTATTTCTGAGCGTTTATGTATTGCTTAATTTGTTTCTCTCCTCCACACGGGATTGAACTCTTGCTGCGAGATGACTGGCAGACAAGAAGGAGCAGGAGAAAGTCAGTTTTCAGCATTTTGTGGTAACATGTAGAGCAGTGCCAATTCCCCTGCCGCTGCAGACACAACTTTGCAAACGCACTCAGGGAAATTATTCACCAGGTTTGGCTCTCTGTATGTTGTCTGAATGCTTAAGTTGTCAGTCGTCTCTCGAGTGCTGTCAGCATTCGACGCGCACTTGAAAAAAGGCCGAACTCTCATTGTCGTGGCCAAATGGACCGCGCTTCCTTCTTGGCGGCAGACACGGAGCCAGATGGTGGCATGTCAAGGGTCGGCATGCTAACCACCTCCAAACAAGAAGCACAATTATAAATATAATGATCACGCTCTGGTATTGAATGATCAGGCGACACCTCTGCACGATGAACAAAACAGCCGCTGTGCCATGAAAGGCTCTTGATAACATAAGAGAAAAGTCTGCTCGCCATCACCTGTCCCTTCTCCCCCATCAGAGCGAAGCGGCGGGTTGTGAAGTTGTGAAACAGGCGGCGATACTGTATTGGATCCTTACCTTCATTAATCATACATGCCTTTGAGTAAATTCGCAGCTCCACAGATTTAATAAGAGATGTGCTGGTAGGCCCAGGCAATCTATGTGCCTCATATATACCAGTGTAAGAGAGATCATTATGGAAATTCTCAGAGGGAGGTGAACTTTAATAACTGCTCAAAATAAATCAAGAGGCGATATGAAAATTGACAGGCATTTCTCCCCCTGCAGACTTCAGGTGGAGTGTGGAATTGAAACAACACTAAGCGTCAGAACACCTCAAGTAATATTGCTTCTTGGGGGAGAGTCTGATTATACAGGTTAGAATATTATGTGCCACTGCTTTGGGTAATCATGTCGCGCTGCAGCCATGCTACTATTCCAATAAATCACAGTTTATGATAATGGCTCAGGAAGAAATCATTGACACCTATGCATCCGGAACACGATGTGCGACGTTCATGCATATTCAGCGCGGACCCCCTCGGTTTGTTCCACGCTTTGCTCATCAGAGAACTCCAGAGTGACATATGTGATTATGTGAGAAGATGTAAATCTCAGGCAGGGCAGATGACCTTTCCTAACAAAACCCAGATGACCTTAGTGTGCGATTGCAAATGTGAGCAATGACTGATACAGTTTCGAAGGGCGGTTGTAGCCCCGGATGAAAAGTGTCTTAGCCTGCAGAATTTTACTGATACACGTTCCGGTACATTTCTCAGGTGCCTGCTCAGTTCCCAGACTGTGTGGGGATAAAAAAACGTATCTTACAAAGAGAATGAGTCTCCTGCATGAAACAGGGAATAAATGATGTTTTACATGTATAAGATTTCCACTTATGATCCAACAGGCAGTTGTTTAACTTTCAGATACCGTGATGGACGCGCTTCCCCTTCAGATGCAGCAGTTTAATTCCACACTCATTTCGATCACCGTGCTGTGAGTGATGTCTCTTATCAAACCGTGACCAGTCCTTGCTCTGCTGTAGATCAAACTATTTAATTTGTCCAGGCCTCAGTCTATATTGTGAATGTCTAAATTTATCCCTGGGAGTGCAACCAGGTCAGACATGATGAGTCTGACAGGCTGCGCAGATACCTCCCACAACTGGACACTTGGGGGGTAGATCCATCGCGCTGTCAGTTCAAATACATTTCTGTTTTCACGGTTGCCGCAGTGTAGGTCCACACTGATACTAATTAGAGCTGGAGTTAAGTTGTTATATTCTGATAAAAAATACTAGTGTGCACTGAAAAATAAAGAATTTGAACAGGAGTCAAGTAAATGTAACGCACATTAAGTATATGCGTACAGGCCGGTGCTGTGGGCTGGGCAATTCCTTCTCTAAAAACGTGTATAGAGTGCAAATGTTTCAACTGATTCAAAGACTTTTTGCAAATTAAGGCTGTAGATGTACAAATGTCGGACTTTAACCTCACTGCTGGACAGAGGAACTTGCCTGTCTTTGTTGCTCAAACTTCTAGGTGATTGTGTTTCTGTACCTTCAGGTGTAAAAGTCCTCCACAGGGCTCCAACTGCTACTTTGCTCCCAGACATGCTTTCCTTGAACTGTCTGAGGTGGTAAAGGTGTTGTCTTGGCTCTCTTGACAAGATGTCTGGGAGGGTACACCATGTCAGTTTCCTCACTACAGGTAATCCCACTGCACATCTCAGGATGACAGATATTTTTGTCAAAGAAAATGAAGCAGTAGGGCATCTTAGCGGGTCAGCGGTTGAGGCATGCAGACATTTGTTGCATTTCATGAGCCTTTTTCTCCCCTCTGTTTCTGCTAATCAACACTCCTACAAAACCAGAAACAGAGAAAGAAAAGCCTTCTGTGATGAATTCATTCCAGCTCTAGATTTACTGTAAATAAAACAGCTTCTTTGCTTTTTCCACAGAACACGACTAGACGCCGACTGTGCGTGTTCAGTGAATGCACTTTATAATCAGCATTTCTGAGTTTGCACTCGCCCGACAAGATTTTGAGAGCGTTTGAGGGTTGTGTTTAGTTTGAAGCGCTGTAGATTTCAGAAAAGTCTGAGATTTACTGTAAATCATAAAGAGGTACGATTTTAATTATGTGCTGCGGTGTGTTCCTATAACCTTATTTTTTTGTGCTATAACGTTGAGTACAAAGGGAAATTGCAAGTCTGTTTGGAGACAGATGTTTTTTCATTACTGACATTACTGTGACATATTTGTATGTTGCAGAAGACTTTTAAATTACGCCCCTCTGCCTGTTGAGTTTTGCCATCCGGCGGTTTGTCTTGACACATTCGCCAAAGGAATATTTGTCACTTATTTACACCAGCTAACTACCACCTGCAGAGGCTGAGTCAGAAAAATACTGGAGGAATAGTGGAGGGATGACAACATCAGTGAGATTAGTAAATCAAGCAGCTTTCTGCAGCAGCACATAAACAAACCACTCGACTGAAGGCCAGGAGTTTTTTTTCTTCGGCCTGCTGCATTTCATCCTCAATCATGGATGAAACACAAAGTGCATGATAGGGCCACTGTGATGGTGTGCATCATCTGGCCTCATTACAAACTTGCAAAAGGTGCAAAGCAAAGAGGAAATATGATAAAAGGTCACACTGAAGAGCTAAGATAATAAGTCATAGTTACTATTGATTTCTTTTTTTTTTGCAGCTTTCTGATAGAATGCTTGCGGTAATTCAATCGATCGCACACGCAGGGCCATTGGCGTCTTTATTCCTTCCCTTTCAACAAGAAAGTGCGGCTAATAAAGAAAGCGTCCTGACCTGTCACGCTCTCTTATCATCACCCACTTACAATGGGGTTTAAAAAGGAAAAGAAATATAGTTTTAGCTTGTGACTGCCAAGCCCTCTGGGGATGTGATGGAAGACCTGACAAGCGGTGACAAACTTCCAGGACTGTCCCTGAAGGTGCTGGGGTGAGCATTAAGCAGGCAGAGTGATGGACCCTATTTTAGTCTTGGGGAGCTGATAAGGCTGGGCTTCTGAATCACGCATTTACAGTCACACTTATTGAAAAGCAGGGTCACTTCACTCAGACGAGCTCTTCAGATGGAGACGGGGAGCTTGAAGAAGAGAAATGAATTAAGCACGGCCCGTCTTTGTCTCTGCCCGACTACAATTTCAAGGACTTTTTTGTTCGCCGATCCCGTTCAAGAAATAGACTCTTAAAATCTGTCACGCCGCCGTGCTGTTATGAACTTACACGCTTGTGTCGTAAGTGTTTAACATTCTAAAGAGGCAGAAAGTCTTGATTTACTGTGGCAATTACATTCTTTTATTATTGCTTACTATTGTCGCTCCTCTTTCTGCTCTGCAAAATATGGTTGCTATAAAGGAATGGGTTTTCAATGCAATATCCCAAAGGATGGGAAGCAAAACTGTATTGGTGCAAAACTGCGGGGATCAGTCAAAGAGAAGACCGATAGAAACTACGGAAAAAACTCTGTTCTGTCCTTTTTTTGGCTCTTGCATCATTTAGAGGACTTGTTTATTCTCAACCCACAACTCACAAGTCTATTTATTTCTGTTTACTGTACCTCTTGACATTGTGATTAACAATTGAGCCCGTTTTTAGCGAGAAATATTTACTCCCACTAATTAATGTGCCTTCTCCAGAAAAGACCACTTCAAATCTCTGCAGCCTCACATGCACAAAATCTTTCCTGCTCTTAAGTCTCTCCTATAGTTTCACAGGCTTATTTTCGATGAGCTGCGGGATGAAAAAGTCGTCATTTAAGTCGGGGTGTCATTTCTGATCTGCTGCGGCTTCCTATTTTTTTTTTTCTGCAAAACTGAATGAAAGGAGGACTGCGCAGAATTACTTGGAGCTTATGAATTAGGGCTCAACTGTCCTTTCTTCACTCTGTGACAAGTTATTCTATCTGTGGGTCATTTCCCGCCTGTCTGGAAAAATCAAGAGACCTCCAAAGTGTTTCAGAGTTTACACCGATTCAATGCTTGGAATGGATTTTAGACTTTGTACGTTCAATAAAGTGTACTGCAAAAAAAAAAAGTCCTTGGCACAGACTTCTCAAGTACGTCCAGCTCTTTTATCAAATCCTCCAACTAGTACTTTACTGAATGGCAAAAATATGAATTATTGTTTGTTTCAGACTGTATTACGGATGTGTAGACAGAACCTTAAGAATGGAAGCAAACACACCGACATTGACATGAACTCGGCTTCCTGTTCCTTGTAACCCCACCCACCTGCTGCTTCTCCTTCACACGCCCCTGTGCTTACTCTCCAGTCAGCACCTGCCAGGTTTTCTCACCAGAACTCAGCCACCGCCCGTGGACAATCCCCCCTGTATTATCTCTCGGCCTATCAGGGGCCAGCCCGCTCATTCCACCACACACCTGTTGCTTGTTTGCCCAATTAACTCTGTTGGGATCTCTACTCATGTGCTCTGAAAAGAACAATAGAGAGGCCTACATGTTCCTCCAAAAGTCTGAGCCAGAGTTGGTTGACCGTTTGAAAACGACGCCACAACCCCCATGATACACACCTAAAATGTGGATCTGAGTTTGAACGAAAACTCAGCGCGGACATTGGCCGGGTGCCGCCGCGGCCCTCCTCCGTTGCTTTTTCCCAGCGCGCCAGTTACAGTAGAGAGCTACTCCAAGCTTTCTCCGCGACCTGGCCGCCAAAGGGAGCAATATCTGAAACGTTTGATTTCCACCACTTTAAAGCCTAGGTCACAGTCTTCAACTCACGGGACGAGCACATAGACTGCTGTTGTGTTTTTTCTTTTTCTTTCTCGGACCCGACATATATCACTGAGCAATCAGCTTATCTTACACTCTGTGAAGACAAGCGTGCCAACTTCGTTAAAGGCTTAGCAAAGGTGGAAGACTGTGAAGGAACGCGCTGTGGACACTCGAAGCAGACCTCTTTTCACTTTCTCCATCGAACTCCGAAGGATCGGAGCAACGAAAAGTAAGAGGCTTATGTCTGGGCAGAGACAATTAGTATAGTGTGTAGTTTAATTTTGTATTTGTGAAGCTTGACTTGTAAGTGCTGCATATTCTGTTGTCGGTCGTTCACCTGCCACTGCTATCGCTATTGCTAGTGCTGCTGCTATTGCTACTGCTACAGCTATTGCTATCGCTAATGCTATTGCTATTGCTAATGCTATTGATATTGCTAATGCTATTGATATTGCTAATGCTATTGCTATTGCTAATGCTATTGCTATTACATGTGTGTTGCCTGTCATAGTTGGTAACCAATGTTTGCCTTTGATAATTGAATTATAATAGGCTTTTATACTGAGTAATGTTATTGATCTGTTGTTGTTGGTGATTGTTGTGAATATATAGCTGTGATAACTGCTGGATTCATGACAGTCAGTGCTCGGGCTCATCCTTTGCTAACCTTCTGAGACTGTACTCTGGTTTTGTCAATTTGGCTACTGGTCCCTGGTGACAGGGTGGTGCCCCGAGATTTGCTACTTGTAGTAAATATTTCTAAATATTAATGATTATTTCCCATAATCATTGATTAATTGCCAATCGCCAAATTGTCCCTACTAGTGCACAACAACTCCCAATACTAAGGCAAACTACTCAGTTTGCCTTTGTTCTCTGCCACATTGTTTGTGCTCCTGCCTGCTTTGCATCGCACCTGATTGTTTGCTTGCTTTCTTTTTGGGTTTTTGACTTTTGCCTGCTTCCCTTTGTGAATTTTGCATCTCTGTGCCTCTGCCCGATCGTTCTGACTCTTGGTTTTTGACCTATGGAACGGACTGTACCTTACTGGCTCTATGTACTGCAGTAAATCAACAGTTGTTGCCTACTTCTGCTTCTGCGTGTGGGTACTCTCCAAGCTCTAAGTGCTACATTATACCGACTGATTATAAACCATCACAAGCGGCAGCATTTTAACTTTAAAAGTGATCTTTACTGTTGCATCAGGCGCCATTTCTGGAATGTGTTGTGTACTGTTAGACCAAGCCAGTGACAATAAACAAATGCACTGTGGTCATAATGCAGAGGCTAATATAAGTCTGAAGCTGAGCAGCCACCTATGCAGAGCTGAGCTGTTTTCTCAAAGGGCCAGAAAGCACATATTCATTTTCTCCATTTCTGACCCAACCAGCCACAGAATGAATCATGAGCTCATAAGATTCAAGGGAGAATATACCCAGGAAAACACAAAGGTATATTAGTGTTTACGTAATATTTTAAAGAAGGACTGAATTACTCATCGCGTCGAGCAGGGCCCCTCTCTTTGTCAATTTGGCTTATTAAAAAAGAATGACTCAATGATTAAACCTTTTGACTTTTAATCTCCGTCTGTAGCTTTATTTCAAGGAGCCCGACCATGATCGCGCCGCCGCTCTTCCTGCTTTTTTACATGAGGAATCAATGCAGGTGGCGGCACTCAACCCGAACATCATGCCTGATTCTCTTAAATCAAATAACACTCTCTATTTTTATTTGTGCACACACATACCAGAGGCACCCAAGGTCAGAGAGAGTATCGTCTTGCCAATGCAAGAAATCCCCTTTCTGATAACAGCAAATACCGGAGCTGGAGAGGCCACAGACACCAACCGCAGCTACAGAGGGAGAGAGAAACCTCGGTGAACTTTCCCCACAGTGAACCAGCCTGTGATTGATTTTCTACACAGATCTCTAAACGGGTGTTACTCTCCTATCTGTAACAGTAATGAATTTCATTATAAGGCCCTGGAACACACAGCAAGAGATGGAGATGCTGGCCGATGGCGAGGGAGAGAGAGAAGGGGAGAGAAAAGAGAGAGAGAGACACGGAGGAAGGCAGGGCTGTCATTCAGGGTCTGTCTGTCAATAGTGACAACGAATCTCCCCGCCGGCTGGAGACTGAAATAACAGCCAACCGCAGAGCAATTATAAACGCTGCCTGCTGCTTTTAGGCAACCTACATATTCCTCTTCAAGCCCTCGGTGTCTTGCATTTGCGTAAGTATGTGCTGAAACATATATGTAAATATAAACATACGAGTTTCCACCCTACTTCCCCTCTCTGGCGTGTCGTAACCCGTGTGCCCGGTAACCACGGTGACCAAAGATGTCCCACGGCTGCGGATGTATCCAGGCTGCAGTGAGTCAGTGCGCACAATTGGGATGACTCATTGCCTTCTTGGGGCTAAAAAAGCCCTTTCATCATTATCTCTCACTCTCTCCAACTCTCCGTCTTTCTCCCCACCCGCCCCCTCCTCCTCATTTTGCACTTATCTGCACCTCGGCATTTCCCAGGTAAATAAAAGCCATTTGGTTTTCTCCCAGACCCCTGGGGAAAGTGTTGTCGTCTGACACCACAGAGAGGTGTCGCAGCGCTCTGTTGACTTGCCAGTCGCCTTATTTTCATATCTGCTCTCCCCTGTTTGGTTGCTAAGGAAGTGAATTGCAGCCCTATCATTTTGGGCTCATTAGTATTCATGGAGGACCGGGTCAGGTACCCCAGGAGTGATTTGGCGCTCATGAATAAGCCAAATGCCACTGGAGAACTTTGTTACACTAGTTTTGTTCAAGATTTCAATCTCAAGTGGACGGTCGCCACAGTGTATGGCTTGTAATACTCAGAAGTTACTCAAAAGGCTACACTGGTTATTTATTTATTCTTTATCGTTATGGAAATCAATCAGCAGATTTTCACCGTGGGACCAGCCATTCCTACCTAGAGCTCCGTCATTATTTATGCACCTCCATTTCCTCCCGAACAAAATTGATTTGACTCCATTCTCATCATGTTGCCCCCCAGAAATGATTTCCCAGATGGGGCATAATGTCATACAAAAATATTAGGTTAACACTTAACATGGACTCTGGAGGAATTTTATTTTTGAAATAGCTGCTAGATAAATTGGCTCCCTGTTCCACGAGTAAATCAAATATTGTCAGGCTAAATGAGTGCGGTACAAAAGGACAAAATCAGTCTTCATGGATGCTCCGCAAGGCTGCCATGACGCTCTTCTTTGTCGATTATAGGAAAATATCTAAACAGGGCAATACCAAAATAAGTTTTTGTGTCATCATGTACATTTATAGACCTACAGAGAATGTTTCATGTCACGATACCTTTTGTGCATTGTTTCGGTTGATTGACAAACCCCTGGCATTGGTGATGAAGATGTGTTGTTTGTTGCAACAAAGAAAATCAGTCAGATAACAATTATGATATTTAGTAACAAGGCCCTGCACATAACACAACTGCTGGACGTCTTATTCATTTATCTATTTACTCTGTGTGCTTAATGCGTCATTGGTGCTTAAATAAATATATGTTCTTGATAGAGTGCTTACCTTAAATTCTGTCTGCTACTTCTTAATCTCATTGTTCTTTCTCTAATCTCTATTTTTCTCATGTTTTATTTGCATTTTAAACCTAAAAAATAATTTCATAAACATGTCATCAATATTAGACCCCCACAATTTGCACTAGATGCAAGGACAGTTGGCGACAATCCTCGTCATAGCTGGATTAGTCTAGCTCTATCCATGCTTCAGACCATTTTCAGGCTCACTGCGACCCAGAATGAACCAGTGTTTGCAGTAAACCATGGGATAAACATGTGTCCATTATCCTGTGTTAAACCCAGGCTCTCTGTGTGAAAGTGGTATTACTCTCCTCCCAATGTTGCTGTTGGTCAGCGGCTCATGTTCCCTGCTCAACCATAACAAATCCCACCCTCTATCCTCCCTTTGTCCTACTGTTTTTAATCCATCTACTTCATTGCCGTCCCTATCTCCTGTTCTCACTTAGTCACTCTAATCCCTTCACTCTGCCCTCGCTTTTAGCTTTTCAAGAGTACATTCCATTTCTCTCATTTTATTCAGCTCTTGTTCTTTTATTCTGGTCTTTTGACCTTCTGTTCTGCATGTGTCCTCTCTATTTTTCCCTTCTTTCAAACTGAGCTTCCTTACAATGCACTTCCAGTGTCGCTGTCTCACTCCTCTCCCACCGTCTCACTCTGTTCCCTTGTTTATTCATTACTCCTCCACTGCCCTACAATCAGGCACTTCTCCTCCCTGCATCCTCCACCTCCCTCTGTTCACTTCTGTTATGACCTTTCCTCCCTTCACCTCAGGCTGCTGCTCCCCCCCATGACCCTCAGCTACTATATGTGCATATGCTATACATACATATTACTACACTATGCGCCTCTTTCAACTCTGCCCCTCAGCCGGTGCATCTTTAATCCCTGGCTTTAGTTTCATCCTAACCTGTATCCTCTGCAAAAGCCTCACACCACAAACACTGACTCGTCCTCTCAAGTGCAGCGATACAAACACACACCCACACTCTCTGTCCCTCTCTCTTTCTCCTCCCCCCCACCCTCTTTTTCTCTCCCTGTCCCACGCGTACACCCATGCACATGTTGACGGCTTGTCGCCTCGCTGACGTGACTGCACAGAGGTGACACTGCGTCTGTCACTCTGACAGCTGGCATTTCACAGCGATCCACTAACTACGGCACTCTCAACGCAGACAGGAGAGAGATAGAAAGAGATGGAAAGGGGCAGAGAGAGAGAGAGAGAGAGAGAAAGTGAGAGAGGGGTTGTGCAAAGCAAAGATCAGCAAAACAATAAAATAAAACAGGACGACAAATGGACAGTTTGGCTTTAATATTTCTGCCCTTATCTTACCCTTGTCCGTGGAGATAAAGTTAAACTGCACAATGCTTAGGCTGCTGCTCGGTGCACAGTAACGCGCAGTATGTTTGAAGGACACACTGTGTTACATTAAGGGATGAGTTTTAAAGCAAATGCTAATTGGCCAGCTTTGTTAATAAAACCATATGCTCACTTACAAGTCCCATCTGTATTTTTTACCACATCGCATTATAATGGAACAATCAGACAGTATATGTGCAGTTTGATAGGGATGCTAGTCGGTACCAATTACTGATGAATACTAATCAAGAACTGGCTAAATGCGATTATGTTGCCCTTGAATGCATCAGCGCGAGAGTGTTATATTAGCTAAGGTGGGATCAGCATCTTCCATCCAGCTTCCTGGGGTGCGTGGATAAACATGCCTCTGGATGCTCCCAGCAACCAACATGCAGCATTTGAAAGGAAGACAGGTCAGATGTGATGGGTGCTCGACCAGCACAATAGGGAACATTTCAAACTAATTTTGAAGAAAAGTGTTTGTGAGAGGTTAAATGAAAGAGGATCTTGCAGTGCTACAGAGCTGTGATCGTGTAGATTGTTGCCTGTATGGTCTATCCTCATCTTTGCTGTTCTGTCACAGTATGCACCCGGCGGGGAAAGAGCTCTTATGTCCCTGTTCCTCAGCACCGTGGTCGTTAGCCATGCTTCATAAATGTTGCAATGAATGTTCATCATGTTCTCCAACATCAAGGAAATATGTAGCACCATTATTATGAGAGCATTAACACTGCGTTCGGAGTGAAACTATCTTAAGTGTGAAAGAATCTTAAGTGTGGGGAAGGAAGCGACACTGCTTGATTTGCGGTAATTGTCGTTTATTTTTAGCCGTGCTAGCTGCTAGCTGCTGTCAGAACACCACTTTGGTCAAGACTACAAAGATCTCAACTACTGTTGGATGCATTGCCACACATACTGCTACAAATGTACAGAGAACAAATCTAAACGTCATGGTGATCACCAACACTGACCTACACGGCTTTCCATGAAATGTTGTACAGACATTCCTGTATTGACTTTGGTGACTGAGCTTTACTAGCTTGTTTAAAATACGGGGTTGAGATAGATACAAAGAAAAAGAACCTGTGAAATAGCTATTCCATATAGTACTGAAAATAGAACAAGTCAGCCTTTAAGGAAGAGCTGAAAATCAACAAGATAAAATGGGTAATTCCACCTTCAGTGCAGCTATGAAACTGAAAAGTTTGGAGTCTAATAAGAAAGTGAGCAATCTCAGAACTACGGAAGTTTAAGTCATAACATAAAAAGAGTGCCCTGGTGCACTAGAGAATGAAACTCAAAAAAATAATAGAGTGAGGCATCAGAAGATGAGAAAAAGGGTAAAAGTGAGCTACAAGAAAACCTGAGTCATTTCATAGCTTTGAAGAGGGAGCGAATGATAGAGAGGAATGAAAAAGAAAGTGTCAGTCGGGACAGGGCTCTGCAAGGATCCCTTTAAATTTGCCAAAAGTCACTCGTCACTCGGGAATAGTGGTAGGCTGACAGCGACAAGGTTGGCGATACAAACCACTGCATGAAGCACGCGCAGACTGGGAAAGACATTAAAACGGTTAGTGTTCAAAATAGATTCGAGCCCAACCGACATGGGATGAAAAGATGCAAAATGCAGTAAAACATTAAAGGGCCTGCCATCTCGAGGATCCAGTGTTGTCTGCTGGAAGGTTAGCATAAGTGCCTCAGGTGTTGAGCGATTTATGTGAGGCTCATGAAAGAAGAGGGCAATCCTGTAACTGTTGAGACCTCTGAGCAACTGCTAATGCACTTTTTACCAGTATGCTTTCTGTAAGAGCCAATAATGTGGAGGCGCGCTGGTGAATAAATTACTTCTAATTGGATAAAACTGCAAAACTAATTACGAAGTGGTTTCTTAACACATGGTCAAAATACAGAGCGACCTGGCTTGTCAGATAATTCAGCCAAAAGCATGCTGGGTAATAGGCCTGGAAGATGCATTTGGCTCAGCACCATACAGTCTTTTGTGGATTGGTTGTTTTGGGGGTTTTTTGTATGTGTGTGTGTGTGTACCAAATGCCACCAAAAAAGCATGTTAAAGCCCATTTTCAAGACAAAATATGCTAAATCTAATGTGCTTCACAACACTGGATTGATACTTACCAAAGCATGACAGCGCCTGGAAATTGGTACCATGGCAGGGTGCACAATCTGCCCTGTAGCGTTCACAGTGACAACGAAGGTAATCATTAGTCCATCAAAGCGGCTTCTTGTAGCAAAAATGACACTTTATTCAAAACAGTAGGGTAACTATTTGTCACCGGCTTTGTTCCGATATACAGGAGGAGCCACTTATGAGCTGAGAATGATTGAACTTAGTCTGATAATTAGACAAAATTGAGATTTCATTTTCACTTCATTATTTAGCCTGACACGGCCTTCAAACTGTTTTCTGCTCGGGAGGGGCACTGTTTGTCCTGATATATCAGCTCTTACTGACCTTCAGTCAGACCTTCCTCTGCGGTAATGATCGCTAGAAGCCCTCAACTTTTGTCATGTTGATTCTGTCACAGCTTTTCTGGCTCTGGCATTCATAATCCCCCCACAGAGCTCTTATGAGCTTAGTTGTATTTCCAGCAGGGGTAACAGTTGTGAATGAGCATCTTATGCAACTCTCTGGCTAAAGAACTGCCTTAGCCGTCTGATTGTGGCATTACATCTTCCAGCCAGCTTTCGCGAGGTGATCTGTTTGATGGAGATGATCGCATCCGCGGCCTGGTGAGCAGCAATCTTTAAGTCCTCAGGGGCGGCACCAAATGTGGCTACAGACAGTTAGAATCAATAAATCCTCTAGCCAGGAACAGGGCCAAAAGATATGGCTGTGGACACCTGAGTCTCACCTGCATCTTCAACAATTCTCACCTACTGCTTAAAAAGTTTAAGCAGTTTGCTTTTTATACTGTTAAATGCCGCAGTAGCCTGTTCCTGATGTGTACTCTCAAATTACAAATAAGCCCATGTACTGCACCTTATTACATTACCCTGTCTATTCTGTGTCACCTCATGAGACTGAGAGATGTGCTTTCAGGCAAAACTCAACTTGGAAGACGTTAGACTGTAGAATGTCACCCCATGGCCTGGGGGCATCCACCATCTCCTGGTTCCAGTTCTGGATATTGGCTGCCCATTAAAAAGAATATAAATACCAATGACAAATTTCTTTCCTAACTTGGGTCAATTTTGTCTCTTAGGAGAAGAAGTTGTGTCTTTATTCACCTTCATCAAAAGTTACCAGATTGGTTTTGTTTGAAATTAAAGTCTCAGAAAGTCAGTTCTGCCACGCCGAGACGAGTGAAGAGCTGGCCACTGCTCCGTCCTTATTGGCTTTATCTCAAAATGTAATTTCATCTCAGTATCTGAGAGGATTTTCTTTGAGCCGTGAGGTAAAGTTTTCTTTGTAAATCCACAGGGGCCGCTGCTCTTCATGCTAACTATGCTGTCCCCCTTTTTTTTTATAATTATTATTATTTCAAAGTAACAGCTGCTGGTACCAGAGATGCAAAACACATTTTTTGTCTGGATGAAGAAGGACTTTCTGTTTTTAAAAAGTGCTCTACTTCATTCTAGCAAAGCAAGTGACTTTGTGGTTGATCGCATGCTCTCCAGACATCTGTTAGACATCTGTGGATGTGTGATAAAAGACAACTAAAACATCTCTTATTATACTGGAGTTTACACTTTGTTTCTCCACAGCCTCCACTCTAGATTGGAGAAACTTTTTTTTGGCCTAATACACCAGAGGGGGTTTGTTTGACTGAGGGAAGACCGACCTCGCTGTGTGAGTGTTTCATTCTCTTGCAAAAGTAGAGCAACTGATTTTCACCCAGCAACTGAGGAACTTAAGGCAAATTCACTATAGAAGGACACCTGATGTGTGGAGGAACATGAGAGGATATTGTTATCTGTGCTGCTGCTGAAGGCAACAGCCTGTCTGGAGAGAGGGGCGGCAGCCTTATCAGAACTTCAACAGACGACTTTTTAAAATGTATTTTCACCAGATTGCCAGATCAAGACTGGCATTTCCATCAGGTGCTCCTGGTTGCGTGCGCGGACACCTCTGTATGTGGGGGGTGTGTGTGTGTGTGTGTGTGTGTCAGCGTTCAATTTATGGTAATCCAGGTGAACGTGAAGGTGGCGGTTTGGGTGTTGTAATAATGTTTTATTTTAGAAATACCATTTGACTCCTCATTAATAATTTTACAGAGCGTGCTGGCATTTGCTTTGCAGAGGAACATCTGTCTGGGACTCAACCCTGGAGATGCTATTGTTCTGTCTGGTGTGCGTGTGTCTGGTGTGTGCACCGGGCTCTTTCTAAAATGCCTCAATCTCTCTGCTTCAATGCTTCCACTTTTCTAATTTTCACTACCTCTCCCCTGCTCCTTCCTCCATTCCTCCTCTAATTACCTTTTCTTTACCATCATTTCCCTATTTAGCATATGAATTGGACCCAGAGCGTCTCTGGGTAGTTCACTTATTATGTTTGCACGTGTATGGATGAAAGACTATGGCTCTCATAATGAAATACACTGAGAAATGCATTATATTCAATTACAGCTGTGACTGCGGCACCAGTTCAAAGTTGGTAAATACGTCTTATGTTTATGTAATGTATATGACCTTGGATCATAATTGGATAACATCAGTATGTCTCCCTTCTTCCCCGCCGCCTGCTTTGCTTTCTCCGTTTCCTTTACGCGTTTGTTTATGAAAGCTGATCTTTGCAGACTGAAGTTACTGATAGCAGCCTATCACAGTATAACTGACGCAGTAGCATACACTGACCTGATGTTTTAAAGCTTTACATTTCGCATTCTTATGCAGACAAACAGCAATTTAGTTCTCCTGTGTTTTGTTTTTGTTTTTTTTCATACAATCATCTCATCACTCACATAACATGAGGGAGAGTGAAACATCCTGCGCACAAAGAAACAAAGTAACTAGAGCAAACAGCGCTCCGCAGGTGCTTAATACCAGACTGGGTTGCGTGCCAGTCAGCAGCACCAAGGGTGATTTAGATAGACGCATATAACTTATTGTACTATGCACCTTTCAAAGACCAAAAAAGACTGAACAAGATTAAAACGTGAAAAACAACAATTTAGTTTTGGGGAAATAACAAATTCAAATGATTATTAAAGTAAGAAATAATACAAGGCCAGATTTGAAAGTGATTAGTTAGGTTGTAAGCCAGCGCTGGGATCAGGGAGGTCATTCCAAAGCCTTGGGGCTTTGGTGGCAAAGGCACAGTCGCTCTTGGTTTTTCTGTTTAGGTACAGGTAACAGCAGCCTGTCAGAGGATATGATGAGTCAGTAGCTTCTCCATAGTGATGTGGCTGACAGACATGTTTATCTACGTCCTGTCAAGCACAAACGCTAAGTGCTTGTACTTTACTTGAGCATGTCCATTTTGTGTGGCTTTACTTACTTTTACTCCACTACATCTTAGAGGTTAGTATCTATTGTTTATATCATTTACTTGACCAGATTTATTTTACGTTTTATGTATATCAAAACGTATTGATTCAAATGTTTAAAAGCTCCTCATTGGATGTGCTGGACACTGTTGTTGCAAAGCTAAATATTGGGGCTCTGTTATCTTGAAAACTGCCTTTTGCAAAAACACGGTTATCCACCAATATACTGTATAACTGGAAACATAGGCAACAGTCAAATGCAGCATGTTGCATTTAACATACATATTAATGCAACAGGCATATTCATCCAAAAACATTAGCTGTAACAGCAAAACACTGAATAAGAGAACATTTCATGCCTAGTGAATACTGTGTCTTTTCACACTTAAAGTAAAATTTCCATACATTTATTCAAGTAAGGCCTTGAATGCAATGACTTTAACAGCGTCATATTCATACATTTACTTAAGCAATGTCTGTGATTTCTCCTACCACCGCTGTGACTAGTTGCAGACAGTTTAAATTCTTTGTCAGGTTTTATCACATATTGTTTCCCCACTGTGTACTTACAGCCAAGGCAGGGGGAACAATAGGATTGTATCGACTGGGTGGAGAAACTCCTGTAAAAGGAATAAAAATGAAGGTTATAGAAATTCTTTCCTCTTTGTGCAATTGTGGTCAGAGAGGACCCCCCGTCATGCCACACGAAAAGAATACTGTACGCGCCGTAATATTAAGGGATTTATGTGTCAAAAGAAGGCTCGTGGATGACAGAATCCAGGCAGAGAGAGGGAGGGAGAGCGGAGTTTTGAAGCTGATACATCACACTGTCTTCTTTCTCAGATTACTCCCATCTCACATCGCATTTCTCACTCATATCCTAATGAGCTTAATGGACTGAGAGCAGAGTCTCACCTCTTTAAACCTGATGAGGTCGGGCAGAAAATTGATCTGCCTGGAGGGCTGATATGTGCTCATGCGAAATTAGAGAGATGCTATGTACAATTTCTTCTCTCTGCCATTTCACCGCTGAAGGAATAAAGCGTAACTGTGGCGACGCCTCTGGAAAAATGTTTTCTGGTTAACAGAACAGTATCCCGAAATGATTCAGAATCATGTTAGAACTTAAAAACCCAGATGCCTCATAGGTTCCTCTCGTTCCTCTGATTAAACCGTCGGACCAAAAGTGGACTTTGAATGACGTTCAGCCATGCAGCTCATCACGTCTGCCCCGTCAGTTCTCTATCATCGCCTTGTTTCTCTATTAATCAATATCCCGTTTTATTTCCCGTCCGACAAAAATCATTGTTCAAAACCCAAAAGGTCACCTCTTCAGAGAGTTCGAAAAAAGCTTCCCCTTTCCAATTAGCCCCCTCGTCTTGGGTTGCTGCGTCAAAATGAAACATTTGACCTATCAATTTAGGGACAGCCTGAAAAATTTAGTGTGAAATAAGTTGGGGTTTTTTTTGCGGTAGAAAAGGGGCTGCTGTCAATCACTAAAATAAATGCTGAGTGACAGCCTTGTGATCATTAGCTAACAGCGTGCAGCAAAGCGGCCTGTTTAGAGAAATTGAGCTTCTGGAGGTGCTCGCTTCTCAAATCGAGTGGAGTTTTTTTTTTTTTTTTGGTTCATTCTATCAATAATGAGGCATTTTTGAATATCGTTAGTACAAACACACCGTCGCACCACTGAGGACTTGAGGCAATTAGGCAAAAAAAAAAAAGTGTGTGGGATCAGAGCTGTGACGTGGAGTCTGCAGGCAGACAGGGGGTCCGGGATGATCACAGCCTCTCGCTGGGTCTCTGTGGGTCTGACTCAAGGGGAGATATGAGATCACAGAGTGGGGGATTCACCACCCTCCATGTTGCAGTAAATTGCAGACTCGGTTCTAAATAGACAGACGCCAACCCCCCCACCCCCCAACAAATATAACCCCTGCCACTTAGTTTTGATAGATCTTTTTCAAGGGGTTGACATCACTCACCTTGGTGATTCCTAACAAGCCAGACACACAGCACATAAGCGGCATGTGAGTCACAATAAAAAAGGATGGGCTGACAGAAAAAGTGGCAAAATATACGCCTCCTGTTAAACGTTATATGTCAGTCATATACAAAGAAGAGTGAGACTGGGCAGAAACCTGCCTTCTCCTGCCCCCTCTGCACTCTTCATTCTATGACACACCTCAAACTGTCACCGAAAGAAGTGTACTACGCGTGTGTCGCACGCGCGCAAATGTGCGACGACCCACCCATCACATCTTCCCACTCTTCAAATGGCAGCCATCTTTGTTGACATCCTGCAGCCAAGGGAACCCAAGACGAGTCTGCGCTGAGGACAGGAACAAGGATGCCTGTTTGTTTGTTTCCAATGTATTGGAGGAGCACTGATTAAAGCTTTTGCAGAGACGTGGAGCGATCCATCAGGGTTGCACATGTGCTATCAAAAACCTCAAAGCCGGCGCTCGCTCGCTGCTTTGTCTTCCAACGCGAAGCAAGGCAGCACATCAAGTGGCTGACAAAACCTGGATAAAAAGGGAATATTTTATTCATACCTGTCAACCAAAAGGGAGGGGTGAGACATTAGGGACGGGAGGAACCTGCTGCAATTTAGATCCAGAGCCCTGAACTTGTCTTCTCCATTCAGGTCCCTATGGGGGTGTTTAATGAGGAAACATGATCAGAGGAGCAGGTGACATCTGAAGTGTGTCAGGACACAAGAGGTGGTGATATTTACAATAGGCAGAGATCACACTCCCTCCCTCCATCTTCACACCCAACCCTCCGGATCTATTTATTCTCATGTTGTTGCCGGGTGAGAACTCTTCCAACATTTTATATAAATCAAAAACCTGATTCACCCGTGAAGCATCCGCGACCGTTTTGGAATTTTCTGTCTTATCACGCTGTTCAGGAAAGCAGCTGAATTCTGCGCAGAGTTCGCTGCAAACTGTCAATGAAAGGTAAAAGTAACAGTACACTATCTGCAGCAGGCTCCGTGGACTGTCATGAGCAAACAAGGCATTGTTTAAGAGAGAAAAACTATGCGGATATTGATTCTTTTTTTTTTTAAATTGCATTTTTCAATGTTTTCAGCTGCACAAATGAAATTCTGTTCACCTCCACTTTCCTTTTTGTGGTGCCAGAAGTCTCAGTGGCACATATCTCCACCCCTCAGCAGATAAAATCCAAACTCGCAGCATAGCTAGATGCAGTGTTTGTAATGATTTGTACGAAATGGCCCTCGTGCCACTTTAGTTCTATTCACTAACTGAGAAGTCATTGTGTTTCTCAGAGAGCCTGAGCATTTGTCCCTGCGTGTTTTATGAAACGACCCCTTGACGCAGAGCATTTAACAGCCAGCTGATTTCTATAGTTATGCAGGAATAGTGTCTCATTACATAACTGAGCACATGCAAAGGGACGAGTCCCTGTAGGCCTGGAGCATCTTCATCTTGCTTGACTGAATTAAACCTGTATCACACTCTGTTCATGCATAACAGGGCAAGGATGTGGGGACGTTGCAGAAGTTACAGTGTTCCAATGGAGTGACGACCAACAGCGCTCTGTGTCGCAGTATAACGAGAAGCCGGGGCTACACCAGTCCACTCTACTGGAGCTTAATGTGGAAGTATAATGAGTTAAAGCTTGAGCCATGTGTTTTATTACATTTCCTCTCCGAACCATCAGGAACTGGAGCTTTAGACAAAAAGAACTGTCTTTAAACACCAGCCTCTCCTGTTCTTTTCAGACCGAACCTGTGCTGCTATAACTCACCACCTCTTATGTGTTAGGCTGCTCTCCGCTCTGACACCGCATCTTCTCCCTATCCTCTTCTCTTTATGCCGTCACTGCTCCTCCTCTCAGACAGTGCTGCTGAGAACGAGGGAAAAGTTTGGAGCAGCAAGCAGCTGGGAGATAAAAGGTACTTAGCTGAAGAGCGGGCTACAGTGGGCTGCTCACGGCTGAACTGTGTATCATATCAAAAGAAGGAGAATGCCCAGACGTGATGAAAACTGTGTGTGTGTGTGTCCATTTTTAGGTCTGTCTGAGGTGTCAAGCACCTACCATCTCTCTGTGGACTGCGCCAATTTGTTTGTCTCACTTTTTCAGGAGCTGTGATTGACAGCCGGGTGGGGCAACATGTGCGTATGTGTGTAAGGGAGAGACAAAGAGGTTGTTAGGGAGCCAGAGGGTCTGTGTGTGTGTTTGTGTGTGTGAAAGAGAGAGAGAGTGAGCAAGTGCACAAGTGTGTAAGGGGGATTTGAGTCAGGGACAAATGCGAGCGTGCCACGCTGACAGTCTCCATCACAGAGACCTGATGTGAAGGGACAGGTCGTGTCAGAACACAGAAGCAGCAGTTTCATCATCCAAAGGCCAGATGGGAGAGGAAAAAAACCCTACACACACACACACACACACTCTTAGCTGACAGTGTCCCAATACGCTGATCAGCAAACGAATGCATGGAAGGACACAGTTAATCCTGTGCTTTATCACACGTAGAAAAAAAAAAAAAGAAAATCAGATTTACATCAGTCAATCACAGGCAGCGTTCACACTGGGAGGTGGGGGGGGTCACTAGTAGAAATGGCAGCCGCGGAACAATGTCACCCCTGTCATCGCGACAAGAGGGTTGCTTTTCCCTCCTCCACGGGCAAACGCATCGGCATGATGCGCTTGGCTGAACAGGGAGGCTCTCGTCGCAGGCGCATAAGTATTTTCAGTGAATAACAGCGAGGCCGGTGGCTGACAGCGTCATCGAAATGAACCCAGTTATGCTAAAATCTGACAGGGGTCAGCTACCACTTTGTCACATTTGACTGAAGTAGCCTTTAAAACACACCTATTGAAAATGAACGAACATGCCGCGGCTTCGTGTCAGTTGTCATGTTTTGTGTAATTATTATCCACTGAGCTTCTTTTCCTCAACGACGTCTCAGAGTGAGAGACAAACGTTGCCTGAGCATCAGAACCAACAACCTTCTGACCTGTTTCCTTGACATTTGCTGTGGCTGTCTCCCCCGGCCTCTTGATGTTGGGCGTTTGAACTTTGTGACGTTAATTCTTGGTCAAGTAAAAGGCAAAGAGGCAAACTTACAACTGGCATCGCTGTGCAACTCCTTGCATATGACATGGATTTTTCATCCAAAATACAACCAACACATGCAGTCTGATATTTACAGGCTAAATATTTCATGGAGTCGTTTGAAATACATCAATTAAAAAAAACAAAAAACGTGCCAACTTTGTTTTGTTTTGTCTCTCAGAGTTTTAGGGATCAATCTCCCCCATGTGGTTATTAATAACCGCTTGTTGTTTTTTGGTTTCGTCTTGTTAGCAATGCCAGCTCGATAACTCGGGCTTATTAATCACGCTGCCAAAAACAATGCACATAGCGAATGAGCCTGTCTGGTTCTCTATCTCTGGTAAGTAGCTCCCAATGAGATTTGAAACATATGTGCTGCTTGTTTCATGAGAAGTGATTGTAAAAGATGTAATTGATTGCTAAGACTACGAGGGTAAACGAACTCACGCCGCTGTGCCAAGTAGCTGTAGAGTTCATTCAATCACTGACGCTGACGTGCCAGGAAAAAGAATCAGATGTTTTTCAGAGGGCCTTTAAAAACGTTCTTAAACCTGAACAGGAATCAAAACAACAACAGCTGTGGACAGGTATTTTTAGGGTGGATGCGGCTCTCTAAGCGCTGAGCAAATGCAGAAATCTTCCACTGAGGTTGCGTACAGCACTGAGCATGCTCCACTTTCTTCAGACCGCGCCGACCTTTCCCACAATGCCCTTCTCGTACAGGAAACCCCAGGGGTCACGGCACAAATGTACGGTATGAAGGCTTTGAGACAATCCGCCTGCTCCGCCGCTCCTCGTGCAATTAGTCCATTTACTGTAAGCGGGAGAGCGTCTGGGTCTGCTCTCGCTACAGCTAATTATGACGCGCTGATTCCTGCAAAACGCATGTGCACCTGACAAGTGTATGCGTTTTATTAGAAATATGGCATCGGTTGGTCGACTTTCACTGTGTCGTCTCTCAACATTTGTTCAATGTACGTATTGATTGTACTATTTACTGGAAATAGGTGGGATTTTAGTATTCCCAGCCTTTTATCTCAACACACGATCATTCAAGCAGAGGGATTAAGTGTTATGTCTCTTGTCAGTCATTATAAGTATGCATTTAATCAAGGAGGCCATTGCCAAAGATTTTTTTGGATGATTGCAACATCTCTCTCAAAAAAAGTAATTAAATATCTCAAATTGTCTTGTTGTGTCTCCCCTGATTGCATGACATTTTTCCCTTGAATTAAAATGGAGACCGTCAGTCCCCAATGCTCAGCCAGGGGCTTTTTCTTTTATTCCATGAGTGGACTTGTGTGGGAACCACTGAATGTTTTTAATTTCTTGGGATCGGTCCAACCCTCTCTGGTGTGCACTCTGCTTGGAGTACAGTGTCTACTTCCTGTCGCTCTGTATCAGTCGGACAAGCATCCTTCCCTTCTGCCACCATCATTCTTCATTTCCATCAGCTCCTTCCCCAAACTGCAAACACTCCCGCACCTCCTGTCTGCGGCTGTGATCTCTAACCCTGGTGGCCTATGGGAGTTGCAGTCCTACTGATGTGTCCGTGCCCCAGTCACCTCCCGGGTGCTTTCTGGCTGAGTGGAGGCAGTCTCTGAGGGCTTCCTCGGGTGACCGAGCCCAGCCAGACACAGGTCGCTCACTTGGGGAACGAATCGCTCACCAACACTCTATCAGGAACCCTCAGCTGACTGTTGGCCATTTGTTCAGCACATTTGTCAGCTGTTTGCATGTCAGCCGCAATGTGGGGCAGAGACAAAATGGTACTACCAAGGAAATAATAAATGTTTAAATAAATAAACAAACAAGATTTTTTTTTCCAAATAGGAGACTAGATTTTGTCTTGTTGCCTTGAGCTATGAAGGAGCAAAAAGCCTGGAGCTGGTCTTAGAACTGGATGACATCTTCATAATGAGTTTCTAAAGCAGTAATACATTGTCCCTTGCCAGAAAATGTAGCTTAGATATAGTTATGTTAGGTGTCCATAGTCTGAAAAGAGAACTTGAAGTTTGTGAACTCCAGCCGCTGTTCAGTGAGCAGCCATTGTTATTCTGCTATCAGTAGAGGCAACAGTTCCCACAAGCTTGTCTTGTTTGGCCCGATTCCTCACATTAGGTATTCTCTGGCTGTAACTCGCTGCCTCTTAGTTCATATTACCGAGTGGAACACTCATAATCAACTCGTGATCAGAGAAATGAAACTGATTTTTGTTGTTCACAAGCACGTCCCAGGGGAGTTGAGATAAGCTCTGAAAGTCATACATAGAACTGCCTTTTGTTTTCTATCCACCGCTGTCACTGAAATGAAGTACTTTGCTTTTTTTTTTTTTTTTTTTCAAAATTACAAGCTATTTCTCACTCCATCAAGAAGTTAAAACGTGTGATGTTTGATTTCTCACTGCCACTGCTGGCCTGTATTCTTATTAATATCAAATAAATCTAAAATTAAAAAGGGCTCAAACCTGCTCTGATAATCTCTCAAATACTGGAAACACCCCTTTTGATTTCAAAAAGTGAAAAACTTGTTTGCATGTGTTTTGGGGGTTTTTTTGCAAAAGAAAAGGCGCTTGTTTTTAACAAATCAGCCACGGTGTATCACATGCTTCTTTCTTTAGCTTCACCCCACTGTCAGTTCTCACCCTATCTCCGTCACTGCACCAGCGCAATTACACCGTGGCCACTGGGTGAGGTTAGCGAGAGTTCAGTGCTCTCATGCTCAGCCCCTGGGTCCCTAAAGGACATTGATTCCTCTGACCTATGTGTGACTGCTCTTCCTCCGACCAAGGTTCGCAGCACTTCTTGCAGCATGCTTCAGTGCGCAGCTAATTTCCCAAGGCTCAGTACACCAGGCTATTAGCACCGAGGCTAAACACTAGCTGCCACAAGCTGCTGCCTTGGTGAGATCTATAACCAGGCGTGGTGGGAAACCACAAGATCTCTGACACGCTAAAGGCTTCCAACGGCTACTCATGCATGTAGTCCCCCCCCCCCGAATGCTGCGTTTCACCTTAGCGGGGCAAGTTCACCAGGTAAATTCTGCTCACGAGCCAGCTGTTTCCACAAGCGTGCAGTAAGTGCTTGCAAAATGGACAGCCAGAGGTATCAGTGTTTTTAATATGAATGTTCACCCTGAGACTGTATGTTTTACCAGTTTAAAATAATTGAAATCGAGGCACTTGAGTTGCCTCATGTTCAGCCTAAATCACTAAATTACATCACGTTACACCTGCTTAACACGCTTTATGCTAATGAGTTCATAACTTATCAAATCAATGCATGATTTAGCACACTTTACTGTAACGTGACACTCTTGGCTCAGGTAGCAGGATTAGAGGTGAAATATAGAACAATGTGAAGCAGTTTAGAAGTATTAATCGCTTTGCACTGCCAGTACGGACTGTGATGCAGAGGCTGTCCCCAGCTTTGTACATTATCTGGGACAGCCCATGCAGCACTGACTATGATGGGCTGATGTCAGTAGAAGACCGGCACCATAAGTCCACCACATATTCGAAAGTCAAAGCTAATACTGTTGCATGGTATGTGAAATAGTTATATATAAGGTGGACAAGTAATGATTACTCAGGGCAACTATGGCCCACTAGTTAACTGTAACTTAGCAAGCTAAGGCTAGTCAGCTAGCTGTAGTTCGGCTATGTAGCACAATCTGACAGTAGCTGCAAATGATATGCAAGTGGCAGGCTAAATAGTATCATGAGAAAATATATATTATGGTAATTTTTCTGTATTGATTTGAGTTCTGTCTAGTATGCCCTGCTATGCATTCATTGCTAAAGATGCTACTCCCTCGTGCATAACCTATGTGAGTGCAAGCAAGAAAATGCTGCAGTTAACCTAAAGGGCACAGGTGTTATTGATAAGGGTTTTCTGAAATTTGCACATAGCTTTAACATATTCTCTGGGTGCATTAAGAGGCCATAGCGCGAGAAATCGTATGGTTGATGGCTCCAGTTGGATCAGATCATTTACTTTTTAGAGTGTCCAAGTTTGGAGAAGTTACATAAAAGTAAATTAAATGTGTCTACAGAACCATGCACACAATTAGCGCTCAACCTAGTTTTGATCAAACATCCTCAGGTAACATACAGCCGCCACAGGTGGCAAGGAGACGTACAGTATAAATGAGACTGACCTATTTATTGAACGGTTTTGATAACATAGCTTCAAGCCACTGCTTGGGAAGTGAGTGGGCTGGTGCTGCATAGCTTATGGGTGATACAGGAAGACACCAGACTCAAAGACACCTTTGATTTGCATCTGCTGATGATGGAGACCTTTCTCATATAGAGTACATATGAGCCCCTGAGTGGTCAACCAAAATGTCCATCTCCTGAATAATAATGATGGTTTCAGTTCATCTTTAGGACAGCCCAGGAGCTGTATGTTCTCCATTTGACCCTCGGTGCACACAGCTGCGTATGAAATTATTGATTATTGTATTTTTGGACGGCCTGCTCATTGCCCTGGGTCATCATCCTGGGTTAGATTAGGTAGTGGTGGTGGTGCTGGGGTGGAGTCACCAAAGTTAGAAATGTTCAAATTCCACGCACCACAGCTCCAACATTAACTCAAGTGGCATAAGTCACATCAACCTCCACTTCATACCATTGACTGAAATGTGCTGTTTACATATCTGCTAACTATGTAATCAAAATATCACAATAGAATTACTGCGTGCAGATCAAATTATGTCTGGGTGGACGTGTGTGTAACTGAGCCCTCTGTGGTATCCATCTTGCCCATCAAGCTCGGTAGCTGCTGTCGTCCCCTCTGAGGTGTGACACGGTGGGGACAAACACTGCCTCCAAACAAATAACCTATATCCAATCACCATGGAAACATTGACCCTGGCCCACACCAACCCCGCCCTCATCCCCAACAACCCCAAGGCTGGGGACGCAACTGCACGATAAGCAGCTTTTCAACCTCGACTCCGTGTAACTCCCAGCCCATCCAGTTATGACGCCAGTTGCCAGAGGCCACTGTGAATCTCATATACAGCAGCCGCTATCAGTTGGTCCGTAGGGGCGGCTGGTACTCAGTTAGGGCAGAGATAGTCACAACTGTGAGCTCATTTTTCCACCGCTCTCTGCTACATAGTTCGACAGAATAATCACACCAATAACACTCTCTGGCTGTATTTCAGCGCAGGAGCTCTGAGGAAGGAAATTAAAGAAACAAGGAACGAGGCTCTGCTCCGGATCTCGCATCAATTTTTTTTTTTTTTTTTTTTCAGCTCCCCACGTCGCCTAGGAGAGGACATCCAAGGCAATAAGGCTCACAGCCTGCGGTGGGAATTGTTTTGCCAAAAATATTTGTTGTTTTCAATAATGTGGCTGTTTGTATTGCACAGAGGAGAGGAGAGGAGAGGAGAGGAGGGATTTTGGTTCATATGCAATCTCATGTAGTGCCCTCAATTCACCATAGCTGCTTTATTCTCCTACCCAGTGATATAATGAGGAAACAGTGTGATTAGTATGTGTGTGAGCCTGAATTGTGCTGTGTGTGTGTGTGTGTGTGTGTGTCTCTTAGCACAATATGGTCTTGCTGTCCTATTTCAATGGCTGATTCTACTATCACTGCCTGAATTTAGACCTTGGTATGTTGGCTTAGCGCCATTGGCTTATGGTTACTGGACCCACTTAAAGACAGCGAATCCTCTGAGACTCAATTGCCCGCACAGGCTCTCCTCGTTCTGGTTTTCACAGACTAACTCTCCCTTTGCTAATCCCCTGGAAAGGTGCCTCGCCATGGGGGCAGCAGCCCAGAGAGCGGTCCCTGTCTCTGGAGCTTTGAACAGGTGCCCTGAGGGTCTTTACTGGCCTCAGAGACACAACCGCCAATCCTCAGTGATCCTCAGGATGAGCCAGGAAAATGCTGCACCAAGGAGATCTCGCGCCCAGACGAGCCAATGGCAGCCAGTCATGCTCAACAACTGAGCATCAGCAGTTTCCCAAAGACAGAGGACAGAGTGGGAGGCAGGAGATTGGAGTAACACCACTGGTCAAAGATAAAACAGGAACACATATATAGACACACACACAGACACACACACACAGACACACACAACCCACTCCCTTTTAGTGCACAAACTTTCACTTACTTAAGGCTAACATTTGGCATGGGGATATTGCGGTTTGCTGCAAGTGGTGTGGCCCAGAGAGTGAAGTGTGCGTGTGTGTGTGTGTTTGTTTGCGAGCGAGTGAGTGAAGGATCCCTTTCATCTCGCCTCTGCTACCAACTTGGACCCCCACCACCACCCACCCTCTACACTCCTCTGTTCCTGTGACAGTGGCTGCCTTGAAAGCCTCATCACTCTGCTTGTTGTTCTCTCCAATGTAATGACAGAGCAAGTGGTGTAACTGGTGTATACTTCTTTATTTGCGGGAGCCACAGTGAGGGTGGGTGGAAGTGATTCAAAGAGAGAGAGAGGCTGCAGAGTGGTGGCACATAGTAAACAGAACTGGAGAAAAGTGGATTGATACAACTAATAATAAGAGTAGTAGATGATTAAAGGTGGCTAAAGTCAATTTTTATTTCTTTTGTTTTATTAAGAATTTTTTTTTTAACCTTTACTTCCAATGCAGCAGGGTTTATGTCCGTTTGTCTGATTTGCATAATCTGTGTTAAAAACAAAGATAAATGAATGATGGCACAAGGCTGCAATTAATTAGTAATTAATCTGATGATTGTTTTTTTTTTTTTCAATTAATCAGTTTAATTATAATTTAATTAAAATGTCAGAAATGGTGAAAAATGAGCAGGGGAACTCGAGTCCAAAATAACATCTTCAAATTGCTAATTTTGTCTGACCAAAAGTGCAAAACCTAACTTACATAACGTACATTTAATATAAAATATGTGGTATGTTTTACTTAATGTGGCTGTAAATGATTCCTTCCTTAATCAAATCAATGTACATTTTAATAATCCTTTGTCAACTTATCAATTAATTTACTGTTCAGAAATAAATAGGCGCAGTTGTAACAGATACAGCCAAACGACACAGACGCGAGGGCTGCTCTCAAACTTCAAATTAGCGGTGTTTGCTGTTAGGAAGACGACGCGGAAACTCTCCGGTTAAAAGAAGAGGCTAATGTGTATCGGCACAGATACGTGGCAGTCCAACCTCCCTGGGGCCAACATGGACTGAAATGCATGAGGAACTGGCCAATTCAAATAACTGGCAGGAGAATTAATCAGAATACAGATCCAGAGAGATTCATAGTGTGGTACAAATTACTCAAACGTAAACATGTGAATCATGGGGGATCTATCTGAAGTGAACTCTGGGTTTTAAATCTCCTGACAAGGCTGCCGTGAAGATTTAAAAGCACTGAGATGTCTTCATGTATTTAGATGTGGCTGATTTTGTCTAGAGTTTGTTTGGACAGAAGACAAAAAGCCGGCTAGGACGTGTCTCCTCATGGCCTTCCTCCAATTACTGCTTTCCTGCAGGACCTGTGGCTTCTTGACCGTTTAATGAGCACTGCCCAGCATGCAGTGTGGGATGCTATTCCTTAATACAAAGTTAAAATAAATACATTGATGCCAGACCAGAGAGTGTGTTCTTTTATTCATGGCGTATAAGATGGCAAACACTCCAAACACTCAAGCTCCTCTGTTATTTGTGATTTGGACGCAGATGTTAAAGTCTCTCTTTCCCTCCCCGCAGCCACATTTCAAATACCTCTTCATTACTATTCTCTACCTGTCCACCAGATGCCCTCAGACTTCCCCACCTGTACCAATCACTTGACTCCTACATCCACCTGCTCACCTGTTTCCACTTTCCCTCATCAGCCCAGCAGCACAGCATATAAACTGGCCCATTTGCAGTCGCTCCCTTCCAGACTGTCAATGCTGCTCATGTCTTTGCTTTCCAGCCAACCTGTGCTTTTCCCTGATCACTTCCTGGTTTTTGTTGTTATCTGTTCCTTACCTTCTCACCCGTCATGCCCCTCTTGGATTTCTATCACTGTTTGGACTCCCGTCCCGTAAGCCTGTTCCTGACCATTGCCTCAGTACATTTCGCCCTCATCCTACCTGCTTGCCTGCTGCGTGTTTGTCTGCATTTCTGTCATCCTCCCTCTATTCCTGGAATTCACCCACCGTGTCAACAGATGCAAAAAAAAAAAAAAAAGAGTGCCATTTTCTATAAAAGTGACAAACAAGTGGAACATGGGGGTGGTTTTAGATAACGCATCCAGCACAACATGAGGGAGGAAAGTGTTTGCACTTAACTGCATTCATTATCACTTCTAATTAGCATTAGAAGTAGTTATGCAAACCTGTTATGAGGAGCCTGTTGTAGAAAGGTTAGCTCTTTAGCTACTGAGGAAGAGTCAAAGATCAGTGGACACACACACAAACAGTATTTAGTCGACCTTGCAGCCTCATTGCCAGCGGTTCCAATGACGAGGCTTTAACAGCTCTATATAAAGTTTTTTTTAATTTTTGAAAGTTCAGTGAACTTAAACAAAACTTGTTTTGCCACATCTGAGCAAGAGTTTTTTTTTCATTATGGCTGGTCTGGAGTGGGACTGGCTTTAAAAAAAAAAAAAGTGTTTTGGTTCATCAGGGATTGAGACGCTAAAGTATTTTGGCAGCGGTCAACAGCTCTGTTTTGGAGAAAAACATTTTGTCATTTACTGTGCGTGGAGATTTCCCAGCAGTGACCTGACATCTCTGACACCAAATTACATTTCAGAAAGGCGACTGAATCCATATCGTCTTGCTTGGAGAGCGGGACACTCTCTATTGCGGTTCTAATTTACATTTCTGGCTGATAAGACAGTTGTACTTTTACATAACTCTTGACTAATACTAAAGCATCATATCCGGAATTTAAAGTAGTCCTGTAGCATTATGATCATCTGCACGCGCTTGCACACACACACTGTTGTTAGAGCTAAAAAGTCTCCTGAGAGCTGTTTTTTTTTTTTTTTTTTTTTTTTTTTGTCCTGCTTATTGTAGAATAACAGGGTCAAACTTGCAGCCAGGCACGGGGAAAAATAATGCAAACATGCACTCCACTAACCTGTTTATTCCCACTAAAGCCACGGAGCATGAAATGCACCCCGCTCCCTCATGACACTACACGAGCGAAACCACAGTCTTTATGGGGCTTATTAGAAAGCCTCCACACTCAGGAGGGAGGAGGGAGGGGAAAGCAATGCCATTCAAGTGTCAAGAAAATATTTTGATCTTTGCTGCAGCAACAAAAGAAAGGAAATCAACTGTTCATCAGCCTGGTAGAAATGGAAAGAAAGAAAGAAAGAGAAAGAAAAAGGCTGCATGCAAAGTCTTCCGCGCCCTGCTCAGGAATAGGCAGGTTTATGAGTTTTTTCCTGTGTCTTTGTCATTTCCCATTATTGTTCTGCATCAATTATACTAATACTTTACTAAGAAAAGCATGCATTAATGCATGCTACTGCACACGGCTGTTATCTCCGTCAACAGGAAAACCTCGTGCATTGAAGAAGCAAAAAAGGAGCTGTTTCAGAAGAGTAATTTTTAATTAGGACTTGCCATTTTCACTCACCCCTTCAGGTTGTCATTGTGGACGCAGGCTGGGGACTGACTGGTCACTAAACCTTGGTCCATAACATAGCATGGCAGCCGTAACTAGACACGGGCAGGCCTGTCAAGCTTTGGATTCCTCCGCCCATAGCCGCATCTGAAAGTTGCATGGAAATAATATCGCAGCAGGATGAACAGCATGAGCCCTATGATCAAGGACATTTTAAACCTGCGTTAAGCTCCACAGCAGCTGACTGCATCAACCGCAAAAGGCGAATAAAATCTCAAACTTTTGTCTTCAGTGTGCAACTGTCCGTCTGTCCTCTGTCTGTCCTCCTGTTTCTCTCACTTCACCTCCTCAGGTTTGAGGTGAGTCAGTTGCTGTTCGGCGTGCGCAAGAAGAGACGGGAGATTCCGTTTGAACAAAAGAAGGAAACACTGTATTTACAGGTTAAAAGCGAGCAGGCAGCAAACAGTGTAATTTCTGCATAAAAGCACCTGTAGATGCACAAATAACACACAGCTCAGTTCTCACTCCCAGGTGTTTTCTCCCTTTTTTTGTCACAGAGCATACACATACAGTATTTTCGCACCATTCGTTTGCTATGGACAGTCGAAACAAGCCAAACAAGCAAACCTCTTTTAGTTTAGTCAGCATCTTCAGGTTGCACACCAGATAATTGGTTCTCATTCCAATTTGCCATATGTTTGACACTGTAACAACCGAATGCTGCATTAACAGAAATGTATTAATTAGTTAAAGAGGTTAAAAATGTATTCAATTCAATTCTATATATATGTATATTGCCGCCATGTTTCACAATAGACATGCACTTTGACTAGCCTCTCACCAAAACTGCGCAACAATAACCTTATTATTGTAATGAGATTAATTTTAATCTGTTACTTTAAGCTCTGGTGCAAATTAGCCTTTTTTTTCCTACATCCTTGGTGTGAATCATCAAATGACGAAGACGTCAGCCGGAAGAGCAGTGTCCACTCAGTTTAGCATTAGCATTTGATCTTTGATTCTAATCTTTTTAAAGGGGACAAAAGCTTCACCAAAAAAATGATAGAGTAATATGAACCACATGATGACAACACTCAGGATGATGCTTCATCCAAACTGAGTCATCGTCAGTGCTTGTCAGCCACCATTTGCTCTAATATAAAATAAAAAAAGAAAGTATAAATACATAAAAAATAAAATACTTTTGCAACCATACCCAAAACACACACACACACACACACAAGTAGGCCAGGGATGTGATGATACCTCGCTGCAGTATGGAAGAATGCTCTGGGGCGCAGACACTGACCTCATCTCCTGTTGACAGAGCAAACCCAAGTCAACCACAGCAACAGAGAGCAGCTCCACGCATCCTCCTATGTACACATGCTCTACATGTGTTTTGATATCCTCTCCAGTTAAAAGTAGTGACCCATTACACTCAGTAGGAGTCTTCTACCCCCTGCTGTTACAGAAAGCCATGTTTTCTTTTTTTCTTTTAAAAGGGAGTTGGCAGTAAAAAGAGAAACAAAAGTGTTGCAGGCGGGAAAAATAACTGATGGTTGCTTCTGAGCAGCCAGCCCTCCTCTCTTTGTGCAACATGAAAAGGCATACTGTAATTCCAAAAGTAAATACATGTTTTCAGTGGGAGCCTTGTTGTCTACGTTTCTCAGGCCTGTCCAAGAAATATCTTTAAAGTATGGAAATGAGTACAGAGGCTTCCTTAAAAACACACAGGCACACATGCGGCTTTACCGCTGTTGCTGCCGCCGCCGCCGCCGCCACTGCTGCTGTGCGTGGCGTATTATTTGTTTGCTTTGCATCAAACCTGGGCTGGAGAATAAGAGATGAAACTGAATTAAACATCATTTTAGGGGGGAGACTAACAGTAAGTACGCCTGCAAAAGTGGAAGTAGAAGTTTCCCGAGAAATTGTGTGAGCACTTTCAGGCTGCGTGAATATGTGAGTGTCAGACATACTGTACCTGTAAGCACATTGGCTGCTCTCTAACTTTCTAAATTCCATTTCATGACACAATGACAGCATCGCCTACCCGTATCTCCCTCCTCTGGCTCCGTCTCTCCATTTCTTGCCGCGCCTCAAACCAGCTGCAATAAAACTCAAAAACCCACTTGGCTCGCTTCCCTTAGCCCCATCTCTGGCTTTCAGAGATGCTCACTAGTACTTAACGGACGATTACAGCACATTATACAAGAGCAAGGAAAATGAAACTGCCACAACCTGTCTCATAAGATGAGTGAGGCTGTGATCTGACTTACAAGCTAACACGTATGTACGTGCCACCTCAAACATGCAAGATGTGGAGGTGAAATTCATATTTGCTTTTATGTTTTTATACAAAATCACTGAAAATCTGAAAATGGCCAGGTCCAAGGGCAGATCACTGTTGATGAGTGACTTGCTGCTGGTTTTCAGCGCCCTGTCGGATGGCTCGGTACCAAGCATCCCATGTGATTTGATGTGCCAGTCATACATAAACATCTTATTAACACTTACAGCCAGTGAATGTATGGGAAATGTCATTTCAATTACAGTGGACAAATGAAGCGATAGTGGGAAATAAAGAAGCGTTACCAAGGCATCATACATGAATTGCATGCTGTAATACGTTCACCAGCCAGTTTAATATTACCAGATAATTGATTACTCGTACATACAGGGAGTCATGTGGTTTATGGCTTCCTGTAAAAGAGAACTGAGGAAATGAGAGAGCTCAGAGATGGTGGGGTGATCTGATCGTCCGTGCCACAACACAGAATACAAAGCCAAACAACAAAAGCAAAACAAGGAAAGAAAAATTGGATTCACACGACATTTACTCAAGGTGAAAAGACGAAGGACAAACAAACACATTTCACGGCTATTTCACCAAGACAATTGTGGACAGGACAACGTCAAAGAACTCGCATGCAACAGAATGGTTCAGAATGATATGTAACAGGCTTGAGTGTTCGTGCTGGACATGCGAGGGGAAGCATCACATTGTGCGATCTGACCCACATCTGAGGCTGCCAAAGCTCGGACCTGTAATGACAATTATGTAATTTACAAAAGCAAATCTTCAGTGGCTGGCGGTGTAGAGATACACATATGTCATGGACAGTAGCTGTGATGTTTTTATATGTTATGGACATCCTGCTAACACCGTCCAATTGGAGTAACAATAAGATATAAATAACAGAGTTAAGAGGAAACTATTGTCAACCAATTCAGCACATATCACGTCATTAACAGGAGCTTTATTATGAACTGGAAAGGCTATCTGTCGTATCTTTTTCTTCATCTTCGTCTTCCGTCGTGAAAATCTGTTTTCCAGTGCATGAAAACAAACAAAGTCCTCCACAATAGTACAGTTTGACTGGTCCAACTGGGATTCAGCCCAAATGATCAGATGCTTCAATCAGACAAGAATTGCGAAAACCACTGTGGACACCAAACTTCCTAAATCACTCACAAATGTTTCTCATTTGTCTTCCTGCTGTTGCTCTGTTGTCTTTTGGCTTATCAAAAATCCCAGCTTCGAATAACTGTTATAATAAGTCAGGGTCCAGAGATGATGGGTCGAAAATAAGATTTTAATTGAAAAATTAAGTAATTAATACAGACAGACAGTTTAACCTGTATTAATTGTGGTCTTCCACATTTGTTATTGTACAGTCCATTTTTAACGTATAAAAATGTAGTAATTAATTCATCTATCCTCTGAACACGTTCACAGCCTAATCCACATTGTCTTAGGTGTGATTCAAATTAAGTTCATTAGGCATCAGAAATCTAATTGAAGCCTGTTAAACTAGGCTTCATTCTGGCTTTTTAATAGACATGCCAACGTCATGAGCACTGCTGTTAAAGCAACTGGGAGTTGCACCTGTGCTTTCTGTTAATTGCTGATGGGCGAATGCGATCATTCAAACAAGCCAAACTCCGAGGTCGAAAATGATGAACCCATTTAACGTCAGCATGTTGTCAATCTGAGCATGCTAATGTTAGCAACTTCCTGTTTTTACACCTTTCCGAGTCAAATCATGGACTTAAAATAATGCCAACATGAAAGTATTTTGCATTGGTGCACGGCAAAATCTGGTGAATATTAATTATATGGACTATTCTATAATATATCCTCATGCTTATCATTTATATTGTTACCAACAAAGGGAGAAGTAGGTGCATCTGTGTTTGATGCAAGTCATTTTTTGTTCACCCATGTGGATTGATACAAATGAAACTCCTAATACTTAACACAACTTGTTCAGCTGTTCAAATTACATAAAAAAGGAAATTGCCACAAAAGGAAGTGATTCAGATCTCAGAAAAGTGTGAATGCATTATGAATGTCAGTTATTTTAAGGACAGTGTATTTTGGCCTTTTGAGAGAGCAGGGGAAGGTCTGTGTTCATGTTCTTTCCTTGTCTTTACATGTGATTTTCTCAGCTGCTATATTCACTGTTTTTTACCCACAGGTGTTACAGGATGTGTCGGCGTCCAGAACTAAAAACAAGATAACGTTTGAAACCTTTTCAAATCAGGCATCATTTGTTTAAAAAAAGAAATAATAACATAAAAGGCATAAAATTAATCAGGGGGTTTCTTCTGCATTTGCTGTTGTAGAATCCTTCATTTGTTTATTTTTACGTATTAATTAATATATTTCTGCACTTAGTTGATTTGTTTTGACTGTGTTACTTCTGGTGTCATCAGGATCTACTGCATATAACCTCTGTACACATTTACACTATAATCTACACTGTCCTACTTATAAGTCTAATTAAAACAGTTCATCAGAGATCTGAAATGTAATTGAACACATTTATTGTCCAATTTTAGAGAGCGGGAAATACCGGAGTACCCGGAGAAAAACCCACGGCGGCACAGTGAGAAATACCACAAAGAGATGTGCTGGGTGTCACTCTTGATTTCTCTGATTCACTGTGCGGCCCGATAATCTTCTGCAACGCTTGACACGTCCTTCACCTGCAGCTGCTGGTGCACTGCTCTTTGGGATGAGCCTCATTGGTCATTGGGTGAAGGCAGCCAGTAAACCTGCAGCCGGTGGAAGGCAGGTTTTTTTTTTCCTGCAAGCTGGGCAGAAGGGTCCATGATGAGAGTCTGCAAACACTGGATGATGGTTGTGTCCACAACTGGATCCTGTGATGATAAGACTACAGCAGCCGCCTACTGCTGATCGTCTTCTGCAGGTCTTCCAGTGCAGCTTTACACAGTTTTTTTTTGGTGCTCTTGATTATTCAGCAGACTCTGGAGATGTTTGAGTCCTTGGTGATCCTTGGTGACTTCAGTTGTTCATCTTCTCCAGGATAGTCTCTGATGTTTTTATTTTGGTTATTGATGGATGAAGAAATGCGTTTCTGTGGTTGGCACTTCGTTGTTGAAATTTGTAGGTGGTGTATTCTTCTGAATTGTTTCTGCTGGTCTGCTGCTTTATGGGGTGAGTAAAAGTAAAATGAGGACACCCAGTAGAGCTCCACTGAAAGCCATGACCTGGATCATGACTTTCCACCACCGAGGGAAGGCAGCAGTCTTTGCGAGGCGGACGGAAAGCTTTTTAATGTCAATTGCAAAGTCTCTACAATGGCTGCGTCCACAGCTGGATCCTGCAACAGGATTACAGTCTCCAGCACACGCCTGCGGCAGAACGTCTTCTCCAGATCTTTAAGCACAGCCTTGCACAGTTTTTTGATGTGCTTGACATCTGGGCAGAATCTTTGGTGGATGGCGAGTCCCTCCATGGTCTGGGTGACCAGTCTTTTTTGTGTGAGTGACCCACTCATCCTGGCTGTGCTTCTGGAGAGCATTACACTTGTTCAAAGGTCTGGCTGTCAGCAGGGTAACAAACAGCTGGAGCTGCTTCTCACTGCAGAAGGATCAGCAGACTCCAAAGATGTGTTAGCTTGGTCCATAGTGACCTCAGAGTTGTCCTCCTTCTTGAGGATTGTCTCTGCTATGCCTTCTTGAGATACAACACCTGTTTGGGCTTCTTCCATTTTCTACAACACGTAGTGGTCTCCAGTACTCAGTAGTCTCTGGTGTAATATCTAATCCTGATGTGATGGCCTATTTATGACCTGTCATCTACCTTCTAATCCAGAACATGTTGCAGAGTTATAAACAAAAACACACTCAAACATACACAGATACACACACACACACACACAACATGCTGTATGAATAATCTGTGTATTGTATTGCACATTTCATAGCATGTTTCATAATATCTCTTGATTATAATATAGCTGTTAAATATAATGTCATCGCTGTGAGCATATAAGTTTGATAACTCTAGCACTTCACTCAAAGCCCTATTTTTACTACTCTCAAAAACATAATGTGAGACTTTAAATAATGTTGACACGATGAAAAGATTTATTTGGACTGCTGCAGTTCTCACCACATCAATCACTGGCGTTTTCTTCCCTTTCCTCCTTCTCCTTTCTCTTAAAAGTGCCCGGGTCCAACTCAATGCCGCACAGCAGCTATCATTTAACACTTAAACTGTGACAACAGCGCGTTTTGGCTGTTCATCACAAAGATTCTGGTAAATGAATATGATTATTAGTATGAATAGGTGCTTTTATGAAGTCAACTTCTTCTCACAATAGCATTTATCTCAGTTATGCTGACGATTAAAAGACATCTGTAGACTTGCTGCATAGCATGAAAATGATGACTAATACCTTTTCCTTATTTCTGGAATAAGTCGCTCAACTGTTGGTCCCAGATTTTATCCAATTCTGACCAATCTTTCCAAATGAGCTACTTTGGCTGCGTTGTACAGCTGTAACAATATTTATAATAAGACAAACAGAAGAATCCATAAATACTGTATAAACACAATAAATATCTCTATATAATAAGTACGGTTGTATCTTTACCTGTCCTGTTGAATTTATATTTTTGTCACCAGCTGTACTGCTATTTATCCTGCTGTTGTATGGAATAAACCTACTGTTTGATAGCTGTTTACCACTCTTATATTAGAGTTGATGGCCTTCTAATAAAACTCGTTATCTATATTTCGCCAGTTATTAAAGATATACTAATGAATACTGAATAGTGAAACATACCATAAGCACACATGTACCATTAGCCCATCTGTAGCACTCTAGTATTGTGTGATATTTCCTTTGCAGAAGGCAATCTGTAATTAATCATAACTAATTTGCAAAACTAATGAGCTCCGATCACCTTTGCCTCATTTCTGGATTTTGATATTTGAAACATCTATTTACAGCAGATAGATGGAGAGGAAATAGTGTAATTAATTTTCATCTTTAACGTTACGATCACAAAATGTCATATTAACTTAACAGTAAGTGTGTTTGTTATGATTACATCATAAGTATTTTTTATGGACACGAGGAAACACAATATCGAGTACAATGTGACCAGGTTCCTTTTAAAGTCCCATATGCAATAAATTTACCAGGCCTATGACAAACTGATCCCACACAAAGCCCTGTCTACTAGAAATACTAAAATCTTGTAAATCCACGACCATGATATGCCATACCTCCCTTGTAAGCATATGATGCAATGCGTATGCAATGTAACGTGTCGCCTCGTTTGACATTTTTCTTAAAATACCTTATTGTGAGTAAATAGAGCATGCATCCCTTTCTCAGAAGAAGTGCTGCATGAAATCAGTGAAAAAGACAACTTTTTCAGACACACTGTCATGGCTGTCAGTTTGCAGGTGGGCTTAATATGAACCCATGTGTTGCATCGAGGCTGGCAGGGAAACCCGTACAGAAGAAAATGATCAGGACAAATTTCCAGGTTGGAGATAATCCTGAAAGGACTGACAGTCTTATAGCGCATCTGTGATTTCAGTGACTGTTTTATTTTATTAAAGAGGAGCATTTGTGCCAGTGCAGACGGGTCTGAAAGAACAATAATTGGAAGAAAGAGTAGGATAACTATACTATAACTATACTATTAATTATATTAGAAAAAGAATGAAAAAATATCTGTATCTGTTAATTTAAGCATACCATTAATGATGTATATTTGATCTGTGCCCTCCTTCGAGAAAGTGAAGGGGCACAACATAAGTTTGTTGTCCTTTTGTTCTTGCAGCAGAACAAACATTATGTCCTTGTTGCTAACGCTAGTGACTGATTCGTGCAGGTGTTTTCATGGACACAGGTGTTGGGGAGCTGGTGTGAATATAAAACATGTTACTTGCGTCTGTACATTTAAACAATAACACTCAAATCTACCAGAGACATGTCAGATAGACTCCCATGACACCACACTTCTCATGATGTCAGCAAACAACATATTTTGTTTTGCCTTGTTTTGATTGCGAGACCCCTAGTGGCAGAACTGACATTCTGTGCCTTTAAACAAATGCAGAATTACAAATGTTTTGTTCATTTGTCGGTTTTGATATGTTCTCTGTTAGTGAATGAGTCAGTCTGCTGATCTTCCGTTGGTATAGCAACACGACGTCATCATAAGAAGTTGTCCTCTCTTTCCTGGGCTTTTTTCCCTGACTCACACCAATGCTGAAAACATAGGAAGTGCATCCATGCATCCCTTTTCTCAATCACAACAGGGCCGCCTTCGATGCATCAGTTGCAGTCATGCATGTTATACAACCCCACACTGCACACTTATCCTCGATCATGAATAGGTTTTTAAAGTACGCAATGGCAAAACCTGGCAAATTAGAAGTTAGTTCATCATTCCAGACTTTGATCCAATCCCATTGTAGATAGTGGAGTCATTTGGAGGAAAAAAGACAGTCATTTCCCTCCTAGAAAGTCACACGGAGCATTGAGCGTTCCCTTATTTAATGGTTCAATAGCGATACCTACTCCCTCCTGTTTGAGAGCATTGTTTCCCTATGGTTATTGCACCATCAGTTACCCCTGCGGATGCCTGGATGACATAAATGCATACTTCCCATGCCAGCCGAGCAAATTAAACTGAATTGAAGGTGGAGAGAGAGAGAATGGGAGATTAAGTGAGAGATTGCCCGGAGAGAGACAGAGAGAGGCAAAGAAAGAAAGAGAGGGAGAGAAAGATTAAGCGAGAGATTGAATGAATGACTTGCAATCAGGAGTAAAAGAGGCCATCTCAGTCTCTCTTTGCCACCATGCACACACACACACATACAGGTTTGTCTTGGAACACTTTTGCGGCCAATTTCTCCTTTATCTGTGAAGCTTTAGCCTTACTTTAGCTTTGTATGCATGAAATTAGCCTTCATTTTAATCTAGACCTATTTACAATTCCAAACTTATACCGTACTAATATTTAATTGAACTTCCACCGGTCCATTTCCTCCAGCATGATGAGATGTTGTTTAAAATTTAAACTAATCAATCGACATTAATTTATAATAACACCTATGATTCTTCATTTATTTCTCATGGAAATGGCGTTTAAACCCTGCTGTTTTATTCCGATGCAGACCTCGGTCAAAACTCTTAAAGGAATACTCAGACACTTTGGGAAATTTGCTTATTTGCTGTCTAACTGAGAGAAGATGAGGAGATCAATACCAATTTCATCTGCGCGTTCAATTCAGAGGTGGCTGCACGAGGTATTTAACCTAGCTCAGTACCAGGTGTGTGGCAGGGGGAGACATCGATGCAGTCGTAGAATGTTCATATCTAACTCTTTGTTAGACTCGTGGCAAGTAGGCCAATTGAGCCCAAACCTATTCTCAGCATAAGCCCTTTAAGACAATTCAAACAGTGAAGCAGAGTGAGGACTGGCAAAGTGATACGGCTTAGAAGATGTAAAGCCAAAACTGCTTCTGAGCATAAGAATGTACTTGCACGTGCACGCATGCATCAGCTCATACACACACGCTGTCTTACAGGAGGGTCAGCAGGGAGATGTGCGCTGATCTTCTCAGCCTTGATAGCGCAGCACAAAAGCAGCATTGTTCACCGTCGGCAGGCGCCCACCGTCTCGGGGGGATGAAAGAGAGGGAATAATTGCTTACCCTCACACCGAGTGTAAAGTGTGTCTCCTCTCAGCAGCCAGGCATGATGGTGGTGATAACAGCACTTCTTGCACGAGACTCTGCCCCCTCCACCTCCTCACAGAGGAAGACAACACACCGCTGTCCATGTTCACCGCTGCCACAGCGAACACATGGAGGGGCCCCCCTTGGAAAATGGCACCTGCTGATGTAGATCTGTGCACATGCTGTGGAGAGGAGCACGCTCAGGGATTGGAGATGCGCTCATTAGGACGCCACACACATGGATGCAAGCAAACAGGTTTCAATCTTGCCTGTGATCTTTACGGCAATCCGTCCCATGCTTCATTCTCTCTCCCCTGTAAACAAATGTGGAAATGCCGGCGTGCATTTCAAAAGCATGCACACAATTTATACAAACAGATACACATCTCCAGTGGTGTCTGTCTCCACTGCGTATCTTTGTTCCTTTCCCTCTCTTGTGTAGAAAATGCTATCTGCAAATACGCTGATGTTGTCACTGTTGCATTACACACACACACACACACACACACAGCATGTCCAAAGGGCTCCTTGGGGTAAATATGTTTGGAGCCATCATGCCTGATCATCTAATCATGACCGGGCCTTTAGGGAGCAGAGCATGCCTGCTTTTTCCCTCACCATACATGCTGATAACACAGTTCTTCCACAATGCCCTTCAACGCCACAGATTCATATCTCAGAGGCGGTTTATGTAGCTACAAAGACTGACTGAATAAAGTGCTGCTTTGCACATTTTCTGTTTTAGAAGGAGATAATTGATGTCGTTTGACTTTTTTCCATCACTGCTAATATTTCTTGAGGAGACTCGGGTGACTGTTTGGCACATACGATTTGGTCAGGGCAGCATCCCACAACCCTGATGTGAACTAGGGAAAACATGGTGGTAACATTGCCATTGACTAAAAACAGAATCCCATCAGTGATTGACATCTCCAGATTGATCAGATGGCTTTTTAATTAATTACTTCTGCTAACAAAGCTAAAAAGTCCTGCATGCAAATTTTGTCCCTTGCAAATGATCAGCAGCAGCCGTATTTGTTCTACTGGCTGCATCAGTGGAGTGAAGCATTTCAAATTCCATCATTTTAAAACAACATAATACCAAACGATCACAAAAAGTAATAGTTTAATCAATATTATTCCTAATATGGAATTGACAGGATGGAGTGTTTTTGTGTTTTCGTCCAAGAAAGTGGGATTGTGGGTAAAAAAAATACCTATTAAAAAAGCTCAGCTCACAGTACGAACTGACTGCAGATGAAGCTGTGAAAAGCCAGAAACCAGCGGTGAGAAAGGCTAGACTACATTAAAACGGTCTAATACAAGGGGTCTTCCAGTGCACGGATCTGGAAAGTTGCATGTAATCACATTAATCACAGAATAGGGCTTCACGGGTAGAGCAACAAATGCACTGTGCATCAACAACAAACGTGCATCTATTGTGGAAACGGATGAGATGATTGAACATGGAATCCCTGCTTTTCCCGGTTTTTCCCTCCCTGTGTTCAAACCCAAGTTAGCACCAGTGTTTGCAGCTACCGTGCACTATGTTGATTTTGTGTAAAACGATGGCTGGTGTGTGTGCGGAGAGGCAAAAACGTTCTGGAAAAGGAAACTTGTGGCACTGAACCATGCATGAAACCTGACAGATGTATCTCCAATGCACCCAGGCATCTTGGTGATTTCTTCCAGTTATGGCTTACATCACCAACATCCAGGCCACCACTATTTCCTGTTAGTAAAGCCAGATGGATATTGTGCAGTGATCTCTGCTCTCTGTCACTCTGCTGATCTCATTTCCTTTTCCCAAATTTAACCGATAAATGAGTTTTCTACCTCTGTGACATATCATAGAACTGACAGGTTATTGCAAATATTTCAATATTTCAATTATGATACAGGTCATATTGAAGGCATAGTGCACTTGGATATTCCTTGGCTGGCCTTTTTGCCAGATTTTAGGAGCAATCTATTGACATGAACACAGAATTTGCATCTCAGTTGGAGCTTGATGAAGATACAGACAACCTTACAATTTCAAAACTTACGTTCGACAAGTCCTTAACATTAATACTGCAAAATACAACATTTGTAAATCCACAAAGGCATTTTCTGATCTGACGCTGACAGTTAAAGTTTGGTCAGATTTCAGTAAATGTAACTAAAGAAATAAGAATCTATTGGGTAAGCTTGGAGAGTGATCAAGGTCAAGGGTTGAGAAACCAACACTGACTGCTGGGGGGGGGGGGATGGGATGCGAACTGCAGCTTGTGTGTCAAAGTCCAACACTTTGTTTTACCCGGTACGCTGATTATTCCATCCTTTTCTCCTTATGGACACGAGTCATAATTCCGACAGCTGCGAGAGAGCTTGTACATCAACACATGTCGTTAACGGGCATTTGCTAAAACGACTGATGCTGCCATTTTTCTTCGGACGACAGTCTCCAAATTTGCCTCTGAGGGCAACAACACCGATTTGCGACTGAAATATTAACCCGCCATTTTTCATCGCGGCGTCAGCTTGCAAACGTCTTCTCGGCCTTTTCTCCATCATTTGTTGACCATTAATAAAACATCCATCCTACACAGAATGGAAATAGATCAATTTCTCTGACAAGTGCCGCGTCTCAGAAGCAAACCCACACAGCTTGTCCTGTTAGTTAATGATCTAGATGGAGGCTTTTAGGTTTCTCGCCATAACAGCAACACTTTCACTTTACAGTAAGTACACATTGATCTGTAAACACTCTTTCCCTGAATCCTGACCATTACTGTATCCTGCAGGCCTATGAGCTGCACATGATGTGTAAAATGATTGTCTTCACTTGACTGTACAGCAGCTGCATTCTGTGCGATTGCTTTTTAGTGACAGCATGACATGCGAGCTTGTGGCCATCCGTGCCCCCTTTCACGCATGAATAACAATGACATTATGTTTTTGGCACCGGAGATATTACCAATAATAAATTAATCTGACACGATAAATGGCGCTGCACATAAAGGGACACTGAAACACGTTAAAAGTCTATAGGTTAAGACCGACTTCATGCTCAGGATGCAGACGGCATAACCATCTGGAGTCATGTGACAAAGGGAGTTTCATTTGCTCCATGACACTGACTTGCAACAGAGCTTGCCATATCATTTGAAACGGTCATTTGTTCTCCTCACTGTGTTGCCCACTTAGGATGCTGCAGGAAATATTAATCTGTATTACACAACATAACGCAGAAGCATGGGCGTGCACGTCTGCCGAGGCCACTGAGCTCAGCTCTCTTTAGACAGAGACCGACAAAGTCTGAGACGGAGCAGCATCGGTGGGGATATTTCAGAATAAGAGTCGGTTCAGGAGAAAAGTTGTTAAAATCAGCAGTGACATGAACTAAAGCTCCTACTTCAACTTTGCATTTAAAGTTAACATCACTCCTGTTAGCAAAATGTTGGAGGAGACAGGTGTTGTTTTTAAATAAAGGTCGGCTTTTCCAAACTTCATCTGTAAGTCGAGGGGTTTTGATTTCAAGCCAAGACTAAAATGCACCCAGGGAGACTTTATTTGTGGGTGTATAACAACCGTTGTCACATCTAAAGCAACCAAATTTACTTGTGTTCAAACAACTCTCCATCTGGTCTTTTATGCCAAGTTATTATTTGTGAGTTTGATGGAAATGTGATAATGCGCTCCCAACAATAACAAACAAACAAGGGAGATGGCTTCTTTGGCGTGTTGGCTTTTTTCATGTCTGATTACACGGCACACTTGATTTGTCTCATTTCAGGGATGAGCAGGACTGAGATGGTAGCGCTGTGATTCGGGGGCTCGGTACCATCAATTCAATTCAATTAGTTTTAATTAGCGCAATGGAGAGAAAGAGGAAAAAACAACAACCTCGCAGGGTCCTCCAACAATGAAATGAATTACTCATGAGTGAAAGCTTATCAAATCAGCCAGCTTTATATGTAGAGAATATTAAATCAAGGCGCTGGAAGACATAAGACTGGAATGAGTTATACTGATATTTAAAAGGCATGAAATCTCTATTGGATTCAAATCAGATCATGATAACAGGCTGGCGCTTATTTGATGGTATTTGGTGTGTTATACACTCATTTGACATCTGTCTGCTGTGAGATATTTTCATTTATTTTTAAGGTGGAGCCTTCGAATGTGAGCGCCGGCTCGCGTTTAGTGGGAGCGCAAATCCAGCAGTGGGAGCAGAGACGCGCAGTTTTGTAAAAGTCATATATATAAGTTTCAAAGTGTCTTTAAATTAAGAGGTCCTCGTTGTGACTCTTTGAATATGAGCAGTTTTACCAAAGGAGTTCTACATTTTTTTTTATGTCAGTGCATGTTTTTCCCATTTCTCTGCTGTCCCAATAATCATCTTGTAACCCTTTTGGTTTCCTCAACAAGTCCTGAGCTCTACCTTAAGTGTCATGGTTTGAGTTTGAATTCTGTTTTTGGTTGTTTCCTCTTTTATTTTGGAGAGTATTTTCCTCATGTGTCTCTGTGCTTGTTTCCTGTTCCTCCCTCCTGTCACGTTCACCTGTGTCATTAGTTGATCAGTATCACCTGTGTCTTGGCAGCTTTCCCTCCCTGATGTCTGGCTGTTCCCGGAGTTTTGGATTCGTGCTCTCTTGGATTCTTTTTCACATGGACTTTAGGACTTTGTTTCAGCTCGCCCTAACCCATGTAAGCTTTGTTATTTTTTTTGTACTACTCCAAGCTCCGAGTCCTGTTTGGGTCCATCTCCCAGTGCTTTTCTAACATTAAAGTTAGAACGCACTGTTTTACAGAATGGACACGTTGCATGCATCTGTGGAGATATCCTCGTCCTGAGAATCTGCTGGACACCAGACCAGTCTTAACAAGGGTAAGGCATTTTTTTGAAAATCTTTATATGCACATATGATAGGATTATTAAAACAAATCATTGAATAACAAAATATAAAGACTAAAAATCTAAAAAAATCAACTCAGCTTTTTAAAAATAATTTTTATTTTTGGCCTTCTCTGAGAGAGAATCATTCCAATACATGGCCACTTCACACGGAGCGGCGTTCTTTAAAGCGGCCCTAACCATTGTCACTTACTAGGCTTTAGCTAATGCTGTTTATTATTTGTAAATGTTATCCTTGAGAAAAAGGTTATGTTAGAATACACGCTGCACTGTAGAAAGGTTAGAAAACTACACACCAGCCTGTCTTTCACCTTCAGGCGGGACGAACAAGCGTTCTCTCTCTCAGCTTCTTTCTCTGAACAGTTCAGCCCGTGCACAGCCTGTGACCCTTTTAATATGCTTGGAGATATAAATAAGTAGCCAATTTTAATAGCAGATATTGCATTTACCTCTGCCTGTTTCAGTTGATGTTTTGCCCATGTGACTAGTCAAGCATCAGTTTCTTAGGCCAGTGCATCGGACTGTTACATAAAATATCAATGCAGTGCTCAAAAATAGAAAAACAGGCATGGAGAGCAGAGTTGAGAGCAGAAAATGTAAAACAGGGCTCTGATAACTTTGACTGTTTGTATCTTGATTCATCCCAGCTCAGACTCATGTACTGTGCATACAGACGTACCCTAAACTGCAGTGTTGCCGCTTTCTGCATTGGCGATGGGCCACCTGCCCTCTACCAAAACAGTTTTTTTAATCCAGCCTTTTGGCCTGAGAAATTAATTCCAAGAGGTGCCAATATTCTTTTGACAGGCTCCTCTCACACCACGCTGCTCAATAAGCCTGTGATTGATGCGTCGCCTCCAGATTCATTGACCAGGACTGTGATTTCTCTGTCGACGCGCTGCCCGCCTCTGACGTAGACCTTTAAGGCAGAACATGCTGATGGCTAGATGGATGGCAGTCACTGTAAAAGTGCTCCAAAGACACATTATTGACTAAAGTGTCGATGGCGTACGAATGTTCAGTGGTTCCCAGTGGTTTTTGATTGATCACCCGCTAAGGCGTAAACCAGCCATTTATATAGCTGATTTTGAATGCTTATTGTGGATATTACCATGGCAACATAATTGGTGAGCTTGTAGCCTTATCTATGAAACACCATGCAACACTGACCCAAGCCGATGTATCCTGTAAATGAACATAACGGGATGAAATCAAGACTTCCACTGTGACAATTTGCTGACATGATGTGGGACATGACGAGCAGGTCCGGTTGCTCTCCCACTGAGGCAAGACAGAGCAACAGACTACAGTGAGGCCATGGAAGGTTACTAATGAGGAACTTTGTCAGCCCAGTGTCTGACATGATGAGAGGGGGAAATTCAGAGAAAGCGGGTGGGGGAGAGAAATGCAGTTTCAGCTTCAAATGGTCTCCCTGACTCAAACGACCCCCCCCCTGCCCAAATCAAATGGTCCCACTTGCACAGGTGACACCTTGTTTTTGCCAGGAGCTATGGCGATGGGCCAGTCTTTAGGGTAACATGTGGCGGTGCAGCAGAAAGAGAATGGCTCAGTTAGCCAGCCCCGATCCCATTTATTGTCTATAGAACAGAATATACGCTGCAGCAGCTCGGAGCCCTGCTGGTTTTCATTTAGGCTATTGATTAGCCTCCAATTTACACTCAGGATGCAAACTTAATGCATTTAACTAGCTAGAGGAACAAAACACGCAGTTCTCTTTGGACCTGGAACATCGCAGAGATTCAAATCCAGTTGGCACATGAAAATAAAGCTTTGCAGCCATGGATATTCAGATTATATCATCAAATAACTCCAGCTCTGCTTGAACAAACAGCCCTGCCTCCCTACATCATCATACCATATCATGCCTTTGAACACATCTGATATATAACTAACTGAAGTTTCCTTCGAATCTGGAAACTACAGTGGCATTTTTGGAATATTACAGCATTTGGATGATCAGAAATCCAGAAGTTTGCAGTCTTAAATCCCTTTGTACTCAAATCCACTTAAACTCTATCACATCCTCTCCTTATCTGTATGATACTGTTTACTCTTCAGTTTAGCCTATCGTAAATCTTTATGAGGGCAGTGCTTGTGAATAAAATTAGGATTATATCGTCTTTGGAGCTAAATGTGACCTTTTTAGTTTGCCTCGCCCCTTTCTGATGATGATCAAATGGAGCTCATGGACCCACTGTGCTGTTTACATAATTGCCTGCAGGAATGTCTGAGGGTGTGGACAGTCATTAGCAAATAATAGCAGCAGAGCAGTTGATAGTTGTATCTTAAACAAATAAGTGTGTGACTCATTAGTAAATGCCCCGTTTTGACTCAGACAATGTAGTTTATATAATGAGGTTCAGGACAGGGCAGGCTGTCATCTTTCATATCGTTGCTGGAGGCAGCTGTGACCAGCCCTTACAACTCTGCTCTCTGGGTGTATATATTTTTTTTTTTCCTTTTCATCTCAGTTCCTTGTTTGATTTCAGCTGATCGAGATCACGTTTTACTATCCACAGCCTGTCAGGTGCGACCGCTTGCGCAGAAAAGTGGAGCATTTTAAACGGCACATCCAGCATCGCCCTCCCATCTCCCTCGCCCAGGGTGAAGTAGCCTTCTCCAGCCGGAGCGGGGCGTGTCTCTGTGGGCGGCCTCCTCAGTGCGGTGCCGCTGCTGATGCCGCTGTGTCTCCCCATTCGAGTGGATGCAGGTGGAGATGCGTCAAAGCACCCAGAGACACCCAGCAGCATCCACCAGAAGCAAGGCGGCGGGACCTCCACAATAAAAGTCCCGGCGATACGCGTCAACCGGAGGGCTTTTCATTTGAAAAGGGGAATCCGAAGCTGCGCCATCCGCCTTCTGGCTGGCTTGACAGCAGGGATGCAGGTGGAGCGACTCGGCCAGGACCGTTCACATCTGTCTTGAAGGAGAGAAGGGGGGAAAGAAACCCTGCGTTCTGGTCTGCTCAACGCTCTGGATAAAAAAGAAAAAAGAAACGCAGACGCGTAAATTGCGCCCAGGCTTTATCCAGGGATATTTACAAACCTGCCCAAGTCTGGAGAATAGGCTAATATCGGAGGGATTGCCGCAAAACACAAGTAAGGACTTTTTCTCTTCTTTGCTGTGACTGTATGCTTCTGTGCGTTCCCTTCTGACTGTGGGGTTTTTGTCACTCTCCGCGAATGCTCTCCACGCGATGACAGGTGATGTCGGCGAGAAGAACATAAATAAAAACACAGACTCCCACAGTCCAGTAATGAGCAATTGTTGGCTTTGTTTTGGTGAGAGGGAGCCAGCAGCAAACGATGCGTAATGGGTCAATATTTGGAGGAGAATTGGGAGGCGAGTGGATTTGGGGGTCTGCTGTTTGTTTTCTGCGGCTCCGGGAGCAGACACGTTGAATTCGGTGTGGGAGAAAGGACGGGCATGTATGGGGTTTTTTTTTTTTTTGAAGCCACGCGTGACAGCAGCAGCGGAGTGGGGGAATTCAGCAAAAAAAATAGAAAAAAAAGGAAAATCTCACTTATGCTCGGTGAAAGTCAGTTTTTGTGCTTCTGTGGGCTGTGGATGTGTTTACGCAATGTCCAGGCGACTTGTAAGGGCTTATTGTGACAGGTTCCATCACTTCTACATGTGCCATATTTCAGTTTCAATAGCCCAGATAATAAAACACAGCCTAAATTGCAGCGTGTTGTGTGTTTTTATTGATATTTCATGTGGCCTGATTGTCACACACGCAGCCTGCTCACTTGTACGTGTACTTCTCCTTCACTCCAAAATCTCTGGATGGGAAATTTGCTGGAATTTTACCCACCAGAGAGTCGACTCACGATTTCGCCATCATCTGTTGGGGTTTATTGTTTTTAATCTACCGTTTCACGCGGGGTTATCTATAAAATGCTACAATAAAATCTTTATGACACGGGAAATTAGGCCACCGGAGGGTATACTTTCTTTACTGAACAGCTGCATTGCAATTGGCTGCTGAAGGGCAGAATGGCTGTGGTCCGACTCTCTGGCGGCGTTCACGCTTTCTCAGAAGTGTTTTTTTTTTCCCCAAGAAAATGCGGTCAGCGCGACGTGTTAAAATTGCACGCGCGTACAGTACGTGGACATTTGGGGCTCCGTATTGCGCCGACTATACTGCGACTGTATGCGACTCCTGCGCCACCGTGTCGCCAAACGCCCACTGGGGTGCGTAACGGCGTCTCTACACAAAATCCCCGCACCAGAGGATACATAACAAGTAGCACAAATCGGTGGATCCCCGATTAGGAGCTGCTAGTGGGGCTAGTTCTACTTACAGTAATGAAACCGCGCTGAGGTTTCCTTTGGTTCAGCGCAGAGGCGGATGGCAAGGACGCGACCACAGAGAGGAGGAAAGCAGACACCACAGTCCCCGTGAACGCCAGTGGGGGAAACTGACCCACTGTCTTTTTAGAAAAACGCCGCGTGCATTTTCTCACAATAAACACGAAACCACTGGCTTGTCATTTTTCACAATATTTGCATATTGATCTCTCGGCTAAAAGCCCGTCTGCCTTGTCGGGCTGCGTGGCAACGTGGTTCTTCCTTTTCCAGTGGGGGGGGGGATGGCAGTGAGAGACTTTGAGCTGGCAGACTTTGATGACAAAAAGATTCCCACACAGTGCTCACAGACAAGAAGTTTGATGAATACAGAGGAGCGCCCCAGCTCTGACTTGAACGTTCTGAATCGAAGACCTTCGGGAGGAAAGTGCAATACAGTCAGGATGATTGGCTGAACCACACACACAGGAAGTGGTAGTTCTTATTGAGCCGGCTGTCTTCTTACCGATGCAAATGAATGCTGGGAACCAAGCAAGGTGATGTGACTCATTTCCCAGTGTCAGTCCTCAGGCCAGAAAAACGTGGGCTCGCGATACCCAGGACGCAAAGGGCCACGTTGAAGGACTTCACTCACACTTGACCCCCGGGTCAAAAATGTATTTAATTTTAATTTTCTCCTTTTTTCCCCCCAGCAGCCACCTTCACTGTCATTCAAAGCAAATGAATGATGGCACCAGTAATGCTTTTTCAGTTTGGCATCCAGCTGTTAATTCCCAATTGGAGGAAAAAAAAAAAAAAAAAACTCTCACAAAAATGACTCCACCATTAACTCAGTCTAACGACTCATAGTTTTGACAATGGCTTTGGAAATACCTAAATAGCTTCTCCCCTTTATTATAATACACGCTGAGCAGACACTGACAGCAGAAAATGGGCCCATACATGATTCCACTTTTGTTCTCAGGGCTTTCAGTGCACTTCATGAAGGGTGCTTAACATTGCCTTTGTGGGTTGAGATGACTTATAATAATTGCAAATTCCCCTGCAATTTGAATAATTTCTCCAGACCTTTTCACTGTTTGTTATTCGGTGAGTGCAAGAAGTGGATTTGAGGTCCTGCGCTTCTCTTTGTTTCCGCTCATCCCTCTGACACGAGGCTTCCAACAACTTTCCTGAATACAAATCTGCAGCTTTTCAACTCAAATGCCATCATTCTGGGTCAACACACAATCGGCGTGCCATTTGAGCGGCGCAGAAAAACAACGCCTTTTCAGATGCATAATGCGACTTTTGCACAAGGTGTCCGCCGCGTGGGTTGCTGTGGGTTTAAAGTGCGGACCCAGTTTGCCCGAGTTCATCTCAGAGAATGAACTTGATGAAGGAGCTGGATCTCATGTGACTTATAAGATATTCAGTCTCATGCTGGGTATATTTAGGCCAGGCGCAACCCTCGAAGCAGCTGTCAGATTGGAGGCATCAGTCAGAAACTCTCCCCGTTCACAGGTCAGTGTTTTGAGCAGCTGTCATTTTCCCCTGACAGAGAGCCGAGGCACTGTCTTCTAGCTCACCTCTATCAAAACATAAGCGCACACACCAGCCCCACGCCGCTCCCCGCCCCGCCGCGCCCCTCCAGTTTACCGCCACAGAGACTCAGAGAGCGAAATTGGAAGAGAAGAGAATCAGAATGGGTAATCTTCCTGTAATCCCTCGCACGGCAGCAAAGAGAGCAATCTGCCTCATTAACTCACTCTTCTGCCGTTTGCCGTCTGGCCCTCATCCATCTTCCCGTCCATCCGTCCACCATCCGCCTGCAGAGTGGGAGAGAGGAGAGGTTAAGGGGAGCTTAGGGGAGCTATAAAAGAGGCAGATGCTTTCACTTGCATGAAAAAGGGGGAGGAAAATGAAAGATTTCTTCCTACTCCTCCTCACGCCCTCCATTTTAGCTGTGGGGGCCATGATGAGGGAAGACATGCTCGGCCTGCTCTCCCTCCCGCCCCTCTATTGCTTTTTTCCTTTGATTAAGCAGCGGCAGGGTAGACATGGTAGAGCCTTTGATGGAGAGATGGACTGAAGGACCTCTCATTGTCTTCGAGTGATTGCATGGATGGATTTGTGGGCTCGAGAGAGAGGAGAAGTCAGTAGACAATGAAAAACAGAAGGGAAGGGAGGATACAGCATGGCCCGACGATCCGATCAAGTTACGCCCTTTCCTCCTGTGCGGCCACGCCGGTAGGATATCCGAGTCTAGATCGGGACTAATATTAGACAGTCTGGCAGGACATTTATTACCGAGGATGTCAAAGTTTGTACATCTCTTGTCGTGCTGTTGGCTGCAGAGGGGCGGGGGGACGCACAAAATAGTCTTGTGATGGCACCATTTTAGTTCAAAGCTCCATGCCGCCTTGTACAACTTCCCACTTTGGTTTTTCTAATTGAGAAATAGTTGAGAGACTTGGGTGTTGAAAATCCTGGATCTGTGCCACATACTCTACTGTATTCCACAAAGACTGGGTCATGAATTCATTCAGCACAGCTCGTAAGTACATCTGAATCTTGGATGAGGGGTTTTTTTTCACTTCTCTCAAATAGTTGAAAGTATTGTAATCCCAGCCCCCTTTTTTCATATCTGAGTAACCCCCTCCCCCCCAAAAAAGCATCCACTGCCAATGAATTAATGAAGACGTTCTTTGTAGCCTCCAGTGAGAGCCTGATTTTGAAATATTTGCATTACCATATTGCTCGAGCGAGAGCCTCAGCGCTACAGTCGAGCCTGGAATTTCTAAAAGAGAATGTGAGAGTATCAATAATAGGGAATTAAAACAGACATTTCAGGCCACTTTGTCATGTCTGCACCTCGTCTCGACTCAAATGTCACCTCCCTCAGGTGTCAAGCCGAACTAGACCTGAGAGAACTCTCGGCCTGAGAGATTTTAAGGGCCAGCTTATGTTTCAGGTGTGGGACGTATCTCTTTAGTACCCGCCAGTGAGCTGTTTAACCTAAATTACTCCAGCGCAAAGGCAGCTGCTGTTTCTCAGGTTTAAAAATAACAGCCCAGACTCCCCTCCTCCCCACTTGGAAGGGCACGTTCCGGACAAAATGAGCTGACGTAACCCCGCTGTTGATGATGATGTATCGTGTTCACCTGCAACCTGAAGACAGTCCCTCCTCTCGCAGTCAGTAGTAAACACTGGTGGCTTTTTGCACTGCGCAGCCTGTTAGGCCAACCTGCTCTGAGCCTCAGTTGGCATCGCGTCATCGCCATGCGTTAGTGCCGAAGACTGCCCCCCACCCCCCCATCTTTATCTGAACTGCACCCATCAATTCCAGGGTGTGCTAACATGTGGTTAGCCGTGAAAAGGATCCTATTTCAAAGTGGAGCAGGTTGCATAACGGGGATATAGGACACAAAAAAACCCTACATAGGAGTTTTATGCTCATAATTGAAGAGTGGGTGTTAGTAACTAATCCTCATGCTGTGGGATATCACTCATCCACACTATTTCTAGTTTTGCATAATCATGCAATTTGTTTGCATAACACTCGCATATCTAACTACACAATAGCATTTGCATCCAAAGACAAGTGCTGGACATCACCATCAGTCACTTACTTGCTATTTGCACAGAACCTTATGCAATCAAATGTAAGCTAATCCACAATAAGCCCATTTCCCCCCTTTTCCTCTTAGGGAATGTTTAATTAATTTATCCTATGGTCAACAAAGCATTTTATGAGACTGTTGTCCCACTGGAACAATATACAGCATTTTCCAAGAATGCAGGGTATATAGACAGTCCAAGGAACGTCACACATGAGCTGTAGCTACAGCTGCGGACATACAAGCCAGACAGGCTTCCTCAGACGCTCTATCAACAATTCTAGTGTTTCTATTTATGTTTTTTTTCTTTGAGCTCCTCCTCCCAACTCCTTAGCCGACTCTCAGCAGAGCACCGCGCAAAACTCCAAGTATTGCTTTCAGTCAAGTACCCTTAAGAGAACTGCACTCCTCCACAGTTGATTTATCTCCTAGAAATCCATAAGGCCTATGCTCGTCCTGGCATGAATGAATATATCTACTTCCACCCCCCTCCACCCCTGCAGCCAAATCAACACATGATGTCCAAACTTGGGCTACACAAGATAAAAACCCCACAGCTACATTTTGAAATGTAGCTATTTCCAATACCAGAATGCACCTGTTCCTTACGCTCTATTCACTGGCTGAAATTAGGTCTGGATTGTCCCCACCTGTGGGAAGGATGGGCTGAGCCTCAGGGGGCACTCGGGGGCTGATGGGGGTCATGATATTGAGACGCTGCCTACTGCTGCGGCCACGGCCACACTCAGCCTCTGCACGACAGCACTTTCCCCGCCAGGCGATGGAGAGGGACGGCTATTCTGCGTGCCACAATGGCCACTTCACTGCAGAGAGGCAAAGGCTTTGGCGGGGCACAATGGGTCCTTTTAGAGAGGTGGTGCTGCTGCTGCCGGGGCCTGCATTGGGTTTGTGCAGCCAGCGTACCTTCATCAGGCTTCTCTTGTCACCGATACGATGGCGCTCTGTTTGCAGACAGCCACAGGGCAGATTGTGGGAATAGCCACCATTTATCCCATAGAACTCTCACGTCGAGCACTCTCAGCAGCCAAGGACGTAGGTTGAGCAGACAGGGTCAAACAATTACCCAGCACTATTCTCTCAGTTGTAATGAGCCAGGAATAGAGAAGCGCAATTGAGCGATGACTGCTGACACCATTTTGTGATTCAAAGGAGAAACACAGAAATGAAATGGGCACTAAAATTCAATCACATTTGGCTTTATTGTGTTTTTATAGTTGTTATGTATCTTACTCTCTTTGTTTTTTGTTTTTTTTGCGGTGGAAAATTGAATGTATGATGGCTACGGTGTTCATTTTTATGTTCGCCATATGGTCTGCCTCAAACTTTAGTTTTAAGAGCTTTCTCCAGTGTCGATACAGATATTTTTTTTCTTCTTTTCTGGCCATTTTCCCGTTTGTCAGGAGTAAATGAGGCCCCGTGTCACACTTGTGCCGATCTGCTACTTCGGCTGCCGCTTTCCCGGGTTTGAAGGCGAAAAGTGGAGACATGAAGGCTCAATGTGTCAGAATGATGGTTAGAGGAACAGAGGAAGAGGAGGAAGGAGGGGGGGGACATAGTCCCAGGCCATCCGTCCCTCCCTCCATCTCAGTCCAGCCGTTTCAGTCCAACCATCCATCCAGATAGCTTTAGTGAAACTTGCTGACTAACTGCTCTGATGCAGTGCAGGCTTTTCTTTAGTCTTTTGGACCACATCCCTCTCCATACTTGGACTTTTTTTTTTAGCTTTCAGTGCCCACAGTTGCACAAGTTTTCTTCTCCAATCCTTTTTTGATTATTGGGATTGAGGTAAAAGATGTCACGGCTCAAATGTCACCACAAAAAAAAAAAGAATAACACCACCTGCAAAACATGAAACACCATGAGCAGTATGTCACATTACTGCACAGACTGGTTGAATCACCACCCCAGCACCGTCATCACAGATGATAAGCTGTGGAAATTCTTGTCATTATGCAACCTAAAATATTATTATTACCAATACTATTTTCAATTAATCAGTATTTAAGAGCATGCCTGGGTTAGTTTCAACAGTCGGAAGATGTTCAAAGCTGCAGCCTCTCAAATCATGGCCCAGAAATTAAATAAGCCCAGATCTGATTGTTTTGGGATCAGAGCCACTCTTCCCATCAATGGTGCTAATTGTGGGGGTTTAGCACTTACCAGGTTTCCAAGTCTCTCTCTCTCTCTCTGTCGCTCTCTGGCTTTCTGTTTCTATGTCTCTTTCCCATTTCCAAATGGAGCAGTCCAGGTTTCATCAGTGTTTTCCCTCTCTTCCAAGCTGGTGTGACACACCATTTGGCCTGGGTGTTTGGGGGCTGGCATGTATGGTGACTTGTGCCTCCCACTCCACAGCGAGTCCCTGGAATAACTCCGCGATTTGACATGGCCCCTGGTGTACAGCAAGCTGTGGAGTGTGGGAGACAGGAAGTGTGTGTGTGTGTGTGTGTGTGTGTGTGTGTGTGTGTGTCACAGATGGTATTAGCAGCAGATATGCTTGGGCCTGCTTTGACAGAGTGGATGCCTGGGAATGTATTAGGGATTTCCAGCGATGCTGTGACCTGTCCATCGGTCACCCTTTCTCAGTTTTCTGACACCAATACACGACGTCTAGACAGTTTGGAAAGAGTTGCAGACAGAACGTCAATGTAGATCAGAAAACACAAGCTTAGTCAATATTACCTTTGCAGAGCAAATATTACGCCAGAAACGGAGTTGGGTAGGAATGTCCACCATACAGTAGGAAGGAAGATCAATAATATCACAGTTTATAGCTTCCGGGCTGACAGAGAATCAGAGAAAGATGCTAACATAGAAAACAAGAACAAAAAAAAAGACAAACACAGGCAGATCACAGGAGCCCAGCAGACCTCTGAGATCCTCCAAAACACAGATGCTGTGTTGAAAAGTCTGCCCCACCAAAGCTCCATCAAACTTCTTCAGAGCATTATCGATTGGAGGCTCTCTCTCGTGCCAAGGCATTTTCTCCAAGGATGCCTGCTATCTGCAAGGCGGGCACTTTGCTCCAGTTACCCACTATTCACTCGCTAACCCTGTTCTGCCATCAGCCATGAATCTATAAGACTTAGTCACACCTGTGTGGCCCGGAGCAAGTCAATGAGGGGAGAGGGTGAGTGTGTTGTTCTCTCCTCTAACATTAACATCTCCATCTTCCCGCTTGGTTTATCTGTCTTGTGTGTGTGATCTCAGGGAGGGAAGAAACAGGGGGAAAAAGCTACATTCTCACAGTCCAGTGGTGTTTTTTCACAGTTTCCACAGGCTTTTATAGACTTGGAAAATGATCACATCAGCACTTTGAAAACCATCCATTATTAATGGCAGAAGACATCATTGGTCTCTTGCCGATGATGCCTGAATACATGGAATGGGAATGTGAGATTGAACATTCCTGTTGGGATATCTTACTCTCTCAATGTTCCGCCTGCATTAATATTAACTAAGATAGCCAGTGATTGTCAAAGAGAAGTGGCTGCATTTATTCATACCCTTGCAGAGACACACTACAGCTCGGGTCATGCTGTTACATTTGAGTCAGGAAAAACACCTAAACCTGGTGGAGGCCAGCAGATACGTCTGAGGGCAATCGGCAAAAGATGGAGAGCGTAAGCGCACAACTTCATGAAAAATACTGTGAACAACTGCTTAAACCAGGTGCTACAATATGGAGACATAAAAGAAAGAATCATCTTTCTCATTTTCCTCTCTTTTCTTAATTTCGCGAATCCTGGGAGATGAGGAAAATACTTCATTACAGCTGTCTTTTTTTATGGTTTGAAACTTAGAAGCTAAAACCAGTTGGGGCCCATTTAAATGAAGGAGAGCAGTGTAAAACATTTGAAAAGTGAATTCTTAGCTCAAGGCTCAAACCTTGCAGGGCCACAATGGATGTAATAGAAACAAAAAGGAAATTCAACTCAACAAAGCCTCATTTGCCTGCTTGGTGCATCTGTCAAGACAAACCCAACCTTTACCCAAACATCGAATATCTCTACGCTCTTCTCTTTATTTATCTTTGTCCAGTTCTCCTTCGTCCACTTCCTGCTGTTAAATGCTCAGTGTCAGCTCTGAGAATTTCACTGACCTTCCTTGATGTCATTAAGTGCTTGTGGCACATTCCACAGTGCATCGCCACCTCCAGCCTCTCTGGTTCAGAGCAGGAGAGCTGAACCAGAAACAATGGGTGCAAGATGCACTGTGGGATAGGCTGCGAGGACTCCATGACTATCAAGGAAGGACATGCTTCCTGCACACGCTCCATTGGCACACTTCAGCACCACATACTTCACAGACACTGCCACTGTATTGTGAGCGGCTGTCAATTCAGCACCACGGACAGATCTCAGATCTCTACCTGCATGCATTGTTTCACCTCACCCACACTAGTCCGTCTGCCTCACAGAGCCAGACTAGTGGGTTAGTCAGCTAGCCTTGGGTTTAACACTTACTTTCCTACTGCACAAAGATGTCTTACATTTAACTGCTTATCACCTTGGTAACCCGCGCCGCCTATCCTGGCTCGCAAGTTTAGGATTTAATCACCACTTCTGTAGAGCAAGTGAGTCAATACTTCAACATTTTTAGATCATTTGCTCTCTCTAGCTGCAAAACATGTCTTACAAATAGCAGGTAGACGTTAGTTGAGCGTGGATATCAATAATGAATTAAATTTAGACTATTAATTGTGCTACAAAACTCCCTACATCGATTGGTCCAGTGTAAACTGTTGCACTCATGTTTCATCATCGCAGCTCTGGAGAACATGAAACCAACATTTTAAATAGAAATCTTTTTACCCAGTCAATACACAGTACGGTATTAATGGGAAGTTAAGTATGTCCACTGTGTTCTGATAATGCTGCTTTGCTAAGCCTTTTTAGTTGTGCATATACAGTAGCTGCATGACACTCCCAGTGCCCCTCTATATTCTAAGCAGTAGAAACAGTGTATACCTTTTCACTGCTATGTCCGGTGTTGCTCAGACTAAAGTGTCATTGTGTCTCCCAAATGCAAAAATTTAAAAATATTAAAAAAGTAGTTTTCCATCCTAGGTTTGCATCTCTGTTGTTTTTATATAAACCAAATCTGTCATGTATGTGCTCCTAGCCAGCCCGGAGAATTCAAAACACAGATCTGCACTTAAAAGCCTCACTGGCTACCTCCATAAGTCACAGTGCATTACACATTTAAAACACATTTTCTGTAGCTTTTTAATTTGTGGAGCATGGACTCTGAGATTGAGTCATTATGAAATACACGCATTGTATGTCATCAAACAGAGGTGAGAGTTGATAAGAGAAATCTCTTGTCACTATTAATACTTCTATTTCATTTATTTCTCATATTGATTCTACATCTTCCCAGTGAGGTAGCTCATTCCATCCATGAACAGGAATATTCAGTCAGCAGCCTTATTCGTAGCAGCGAGGAAACTCAATTGCACAGTATCAAAGATATAAGTAATCAGTACGACAGTGGCTTACTCCATGAATGCGAATGTAACCAGTGCTGAAAGGAGAGCCGTGCTGTTGATTCATTACCTTGGACAGTTCCTCTCCTCAGCCCACTCTGCCTCCGCTCTCGCATCCTCTCTCCAAACCAGCCAATTGTTTCTGAGGGAGGGAGAGGGTTTCAGCACCTTGGATAGCTCCAGATCCTTGACTGCTGCTCACTCTCCCTCTGCCATTTTTCCTGCTGTAACATGGAGGAGCTGTTCTTTTCAGCACCTACCTCTACACACTTTCCCGCGCAGTTCTCACTTTCTGTGTGTGTAGCACAGATGCAGCGTGTACTCTGAGTTTGTTGATGGTAGAGCTCCCTGGACAGCTCCCTGCAGAAGGACTGCTGCTCTGGCTTTTTATGATGGATTAGAGCTGTGTATGTGTGTGTCTTTGGACGTGAGTGCGTTAAGGGGGGGAATTGAACTGCACACATTTGGACTGTGCTCCAGTCCCTTTCTCCCTCCCTGCCGCCACCTCTCTGTCTCTTTCTCCGTCTCTTTCTCCCTCTAATTGTGTGCCCGGCTTGGCCCTGTCGTTGTTTACCTTCCTGACAGTGCTTATACTTTTACTCACTGCTGTTGCAGAAATTAATGGCAGGTCTCAGGAAGTAAACAACCATGAAACGAGGCAGTCAGGCCCATTTCTAAATACAATACAAAGGGTGTTTGTGTGTTTGTGTTTGTGTGTGTGCGCAGATGTGTTGGGCTGGTGGTTGCTTGAGCTGCCGTTTTTATTAATTATTGACTTCCTGGAAGCCAGTGGGAAGGGCTTGTAGGCCTTGTGGGATAACACTACTATGATTACATCTGATTTACAGCCCAGGCCTGATGACTGTGCAGGACTTTCTCCTTTCCCCTTCCTCTTCTCACCCCCCTTCTCTTTTCTCCCTCGCCCCATTCTGACTTTGCATCTAGCAATTTTTTTTGTCTTTTTTTTTTTCTTCTTTTAAATCAAGCCAGACTTGAGACCTGCAAAATAGAAGCTTAGGGCAAGAACTGCTGACTGGAGCCCTTTGATGTTTGGGCTGCTGGTTTTTGCGTCAGGTAATGGTGTAAATGTAGTGATGAGGTCATGGAGTGTTAAGCCCAAGCCTCTTACAGCACTTAAGGTAGCTGCCGAGTATCTATGTAAGCTCTTTTGAAGTGCATAAATTTTGTCTGATGGCATGTGCAGCGTTCGTCAGTGAGGGAAATACTGGGGTGATTTATGGAGTATGATAGGACAGCGGTTGTGCTCAGCGTGCAATTGCATAACGGCACCATGTGCCTGCGTGCGTAAGTGTTCAAGAATGCATCTAAGTAGATTAGATTACATCAAATTAGAAAATGCCATTCATCATGCAGGATTAAATATATTTCACACAAAAATGCAGCTTATTAACTGTGCCAGCCAAGCCGATTTCAGCAAGAACGATCACATCCTTCAGAGTGCATACACGTCCTTTAAGACAAAGCTTATATGCATACGTGTGCATATGCAAATCAGTATATATGTATGTATACATTTGGTGCATGTGTGTGCCCTATTGATGTCCCCCGGCACCACCTGTGACCTAGGGAAGGGTAAAGTCAGTGTGCTGATGTGGCAGCTGATGCCTTTCCCGCCCTTACAGATGGCCCTGATAGGCCAAGGCACGGCACAGGGACAGCTGCTTGGTGTCACAGCAACAAGAGAGAAAGGAGAGGGATCGAGAGAGGGGGTGACGAAAGGTGGAATTTATGTTTGTGTATCTCTTAAGTTCTTCTTACCTTTCCCGCCTTAACACCAATGTGCATATGCACACGCCACATAGGGCGATGCCCAGTCAGTCAGGAGTTGTTCGTGTGGGCCTGCCTGTTGAGTCAGAGGGGAAGGACAAGTAAAAAGTGGAGAAATTAGATAAAGGTGAAAGAGAAGTGATGACAATAAAAATAAATGAGGAGAGAATGGAGCGAGGTAATGGAAGTGATTTTTGGAGGAGGAGGAGGAAGAGAGATGATTTGGAAAAAGTCAGAGGAAAGAATGGAAGGGGAGGAAGGGTGGGGGGAGAAAAATGTTCCTCTTTCCACTTAACACAGTCAGAGTCTACCAGAGAAAGAGACAGACAGAGACAGAGAGGAAATGAGGTTTGGTGAGGGTGCAGAGAGCAACCCGTGGTTTGACATTGGCTCACCTTGGCTGTCAGTCAGCTGGAAGGAGGGGTTATCCGTCTCCCCTCGGCCCACTCCCTGCTGCTTTAATGAATTTACTGAGGCCTTGGGAATGGCTAATGCACCTGTTTATGGAGGGAGAAAAACAGGTGGCTGCAATATTCACCTCTAGCAGTCGTTTCCTGGGGGGAACCAAATAGTTCTGCAGGCTGGTGCTCATGTGCAATTTGGTTACCATTTGAAAGGCTTGAATCCAAATCATGCCCTCTGGTATGTGTCCCCTGAGCTTTCTCTTATATCTCCTCAACCCCTCACCCATACAGTGTGAGTCCGTCATGAATCTGTTTCTATAATTTCTTTTTAAAAACAGCCCCAGATTACAAGTTACAGTAAGGACAGATCCCATAGTGATCCTAATAACCAAATGAATCCTACATGTGGGTAGAGGCTTTCCTTTCCACTCTGCATGCCTGCTTCCTCAGTTAGACTTTCGCTACCAAACCATCCCATCCTTCATTCATATGCTCCACTGACTGTGCCGCGTCAAATAGGCAGCCGTGAACTCAGGGGGAAGTCTCCACAGAGAAATGGGACGGTGAGCTGCAGGGTGCGGGGGCAGTTGGTCCGTTGTGGGAAGTGATGTGGAGGAGTGAGGGGAATACAGCTATCATCCATTCCTATTAGAGGAGAGGAGAGAGGTTTGAAGGGCCAGCGGGGAGAGACGGGAGTGAGACAATAAGTCACAAGATGCCAAGAGGGCACTGAATATGCCTGTGGATGCAATGTAAGGGGAAGCGTATCACTCCTAGTCATGTCCATGCCAAGGATGAGAGGCAGGGAAAGCGAGCACAGGCAGAGGAAGAGAAAAAAAGAGGGACTAAGTCTCGAGATAGAGACCTTTACCTCCTGTGCAGTGTTAAATGCTAAACATGTTTCTGCTTACTGCAGAGCATGGCTCTCTCAACCCTTCGGGCCTCTTCCTTGCCTCTGACTCCTGAGAAGGGGAGCAGTAGAGGAGCAGGAGGACTGGGTATGTCAGAGCTAGCTGTAGGCTGCTCGCCTGCTTGAAATCGCTCAGAGATCAACCTCCCTTGCTGGTTAGCTTAGCTCAGTTCAGCAGGAAAAAAAAAAATAGCATGCAAAAAATTTCTGATTTCTTTTTTTCCCTTCCAAATCTCCTTCCTCTTTAGCACAATGGCGCGCTCAGAATACGCATTGATTCAATCTGAGTGATGAAACTGACAGGAATCGACTCTGACACGATGGACTGAAAGCATGGCATTGCCAGAGGACGTCTGAGAGCATAACAGAGTTGCAGAAGTATTGACCGATTTCTCTCAATGTCAGGTTACTGCATTCAGTATCTTACTGTGAGCTTGGGAATGAAATAAATAGGCTGCTGAAATTTTAGTGACCATGGACAACTACTGTTTTTATGTTTCAATCCAGCAGTTCAGTTTTTTTTAAATAGAAGTCAAACACCCAGAGTGGTGCAGTCCAGACACACTGAATTGGGATCTACGCCACTTCCATAGACTTCATTTAATGCATTGGGAAAAGGAGTGTGTGTTGTGGGGCGACCAATACCTTGAAACACTGAGGAGTTCTAGCGTTGAAGCCCATTTGTTTTCATTGTTATGGTACGTTAATGAAATTACTTTAGTGTTTGACATCCTAACTTTATAAATCTAGTTGACAGTGGTATTTTTCAGCCTCAGGTAATGTTTATCATAAGATATTATCTACAGTCGATCCTGACTGCAGTCAGCTGACGTAAGCAACACTCTGCCAGCTGTCGTAACCAGCCTGGATATAAACTTTATCTCCGTTTATCATGAGTGCTTGGCTGCGGGGGTGAGGTGTAAATACTTCATTCATAGCCAGGTTTCAGCCTAGGCATAGCGTGCCGATGAAAATTGACTTGCTCTTACAACAGCCAGTGGAAGAATGCAGTGGCTGTTTTAAACACTTGTGTGCCTTTCCTGGCTTGCTTCCTGTCATCTTTCTCTCCCCGTAGGTGGTTGAATGAGTTTCTTTGAAGACCGCTTCAAGGAAAAACTTATCTACCCTCGTCCCAGACATATTATAGAATAAAATGTTCCATTGAATAACTTTGGTTGCATTCAACTGAAGAGTTGCTGCCATTCATCGATATTCACCTGCTGTCCATGTTTGTGCAGATGTCTTTACATAAGATAGCATTAGGATGTGAATCATTCTGACCATAAAAGCATTAGAAAATATGAATGCATATATATTAGAAATGTTTTCTAAGTGCAAAAGGTCACCCTTCACTTCATAGTAACACAGAAATATAATATATAAGACAGAGAGTCTCTGCTGCTGTCAGTCCCATTGGAAACCATTCATACAGGTAGACAGGGCGGATTTGTTTGGAAACGGCTCGTGAACCACGTGACCGCGTGGCGGCTAAAATGTATACAGTTATTTTTCTACAGGTTAGGTCCTGCTTTCATCTGGCTTTGCGAGACAGCGGTAAACTTGGCCCAATTTGGCACAAGCAGCTGTGTTGACGAGAAGATACAGGGAGGGGCAAACAAATATAAACAACAGAAGAAGATGCAGCGAGTATTTTTTTTACGCTGTGGATATTTTATGGCGAGTTGAACAGTGCAAGTGCAGATTGTCAAAATGTCGTCGGCGCCGGAATTGCTAGCTTAATTGTATCGTGCCTGGACATACAAACAACATGGCGTTTGTGAAGACGGAGTTTGGGGAAGTTAAAGTGCAGCACGTCAAACCTGGTGAGTCCTCTTCAATTCTGTAAAGTCATAAGCAGACCTGTGTGTTTACAAAGCCTTGCAACTTGGGTTTTAGAGTTGTTGTAAAATAAAACGAGTTTTTCAGCGGAGTTGCGCACGTTTGTTTACTGCACTGAGTGACGCAGTTAGGGTTATATTGAAAAACAGAGCAGTAACAGCAACGGAGGCGTTTGTTGTCATTTCTAACTCTTAAAAGAGATGCTGACTAATTTTAAAAGCGTGAATGCTTTTATTATTACGTCTTATTGTATTTTTCAGAACTATTAATGGTACAGACACTTGAGGGAATCACGACAGGTTTTGTCAACTTTGTTTCGTTAACTCAGGTTTTCTGCTCTCTGTGCGCGTGCACATTAAAGAGGCCGTTGGTGTGATGCCAGGCTCCACTCAAATGAAACAGGTCATTACAATGAAGGGCTGCAAGGGGTATAGATATGATATAAAACAAACAAACCAAAACATTACAGAAACAGTCAAAAATTGTTGCTGTAAACAAGGCAGGAGAAAAAAAAAGTTTTTTTCACCATTCGGTGCTCTCAGTACCCACCATTTGTTACTAAACTTAAATATGTTAATAAGAAGTGCATTTAGATTTGACATTGTCTCATAATGATACATGGTACAAAGGTAAGTAGGAATGGCTTCACTTAGATGAGACAAATCAAAGTGAAAAAAATTCGTTGACTGAGTATTCACTGTTTATTAATACCAAGGGACAAATCAGTTTTCTAATATGTGTTCTTCTAGTTGCATTACCAGCAGGGTAAAACATACTTGGCAACAAATCAAGCAAGCATTGCAACATAACTATTTAATGTGTTGAAATTCATTGTCAATCATAGAGAATATCATCAGGAACAGAACAAATCAGGCACCGTGTTGAAGAAGGTTTTGCAAGAATGGTAATACAAATAAAGTCTTAGTGAAAGAGAGGTCTTTTTATGGATTTTTAAAATACAAACCTCTGAATATGCTGCAGAAGTCATGCTCAGGCCTGAGGAGAGAGTGGAGTGAGGCATGGTTATGGCGAGTGGTGTTTTCAGAAAGTTACCATGGTGATCTAGCCAGATTAAAGGAGAGACCCCACAGCTTGAGTGAAGGTGCAGAATTGATGGCAATTATGGGTTCACCCAGAAAATGAAATTTGGTGTGTGTGTGTGTGTCACAACAGCAACCCTTCAGTAAGTGTTACCCTTTGAGTCATATATCATTAGTAATCCACCAGGGGCTTCACTTTCATGCCAACAGTCATTTTGTAAAAGTGCATTAGGTGTTATTGTTCATGAGTGGTGGATGTCTCATTTTGAAAAGAAACTCTGCGTATTATTTGGTGCTCCCACTGCATTACAGCAGTTGAGCAGTATCTGTGTGGGTATTGTGGCTTTGTGGCTTAAATGTCACTCATTGCTGCAGTGTGATGCTCCTTACGCCTTATCACTGAATATGATGCTGGTGGTGGTGTTGTGGAGATAGAAGATGGAGTTTCACCCCCATAATGTGTGCCTAACATGTCTGCCATTTGCTTTAATAGCAAATATAGATAGATAATCAAAAAAACAGAGTTTTTTGCAATAATGTCTGAAAGGTCAAAATAACAGTTCCAAACAAACTAAGTAGTAGGCAGCAAACCACTTCTCAAGGTGTATTATAGTTTCAGGTCTGAAGTGGTAGGGCATTTGGAGTTACTATGTGAAATACCCAGGAAGGTTTTAAAAGCATTTTCAGTGCCTCAAACCGTGGCTCAGCCGTTGTGGCTCATCAGTGATGTCATGACTGGACAGGCAACATCTTGAACAGAAAACATGCCCTGCAGGGTTGAATTAAAAGGTCAATCATCTATGGATGTACGCTTCATCGGTTTCTTCTCTGAACTCGCGGTCATCTCACTCAGGTGTATGTTTGTGCTGCTGCCTGTGCCTTAGTTTGCACAATGTTAATGCTACTAGGGGTTTCTGTGTGACAGTATGTCTAATAGTACATGTGTTCATATTTTTGTCTGTGTGTAATGAAAGGTATATGTGTTTGTGTGTGAGTATGAGCAGATGTAAGGGAGTATTCATGGATCCTAGCCTGCGGGCAGGAAACATCATCTTTTCTTGTTTACTTGGAAGGGATGTCTCAGAGTGTAGGCTGCTTTTCGCAGGGCTTCTGCCCATTGGTATGTGAAGGCTTTATAATTGAATTAGCCCAGGCCTTATGGCCTAATGTTGGAGGCACGCTGAGTTCCAAAGCAACACTGCTTTTTTTATTATTTGTGAAAGGAGGTCAGGAAGAATTGCATGTGGAAGTGTCTGTATTTGTTACAGATGGGATAGACATGGGATGATGTGTATGTTTTTGTTGGACAAAAATTCAAATGTTTATGCTTTTAAGATCAAAATTCATCCACTCTCTGTTTCTCTCACTGGGTTACTGGTTGCCTTGTCCCTGTACTACATGTGGCTTGAGTGTGTATGGGTATGATGGGTCTAGCCACCTGCTAGATTTATGCCAGTGCTCTGGATGTGGCGATGATTGCTTCATCATCAGGCCCTGTGTAAATCTGGGAATGTTTAATGGCTGTCGGACATGTCCATCAATCATAGCTCTTAGGGCACTTAGGCAGCCTGAAAACTGGTGTGGTTTATCCAGCAGAGAGTTGCTGTGGGTTTTTAAGTAACAATGTTCTGTTGCCATGTTAGTCTCTCTCTCTCTCTCTCTCTCTCTCTCTCTCTCTCTCTCTCTCTCTCTCTCTCTTTTAGCCCACAGGTGTTGGGTACAGCTGAAAATGCTGGGGCACAATCATTTATTTCAATCGGCCTTCTGTCAGTTTAGCATAGTTTAGCATAGCCACCTGAGGATTGAAGAAAAAATGTATGCAAATTTGCCATAGCTGAGATATCAGCTAAACAGCACTTTTCCTTCCCTGATCAACTGTGTGTGCTGCATTACATCACTCTGAGATTGTATACCACAGCCCATCCATCTAACTCCCCTACAGTTCCATTCAGCTTCATTTTTTGTTCTCATAGGCATCTCTTCTGTGCTGCTGGATGTGTCAAGAAATCTGTGAATTTGCATGTCTCTGCTTTTGCATTTACTTATTGGCTGCTTCCATAAGCTGTCCTTTTTTGCATTCCGACCTAGCGGCGGATCACACAAAATATGCTTAAGACACATTTCTGCCTCGCACAATACGGCTGCAGTAATATGTTCACTTCTAATGGCCTACAATCGGTTTGGTAGACTGGGGTTTGAAACGATGGTACTGTGGAGGATGTCTGCGTATATAATGAGGATTAAATCATAGATGGTTCGGGAGCATTTTTGAGTACAGTGTCGAGACACTGCTGTGGTTTGGATTTTAATGCACAGAGAGCACACTGAGGAGGCCAAGCATTTAAGGCCCCAGAGCAATTCAGATAAATGCATGTGTAAGATGTCATTGTGCATAATTTAGCACGAACAGGCTGCCTTGTTGGTCATGCGCTTAGCTGTGTGAATTGGATGTCTGCGATCGTTATCAAGTGAGAGTTCACTCATATGGAATGGATCTGCATGAGTAGGCTAATCTAACCTGTGGAATACAAATACAAGTGTGGTATGAGTGTTGTGCAACAGTCAGGTAATAAAAGAGGAAATTAGTGAAAAATGTAAGTCAGCATTATTTAAAACTGTGCATTTGATTAATCAATGCATAGCTTGCCTGATTTCTAACTATGGCCGAGGCCACAAAATTATAAAAGCTTGTGGGTTTCATTGTTAAGTTTACTACGGTAAATAATACCTGTACATTGTCTTCATGATCAGACATCATCACTTACTTTGTCCGACAAATGTAGATCTACACACCAGCCCCACCACATCTTCGCTGTTGTGTTGGAGTTGTTTTACTTCAGTAGCTTTGAGCCCTCTTGTACCATTTTAATGACAACAAATTAATTTAGCTAATTAATTTAGTTGTGTTAACAAACAAGGAATTATGACGCTTGGCTGGAGAGAAGAGAAGGAGGCGAAAGCAAAAAGGAAGTGGATGGAAAGGGAGGAAAAAATTGGCAAGACAGGAGGTTTGAGCTCATTGTCAGAGGGGCCATGTAAAGTGGAGCTTAAATTCACTGTGGTAACTCTGACTTCCACAGAAGCATTCTCTGTTTGCAAGTCCTGCAGGAGAGATGGGCAGAGAAAATTGGTATCATTTGATATTCAAATAATATTCAAATATTCAAATAAAAAGCTTGTGCTTTACAGTCCCTCTGGCTTTCTCTCAACAACCGGCCTGTCTATCCTTTCCTCACCTCTTTTTCTTTCTCTGGTTTCTCTGACTGACTGTTGTGTATCTCCTCCCCCACTGAGCGTGTTTTAACACTGTCTTATTTCAAGGCAAATGTAGCTTGAGGGGAATTTCGACTCTCATGGGCAGTGGCTTGTTTAATTTTGGTGCATCCAACAGTGGGGACAAGAGACTATACAGTCTCTCTCTCTCGTTGTCCCTGTCCATGTAGCCAGTTTTCTTTTCTCCTTCATATTTCTCTTTCCAGTTCAGCTCAATTCAATTTACTCTGTTATTGTCATGAATGTTTGAATACTGCCCGAACATCTAAATACAACTGAAGAAAATAAAAATAAATTACTCATAACAATAAACATCTGCTCCATTTATATGACTGCATGTGTGAATGTGAGTGGGCGTTTTAATGAAGGAGCTGGGAGTCTGTGTAGTTGTTTTACAGGGACTCAATTACTGTGTATTGTGAATGTGGTAAGGGTATTTTTTTCAGTGGTAAAAATGTATAGAATTAATATTCAAATTATCGGCCCAAGTAAACTAAACAAGCAACTAACACAGGCTGTCTCTTCTGTTTCTGGGTTGCGTCACCCACAGTTTGGCACTGTTTGGTTTGGCAAATGACTGATCTGTTTATGTGATCTGCAGTGAGTCATTATGGCCGCCTGCCGCTTGTGCGACATGTCCCTCCCTGTGTGGCGTTCCCGGGGACATTCATCAAATGTCTAATGGCCAAAAACAGGGGCCAGGCCACACTCTCCTCAAGACTTGTGGTTCTGGCCAACATGTTAACGTCTACAGATGGAAAGAAGATGGAAAGCCTATTAGAATCCAATAAGTCCCTATTTGTGTCCTTGGCTTACACCTTTCACCAAATTATTTACATATTACTGCTGAGAAAAGGAAATCTTCCACAATATTTGTGCTTCTTTTCATGTTTTTCCCTAATTTTGGAGATTTGATGAAATACACTGTGAGGAAAACTAGCTGTTTATATTTTGTTGTTGCAGAACTGTTGATGATAATTTAAATATTCAAGGTTTTAGCCTGCAACAATAAAGAAGAATAATGTTTGAACAAGGATATAGATTTAGTAGCAAATATGGTGATATCGTGTCTGACAGTGAGATATGAAAATTTATGTTCCTTGTGTTACATGCCAGAAAGATGAATCTGACACATACTACTGTGTTATTCTGGGGAATAAGACAGATGTCAACATTGAGTAGAAAGCAGATTCAGGTGGGATTCTACATGTCCATCTGAGTCAAACATGCATCTCTCTGTTTATTTTTTTTTTTTTAAGCAGGTTTCTTTCCATTCCTTGAGATTTTACTGGTGTGATACAATTGCAGTAGTGTTTTGTGAGAGGCCGCTATGGAGAGAAGAGTTGTAAAATAGCTGATATCACTATATCTGCACAATGCTTGACATCGAGCCTGAATTTGAGTGGCAGTTCAATTTTAATCACCCCTCATCAGCAGCGATCATCTAGGTAAACAGTGCACAGGGACGGGATAATTAATCATCAGTCCCTCGTCCTCAATTAGCCGACTGTTGCAGAAGCGGAAGGGAATATTCCAATCGCTGAGCTGCTATAAAGGCGGCATGTTGATGACACATCATAGTTAAAGACTTCCACCATCCCAGGATCTAATAGGCAGCATCTTGTTAGCAGTCCCTCAGTGGATAGATAGGCTGAGAGCTGAGATGTGAGCAAAGAGAGAGGGGGACAAAAGAGGAGATGGCAGAAGAAATAGAATATTTGCATCACATTAATTGATATTTGTTTTTCTCTGTGCACATGTGAATACTTTTCTTGACAGTATGTATGTGGGTGTGCACTCAAGTTGCTTTTCTGTCAGTAGCAAAAAGGATGAATCAATATGGTCTGACTGCTGTGAGCAAGTCACTGCACTGCATCAGCATTTTCAGACTGAAAATAGTGGCACCACTCCCTAAAATCAATCAGTCGATGAATCAATCAGTGGTGCTACACTCAAGCCATTAGCTAAGGTAACATTTCAATCAGTTTAATGAGCTATGTGTGCGTCACTGCAGTGACTGAGTTAATGCAAGGCTAGTCAGAATGCATGGCGGTGCCATATGATTTACCAGAAAATTATTCGGCATCCTTAGACAGTTCTGACTGCTCTGATCTTTAATTATCCTGCTCCAGTATGACTGACTCAGACAATAGACGCTTACTCATACAGGCAGTTGGACTCATCAGAAGTAAGTCGATGAGCTTTTAGGCTTGTTCTCCCCTGAAGACTTGTTTCTTGGAAGAAACTATAAAACCTCACCATCACGTCATAGCCTATTGATAAAAAGAAATGAGCAATGGGATTTTTTTTCTTATATTTTGCCCCCTAGTCAGCTGGCATTATCCTTGAATTCATTTGCTGCTATCAGAACCACAGAGGGAGGAAGAGATGATATTGATCCTATGTCAGGCAGCGAGGAGACACTGTAGGAGTGGTAAGAAAAGGAGCCAGTAAAAGAGTGGAAATGTGGTTGGAGAAAAAAATAAGAAAAAGTAGGTAAATTTGAATGTTAAGATAAAGAGGAAGAGAACGCATGGAAAGAGATGGGCTTCCCAGGCAGGCTGGCGTAAAGCAGCTGTCAGATTAGTGCAGGGGGAGCGATGGTAAGCTGAGATGAGATGGCTGAACTTTTCGCTGCCTATCCCCTTGTTCCCTTTGGTGGCACCGTGGCCACTTTTTCAAAAGGCATTAGCTGTCACTCTGCGTGAACTTGGGCATCATTGCTCTCCCACTGTCTGTTCTCAGTGCCAGTCCCCTGTGATGCTGGCTAGCTGTTAGCCGGCAGCACAACAACAAAGAGTGACGACAAGGGCTACACCAGCTCAGTTACCTCAGATGGCTTTCTGCTTTATGTGTGATCTTCCTATGGGAGTCCTCAGGTGACTCTGGCAGTTGGTTAGCAGTGTAACAGCTATGGGAGGGAGCATTCCTCTCTCAGAGGATGATAGGATCATCATTTCCATATTTTTCCATCGCTAATGCACTGTGCTGCCTAGTTGTACTGAGCCAGCTTTTGGTATTAGACAATATTGTTCTATCAGCATTCTTTGATTTTTTTTTTTTTTTTTCCATTAAATGCCGTACAGGAGAGAAGTCTGATTGTAACAAAAATGCCAGCGTCCTGTCATTGCTGCATCTATACATTATCATGATAACAATGATATATGGCTGTTCAGATTGTAGCAAGCAAATTTGATACTGTCACGCAACTATTTGGAAAAAGATAACTAAAAAGGATATTGTCACATAAGTGAAAACCCAAAATAGGACTTCAAACTCAACTTCAAACTGTTTTTGTTATAGAATATAGTAATAGAATATTTTCTTCTTACACAGGGACACAGTGCTGTCTTTAAAATGTTAAAGCAAAATGTTGGTATTAGATGTTGCTCGTAACAGGAGTTGTGAAAAGAGAAGCATTTTAAGGGACAGCCAAGAGTCTACACTTGTTCTTAGTCAGGATTAGGGCTGAGTGATAGTGACCTATAGTCATATCTCTGTATTTTCAGGCTAAATGGTGATACACAATATTATACATAATTTAAGATTAAGTAAGTCAAATGTGAGATGGTCCACAATAATTTCAGGACATCTCACATTGTAATTTGAGACAGTTCTAGGGTAGGATAGTGAGCAGTCTAGTAAAAAGAAGTTGGTTAAGAGCCCTGATACAAGCCTTGAATGTGTTTAATGTGAGCTTGTAAATACATAGTACATTATAATGAAGCTGGTAGATTTGAATTAAAAGATATTTTTTTCCAGAATTGGATAAGATTGAATTATGAAAGTGTAGTTTGGATCTACAGCTAAAACCTCTTTAAAAAGACTGGATAATATTCAGGCTCAGCTCTGCTGTTCCATTGAGGAGCTTTGCAAACTACCTGAGCAGCAGCTTTATAGCTAGAGATAAGAGGAATTCATGTACAGTTGAGAAAGAAACAGATGAGTAATTACTGGGTTGATTTTAGAAGGATATGATGTGTTATCTTTGTAATTCAGTCATATTGTACAATCCAAAATGTTCAGACCTTTTCAAAGGTGTACTGGTTTTTCCTTTTACAAAATTCCTACAATGGTAAGTGTCAACAACAGCAAAACATATGGTATTATTGTAAGATTTGAAGTGCACCTTCAGTCAGTGCCCTATGCAGAAAGTGTTCATAAATTTGCCAACCCCAGATGCAATTATCAGCAAATATTTGACCATTTTTATACTACATTTTTACTTTAAATAATTGACCGAAGAATGGGATTATTTCCTGCAGAATGTAATCGTTGGGCAGAGGCAGGATTAGTGCTGCATTCTCAAGGTCTGATTCCTCCAATTCTTAATATTTGGCACAAGGACAGGAAATGCATTGTTTAGCCACAAGACATTTACACAATAAACTGTCATGGGCTTTATATGTTGCTCCTAAACACAATGACAGCAATCCATCCATCTGTCCATCCATTCATTTTCTTCTGCTCATCTGGTTTTGGGCTGTCATAACCTAACCTCCTGGACTGGTCAACCTGGCCAAAGTATTACAAAACATTCCTCCCCCTAACAGTGTTCTCTAGCTCCTCCATGGGGATCTCCAGGAGTTCCCAGCCCATATAGAGACATGGCTATAATCCGTCTAGCAAGCAAGGGACCTGAAAACTTCCAGAGGAGGGGTTGAAATTATACCATGGCCAGACGACCAGTGCCATGAACTCCCCAGAGCCCTGCTGTGTACCGCCTCTGATATTAATTACCCACATGGCCAGTTTGGCCCTGTTTTGAACTAGCTGTTGTGCAGCTTAGTGACACACAATATGAATTGGTGACTTAGTGGCTACAATGAAGAGTATAGCAAAATCAACTCAGTTGGTGGCAGCAAAAAAAAAAAATAAAAAATCTACCAGTAGCAGCAGTAGCTTGCACAGGAGGCAAAATGGCAATTTACCATTTTCATAGTCTACATATGAGGCATTTAGGGAACCACTGTAACTGCTACAATGTTTGTCATTTTCAAAAAAAATATGCAGCAAAATCAAACATCCAAGTTACAGTTTTAATGAACTCATTACTCTTTATATTATAGTGTTTTGTCTTGATACAGACAAAAAAACCCCCACTTATTGTTATTGCTTACTTATTCATTGATGTTGGCCTTTATGTCCTACATTTTGGCTGTGATGCCCCAATAAATTTGTATTTATCAAAGGCCAAAGTGCCCTTGCCTTAAAAATGATTTAATTCCAGGCCTGTAGGTGCCCTGGAGCAGCGGCTCTACTCCAGGCTCCCTGCACATGTTCGAGCTCCTCACTCTTTAAAGATGAGTCTAGCTACACGGTGGAGAAAACTCATTTTGGCTGCTGGATTATTCAATCTCACATTTTGTGTTCTTTCACTACCATAAGCTTTTAATCATAGATGAGGGGTTGAACATAGATCAGTATAGGTCTGCATAACAAGAGGACAAGCAGCCCGGAAAGAACGAAAGAATGGCAAAATTCTGTGTACAGTGCAGAGAGTGCGATATTTATAATACAGTTGAGTTAACTCATATTAATAATCCCTCCATATAATGATCATGATCTTCAAAAGATATATTTTTTTTCCAATCTTGCTGGATGTGAGCTTAGCTGGACACTGTTATCAAACAAAATGGATGGATAGAAACAAAATGTCAAATCAGTTTTATTCATTTATTAGTAGCAGAGGGTCTGCTGATGAAAAGTTTCATCATTCCAAACCAGCCCTGCCCAAAACGAAGAAAGCAAAGAAAAGTCAGCCTCTTCCTCCTCCAAACTCTTGCTTCCCTGTCAACAACACTGCTGTGTTTCTGTACAGCACTGTTAACACATGTGCATGTACATATCAGGTCGTATGTGAGTGCTTGAATTTGTACATCAGACATAACTTTACAGTGCTGCAAAGTGGAGATTGATGGAAGGGGGAGAGAAATGGGAAAATGGATGACTGTTGACCTCTGCTAGTTCTGTATTATATAGGAGTCAAAGTGGCATTTTGTGGCATGAAATAAACAATGCAATTGGTAAATCAAACATTGCATGTATGCATAATATCTATTTTTATGTCCCTGCACAAAGCCTGTCAAGTTAACATACAAAATTTGCAGAATAGTTAAGTGTATGTTCAAAAAAATCTTCTTCTTCTTATTATTATAATAATAAACTCTAGAGCATATATGTCAGTCAATAATGAAATACATCTCTACAGTAACAAGATGCCTGTGGCCACCAATGGAGTTAGTGTTTTAGAAGGCAGTGCAGTACTGCAAGCACAGATTAGACCTTTGAAGAGAAAACATTGTAGTTGACAATATTAAACCCTGAGAACACTGCAGTGTATTTGATATATGAGCTGTCTGGCTTTTTAACCTCCCAGCTAATAGTAATAACATTTATTCAAACAAAATCATCCTTTTTTCCCCTCTTCCTTTTAACCTTGGAGCTTTGTGTTGGGGCTTTCTGATAGCAAGGCTGACAGCCTGAGCTGTTGTTTTCAGAGGCTTTGCTCTCAAATACCACTCTAAGGTTTCATTCAATCAGTCATTCTCCCTGTGTCTCAGCATGCTGTGTATTGATGTTGGTTTGGAGCTCCTCTCCCACGGTGAGCCGCTGAAGTTGATGTAGCCTAAGGGCAGAATAAGGAGCCATCCAGCTGTGGATTGATGGGGGAGAAAGACACTTGTGCACATACACACAAACACACAGAAGTGGTCTGCATGCCCGCTATTGATCCGATCATCTTATTGCTGACTCCAATGTAGTGTACTCATGTCAAAAGGCCTGCGGAACGCCACTCTGCTACACGGGATGCATTCAATCAAACTGGTGAAAGCTGGGTTAAGAAAGTGTAACATCACTTGAACTACTGTAATACTCTTAGCATCCTTTGTGTATGACAGTTTCCTGCCACACTGGTGCCAACTTGACCACACACCTCTTAAGAAGTGACTGTTTCTTCTTCCCTTTGTGTACAATGATGGGGTGATTGTCATTAGCTTATCAGGGCTAGTTCCCCCAAATGACAAAAAAATATTTCCCTTAGCCTTGCAGATAAATTAAATTTCATCTGCTAAGATTTTTAACCTTAGTACCTCTAGGAAAAAAAACAATGCATCTTCATAGACTTGACTAGATTGACATATTCTGAATAATCTACAGTGTGCTGTCAGCAGCTTTCATTTGAAGTTATTTCTCCAATAGTTGAACAGTTATAACTAGGCATGTATTAAAAAATAAAATAAAATTCTTTGTGATTTTTGTCTACTGCCTCATACTAATATTACCTCCTCCACTTGCTAGACAGAATACTCAGAAAGAGGTGCTGCTAGTGTATTTTGTTGATAAACATACCAATTTTCTTGGTTTGTGGATGCCCTATCTTACTGTCATTTACACAACTGAGTTTGACAATGTAATATTCATGATTTTTTTTATTTTTTTTATTTAAAATTACCAGAAAGAAAGCTGATTCCTCTGTTCCCTCCTCTTACTGACTTTGGGTTTCGAGCTGTTTCACAATGTGTTGGCGCTGAATTTGTGATTCAAGGTCTGGGAGTCACTGCTGGTAATAGGTGATAGGTATTGTTAGGATACTTTTGATACTACTACTCTTAATGACGATCTGGCTCTTTATCATTACTCATTCTCAATTCTCCTTCACAATAAATAAGTGCCTTTTAGAAAATATATTGTAAAAAACATATATTCATATCCAGAAACAACACTGTGGAAAGTCATAAAAGGCCAGTGGCTCATTGACGGACTAATGGGCATCGAGAAAAATCCTATAACCTAGTTAGAGAAGGGCTATGTCTTTATGAGTCTTGCTCTCTCCTCCCTAACAGACACTCTAATACATATGCGGACAGAACTACAAACTCTCATATTTAATTTCTTTCGTCTTGCCTCTGTTCCATGGTATGGTTGGGGTTTTTTGACTCAGTATCGCAAACTAATAACTTACTCTAGCTCCTCTGACAAAAGCAGACAAATGTCCACAAACACACACCAATGAGCTTCTGCCTGCACACACAAAAGACAGCATCAATGGCTGAGAGTGTAATAGATCCTGCTCAGGTTTCCCCCCATGCACACATCTACATGGACTGAGGAGAAGAGGAGTAAGAAACAGAAAGGGTGAGTGAAAGCTGCAGACGGAAAGAGAGATAAGAACTTGTAAGTACTCCACTTTCTATCATCCAGCTAAAGCATCCATTGTTACCACTTTTGCACTTGCTCTATTGGGGCAAGACAGTGTTACGTTTCACCAGGCTGTGTGTGTGTATGTATGTGTCTGTGTGGGTTTGTGTCTGTGTGGGTTTTGGTTTGACTGTGCATTATTATTTGGCAAGACCAGAGGCTTTTTCAGACTATCACTTTGATGACTTTGTACCCATAGATGGCAGGTGATGAAAATAGCATTGTGCCTCCTCTGTGGCAAAAGAGGTAGTATTAACTTTGATCGCTGCTTCTTGATGTTTATTTTAGGAGGGAAGTTTCAGTAATCAGCATGGAAATAGCTTAATTTTGCTTTCCTCCTACTGACACAACAGTACCCAGTTCAAATGTGAATCGACTGTAAAAATGAAATGCTTTCCTTGCTGTCCTTTTCTGAGGACTCCTCTCTCAGACTGATCCTCTGCTGGCTCTTGCCTTTCAGCGAGAGACTGCTAGTAGGGATCATCTCTTGACATTACCTATGCAGGCAGGGTAATAGGACGCTGGATTGATCCCTGCTTTCCTGCACAAGGGGATCTTTGGCCAGAGGCTCAGGTTACAAATCTGACATCATCTTCAGTACCCCCACCTCCCACAGTCATACTTCATCCACCCCACTAATCCCTCTCCTACAGCAATAAAAGATTTGCATGACTGAATGAGCAGATTTGTAGGCCACATAACTAATATGGATTTTTGAAGGTTGATGTAAAAAGACTATAAGATGTTAGATGTTTAAATTGTTTTGAAGCATCCCGGTGTGCCATCTGTGTAACTTGCCAGCAAGCTATTAAAACAGCTCAACTCCAATTTTAACATTGGTGAATGTAGAGTAAATTAGCAAAATATTCTCAGCAAGGTTCGCAAATGGTAATTGCTCCTCAATGACTGGGGATGTAGAGCAACCCAGTTTTCTCAGTTAAAAATCAGCAGCTCTCTTTAATGAAAGTTTGACTTCCCATATAATCAAACAAAGAGTTAGCAGAGTTAATTCTTAATCAATAGTGACTGCAGCCAGAGAATGAGGACAAGCAAATGTTTGAACATTGCTTTCTGACACAACCGTGTTTTTAAAATCTTTTCAAGACTTTTTTTGGCTAATGTCCTAGACACCTTTGTTTCTACATAGCAAAACCAGCAAAAAGAAAATAATATGCACTTTTAGAAATGCACATTAAAAGTCTGGATGAGAATAGATGTGAGCAGTGCTGAAGGGAACTTTGCAGTACCACAAACTGCTGTATGTGTATAATTTAAATGAGGAGATTTTGGGCTGCAGAGTGTTGGAAATTAGTTCTCAGTGACTGAATACATTACCACCTTGTTGCAAACATTCAGTTGTATTTTGTTGATAAACATACCAATTTTCTTGGTTTGTGGATGCCCTATCTTACTGTCATTTACACAACTGAGTTTGACAATGTAATATTCATGATTTTTTTTTTTAAATTCAAAATTACCAGAAAGAAAGCTGATTCCTCTGTTCCCTCCTCTCACTGACTTTGGGTTTCGAGCTGTTTCACAATGTGTTGGTGCTGAATTTGTGATTCAAGGTCTGGGAGTCACTGCTGGTAATAGGTGATAGGTATTGTTAGGATACTTTTGATACTACTACTCTTAATGACGATCTGGCTCTTTATCATTACTCATTCTCAATTCTCCTTCACAATAAATAAGTGCCTTTTAGAAAATATATTGTAAAAAACACATATTCATATCCAGAACCAGATTAGATTTTGGGCAGCGGTCATGGGCGGGGGTCCTGGCGACCCAATCCCTGGACAAAGAATCTGGCTATAGGGACATGGAATGTCACCTCTCTGGGGGGGAAGGAGCCTGAGCTAGTGCAGGAGGTAGAGTGGTACCGGCTAGAGATAGTCAGGCTCACCTCTATGTGCAGCCTGGGCTCTGGAACCACACTCTTCTATTCTGGAGTTGCCCACGGTGAGAGGCAGCGGGCTGGTGTGGGCTTACTGGTAGCTCCCCAGCTCAGCTGCCACGTGTTGGAGTTTTCCCCGGTGAACGAGAGGGTCGCCTCCCTGCACCTTCGGGTCGGGGATAGGTTTCTCACTGTTGTTTCGGCATATGCGCCAAATGGCAGTTGCAGAGTACCCGGCCTTCTTAGAGGTCCTGGGAGGGGTTCTGGAAAGTGCTCCAACTGGGGACTCCGTAGTTCTACTGGGGTCGCTCACGTAGGCAGCGACAGTGACACCTAGAGGGGCATGATTGGGAGGAACGGCCTCCCCGACCTGAAGCAGAGTGGTGTTTTGTTGTTGGACTTCTGTGCTAGTCACAGTTTGTCCATAACGAACACCATGTTCAAGCATAAGGGTGTCCACCAGTGCATATGGCACTGGGAGACCCTGGGCCGGAGGTCAATGATCGACTTTATGATCGTATCATCTGGCCTTCGGCCGTATGTTTTGGACACTCGGGTAAAGAGAGGGGCTGAGCTGTCAACTGATCACCACCTGGTGGTGAGTTGGATCTGCTGGCGGAGGAGGAAGCTGGACAGACTTGGCAGACCCAAACGTATTGTGAGGGTCTGCTGGGAACGTCTAGCCGAACCCTGTGTCAGAGAGGTTTTCAGCCGCCGCCTCCGGAAGAGCTTCAGCCAGGTTCTGAGGGAGGCTGGGGACATTGAGTCCGAGTGGACCATGTTCTCCACCTCCATTGTCAACGTGGCCGTTTGGAGCTGTGGCCGTAAGGTCTCTGGTGCCTGTCACGGTGGCAATCCCCCAACCCGGTGGTGGACATCGGAAGTAAGGGATGCTGTCAAGCTGAAGAAGGAGTCCTATCGGGCCTGGTTGGCTTCTGGGACTCCTGAGGCAGCTGATGGGTACCGGCAGGCCAAGCATGCTGCAGCCCGGGCGGTTGCGGAGGCAAAAACTCGGGTCTGTGAGGAGTTTGGAGAGGCCATGGAGGAGGACTATTGGATGGCCTCGAAGAAATTCTGGCAAACCGTCCGGTGCCTCAGGAGGGGGAAGCAGCTCTCTGCCAACACTGTTTACAGTAGAAGTGGGGAGCTGCTGACCTCGACTGGGGATATTGTCGGACGGTGGAAGGAGTACTTTGAGGATCTCCTCAATCCCACTGACACGCCTTCCATAGAGGAAGCAGGGACTGGGGACTCGGAGGTCCACTCATCCATCACCCAAGCCGAAGTCACTGAGGTAGTTTGGAAGCTCCTTGGTGGCAAGGCATCGGGGGTGGATGAGATCCGCCCTGAGTATCTCAAGTCCCTGGATGTTGTGGGGCTGTCTTGGCTGACACGCCTCTGCAGCAGTGGTCGGGAACAGTGCCTCTGCACTGGGTGACTGGGGTGGTGGTCCCTCTTTTTAAGAAGGCGGACTGGAGGGTGTGTTCCAACTGTAGGGGGATCACACTCCTCAGCCTCCCCGGGAAAGTCTATTCCAGGGTACTGGAGAGGAGAATTCGGCCCATAGTCGTACCTCTGATTCAGGAGGAACAGTGCAGTTTTCGTCCTGGCCGTGGAACACTGGACCAGCTCTTCACTCTTTACAGGGTGCTTGAGGGTTCATGGGAGTTTGCCCAACCAGTCCACATGTGTTTTGTGGACTTGGAGAAGGCATTCGACCGTGTCCCTCGTGGCATTCTGTGGGAGGTGCTTCGGGAGTATGGGGTCCGGGGCCCTTTGCTAAGGGCTGTCTGGTCTCTGTATGACCGGAGCAGGAGTTTGGTTCGCATTGCCGGCAGTAAGTCAGACCTGTTCCCGGTGCAGGGCTGCCCTTTGTCACCGGTTCTGTTCATTGTTTTTATGGACAGAATTTCTAGGCACAGCCAGGGGCTGGAGGGGGTCCGGTTTGGGGACTACGGGATTTCATCTCTGCTTTTTGCGGATGATGTTGTCCTGTTGGCTCCCTCAGGTCAGGACCTTCAGTGTGCACTGGTTTGCAGCCGAGTGTGAAGCGGCGAGGATGAGAATCAGCACCTCCAAGTCTGAGGCCATGGTCCTTGACCGGAAAAAGGTGGCCTGCCCTCTCCAGGTTGGAGGAGGGTTCCTGCCCCAAGTGGAGGAGTTTAATTATTTCAGGGTCTTGTTCACGAGTGAGGGAAGAATGGAGCGTGAGATTGACAGACGTATCAGCGCAGCGGCTGCAGTAATGCGGTCGATGTACCGTTCCGTTGTGGTGAAGAAGGAGCTGAGCCGAAAGGCAAAGCTCTTGATTTACCGGTCAGTCTACGTTCCTACTCTCACCTATGGTCATGAGCTTTGGGTAATGACCAAAAGGACAAGATCATGGATACAAGCGGCCGAAATGGGTTTCCTCTGCAGGGTGGCAGGGTGCACCCTTCGTGATAGGGTGAGAAGCTCTGTCACCCAGAGGGAGCTCAAAGTAGAGCCGCTGCTCCTTCACATCAAGAGGAGCCAGCTGAGGTGGCTTGGGCATCTGTTTTGGATGCCTCCCAGACGCCTCCCTGGTGAGGTGTTCCGGGCATGTCCCACCGGGAGGAGGCCCCGGGGAAGACCCAGGACACGTTGGAGGGACTATGTCTCTTGACTGGCCTGGGAACACTTTGGGATTCTCCCGGAAGAGCTGGAGGAAGTGTCTGGGGAGAGGGAAGTCTGGGCATCCCTGCTCAAGCTGCTGCCCCCGCGCCCCGGATAAGCGGAAGAAGATGGATGGATGGATATAAGTATATTTTAAGTACATTTTCTTTCTAGAACAACAATAGTAATGTTTACAAGAGCAAAGACATTCTGTAACTAAATGTCACTAAAATATGTTCCTGACATCCCAATACTGAGCTGATGAAGAAGGCGGACATCAGTCCTTCTGTCTTCTGTTACCCTTCCTCTGCAGCTAATGTCACTTACAGCCTGCAGGTCCAGGAAGGATCTGCTTTGTTTCAGCCATCAGCAGAGTTTACAAGAAACTGCTTGTGTAAAACATAGTGGCAGAGGATATGAGACTGTACAGCACACATTTAAATACATTTTTTGCTTGTTAAACAGGAGTATTGAAAAAGTCTTTTTTCTTTGACAAATGTTTTATTGTACTTATTGAGTGGCGATACAGGAGCTCAGGCCCAACTGAGAACCAAAAATCAAAGCCAACCTGTAAAAACCTTTCACTAACTGATGTCAATGATGACACCATCATCAATGTGGACATCAACAGTAATTTTAAATTTCATCCACTGTGTTGTGTTAGAAGCCTTTGCTAACTAGTCAACTAAACAACTTGTGGATTTTAAAAGTGTGTTAACAAGTTGTCAGATTAGAGAGAGAGTCGGTAAAAGTAGCGAGCTGTAAGTGCTTGAGCAGAAGTAGTGTATATTTGAATGCACAGCTACAATTAAGAATATAATAAAGAATACAGCAAAATTAACTGGCTTGAAAGCAGCAAACGCAAAAATACGACCAGTAGCAGCCGGCTGCATATGAAACCTTTAGAAACATTTGTAATTCACAAAATCAGTTGTTCCCTTTTTGTTTTAATTGCTGTTCATTAAACTGAATTAATGTAAAAGTTTAAATCAGTGTCACAATTATTTTGAAGTTTTATTGCCCAAGATCAGTAACTGGGTTCTATGTTACATTTATGTTTGGGGCAAAAAACAACAACAGACAAACAAAAGAAGCATGCATGGTGCACAAGATGCAAGTGCAAGCTAAAAACCTATATAACCACTAAAGAATGTTTTATATATATGTAACACAGGAGTGAGATAGCAACAACTATATGAGGTGTTGCATCATGTTGTAGTATATGATATGCATGGGACACGGGATACTGACCGACCACCAGCCATGAGAAACTTCTGTCAGACAGCAAGTCGGGAACTTTGACAGTCACTAGAAGCACATTTGTGGTGCTATGAGAGAGTCTCTGTGTGGGTACCTGTGTTGTAGCTGACCTGCCTCTACTACAAGAGGCTCTCCAGGGTGGGTGTCTGTTAGGGATTGGCAGTATTTAGCTGTAGCCCCACAGTAAGTCACAGTAAATGTTCCCGTTCATGTGCCTAATCATCTTTTTAAGCTCTGAAAATAGTACAGTTATTGTTGTACCTATGTATTGTTTACTGTCACTGCAGACCAGACGATACAGCTCCTATACAACAATTTGCTGCTGTGGCTTGTCAGACATGCTAACGGTACCAGTAGCCATATACACAGAGAAGACCGAGAACTTTCAAATCCATATCCATACACATGCAAGACAAGTTTACAGCAGTAGAAGCATATGTTGTAAATATGTTGTTGAAAATATTGCCTTATGTACAATCACTTGCCAACCACATGCCAAGCTGTAATTATGTGTGTAAATGATAATGTAAACACCATGTTAACATTTTTCCAGTCCTGTGAGGTAGTACAATCTATTACTGATTTTGAGTCACTGGATTGACATGAAAGCTATTGGGAAAAAATGTTATTCAAATATTTATATTAAATATCTAATCACACATTGGCAATAAAGTAGGTGTGCTTCATGAGGCCCATTTTAGTATTTCATAATCATAATGTTTCCCAGTATGAGCAAGCTATTGAATATAAACTTTGGTTTTGTTTTACTAAAACAGTAATTTATTGATAGTCCTTAAGTGAAACCCCTTTGGTCAAGAGGGAGGGTTTTGAGCTGAGCTGAGTAAAAAGATGCTGTTTGATCCAGAGTGAATGTCAAATCAAACTTCACCATGAGGAACTTTCTGAACTGATCTATGAAGTAAAGGCACTTCAAAAGTAGCTGCTAAGGTTTGATATCCAGTCCAATTTGAGTAAGCTAATGGAGCAATCCATTTCTAGTTCTCTCGTGTATCAAAATGTGAGTTGGTAACTGACTGATAAGTCTTCAGTCAGAACAAAAAGAACAATAAGCTAAATAAAGGAGTTAAATAATGACCACATATTTCTGCACATGCCGTATGGTCAGACCTGGCTGTATAACAGTTAGGTGATGATTGAGTAAGACGGCTTATCTCTTCAGAAGTTCTTAAAATGGCATTCTTGACATGAGCCAGGTGTTTGATTTATAAGTTATGAGATGGGGCTATGACTCATGGCCGAAGATGGCAGGTTGTTGTGTTCATCCCAACGAGGCAGAAACCGAACAGGAAATAAATAAAGCTCAGGTATCTCCCAGAATACATGTTCACAGATCACAAAAACAAATGATTTGAAAAAAAAAAACCCTCTTGAATTATTCATGGTTCTTCATGAGCATGATTCATCATGTTTTACTTTCCCGCAATCACATCAAGTAAAGTGTGACAAATGATTTAGGCCCACAAAATACATGGTAGGGGGAGCCTGACAAAAAAGTGCAGAAACCACAACCCCAAAAAAAGAACAGCAGAACTCTCAGGGGAAGACCAAAGCAGCCTGATCCCTTCTCTGTCTTCTCCGGACTGATTGTAAAACAGCAATCGTTTTTTCTAGCAGTTGTCACTATTCTGTTTTTCCATCCTTCGTTTTTGTAGATTTACTGCAGTGGATATATATTTATATACATATATATATATATTTACACAGGAAGAGAGATCTGGAAACTGTGATTGCTTTACAATCTTAAATGAAACTATGAGTATGAGGCCTGAAAACTGTCATTGCTCTCTCCAAAATGATGTTGAATGTTGAACTCTATCTTTACCAAAGACCTCAATAATAAATATATAATTGCATTCTCTCATTTTTGACAATGGAAGACAGAAAATTATTAGGTAGATCGTGGTTATGGCAGGGATGTTATATTGGACTGCATTAGGGGGCAGTCACAGGTGGAGGTGTCTTGTTACAGACTCAGCGGCTGTAAAAACAGCTTGGTAAAGCTGTGAGGAAAAACAGCTGTGCGTGCCTCTGGAGCAATGCTATGTGCGAAAACAGGCAATCAAATATGATCAATGTCCTGTCGTATACATCTACAGCCATCAAAACATGCAGGCCGTGGTAAAATAGTAAATTCAGCCTCTCACTTGATTTATTTGCCTTTCATTGACCAAGGGTGACTTGATAGACCCTGGGACTCCTTACCTTACACTGAAAAGGTTGAGAATATTTAAACGTTGATGCATTAAAATTGAAAAATGTGACGTGTAAAGAGAGGAGAGCACGCCAGGCATGCTTCTGTGAAAGAAACCAGTGAATATTCAAGCCAGTGTTTTTCTAGCAACACATTTTGGTGTGATTGCCCCCTTAGATTGTAATAATGTGACCATTGTGTATTTCAAAACGAAACAACTCCAACAGTTGCTCCAATATTTTCAGAATAATTTCAGAATTATGAATATTCAAGAGGTTTGCTTCATGTTAAGATTTTTAGCCCTTATCCCTCCTTCAGCCCTTAGCGACAGACTGGGTAATACCAGACATTGTTTATAGACTGGCAGGCCCCACACAGTCACTGAACGACACTTGGGGTCACTGTGGGTGTTTAAATAGGGGGCAGTGATGTCAGTGCTATTATTATCCAGAATACAGACAATACTCAATAGATAATACTTTCTAGACAGAGGCAGTACTTTAACACTTACACATAGACCCCAAAGGCCCCTCATCTGTTCTTGCTACAAGTACCATAGTAGCATAAATCAATAGCCTAAAGCTGCCTGTTAAAGACCTTGGTGGGAATCCAACTTGGCTCTCACAAAGCTAGCTTTTAAAGTGCGGAGATGCAGGATATCATTTTACCAATGGCCTGTGACATTTAAATGTGATGTCTCTGTGGCACAATAGGTCCATATATAACCTAAATAGCCAAATAAGCATTTCAGAGTGGAGTGAGGTTGTGTAATATTCATGAATATTAGACTTTCTACCTAATTGAAATGGTCTGAACAGAGTGCTGACCCTGCCCACCACTTGTCCCAAGGAATAGGACAGATAAAGGGATGGAAGGGAGAAGATGCAGGAGTAGGAGATGGTTAAGGCCCCTCAATAATTAATTTCCATCTGCCGATATAAAAGTTCTTCATTCCACTTGAAATAATACATGAAACATCTGCCACAGACACACCCGTGTCAATTTTTAATGGTTGCCCCTCTTCTAGCGACGATGCCAAATCAATCATTGTTCCAAAGTCATAAGTTGGAAATTTCTTTTTTTTTTTCCTTTTTTTTTTTTTTTACTGCTGTCCCCTATTTCATCGGATTGAAATTATTCACAGATTCCAGCGTGGAGGGGTTGTCTCAAATGGTTTTCAAGGTCTACTTTGAAGGGGCATACAGGGACAAATTCTTCACAGTGGCATGGAATTTCTAGTGAAGAAGCCGACATTTTTCTTTTTTATTTTATTCTCTTTTTACTCCTGTTAAAATATGGATTGTGTTGCCAGAGATCCCTGAGTGCCTTCTCCTGTCCGGGATTTAAAAGTACCACATACTTTACTCTTTGTTGTGTGCCAGATTTAATTCTCTTTCCTCTGTAGTAGTGTATTAATACATGCATAGCAGAATTAGTGACACTCAACTGTCCAAACAGTCTTGGTGCAGACTTAAGCCTATCTGTACGCACTGCGTATCTTACTGAGGTGTCTAACAGCTGTCTTTTCATAACTGTATGCATCTTTTCACAATGCATTTGTCTGTGGCCTGGATAAATGCAGTAGCCATGGTGTCTGTCTCTCCCTGTTGGTGGTTTGCCCTTTGCATATTTTATCTCACACCAACCTTGACAGGTGTTGTCTGCCTCCATTCTCTCTCCAGAGGACCTGGAGCTGGTGTACTACTATCATGACAAAGGCAAATTTAGTTTTTTTTGTCTGTTTGTATGGTATAGAATGCTTTTACTGCCAGAGCCAAGTTACTGTTATATACATAGGAAAAATATTGCGTTATCTATATTAGATCCCATCATTGTCATGTAAAGTCATTCAAACATAGCTGAAAATTTCTACCTTTTAAACTAGAGAATCCATGTGAGCACAAGACCAGTGAAGTGTAAAGAACTGCATAGTGGGGTCTGTTCTTCCATCTCTGTCTCAGCACATGTTTTAAGGCCAGTTTCATTCCAGTTGCTGTGGCCTCATTTCTGTTACTCTCTTCTCTGCTGGTGAAATGGGAAAAATGGAAAAGTGGGAATTGACCATTGCAGAACACTGCAATAATTAAAAAAGAAGCTCTGTTGAGTTTCACTGAGCCGAGCCGTTTTTTTCCTCCACATGGGTGTCAGTTTCAGGAAAGAAGTAGGGCGATCGACTGTGAGCAAGGTCCGTGTCTTACACGTTTCAGGGTCTCCAGCCGCTACTACTTAAGCCTTCACACCTCAGGCCAACCTGATTAGGCCACCTCTGCCTTGTTTTCATCCACTTCCTCTTTATTAGCTAATAGGCTTAGCTCTCTCAGGGGGCCACAGACACATCGGATCAGCACACCAACCTGTGCTATGTCTATCTCTGACTCATTTTCTCCCCCCACCCTCTTCTCTCTTTCCTTCTCCACCTCATTAACTGTCTCGTGCTAAAATCTCACTTGTCTTCTTCTTTGACATGGCTGCTTCTCTTGCTGCAAATGGCAGCTTGCAAGAAGGGATACAAAAGGAAGACTTCTTTAGATGCTCTTGTTTTGTGCACATTATATTCACTCAACTTAAAGTAAATGAATTATTCATGTTGTTTCTTTTTTGCATTTAGGGACCCATCCTCCTCTCTATTTGTCTGTTTTCCCTTGGGGCAGAAACACAAATACACGCGCACACTTAGAACGAAGGGCAAGTTTTACTACAGCTTTGCTGATGCTGGGTGTGGAGTCATAAAAGCAGACAGCATCATCCCTGACTTATCACTGGCAATATAAACATAATAACTCCACTGGGATGTTGCATTACACTGTAATTGACCCTTCCTCATCTGCAAAATTGAGCCCATCATTTCCTGCTCATGTGTGGCACATCTTTAGTCTGGATGATGAATAAAACTAATATAATACTAGCTTGATGGATAAAGTAAAAAAAAAAGTGAGTGTCCACCTTTAAGCTAATATTAACTTTTAAACAGAATAAAGTACAGATTATCTATTATTAATGCTTTTAATCTAGTAGTTTGATTCTTAATCATCATAGAATTGAATTTACTGTTGGCATAACATTGTGTCATCTAAATACAAGAATTATTTTAGTATTCTTACTGCATCTATTGCAAATAAAAACTCCTCTTCTGGAGTTGAGACACTCCCTGACTTTAATGGTATTTATAATGAAATTAATGGTGAAAATACCAGTTAATGAAAGAAGAACAGATGTGGTCTAAACCTTGTTTAGAATTAATACAAATTTTATTTTTTGAACTATATGGTGAATCAGAAAATAACTTGGGAGTGATACACTTTGATTTAATCTATCTGTCTGCACTTCTGTATCAAACTGCAGTGCTGTTTTGACACATCAGATCAGTTTGTCTGAGATTCTGTCCATCTTTCATGTGTTGGATTTGTGTGACACACCTCAAGTGTAGTGGCACAGTGACGGTCAAAACTATCTTTGAATCGTTTCTATAGACATGTATATGTAGGGTGATATATATGCAGGTATTATGTAAAAGCTTAATATTACATGTAAATTAAGCTCTCCTGTTTGGATTTTAATTACACCATAATTTAGCTATATAACATTGCATCTAGTGTCTAAGATCTTATATTCTCACCCCAGCTTTTGATATATGGTTAATGGCTATTGATGCCTTCTTGGCTTTTCCTTTATTTTAGGTTAAATAAGACTTTACTTTAGTGTCGCACGTTCAAGTGGTTGGTCCTGTTAGAGCCATTTCGATTATAATATCTGAATATTTACCAATTAACAGTCCTAGTCTCTATTATTTGTCGTCCAAAGCCGTTTTATACCCATTGAATTTGAATTTATTTATTTTGGGAATAATAATATAAAGTTTTTAACTGAAACAAAATCATAATTGATTTTTTTGACTTCTTATTTGCATATTAACACTGATTTGTCTTTGAGTTTCCTGCATACTTATACTGTAGTTGTACTGTAATTCTTTTCATGTAGTCTACTGTAGAACAGGAATTATGCTTGACTCAGTCTTGCTTGTCGATCTTTTTCCAGAGTGTACAAGGCACAGTGATCCAGACAGAATAGCAAAATATTGGAAACTACACCACTCTGCTTAATAGGGCATCCACAGTGTAACATTTTTTTCCCCTGGAGATCTGTAATAAAATGGTTTTACCATTACATCTTTTAGACCACATTGGCTCAACAGTGTCAGTTTTCTTCATTTAATGACAGAGGCCAAAATAATAAGGGAGAGATTAGTCTGCAGAAACAATCTGTTCTGCTGAACACTCAGTAATGGCATTTTAAATCAAAGTTTGATAGGAATCTAATGGTTTTATCAGCACATACTTTATTTGGTTGATTTTGAGTGAATTCGACACTGCTGATTCAATTCTCCACAAATTTTAAACCTAAATTTAATGTAATCGAAAATCCTAAGCTTAAAAGCACAAGAACACCAAAGGGTTTGCCAAGATATTCACAACCCCTGTGAACGTCAATGAAAAAAACCAGCATGTCTTTCTGAACCGAAACACCTTCCCTCTTTGAGACTTCTGTTTGGTCTCCGGGATGGTGCTAGTGACCAAGTGTGACATGAAACTTGGGCTTGACCCAGATTTTGATGTTTGCATATGCTGCATATGCAACAGTGCTAATGTTCACACAGCAGCATGTTACTTTGGTGCTTGCTCGATGTACCTCAGTACACTGACTCATAACAATTAAAGCTATCAGCCTTGCTGATTTTTTTTTAATCACAGGCTATGAGTCTTGATTCCCAAAATGTTTCATGCCGTTTCTGTTCTTCCAGTAGCGTACTTAACAAGTGTGGTTACCAGTTTGTATCGACTAATCACATGTGGCACCTGGTGGTTGTTGGTGTGCGCTACAGCTGTTCCTGAATAAGCTGTTCAATTTGTTGATCCATCTTTACTGCTGCCACACCAGTTATCAAGGTAGTACCACTGTAATTGCGTCAAATATAAAGAGTGTTTTCTTCCACCTGCTTTTAATTACATTTGTATTTGTATTTTGCTCATAACAAGAAAACAAAACTGAGTGTAAATAAATAACATTTCAAAAGTGCAGACACTGCTGAGGGAAAGTAAGTGTAGCTATTAAGGCAAAGTGTGACAAGTATTTGTCCACTGTAGAGAAAATGAGGCAGATGAATACATCGGATCTGGATAGGGAGTTGGCAGCAGTTGTTTATCTCAATGAACACACTCTTAATATGTGAGGTAGTGAATGGATAAATCTGAATTTTCTTTTGCCAGTTTTTTATTATTTTATTTGTTTGGTTAAAATCTGCACAATTGTTCAATAGGCACCAGGCATGTGAGCTGTAATGATGAAACCACTAAATCTTTGTGGAATTAAATGCATTATTTCTAGCCACATTTTCAGGTATCTGCCACGCGAATAAGACATATAAAGACACACAGTATGTCATAAAGGTAAACATTGGTTAAAATATGACAATTGTCATGTATTTTATGTCCCAATGAATCTGTAACCCTGCAGATTTTAATTAGCAGCCATGCACTGTTCTTTATCCTTTGAAGCACAGACTCCTAATGTGGAAGCAGTGTCACTGAGAGGTGATACACAAAGTGTACATAAAGGTCACAATTGCAGTCCCATGTAGTCCTGTGGCCATCATTAAGATTTGGCACATTCAAGCTTTTTGGGACATAACGTATGGTGGTGATAATATGCTTCCCACAGTCAGGCACCTCCAGGGCCCTTGAGGGAACCATAGGAGACCTATTAGCATAATTAGGAAATGTATATTAATGACTTTACTTGATGACTAGAGGTTTCACTGTCCCTAGTACTAGCTTACCAACTACAATATTCTGCAACTATTCCTTAGTACACAGGCATGTGTACAGGACAGTATTCAAATTAAAATGTTTTTAGCATGCAGACCATGTGTACAATAACTATGACTTCATAATATTTCCAAGAATTCAGGCATTACTATTTTGTTATTATTACAGAAATATCCCTGCTGGGATATTGCATGACATAAAATCACTCCCAACACCAAATAGCACAACACTATGTCATCATTTATTATTCATACTTAATATTTTCTCCCGGTTCTAATAAATTATCTCACTTGTGTGTTGAATATTGCTCAAGTTGTGTTGGAAGCAGTCCTCATATAATCCCTGGTGGGAAGGATGATGCTCTAAATTGCTGTTGGCTTTTGTAACCATTGGCGTGCCACAGACTTTTGTTGTTGAAATGAGAGAATCCCATTGATTCACAGATGAGATTAGCCAAGGATTGTGGTGTTCATGAAGAGTGTGACAGAGCATGCCGTGTATATGCAAAGTTGAATTTATCACAGTGGACGGGTTTGAGGGAGGACCAAAGGGAGATGCATTGTGCCCAGATCTTGTGAATGTTTTTAGTGTATGTTGTTTTAGTGTTTCTGGGTACATTGTTTTTTGTTTTTTTTTTGCATCTTAAATGGCAGCATATGCTCATGCACTCACTCATCACTTTTTTGTCCTTGTGTATGGCAGTGCTTTCATTTCAGCACTTAAAACAGACCCCCTCTAGCCCTGTTCTTTTGCCTGCTCTTGGGCCATGCAGCTGGGGCTGGGTTTGTGACAGAGCCCCTGTTGGCTATAAAGTCTAACATGCGAGTGAGGAACAAATGGAAACCAAGCGCTGTGAGCTGATGGTATGATACCGCTACCAAGTTACTATCACTGAGAAATGCTGACGCAGGGCCAACTACTCCCACACCATATCCTCAGCCAAGTGTAGCATTTCTGCTCTTTCTCCCCAAGGAGTTACCTGTGTACCGTTTTCTACAAACTCACACCTGCATGTGGGCCAAGCTTTTTTACCAAAAGGATATTGCTAATAATATGTGAATTGTATTTACAGGCATTCACACAGTGCACATACTGTATACTTATTTGCTTCCATACTTGCCACTAGGGACGAAGCAACTATATTTAGTAAATTCTAATCCATTTCTGATCCTTTGTTTATTGTAAAATATTGTGTTCTTCTTTTTCAAACACACAGTGAGTAACAGCAGATTTAATTAATGATTCCCAGAGTGAAATGAACAGTCATTTTGGGCTAAAAGGTGCATTTTTGTCTTTCAGTGCAATTTGCACACATGCGTCACCTCTGATGTGCTCTGCTGTTGGCTATGATTGATGTTTGTTATGCAATATATTTATTAGATTTATATCTGCTATGGCATAGAAATTCATACATCAAACATATTTGATTTAGCTAGGGTTTACAATTTTATTCTAGTTATATTTGATTTGAGTGTGTTCTGTGGCTTTTTTTTCAGGGCTGAGAAATATATAGATATCACGATATGGGACTAGATATTATCTTAGATTTTACATCTTGTAATGTTGTGACATGGCATGTGTTTATCCTGGTTTAAAGGCTGCATTACCATGATAAGAAAAAGTCAGTGTCTGAGCTTGCCAGAGTCTTCTCAATGATATGTTTTTTTTACACCCTTAGTGTTAATTTTTACATAAATGATGTACATTATTGACCACTATTTGATTTGCAATATTTTTGGCTCTGGTCTATTACTCAGCAATGATCATGTTATGTAACATTATATACTTATCAGATTGTGACTTGTATAACTTGTATAAGTGATACATACAGTAACAGTTTCATTACACACTTTCAGATCATAAAATATGATGTTAAATCAAATTTAGTGCAGAGCCAACTGCAAGCGAGTCAGCTGGGTTTTTCATCAAGGCACATACAGTCTAGAACAGGCCAGTAGCATTAACCATGAAGCCATGGCAATGGTGTGTATGAAAAAGTGGGTAATCACAGATACAGTTTGGTTTATATTATTCATGAACTAAGGGAAATCCCAGAGAGTACTACAGACATTTGCTATGTTGTGTGAGAGTGTGGCAGGAAAATGTCTCATTATAAAAGTTTTGTCTGTGGATGCTGTCAGAATCATCAGAACGTTCTCCTTGTAATAACTATGTATCAGCTAGATATGGTGAGGGATTGCACTGTGTACTCAGTTCTACAACAACTATGTCTAGCACAGTGTTACGGTTAATTGTTAGTAGCAAAGGTAACTTAATATGTCTACACCGCAGTTTAGTGGTTTGCTGTGTCTACGTACTAATTTCAAAGGTCTCTTTTAATCAACAATCTGAGACAAAGCCAGTGTTTTCAAGTGGCAGACTTATAAACAGAAGGAAACACAGATGGATAGAGTTCAAAGTTCAGACAGAGTGAGAGACGGATAGAGAGAAAGCGACGGAAGAAGTGAAAGTGAGAGAGCTCACTGGGAGAAAGTGTCAAGAGAGCTCTGGTCTTCCCTCCTTCGAAGAGACGCTGATCATAGAGTGCGTGGCTGTTGTGGGATCAAAGGCTTTGTCAGTCAAAGCCCCTTGACTCTGTCTCCACAGAGCCGACTACAGGTACTCAGGGAGGCATGGATGTGGAATAATTCATGACCAGAGAGGCTAACCCTCAAATGCTCTCTCTGCCCAGAATGAGGCAGCGCATCTAGGGTCACAGGTCTCAGATCCGCCCTTATCAGCCCCCAGGCATGGAGTTGAGAGCAGCTGCTTGGTTTGGCTCCTGTTCTTCTCCTGTTTTATCTGTTTTAACACACATACAGCACCGTAGTGTGTTTGGCACCAACACAGTCATGCTGTGAAGTGTTTGTGTGTGGCATAAATGGCATATTTTGCATGTATATGGGTGGGCAGGTGGGTGGATGGCTTGGCATGACGTGTTGTTTTTCCGTGTGTGTGATATTTTTAGCTTGCCTACAATGCTTTAGTGAACCAAACACTTAAATCTCATTCTCCTCACAGATCCAAGTTTCAAACAGCATATGGTCTGGGCTTGCTGGAAGCCTATATGAATACTATTAAGTCATCTTCAGGCAGTTCTGTTACACAAGGCTGATTAGAAACACTCAGGCAATCAGCCAGGATTTACGTGCACTGAATATACTTTTACTGGAAATTGAATTTGAATTGATGCATATTATCATACTTCATTTTTAAGTATTGTGATGAAAAGCAAGTAAAGATGTTTAAATATTGGAGTCACTATTCCCATTTTAAGGGAAGGTTTAGTTTGTAAAGATGTCATTCTTGACTTGACTGTCTTTGCACAAAATAGTCATAGGCACCTTGTCTACTTCTGAGGGTTTTTAAATAGCAACTGGTAAGCTTTGTATGAACAGTGTATTTGAACATAAACGATACTGCACAAGCTGTCACAACACATCCCAAAGACAGAATTCATCAAATGTGTTGGGTTAGTTTAGATATGATGGTTAAAGCCATGGTTCATTTGAGGGTCAGTCAATCTTTATGAAGGGTTGTTTTTTGGGTTTTTTTGTCAAATACCTGTTGGAGAGTCTAGAATGGGAGTGGTTATCTAATCGTAACATTTACATTGTGTATTTAGTGTAATGCCAGCCTATTAAATTGTTGTTTTTTTCCTACTTTTGAAAACACCTGCTTCTTAAGGGATTTAACTTAACTAGGCCCTGCTTGATATCAAAACTAGCTTAAAAATACATGGATTTTAAATCCAGATATCACTAAGTCACTCATCGAATAACATATGGAAAGTTCACAAAACTGTGTTCTTAACTTCTTAACTATTTTTTTAATGTTTTTTTACATTTGTACAGCAACAAATGAAGCTTTACCTCCCAAAATGAAACAGAACATTTCATTCTGGCACCAAACTGTGCTCGAAATACAACAGAAAGGTCCACCCACATCTTAGTACTTTGTGTAATCTTCTCCAAAGTACTTTTGTGCAGGGTTGCATGTTTTTCTACTCTTTGGTATCAGATTCGTGAGAACATAAAACACCTTAATGCATTTGGCTCTAGTACAGTTTAAACTGAAGAAGGCTTGTACACTGAGCAGGTTTACAGAAAACAAACAAATGGTACAGGAATTACAGATTTGCTACACAGCTAGCGCTGAAGCTAAAGAGCTCTAGAAACAACATACTGTTAGTATAATATAAGAATTAAAAATGATGATTGTAGACTGGTTATGTTAGCATTTATTCATAAAGGCCCCTGTAAATTGAATGCTAATTTCACACATTAACAACTACCTTACAAACAAGGCTTGAATATGTATCTAAATCCATTGCCTGGGATGCTAAACTCAAATAATTCTTTTCAGTATGTATTTGTTTGTTGTTTGTATGTATTTGTCTTGTTAGTGCTTGCTACATAACAGTATTGACACATCAGAGGAATATTGCATTCTAAAGAGCAGCTTGCTTCTCCTCCTTGAGCTTTAGAGGCAGGAGCAGTTTGTAGCACTTTGTGTGTACATCCACTTGTGCCAACAGTTAGGTGACAACATTCTGTTTTGTTTGTTTTTGTGATGATCCCTCACAACCAGATCCAAGTGACCCCTCTCTTTGCCAGATTGTGTTGGAAGTCAACACTGTGGTAGCATGATAAGAATTACATGAGAAACTGGTTGTGAAAGATGTTTTTTCACTCTTTTGTAGCCTGTACTTTGTCTTACAACTAACTGAAAGGCAAATGTAATGAGCAGGGTAGGGAGATTGTGTTGGATGATGTGGAATCATGGTGAAGAAGTCTGGGAAACTGACACACTCTTCAGCCTCCTCCTTGTTGTTTTTCGCTCCCCTTTCTTTGAAGAATGATGCACATGTTTCACCAGAACAAGACATGTCTGTAAGCCCCCTAGCTTTCTATTTACTGCTGCCTCTACCTTTCCCCTTGCCCTCGGTAGTGAATATGTTATTTGTACTACCATGATGTCTCTTTCCATGTTTGTGTGGAGAAAGTGAGAGAGTGTTTTCCCTTGCTGCTAAGACATTATTGAAATGTAGTTAAAAAGATGTTAAATATGGGTTATCTCTGTATGAAGCTTTTGAGTTGGTGAAAGTGCTGTATGGAATTCTGCCAGTTTTTGCTTTGGTCAAGAATCATTATCATTAATCATTTGGTTTTTGTGATTAGAATCCTTGGTACACATCTGTGAGGGCTGGAAGATGCAACAGTACAAGCAACAGCTTAGCCACAATAAGACTGCAACTTTAAGTAGACTGTAATTGCTTCTGCCAACCTCTTCATTCATACTTAACTCCTTTTTTTACACTTTTTTAAGCCTATGGGCACACAGGATTTAGTTTTACACATCACATTGATTTAGTGAATAGAACATTGAATAGGGATGGGCAGAGGATGAGAGAAATACAAGAATTCAAAATAATGCTGATGCAACATCACTGCAGAACATGTCTGTCCCCTAATTACAACCTGGTATTCCTTGGCATGGAATGAAAAAAACATAATGACCCTATGAACTGTAAGGTCTCCTTCTTGCCCAAACATGTCAGCCTTTGGTGAGGGGGTACCGGATTATGCAGTGATTTGTATTGCAGTGCAGGGACACCTGCTACCTTTCTCTATGTACTTTTGTCAGTGTTGTCAGAAAAAGTCCCATGTCAGCCCATTAGAAGATCTCTGTCTCTCTCTGCTGTTGTTTTAATAAATGAATCAGAGTTCATGGAGAAACTGAGAAAGTGGGTCAGGGTGAATATGCACTGTAGAGAGGGGAGGGAAAGACTGAGTGAGGGGGAAGAATTGGGAAGACAGAGGGCACTAAACTCTAAGGCAATAATTAAGAGGAATATGGAGCACGCCCTCGAGGGTACATCCGAATCAGCACTTTGCATTTTGATGGAATGTGAGACAGTGTGGAAGCCACTTTATTAATGAGTTTATTTATGTGTGGGCGGATGGCATTCGCCCTGACTCTGCGACACGCTTGGCCGGACTCTCCCTCATACTTGCAAATTGCTGGCAGGGGGCAAACAGAGGTGACTCAGGGTCGCATATACTCAGTGTACTACAAGCTGTGGAGACCAACCATGTAATGATCGACTTATTTACATAATGTCCCCTCAACACACCCAATCATATGGATTGTATGGGTTCATTAAAGCTTGACCGATATGGGTTTTTGAATCCAATAAAGACATTTTGGTGGATTTGTGCCACTGATAGCTTAGACAGTGTGTCAGGGTCCTATTTAAATTCACTTTCACATACATGCGAAGTGCTTAAGCAAGCATGTAATACTTTCTACATTGTCACATTGCACAAGCACAACACATGATTGTGGGATCTTATTTGAAATGCTGCATTAGGATAAGTTTTAGGTTAAAAGCTTATCGTAGCCAACAGCTGTTGTATTTAATTATACCACTGTAACTATTACTGTAGATATTTGAAAATTGTTTCTGAACAGGGATGATCTGAGTTCTTTCTTTAAAATGGTTTCTTAATTGTCAGACCATAATGGCCTCCAGCCAAAGCTATTGGAAAACTCATTTAATGAAAACTGAAGTTCAAGTTTTACAAGAGTGGTACTTTTCTTTCTCGTCTCCTTCTTCTTTCAAGTTCATGGGTTTGGATGCCTCTTAATAAAGGCTCTGTCTGAGCTGCCAGCAAGTCTCCCCTGAGAAATGTATTTGTGGTGAAGTTTATGAGGGCACTGGTCATAAAGATTTAAGATGGAGCTTTTAAGGCTGTTTGCAACATAAGCACATGTATTGAGTTGGAGGGGGGGATTATTGAGTGCTGCATCAATGTGGATTGTGTATGAATGCCCTCCACATATTGTCTGTCTTTCCCTCATCTTCTAGATAATCTCTCCTTTTTTCATTCACTCATCACCACAGTCATAAATGCAACAGGGTGGTTGTCAATCATTTAAGCTTTTGAGAGAGTAGATGGTGTTGCAGTTGGCCTGAGTCATCATGGACATGGACACCCATAAACACACACAAATCTCCCCCATCCTCATGTATGATTATGTGTGAAATGGTTTACCACACTTGAGCATGAAATGTCTGACACCATGTGCGAATTTTCACAAGGGATTTGACATTTGATTGGCCTGTGGCTCACCACCTGTCCCTAGCTGAATATTCATGGGCCTAATCTCCATTGACAACAAACACAACCAAACAAGCAAATGGGAATTCATTTGGGAATCTGTCTAGAGATGACAAAAGGTCAGGAGAAGGTGCGGTATGATGCTTTCAAATCTTTACTCTTTTAAAAAGATCCCTGATTGGACAGAAAAGAAACATTGGCTTCTTGATACAGCCAAAAGTTCCTGGATTTTTCTCATTTAGCTAATATGCATTTTGAATTTGTCTACTAAAAAAATACTTAAAAAGTTATCTTTTTTCTTCTGCAAATTACGATGTGTTAATGTTACATTATTATGTTGTGGTTCTGTTCCATTTTGTGGATTGGGAGGCTTGAAAGTGTGGGCTCACTCTAACAAAGTAAATGTGACAGAGTTATGTATGCTTTTTAAAATGACATATTGAATGTTCTGTTGAATAAAAAAAACAAACTGACAAAATAAACCTCTTTTAAGAGCCAACTGCCTAAACATTAAATTGTTCATTTTAGATCTAAATTACCATCACAACTTCTGTTTGGAAGAAGTGAGGAGCTGGCTTTAGTGGTGTGACTTCACAGAGAAAAAGATGCTAACATACTGCTCTCCTGAGAGGGCATCAGTGAGATCTATCAGTTTCCTGAGTGTTTTGTTGATTTCCTCCAGGATGTCAGTATTAAGCCATGTTGGATGTGTTTAGTCTTCTGATCAGAGGAGAGAACATGAATTAGCAGTTAAGTTATCTAGCTTGATCCATGGTTTTGATCCAAATCTTACATGGGCACTCAGTTTTAAGCGTGTGTTCCAGTGGCTTGAGCTCCTTTGAGGTCTTAGCAAGCTCCCACTGCTGCCTCCCACTATATGAAGCAGCCCACTAGCTTTTTGCATAAGCTCACAACACAGTCAATTCCTGGATTGTTCATTGTTATCCCAGCAAAACAGCTTCTTTGGTGTTTGACAATGTGCCATTTGTTGTAACTCATTTCAGAGGTGTAGTTAGTGATTGTTTTGTTGAACACAAAAATGAGCACAGTTAAATTAACATCCTTGACACTGACTGCTATGAGCTCCTCACAGATAATAGATTGTGATGAAATTTTCAAATGTAGCATCTGATTATATCATAATTGTGAATATTTATCATTCCAGTGTAAATATATTCACCCTTTAATTTGATATTTTAGTAGAAGTTCAAAAGCACACCAACAAAACATTAATATAATCACAGAAAACACAGAAAAAAGGGGGATGTGTCTGTTCTTAATATGTGGACTGCATTAAATGATAACATCATGTATTGCAAAGAGATGTAACAAATGGGCCCGAACATCACCTGTGGAGCTTTTCTATCTGTCAAAGTTAAAAGCAGTTATGTTGTTGTTACCGTCGTTGTATGGGGCAGTGCTATGGCGTAAGCTAGGTTCAGTCTGAGACGCTCTCTGGATTGGTATCGATCATTCCTGTACAGGTGTATGAAACTGCCCTGCTTCCACTCTTGCCTAAGTAACAACCAAAAATCACTCTGTTCTGTTGCAAACCACTGTTAGCTTTGTTTAAAAGCTTTCTGGAGCAAAGCTAACTGTACTGTCCCTGTTGTATCTTAGCAGCATTTTCAGTTTCAGCATTAACAGTTATATTAAATTGCAGTGTGTCTTAACTGTAAATGTTAGGTTTTCTTTGGATGCCAAGGTTAATATCTTGACAACTTAAATGACTTAATAGTTAACAATGTGGAGGCAGCCTTTGATGAATCAGTATTAAAGTTGGTCAAGGCTCTGTGCTGAAGAGAGAGAATATTGTGAGGATTGGGCCACTTGCACACCCCAGCAGCAATAACCATGTATTATTTCACAACTTATTAACATTTAAGTTTTTTTCTTCAGTAAGAGGTTTGATCATGCACACATACTGACCACCAGGCCAGCCATATGCTCATCACTTTTGTCCAAAGCAGTGATTATTTTTCCTCCTGTTTGTCCACCAGAAAGATAACCTTTACATTTATTGGCCAGTGGCCTGGCCGCCTCTGGCGTCCTCCCTGGCTTTAATTAAACCGTAATTGTGCAGACAGACTCCACTCTCATTATATCTAATCTTTTCCTTCAACCTGCTTGCTGTCCCCTGTTCAATTAACTGAACTTGGGCAGCATGTTTAGTAAAGCAACAGGCTAAGAGGGCCATAAATAAAAGTTGGAAGAATGAATTTGACAGTATCCACTCAGCACACATTGAACCTCAGTGCTAGTTGAATGGTCTTGTGACATGTTTAAAAGCAGATGACTTCTGGACATGGAAGTTGCCAATTCTTGTTGCAATAAATCTATGTATTAATATCCATTAAATGTATCCATTAAATATCAGTGCTTTAAAATGCTCCTCACAGTTTCCCAAAGCCTAATCTTCAAATTGATTGTTCTGATTGACTAGGTGAGGTCAGTCAGAAAACTGATGGTTTTACTGATGAATTATACTGTGATATAAAACCAAGAGGGTGTGAAATCTCACCTTGAGGTGATAGTGTTTTTGAATTGCTTCGAAAAAATGGAAGTAATCAAAAGTCTGGATGATTAAAAGTTCTGAAAAGTAATAAATTAATACTTCCTAGGCTTTACAACAATACATACTGAAACCTCTGAGTTGCATCCTCTTAATCCATTCAGTTGTTTTTGAGATTGAATGCTGATGTTTTGCTGAGGTAAACCTGCTGTTTGTGAATCAGGCTCTTCTGTTGTGCTTGGCCCTTGTCAAGGTCAGTCTTTCTCAACAGTCACTACACTGAGTCTCCTAGGGTGCATGGTCTGCACGCCGCATGCTGGTTGCAGCCTATATCCTGCTGCTTTTAAATTTACAATATTCAACATACTCCAGAAGCCTTTGACTAGTTAATGGTGGAGGGAGTATATATTCTGTCCAATCGCATGACTGTTTAGTGTAAACAAGGATCGAAAACACCCAGCAAGTGTAAAACCTTTTTACTGAAAGTGCAATAAAAGCATGTAAAGCGAGTAAAAAGCCAATAAAAGTAATTTATCAAAGCATTTAGTAAGCATAAGTGGTGAATATGTATTTGAAGGAGTGTCAACTGTAAGACTGTCTATAAGAGGACAAAAATAAAGGATGGGTTTAAACCATTGCAGTAACTTTTTGTACCTGATTCACTAAAGAAAAAACTTATTTTTTATCTTATTTCCACACAGTTATAACATGTTTTGTTTTATGTGCAAACATAAAATGTATTTTTAAACAAACTCTTAGGCTGCCTACAGAGGGAGTTCTGGAAGCTGAATTTCATGGACTAATATGCCACCCAAATATGAAGCATGAAGGGCCATTTCATTTTTGGAAACCCTTTTTTTTACCATGTCTGCAGAACAAACTTCCAGTTTTCTAAATACAGTATACTGCATACATTTCAGGCTGCAAAATACAACCTCTGTTGGAGACAGAGGGGACCTCTGCTCATGGATGTTCACTGACAGTCTTTACCTCATTGCTATTGAGGTGGATTTAGCGGGCCAGGATTTGGTGTAAAGCAAATCCTCTAGTGTTAGCATTAGCATTATCTTATTGATTAACTTCTTAGAAGGGGCACTGAAAAGTAGAGAACTGATCAAGGGGTTAAACTGAGATTTGATGATACCAGTGAGGTCTGTGCAAAGAAGTGTGTGTGTGTATGTGTGTGAGCACGTTTAGGTAAAGGTGACCCTTGGATGGACAAGAGATGGAATGGAAACTTGAGATCAGTATCTAGAAACTTATCTCTGCTTGGACCTTTTACACCAGATTGACAGAGAAAGCCATACTGGGCTGTGTGTATTTGTTGATGTGGGCTAATATGCATTTTAAAATTTTAGGTATTTGATACAACATCCTCAGAGCTCAATTTTAAAAGAGTACATTTAGATGTACAAAATTTGAATTTACTCTAGTTTTATTCTTTCTAAAAACCTTTTTTATTGGCCCTTTTCATTTAAAGTTGATGATAACCATTCCCAGTTATAACCTTTTAGGTCAAAGGACAGTGTGTAGCATGTGTATTTCTGATTGGGTTATGGTGTAAAAAGAATCAACAGTAATTGTTTTTTAATTAATCCACAGCCCCGATGCCTGCTATACCCAGTGGAAAGAGAACCACAGCCTCCTCTGCAAATCTTTTGTGCACTCAAGTATTGTGCCAGTCTGTCACAATTAAGTGCTGAAAATGAGGTGAAAATGCCTTAATTATGCTCCTTAGAAGCCCCCCATGCCATTAAAGCCAAACACAAACCCCTTTTGTTGTTGGGCAATTACATTGCTTCTTCACTTATGCTCCCTTGCTTTGTCTGACATCCATTTTCTGGAATGGTCTCCATCCATGCATCTTAGATATGTCCAGAAAATGGAATAGATATGAGGAACTGAGAAATCGCTGAAGAAAGGGAAAGCAGCAGAGAGTGAAAGGAGTCAGGCAGAGCAATGGAGAAAAGGATTATTGAATATTGTGCTATTGTTAGTCATGGACGTCAGAGTGCATGTGTGCGTAATCCAGTTGGGGAAGCAAGGAACACACACACCATGCCAACTGTTATTGACTTCAGGCTGTAGGATTAATGCTGCACTCCCTGATTGTTGTCCACTCACCCTTCCTAAAGAAACAATCTTGAATTCAAGGCCATGGTTAGAAACTCTTAGCTCTATTCTCCACTCATCAGATCTTACGCAGGTGAAATTGCAGGTTGAGTCATTCATTCTGAAATAAGATATTCAGGTTGGCTGTGAGCGTACACAAGTATATGTTGTAAAGAAGAAAAGATGCTACATGCTCACATTCCACCACAGACACACTCATACTGTCCCTGTAGTATATTTGACAGCCATGTTGCCCTTGTCTAACGTCTCTGCTGTATAACAGACACACTCAGAGGTCAAAGGTTAATGAAACATTTGCAGGTACAAGCGCTGACCTTGATGTCCAAAGGTGCTGCTCTGTGCACTCAAAAAATGCACATTGTTAATTTTAGTATGCATTATTCTTCAGAGCAGACAGGCTATACATAGCTTTATGGCCTGGCTCTGTGGCCTCCAGTCAAGGCACTTTACCTCGTTAAAAGATCCTGTTTAATAATTAATCGAGTCCATCTGCTTCAAAGGCAGTAATCAATCGATTGAGCGACTCTCTCACCCCCTATTTCTGAGGAAGCAGCAGCTTCCATGAAATTGTGTTTCCCTCCTTCACTAATGATTTATTCTTGTACTTTTAACCAAACATGCTAAGACTAAGGAGTTAAACGGCAATTATGCTGAAATCTGAAGTCTGCCTTCATCTCATCCTTGATCATCCCATTTCAAAGGAAATGTGGTTGTACTGTTTTTTTTTTTTTTAATGAAAGCTGATTTGCACAGATCTATCAAAGACAGATGGAGGCTAGTTAGCCAAGACTGACTGCTATTCTTGAAAGGTCATCTGCTGTGAGTTACTATGCTGTTAGGGAGAGAAGATGATGGTGATGATGGCTAACGATGAGGGCCCCTTAGGACTTCTGCTTTGCTGTCAGCTCTGACCCTCGCCTCAGGGTCAATATCAGTCGTGTATATCTCTGCCTCTCGGTCTCCTCGGCAATGCAAACTGGACAGCGCCCATATTTTTTTTTTATCCAGTTGGAGCTGGCATCGTTAATCATCCACATCTCCTTTTCCCGCCTTAGCTTCTTTCAGTGCCCCAGGCCTCTGTCTTCTTTTTTATTCTCCCTCAGTCCTTCACCTCCATGTCTGCCCTCCATGCCTTCATCTTCTAACTATAGACTTACTTTTGTTTCACATCAACTATTCCATCGTGTAAAGCATGCCACTGAAAGCACATTCTAAAATTTGACAGCAAGTCTGCAGTAGATTTGCTATTGTTCAGTAATATAAAGTTGAGTAAACTATTAAAGGCAAAATACTGATGTTGTAAATTTTAGCAGGCTACTAATTTCACTTATATTACCATAATAGAACAGCATTCTGGGCTACAGCTGATGTCAGTGCAAGCAGTCAATGGATTGTTACATACTGTCGTTGATGTTGACACACATTCATTTATTTTTAAACTAGGTTAAACTCATTGTGTCTCTTGGCTTTGTCCAGGAAGATGCGTGTCACTTGCCTTGCATTCAGAAGCACAGTATGAACCCTGTATGTCTCAAAGAATGCCATCAAATGGAAGCAAGATTTTGTGTTGTGTTTGAAAAGGTGCACCTGTTTGCTGTACAGCTGGAAGGTGCTTAAGGGTCATAAAGAAAGTAGTTATATGTAGACCCATGTGCAAAATGTTCAGGAGAAGATGAAATGTAAAAATGATTTCTATTTCACTTCCTCTGCCCTCGCTGATGTATTGGAAAATGTATAAAGCGTATGTATTGCGGTGATATATCAGAGAGAAATTGCTAATTGCTTTGTGTCAAACATCCCATAAAATCATCACCATTTTCCTTTTCTCTCTAAAACTGCTGTCCCAGTAAGAGCTTCTAAAACTTTAATGAGGACGTAACTGTCATCAGTATATGCGGGTCATCTGTTTTGTCTTTAACCTCCAAAACCATCTATTATCTTGGGGAAACTTGCATTTTTCCATTGTATTGAGAAACAATTAATTTCATGCCATTGTGTCTCTGAGGTACTGTATTATCACTGTCCTTGTGGTTAATCTACGTTAAAATGTTTGTTCAGACCTCCCACACTAACCCAGACAGACTGAACAGCATCGTTTGCGAAATTTGTGAGTACTGCAAAATTAATATTATATGCATAGCATTTGAGTTAATACGCAGGAAAGTCATGCTTTCTGTAAATAGTTTTAATGACACTCTCACAGAATAATGGAATTCTGATTGCATGCTGATAATTTCATAATATGCCAAAGATTATTTCTCTCCAGATTATATCATTGCTTTGCATAATGAGTCATCATGAATTATGAAGCAAGAATATTATAGCATGAACTTTAATCCTAAATGCACTGTTCAAAGGAAGGCATTTGCTTGTATTTCCTGAATTAAAGGTCTTAACCTCCTAGGACCTGGCGTCCACATATGTGGACAACACATTTTGGGAATGCAAAAAAATAATTATTTGTTTTTACACTTAGCAGGTCCCAATCAACCCAAATAACAAAGAGAAATCAATAAAGCATGCCATGCAAGAGTTTAGGTCTTAGGAGGTTAAAGTTGGTTTTTGGCAGCACCTCTTAATTTGTGAGTTCTTTGTCAGTCTATGTGCTTTCTTTCTCTCCAAGGTTAAGGTCTCCCTCAGAGACTCAGGGTTGACAAACAGCCATACATCCACACAGAGACTGAGGAGTGATTGTGTACGCCAGTAAGGAACAAGAATGAAAAGAAACAATGAGTTTGAGTGGGAGGGAGTACATGCACAAACTTCTGGAAGGCATAACTCTTCATAGCCTCACCTAAGCAGCAAAGCCTCCTTAGGCAGCTTTTACTCCGCTGCAGAGGGAAGAAAGCTGTGTTGGCTCACAATACCTTTAGTCTTTCCTCGCCCGAATTTGGCTGTATTTCCCAGTAAGGCTTTGGGTCATTCCACCTACAGGGCATCGCTATCCTAAATCTGAAATTTCATTGGCAGAAACTGTTTTGTAATTCCTAAATTCCTGAATTATTTTCTTCCAGTAGGCGACAACAAAGACAGGTATTATTTCTGAGCAGAAAACACACACTTTGGGCTGTTCTCACACACTGTTAGGGTTATCTTCCAAGGAAGGTGGATTAAGAAATACATTCCTGAATTTCGTTCAGGATTAATAAAGTCAATCCGTATCTATCGATCTATCCATCCATCCATCCATCCATGCCACGTATGATTAAAATGTATTTCTATGGGGTGCTTCACAGCACTTTCAATACAAACAACTTCGTCTTTCAGGAGTCCTCTGAAAGCAGAACATATCAATTTTTTTGACTTAAACCTAATGCAGTGGAATCAAAGAGACAAATACTGTTACTCAGTATTTATTTGAAATATTCAGCCTAAGTTTGGCTTGAAGCCTGGTGAAAAATACAAGGGGTTTGAGACATTGCACTCTTGATTTTATGGTTCAAGTATCCAATCTATTCATAGTTTATGTATTTTAGACAGTTAACATGCTCAAAGTTCCCATACATCATGTCTTGCTGTGTATATTGGTAGAAACCACGATAATCAGTGCCTCACCCACAAAAAAGCAACAAAAAACACCCAAAAAACAGTAAATTAGTCTTATAGGCAGTGCCACATGGGTTTCTTTCTTTGCCACTAACACTTTTCCATATAAGGTTTACAACGAACTCCGCTCTGATACACAAAGCAATGCTGCATGTGGGTCTTCATTTCCAGCTCCTGTATGACCATGACATTTGTCATTTCCTAGCTAAAGGAACAGACATTGATCCGTGTCGAGCTGGTTGTCCACTCCTTTTAGCTTAAGAGCCTCTGGCTCATAGTAATGCTTCAATGTCCTACAGGTGTCATTGGACCCCATTACTGGAGACAGGCTTGATTGGCTATGCAAGACACCTCGGCCCATTAGAGGCAATGGAACCGGTGAGATTCCCATTTTCACGGCTTCCCTCATTCGCATATTGGCCACAGATTTCTCGGATGTGCCATTGTTTGAATGGCAGTATGAAAGTGGCAGGAAATTTCTGATGGGCAGATATCTGAATGAAAATGATCGCTTCTGATTGAACTAGGGAATTTAATGTTTGCCTCACGTGTGTGAGCAGTAAATGAGGTTATTTAGACAAAATATTGGGATTATTAATTTGTATTTAATATACAGGAATCAATAGCGATTTATTATTTGACTCTTGAAGTAAATTCCTCATCTCATAAATAAGCCGACACTGTATTTGTCTGGGCATGACTGCATTAAAAAAATGCTGTCTTTCACCCAGCATTTTATCTTACAGCCTTGAGACAGGAAGGTTTGAAAATGTAAAATGGGTATACATGTTAGTTCAGAAGGATATTATTGCCCTTCTGAGAGTTAATTGATTTGACATATTTTTGCTCAGCTCACCAAACTGTTCTATGTGTTGCATAACTGTTTAATTTTCAACACCCCTGACCTCGTCTTTATTCCTGTGGTTATAAAGATCTACCAAGCCTAATCCACACTTGATACACACTGCGCTATTAATGTACTGACTCCAGACACACATACAGATTCTCTCCTCCCACTTCTTCTCTATCAGTCTCCATTACTTAATTTGTTAAATCCCAGAGGAATACGATGTGTAATGTAGGATTTGAGAGCTTTCTTGCCCTCAACCTGATCTGCCCTGCACTCAGTGAAGCCTCTTCGGCTCAGTCAAAGAGGTTAAGACCCCTCAGACCTCAGTCAAAGACTGTCTACTAATCCCAATTGTTGTTATGCTTCTTGGACTCGGGTGTATAGGCTTTGCTGAGCATTTCTCCAATAAATTACAAAAACATTGCATTACAGTAAATTTATGTCATTTTGAGATTAGATTTGATTTTGTCCCCATTATCCGGCCCTGATAGAGCCTTAGGTTACATCAAGCAATGAATCAGTTATAAAAATGAAGATATTTCATACACTATGCAAGCAGTATAGCATGCAGCTGTGTTTTTTCTGTTTTTTCAATAACTAAAATGCAATAAATTAGAATGTTATACACTATTAATGGTTGTCTCATCAAAGAGATTTGGCTGGCTCTGCTGTTATTATTTTATGAAACATTGCTGATTTATTGATAATGATTTTATATGCTTTTAAATATTAAATCTATTGTGAAATATAGAAGCCTGCTGTTGGATTTGGGATTCACTTAAATGATGAACAGATTTGATCAGTTAGGTCACAGGTGTTATGACTTAGTCTCTTGAGCACTGCCAATGTGTCAAGTAGTGTCAGATTGTCTACAGTAGTCGACGGTGGGTAGGTGACACACAGTACAGGAGGAAGGTGTTGGACGAGGTAAAAAAGAAAGAAAAGCCCAATGTGTGCCCTTCATCATTATCACCTCACAGCCTTACCAGTCATTGCCATTCCCCAAACACATACACACTGACACATCCTCACCTTTCTCAAGCAAGTGCTTCAGCAGAACACAGGTTATTTACAGCTGTGGCCTCGGCTCTCCTCCACATGCAATTAAAAAGCTGTTTAGACGACTTGTGTAACTCATCGGTCATCTATACTTCCCTTCTTCCTTCCCCCGTCTCCTTTTATTTTTCCCCCCACTTTGCTCACTGGAGGGGAGATTTTTCATCACGCCACAGATGACATAGTCCTTTTTGTCAAGGTCGCTGAGGAGAGGCTCCCAGATGATTGTTGTCACCTGTCACCCCTTTTTCTTTCCAGCATCGGTTTTCTCTATGATGTGCTGATTGTGCCGACACCATTTGAGCTATTGCAGAAGGCAGCATTTGCTCTGCTGCCATGCTGATCATATTCTTACTGAGTGCAAAGTGTTTAGCTAAGTCATTGTCTGAGTGCAAGTGGTGATTTGCAAAGGCCGTGTTCCTTAATGATGCTTTTCATGGGCTGAGTGTCATGTTCTGATGGCTTGGCTTCAACTGATCCATTTTAAGTCTGGCCATACGCTCCACCATACATCATATAGTTCATTATGGAGAGTACTGGCTAAACGCCAGACTTGGACACTCTGTTCTCAGTTAATGTATACGTCTGTGTGTGCTTGCAGGCATGTGAAGTCGAGGTCAGATGAACTATAGAGGTCATTATTTCTCAACTATCATCAGGCATCTCATTGAACTTTGCTCACACACACTCATACATACGTGCGTATCCCACAACCTCCAGCACAAAGTCTCATGTTAATTCCTCCCAACCCTTATCATGTCCTACTGTGGACCAGGATTCACCCAGGATTCTCCTCCACTTTATCGCCTCTCTTTTGTTGCACCCCACTGTGAACTGCTGGTATACCCTCTCCTTTCGACTTCAGTCCTCCCCTCCTCTCACTCCTCCACTCTGTCCCACGAGCTCCCAGAGGTGACAGGCAACGAATGAGGACACTCATTGTTACGCCAGCTAGAGCAAAGCCATGCATTTTTAATCTGCTCTGACACTATTCTCCTTTCTCTCTCTCTCTCTCTCGCTCTCATTCTCTATTTCTCTCTCGTCTGTCCCTGTCTCTGTATCTCTGTCCATCTGTCTCTCTCTCCTCTGTCCATGTCTGTCTTTCTTTTTGTCTTTGTTCTGCCATTCCTGGCATCATACTGTCCCCCACCCACAGCTTGATTCACACCCAGTGAAGAGACATTTCACCTGGGACCACAAACCTCAGTGCCTGCCCCTGCTGTGAATGTGTGTGCATGTGTGTGTGTGAATTGCAGACACCTCTGCTGTGTAGTTGTGCTTCGGGGCTTCACAGCTTGTGTCAGGCCGGAGAGAATGGGAAGAGGGGAGGGGGTCTGCATCCACTGACCTTCAGCCATTAGCAAAAGGCTGCTCTGGTTTGCTCTCACAAAGACACAGACAAACATTTTGACCACTGCATGCAAAAGTCGATCCATGAAACTAATAGCACTATTACTGAGGTCCTCTGGTTGCCAGCTGACAACGGTCTCTTGTGTGAGTAGATCAATGGATTCATCAATAAGACACTTGGCGGATATTTAGCATTGTTGATTGAGAAAATGAGAATCCCTCACAGAAACTAAATGCATCCACTTTGCTGATCTTACACAGTCATTAACAAAAGTTTAAAAAAATTAATTGATATATCCCCAGTTGCCATTTTATTAAGACCATGTATCTCACACCAATGCAGTGTAATGAAACAACCAGGCATTAAAGTCTGCCATCATGAAATTTCTTTCATGATGTTTTTTTTTTTTTTTTTTTAACAAGCTCCATATTCAATGTAATTTAATTTCATTTGGGCAGTTACAGTTATAGTACTGTTGAACTATGCAGTACATACCAAGAATGGTTTCTAATAATTTTTAAAATACCATTTACGTACAATATGGAATAGATATAGACAAAATATTACGAAAAAAAACACATTCAATTGTAACCTTTTAATAGCACCGCAAACCAGAGCCTTCAAATGTTCATACATTTGAAGTGCATTTCTAAAGCAGTTTCAGCAAGAACCGACTGTTAAAACCTTCAAGAAGGCAGAGCTGGCTGCAGGATTGTTGCATAGTCTTGTAACAGAGTTTATCATAACACAAAAAGTTCCCAACTTTTTAAAGTACAACTGTGTGCAAATATAACCCATTGTCACAATGCATACATGAAAAGAAAATACACATAGAAGACAACACCCCAAGTAATAACCTAGAAGTGAGTCAACAAATCTATAGTAATTTCTTTATTTTTGTAAGAGCAGACATCACAAAGTGCTTCACAATAATAATAAACAGACTCAAGGAAATATAAACACCAGCAACCAAAAACAGGCAACATGAAGGTGACGTCTTTTAGCAGCTTTGTTTTGGATTAAACCCTAATGTGTGTCCATTATATTGTCCACCTCCTTCGCTTTTACACACAGTGTTTTACATGATAAGATTGATACAACTGTGAGGTAGGAGAAGTGGATGCTGTGCTGATCAACAAACAAGACTATTTTTAGTCCCACCCGTACACTGGGCAGCCAATCATTTATTTATAATGTTGATCACTTAATGTGTAACCAGATTTATGAATGCAATAACATGCCACTGCGTGCACCATGTTTATTTCCAGTCTATTCACATGGTTCTCACATGTGTGTGGATGCTATAATGGAAGTCATTACTCTCCTGCCCTGTGCTCTATTCAAATAGAGCATTAGTATGCTTTTAAAAGCGCTCTCTCTCTCTCTCTCTGTGTCTGTGTTCCTCTCTCTCCTTCCCTCTTTGTCTTTTTCTGGAGCAGACTACCTGCAACTTCATTCTCCCCCTCTTTACCCTGCCGATGTCACCTCACCTCTTTTCCCCACCGATTTCCTTGTTGCTCCCTCTCTACACTCCCCCGCCTTCCCTCCCTGCTGTTCTCTCTCCTCGTGCTTGAAGACGGTGAATTAGCTCCAGCCTTCAACAGGGATCTGCCTGTAATGAAGCCTTTGTGTTTGTACTCTGAGCCGGCGCCGTTTCGAAATTGAATTGGATGTTCTCTCCGCGCTCGGTTCCTCTTACCTTCCAGCTCCCAACACAGCCCGTGCTTTCTCCATTATCTTCTGAATTCCTTGCCACAATGCTCCATATTGTGTGCTTCAATATGCGAGCATGTTTTTTTTGAATGCATGCAAGCACTCCCAGGCACACATCCAAGTCCCCTCACCTGGTTACATAATATGCTACATGGACACACATACGCATATGATAGTAGTGTACCATTTTGTTTTGTAGTATGAATGCTTGGAGATGTACACTTGGTCAGGCAAACACATTCTGTTTTTATCCAATAGACCGCTCCCTTTGCCATGTCGTGGCCCAATTTGTGGTGATGCTCTATTCTGGCAGAGCTCCCCATACACCCTCTCCAGAGTACTTCTCTCTTTCCTTCCATGTACTACCACTGTCATCAGCTCTTATCCTTCAGGGAGGGTTATTGTTACTGTTGTTGTCCAACGTGCGAGTCACACTTTCAAGTTATCCTGACCTGGCTTCATTCCTCACACGTGGCCTCCCTGCTGTCTGGGAAGCTATCAACATAGATCTGCGCTCACCAAATCCTGCCTGTAGCGGGGGGCCTTTTAGTGTCCCCGCAGTTAGGCTCTTACCAAGCACTTTAGTCTCACTTCTCGCTTTGTCTACTCCCACCTGTCTCCCCCCCCCCACCCATATTTCCTACTTTACCCTCTTGGTAATGGTTGAGAATAACAGGGTTGAGCTTGTTTGTGTTCACTGATACCCCAGTTGGCTCCTCACCTTCCTTCCACTATTGTCGATGGCGATAACTCGTGGTTGTTGGACACTTAAAAAGGTTAAAACAGTAGGAGTCCTGACAGAAGTATGCTATGACAGGAAGCTAGGGGTTATTTAGAGAGATTGAGATGAAAATACATGAAATAGCAGATGCAGTGTGACGATTGATGTATGATTGAATGCTTCCACATTCAAAGTCTGCAGAGGAGTGGACTGAGGACCCTGGGTTACAGCAGAGGGTGCATTCAGGACTGTTAACAACCTAGGATACTGATTTATTGTACACGTCAAAACCAGATAACACTTGACATGCAGACCCTTTGTATGGGCCACAGGCTGAGAATTGTAGCCACTGCAAACAGAAAGTGTGACAGTCATAGTCCAATTTCAGTTTATGTTCCACTTTTAATCCTTTTTTTTTTTCAGTTTTTCTGATATGCAGCAACTTGACAAAAATCCACTGGCATTGCCTCTGGGCCAACGTGTCACGTATCCACCAAATACATCCCTAAACTCTCTTTGACAATGACACTTTATGTACGGATTGTAGGAGAAGGATGCATACATGACATTTTGACTACTATTTGACTTAGCAGAAAAATAACCCAGTACAATAGTCAGGCTGCAAAAGCAGTAGCACAGGCAACATTGGAGGTTATAGTCCCTTAAAGACAGGGAGAGATTGAGAATGGAAGATTATGTTACTGTTCTCATTTACTCCAGAGCTGTTAATGATTGACTGTAAGTAAATTATCTGTAACCACCACTACCAGCAGTAACAGCAAAACACAGCTGTCACATGGGGTGTCTTAAGGTGATGATAAATCTGATCGGAGACCAGCAGTTGAGTCAAGCTTTATTTGAACCTTCGGTTCACATCATACATGCGATATGAAGTGACAAAGAACATATATGTTGGGCAGTATTCAAAACATCCTGGACGTTTCCCCATTTGGTTTCTGTTTCACTCAAACATGTGTAACAAGACCAGATGTGTACTACAACTGACCCTTCATCATCTCGCCTGTCATAGCGTATCTTTTCATGGTTATAACTCTTTGTGGACTGCATTCCTTATGTAGCAGGTTTACAACTTTAGTTTGCCCTCTGTCAACAGCCATGTAAACTACATGCAAGTGCTGTCATGACTTTTCTGTTTTTTAACTAAAAGTTGACTTCCTGTTGGCATGTATTGTACTTACATTACTCCTATTACCGCTGTAGGTTCTCTGTGGGAAAGCTGGGCGGCCATTTACATACTTGGATTGAACAGCGTCATTATGGAATAAGTCATTACTGCTGCATTATAGCTAGTTTAGTGGCTGGTGGATGGGCACAGTGTGCACTGGCTGCATTGTACTCAGCCATATGGCAGAGGTGATTACCCCAATGTTGTCTGGCTTTAACTTTCACAGGTGGCTCTTTGGGGTAAACATATCACTGAGAGGAAGTTGTTTTTACTGTTTGTGAAAACTGTTGATCTGTATATATTGGTGAGAATGTGCTTCTTAAGATTTACACCCTTTATTTGTGCTATCCTTTTAAGCTGGAACATTGTTTCACTGGCTCGCTTTATTATAGCCTGGTTATGTTTTTAATGAAATGATGCAGTTTGTGAACCTTGCTGAAGGGCAGAGATTTGTCCAAAACTGTTATGCTTTCTATTGCAGGTTTTGGGTACCCATTTACTGAGGCAAACATGCACAAACAATTTGTCAGATGAAATTGTTGTTTCGTGTGTGTTAGTTATTGTTTCATTATTCACAATCTATTTTTCTGGCCTGTATACATTTGCATTTACAGTGACCCAGTTTTTCATGGGACTCATAAAAGTTTCATCTCATGTTTTAGCTGCACTCACAGGCGCAAACACAAACTATGGCAGGATCACGATGGTTACTCGACAAATACTAGTAATACTATTAATTGCAGAATATTGGTCAATATGTTCTCAATCAAGTGTTTTTTAACATGTGACATCATGCTGCCCTTCCCAATATTTCAGCACATGATTATACACGTTTCATTGTCTTGAAGTACAGCTGCAGTCTCCAGTACATTTTACTTCCTCCTTTATGAGTAGTTCTGTTAAAATGTATTCATTCCCTCACCCAGGTATTTGAGTGCAGACTGAAAGGAGTAAATTGAATTTAACATATTTTAAGTTTTTTTTTTTCTTTAGATTCTTGACAGATGATTGTGATGTCTGGCTGCGAAAAAACTGACATTACATGCAGCAGCAATAAAATGGCAATACCAAGGCACAGCATGAGCTAATTTATAGGCTGACAAGAGGCGATGCATGACTGTGATTGCAGGCAATTATTCAGGGGTATTATCTTATTTTGATCTGTGTGTGTGTGTGTTAGTGTGTTCTCTATCTGTATAGGTGTATGGTGCATGGCCTTAGGTTAAAGGATCCTCTCTGCATCATTGACTGAAGAGTAGGTTTTGTAAGGTCAGGGAGGAAGAGCTGTAGGGTCATTTGTTCAGAAATCAATCCCTTTCTCATCTCACCCCTTTTGATCTGAACATATTTGCTCTACATTTTAACCTACAGTGACAAAGTTTACCCATACTGGATGCCCATCTGAAGACACTGATAATAAATATTCAAAAGCAATACCGTTCTAAATTATTGGAAAGCTTATAAGCAGTTTATCCTTTGTTTTGATACTTATAATCCAAAATGAGTTTAGAAAATCCCAAATTTCTTATTCCCACACCTTAATTTTCAAAAGTCACACTATGTTTGTTTTTCATGTTTTAAAATGTTACACATGTATATATGTTAATTTCTTTACACCCCACAGAATTTTCACGGTGTGTCCACCATAGGTTGAGCGACAGCAGCAGCAGCTTTTGAGTATGTGGTTTTTAGGTCAGTCTAACACGTTAATCCTTCATAATGTCTAGGCTTGTATGTTTCACCTCAGTTGCTTGATTATTCCAATGTGACCAAATGAAATGACACAACAAGGAAGCCCAAGTCAGCAAGAATGTATAGTGCAAAGTCAAGTAAATATACTCAGGATATATATGAGTATCTTCACTCTTTTATTTTAAAGGCATACAGTATCCATAACAAGAAACTCCAGCCTTTATGATGCAAAATCAATCTGTGAGCATATCGACTGCATCTCAAGCTAACGTGATCATCAGCATCTTACATTACTAAACAAACACACCTGATACAACATACACACCCTCCTCCTATGTGGATGGATTTTACATGGTCAGAGTCGGTGCATTTAGTATTGATCAGTTGAACCACTGTCTTTTAGCTTTTCCACTTGGTTTTGGTAGTAAATCCTGAGGCACTGAGTGGTTTCAATTGGCCTCAGAGGCAGCCAGTGTAATATTATTTTATTCCAGGGGTCATAATTTATCCTGTCTGTAATATCCCCACAGAGGCTGTTGGGAGGAGGATGCATTTTGTTTTGCAAGTTCAGGTTGGATGCTCAAAGAGCTCCTCCTGTATTTTCTGGGCACTTTTTCAGAAAGAGAGTGAGCATTAGCAGTGCTTACATAATCTGATCCTTTATTCTCAACTGCAGTTCCCCCCCAATCCAGCCTGTGTCTCCTCTCCTCTCTGTTCTGCCTAACCTACTTCTGCCCAGGGGCTTGCAAATACGTGCATATTCTGTTCCCTTTTTCACAGCTCCCTGTGTGTGTATGTGTGTGTACACACACAAAGCTGTGTGTCACCTCATATCTTTTCAAGCCAAATTCTTGCCACTTTTTTGTTCTGAGTCACAAAGCGGCACCGCATGCCTGTGCATGTTCTCGCTCCCTCAGATTTAGAGCTGAACTAAAGGAGACCTGAATCAATGTTTTCAGAACAGCGTCACTTCCATTTTTCATCAGTTATTCTTAGTTACTTCCTTCTTCCCTCCTCAAAAGAGGAAAGAGGTGGGGAGAGACGGACTTGATACTGCAGACTACAGTACAAGGGGGGGAGGTCTTTTGTAAGACACTGCTTTCTACCATATTGCCCAGATCAATATGCCACCATAGGAAGTGCACTGAGTGAATTGAGAGGCCAATAATGAGCTCAGCGAGTTTACAAGGTCTGTGAAATGAAACACATTGCTCACCTGCTGCAGATATCGGTGGGCCTTGACTCTTGGTAATCATATCGGCGTTCTAATGTCAATGGAAATCGCTAAGCTGGAACGTTGAGTAGAATATCCAGACCCCAGTTTATTGCTTTTGTCGGTCCCCAGGTCTCCACCGTACTTGTGTTTCCTCTGATTCCCCTCAAATGTTTGCAACAATGTGCCCCTTCATCAGATTTAGCTGGGATATTGAAATGTCAATTCCATTTACAAATCCTCTGAAAGTTTGAGAGTTTATGCATCTTCAAACCACTGAGTTTACAAGGTGTGAGGTCTAAAAGCCAATAAACATGAAGGAGGCTGGTAATAATTGCAGCTTTACTTCAAATAAGATTTGTCACTAATGGTATTTTTATGATCACTGCAGACAGCTGATAGAATCTTAACCAACAAAATTGATTTAACTTTCCAATTTCATTATTCCCTCCGTGACACCTTCCTGCTTGAATTAAACATTTAGGTATTATAACCACTGTACCACTAGCTCAAACATACCTGAAATGTCTCATAACCACTTATTTCATGTCAACAAACATCACAAAGCCTATTTAGTCTCTGTGTTTTGATTGTGGTCACAGTATAATCCACAGGTTTCGTCATTGTACCTCCAGTTTGAGGCCCTTTTCACTTCTTCTGTTACATAGGTGCACAGGTGGCTTATGGGTAAATGGAAGCTCAGGAAGGTTGGGGAGGTTGGTTCTTAAAATATAGGACAGCCTTCCTAATAAGGTGCAAATATCAGGCCTGTGGCATGAGCGAAGCAAATTGCTTTTTGACAGTATATTTAAGATGGTAATCGACTGTCATTTACCACAGCCAATTCGCTCGGAATTGCTACGTGTGTCTCAGTGTCCCTCCCTCTCCTGCTCTATCTCACTTCCTTTTCTTTCTATCTGCTGTCCCTCTCATTTTTCCTCTCTGATTCTTCCATAATTCATTGGTGGTGAGAAGGCGAACCAAGCCCCCTTACACCCACCCCCTCCACTCACTCACTCAAACACATATACCACCTCACATTGCAAAGTAAGGCCTATATTAGATAACATTTAGCATTATATTCACAAATCCAGTGTTTGCTGTGGGTTAAAGAGAATGTTATTTCACAGGGTGGCGGCTTCTGCGCGACCAGTTTTACAGAGGAGCAGTAAAATGGGTGAAGGTACACAATCAACCGCACTACATTTTTTTCTGTATGCACAACCGTTAAGTGTTTGCCCAGGCATTTAAAGCAGTAATATTGTTGAATTTGAAAACAGTTATTAAAACAGCTGACGTCAAAAAGTATGAACAAAATTAATGTAAGAGTGGAGCAAAAATGACCCATTTTGGACTCACATCTGTCACCAAGGTCTATTCTAATCGCTGGTGGACTAACAGTGGGGCTTGGGTTTTTAAATGTGCCCAGTGTTTGCTACCCACTTATAGGTTAGTTGGCTGCTGCTGAAATGCATCTTGTCACTGGCCACTCAGGATCTAGAAGTGGCCTCTAATTGCACCTGCCATCGCCCCAATTAACATGGAAGAAAGATGAGACAGCTGCCACCGTATACAGCTGCTAATGGCCCCTTTTTTTGTTGGTTCAATTTCCTAGTTGCAATCTCAAGTTGCAGCATAATAGTTGTCGTTGAAATGCAAACACTACAGAGGCTCCTGTGTGCGCAGGCAAGACTCATACTGAGGAAATGTTGAAAAATGAGTTTGACACAAAACATGTTTGATGCTTGACACATTATATAGAAGATGTGTAACCACATTGAAACAGGAGTCCACCAAAAAGACCCAGCAGTAACAGCAGAGCAGCCTGACTAGTTGACTTAGATAACACAGGCTAATTAAAACTGATAATTGATTTAACACGCTAGTCATAACTGCAGTTGTTCTGCTTACACAAATCGTTTTGCTGACCTTTTCACTTGACCTGACCTGGACAACAAAATCCACCATTTTTCAGAACAGAAATAATCTGTTGAAGATGATGCTCTTTAAATTATTAGAAATTGGCAAATTTTCAAGAAATAAATCATTTCTCACTTCTTTTTTTCTCCTTTTATTTTGTAATGCAATCAGATTCATTCTTCAGTGAACTCAGAGTTGACATTTCACAGAGTTGTCTCTTTCGGCCATTATGACTCTCAGCGTACAACAAGCGACTGCTGCTGAATGAGTGTCCTTTTTCCACCCTCTACTTGACAATGGCTATAGAAAAGGCCGGTGGCTATATTGACATCGCAGTGTTTTCTTCCTAAAATAGACACAATACCTTTGTCAACCGCACACTATCTGTTCCTCACTTCCCACAGTGAGGTGCTGGCATGTCTTTGTTTCTTCCCAAGATGGTTCTCCCTTGTCTGATGGGGAGAAGATGAAGGAAGGAAGGAGTGAAAGAGTCTGTATATGTTTGTTTGTGTGAATGAGTAGGAGTTGGAAGATAGTGAGCAAGCGGGCATCTGCAGATGCACATCCTGGCAAGATGACTGTGGAACGAGTTCGCCCTTTATTTTTTATTTCCTCTTCTCACTCTCAAGCCTCACTTTCTTCTTTCTGTTGCCTTCCAACCCTCTCTGTCTTTCTTACGTCCTGTCTCACTCTATCACTTCCTTCTCCCCCTCTCTCTTTTCTCCCAGATAAGGCCAGCAGAGCTGCAGGCTGCTGGGCTGGTTAATTGGAACGGGAGAGTCTCGAGGCCTGGCCAGTGAGCCTTGTGCTTCCTACCAAAACATCTCCAGGCACCAAGACAGCCACACGCATGCCGCTGGGTACACGCACACACTCACACACACTCACACACACTCACACACACTCACACACACGCACACACACACACACACACACACACACACACACACTCACAAAAACTTAATCGTCCACATTTCCGCACGCCTCCAGCAAACATTTTACATTTCACGCATGCAAAGCAACTTAAAACGGGTGAACAGGTAGAGGTTCAGTCTCTCACTCAAGGAAATGGGATGAAAACTGCAATTACAGATATCTTAGCTTGCATACTGTAAACAAGCTGTAGATGCCCAGAGCTGCCTTTTGATTGCGCTCCCACATGAATCACCTTTGGCACAAACTGGTCTTCCTGTACGTACAAATATACCATATACAAACACAGGCAGGCAGACAGACACAATAATTTACCCCTCCAGGTATTGAAATTACAGCCTTTTCCACCCTCCATACTCCAGTGGCCAGGGATGGAAGAGTAACTTTAAAAATGTATTCCACTGCAGTAACTAAATACCTGTGTAAAATGCAGTAACCAAATTGAAGTATGACAATATTAAAGTAAAGCAACTTGAATACTTCAGTTACTTGGGGATCACCTCAGTTCACTACAAAGAAATAAAGATGAAAGTAAAATCAATAGATGACTAAGGTGCATTTTTTTCAGAGAACAGAACAAAACCTTTGAAAAGAAAAGAGAAACGCAGGATTGTTAGGACTAAACGTGTTCTCTGCACAATGTATTTTTAAAGACCAGCTTTCTTTTCATTCAGCAAATTCAGTCAGCAGTCTATGGACATTTGATGAAAGTACATTCACCATACACAGAACGACGATGCCCTCCCATTCCTGTTCATAAATTCCTTGCAGAACAGAAGTGGAACAATGACTTAACATTTCCACCTCAAACAGGCAGTGTAAAAGGGGCAATTCATTCTGCTTAAGGTGTAAGCAGGTTGGATTCATTTGGATTTACACTTTGAGCGCAGGCTGCACCCGTAGGCTGTGAGTTCTCGTGCTTCTGAGAGGTTGGACGTAGGTGGAACCAAAGTGGGATGGTGATGGATGGCTGGATAAATCGAGAGAGGGAGTTTCAGAGAGAGGAAGTGTGAGGAGGGAGAGCCATGATGGGAAATGAGAGGCATTATGAGGAGGTTAGTGTCAAACAGGGAGGAAAAAGGAGGATGGAAGGACAAGCGAAAGAGGTATTTAGTGCTTGGATGAGCAGGCAGCCATACGCTAATGTTACAGTGCGTGTGCAAAAACAGTCTTTCTCTCCCTCTGTCTCACAACATGATTGGTACATTACACTGCAGTATGATGAGGCTGGCTGATGGCACGCAGAACTAATGCTGCTGTTGTGTGGAGGATGATGCGCGTGTGAGTGCGTGTGTTGCTGCATGATTGCGTCTCAAGTAGCATTGCAGGCTAAGTGTCACTGACGTCCCGTCTCTGTTTTTTTTCTTCATGTGTATCCCTCATGCTAAGTGTCTCCCCCTTCCCCTACCCTCTGCTCTCTCCTTTTGTCGGCCATTTTGTTGACTTGATTAGGGTAGCATTAATGTCTTTTGACTGACTTGCTAACACAGAGAAGTCCTCTGCTGTCACTGTCTACATTGTACAGCATGTGAGGCTCGGTGTGCCTTCATGTGCCCATTTCTGTCATTTACATGACTTGTTCTTGTGGGATTCTGTCTGTCAACGCTCCCATCCACAGAGACTGCTGTGTCTTGTCTGTAATTGATCTCCAGACAAGCCAGGCTAGTTGAAAACAACTTCTCCTACACAGTCTCCCCTTCATTAGTTCCAGCCAAGCAAGCCACATAATAAAGCAGCAGTATGTGGCTAAGTGTGAATAAGTATGGTCTCTCACTGAGCTTTCATTACATTCTTTGTGCACTGTTCCCAAACTCACCCTATAGAACTGCTTGCTGTTTTCACCCACACTGCATTTCAGCTTGCAGAGCAAATTCATTTACTCCCCATGATTCACCCTGTCAAGGTGTCACGACAAAAAGAGCAACAAGGAGTCCCGCTAAAGTCATTATTAATCTGGCTGTTACAGAGCTAACAGCAAGGCTAAAGCCCTTGATCTGTTTCATTAGCATCTCCTCATCAGGGCTAAATGCAGTTAGCACTAACAGCCAGAGCTAGTCACTGGCGGCTTACAGCTGACGAGGCTGATCAAAGGCAGTAGTCTCATGTAAAATAAAGGCCCACTCACCTCTGCGTTAGCTCATGTGGTTCACATAACTGGAGGACCGTGTCATGGAGCTTGGCTTTTACTGATTAGTTCATTTTTTTTGCACCCAGCTTTTAGCTACTGTCTCCTTAATTTCTCCTTTGAAATGCAGGTTTTTTCTTTTTTACTGTCTTTGTAATTCCTCCTTCCTTCAATCCCTGAGTCATAAGTCTGTCTCTCTATCCTAAAGCTACTGTGATGTCAGACAGACAGAAAGTTTGGCTTTCTAGTATAAAAGATGCACTACAGCAGCCTTCACGGAAGCAGCTTGTAAATAATATTTTAACCTAGAAATCTGACATCACATCCAGATGGAAACATTATCCCTGAGTCATTTACTAATATTTTTGCAAATTAGCCACACTGCACTGACTTTACCCTAGGTTGGACTGGACATATGGACTGATTTGGAAAATTCTTGCTGCTTGCTTTTACAGTGACTCTATAATTTGATAAGAATTGACATTGAGGTACAAAAAACTTTCTGTACAGGTTCCTTGGAATGTCTGACTTCCAAACTTGCCATTACTCTTATCCCGCCTGCACATCTTACTTTATCTTCTTGATTTGGCACCAGCCTTTCCATCTGGTGTTCTTCTTTGCAACTCTCCCAACTTCTTTATTTAAATCCTTGTTCTCCATCTTGACCAGGAATATTAAAAGTGGCTCAGCGTGCCTCGCTGGTTAATTAGAGCACAGCAGCGGCAGCAGCAGCCTCATGCTGACGGATGGTACACTGCTGAGCTTTTCACAGGCCAGGATTAATGGCTCCTGCCTGACCAGGATATGGGGAGTGTGCGAGAGAGTGTGTGTTTGTGTGTGCCTGTGGGTATGAATGTCGGTCTGCTTGTTTGCATGGGGAAACTGTATATAATGCATGCGAAGGTGCATTTGTGCATAGACAAACTGTTTGCATGTGTAAATATTTGGTTGAACTACACCTCTATTATCCTTTGTCTGGATTATTGTACTGTATAAATATTTCATACGCTTGAGCTGTTTTATTGCACTTGAAAAGTGTTTCAGTGTCATATTTACAATTCTAAATAAGGTGTCGCCTCTTACAAGGAAAAAAAGAAAAATTCATAATACTGATCTCTGTGCAGCACTGACGGGCAGTGAAGTATTCAAGCCAAACTTTACTTGATTGTGTATGAGCAAAGCGTTTGCATAAGAAGGAAGATGAAAGCCTGGCACAGCTTCACACAACAGGTGTAGTCTGTTCTGTGGAGAATATGAAGACCTTGGGCCAAGGCGGAGCTCTGCAAGAGATGGATTAAACACTAAAACACACATCTTTACGCCAAGGTGTAGTGCAAATGTCTGCACACACGGCGAAACATTCAAACAAAACAATGAGGAACACATGCCCCCAAAACTCCCCATTTAAGCATTCAGTACAGACAATTTGGTGCCACCCAAATAAGGAATTTGAATGGCATTTTGTGCTCTCATTCGATAACGTTAAATCTTTTCATGAGGGAAAGAATAAAAATGAGAAATGGGACAGTTTCCACACTTCAATGTGGATGCAGCCAAAGACTCTTAAACAGTTAGAACAGAGTTTCTGTCAAGATCTTGCCAACATTCCCCACAGGATGATGTGAGAGGAAATGGGTCGGTGGTGGCTCACATGACTATGCAGCTATCCTGAGGGCTGCGGAGCTTCGCTCGGACACGAAGTCGGGTCAGGGTGTATGAGGCTGCGTACAGATTGCTCTTTCAGTCAAACGCTGCTGCAGCTCAGACAAGCACTGCGAGTGAGGGAGCAGTCCTTTTTCTTGAGGAAAGAATCAAGGCAGATGGATGTCACGCTAGCAGTGAGAGGGGAGAAAAAAAGCAAACATGTTATTTTTGGACTGAAACTGGACCAAAGCTGGATCTCACATGTCATTTGTAAAACAATGCTGCAGCCAAATACTGTAGAGGACTACGACTGTGACAAAAATCATAATCCCAAATGCAGAAATAAATATAGACACATACACAGTCCAGATGAACACTACTCTGTCACACAAGGGCAGTTGCTTTGCTGGATGCAGACAGCTGCACACACAAGAATAAATCGCACACACAGTGCAACCCTCAGAGCTCTAGTTATCTCTTGAGGCTTGTTATGTTTCCTCAGTGTCCTTGGGATTTAATAGTACCATCAGGCGAGTGTGTCAATACCCTCTAATAACTAGCAACACAATGCATGAAATATGCACTCAACACAGTAAACCTTCATTTCACCAACATAACATTGTGAAAGGAACAGGAAATGGTTCTTCAGTCTGTAGTGGTAGATAGTCCCCAACCAGATAGAAATAACTCAATGAATATTCAATTTGGCCAGGGAATATTCCAAATCTATTTACCCACAAGGGACAGAGATGTGATTAAAAGAATTGTTGATTAAACAAGCCTAAGCTCTCAAATTGTTCTCAGAATGCAATTCTTTTGGTCTCAAAGTGTTCGGGGGTTTTATCACGTTTTTGTTGATGTTAAAAATGGCAATTAAAACGACGCCATGATCTGTTGAGGAGGGGGGTTAATGTACATGGGTAAAAAAAGAGCAGGCTTTACACACGGAGTAGTGCAGTATCTGTTTTCATATTTTTGGGAAGTTCTTGCTTCAATTAGGTGCACCTTCATAAACATTTTCTACACAACGTTCTTATCCAGATGTGAATCTGAGCACGCCTCTTGTCTCGGAACAGGATGTATACGTCTTCTCGCAAAGGCTGTTAATGAATCTTGTGAATAAAGCCTTTTTACAGTAGCATACGTATGTGTATATGCTAGCGTGTGTGCAAATGAGAGCAGAGCGTGTGCAAACATGCAGCTTAGGCTCTCTGTCACTCGAGACCAAAATAAACCAACCCCTGTTTTATCACTCCTAGAGGCATGTTGTGCCTGTCGCGCATTAGAAGACATTTTGTCTGACAGTGCCTCACATTTTACCAACAGCCTTGGATACAGTAAGTCATATGGTCTTAGTCCAAGACCTGTACACATAAGATTGTGTGAAGATGCATAACACACAAGACAACAGTTTTCCTTTTTTGTCAGAAGCTCAAAAACCTGAGAGCCTTTCCTTTTGCAGTCTGTTTTGTATCAGTTCAGATGCATAACCGCATATGCTGCTGCAAGATGCTGTTGTACCACGTCACCGCTAATGCGCTGATATTCATTAAAGTGAGCACACTGTTTGGTTTTTACTCAGGGATTACAAATTGAGCCGTTTGTAAAGACATACCTGGGAAACATATTCGATTTAGTTTGAATGGTCAAGGTGGCTGGGTGACTTGACTTGACTGTTTTGTGTGGGTTTTTTTTGTATTTTTCAAATGATATCATATCCATATCCATTGTGTGTCAGTTGGCTGAGAATATTTTCTTCCAAACTAAAACACTTGACTGCCAGGCAGAACGTGTTTTCTGCGTGATATTTTGTGAACCTTACAAGTTCTATCTGAAGGCAGCATTGCTTTCTCTTGCTGGCCGATTTGAACACAACAGAGAGAAAAATAGCCCTAATATTATTTGTCTTCCTCCAACTTCTGTTTCTCACAGCTCTGTCTGTCCCCACTGTCCTCCCTCATCTGTCTCCATCGACGTTAAGCCTCACCCCATCTGAGATCATTATTATGCAGCCTTTCTTTCTCTCTCTTTGTCTCTCTTTCTCCCACATTTCTCACACTCGCTCCCCTTCTGGTGTGATAGCGTCATCACTGTTGTCACTTAGAAGCCAGTCAGGGTAGCACAGGGGAGCATGAGCAGTGCTGAGCCTAGCTTTAATTGTAGGCTGTCTGATGGAAATTAGATTGCACTCAAGAAATAATGGTGAGGGATTAGGCCGAGCCCCAGGGTCAAGACCTGTTATTCAGATAGCTGTTGACTCTGCAGCACTCCACTCTGAATCGCATTTGATTTAATGATGTGTGTGTGTTTGAATATGCATGTCCGTAGCATGGAAAAGTGTGATGTATCGGAAATGCTCCATTGCTGATTGGCCAGAAAGCGTGTGGCAGCTCTCTTCACTGCATATGAAACCATTATATTAAGGTTCAGCACATGTTTGACATATCTATTGACATGACAGAGAGGCAGTCATATTGCCCAGGCCCCTCTGGGAAGTATGAAGCCACGCAAAAGCTTATTTATTGCCTGGCACTAGACAAACTTTTTTTTGTCAGTGTCAGCTTTTAACTGAAAAGAGCGCAGGGATTTTTATATATAGTGCATGGTGCATAAAACTGCAGGCGAAAGCAAAGTAGTTGAAAGATAAAAGAAATTAAATCACATGTAAAAAAAAAAAAAAAAATCTTCCAAGGCTATTAATAGACCAATTGCTGTTTAACTTAACTTAGAATGGGTTACATCCTTATGCTGACCTGAACTGTGCTTGTATGTGGTTGCATTTAATTTACAGTTGTTTTGTCTGTGTGTTTCTTTCAGAAGCCCACCTGCCCCTGTAATGATGGGACCCATACCTGCGTAAAGCTTCGTGGTCTGAAGTTTGTGGAGAAGAATGGGTTTACGCTGAAACCATGAATGCACTGTGTGCTCCAACAGACGCCAGCAAGCTCTGATACTCTACGGCTCCGTCACTCTTTTGCTCATTTGCCTCTGCTTGCACTACCCTTAAAGAAAGATCACAATCGGATAACTCTTCCCCCAAGCTTTTGGCGGCAGCTGAAATTTCCTAGAAATTGCACTGAGATCTGGATTCTCGAGACGAAGATTCTATTTTGGGTCCAGGATTGGCCAATAGGCTTTTGAAGAAACGGCTGTGTTGAAATTATCATATTCCCCCCTCTTTTACACTCCTGCTATTCCTCATTCCTTTCCTCCAAGTCCCAGAGGCACCAACTGATGGAGAGACGAAGGAGAGAGTCAGGATAAGGACAAGAATTAGAGCATCAGAGAGAAGAGGAAGAAGCTGCTGATTCGTCAGGAAAATTGGAGTCGGGCCCCTGTGAGGATTACTTTACTCAGTGAGCTTCATATTCCATTTAAGTGATATATAATAATTGTTTACATTTGAAAACTGTTAACCACAGTGAAGCTACATTTTACTACTGTGGTTCATTAAATACCTAAAGCATCAAGCAGAGAAGGAGAAACTTGGGAACTTTGAGCATGACAAGGGGGTTAAGATGTATGTGTTGGCCCCTGTGGCCTCTGGCCCTCTTCAGCCTTCTTACTACAGTGAAGATGCTGGAATTTGGTGGAGCGCCTGGCCAGTGGGCACGCTATGGACGCTGGGAAGCTGGATCAGTGGGCGAGCTGAGCTTCAGTCTCAAGACCAACATCAGCAAAGCCTTGGTTCTCTACCTGGATGATGGCGGCAACTGTGACTTCTTGGAGCTGCTGATTGCTGGCGGACGCCTCCAGCTGCGCTTTGCCATCCACTGTGCCGAGCCAGCCACTTTACACATGGAGACACGGGTGAATGATGACCGCTGGCACATGGTCTTGCTCACTCGCAACTTCCGTGAGACCCTCCTGATGGTTGATGGTGAGACAAAAGTGGCTGAGGTCAAGTCCAAGAGGAAGGAGATGGCAGTTGTCAGTGACCTGTTTGTGGGTGGGATCCCACCTGATGTTCGCCTCTCCGCTCTGACGTCTAGCACAGTGAAGTACGAGCCGCCCTTTCAGGGTTTGATCTCCAATCTGAAGGTGGGAGAGATGCCTCCTACCTTGTTAAATAGCCAGGGCATTCAGAGCGACCTGGAGTACCTCTGCACCAAACAGAACCCATGCTTCAATGGAGGGTTTTGCTCTATTCAGTATGGAGAAGTTCATTGTGACTGCACCCACACCCGCTTTAAGGGGAAGTACTGCAAGGAAGGTAAGGAACCATCTGCTATACTCTGATTTGGCTGGGGGGTATGCTCGACCTAGGCATGATAAAGCTAACAGTAATCTGTTGTAGTTACTCAAAATCTCTTATGGGTCATTACATGTTGCATGTTGCTTGGCTTGTTGGTTGTGTTTGGTCACCTTGTAGTGATTCAGTCTGCTCAGGGGTCAGTGCTATTAGATGTCCTGCAGAGTAACAAGAACTGCACCATTCTGATGTGTATGTATTTTATGAAAATAGTGTCTTTTTGACCTTTTGCAGGGAAGTCACAAGTAACTAATTTCTTTGATGTGAGGCAGTGAGATGTCGGTGTTCTCATAGGGCTTAATAGTTGAGGTGTAGACCCAGTGAGGGCTCAGAGGAAGGAGAATGAGGTACTTTGTGCAAGGCTAGGTGAAGGAGACATTTTGCTATTTTCAGGCTTCTATTGTCAAAATAGTTTTTTAAGCAGTATCTTTGTTTGAAAGATTGAGTTGTTGTAGGAAAAAAAACATTTCTCAGGGATTATATGACTCATACACGTTTTTGACATGGCACAGGTGCTACTTTGAATCTGACTGGGATTTTAAAAAAAACAATACTTAACATCAAAGGTGCTGAATATCTCAACAGAGTATTTCAAATGCAAAATCACACAGGTCTTTGCGGGGCTTTTCTGCTGGCTTTCTTTCCTCTCCTTTTCCTCTTCCAGTCTGTTTCTTTGTTTCCTTCTTTTCCCAGTAGTCTTTCTTTATCTCTCTTTTTTACTTTCTCTCTTTCTTTGTTTCTTTCTCTTATTCTTTCTTTGCATCCAAGCCTATTGTCTCTGGCGTACACCCTGCTCTTGCCTTCATTTGCTCTTGGGATGTGCTCCTGCGCTGTCAGCTCATGTCAAACTCTGTTCTGTTTTACACCTCTGGCTCCCTCCTTCACTGACACATCCCATTTCCATATCTATGGTTTTTCCCTCTCTTTCACGTTCATCCATCTCTCTGTTTCTCTCCGTCCTGCAGCACATTTCCTTCACCCGCCTCCTACCTTCTCTTCTCAAGGCTATCTGGGCTTTCCATCTCTCTTCACCTCCTTCCCCCTCTCTGTGTCTCCTGAGTTCACTCCCTTACTCCACTTATCTCTCTTTCACCTTTACCCGCTGTCAGCACTTCCTACTCCTGCTTCTCCTCCTTCTGCACTTATCTCCCTCCTCTTTCTTTCAAACCGTCTGCATCTCCACACCTTGCTTCTGAATTATCTCTTTCCCTACGCAGCTATCAGGAATTGCTTGCTTTTTCTTTATGATTTGTAATGGGGGAGAGGGGGTTGCATATCACATACTGTTACATATTGTAACCAGGTTTTGCTGTTACAATATGCACTAAGAATATTGCCTTGCACCCTGCATAATAATCAATAGTCTCAGTAGCTCCTACCTTGTTCTATGTGATGAAATGACTTGTAATTACTGCATCTTCAAAAGGTAGATAACTACTTTGCCAGCAGTTATGTGCCAATTGTTTGAAGTCCTGCTTTTTTGTGGCACTCACAGATAAGCCTTGACAGCGCTCAAGAAGAAATCAACCCAAACAAATATTTTTGTTCAAACTTTTGTTGCAGTATTGCTTTTGATAGATCAGAAGTAATAAGACTAAAATCAGCATGCAGACATGATTTAGATCAAAGCCTTCAAGTTGTTTTGATGTAGAAAGAATAGAACAGTCTTTAACAGCTCGAGAAGCTGTATTGTTTTGTCTAAAATCCTTCATTTCTTGTGGATGAGTTATTGCTGTTTAGAGACCCTATAGCACAGCAGATGATGTCATTGCTGGTCAGCCATATAGGTCTGTCTGTCTGCCTCATTCTCTCCTTCAATGTCTCTCATATTTTTCAGTTCCTTTAACTCTTAAAGCCTTTTCTCCCTCTCTCGGTGCGCTCTGTGTCAGATTGCTGTGTGGTTGCTGGGAGCAGATACCACTGCCTGGCTCTTGGCTAAATTGAGAGCAGAATACCAATGCAGTGCTACAGTGACTGCAGGAAACATTTGTCCTTTTGAAATGGAGAGAGAGAGAGTAAGATAGAGGCAGAGAATAGAGACAGAGGTAAGGAGGAGAAAAACAGAACAAGAGGAAATCGGGTTGATCAACAGTGAGAAATGTCGAGGAGAGCAAGAACAAGAAAGACGGCATGAAGATATTCATTTGCTCAGTGTTAATTTATTTTCAGAGATGTTCTTTGGTTTGAGGACACTTAATTGGGTCATTATGGCTGACTGCCAGTGCAGCGGTGTATTTATTCCTTTTATCTAACACGTGGGTGGGAATGTAAAGGTCTCCCTGCCTCTCTTTCAGTTGGTTTTAAGACACTTTAGATGTCTGAACTAAGAAATCCATGTTTCCTCTGTGGTGAAGGAGGCATGTCAAAGGCAAGCTTATTTTTAAAGGGCTCCTCACATGGAAACATTTTTAATGATGAGATGTGACACTTGCAATATATTAACGTGTCTTGCTCTTGATGATTCATGATGTGCTGCTTGATCATTTAGGCATTGAGCTGATGCTGTATTTCAAATGGATTAATAGTCAGTACCTTGAATTCCTAGACCATCTACAATACAAACAAGAACAAATGCAGTGCAGAGATCTTAGCAGCTATTCTGTATGTTGTTTTCATGGTTTTGGTTTCATGTGCCCACGTTTTATGATGACAGCCTATTAGAGTTCTTTTTTCACCCCTGTATGAAGGAGGTAGGAGTGCACGACATGAGATCTGTCCACACTCAGAGATTTTGCCAAACTGAAGTAGCTGTGACTTCAGTGGATTTTTCAGTGGATTTTTCAGAAAAAAATACTACATAACTATTAATTTTATCTTTGTCACAGGTGTGCTCTCAAATGGAAATTCATTTGTGGTGCTTTTTAAAAAAGAATTCAATTTCAGTATTGGTGTTTCCCTCCGGAAACATTGTGCCTGTTTCTCAGGAAAAAATGGGCAGAAATGTGTGTTATTAGAAACTGAACTGGAAGCATTTACATTTGAATTTGAATTACCCAACATGAATAATTGCATTGGGAATAAATGTATGCGAATAGCATAAATTGAAGTTCTTGGTTTGGATGTGAATTCTGGTAAAGTTGACACTGGATGTTAAATCATGAAACTATATTTTATCCTCACTTCAAATTCTACTCCCTCAATACTTTGACATTCATTTTCCATGATTCAAATTTAAACTAGTCCCAGGTCAAAAGTACACAGAATTAAAGGAGTGATATTTAAAGAGCCATGCTTGAATTTAGGCATGTAATTATAGTACAATGATATTTTGTGGTAGTATTTGTCTGAAATCAACCCATCAATTTAAACATGAAGATGCTTCCAGAATGGCTGCCACTCAGAGCAGCAGCTGATTAGCAGAGATGCTGTTGCTGTGAAAAGACAACAAAACAGCCCATTCACATGTGGGTGGAAAAGAAGCACTGGGATGTGAATCACCAAAACAATAGCTAATGGGCTTCACTACAAAAATAAATGGATAAATAGATAAATAAAACAGATGTGTTGGATCAGATCATTATACAAAATGGCAGGACAAGCAAAAGCTACCTGTCCTTCAAAGAGGGCCAAATAAAGGGCTTTAAGGAGAGAAAGGAGGCTAAATGGTAATATAGAAAAACAATTTGACAAAATGCTGTGTGATATCCCATTGTGGAGGTTTTTAGATGCATTTCACCATTAAAGCTAATATTCTGTCATGGTATTGGGCAATATTATGATTAGGTTTAATTAAAAAAAAGCTGGAAATAAATTGTAGCTTTAAATGACATAAACACAAAGATATTTCACATATATGAAATATGACAACATCATTATCAGGTGGACAAGCCACTGAGAGAGTGTAGCAATCAGAGAAATTGTTTTCCCTTTACTGATAGCTGCTGTATGCTCATGAATACAAGGCTTTGGAAGTGGCAGGCTTTGATGTACATATTAGAGAATACCAGGGAAGAATGGAGTTTGACACAAAGAAGTTGCTTTTAAGTCTGCCTGACGCCACTGATAGAAAGGAAAAGAGCCAAACGTTAACAATGTTATCGTAACCACTTTGCGTTACATACATTTTCTCAAAAGATGAATACTCAACAACCACCCTTTGATAGACTGGAGTGTAGTTTGGACAAATGATTGAATTAGATGCTATTAGCCCCAAATATTGTCTCCCGGTCTTTTGATATTCGGAAGGCTGGATGTCAGTCCAAAGTAGAATCAGTGAAATCTAAAAATGAAATATGACAGACGAGGTTTTGTAATTTAAGAAGGTTGTGCCATCTCATCTCCCTCAAGCATAGTTTCCTTTTTTTTCCAGCCCACAGCTCCCTTTGTAGTTTGTATCCCCTGTTGCGCTCATTTGAATAACAGTGATCTCACTCAGCTGTTAGAACCCTTACCCATGTCTGGCACTGACAGGTTTCAGCATTTTGACTCATTTACGCTAATATTGTTCATGTGAAGTGGGATGATGTTTAGACTGGATAAGGGCCGGAGGTGAACATCACACAGATTTTTAAATTTTACTTTTTAAACTGACCTCTGGTATCACAGATTTCAGATTTCACCTCACAAATATTACATTGAATATCCACAGAGAAGGAAACATTCCTAAGACCGCATTACGACGGCATTACGTCCTTAATGTGGGCATAATGTTGCACCTTCCATGTCATTTTGTTCCCATTAACTTGCATTTTGAAGTAGCTATGAGCAGGCCCTTCCTCCATTAAGGCTTGTAATTAAAGCCGCGATGTGCCTCTGTGGGCCATTGTTTTTATAATTGATGCTGACCCTGGCTTTGTTCTCTGTTGACCCCCGAACGGCAGCGCAGGGCGAGGCAGCCATGAGATCTCAAGTCAGGGTAATTTGAGGTTAAATTAATTTGTGAAAATAACTGCTGTGATATTAATACATTTACACAACAAACTGTGAACAGTCCTTTAGCTCGCCATGAGACTGGATTTGTACCTGACTTTAAAGCTATTTGTCATGTTTTTATTTTTAATAGCCCTTAAATTGCCATGTACAGCTGGCTTCACTGACCAAAGCTGTTAGAAATTGTAAATGTGCAGTAGCCCATCACTTTATTAGACTTCCATAAAAGCAACAAATTTGTCCAGTTCAAATAACATGGGAAATTTCTTTCTTGGGAGAACGTGGACTTGAGGATAAAAATGAGCATGTATTGAATCAGTGATATCTGCTGTCATTGCACTATATTAATTTACAAATACAGTGGACAATGAATTTAATTTGAGATGGTCCAATGTTAGATGGGAATGTAAGATATATCTAGCAAAAAAGGAACTTAGCACAAAATAGACACCTCTGGTCAAACATTTTAGCTTGTTTTACCACTGGCCACACCGAGCTACATGATGGGTGTCCAGAATGTGCTCTGTGTACGTGTAACCACTCCTGACGTTGATGTCACAGCCATGTTTTTCACTCTTCCTTCTGCTGGAGGAAGTACTGCTCTTATCAATTAAGCTGTCTAACAAGGCAGCATTAACAAAGCAGCTGCCTGAAGGCTTTCAGTTTACGTGTGCGACAGTGATTGGCTGTTGAACAGAAAGCACTGCGAATGCGAGGCAGACCTACATACATACAGTATTGTGCCTGAACTCATCCTGCTACTCTGCTAACACGCCGCTTTCATTACAAAGCCTGTGTAGACATTATGTAATAACCAGGAGTCTGGTAAACGCCATAAAGATTTACAGATAACAAATAATTCCTCTGTATTTGGGAAGTTTGTTGTCTCAATTGGATAATCCATAGATTAAGCTGTAAAAAGTCATATTCATATTAATAGTTGATTATATTAATTACACTTCTGGGAGATGATCAGCAGTCAGCTATGGTTTGCATCTGAAAAGTAATCTTCCCTAACCGAATCAGTAATATAGCGTAGGAGTGAATTTAGTTATCTTTTTTTAGCTTGTGACGGGAAATGATATCTGGCAGTGTCACAGAAAATTGGATGTTATCTGTCCACATTTGCTGCCTGTTCTCTGGCAGTGGAATAAACACTATATCACCATTTATGAGGAAAAATGGTTGATGCAGCAGCCCTTTTCCATTTGGCAGCGCCTTATAGAGAAGTGTTGAAAAACAGCTGCTTAGTTCATTACTGCTCACTACTCTCCAATTCACTTTCATCATCACTTTTTATTATATAGTATGTTGGAATAAAGCAGAAACCGGGGTCCCAGAGGAGCCCTGCAGTTAACCGGCCTGCACCCTGCATGTCAGGAAACACCCCCCACCCCTTCCACACACACACCTTTAAGAAAGGCGCCGTGACCTCAGGCGAGCCTCTACTGTAGCTGCAGAGTGAGAGAAAGAGAGAGACAGAGCTGCGTGGAGGGAATCTAGGCGTCAGCTTCAAACGCACACTGTCCTTTTTATAGCCTGTGGAGATGTTTTAACACGGTCTGCCATGAACAGATGCTATTTTCCCCGACAGGCCAGAGTAATCTGGGTTTATCAGCTGTTGTAATTCATGAACGATAAGGGCTCAACACCCCTCTTAACACCACAACACCCATGAACTTGGCATTTTTTTTTGCTGCAGCTCTACATCATTTATAGCTAATGGCTTGAACATTGTTTTTCTATCAAATTAGGTTCAGACAGCAAAGGGCACTGAAATGTGAGGTTAAAAATAAATTTACCTTTCTGTGTCTCTATGGGCTTTGTGTTCATGTGTTTTTTAGAACAGCATTGCACACAGTGTACATAATTTACTGTGAATACATCAGGATCATTCCTGGAAGCCAAGTAATCATTATCTAGCCTATTCAGAGTTGTGTAATTTGTGTTGTACATAAGTAATTTTGCTTGAACACCATTAGAAAGTTTATTTAACTTGACAGAACATAAAGTATTATTAGTTGTCATTTTCCCCTTATTCCATTCTGTGGAATTGCACTCGTAGTGTTTTTTTAGATGCATTTGTAGTGAAAGACTAGCACATCTTTATTTTACTGTTGCAACAATGTATTCCTTTGGGTGAAAAAGCATTCCAGCAGATTTGCTAGCTAATCTACACTGATGGCATGAAATGCCAACAGCAGGAACAGTCTAAGTGATACTAATGTTAATGCTTCGTGGATGTTAGGATATGCTATACATAGCTCTTTAAATGTCCCAAAATGCAAGTTGAGCGTGGCGGGACATTGAATCCAATGGTAATAGTTGTGGTAGGACGGTGACAGAACAGGGCTGGGGCAAAGAGCAGAGGACATCAAGGAGAGTCATACATCATGGTGATAATTGCGCTATCTCCCCACTGGCACCCACAGAGGAGGGAGGTGGAGTGACTTAGGGCTGAGTGCACGGCTGGGGAGTGGGGCGGCTGGCTGCCTGATAATTGAACTCCCAATTAACTTGTCCTGTATACATAAATAAGTATCGTGCTAATGAGGGGCTGTACCCCATAAGGCCGCCAGAAGAAGTTCCATAGATAACCTTATCAGCAATACGTCTGACTGGGACGACAGAGGCTGACAGAATCAAAGCCATGCCTTTTTGTCTTCACCAACCAACTGCACTGATAAAGTCTAATGAAGCCCTCCATACCTCGGGTCTTCATTGGATCTGATTGCTGAGATTTTGTTGGTGTTTATCGAAGCTGCTGTGTTACAGGTCCTCTGTTGCTGCTACTGTGCTGTTGGGACTTGGTGTTTGTAAAGTAGCTGTCGTTATCTTTCTATCATTATGGCTCTTTTTCCCCTCTCTTCTGCTAGTTACCCAATAAGCACTTTCCTCAATTTCAGTTTGTGTCAGTTGGGGTAACCTGCGGCCACAGATGGGAAGGCTACGGAAATCTTTCACTAAAGTGTATTGTTAGAAGTTTTAGTAGTAGTTTTTCCCCTCAAGTCACAGCGGTACTAAAAGTAATAACAGATTTAATTATGGTGTTCTCATCTAAAGAAAGTCAGTCAGTGCATAGTAAGAATTCATCAGAATTTTTTTTCCTAATAAGCCTGAGAAAACAAAAACTGCAGATTATTGCTCAAGTAGGGGGAATTACTAATAAAGCATCCAGTACCTGGAGGTAAATTGCACACTGACTCAACATATAAACCAAATTAACATCAATAGCACAAATAAAACCACAAATAATCACTAGTGGTTAGTAAAGAAGGTGCACACGTTCGAAGAAAACCAACAATATCTAAGGTTGCAAGACATTTTGCGCACGTGCTGTAAAGGTATTCATGTCCTTTTTGAGTCGCCTGTAAGGTAGAAAAGGTTGATGTTACTTTCTAAATTACACTGAAATGAATTGGGTTTTCTAGTAGAAAAGTAAATGGCCAAAACCTTGAGTAACCCTATAAACTCCTTCTTACTCTCCCTTTGTCTATCTTTGTGACTAATGCTTTTAATAAATATCTACTTTCTTTATCTTCTCCCCTTCTGACTAATCTGCTTTCTTACTCGCCCTTTTCCCACTTGTACTTTTTTCCTCCGACTACGAAGTCATGGCTTTTTGCTGGCTGAGCATTCCCAAGTTCAAACGACACATGCTCCTGGGCCTCCATTCTCCTGCTGATAGACTCTAAGCTTCCTCAAACAGACAGCAAAGCAAAAATCCACTATTTAGGCATGGGTGCCCAATATGCCTCAGTTCACCATACTTTGATCAAAGGATGTTTCGCTACACGCTTATCTCATTCTCTCTTGCCATGTTGTCTTCTTATGTCTAGCTCTCCTGTTCGTTCTTACTTGAGATGGGAAGTAGACCATATATTAATATACACTCCAAATAACAAATTCTGATCCAGTCTTCTGCACAAGACAAACACACAAACAAAAAAATTCAGTAACAACTGCTCCAGATGAGAGACTTCCTTAAGCCCCTAATCCCCTAATTCCTGGCCTTTTTTGCGCAGTATGAATACTTTCATGCAGATTGCTTCTCCTTGCAGAAGGAAAAAAGCCAGCATTACTGGATAAGTGCAAGGTTAAGTTGCCTGACTCAAAGGAGCCTGTGAGTGTTAAGCACATGCAAAACATATTTGTTTTGACTTGTATGATGCAGTGGGGTGTGTAGTGTAGGATGTAGGTGGGCTCGGTGCAATCAAGCAACTGGCTTCCAGGGAGGGTGTCAATCTGATGTTTCCAGTCCACCACCTTCCTCACCCTTTTCTCAGGTGAGTCTTTACTGGCTTGAAGGTGCCTGCCAGCGTGATTGTCCGTCACATGCAATTAAAGCTTGCTCTTTACCCCTGCTGTCACTCTGCAAGTGAAAAAGTGAGCGAGAGGTCTGGCTCACACATCCCTGCCACATGTCACTTGCTATCTGTTCCCATTATGGTTGGGCCATAGGAGAAACAGTAGGCCCTAAACAAAACAGGAAAAAAATGTTTCTGTGAATTCAACCCTTTTAAAGGATTTGCAATATTATTTTCTTATTGCATTAAACTGCATTGCTGTGTTAACCCTGTATCACTAGAGCGTCACCATGTTACTATAGTATAAAATACTTAGAATTGACTATTATTGATCATTTTCACACTTTTATATAAAGGATTTTGTGAATAATAGATTAGAAAATTGACATGAATCTCATTGCAACACACTGCTGGAGTACATTAGACGGCCTCTCTAATGCAGCTACAAAGCAAATCAATAGGAGATTCTCTGAAGGCTTGTATTTACTGTGTTGGCTATGCAGCATCAGTATCCTAATGTACTCACGTCAATGGCTTTAAATTTCATATACATAGATTTTTGAGTGCCCGGTGCAAAGCTTTATGCAATTAGGCTTGATTTCTTTTTTTTATCCTTTAAGGTCTCCTGACTATTTGTGTACTGTTAATTAACAGACAGGCAGCTACCCAAAGGCAACAGTCACTAGAGAAGGGGGCATTATCTGCTGCACAGTCACATATGTTCTCTTTCAAAAGCTGCTCCTGCATCTTGCCATTCGCGCACTAAATGAAACCATACCCCTGTAGAAATGTTTGTTCTTTGTAATCCATTAAATTAATTTGGGAACTTGATACTGTACCCAATTCTATTTTTCATTTCTCAATGGAAAGACTAAATATGTGTTTTAGATCAGGAAAAAGACTTTAGAATCCAAAGCCAAAGTGTTGCAGCGAGGGGGACAATGAGGGACACATACATATTCATGAGGGAGGTTCTCGTGAATAAAACTTTGATATCTCTTGTGCATGGTTGCACATAAAAATGCTGTACTATATTACCTTAACTATTCCTCTAATGTCTCAGTCAGATGTGCCCTTATGTTCTATATCTAATAATGTTCTGTATTTCTCACTCATTTTATTAGAACACTTTGTAACCATGAAAGAACATTGATGGCGATCTTTTTAGTCCCACACTCAGTTTTACAGTGGATACTGTAAACTACACATTGGCAGTAACTTAAGGCCTAAATAAAATATTTATAGTTTATTGCTTTTATTGTTCGATTATTAGTGCCTGGTACTTCTCAAGCATCTTTTTATATTCTACAGTTGGGCTTGCTTAAACTCTGTACAGCAAGTCAATTTTTCCTCTGAACTGAATGTTTTCATCTCACCTTAAACATACTATTTTTAAGCTGTCAACTCTGCATGTGACCAACTGGATGACTTACGATTTTGTTAAACTCACTTCAAGCTGGATTGGTACAGCTAGGTTCAGAGCTAGTTGGTAAACTTTTTTCTCCAGCTGTAAAGTGTCATCAGTCAAATGACTCAGTACAATACAGTGAACAGTCCACTGGATGTCTATAAGCTGACAAGCCAGACTTATTGAACACAAAACAATTTGCCAAAGAGTTGACGACATACAGTAAGGTTCATAATTGCTACATTACATCACCTCCCCACAGACTGCCCACATTATATTTTCACTGACATATATATTCAGTCTGGCCATATTTTCCTGTCGAAGCTTGGCTACCCTCTCAGAAATTGCACAATGCTGTTGGGTCCCTGCACTTTAGTTTTAAACATTTCCTTAATTTAACTTTACCATTATAAGACAGCTTCAGTGTGGTCATTGTCAGTATTTTGCAGCTAGGCAACTTGAGGAAACGTTCTAGAAAAATAGAGATCCCACTGTTGCCTTCAAGTTGTTTGTGCATTGACTCAAACAAGATCCATGGATAGGCAGGGAAGAAAGAGTGGGGGAAGCAAACAGCAGAGTGAAAAAGGCGAGAAAGCATGAAGGAGAGTTTGGACCACAGCGAGGCTCAGATGACATAGCTGTCAACACAGACCGTGGGAGAAAACCCTCGCCAACCCACAGTACCTCGTCTTGGGCTTCTACAACAATCAAACACCTGCCAGTTGAGCTTCAAAACGGGACTATAATCCTCATCCCTTTGCCAGTCAAAGGCCCCTGCTACTGTAATATGACAATATTGATATATGGAGTAGTGAAAGTTGTTAAAACTCCCATTGCGGCCCCTGAACTCAGACTGTGTGAGACTTGAGCCACCGTTGATACAGGTGCTAAATACCCTGCACCAAACTGTGGGACGCAAATTGGCCTTCAGAGACTACCTAACAGAGCTGAGGTGCCATCACTGCTGATATCTGCACAAACAGGGTAGAATTCATTATTACTTTATAGATCTCCTGTGAACGGGGCTCATTCTATGACATTTATATATTTATTTAGCCCTCCAAACAGACGGGACCACCTATGGTGTTAATACAGCGCCGGCGACACCAAATTACTAGGAAATGAGGTCTGATTGCTGATGTGCCTGCTGCTGTAATGCCGTCACTCAAGTTGCAAGCTGTTTGTGCTTGTGGCTCATCAGAGCTCTCCCGCCTTGCTGCTGTTTAGACTTGACAACATCGAGGATAAAACTTCTACTTTATTTATTTATTTTTCCAATTTGCTTGAGCGTTTTTTTAATGAAATAACTAGGCTTATCGAAGAGCTGTGTTAATCTGACAATCTGTCCGGTTTTGCGAAAGCATGGGGAAGAAAGTGAGAGATTTGGGGCGAAATTGTGACATGATTCCCATCCTGTTCTCACTGACTAAGCTATGATTAAACTCGGCATGTTCCCTGCACAGGGCAATAACCTGGTGCAGCCTAATTTCCCTACCCTCCCCCAAACCACCATGTTGTTCAGCAAACCAGGCAGTGACCAATAGCAGTCATAGCAATTAAAACCCAAATAAGATGAACAAACTTGTTAAAGGTTGACAGAGAAATGCCAATAGGGCCAAGAATTCTCTTCGATTATACATCAAATAGGACGCAAGGGGGAGGTTTAGATTCAGTGTGGAGAATCAGTTAGGAAGAATGACATAGAGCATGCTGAGAGTGCAGGGATGTAAAAAGAGTACTTTGACGTATCACTGGGCAGAAAGACTCTGCATGACATAACAGTGTGGCAGTGCTAGCGACAAAATCAACCATCGCCTTAAGAATAGGCTTATGTCTTTGATGGATTGCCCAGGGTGATATTTGTCAGGGAAAATGGAAGAGCTTCAGGGGCACACTGTGAGTGCTGGGGGGCAGCACACAGTGATGCCAGCCTGTAGATCGGGTGCCTGCTGTAGAATTACAATTAGGGGACATATGTGGGGAGTGTGGGTTTGTGCAAGGCCTCAGTGGTGGGGCTTTCAGCATGGCGTCTCTGTCTCACAGGCAGGTTGACAGATGGTATGGAAATATTAACAGAAATGGAACAACAAAGAAAGGTTCAACAGGATTGTCTCTCACTGCGTAAGGAGACGTTTCACCTTCTTCTCCTCTGTACATCCAGTTCTCCCACCGACATAACTGATGTTTTGCCATACAGACACGGACCTTAATGACAGTTTTCAGTTTCATCAGCATCAATGTGATGATACGATAATGTGATGCAAGAAAACAGACTTTATTTTCACATTCTGAAATGATTATTGTAATTATTCAATCTCTCCATGCTCATGGAGCAGTCATCACAACATAGCGCCGCATTTATTCACAGCCATCCTTCCCAGCAAAAGGACTTAATCACACATTTCCATAAACACACAAACACATTGACACACATCCTCTGGCGTCACTGCTCACAAGCCGTGCTGGGAAGGTAAATATTGACTCATAGTCTTCTCATTAAAGGGCTTTTTAACTATCAGAGCCTGAAAAGGACATATAGTACACTAATTGCACGTGGTAGAATGCCAGGGGCAGTTTGTGCTGGTGATAATGGTCACCCTTTATCTTCTTCTCTCTCCCCTGTGTCTGCCTATTGCCAAGGGATAACTTAGACCAAAGGGTGGAATCAGATTAGAGGACATCCCGGATGTTGGGAATTACACGATTTCACTGTAAATGCAGAAAACATAGTTCATGTGAAAATAGGGTTAATCTTGTTATGCCAGGAGTGCATGCCAAGTTTATACAATAAGCACAGCTTCTAGTCCCATTTTCGTTGCCAGCTGTTGTCTCTGTATTCCACTAAGCCATGCATTTTTTGAACCATCTTTGCAGCTCAGAGTTGGAATAAACATAATGCCTTCCCCTAATGCTTGTTGTTTAGCCTTAGTTTAATTTAGGTCCTCCATAGCAACAAAGTCATACAAAGTCACCAGTATCAATTGTAAAATGTGAAATCCTATGAAAATGAGACTGCATAGTTAAAGATTTAGCTCATGAATACAGAGGCAAGAACAAGAGCGAGCAAGAGCAAAGAGAAAAAAGGATAAAAGAAATCACAATCCCAAAGAAAATTGTTCTGCTGTTCACATGTGTGATCAAGCTTAAAGATGCTATTACTCTATTGTCACTAGAGCTGTTCTCCCTGGCTTAACTCTAGAAGATGCACTGACCTTTTCAACACTTTACCACATCAGGTCTATTACACGCCGACAGTTCACCTCTCCCTTTTCCTTGTGAGAGGAGGATAATACCAGCTCCCCTTTTTATTGTGATGAAAAGGCAGAGCTGGCTTTAGTGTGATTTCATTTCCTCTACTCTTGGAGCTTCTATAGGCAGAAGTCCTGACAGTCACTTTACCTGAAAGCAATCACCAGGAACGACCGTTGCTTTAGTGTGTGATTGAATACCAATAAATCTGACCCTCTTTATTTCCCCTCGAACAAAGAGTAGTGGAGGGATGCCAGCTTGTACAGACAAGAGAGTGGATTATCTTCCCTGGTGGACTTTTAGCTTCATGATCCTGCATCACAATGCAAAGCTTCCATCAAATATGTAGCGAAAGGGATTGATTGAAGCTGATACTGTAATCCATGTAATACTAGCAACATTTATATTACCTCAGCCATTCGGTATGTCTCTGCTGCGCTGTATGACCAAGGATCTTCTGCTCTTTTCATTGCCACTGGAAGAGCTTAGAGCACTGAAATCATGGTGACTTAGAACGTCTGCCGTCTGCCTCCCACTGGAACTTCCATCCCGTCCAACTATTTCTACTCAGCACTGTTTTTTGTGTTTTCATCTTTACCACAAAGTGTTGATCTTGGCTTATGTATACAACAAGCCCAGACAATCACCATCTGCATCATTCTGCCGCCCCCCCCCCCGTGAGTTTGAGAGACTACGCTCTGACGCAAGCAGCTCAATATGGCTTCCTGGGTGATTTTGTAAAGTAAGGGCAGATATTTTATTTTTGTGCTGTTAAGACAAAGAGGCTGTTTTTGGTCCTCGAAAGTTGAGTGAAATCCTAAAGTGAGTGGGAAAGATTTGCACCAGAAATAAGTAAATTCCCATGATACTCCCATGGCAACGAGACACAATAGTCGCACCCACTTTGCTGCTAATGAATGATCAAACTGGTATTATCCTTTTATCCTCTCCCACTAGGGTGTTAACGCTGAGCTATGACTGTACTGGATCTTTACCAGTCTGACACAATTTATTATATAAATTCAAATAGTCTGCTTTAGTCACTCCCAACCATGAATACAGGAACAGACACACAAACGCTCTCTAAACTGGACACAGATGAGCCAGAGATGGATATGTTTACTCCGTCTGTCTTCAGCCAGGTTACAACTGTGATATGGCCTGGTTTTTCGGTAATGTGTGTGCAGTACTCTAGGTGTGTGTGTGTGTGTATGTGTCGTTGCACCGCACAGGTGGCGGGCAGCAGGGACGGGAGCAGGCCAGTGAGCAGGTAGAATACCACTGAGGTGGAAATAACACAGTCTGGACTCCTCCGCTGCTCGAAGAGGCCTGGCGTGAAATGCTGCAGGTAGTGCTGACCGCACACTGTTGCTCCCCCTGCGCTGGACAAAATCTGGTACAGGTGCATCTGTGTGGCTTTGTATATCTGGGCAGGACACACAGGTATACGCTCTTATGAAAACAAAAACGAGCAAAGGAAAATGAAGATCTTCAATAAATGAGGTCTAAGGTCTGTCTGAAAAGTTGAGGTATGATTCAGCCCAGAGCTAAGATTTTTGTTCTACGCCTCCAAATATGCACACTCTGATTTATAGAAAAGGTTAAAACATTCAAAATACTGATAATTAATGTTGAAAATAGTTATTTTGCTGTAACTTATTCAGAAAACAGCAATTTGGCTGCTTTTTCATTTGATCATTTGATCACTGTGTCCAGGAAGCTCCATTGTTCTCAGGCTTTTACCTGTTGCCACTGACCAAAGCTGGCACACAATGCCCAGCTGAGAGGCCAGCTGCTGTTTCACTGGCATCCTGAACATCCAGGTGTCATTGCCAAAGGCGATCATAAACTCGTAATTGTCCAAGACCTCCAGTTGTGTTGCAGGTTCAACCTCTGTGATTACACCAAGCAGTGCAGGTGGACAGATGAAGAAAGACAGCATAAGTGAGAAAATCAAAAATGCTTACCAGCTGGTTAAAAATTAGAAATTCAAACATCCCTTGCTCGAGGGCTTTAGCTGCTGAAACTGTACTATACGCTTGACTCTGTCTGACCTGCATACATGAGTGATCAAGCTTTTTGGAGTGTGAAAGTGGCTATGAAGCGGCAGAGGCGAATAAAGGAGACTAGTCAACTCCCTTCTGTTCTGTCTCCTCCAAAGCCCTTCTTTTGTTCTTAGATTTTGGCAGCGAGCCTCGAGTCCAGTCAACTTTCCCTGCAGTGATTTGTCTGTGACACATCAGTAGCTCACAGGGCCACTCAACGCTCTCATCTTAAAGAGTTTAGTTGGGAGTAGTGAGAGGTGAGCGCGAGTGCCAGCTACGTATCCTGCCTTTTGTTTTGAGTTGTCACATCAGAGGCAATTCTGCTCAGTATATAAGTCCATTTTCCCTCGCCGTCAGACAGATGGACAGGAAAGCAAGCAGCCAGGAATGCTGGGCACGATCCCTCTGACCAACTGTCTTCTAGTCTTCAGTAGATCTTATATTTGGAGATTCAGCCATAGGATAAATATTTCAGTGCATTGCATGCTGATGTAAATATGAGGCATTCATGCATACTTAAAATATATTATTTCAAATATAAAATTAAATATTTTTATAGAAAAGAATGAATAATATTGTCATGTTGACATTTAGCCAAATTTGTAATCTGAGATGAAGCACTACAATGTTAAAAGCGGACTTTCTTGTAATATATCCTGTAGACTTCTAATATATTCTGTAGGCTCGTAGAACTTTATTTCATATATTTTTCAATAACTGAAGAACTAATGTGTTTATGGCATCTGTTATAATAATGGACATTCAGTACAGGGTAAAGCATTACAGTTTCAGCCATTTATGTAACCATCATAGACAATAATATACTTTCAAACATTACCATATCCACAGTGTCCATGAGTCAGATGTGTTTATATTCAGCTGCTAAAATCATACAATAAAAAGCTCTTCTAGCTACGTGCCAGGCCAAAGTCACTGAAATAGCTTTAACTGTCATTTTACTTTCTCATTCTATATGTATTACTGCAGTGCTTCTTCCTGCTGTGCCTCCCATGGAGCCTTCCTATTCGGTGACTCACTTACCCCCTCCCTCCCATGTGCAAATATGCACACTGTCCCTTTACATAATGCCTACAGCCAATTTCACTTTCACTCTAGTGAACAAGACCGAAACATTGGCTTGGTACACCCTCCACCCCAACTCCTATCCTCAGTATTCCTGCCTTATGGTTCAATGATCACTGTCTCATTGGAGGATGGAGCAGAGCCTATGTTACCATTGCCACGTCCACATAAGGGAATGATGAATGTTTCAGTCCAGTAGCAGACTGGAGAAGAGGTCAGGTTGGTTCTGGACAATAATGCATAAATCTCAGGCAGAAATGGATGTCTCTAATCCCTAGCAAGAGCTGGAGACCCTCTTTTGGGTACAGTACAATCACAGGCCAAAACTCATCCCCTCACACATTCAGCCGTTTATGCAGTGCTGTAGTTGGAGTGCATTTCACCCACATTCTGTGTCTGGGAAAACGCATTGCAATAAATAGAAATCACATTTCTTCTCCTGTGTTAAACTTTCTAACAAAGCTGATGTCCAGCAGACAGATTTTGTGAGAAAGGCGGAGGTGGTTGCAAAGTAAATCCTCAGGTAAACTTTGTGTACTGTGCTGCTGCAGGTGCCACCTTGGCTTTAAGAGAGATTTAACAAACTAGTGCCTTTGCAGTCATGATGGTTTGCTGTGTTTTCTGATGATTTTCTGGTGCATGCTGCAGTGGTTTACCTTAACAGAGAAAGCCACAGTCGAAGTTTGTGCTGTGTGCCTCTGTGATCTTTCTGTCTCTTTGGTTTTCTTGGTTGTGGATGTGAATCATCCTGTAAACCTGTCTCGGGCTGTTTTCACGCAAAGCATTTACAGAGGAATTTGTGTGAACTCTGGAGCATTTATTCCATTAGTGTGGTTCACTGTGGCAGGTCAGAACAATACCATGCAGTATTTTCTGATATGTTTCAACATGGATGTCACCAAATAACTGCACTTACATGACTGAAAGAGCAAGACTTATTCCTTTTTCAGAAGAAAGGTAGTCTGGTTCATTAAGAGTGCGAATTTATTCTGGGCCAGGTACAAGGATGCTTACAAAACAACAGGTGATGACATATGAGCTGAGAGTTACTCATCCTTGGAAAGCAGAGCAAATCAAATTGAAGCGAGGGCAAACCACAGTCTAGACTGATTCTCATATCCTGATATTGTTTCATGTGCTCCTATTTGAAATGACGACCACAGACAAGTCCATCATCTTTACCCAGAGCACAAAGCAGTGCTCAGAATAATGTTATTCACGTTCCCATATTTTTTTACTCAAAACTCTTGCACCTTTATGACCGTATCGCTGATTTTTACTGGCCGGGTTATGTATGTTTATGCGTCTGTAGTTTGTCTTGATTATAAAAGTGTAAATATGTTTGAGAGGAGTGCTGTACACATAAAGTTATTATTACTTGATTCCCTTTGCTAGGAACATGAATTATGGAATGCAAATAGTCGAAGCTGCTTGAGGTAATTTGCATCAGCATTGAAAAACAATAGACATTGTAATAGCTTTCGAGTTAAGATCTATCTTTTCTCCTCAACATCTATCTTCTCTACAATATTGGATTTTCAGCTCTCCGAGTTGAACGCAGTGGCCCAAAGCAGCAGCAGCCGTCACCCACCTTACCCCCTTATTTCTCTGACATTAAAGGCAATAAGATAATGGAGCTCTTGCTAGCAAAGACCCAGCTAATAAACCTGGGGGGCATCCACTAGGATACATTATGGATTTGATAGCAATAAGTCGGTGTATAACTAATTCAGAGAGAGGGATTTATTATTGGGGATTTGATAGTGGGGGTTTTCTTTCTTGCGAATGAAGTCTTTCTTCACAATTAAACAAGTACTTCATTAATACAGCTTGTGTTGTGTTGTGCATGTCTTCTTAGACAGATTCATGTATCAAATATACCTGTTCTGCAGTAAGAGTCTGCTAGCGTGCCTGATAGTGTTTGCCATCCTTTATTACCCGCTGGTAATAAAAAATAGTATTGTAGCGCATCAGGCCAAGAAATATATTGCAATAGATAACATATTGCTTAGAGTTACAGGATAGAGCACATGGAGAGCTGACTAGGTCCTTTTTAATGTTATTTGGATATTGAATCACATATTGTTTGGTACCTTAATGTAGCACAATGCTGCATAGAGATGTATCCAAATATAACCCAGATACAATTCCTCTATGCTAAGTAAATTAAAGTCAGACCAGTGTATTCTGTGACATTAGAGTAGAATAATGTTACTCCATAAAAAGCTTTACAGGGTTTTTAGGTCGCACAAGTGAACAATATTTACATTTACCCCTCCTGATCAACACTGTGCTAGTTCACTTGGACAGCTCAACCGAAAATCCATCGGCCTGGCAGATGGTAATGTACACATTCATTCTGACATTCATCACTTACTGACTGTAGGGAGCTGAACCGCTGTGGGCTCGCTACCATCAACAGCTCCTGCCTCAGAGTGTGGTGGCATTTTTGGAGATCTATGAGGGTGTTTATGAGCAGCTTGAAAAGGGCATTTTGCAGATTTATGGATGACAAGGCTAAATGATCTATGGAAAACAGGGAGGAGGGAAAAGAGTGGTTGGTGTTGATTGGAGAGACTGTTTTGGGCAGCGCGTGTTTTTGTGTGTGTTTGAGAGGGGTGTGTCCATCCCTCCCAATCCCATGATTTCAGGGACCTTCTACAGTGCAATTTGACAGGGACAGGAGGAGGTGGAGGGTGGGGGGATATAAATGAATAAGTAAAAAGGTCACGTCAAGCCATTTTCATAAAAGCTCATTAACTTTTATTTGCTGCAAAAGATGTCTGTGTAATTAGAATAACAGAGATTGAGCTAATGAAATTACAATAAACAGTGGTGGAGTGGAACCAAAAAATAATAATGCACAGCTCACACGTCTGAGACTTAACTGCACATTATTGGCAGGTGACCTTTCAAGGAGATGAGGTAGATCCCAGGTGTGTTTTGTAAGGTCTTGCTTTAGCTTGTGTGTATGCATTCATATATGTCTCATCTTTGTGTTCACTGACTGTTTGAGCACACAGGATTTCCTCTTGCGTGTGCGACAGGGTGATACAGTAAGAAAGCAGTTTTTATTGCTGCTCCGACCTTTATTTATTGGCCCTATCATTGTCTGCCGGTGAAGAAGTCGAATAATAAACGGCAAGTTATCGAACTGGCAATTCTCCACACATTGGTCAATAAAATGAGCAATGCGAAGCTCAGATTTGTCATTTATTAGCAGCTTTAATAGCGAGGGTGGCTACACTCATACCTGGTTCACAGAATACAGTGCAGATATTGCCATGTCCCTCTGCGTTGCAGTGTCATATGAACAAAAGCAGGGAGAATAAAGGCTTCTACTGCGGCCCGAACACAACATGTACTGATTTCAGTAATTGGCACAATTTCTACCTGTGAAGAAGGAGCTAATTAGTGAAATGTGCACGGTGCAGTGGTGAGGAGAAGCTGCACTCTCCCAGTTTTACGTGCTCAGACGTTGTGGTGGACATGATTGGACACCAGGGCTCCACTCCCATATATTATTGACAGCTTGCGAGTATAGGGATCACTGTGTCATTAGCAAGAGCAAGCCATAAATGATGAATGATACCTGATGTTACATTTGTAAGAGGTGAACGAGTAAAGCTCGGTCAGTTTAATCACCTCATTGGCCTGATGTCTGTCTTTGACCTTCAGAAAGGGAAGTCATTCAGTTGGAGCAGTGATGCTGAGTAAAAGAAAATTTTCTATTTTTCAAGAATTAAAAGCATGTGTGTAATGGATGAATTGGTGAAAGAAGGAAGGTTATCATATGGATGAAAATTGCAGGGAAGTCGCATCAACACCACCCGAGTGTTGTTCCTACACCTCACCTTTCTAACCTGCGTGATACCTGGCTTGGTTCCATAGATATGAGGGAGATTTGTCAGCCTCCCTGTTTGTTCGCTGTGTGTGCTGATAGCCTGGCAGCCTGTTTGTTTGTTTATTCCCTGTCTAGGTCAAAGCAGATGCCCTCGCTCTTCTTCTCTGCCTTTCCTCTCTCTCACCAAGCCTCTGAATTTCAGTCTCTGAACTCATACAGGCCCTGTTGCGCTGACCTTTTCAGACAAATATATGTGCTGTAAGGTAATGTCACAACAGCCAATTCTCAGATCCAATGTACACTGTCTAAAGAAGCTGAGGGTTGTCTCTAATGGCGGATATACTCTTGAATTGACCGTTCTATTGAAAAAGACGTAAAGGTGAAGTTGCATTGGTTTCCTAAAGTGACCGATTCAAAACGTTAACCTGCAAAGGGAACAACACTGAACAGTTTGCAAGACATTATATGGACGTTAGATTCTGTAAATCTACTAGTAAATTACACTTTTCCTCAAACTTCATGAAGTTAATTTAAAAAGTTACATCACATTTTGTATTTTCTTCACATTGCTATTTTTTTTTCTCTGAGGCTACAAAGAAACAGCTGCAATAGGCTTATGCTGACCTTGCCGACCTCATCTTTTTGACTATTATTGTGTGTTGAATGTCAAAAATGAATGAGAGATTTTTCAGTGCATTTAAACATAGGCTAGCATATTGAAAAGGAAATAGCTGGGACAGATCATGTCCTGCAGACTAGTGGGCTCTGAGAGACAGATTATCCTCTTGATCACTCTGTGAGATCTTTCATGAACATGCTTTGATGTGCTGGTGGTACCATGAGGATTTAAATCCTGCAGATGAGAACCTTACAAGCGGATTTTCATTGTGTCCTCTGCCACAGCATTCAGAAATGGTCAGTTGACCTGAATCATTTGAAGCCTGAACCCGATGCATCACCTGGCAGTATACAACCTTGACTTGTCAATAAGAAGCTCTACATCATTGCACTCATCTGAAATGTTTCAATGTGCTCAAGTGGTTTTCTGTCTCACAGATCCATTCAGATACAATGTGTACTGCAAAGGTCAACAACATAATAACATGTTGGAAATGAAGCCTACTGACAACAAAGTTTGTTTTAAATGAAGCCTGAAGTATTAGCTTCTGTACGTTCATGTCATAACTACTGCAAACTTATTACTTATTATTACTGTAAATATTAGCAAGCTGTTTAAAAGTATACCTGTGTTTCAGTTATTCCAGTGTTAACTCTAACTTAAATTGTTTTTTATGAAATCACCCTTATTTCAGATTTTGACATATAAAGTATACATCTTCTCTTCTTTTTTTATGTTTCGGGCTTAATATAATTGACACCCTTGGAGGGCATTATTCACAGAAATATATGTGATTAATGAAAATTGAACATTTTATATGCATTTGTTTGTTTCTTTTTCATGATATGAATAAAGCCAGCATTATTTACACCTATGATAGCATTTGTATTTATGTCTTCCAGTTCCAATATACCAATAGCAAATGCTACAACGAGTGAGTAATGAGAACTCTCTCCATGATTGCCATTGTTGCCATACTACTAGTTAGCAATCTTTATCTATAGGTTGGGATCACCTCACCCTGTTAAGGGAAATCTGTTTCAAAATGTGCAGACAAGCTAGTTTCATTTTCTGATCTGCAGCAGCCCTGATCATCTCCACACAAGACAACAGCCTTATTACCCAACCGCTTGATCTCTACAGGAGAACAAGCTCCTGCTGCGACATACTTCTCTAAAATAGCTCTATCCATTTTCAGATTCTCTGGTGAAATCTCATGTGGGTAGGGGGATTATGACAGTGTGCAGGGAAACATACTTGAACCCAAGCAGACACTCACGCTAGCACACATTGAGATAATGTAGGTCAACACACTCCTATTCCCACATGTACGGTACATACAGACACACGCACTGCGTATTGCTTTACTGACAGACACCTTGAAGGAAGGCAGGCGATGGAGTGCCGCAGGCTACCAACTGTTCCAAAAAACTTCACATATTACCTGCGTTGTTGACTTTCTGAATGCATATTTTCACTGAGACAGCAGCATTTTTGGCACAGCGGTGAGTTAGACACACATTGGCACCTGGCAAGATAGTTGACTAGGTGTTGAAACTGTGGGGCAATCGTTTTGACAATGCCATGTCTATATATTTTTTTGTCTTTATTTGGGCAGGTTCAAACTCGGTGAGCTGGTACTTTTTTCTGTAGCCTCCACACTTTTAAGATTTTTTTTCTTCTATCTCTCTAACTGACAAAGACACAGCCTCTTAAAGCTGATGGAACTTGAAAGCTCAGCATTTCATTTTCACACTTGTGCCAACATCTTTCACATCTCTTTCTTCAGAGGTGAACAACAGATAAATACTGGACTTGCAGCGCTGTAATGCAGCAGATGAGTGACCACTTACCCCCTGTATTTGACCTTTTTACCAACAACTGTACTTCATATAGTTTGACTTTTCAGATATTTTTGTCTGTGGCTGAAAGGTGGCTTTGTCCAAGCTGAGGGCAGTTGATGAATACAGTGGGTCATTTGTAATGGGCTCAAATGTGCTTTTAAATGTAACATGAAAGGAACATGGTGTGCTTTATAGTTATCCATTATGTAAATTAATTTGACCTTTTCAGCAGGTAAATAACCCCAGGTTTGACAGAGAGTTGCCATAACAACCACACAACATCTTGGCCCATGATACAGTGAAATTCCCACCAGGAATTACAAGATGCCACACTAAAAAAACAGCGAAGCAGATACAATATGTATTATTATATTATACTGTTATTTTTATTAACATACCAATGTATCATAAATGTGGTAGCTCAGTTTAGTCTGCTAAGTAGATTATCACCCCAAAGATGCCTTCAGTGTGTCTTCAGGTTGCAAGATATTTTCATCATGCACCAAAGTTGCTTTTTTTGTTGAAAGCAGTAAGACAGCTTTCCAGGAAACCCATGAAACTTTGTGAGTCGCAAACTAGTACTTGAGTCTGTACTATACATTCTGTACTTTGTACGCACGCAGTGAAGCAGCCCTCAGAAGGGGCCAGTAAACCTGCAAATTTAGAACAGGAAGTGGAGATGTATTTGGTGGATAATTCAATAGATACATAGTGTGATTTTAATTGGATGGGTTTCTGTGATGCAAACAAGGTGAAATAGCGGATAATGTATACATGTATATTTTACAAACTAGTGGGAAAAAAATCATTCTCTCTCAAACTTGAATGTAGGGCTTTCAGGTGATTGTCATAGTGGAGGTCTGTAGTAAAGCACTGAGCATTATATTTATGAGACATTAAACCACTGGCTGGTTATGTCATTCCGTTTCCTATTTCTTTTGGCCTGCTGTTGTGGAGGGCAAAATATTCTCCCAAGTCCGAGAGGAAAATGATGGGTGGTTCTCTGCAGCACATTGTTGTGCACATAACACCTCATCTTTTAAAGCTGTAGAGAAACAAATCAATACTCCAGCTCACCTGCGTTCATAAGGTTTTGGTCTTTCTTTAGCTTTTGCAAACAAAGAAAAAAAATATTTTTTCCCCTTTCTGCCTACTTTGTATTTAATTCTTGCACTGTGTACTTTTCTATTTTAGAATCCCTTCGTCCATGTAATCCAGGGGCCTCAGGGCTACACCGGGCAGTTCCAGACAAAGTCACATTAGCTTCTCTTGACCTCACAGCTGTAATCGGCTCTGGGGGGAGGTTGGGGTGGATGCGGGGGTGGGGTTCATGGTGTTTTGCAAGAGTCCCATGCTCAGCGTTAATAGTTTAGCAGGCATGAGGCAGTGAGTGAAGAGTGGGGACGTGAGCGTTACAACAGCTTACCTGGCGATTACAGCATCAGCAGTTGACTCACAGTACAACCCCACCGGATTTGAGTGTCATTTCCCTAACATGGTATTCGTGCATATATATATATATATATATATATATATTTGTATCCATTTGCACATATAAAATAAAGCCTAAAACATTCTTTTCTTTTTTTCTGTAGTACTTAGGTAGTCAGTGACTTCTGGATAGTTATCAGATAGGCAAGGATTGAGCTGTGGCTCTCCATCTAAGCACACACTTAGGGAGGATCCTGACCGTTTGAGTGGCTGTCACTATAATTGGAACATCTTGTGTTCCAATAATTAGGCAGTTAGCATCAGATGACACGCTATGAACATTTTTCTTCCTGTACTTTCTATCTTTCTGGTTTTGTACTGTCTGCTGTGGCTTTGTTGCGTCTGCAGGCACATGGCAGAATCCTGCGCATCACAATGCCCGGCTCCAAGTATGCTGTGCGCCCCATGGATTTTATTGCAGTGTCTCCAGGGCGAGGTGTTTCCCATCATACTGTACATTGTCTAGAAGTCTATTTCAGAGATGGATGAGAAGGAATGGATATTGGCGGCCTTCTTTTTTCTTTTCGAAATCCCCAACAATACCAGCCATGTTGTGGGACTGGAGAGACTGGCTAGCTCAATCCTAACTCAATCGAGGATCATCAGCAATTGTCACTAAATCAGCCCCTTTAGTCTTTAGCTTCTCTCTCAATTCATTACAAGTGAATGGGCTTTTATTGGCGTGACCATTTTAACAGGGACTCAGGGAGTGTGTGGAAGCTTGTAAGGCTGGATCGACACAGGCAATTTACGAGGGGATCGACGGGCGACTTCAGGCCAAAACCAGCACAAAACAAACAGCCAGAGAGAGCGAAAGAGAGATTAAGAGATTTGTCACCCCCCACCCCCCAACCAATGGTTCCTCCTTTTTTATTATCCCTCCATTTTTTTGTTCTCAGCTTGTTTGTTTTGCTCACCCCCCTTCAATCTTGGATGCTGTTGGTTTTCCAGGCTTCCTTGCTGCTTTTTGCACTTTTTTTTCCCTCTTTTCTTTCTCTGGCAGTCTTCCCAACAAATTCGAACATGTCCTCCACTGAGACTGATATTCAAACTGTAATGTTGAACTCCACATTTTTTGGAAAACTATCCAGATAATCCATATATATTTAAAAGCCCCTTCATCAAAAAAACAAACAAAAATCCCCCCCAAAACAAACATTAAGCGCACTACGACTGCTATTTTTTAGCCTTTATACCTGAAGGTGGCATTGAGGACAGGAAGTCTAAGGTATCCGACGATGAATACAGTACATTATGTCTTCATTCTCTGTATTTGACCCAACCAGTGATTCATACCACACGCTGAGTATGACGCATCATCTTTGCTTTCAAGTCATGCTTGACCTCTTTTAAAGTGACTTCTGTGTCAAATTCCTTCACAGTCCAGAATGTGCTCTGACATCCTCAAAGTGGAGATTAATTCAGCCTTAACATTTACTCTCGGCAGTTGTACAACACCCTGATCATAGTATTTCCCTTTATAAATTAGTGATTCTAAGAAAGATGCAATTAGTAAATAAAATATAAAAAATGACTTTTGTCTAATGTAGAACACAACTTGTGTAGAACAGACCATCCGGTTTTCTGTTAATTTGTGGAACAAGGTGCAATTAAACTGTTTTTACTCTGTTCCATGAACGCAGCGTGGCCTGGCAACAAGCAAGCAGCAGATGCTAGCTGTAAGTGTTGTGAGTTAGTATACTAAGTTACATCATGCGATCAGCAGCGGGGCCGCACCTACAAGCATTTTTATGCGTACTTGCACTGGCATGGCTGCAATGGTGCCTGCACGCATTTATGTGTTGTCACCAGGGATCCCAAACTTCATCATAAAGCAAAATCTGTGTCAAAGCCAAGCTTGATGTTAAGGATCATCAAGTGCCAAACAGAATTGTTAGCAGTGAAAAGCTCTCTGTTAAAAAAGGGAAGTGCATCAGATGAAGAGGGCACGGTTGGCTGTTTTCTCTGACATTTGCAACAGTGTGCACTGTGAATTTCTCCCAGGACCAGACTGTCAATGGAGAGCCCTGCTACACCATTTGGAGGTGTCTAAGGGAGGAAATTTGGCACAAACAACCCAAACTGTGTGCAATGTGATGGCACTGTCAAAGCAGTGCAGGTGCACAGCATGGTTAAGATACCTGGATTTCTTTTGGCTGCACCAACACAATCCTGAATCACACCCTGCTTTGTGATGTAAGCTCTTAATGGAAAAACATCATTTTGTAATAGTTACGCCAAACATATTGTCCAACCCTACGGATATCTCATGGAAAACTACATCCAGTATTCAGGTTTTATGTGTCACTCCTTTTCTGACATCACAGTGCACTTTCTTCAAAACAAATGTAAGATCACAGATGAGTCGAAGGAGCACTCCAAAGAACACATTTCCTCATGGTGGCCTGAAGCTTCACTGAATGACCCTGGAAAATTAGTTCTGTTGCACTGGTAACTGCAGCTTTTTTCCCTGCTCAGCTTGTTATTTCATCCAAATGTGTAGATTTTTATGCAGTGCCCCACCCTTAAACAACAGTCCTCAATCTCATCCTGCTTCTTATTTCACATAAGAGATAAGGCCTCTGCCAAGGTTTCTTACATCTCATATCTCCCTCGCCCCCCCTTGGTACTCCACTCCCTCCCTCTCCCACTCCTCTCTTTTCCCATTATCTCCCCCCTCACTCCCATCCTCCCTGTCTTCCTAGCTTTGCAAAGATAAGATTTGCTCTCCCCAGTGAATTCTTGGTGTCGATACTAATGTGCTGCTATCATCGATGAACTGTCAGACCACCTCCTCCCGTCCTGCACTACTCCTCTGCTGACCTTCCTGCAGCAATTATGAAAAAAAAATCTCATGACACATGCATGTTCCATAAGACTGAATTATATGAACACACGGTTGAATGCAGAGTGACGGATTAATAAAATATTTCCTTTTACGTTCTTCACACGGAACTTTCTTCCACCATGCCTCAAATGAATCAGAGGCTTTTTTTAATTCATAAAAAGACTACCATGTAGCTGAAATAAACATGATAGAGACACATCATTAGATCACAGAAGAGCACATGATGAGAGAGGATCAGCCCGCTCCGTCAGGGGTCTGGAAGAGAAATGGAGCAGCAAACATGTCACTTAATGTGTGTTGATGTGTCTTTGCTCACAGTTGTTGGGCTCAGGGAGGGATCTGAGTGGCTGCCAGCTAACAGTTAGTGACGTCAATGAGGTGGATCTAGCGTCGTTGGTTGAAGCTAACTGTATGTGTCATTTTGGTTATCCAAATTACCTCACAACATCACACATACAGTACATATAGTATTTTTAGCACTGGAAACCCCAATGGGAAACAAATCTCGACCCTCGGCACCAGCTACGCATAGAAACGACTTTGCATTGTGCCTTTGCCAGAAGGATAGAGACTTGAGATGCTGAGCCCAATGGGTGAAATGTCACCACAATGCTTTGACGTCAAATGAATCGTTTGACTTTTTCTTTACACTGGTCACACAGGCTGAGAGCATGAACGAAACTTAAAAACAGTAAAATCTCCAAAGTGTAGCAGCCGCACTTACAGCTGATGTCTAATCACCGCTGATGGCTCAGAAAGTAGTTTCAAATAGGTAGTGACTTCACAGAGATTATGCTGGCAGGCTGTCTTGAATAGCCAATGATGTCAGCCCCTGTCTCATTTTCTCCCTTTAGGCCAGTTTTGCAGTCAATACTTTCAATTTTGTAAATGCTGGTTTTATTATAGGGCTGTTCACTGCTCTGTAGGAGCAAATGGCCTCTGTTTGACTAGGACTCCCCTTTGTGCTTCATAGCAGTTGCTTGAACTTCAAGGCTCCCAGTTAGATTATGTTTTTTGGGTTTATAAGTTGTATTTTGATTGGCACCTGTGCACTCCAGGGCTCTCACATAAAACATTACTGCTTATGTGAAATAAGCATAGTGTGCTGTGTATGTGATCAGTGAGTGTCTGATTCGGCCTGAAAAACTCTGTTGTTCTTGTTTGACCATATGTGGATCGATGAATTCCCATTGCCTATTGCAGTGAACATACAAGAGGTTGGCAAATTGTTTTCTCACAGTGTTTTCACTTCTTAAATGCAACACCACCCAATATCGAGCACGAAATAATTGTGACTCAGTATACCGGGGTACGCTGCATGATCACCAGCTGGATCTATATTGTCACTTCCAGTGGCATGTCTGCAATCCTTTTCTTGCACATTTGCATATTATCATCATGGACCTCAAACCTTCAAACATCGAAATCTGTGCCAATCCCAAGTATCATGTCACAGATGATCTCAGGAAAACCTGCACTATCTAAAAGAGAAGTCAGGTCAGTAGGGCATGCTGGTTGTTTTCTCCAGCATTCATGGTATTGTGGACAGGGTCAGACTGTCAATAGAAAGCTCTACTGCATGGTTCATGTAGCTGCTTTGGTTCCTGAACCTGTACTGATGGTACAGTGCAGATGCATAGTGCATTAAAATGCAACTGTTTTTTTGGGGGGGGGCTACACAAACGTTGTCCCTAACCTGACCGACTCTCTTGACGAGGGCCATTTGTCTCATTTCTTCAAAATGAAATTCAGATTGAATTTAAATGAAGTGGTTTTTGTTATAGAAGCAGTCAGCAGTTAATGAAAGTGAAGAGTATATAATCCTGAAGAGTAACTCATCCTGTTGTAGATTGAATGCTGATTTTATAACACAAGAAAATGCTCTTCAGAAATCCAAACACAACCTTGCATGTTTCTGTGTGTATAATAATCTAACCTTGTTTTATTCATTGGAAGAAATAATCTGACAGAGGATTTGACAGCGGGGGACAAAGAAACATGATCTCTTCATGGAATTGATGAGTTCATGATCATAGTCAGAGATTTTGGGAGAAATGGAAACAAATCTCTTCAGGTCACCTTGGACAGGGATTATTAGAGTAACAAGAACTCATTTAGAATAAAAAAAAGTCAGATTTTTTTAAATGCAGTCAAAATATGTTGACAACACTTTAATTTAGTTTATCAATGTAACTATATTTTTTAAAGAATGTACTCCTGAAATCTGAAACGTTTTAAAATACCTTCTTACCTGCCTACCGTGTATTTATCTCATTCGCCTTAATAAATGATGATGATGATGATGTGTGGAGATAGCATTGCAGCATAGCAAGGTTGCAATTCAGTTGCAGGAAAAAAAATCGACACAGCACCAGTAAACATCAGCTTTTCAATTCAGCTCCTTTATAATCAAAGCGAGCCCTTGCTTGGGCTTACTAGAGCTGCCATTTTACATTAGTGTTAAGCAGCCATACAGGGAGACTCTTACTGTGCCGTAGAACCGGCAGAAATACCACGCTGACTGCTGCCTTAACAGACCAGAGTGCAAGGCAGCCACAAGACGTGTCTTGTTTTGATGCTCTGGTGCAATGCACACTTTTTCTTTACTGGATGAAATTTAATAGGCTCAACTGCTTTTTTGATTCCACTTACACAATCTGCAGTATTATCTTGGGGGCTTTTGTACTGCATTGTGGGAAATGTAGGAAACCACTGACCCTTATAGCACTACACACGAGAGGGTATGTACAGTAAAACATTACAGAGTTTGACCTGGAATGATTTGAACAAGACAGTGTGTGACGTCCCTTTTGAAATGGATATCATAAAGCCCAGGTCACCATGTTATCGTTGGTGGCACTTCTTGACTAGAAACACAAAAATGCCTCTCTCATTCTTAAATAACACTGTTAGTTAACCGAGGACCAGTCATTACTTCATAATTTAATTGCGGTGACACGTGAATGATATTAATAAAACCTTCAATGGAGTTTAAAATCAAGGTTAAATGTAGTGAAAAATGAGCCGAGTTGAAAATCAAATGTCATTAAGTCCGCTAGGCTGGAGAGCCCTAATGGACAGGAAGGCAGCCAAGCCAGGCCAACGCTTGATTGGTGAAAGATACACTCATTCCTGGTAACACACACACACACACACACACAAAGGAAATATGTGAATTATGAAACACCTGCGATTTTCCCCTCATTTATAATATTCATATTACATATTGTTGTTGCCATTTGAATGCTTTTTTTTTGGTCAATTGTTCCGTGTCACATAGGTGTAGTGTATTTAACCTGTGAAGTTTAATCACTGTAGTTCTTGTCGGTGGTCTGCTTGCTTCCTCTTGCTGTCTGCACCCAGTCGGCAGCGCTCAACGCAGGGCTCATTTTCTTCCCTTCATAAGACGCCATTTGCTGCCATCCATCCTTGTATATTACAAAAAAACAAGTTCCACAGGCTCGAAAACAGACAGAACCAGATAATCCATCACAGCAAACACGAAGCCTTCATTTGATTTAGTCAGTTTCATTTTCTCCTCTATTTTATTGTGCCTCAGTTGAGTGTTTTCATATTAGTGCTGTCTTATGTCACGCTTTGCTTCCTGTCAATCACCTGACGCCCACAGGAGGAAATGGAAGTGGAATGGAAATGATCTATTTAAGTCACCTTACAGACTTTGCTGGAACAGCCATGTCTTTTTGTTTAGGTTGCTTTTTGTAAGCAGAACAGAATTGCAAGCTAGATTTGACCCCACAAAACCTTTTTATTGCTGCTCCTCTCTGAACAGATTGGGCTGTATTAGCTCATGTTTCTGATAGCTCCCCTCCCTCCCCACTCCCGTATCTTTCAGAGCATCAACAAATTGTCTTCCTTTACTGTCGTTTTGCTTTCACTCGCTCCTTGCTCTCCCCAGTCGGCTCCTATTAGACATGCGATCATCTCTTCCTAATTAGCCTATGTCTTATTTGAACTGTTTGGAATCTGTTCTGGTTTGCTCTCCCCTGCTGAAACACATCAGTGCTGTTTTCCAACTGCTACGCTGTTCTGAAGTTCACACTCCTCAAAACCTGTCTCCTCACAGGGTATGTTAGCTTTACACTGAATTAATGAACCACACATTAAAGACGACTCAGTTTTAAATGAAGATGACCAGTGTTGTCTCAAATGCTGCTGACTGCAAAGGAGGAGTTTTTCTAATCTCCGGATTGACTCAATGTTTTATCTGACAGTTTCTTCCTATGTATCTTTATCTTTGTTTATTCTGCACAACCTTGTCCTTGTTGAACCTTGTCTATAGGCCTTGATATATGTCAACCATTGCCTGTTCCCCGTCCTCTAACTTTTAACTCTCAGCACTGTGATGACATTGTCGGAGCAGGTGCATCCCTATTCATTTTTCAACTTATTACCTCTCCCTGACCTCCTTCTGAAACCTGCTTTCGCTTTATGAGTCAGCACTGTGTGAGGTTACATTAGTCTCACTTTAAGTCTGAAAGTACTACAGATATACTACAGATATGCGTGACTGTTTTTTGGAAGAATCATGTCTAGAAAGCACTCCGAGTGCATAAATCTGCCTGGGCTGAGCAGTCTTGTACATTTAGACTAATAATAGAAAATGGATCTGAAATCTGTTTTAAGATCTGCATAAAAATACATGGTAGAGAGTTACAGATGTTTCTTGGCTCATGACTTACCTTTATTAAATGACTCAGACCAAAAGTTATACCCCTTGGCAAAGCTGTAACAACTGTTTTGCCATCTATTTTAACTATTTGAAAGTGAGACATTAACAGAAGACACACCTAAAGAAGCATCGCAGCCTTTACTAAACTAAGAAACTAAGAAAGGGAAGATTTAATGCGCCTTATAATTACATATTCTAAAGACCTTTATGGAATATAGAAATGTCTTTAAGTAGAGTTAATTAGATAGTTGCCGCTACAGATTGTTTAATTACTAAGGGTCATATATTTTTCATTATTCAGCTGATACTTTGCAGCACATGCTATGTGCCATATTTGCAAATATTGCATATTAATTACATCTGAAATGGGGAAACAGTTCCTATGGCTCAGTGAAGAAGAACCTTACGCTTCTGCTTTCACATCCCTACAAACCTTTCAAATCTTTTCCATTTGATCCCAGTTCTCTTTTACCCCTCTCTGACATCCTGTAAATAATGGAGAAAACTGTATATGTTGTGTTGCTGCTAGATAAATCTGTCAATTTGTATATATTTTTCTTTATCGGGATTAGAAAGCTTCAAATATTCATGCACATTTGTTGGGTGGAAGTTTTGTGTTTTGCTGTCAAGATTTGGTATGAAATCTGCAAAGGCCATGTCTTGCGGATTAGCTTGTCACTCAGAGGGAAAGTTTCTGACAATGTGGGAGAATTCAGGACAAAGCTCCCCCTGATTAGAATGTAAAGAGGGAGAAAAGGGGGGTGCAGGGAGTTTGTGTGTGTGCACGTTTCTCTCTATCTGCCTGTCTTCTCTCCACTTACCCTGCCGCTGTTAGTCACTAATGCTGCCATTTCTTTTTCTGGGTGCCTCTCTGAAGTCATGTCAAATAGCCTCGGATGGAAAGGGCTTTTTCTCTCTCCTCCTGCCTTTTGAAATCTCTGCTCCCTGACTGCTGGCCAAAATAACACTTTCCTGTACAACTAGAGTGACTCACAAGACAGGGACCATGTTAGATAATTGTTTGCATTTGAGGTTATAATTATAATTGCACAATTGTCTGAATTCTTGCAAGACACGGATATTTAAATTAAGTATGACTCTGTTGCTATGCTGTAATTTATTATGAAGAATTCAGTACAAGGTAGAGCAAAGAAAACAACAGAGCCAGGGTGCTTCACAGCACTGTGAGGCTTCTTTGTTGGCAGCTGCTGCCCAAAAAGCAACAACATCCCATTCTAACCCAGCTTTGTTTGAGTAATGTGTTAACCTGTGTGGATTCAAAGAAGATGTTGTACTGTGTTCTGCTCCAGCATCCATTCAAATGACTTACTTGCTTTATGCCACAGTTGAGGAACAAAACACAGGTTGGATACACAGGAAACATAAGTGACAAATCCCTTTTCGGGCGGAGTATTTGCAGGTCTACATGCTGAGTTGTCAAAACAAGTTAGAAAATTTTGATCGTCTACAGCAAAAATAATGCATATTCTAAAGTCAAAGCACAGTGTAGTTAATTAGTATAATTTATTGTACGTGATTATCACAATGTTCAATCTCTTTGTTTTGTCTGAGTGCTCAGCGCAGGGCTGTTGCATAGACCTCGCACCTGTACTGTCAGCAGTGGTTGCTTGTTGTGAGTCTTGAGTCTTACCCATTCTTTAAGTCATTGTAATGTTGTGGTGTTGTGTACATGGCAGAAAAAAGTATTTGGCCCTAACAGCAAATATTGCATTCATTTTGTATGTTAAATTGAGAATAGACATTTACTATATCATTCACATCCACATTTTAGTTTATATTCATGCGCGCATAAAGTACATACAGTACTAAATTGCTAGCATCTATGCATGTATTGTAGTCTATCCAATATGCGGTTGAAAGATGAGCGTGTTACGGTTTAACTTCCACTGTCTTTCATGACTTGCTGCTGTTCTGTAACCCTTTATCCTTAATCAGAAGATTATTCTGATATATTATTTTTCAAAAGTCAACAATGTTAGCTGATTTTTTTTCTCTCAAGACAGATATTGGTTAATTTCTGAGGCCACATTTTCTAATTGCTAACTGACCTTTTGCTGACAGATGTTGATCTATTCTCAAAGTCATTCTAAAAGTTCATTCTTGTATTTTACATTTTTTGAAATATACTTCCTGAATACACTTTTGACTGACTTGCTGTTGTCAGTGCTAGTGCGCTCAGATTATGTAGAAACTGCTACGGATATTTACAACTAATGTCGCACTGGGCAAAATTACTTTTCGCCAGTTCATGCTCTTTTTGTATCCCACCAACAGTTAATTGTGTAGCTGCCTTCATGTGCAAAGAAATGGAAGGATAGTGATAGAGAGGGGGTTGTTTTTCAATGCAGACATGCTTTCCTCCCCTCGGTAAATCCTTTAGTTAGCTCGGTAAGGATTAGGTCTGAAAAGTCTCTCATTTGCCTCCAAAGCCCTCAGGGATTCATTGGAGAAGAAATCCAGCTTCTCCACTGCTTCCATCTGAATTTTAGTTTGGTATTTTTTTATTTATTTTTATTGCAGCCCACGTCTGATTTCTGCTCCCTTTTATACCCTGTGACTGTCTCCTTGATTAATTTTACTTATGCTCCTGGAGGTATTACACACTAATTTAGAGACACATGAAAGATGTGTCACATTTGACTGGCTGTCAATTTTAACGCAAGTTTGTGTGCATTTCAGCTTTCTAGACTCCTTTTGGTGTTGGATTTGGTGGAAAAGGTTAGAATAAAGAATTTGCATTCCTCTTTTTATCTCAGAAAGGATTCTAAGCCTTAGCAATGAGCCCAGTTTTTGCATTGGGCCATCACATATACATCGGAAAGCTTTAGAGCACTTTCTTTAAAAACGTTTTCTGCATTCCCATGTGAATCACAAAGTATATTGAAAAGACCCAGGATCCCAGTGGAGCTAAAAGCCTGAGGCTATGTGGGATACACCCTAATGGAAAACAGCTCTGGGATAAAGGTAATGGGTGGTAAAGACTACTGGAAACTATCAATGGGATAAAAGGGACAAGCTTAGAGAGATGGGGCATATCCCGCCAAGTGTCTGACTGAAATCGTATTTCTTCCCTAAGGCCAGATTTCACAACTATTCCCAGTGTGAAACAATGCTTTGCTCAAAAGGAATATCTGTCAAGTCAGAGGCAACCTTGAAATAGTATAGATTTAACAATTAATGGTGCTCTTCATATTCATTTAGCATGACTTCTTAAGGATTATTGTAAATGTTTTCAGGAATCAAATAATGCTTTGAAAGGTACATTATGCAGAATGTCTTGATTTTAGAACCATTTTCATTTTTTCTTCTTTTTAAAAAATATGTACTTGCTTTTAAGTAGAGTACAATACAAGAAGTTAATGTTCTCTCCAGACTATTCAGAGATTAATTCCAGTGTATCAGACTGTACTCCTTGTTCTTCTGTCTCTCCACGTTTTCCCCAATCAGCTATAGATGGAGTATATGAAGCAGAGTTTTGTACAGATGAAGGGACCAGAAAGAAGTAAGGATTAGAGACTTTGTTGAGGGACGAGTGAAGGCGAAAGGCAGAGTCATGGCCGGGGATGATATAAACAACCCCTACTGTACATCAAACATTTTTTTGCTTCAGCTTGGGAGTGATAGAGGAGGAAATGAAGGGAGCACAATGAAAGAAAGGATGATGGACTTTGATCAGAGAAGAGACGAGAGGAGAGGCAGAGTCATGGCCAGTGATTATATAAACAAACACTCCTCTACATCAGAGAAACACAGTTCCGATGCTTCAGTTTGGCAAATGCTCCGTCAGTCATGAAGGGCTTTCGGTCAGTATGCTGATACTTGTGCCGTTTAAAGGGATCCCAAACTATGTACCTTTGAATAAAGGTTTGATCTTTGGACTTTTAATTTGATGGTCTCATGCTTAAAGGCAGCACTTGTTACAATCAATGTGCCCCATTGAACTTAGTTCGGGCAACAGTGAGATCAACCCATGGAGTGAGGATTGCTTAGGTGTCCTTGGTGGCTGCTGTTGTATGGTTGGTGTCCTCGCTCAATGTGGAGGTGAACCAAAGAGAAAAGGGAATGTTACATCTCATGGAGTCATTGTATGATTAACTGTGGCTTCAGTTTCACTGTAATATCATTGTTTAAACTTAAGATCCTTTGGTGCTTTCAAGGTGGTTAATATTGGTACAGAATTCAGAATGGGGACTTAAGAGACGATAGCTGGTCCATGTGCAGGTGAATTCAAATGAAATCGTGCTGGTATGTAAAGGGAAATCTGGTTGGCTTCCTTGCTTATCAGCCACAGTGGGGCCCAGTAGCGCTAATGCATTCTTGATACTAAAAACAACTGAAAATCTAGACTTTGGACTAACCCAACCCCCAAAAGGTAGAATATGTTTCACTGTGTGTTGGACTCATAGTATTCCATATATTGTTGCTGTGGCACAAAATGCCTGCAGCCATACATGCTGTGACAAAAAAAAAAACTGTACCTGACAAACACATTCAACCTATGCAGTGGAGAGTTACATTCAAATATCATTGACCATGCTACAACTTAATACAGTGTCCCATGAAGACCCAGGCCTAGGAGCCACAACAGCAGATCAAAATGCCAAGGCCTCCACAGGGATGCAACGCCAAGCTAGAGGCTGTTTTACATTCTTGGGAGGCACCTCATCTTCTAACATGGGGTTTGTAGAGTGGCAGGTGACTGCAGTTTTATTTTCTAGCATTACAGATTGGCCTCTGCTGCTGTAGGGTAGCTTTTATAAGTAAAACATCCTGCTGGAGCCTGATCTCTTCTACTCCCCCTCACTGTATCATTAAGCCATGGAGAGGAGTGTGAGAGTCAGTGTCTCTCAGTTGGGGATCCTCTTTGACTGAAGTCTCCTGTTCCCCGAGGGAGGTGGTGTTGTTACAGGATGTTGCTTTAAGGTTCTCCACACTCCTATTGGACATTTCTTTAAGAGAGTAATCTCGGTGTTTGCGAAACTATTGGGACATTTTCAGGCTTTTAGGAAAGTCAATAGTAAAAAGACATGAAAATATATATTCAGGGGAGCAGACTTAATTTTTCTGTCTCTGTCAAACCTTTATGATCTCAAGCTTCATTCGCAGTCTTTATTTAGATTTCATCCTAAGAAGATTTTGTTTTAAGAAACAAAAAGAGAAATGTTTATTTGAAGAAACCATCTAATGAGTCTGCTCTTTGTGTCTTTTCTCTCTTTTTTCCATGCATTCCCTTTGGACCTGATGAAGCTGAAGAGTATGCTGTTGAAGGTAAGACTGATGCTTTACTCCTCAGGCCCTCTGATGGCTTCCCTTAATGCTGCCATGGATGCTGACGCTGGCTTCTTGTTAATGCTGTATGCCCTCCCTTCAGGGAGGAGCATTGTCAGTTTGGACTGCGGTTATAAGTGACTTCCAGGGGGCCTAAATTACAGTTTCCGAATTAGACAAAAGTGATGGATGTACAACCAAAATTATCCCTATTATACCTCTCGTTTGTTTTATCTTTTTTTATTTTATTTTGTTTTGATTGTTTATCGCTCTTTGCACATATGGTTGTATATTTTACTTGGGAATATATTCATGCACTTTAAAAATGGAAAAATATCAGGGTAGCTTGGCAATCTTGAGTCAATTTACCAGGTTTTGTTAAAGTTAACAAGTTTTGACATGGTGGTTTTGAGATGCTGTCTTTCTGCTTTCCTCTCTGTCCTATCTTCAGAAATGGTGAACGAAAGCTGCCAGTCAGGGCCCCTGAGGGGCCTCATTAGCCCTTGGGCCAGGCACTAAAGCACTGCTGGATGTAGCAGACTTTATCAGCCTTAGCTTGTCTGTCTGCAGGCTGCTGCCTGTCTCCACTTTGCACTGTTCAGGCAGAGGTTCACCCACTGGTTGACTGAATCAGTTTGCCAGTCAAGTCAGACACTCAGGTCGACAGAAACAAGCATTTTGAATCTTTGGGTTGAATAGTGAACTGGTGTCTAGGTGTGGATGTGTGCTTGTGTTTGCATGTTTTGGAGCATTTCTTCCTCACTGAGTTTGAGGTGATGGATTACCTATCACATGGCCTGAACCAGCAGGGAAATCACTATGACAAACACTCTCTGGCCTCAAGTTTTCTTTAAAGCTGAAAACTTTAATGCTGCATTTATTTCTCAATCTTTATATAACACATAAGTTGTTTATCTTGTTGCATATTGGAAATATAAAGGCATAATTCATAGCGTCAGTCCAATTGTTATCAGCTAACCAAGTGAATTCTATTTGAATTCTGGTCAGTGCTTGGTATGCGAATTGTGCTTGTAGGCTGTGTGTTCCTACCTAGCCTCCTGTATTTGCCTTGTGTGTATATGCTTGTGTGTGTGTATGTGTGTACATTTCTACATGTGTGTGAGTGTGACTGCCTTTCTAGCCAAGAACCATGTCAAAACCGCTGAAGCCCATGATGGGAAAATGTCAGAATATAGGAAGGGAGCATGAATAAATGGTCGCAATTGCAGAGTTCTGTCTGACAGAGTAGCTTGTCCAGACTGACGTGCAGTGAGGTGAAGGGCAACAAAGCTGTGAGAGAGAGGGCAAACGAGGGTGACGAAGAGGGGGATGAGAGGACAGGTGACTCCAAGGGACCTAAGGTTCTCGCTAAACTTTCAGACCACAGAAGTAAAGCTGGACTGGATTTACAGTTTAGAGTTACGGTACAAAGTAATGTACCCAAGTGCCAAATATTGTTGGCTGCTGTTTGTGTTTGGGTAACGTCAGTGCAGTGTAACTTGGACTGTTAGACCTTTTAGCTCAGCACCTTTTTTACTTACTTGAAGTATTTTCTAGATGTATTTCTTTGCATTGGGCAAGGGCATGTGGTTAAGCTTCCTATTAATTATGTTGGCTCCCAGCAATTTTAGAGGGGAACACCTCTCCTTGTGCAGGGTCTAGGTGTTTTCTTCACACCATAACTCTAATATGAAAGATCCCCTGGGTTTTTAAAGAATTCTAAAAAAGGTTTAGAGTTTTTGACTCAGAGCATATTCCATGGTCAGAATACAGTGTTATATGCCGATGCTTACTGAAACAGAAAAGTCCTCAAATGTAAATGCTGACTTGAATTTGTGCTCTCTAAAGCCATGGAATTTTTAATTAAAACAGCAAATTGTGTTCCCTGCTCTCAGAGTGTTGTGTATCAACAAGACAGCTTGATAGATATATTTAATGGCTCATTGTCTCTGATACCAAACCCTCAGCACTCCTTTCTCCTATTTTTAGGGTTTCACTTGGAACATATTTGGTCTAATTAGTGTCTATGGCCATGTGTTCAAAGGTTGGTTGAGATTGATGATGCAAAGAGGTGCTGAAAGCCCCGGGGACACCGGTGCCCCTGGAAGGCAGCCGGTGGCCCTCACTCGTACATTCTAGGTCCTCGATTGATGATCTGCCTGTGACACTGACCTGTTTTTTACCAGCGAGCCAGCCACATGTTGCCATCTGTGTACTGATAGCCAAGCATGTCCCCTCCCTGGAGGACTGGATGTGTGATGTATAGTTTCATTATGTAAGCACAGTTTTACCTCATTGCCTGGTGTAGTGGTGTCCTCTGTACAGACTGACACAAAAGCTGAATGTAGTAGTAGCTTAGAGGTCAGGTGAATCGCCCTATGACTTCGAGGTAGCTATTTGGATCTAATGAGAGAATGCAAACTGCCATCTGGGTGAGCTTTTTTGATCCAAGTTGTGTTGGTATTGCAAAGCCTATTGAAAAGCCTTTTGCAGTAGTGATGACATTTGGTTTATGGCTCTTTATAAATGTGATACAGACTGTGTGAAATGGATGTGTGTGCGGTCAGCTGACTATCCCTGTTTAAAAAAAAAAAAAAGTCAGAAAACGTGAAAATGAAGAAATAATACACTGAGTTAAAACGCATGCTGTTGATGTGAATGCTGAAGGATGGCCATTTTTAATTTTCCATCAAATGATGGTCTGACAGACCATGACCATGACCATGAACGCAGCTGAGAGGAGAACCACTCATGTGCAGTTGGACAATAACAGATCAAACCCTACCCCGGTCAGCGCGGCTGGCTACTGAGACTGATAGATTTAGTGACCTGGTGCTTTGTTTGGGTGAGGGATGTTCTGAGCTGCCCACGCTGATCTTAATCAATCTGATCAAGGCTAATGATCTTTTCTCTCTGAGCCACGCGGACCTCCAACTTAATCTCGCCCTTGGGGGAGGGCAGTAACAATTTTTTTTCTTTTCCCCAACGTAAAAAATGGAGTTTGATGTTGGCTACAGATACAGGATTATAGATTTGAGTGGGGCCTGTAGTTATAGGAGATTACTTTGGATCATCCAAACCAGATTATGGATTTTGTACTTATTTGTCCAGGATAAATAAAACAAAATCATCGACCAAAAACTTGGATGTTTTTTAAATGCATGTGCATCCAGGCAACAGAAGGAGAAAACACAGAGCAAAGCAAATATTAAATGTACTGATGTCATTGTGGCATTAACCTAGATTTTGTTTGTTTCTGGAACAAATGGTGCTTGTACATGATCCTTATTCAAATTCCAACTGCTGTTCTTATTGTGAATACCATTGGCTAAAAGGCCGACCACCTGGGTGATGAAAACTGTTCTGATGCAAAATAAGAGATACATTGCCATTGCAATTGCGAGCGATAGGTTATTTATATAACAGCATAGCATAACAATGCCATTTGTCCATTCTTTCTGATCAATAAAGCTTAACTGTGCATTTTTCATTGAACGCACAAGAGATTTGCAGTGTTCAAACAAAGCGATCGATTGTGGAAGATTGCTGGCTAGCTCTTTACTCTGAAACACTGGAAAAAAAAATAGGCTGCAAATAAACAAACAAACACACATGCTCACAGTAACCTCATTGGAAGGGGAAATTGACCAAGGAATGGAAGGGTGGAACTGAGCTGAATGGTGTCTTTCTTCAGCTCTGAAATTGCTCAAGAGCCTTTGGACAGTCGGATGCCTTGATGTTGCCTCTGCCTGCCCAGCCACTGCCAGATGTTGCAGTGAGATTAAGCATCTTCATGTCCCGGAGGAGCCAAAGTCCAGCCATGCCTGTTCTCACAAGACGTTAATTTCACCCCACTCAGCTCTCACTCTTTTCTCTCTTTCTATTTTTCTGCTTTGTGATAACAAAGTCTAAAGGGATGGAGTGGGCGTCCAGTTGTGAGCAACTCCAGATGCTTCAGTGTCAACATGCGTGGCCACAGGCAATACTGTTTGCTGTGATGGAGAGAGAAATGGATTGGACAATACATGGCCTGGAGCTCTGGTGTTGAGTAGTGTTTGTGTGTTTGTGTGTGTGCGTGTGTGAAGAAGAGCATTAGGTGTGCCAGATTTTGCCGCTCTGCTTGAGTTTTTTGTTTGCTTTTGCCTTTGCAGAGTTGTACAGTGCTGTAAAACTTTAAAATGGCTACATATTCCCCAGCTAAGCCTCAGTCTGATACTTATTTACATACAATTTGTACTGTGGTTGACTTTGAAAGTATTATATGGGGCTTTGTCAAATCGTTTCCGAGGCTACTTGGATTGTCTTGACTGATTCCATCTCTTTAAGTGGCTAAAAGGTTGCAGCGGCCCTTATAGGTTTTCAGCCGACCGACCAGCACCACTGTTCTCAGCATATGTTATTCCTCCTAACGTTGTGGAAATCAACCCCCTTTAGCTGACTGCTTTCCCATTACCCACAGAACCACACACAAGACATAACTTCAGCACTTCTACTGTATTACAATGACATACCGCAATGAGCTTTGGAAGGGATTTCGACACTTTCTTCAAAGTACTTCTTTCTCCTGTGGACTAAAATGAGAATTTGTTGTGCACCTCTGTGCCTTTGTTGCTTCTGAAATAGGGAAAAGTCTTTTAAGCATTTCCCAGTGGACTTTGGGGTTATGGGGTATTTGGAGTTTATATTGCCTCGTCTCTCGTTTGGTTGTCTTCACCAAGTAATTTATGCCCGGTCAGGGATACAGTCTTAGTAATCCTCCCCTTTTTTCATCCCTCGACAGCTATCACTCTATGATTTTTTCTTTTTTGTCTCTCTCCCCTCATCCCTGCACCTATCTTTGCTTTATCCCTGTCTCATCAATCTCCTGTTTTGGCTCCTTTTCACCTATCTGCACCCTTTATCTCTTCCCTCCTTTCCCTCTCTCAGTTCATCCACTCTTTTTCCCTGTCCTGTCTTCTTTGCTTTGATCACCTTCTTCCCTCTTCTTGTAGATAAATGTATTGGTTGTATCTAAGAGGCATATTGGCTCGATGCCTCTGTAGGGAGCTATGAAATGCAGCTTTCCAGGGTTATTGAAGGCTATATAGAGCAGAGCTGAGAAGAGAACGCAGAAGAATAAGGGCTGGACCCTGGTTTAATTACTGTTGCCCACACTGTGCATTTAACACTATGACATATGAAATGTAACTGAAGGGGAAGACATTTATTGGCCCATATTAGAATATATTTAAAGGCACCACCTGGAGACTCTGGAGTAACCATCCATTGTAAGTCCTTAATAAAGCTTTGACCTTGTTCGTTTGGAGGATCTTAATGCTTGACACTATCATAGGAGAGCATAGTAACTATGTACAAAGTAGATTAACCTAACAGAGCTTTCCTTGCAGTGGTGTAAAGGTGCGGTTTAGGACCTATGGAAACAGATAAGATTACCAGGTGAAGGCAATGATTATTATATGAGAGTCTTCAATGTCAGTAATTATTCCAGATTGCTTTTAAAGAGACTGCCCAGTAAATGCAAATTAAATATATAAATATATATACCATAACGAAATAGGAATAACCTCAAATAGAGATGCCTGAATTGTAAACAAAATTATTGCCTCTCTATTTACACTGGAGCCAAAATGTCCAGCAAGCCTCTTTTCTGTGATTGACCTCTGGGCCATGTCCATTGAACTTTAAACCAATAGTGCTTTATCTACTTTAATTGAACACATTAAAAGAGAGAGACATCAAAAGACAGCATAAGCTGAAGCTCATGTGAGGATAGGTACTGCTGAAGTACCCTGGAGCATGCAAATATGCAAGCGTTTGTGCATGTGTGCCTTTTGACTCGCATTCTGGAGATATATGTAGAAGTTGAGATATTCCTCTTTTCCACCTACTCTCATTTCCATAGCCAGATTTGTCAAGTCAAGTGTCACTGCGTCTTATTTTTTTCCCTCTCTCTCCATAAAACTCGCCATTATTTCCAGAGTGTTGGAACACTCCTGTTGTGTACCAGCAGCCTTTTCTGAATTCAATTATGCCATGATTCTCATTGCTGATACACACATTCCGATCAAGACATGTCGCACAGCTGGCTGATGTACTTCTTAGCCCTTCTGGTTTGAAATGAAAAAAAAAAACCAACAACACCCAAACATATTTGTTGATTGATTTACAAAGCTGTTGTAATATAGGCTTCAAAATTTCCCATGATCCTTTAGGTGACCGGAAAAGACAAACGGACATCTAAAATAAATAAAGAAATTTCTGTAATCCTTTAAATGACAAACATCATACTGTACCAAACCTGTCACTCCGAAAACTTGGCATTCCTGTAGACCACCTACATAAAGATCTGTTAGCTTATGCTGATAATAGTAATGCAGGGGCTAAAAGCACTTGACTGACAAGCAGAATAAAATTATTTAAACTGTACAAAAATTACAAGTCATGTGAAAACTATCACATCTTCTAAATCCCCCAAATATCTTTAGGCTGAAGCTGTGTTTGAGTTAAGACTCCAGATGTATGTTTGCCTCATTAATTCTGTCTCCAATCTTAAAGTGTGTAATGTTTGTCTTGGAGATAGACTGAAAATGCTGCTTCACCTCATTAACTGATAGGTGGATAACTAGTATTGACACAAACCCAGGTTTGACACAAACCCAGGATTTAGTGGTCTCAGAGTGAGCCGACAATTCTAACTTTTGACTACAACAACAGCTCGAAGATGGAATCTGCAAAATCACAGGTTTAGTTAGATTGTGCTGGATTAGGACCAAGCCTTTTAAAACTTCACCCATCCATCGGTGTAAATTCAGACAGGGTTGCTCAAATTCTTTGGTGTCCAGATCACTTATCCCTCATTTTAGGGGGCTCTTTGGTAAACTTTGCAGCTTTGCAGCATAAAATTTAGTTCAGTGAACAAACAACACCGTCATATTGGATCCCCAGTGTGGATGGAGAGATTTATTTATTTATCATGTTCATATTTGGCTATATAAATGAAGTAATGGAAAGTAACTGAGGACAATCCCAAACATTTAATTGAAACTGTTTTCTAAAGAGGGTTTATACATGGGTCTAAAAGCCACAACTTGCAGTCAGTGGAGGCCATTATGTCACTTACACACTCAAATAATTAAAACTGAACTCTGATTGAGTGCTTTCTTCTCCTGTCTAAAATCAGCCTTTATTAGCCGGTGTAAAATGGAAATGGCCACCATCTTGACGAAACAAAGACATGCCATTACACTCACAGTTTGAAATCTGATTAACGTTACTTTTCTATTGCAGCACACATTTGAAGTGTTCTGGAAATGATTATAATAGGGAATTTGTGCTGCCCTAGACAGCTCACGATTTATAATGAAAAATGAGTCCATCCTGGATTCAAACTCAAGATGCCAAAATACAAAGTGAACACTTGAGAAACCTGTACAACAAGGCTTTTCTTTTATCAAAGCCCAGCTCCTGACAGGGTCTGCACACCACTGATTAAATAAAAAATGTCTTTGGCTTTGCGGGGTCGGCATTAATAAAAACTTTTCACAAACATGTTTTCATCAGTGCCAGTTTAATATTTGCTGCTCTCCAATGATGAAAACCACAGCTCTAATTGTCTGTCTTCTCCATCATGAGTCAGTGTGAACTCTGTTTTAAAAGTTCATACCAGGCTTCCCTTGGTTTGATGTAAAATCAGCTTTTTGCTGTTGGATTTTTTGCTAGATTTGCTCGACTCGTGGTTATAAAACCCTGCTTTTCGTGGCCTGTGTGCAGTTGCCAGACTGGTTAATGATAAACGAAACAGTCATCTCTGAGAAAAAAGAAACGGTTGAACTGTCCCTTTTACAACATCCCTGCTGACAGGGCTCCAGTTTTCTTTTTTTTTTCCTCCACTGTCAGTGTGGCCCAACCGCTATGATGTGTTGTTATCAGAAACACCATAAATTTGTTCAGCAGCTGTCACAAAGCCTCACTCCCTACAGCTCTTATTTATTTATCTGTCGCCTCTCCAATTCTCTGAGGGCCAGAAAGGAGGAGCTTTAATGCCACAGACCCTCAGTGCTCCCCTAGTGGGCCGGCTTAGGCCTGGCCTGCTTGCTTTCTCAGCATGCGATCATTAGAGGAGGGGAGGTACAAATGAAGTGAGTAAAGAGAGGACAGGGGTTAGAGTGAGAAAGGGGGTCAGGGAACAAAGGAAAGGAGTGGACAGAGAGGAAGAAATGGATACACGGGGATAGGAAAACAAGAGACAGGGGGTAGGGTGTTTGGGGAAATCTCCAGAGCTGAGGCGTCAAACCAGCAGGCTGTTTTAGTGGAAGGAGACGTGGCCTAGATACTTCACTAGGATTCACTGTTAATGACTGTTCAGCACGGCCAGGGTTTCATTTTGTCAACTAAGCCAGTGTCATCCACAAAGTGTTACTATACACCATATGACCCTTGAGTGTGTTCTCTGCGTGTATGTGTGTGTTTTTCTTTTTCTTTAGAGTTGCGAGGCCTGCAGGGACACCTACAATGTTGACTGTTCACACACAGCCCCCACGGATGTACCACTCTTCATGATTCAGCATCAGTAGGGATGTACATCTATCAAGAGCTCTGAATGTAATGTGGACCATCATACCTACTAGTAGGTCATGCAGAATATTCTACACAGTGCTTTAGATATTCAGATGGCCAGATGTCCACTGTGTTGGTTTGATCCATTTAAACTCAACGTTTGGCACCATTTCTACTTAAAATTCATACCATGACTTGTGTATCAGCAGGTCAGGCAGTGTTATTTCCAGGATTGTAAGAGTCATCAGTCCTGCAAAATGAACATGTAGAAAGCTAGTGGTGTACCAATCCTGGTGCCACAGGTGGCCACTAAGCTTGTACTCCAGATTGGGCCTTTAAATCTATCCTAGCAATTTGATTTCTGCAGGTTTCACCAGGAAGCTGAAAGAAAGACAACCATTTGTTTTCATGGCTTGACAGTTGGCAAAGAATGAAAGCGATCCAATCCCCCAGTACCTCTTCCTTCTTCCCTTTGCTCTGTCTTCTTTGGCTGACTTGAGCCCAAAAAATAAACATGCTTACACCTGTGGAGCATCCAGAGTGTGTCCACATCACTCCTCTTTAATAGATTGAGTACGTGAATCTGTGTGTGTGTGTCTGTGTGTGTTTATGTGAAAGATGTTGTTTGTGAATGTGCAGGGCCCAGATTAAGCTGTCACACAGGCTGTGAGTGGTCCCAGACAGGCTGATCAATGTGGGGCCAGCTTGCAGATAATGAAGTGGTTAGGTCTCCCCTGATGCCTTTAATTGAACAAGTGTCGCTGGCTCGGCCCATCTGGACAGAAAGCATTCTGGGAATTGGGTGTTTTCATGTGGACCGTGGTCTGAATGGCTGGTAAGGAAGAGTAACTTTGGAACCATGTGATGCAGTGAGTAGCTCAGGAGACTGTAAATGGGTAACATGTGGGAGGACAGACTAGCAACATTAATCTTTTAGCTTAATGTGCAGAGATTGTAGTGTGCTGTGAATGTAAGCCTGTTTGTACATGAGTGTGCTTCTTCTCTAAGGGATTATGTTGTGGGCTGTGATGGTAAACATTTCATTTAACAGTCCAGTCTTTAATTTATCATTTTTCAGTTCAGTGAGGCTTTCCTCACCACTCCCCTGCTTTGTGTGTGTGTGCGTGTGTGTGTGTGTGTGTGTGTGTGTGTGTGTGTGTGTGTGTGTGTGTGTGTGTGTTTAAATCTCACATGGGCAGAGGAAGAGGGATTTCTTTTTGTAGTTTCTCATCAAAGTCAGTAATGTTTGACTTCATCTGGAGAAGTTTCAGCCAGTGTTATCCTGTTTTGTGTGTGCATGTTCTGTCCATATCTCCAGCTCTCAGGACCAGTGTAGGTGGATAGTACTGCCGGCTGTTTAAAATGGAGCCCAGCCACCCCCTCTTCAATTGGAAGTGCACTTCCACTACTGTCAGAGCCACAACTTCAACTAGAAGGAAGTCTCTGAATGTGCTCTGGCCTTAGTTCCCCCAAGATATGAAAATAGAGAAGTGTGTGAAAGCGCATTTATTTACATCCTGGGAGACCAAAGGCATAACCATAAACTGCCTAAGGGTATTGCTTCTGCATGCAGGGAGAATTTATTACAATCGAGGAATTCTTTTTGTGTGTATGTGTTTTACCGTTTAATTCCTCACCACTGTCAGAGGTCCTATTGTGAAATCTGCACGCACTAGAGAGTGCGAGCTGAACAATTCAACGCCTTAAGCGAGTGGCCCAGTCGAATAAGATAAGGTCAGAACTCCACTCCTGATTTAGAGGATACAGAGCAGCTCCCATCTGGACACTGACAGGAGCAGCCTCCCTCCTCTCTCTAAGCTAAGTCAATGAAGAGAGCTTCTACCTGCCTTGTTCGCTGTTTCTGCTCTCCGTCAGACAGAGCTCCTATACACTATTCATAAACTTGGGCAGAGGGTTGTCTGACCTTTTTGCTGAAATGTTAGGGCAAATTAGTTGTCAGAGTAGTGAACGTGGCAGCCATGCTAAGCCCCAACCCCAGCTCCAGTCCCACACACCTCCACCCACCTTCCTCTTTTCACCTTTTCACAGGGTACCTGCCCTTTCTGCTGCTGTAGTGTTAGTCCCTCCACCGCCGCCACGGACAGACATCTTTGTCTCTGTTGCTGTCAGACACGTCTGATTGCAGAATAAGGCAGTCAGACATGGTGCTAAGTATTTTGAACCATGATATTCATGCAGATTCACAAAGTTCAGCACAAAGATGCACATATAAGTGATTCACACACTTGCATATACCCACTCTTAGAAGAACTGGCCTTCAAAAGCTTATCAAATGCAATACAAAAAAAAATAGCCATGAGGTCCATTCCTGCTGAAAGCTTTTCCTCCCAGGTAAACTGTAGGTCAGTCCTTTCAATCAGAAATGAATTTGAAAAATTCTCTACAGCACTCTGCTGTGCATCCTTTGTGAATCACTGCCCTGATTCAGTCTATATATCATGAATCCTTGAATTACTATCACCCACTTTTACCCTGAATACAGAACAGCTTATAATGAGCCCAAATGCAAGCAGCACCCTTTTAAAGCAGAGTAAACACTAAGCTCGCTGAGCTGCTGGCCCCCAGACTCTACGCATATTCATTACCTTACGTAATGGCTTTTTAAAATAAACACCATTGCGTTCAGCAAGCATTAGTTATTCCTGCATAGTAATTAGCAACCCAAGACTGCTTTTTGTGTTGTTGCTGGTTCACTTTTTCAAAACCCAGAACCAGAGTGAGGCTTTGTGGTTACTCAGGAACAAAACACATATTTATGTTTCTAAAAGACTTAAATTTGTACACTTTTACATAGTGGTTTTTATTTTACATTTTTTCACACCGCTAGATTTTATTGCCTTGATAGCAGACTGGGGAATAGTCCAGATACAGGCAGGGTTTCCTCCCACGTTTACTTCTGATCAGAAGTACGCCTAATTTCTTTTATTATCTTCTACTTGTCAATTTGTCCTCCACCTGAACTTGATCTTATCTTGTGGTTTAGGGGTAAAACATATCCCCTCTCCCCACTGGCCCCTTGCCTTTACTTTCTGACCTTAGCCTGACACTGATCCCGCCTTTTGAAGACAAGTGAAGATCAAGTGCGGATCAAGGGGTTAGTCGCTCTGGTGATACAGGGATTTTTTCCCTCTCTGTCTGTGGTTTGTGTTTGTCTGTGCTCTGTGGGTCGATGAGTCCTGCATGCTAAACTCGTGCAGTAATTGGGTGTGTGCTTGTTTGCAGCTGGCTCCAGCTCATCATTCAGTTTGAGAGGAAATCTATGGCAGGGTGATAAACATATTGCTAAGTAAGGGGATTGGAGGTCTGTGAGTGTCATTGTGCCCAGCACTGTGTACACAGGATGACAGCGCTGCATAGGGACAAATGCACACACAACTGTCACCTGAGGTCAGCTTTTGCATCACTGTGGTAGCATAATGCATGAGCGCAGACCAGATTATATTTTCCCCCCTTATTTACATTTTACATGTACACTAAAAAGTTTGTTATGCACCTTGAATTACTGTTTAAAGGGTCTACAGAGCTGTTACAGTCACCATATAACATCCCGCTTGCCCTTACTGTTTACTGACGGCCATGATTAAGTGCCATGATGGAAAGCATCAACATCCATTTCATCCATATTTGATGAGTGAACGTCTCCCTCCCATTACACACAACAGGGGGAAGCTGTAATCAACATTCACACACACTGTGAATAATTATTTACCCAGATAATGGCTGTGTTTATGCAAGCACAGAAAAGAGTTGATTTTTTTTTCTCCTCTCTATGTTCTTTTTTCATTGTATGATAAAGAGAACTCTGATTAGGTAATAGCATGACTGATCTCCTGTTGTTTTTATTCTTTGGTTTGTTCAGGCTGCCACCTGATCTGTCAACTAATGTCATTAGCCCCCCTTTACAGTAAAACCCATGTTATCTTCAGGACAACAGCACCAGAATAAACTTACTAAAGATGTTAAGACGTGGCATAATAACTGATCAAATGTCTATTTTACACCCTGCTCACACATAGACTCACCAGAGAGGGGTAGATCATGGCTGCACTGAGCTGTGTTATGCTCAATTTCAGAGTCACCCTGTAAACCTTAGATTTTTATGAGCTAGACCCCATTTCTGCAGGGCAGTACCACATTAAAGAGAATGTGGCTCCACAAATGAGGTCAGCAGAGCGGGCTGTTACATTAGGGGCATAGGAATCATACTGTCTGACTTCTACCTATTACAAATGGCATGTAAAGATTAGCGTATAGAAATTGAGATAGATGACTATAAAAGAAGTATATCAGGACAGGGTCACATTGGTACTAAGTTGCCAGTTTATTACATACGCCGCGGTAAAACGTTGCAGTCTTAGGACAATCTCTGAAAAAAAATATTCTACCATTTATGGAAAATATTCAGTTTTGTTAAAGTGCTGCTTCATTGATTAGTTCATAATGCCGTTGATCGGTTACACGTTAGCCAGGTACATCTGTTGTTTTGCCTGCCTTCATTGATATAAATGAGGTGGTCAAAATAAAACCTGACAAAAGCATATATAAACTGGCACATTGAAGTAACAGGTATATTATTCTGACTTGGTACCCCTTATGTTTTTCATAAACTAATTAATCCAAGTTCTGAAGGTCCATGTTTAAAATATTAAATTCATCATCTTCAATAATTGATATGAGAGGAATTAAAGTTTAACTGGCAGGTCCTGACTCTGGAACTGCTTTGAACAGATCAGCTTGAGAAAATATACATCACCTTGTTCGAACAGAAAAGCATTTGAAGTGTTCTGGAGATAGGAGTGGAGAGCAAGCAAATAGCTGAAAATAGCTTAATTTTGGCCTGTCATCAAGCTAATCATGGAATTAACATTACTTAGCCACAGGTAGCAGTAGCTGCTGCCAGCCACATTTGTCATTTCATCTGGTGAAAGCAACCATTAGCGCCAGCTTAAAATGAGAAGGCCACTGAATGTTTAATACACTACCATGTGACCAGTGGGGAAGCGAGTGTTTGAGCCACAGCTAAACAAATTTTGCCAACCTCAGCCAGTCACATTGGTACCCCCAAATCATTTCACATTCAATTTGAGCCAATATTAATTCTTTAAATTATGCCTGGATCAGCCCTGATACTGATACTCAATCATTTCTTGATGTCCCGTAGCTCTTTTCTGAAATTAGCTTTGGATGCTGTTTCATGATACATTAAAGGCTCTGTGTGGAACTTACTTGTGTGTAACGGCACCCTGCTGACTGTGCTCTCGCTGGTTCTCCAGGTGTGACCTGTTGGTCTGTCTGTAATTGTCACCTTTCACCAAAAGTGCTGTATTGTTGTGACAATGTACTGCCAGAAACCACCAGAAACTGTATTACCAGTGCAATGCTATAAAGAGGAGCTGCCTTGAAACCAGCTAATAAGAACTGGTATTTTACAGAACATTAAGCTGTTGCTGCAGTTTTCTTGACCAAATCATGTCACAGCCACACAATGTCATTTTCCCCCTTATTCTCTCATAGCCCAGTCATTGCCTGCCACTGTTTAGTAGGCACTATGACAGCACTGACTGATGCAGGTCCAACCAGCATATGACAGGCAGACACATGCCCACTCTGGACCTCTCGCCCTTCGAGCCCTCATCTTGCCAACCTGTTTTCATTTCCAGCAGCCAGGCAGGTGGATAGAATGAATGATCGCAGTTGAGTATTTTTTTCCTCCTTTGCTTGGACTTTTGGTTGGTTAGACACGTACTCCCCCTACCAGCCCTTGAAACCAATTCTTGAAAAATGTGTTTTTGGCTTTGACATTTCTTTCAATTGGCAGAAGCCATGACATGCTACTGAGTGTCAGCAAACAGTAAATTTGTGTTTGGTTCAAAATCCCCAGTGTCTCGACCCCTCTGCTTACTAGCTCATGGGGGAAGGAATAATATTTGAACTTAGCTAAGTTTGATTGCAGCAGGACAGTTATTCTTGCCTTCATGGGAATATGAGTTGATCTAGCTCACCGCTTCTTCAGATCCATGTTCTTTAAACAAGCTCTTTACACTGCATTCAAACTCACAGGAGAGTTTAAAATCAAAGTGATTTTAAAGACTCATTTAAAATTGGCTGTATCTCATCTCACTGCTTCCACAACAGGCCATTAGAAAGAGATGTGAAAAGTGAAATCATGGTTGAATATGTATGCATATTGGTTTCCCCAAGAAAACATTATGTTGCTTAAAAGCAGCTGTCAAAATACAACCAGAAAACACAATTTAAAAAAAAAAAGATTTTACATAGAGTCATGTGTTAAATATGGTTTATGTGAAACATGGTCACTAATTTGTCATTTAAATCCTTTCATGCAGATTTGCTTGTTTCTGTTGAGGACAACATGAATGTAGAAGCAAAAAGCAAAAGGCTGAAATGTAACGTTGAGGTCTGCCATCTGCTGTGAACTTTATATGTTCCCCCTCTGCTTGGACGAGTTTTAGCCGTTCATTGACACATATATATTTTAATTAGTCTCCAAATACAGGCTACAGCACCTTGCTCCCCAGGACTAGTCAGCTATTATTTCACCATATTCATATTGACCCTTGTTCCCTGTAGCATCGATTCCAACTTTAAAAAGAACAGGAAACTCTTTGTACTTAAAGGTGCACCAAGGTGCACAGCACAGCACCTCTGTACTTAAAGGTGATGCCATTCTACATTCCTGTTCTTCAGCTTCGTTTGACACTAATCTCTGTACTTCTGAAAGGAGAGCACTGACAGTATTGATACCGCCGTCGTGTCTGCTGTGTTAAGGTAAAGTCTAGGAGGAAAGTGTTGATTGCTCAGAGAGAAGAAAATGTGACGCAGAGCCTCAACATGAGCAGAAATTAATTGAGATTTTTACCCAAGTGTATCAAAAGGTAGCAGGCGGCCAAACCAGCCATTAGTCCACTAAGCAATCCCGGAGACCCTGAAGAGACCAATTTACCTGCTATTTACTGCCACAACAATCTTAATGGGAGACAGAGGACACCCAGAATGGCATATCTTGTTATTGGTACTTCCCTGCTTAATTATTGTCACCATTTGGTGGCCCCAACAGGACTGTCCTCTCTGCCCCTGATTTTTCAGACTTCACCCTGTAATAATCCTGTGCTATTAGTAGCCATTAGCGTTCTTCATATTGAACTATACACTTCATATCCACCGCTGCTAAACTCCTATCAAGCCTACTTTCCCTAGGCAGTAGAGATTAACACATCTAAGAAGCTGGATATCCAAAGTAAAAGGTGCACTGTTTATCCTATTCACGAAGCAAGTCTAATAAATATGACTCAATTCATCTTTCATGGAAAATAAGGCAATGCTGTGAAGTGTAATAAGCAGCTCAGTTCTGCGGCAGAGACGCTCTATAGAAACCGTAACGTATTGATGAGTAATTTTCTTTGAGCAAGTGTTTCATCACAGCAGTTGAGCATTTTTGGTCCTTTGAATTTTCTGCTAGTGAGTGAAGCACCTTGTTTGTACCCATTTCTCTCATCGTGGGCTGTTGTGGGTGAAAGGATCACATAAATAACAGGCATAAATTTCAGATGCCGCACTCTTATTGTAGTCATTCACCAGACCCAGTTCGTTTTGAGAGCAGCATGTGTACGACGACTGTTGTCAGAATGCATAAACTATGCTTGGGCCAGAGCTTATAGGGCCATTAGCCTCCCTGTCAGTGAGTAGATTTGCTCCTGTATTGGAGCTGTTTCACACTGCGCTCTGACTGTCAGACTTCCATAGAGCTCTCTACTGCCCCTATTAAATTTACAGCTGCTTTTAAATGACCTGAGCTGCCAAACCCTTAAAAAGAAAGTCCCCTCTTTTGAATTATGAAATTACCATGTGTGTGTCTGTGTGGGGGAGGGAGGGGTACCATTATGAGATTGTGTTTTGTCAGAGTTTCTGGTACGCGTGCTGTCTTGGCAAACTAAACACACAAAACTGAAAAAAAATTCATCATATGTTTGTCTGCATGCGATTTTCTCAAGCATAAACCGAGATTGCAACTGCATACAACAAAGCTGTTACACAGTCAAGACACTTGCTGTGGCGTGGGCTTTGCTTGCAGAATTTAAAGCAGCTGTTTGAGTTTAAAGACAGGATGGTGAACGCTTACAGGAGTAATCTGTTGCTTGCTACCCTACACTTCCCAGCCCACCTAGCAATCTCCACGCAGCCTCTATATAACACTACATTTCACTGCCTTTTTGTCTCTGATCCCACAAACACAGGGCCAACACACACATACTGCACACATTCAAACGACCTCTACTGTAATCCCCTAATAGTATTCTTTTCAGGCCTTATAGAAGCACTGATTCTAATCTAGTAGAGCTCTGTTCCTCTGTTAACAGTCAAAACCCTCTTTACTGGGCACGCACTCACTTTATTACTATACTGCTGGTGATATCCACATCGTGTATACTTTATGTGTCGTGTTTGCTTGGCTGCTTGCTCAAGATGCGTTTGACAGAGGAACCAAAATAACAAAAACTTCATTCTAGTTAATTATGATTCAGAGTCAGGTTGTTATTTACAGTTTCCTGGTGGACAGATAGCTGCTTCTGTAACAAGAAGTAAGGTAAATTTCTGCTAACTGTAGCTCCTGTTGGCTAATTAGCAGCCACTAACAGAACTTAGCCTCCAAGACTGGAAAAACAGGATTGTCATATCCAGTGTCTCATATACATTCAAGTAGATGTGTAATCCTCCAGCCAGGCAGCCCAAAACCCCAAGTGCTGTAAACAGTGGAGGAGGTTGACGTCACAGAGAGGGGGAAGCCACAAGATGAGTTGTTTTAAGTTGAAGAGGGAGACGGCAGAGTACAAGGAATCACAACTTGGCTTCCCTGCTTATTCATTCAGAGCTCTGTATGGAAATCCCATTGGTGTTTTTTAATAAAAAGAGGCATCACTCAAAACTAGGCGCTGACACATCCTACCTCCTTTCTCTGCGTTCTTTTTTTTGTGGTCCCTACTTGCACTATTTCCTCTGTCCTCCTGCATTTCTACCTTCCCTTCTCTCTACATGAAATGACATCAGACACCTAATGAATATTTCATGACACTTCTTTACCCCTGTGCAAATAATGGATGCTATAAAAATCATAAATACATCTCTCTTCATCCTGGATTGTGCATGTGTGCGCGTCCATGTGCGCGTCCGTGTGTGTGTGTGTGTGTGTGTGTGTGTGTGTGTGTGTGTGCACGTTCTTGTAAGAGAGGTACCTACAGTATGTTAATGTCAAGAGTAGAAACTTGTTTGTCTGTCATTAAGGACAGATTCATGCGTGGAGCAGCACAGTTCAGTAGCTTCTTATTACTCCAAATATCAAGACTTGAACACGGTATTCTCTGTTTCTTCATTTCTCTTCCTCTCTTTTCCTATTATTTGTCCCCGATTTTACATTTATATGCGCTATATACACCCCTGTCAAACATTGTCTCTCTCACACAAAGCCACACTCACACACACATACACACACACACACACACACACACACATACTCACACACTGCGTCCTACTTTTTTTACCATGAGTACTGTGGGCAACAAGCTCACCACATTAGAAATGAATTGGATCATATGCATAGCCATGGGAATCTAATTCAGCTCATACAGACTGGTAACAATTCACTTGAGGTGTAGTTGGAGGATTCATAATATTATAATAAAATAAAATGAACAGTAAAGACACTATAAATGTGACATAACTTTGATAAGATGTTACACAGCTGTGGAGCAGTAGTTTCAGGAATTATGTTGCTAACTACTTCATGGTCTCACCCTAATATTCTAATATTAAACATATGATTGACTTAAAATCTGCTTAATTCATATGCAAGAGTTACATAGGTTCACAAGGCCCCAACAAGCTTTAAATAATATCTTTATTGATTACCAAAACTTGGAGCATATTGCAGCGAACTGCAGCATTCAGTTGCACTCTACTTAATTTTCAATATGTTGCATTTCTGTGGCCCCAAGGCAATTTTTGTTCCTTATATTTTTGCACTAAATCATGGAAGCATAGCCCTGGTTTGAAACTAAATGTCAATTTACTTGCCTGACTTTTATCTGGGAGGGGAAGGAACCATCTTGATTCATTTCTTTTATGTTTGGGTATTCGGCACAGCCGTTCTGCTCATCAATTATCCAGGAAATTGGGCTCGGATGTGAGTCAACAGAAAATAAGGCATCCAGGGGTTTTGGTTCTCAGATTAGCTTGGCTTTATTCAAGGTTGATGCTGGCCAGCTTCAAGTTTTCCTTTTGCTTTGTTTCCCTTCATCTCATGGACGACAAAGCACAGATGCAGATAATTATTATAAATGACTTCACAAGATCCGTATATAGACATGCTTTTAGCTTTTCGTCTGTTCTTTGGTTTGACAGCAGCTCACTTTGAGTGCGCTGCTCTGTTGTTTTATTGTCTCCGTGCATTGCAGTTAACTTTGATTTGCTTTAAAGGAAGAAGTGGTTTCTCAAGATTTCCCCAGCTGCAGTGAAGTGTGTGTATGTAGTGTGATAGCAAGTCAGAACTCAGAAGCTATTACAGGCAATTAAGAGGTATTTAAAATGTTCTGGCTTTATGTTTGAAATGGCACTGGATGGAAGACTATGTCACACACAGCTTTTATATGAGCTGGATGTTGGCAGCGTAGTCCAGTTTGATTCACTAGAAAGACATTCGGTGCTTTGACATGAGCTGTTTTATTTTAATTGTATTAGACGCTATCAGCTCTGAGGTCATGACTTTTTGGTGTCTACACAGGGTGTAACTGTCTGAATGATAGAAGCCGACTCATTTAGACTGCTAGATTAAAAATTTGAGTCACAATTTGGATTGAATTTTAAATCCATAGGTGCATCAGCACATTATCTGGTCACTTAAGTATAAATAAGCACATGGATTCCATAAAGGATATGCTTCATTGTGAATGTAGTTCAATCATGCGATTTCGTTGATGAATCATTGCAAGCATTACATTTGTTTGGGGTTTGGGGATACGATTTCAAATCAAGTATATTCTGCACTACAGCAAATCATGATTTGCTTTACATTCAAGTGCACACTGGTTCTGCTCAAGCACTCATATCGCTCTTCTTCTGTGAGTGACTTTCTCTGTAATCCCACAGTTGCTTCACACACTTTTTAGTCCTGCTAGTTACTTGGCTTGCTGGTTAGTGATGGCTGTTAATGTTACACAGCTACAGATTTCACATGACTTTTCACATTCAGCATCCAGACACTTTGTTTATTTCCTGTATCACATGTAGTTTTGTGAAAGGAACAATTTCTTCACATGGCACAGCCATGGCACACAGTGTCCAGAGTGGGTGGACTGAGAATGACATAGTCTTGAAGAGCACACATACTGGGGAAGGTATGAGCGAAATTAGCCAACATAAAGTTGATGATTTTTAGTAAATTTCCCTGCCGTCATTCCTATTGATTTGCTTCAGTGTCCACAAAAACCAATTCTAACAGAGACAAATATATTTGCAGATTTAATGCAAGTAAAAATAATTTTATGTCTCATTGAATAGAGAAACAAGATGAGATGGGTATGAATCTCTGTGAACAGCATTATAAATAGTAAACACACCAACGTTTGAAGAACAGTGGCCTCTTTGTAAACAAATGACACCGTTTGTTTTAAGGACCTAAGTCAATCCATTTAAATATAGTATGCCACCTTCCTGCCTTTGCTCACGGTAAATAAAAATGACTTTATAACTGTGTGAACATGGTTATGTTTCAGAAAGGGACATTTCCATATATATATATTGCCTGTGAAACAAACTTTTCCAAGAAATTGGTACTTGAGGACCATTACAGCGTTTATATTCCAAGTGTCTCTCTGTTTCCTCTTCTCACACTGGCCAATCAATAGCTAATGGACACTAATACAAAGAACAGAGCAAATCTCACACACCATGAGTGCCCAATCAGCCAGTGCTTTTCAAATAAAATGCACTTCAGTCGTTGCTGATGGAGGCCTGTGGCCTGATTAAGGCAATTATTGCCCCTTGTTACCTTACCACATATATGTTCAGCCCTCTTAGGCTGATATGTCCAAAGTCAGTCATATGTGGACAAACCTATAGATCAGAATCAAATTATAAAGAACAAAGTCTCCTAAGAGCCCACACATTTAATTAGATTTAAAAGATGTGATTATTCATTGTGTGGCTGCAATCAGCCCACACTTACTCATTGAATAGAGAAATCACCTCCTTAGCAAATGAATTCATGTATTCTCTATTGTGTCTTTAAAGCATTTATTGTTGAAGTGGCTTCCTCTAATGTTTCCAAGTCTGAAAGAGTTAGAGACACCCACGGTGTCTGCACCACTTCTGATTGACTCCTATTTTCTACACCGACACACGCAGCGCTGCATCGTTTTGATTGCTAGCCAAACACAGAAACTCATCCATATTCGTATGGTTATTCAACAGCTTTCCAGAGTGAATACATCTACATTTTTTCAATTTCATTAATGATACATTGTATACAATGAGGCCAGACATTTTCCTGGATATAACCACTCATTGCAGCCTTGACATTTAACCCAATTTTCTTTGATTATCTAGTAGAAAATCTTGAGGTTTTGAGAGAAAGAAAAATCGAGCAGGCAGGCAGAGAGCTAGATGTTTGTTCCACTGAGACTCAGGTTAGGACTCTTCTTAACCGCTCGCTATGGAGGTCATCGAGACGGAGACGACGATGGGCCTTGATGAGAGAGGTGATATTTGGTTTGCAAGCTGAGCTGCTGCCCACAGCAGGGTAATAACACCCCCATGCCTTGACAAAGATCACACCAACCTGGCAATCTGACACACTGGGACACTCTCAGGTCCTTACCATGGGATTTATTCTGCCTTTGCTGTATAAACAGTTCCTTATCTTATCGCTTTCCTGTAGGCTGCAGGTCTGCCCTGACAGCATGAAGCTTGAGTGGAGCCATCATTAGGGAAAACTATGCTGTGTTCACACAGCAACCAAAAGTGTCCCACCACTGATTTTGTTTTCCTCCCCCATGTCTCAGCAAAGGGACGTTCAAGAATCACTTGAACCACAAGAGCAAAGGCTGGAGCACATGAAAAAAGACAGCCGTGCACCCTCATCGTGCACGTGATGCTCTGAGCACTTCTGTGTAAACCCAATAAACCTGTCATTAGGATTGACAAAAGCAATCACTTTAATTAACAAACAGCTATTTTGCTGCTCATTGCAGCTCGGTGAGGCAGTAAATGGCCAAGTTGCTGACTTGACTTGAGTTTAAGGAGATGCCTCAATTAAAAGAAAGATCCCAAAGGCACACATCATAAAGAACTCATGATTTGTTCCTTTGCAAAATGCAAGATGATATATTTGGCAGTTGAACCATCAACCTATCAGAATAGATTAAAAGACATCAAAATAGTTGCTGCAGTGAACAAATCAGAAGCCCTTGCATGTGAACGCACCCTCTGAGCTGTAGGACCCAGTGGAGACGCAGAATTGAGATACCTCTACATTATTTCGAGGGCGTGCTTGCGTGTGTGCATGCTGTTGCTGTATAGTGTGTGATCGCACGTACATGCTTACAGGCAGGTCTGTGTTTAAAGCGGCTAGAGATAAGAACAATCAGCATAAGTGTGTTGTTGCTTTAAAAATATTCCACGGTGAAATTACAAGATAATCATCACTACCACTCGGTATTATCTGCCATGATGTGCCTCAGCATCCCCAAACGAGGGAATATAAAACACGAAGTGCTATAGCAAAACTGTCTTACCTGTGTGAATATAGTGTGTGGTAGGTACATCTTCTGTTAACAACTGCTTGTGAGAACAGATGGTAGGTAAGTCCCTCTCTGTCACACACACACACAAACACACATATGCATACTCCAGAGACTGAGAGAGATTGTAATGGAACTGTCCGTCAAGTCAAATCACTGACAAACATGGAATGTTTCAATCTATTTCAGCATCAGAATGCAGACACAGGGCTTTCAAGAGGGCAGCAATGGCATGCGTTCGAAATATAGATTCACAACAAACGGTTATTTCAGGGCATTTGGGAACATTGTAGTCCTTTCATCACCTCCAAAGGCAATTATACCATTTTTCAGAAAATTTAGATAGAAGCAATGTGATATGTTTTGTGATATAGCTTCCTGTGGGTATTTAAACAATTGTTTTTAAATGTTTGGATATTATTTTAGACAGAGAGAAAGAGAGGCATCGAGGAAGATAGAGTGTGAGTGTGTTTGTGTGTGTGTGTGTGTGTGTGTGTGTGTGTGTGTGTGTGTATATAGTATATGTTGGTCTTTGTCCATGCACCTGCATGCAGAAGGTAAAAGGGTTATAAATCACTGTCTCTGTGTGCGAGCATATGTTTGTGTTTTTCTTGCCTTCTCGGCCCGTTATGAGACGTTGCTCGTCCTGACAGTTGGAATGGATGGCAGTCATTATTTATGATACCGTCCACTTGTCACCGTGTGTTGTCACCACGCAGGCTGTCAGCTGCCACAGGATGGTAATCGCACAAATGCCATACGGCTAGAACCTGGTAGATAAGTGTCTGTAGTAAATAACTGCACGGTGTGCTGTGCTCCGTGTGTGTGTGTGTCTCAGAGAGAAAGATGAAGATAGGGATGTGGATGGAGTCTTCTCCACTCTGATCACATGCATGTAGCAGATTAGATTTCCAATTTAAATTTGAGAAGGGTTTCAGCTTGAGGGTGACGCTCAGCTAAGTCTGGTTGTCTCTAATGTAGCATTTGATCATCCTGTAAGTATTGTAAAAACTGCAGCGTCGGGATGATTTGCAGCTGCTACACCAGTGTGTACATTCGCCATGTTTATCAGGTTAGTTTCAGTGTCACCTCATCAACTTTGCCAGCACATTGTAAGGTTTATGGAGAGATGGCCTCATAATTCAATCACTGTCAATGAAAGTGATAAGATAATAGGTGTTATATGCACAAATCAATACATCACAACATTTTACACAGCTGTTCAAAGCCACAACAGGTGTGCAAATACATGCAGACAACAAATGTACATATATATATGTATATATATGTATACACACACACACACACACACACACACACATATATATAACTGCCAAACCCCAATTAGTTTAGAAATTGTTACCTGTTGCTAAGCTTTACAAAATGCCTACAATGGAATTGCCATGTCCTGCACTAAATCATGTTGAGCAGCCCAGTTTGCTTTGTATTGAGCTCTGGCTGCAATCCACAGTGCATATAAACATCTTTTTCTTTCTCACGTGAAACAGGTTCCTTTGGGGTCTTTGTTGTGAAGAATTCAGACAGATAAACAGGTTCTCCTTCAAGATTGTACATTTCACATAATTACAACAGAATGACCAGAAAGTTGTTATTCTTTTATTTCTAGCTGGATGATTAATGATCTGATGATTAATGGTCAATGATGCGTTTGGAAGCCTTTGTTTATGACAAAACATGTTTTAAGATGTTTAGAGCTCAGACATATTCATTTATAATTTCATGGCTTTGAGTTTTAGTTGCTTAATTTTGCTGTTTAACTACAATCATTTTTGGTATTTACAGTTCATTTCTTTGGGTCATGCTAAGGACTGCCTGAACTAAAGATTTTCCCTGGACTAGTAGTTGTTAGTTCAAGCCATTAGTCATCTAGTTGATGCATGTTTATGCTATTAATTCATACCAGCACAAAACACCTGGAAACAACAATTCTAAAAGCAAAAGTAGTAACACTGCAGCAAGGAGACCCCACGTTAATTTAATTCACTGAAATACTTGTGCACGCTGTGTCATCAAAATCAGACTCCCGGTCAGAGCAGCTGTAAATCACCACAGTACTGTATCTCCTGTTGTTTCCTGTTGTTGTGAGGCCTCTGAGCCCAGTTACCTTAGTCCCCTATTGGTTTTATAAACTATTAGGGGGAGGCCGTTGTTTTGCTGAATCGCCACTCTGTCTACACTCAGACCTTTTCTGTGGTGTTACAGTATAAATATTCTGTCTCCTCCCTTCATCTTTTCCTGATTAAGGCATTCATAGTGTGTCAGGAAAGTTTGGGGACACTGTTGATCTTGTTTTTACACAATTACAACCTAAGAAACGTTCTGCTGTCACTACTCGTTTTGAACAGATGTTTTGAACGTGAGTCCTTCATTAAACATCTTCTCGCACTTCACAGCAGTGCATTTAGACACCCTTTCAGAGTGCTAGGTGCTATGGCATACATACAGATAAAGCACTGTGTATGTGTGTGTGTGTATGCGTGCATTTATGCGAGTCGTCACACAGGAAGGAGAAGGTATAACGGAAGAGATAAAGGAACCCTGAGGAGGCAACGGGGTGGTTTGCTGGGCTTCAAACTCACACCACTTTCCACTTTCTCTTTATGTATTTCTCTTTCTTTGTCTCTCCCCTTTCCCTTATGGTGACATTTTTCGGGGCTGTGTGACGCCTTGAATGACAACTAGGGGCTCTTTGGAGTGTGTGTTGGCAGAGTGGCCTGGCTGAAGGAGATAAGGAGAGGAGGCCGCACACACACACACACACACACACACACACACACATTGTCCATGCTTTAAAAAGGACATGGAGACCTCTGTACACAAAATCCAAAGTCCTGGTATCAGTCCAAAAATGTATTTTCTAATTTGTGTTATACGTACAGAGGTATGCATGGCCACACACTTTGTGAACAGCTTTTATGCTGTCCACTCTTTGTCAGCTGTTAACATAAACACCGTCAACTAAAACCAACTGAAAATGACATCAAGTGATATTAAGAGACTCGGATGTCTGTTCAGATGGTGATGAATGCACCTTTTCTGCTAACTGCAGATTGGACACACGGAATCACAGAAGCAGCGTTGCAAAAGTTACAAGTTCCATTAAAAGTTACATTAAAAAAAGTTCCACATGTAATATTAGTTTGTAGTTTCAGTGTACACACACAAACGCATTGCATTTCCTGACTCTATCACTTTGTGAAAACACTTTGATTGCATCACCAGCATGGTTCCTGTTTGTCTGCTGGTCGGCATCTCATTTGAGATGTGAATTTAAATGTGAATTTTACAATTCAGTTTAAATTTTAGGGCATGTGCACACACACTCACACACACCTGTTGCGTTGCACTACTATAAAACTGTGTGAAAACACTAAAAGCATTTCAACAAGAGTGCTCCCCATAAGCACAGATGCTCATTAATATGTAAAACCCTACCCAGTAATTCAGGGTGATACACTCACACACATGTGCTCGCATTTTCTCCGCTGCACCAGCGTAAAGCCCCAGCCCCAGCTTGCCGCCCTGCCTCGGGGATGGCAGTGGCAGATGGCGCCTGTTCAGAAGTGCCGGGTACCCAGATCTGTTGGTTGGAGCCCCAAGAGGCGCCGTTGATCATAGAAATGAAGTGGAGATGACACTGATCACTCTTTCACCTCCTCCCCGAGCTCCCTTGCTTTGAGTAAATGCAGAGCAGTCGAGAGATACTTAAGGTGCAGAAAGGGTAAGGAGAACAGAGGCAATATGGGAGGTGAATGCAAACAAACCAGAACTTCACATGGAAGCAGTGTCTAGGGCAATTGGAATGCAGACAAGGCAATGCTACCACCTTGTTAACTAAAAACAACACTCACAAAACGGTTGAATTGTCAGCGATAAGCCTGTGCAACAAAAAAAAGGAAAAAATAAAACACCTCTTGATTGATTTTGGTATTTCAGAGGCAGCTCTAATTATATGCTTTTGTTACTGACACTGATGAAATACTCAGAAACAGTTATTGATTTGGCTGCCTGACTCTTTTTCCAAGGCAGATCCATTGCATTACAGCTGGTATCAATCTTTATCCCAGTTTCAGGTGCCTTATTTAGGCTAGCAATTAGTTTTAATTACAGGGCCTTATATGGAAATTGATTGATTTGGATCACTGTAATATGGGCCATTTCTCAGACTCTGCTTTATTTTGAGTGTGTGTGTAGTTGAAATGTAATTTTTGCAGCCCATTTGCTCTTTAAATTAAGCAGTGCGTAAGTGTTTTAATGCTCATAATTGCAACCTGTAAATAAGATTTTTATTGAAACATGCTGCAATTCAAACAAACCACTTCTGCAACACAAACTGTGTTCATAAAACGTAGCATACATTTTCATGCACTTCTGTATTTTATTTTTGTGACTCTTATAATGGATTGGGTTGATATTAGTGACATCCTTGCATACCTGTCTTGTTTTAGTTTGATGCATCAGCATGTCACAACAGTGGTTTTTAGAAAAGACACAGACACGTTGGTATATTTTTGTTAGACAGATTACAATTTTTTTAAGTAAGAGTAACTTTTGCCAAACTTATACAGGCACAGAGGCCACACACAGACCTACCTAAAGAGCCCCACCAGAGAGGAATTCATGGCCAAAGAGTGTATCCCATTGAGAAAACCACTTCTTTTTCAATTTTCCCCTGTCCCCTGGTCAGATAAAGCTCTTTTCTTTGGTATAAGACACACTGGATAATTGCATATAATTGGATTTAGCAGCTGAGTGACCTTGTGGCCAGTTTGTTGGACTTGACAGTAGATAGCCAGAGAGTGGGAGAAAGGGAGAGGTTGACCGTCTTAGCCAATATGTGTCTATACTGTAAATGTCAGCATGTATGTTTTAGGCTTTTTGAGAGATGGTGATCCAGACAAGTCATGTCAGCCCGATCCCTGGCGACCTGATGTCAGATACTCAACACAGTGGTCTTTAGCCTGTCCCTGACACAACGGTGTACATGTCCTGACTATTTAACACATGCTAATGTTATCACTCTGGTGGATCATCAGAGTCAATCTTTTTATAGTGTCACATAATAAGAAGTTTTAATAAGCAAAGGAGAGTAGTGGAGGGCCGCAGGGGATTTGAGTTCTTTGTGCCTCGAGCCAGCACATTAGCATTCATAGAGTATCATGGATTAGAGCGGTAATCCTCAGGAACCTTGTTTTTTTTGACTTTTGCGATATCTTTGGTGCTAACCAGTCATGGCTTTGGTGTTTTTACACTGCACTGCACAGCGACTGTACTTATATCAAAGAGTGGAGCTGGTACTGTGGCATCTTATGCTTATCCATGTGTTTGCTTATTTTGTCGGCTCTCACTGTTTATGCTAACAGTTTCAAAATCAGGACAACATAGAAACAAAACTCAATTACTTTGTGCCAATGACTATACTCACCTAGTGAACACCCCAAATTGTAAATCTTACATTTTATGAACTTTATCAAAGATTGCTACATGAGTAAGCAAACTGGACTTTCATTTACACAGAGACTTTTCTGGAAGCCAGGAAGGTTTTTTTAAAACCAGACTAACTTCTAATAAAAGACTAACTGCGACAGAAAAATCCATTGGAAGCAGTGTCTTATCTGCCCTCTTCAACTTGTAAACTGGTGACCAAGTAATGACCCCCTGCCACTACACACACTCAGGGACAAAGGCACCATATTTAGTGGTCTGTGTGTCATGTGCGTTATGAGCCGCTAATCCAGTTTCCTCTGGGCTCCCTGGGGATGAGCTGATCCAGTGGCGACTGGTATTCAGCACTGCTAGGAATGGCTGCCATGCAGGGGATGAGGCCAAAGAGCGGGTGATTCAGGCAGCGTCAAGCCCCTCTGATCTACCGCCAGATCCCTCTGCGGAGGTGGAGGTAATGGGTGGAGGGCGTAGGAGGGAGGGATCACAGATCAGAGAGGATGGGTGATCCAACTCCAGAATCCAAGTGAAAATATTGCTTGTCAAGAAACCTGCAGGTCCATGCTTGTCTTTTTCTGATATTTTAGAGAAAAAACGCATAGGATGCAAAAATAGCCTTGAGAACAGATTGAGTGGTTTTCTTAAAGAGCTGTCGTGGGGCTCGAAACAGCACGGCGGATCCGAGGATGAAGTCGTGACAGATGGGATCAGTCGAGCCTGGCATAACAGCCCTATCTGATTAAGCAATCCTACACTGTGTGAGCGCTAGCCAAAATGACAATGGTCGTAGTGAGGGTTTTGGCTGCAGCAGCAATGGCAATATTTACTCTGTGTACAGTATCAGGGTCCCATGGGAATTGGCAAAAGTACACCTTTGCACATGCATTCACACATGGACTTCTTGCACCTGAGGTGTGTGTTGGTCTCCAGAGAGCTCCTCGGGTTAACAGGCCACTCCAATCTGTTTCCCTTGTCATTTTAGACAGCCAGCTGCCAGAGAAATGGATGTGACTAACTTGTTTCCCCTGTGTTTTACTATAGTCAAAGCACCAAACTACATGTAACATACTGTTAAATATACTGTTGCAACCCTTAAGTTAATTTTGTATAACCCTTATTTCAACTTGCTTGTTTTATATGATAGTAATGTAATAAAATGCAAATGAATGCAGGCCTGTGTTCGTTCCACTCGTCTGCACTTCATCAGTGTTGTTATGTATGCTGACGAATGCTCACAGTTAAACAATACAGCCTTGGCAATTTGGACTTAATGGGCTACAGGATTCCTGACTATATAAAAGGGTTTTCCCCCCAAAAGGCAATTTTGCTGCAGTGAGAAGATTTATGAAAAGGTTAGGTTTATTCCACTGCCTTATACCTGCAATCTCTGCTGACTTTACCTCTGTGGGCAATGAACCAGGAGACTGTTTCAAATGCACCCTTAATATAATTACTGAATTCTCTTATTCAGTTTTGTAACCTTTTTCAAAAGCAAATCTCCCTAGACTTTTCAGAGTTGAGCATTATGTATTTGGGTGGATAATGTAATAAAATACACAATGGCAAGCTTAATTGCTTGGCGAGAGAAACACATTGAGAAGGGGACCTAAACTCCACAGTGACAAAAAGGGGGCAAAAGGGAGAGGGGCAAGAGAAAGATAAAATCTGGCAGAAAAAGAAAAAAAAAGAGTACAAAGACAACGTTATCAAAAGATGAGAGTGACAGAGGAAGAAAGACAAAGAGAACAGAGGAATGCGAAGCAGAATGTGAACACACCAGTAAGGCCGTCATCATGGCAGAAGAGATACTGGAGCCAGTTGCCATGCCAACAAGGCCCTGGCTGCAGCATCTCATGCATTTGTCCACAGAAGGCCTAAAAGTGATGAGTGACTTTCAAGAGAAACAAAACTTGGAAAGAAAACAATACTATGATGTTGAAGGGAAAGAAATGGATTTTTGTCAGTCTTCTCTCTCACCTCAACGTTCATGGGCAGACTACAGTAGCTCATATATTTTTGGGAAATGTAGCTGACACTTCAAGGTGGAATGCTCCACGCTGCTAAAGGAAAATTATTAATGAAGGCAACGATGGGCTTTAGGCATTTCCAGTCAGGTGGGACGATGAGCAGAAATATGAGTTCTGCTTCACCTCTTTAAAGAATCAGCCTCACCTTACTCCTCTGGGTCTATTAATGCGTACCCTTTTGTTTTAAAACTCCTCGCATTAACATCCTTTTATTGATTGCCCTTCAGGAATACCCAAACACACACACACTCGATGTTTTCTTTGTCTCCTTTTTGCCTCTTTAGCAGAGGTTTTTCTCCGTGCGCATCATATGTGAAACCCCATTTCAAACTGAGCCGGGCTATTTCACAGCACAGCGGCACCAGACGTCTCCTACATTGTGTTTAACATTGTTGAAATATTTGTTTACAAGGTTCAGTGCCGTTTAATTTTCTTGTGATCAGCCCTCTCGCTTCTCTTTCTCCCTCTCTTTAGCTCCTTCTGCTCGCTCGAACTCAGGAGCCCTTTTGTTTGAATATGCAGAGGACTTCTCTCTCGCTGGTATTTGTTCAGTTTGCCTAATTAGAGTTTGGCGAGATGAAAGCAAGCAGCAGGGCTTTTTGCTCAGCGGCTGAAACTAAACGAGATACTGTTGTATCTTCGGGGAAAAAAACAACTTGAGATTTGTTGTTTCCTTAATTTAGGGTTGCGCTCTGCCATTTTATGGTATGGCTTCACCTTTAAAGGAGATAGACAAAAGAATGACTATACCTCATACATCGTTTCAGTATTCTTTCATACCAAGACTGCTTCTCACTCATTTTCACATTGTGGCATTTTCTTTTTTTCGTTTGACCTTTTCTATTACCTGAACACACAGTCACGGTAAAAATATGAAATATTTTAGCAGTGAAAGTTCAAGTTAGGAACATTTTTCAGTCTTCAATTCCTGAGCTGAAGTCTACAGGCCTGTTTTAATATAAGGTTTTACAATTAAATTAATTAATCTGTCTCATCGTTTAACATAAACTTGCAGCCCCACCTCTGATCAGTTAGTTTAAGCAATCCCCGCAAAACCATTTTATTCATCATTTTGCAGCAAAGAAACACACCATTATGCTGTTGTGAGGAAGGAGGATGTTGGGACTTTCCAATCTCCGTTAAATCAAGCTGCATGTCACTCCCCACAAAGAGGATTCCAGCCTCAGAAAATAGGCTCATGAATTATGAATAGATTTGTTACACAGTTTCCATTAATTTTGCCATAATTATCCAACTCTCTCTCAAACGATTGAACTTCCAGGATTACTGCAGATTCCATGGTCTAATGGTGTTTACCCGACCCAATGAGCTAAATGAACTTAGTGCGTCATCTCAGTTGGAAGACATTAATTTTCCATTATGGGATGTTGTTGCAGTTACCTGCTGAGTCCCACCCCCTGACACAAGACAGGAAGTCGCCATGTCAAAACCTCACAGGAAGCCACATTTCCAGGAAAAGTCATTACGATTTTATTTTTTTCCTAACACGAAACTACAGTTCACTGCCGCGCTGTTAGTGGAGAGGAACAGAATGTGTGCTCCTAAACACCGGCTGAAGGGAGAAAATTGTCAAAATGAAACATTAAGCATCAACAAACGCTCAAGGCAAGGTGCTATTTTGCACTAATGTCCCTGTAGATTACTTTGCCTCAGACTTGAGCTTCCATGGCTCAGAGGACCAGGGGATTGTGTTGTTGTTTTTTACTTTATCACACTGACATGGGTTTACTTGCAGTAGAGGTGACAATGATATCAAAAATATCCTCCTGTAAAAGTCATTGGAGTTGAACATTTCTAGATATTGACACTTGAAGCATGTCATTCATGACTAAAATAATTCATATTTTCATTCTGCATATCTTCTTAAAGTGATTTTAAATTAACTGGAATATGAAACTCAGTATGACCCCATCAAATCAGATGGAAACAGACAAACACAAGAGCAAAAGGTGGAGAGCAGGGATTTAAAATGATTCAAGCAGCAAAGGGGTTGAGATATTTTGATGGCTTGTACAAGGGGTAGTGGGTGAGGTGTTTGCATGTGCTAATCTTCCACTTGAGGACCGCCTTCCTTCCTTCCATCAATGCTGCCGGTCTCTCCATCACATCTGACGTTGCAATTACAGCTTCCAACATCCCACAGGAAAAAAAAAGCTTTAAAGGATGCATGCACTTTGTTTCCCATTCCCCACTTTCAGCTTCCCTAATGAGCAGAGTCCAGAAGTGGCAATCAGAGGCATTCATTCCATGAAATTGACTATGGAGAGAGGGCGGATGGACCGGGGAGCGGTGGTAGGATGCATCTGCAGCCCTGGCAGTTGAAGATTAGGAAGAGAGAGGAAGGACAGATGGAGAGAGGACACCAGATCTCGGTGGGGACTAATGATTACTTTTGACCTCATAAATGAAAGGAAAATAGAGGTCAGACATAGAATTTATTGGTTCTCCCAAGATGAACCCAGCATGGCTCTACCAGCCCAGAAACTCCAACATTCGATAACTGCTAAAAATACAAACATTGGAAAGACAGATGGAAGTCGGTACCAGTTTAAATTTAGGAGATACACTCCAGGACACGAGGACTCTATGTTCACCATATTGCACATTTTGCTTTAAGTGGTAGAAGAGCCCCTCCTTTGAAGCGTAATGGAGTTTTATATTTGCGCAAGTAAAACACTGGATCTCCTCTGAGTGTCTTTAGTCCATCTTGTGTAAATTACCATAAGTGAAGAAATCATCAACATCCCTTCTGTGTGTTAGCTTCAATGGCTAAAACCTGAAATCAGTCCAAATTCTCCGGCTCGACATATGGAGGTCCAATTTATTTATGAACTGTTTAATTAAGATGGAACGGCAACTGTTCAGATCTCTACTCCTCACCAATCTCCAAGACGCTCTGATTTATTTTTCCAGACATATCCCATGACATATTAGCTGTGTTTTAATGAACAAAATGTGCAAGTCAAAGTGATTCTCTCAGCGTTGTGCAGTTAATTAGGAGATGTGGGGGAGCATAATATCTCGATATGAGATATTATGCTTTCCTTTGTAAGACTCAACTATGATCTCCCCACGTACAGAAAAGACAGTTATTAAGCCAATAAACAACACTGTAAATGTGCAATAGGGGTAAACCTTGCTGGCTGAAAACAATTATTGCTTTGACCTTTTTTGAAAGTATAAAATGTGCATTTTTTTTGTATTTTTAATTGTGGAGTATCACAGGACAGTGCTTCTCATTCATTCTAAAACGGCACAGCAGCATCACAAAAGTTGGAGCCAAAACAAGACAAGAATGTTTTTGGATCATCTGTCATGGCATTGATTTGAATATTCTCTGTCTGCAAGGCTTGGCATGTGCTATCTTAATTATGTAGTGTGGCTCCGTCTAATTGTAACTTTGAATAGTAAATCACGTCATTTGACAGGCTTCCAAACAACTTAGTGCATTGCTCCTGACAGATGATGGCTGTTGCTGCTGTGTAAAGTGGAAAGTGACCATAAAGATTTAATGCTTCACTCGCTCAGCTTAAGTGCCTCGCCTGGGGTCAACAGTTCCCGGTGGAATTTCCAAGGAAATCAAATGCATGTGCACACGTACGCACACAAGAAGAGAATTCTCAATTGCTGTACGAGGAGTATATTTTTTATTCAGCTACCTTGAAAATCTAGGGCATTCTGCCAGAAACCAACTCACCACACCAAGAAATAAACATCCTTCAATTTTTTCAAAGCTATATTCAGTCCATAACATAACGTGAAAATGTACATATAAGTACGACTTGTGAGCACAAGGCGCATTGTTTGTTTTACGCTTGGATTGGTTTTTAACATTAGTAACACACATATACAGAAGCAGGACTAATATTTTACATCAGTAATAATCCATATGAAACGTGTTGTTCAGCCATAATGTGAAAGTATCTAGATAATGTGTGCCCTACTGAATGTACAGCCTGTGTCAAAACCCCTTTTTGCTAAAATACAGCAGCGTCTTCTGCTTCAAATTCCAGCTTTGTACTTTTCACAGCATCGTAGTCACTGGTCAGTTGAAAAGCAATCCGATTTGTTTGAAATATAATCATAGGGCTAAGGTGCACACTATAACACTGAAGGTAGATGGCCTGAGGTACTATTGTGGGATAAATCTGTAGGGAGGGACCTGCGCAGTACTACTGTAATATCTAATGGACCCGGTACTCTATAAAACTCAGACCCAGCTACAGGAGCTAAATGCAGCAGCCAACACGGAAGTCTCTCTGAGTAACGTTCCCTCCCAACATCTCTGTAGTGTCAAATTGTCATCACCTGTAGGTTTGGATGTGTTTGGTAAAAGCAGCTGGGATCAGCTCAGATTCGCATCATCTCCAATGTTTTTCCAAGAGCTATAAAAACTAAAAGTCTGTAGAAATTTCTGAAACCACTAACGATCTTAGATCTTACATCCAAAATGTGACTTAATAAACTGCTTGCACTGGCAGTTTGCATGGTTACTTCAGTTGCTTATCTGCCATCACAGGTCAGAGTGGATAGATATTTATATACAGATATTTCAGTTTTGAAGAAACATAGCAAAAAGTCACTAATTGGCTAGAATTACCCCCTCCTCTAACTTTTTGTATCTTGTGGTGAATTCTAGTAATTGTGTAGTATTGTGTGTCGTAGCGTGATTGACATGCAGCTCTGGCTCCCAAGCAAGATGCACCACGGCCTCTCAACAATCATGAAAACTATACTTTAGCAGTTTGTCCAAATCTAATATTTAAAGTGAACTCTGACTCAATTTGTGCTACACAGGCTTGACCCATAGTCCACATACGGACAAATGAAAGCTTTTCCAGCCTTTATTTTGCTGTTTGATTGAACATCAGTGCGCACAGCAGGCAACTGGCAAAGCTTCAGCACAGCATTTGAGATACAGGACAAATCAGTCTTGCCATCTCGGGTAAGGTTGTTCTTTTAACACAGCTATAAAAATGCACACCGCAAAGAGAAGGGAAACAATCTGTACAATAAGACATTAACAACTCACTCAAGTGCGGTACGGCAGCTACGTTAGACCATAACACACACACAGACACACTGATCCTCAGCCTCATGAGATGCCAGACACTTCCTTCTACTAGGTATCTGGGTGTGCAAGTCTTTTATCCTTTATTAAAATTACTCGGCTGCAGTCTACACGGTCAGAAAGCCGCAGTGGACTCAATGAGCAAGATTTTCACTCGATTTCATTTGATGTTAAAGTATAGAACATGTTTCTTCCGTTTGAAACTGGGGCAAGCTCTATGTTAATAATTTAAAGCAGTGAAAGACATGGAAGCCTTTAACATCAATCTATAAGTCTCTGCAAGATTAGGCTAGAGGCCTTCTTAGCCCCTCTCCTCACACTATCTCTTCCTTTCTCTCTCTCACAGAATAGATCTCCACAATGAATTATTAAAGCACTTTAAATCCTGCTACCGTTTCTATATTACTTAAGCTGTGCAAAGACACTATGCATTATAGATCAGCCTACTGAGATGAATATTATTCACATTCAATCAAAACCATTTTCCGACATCTTTTAAGCAGATGTTTTCACAAATTGCCCTGGTTTGTTTCTGAGGCCTCGTGGGGCCGTGGCTGCACTCTTTGGCAATGGGAGAAGTACAGTGATGATTACGCTGTGAAACTTTATCTGTGCCCAGGTCTAGTAAAAGCCTATGATTTGTGGATGTGTCGAACATTTTGGATATTGTGCGGGTTTTACACAGCGTGCCAAGGGGTGCACCGAGCAATAAGCTGCACATAAAACCATTTATTGTTCTTATTTTATACTTCCTGACTTTTACACACTTCGATAGTTCTTGCTTTTTGGTAATTCTTGCTCCCACTAAAGTCATCAAAGCCGGTGTCCTCAGAAAGTAAAGAAGAGGCTTTTTTGTCAGTATGGCATGTGCTTTCAGGAGGCATGTAAAGCGCGGTGGCCATATGCTAGGGAGAGTCCTTGGAGGAGGATACTATTTAACATGCCATCCCTGCGCCACAGGGGGCTTGAGAAGCAAACACGTTCTTCCTTCTGACTCAGTCCATGTGTCCATCTGATGAACGAGGGATAGAGGAAGTGAGATGAAAGGAGGTGCAGAAGGGGTTGAAAGGGATAATGATGATGACTCCCATTTTTCTCTGTCCCCTCCAATTGTGCGTTGTTGCTGCTGTCCTGAGACCCAGCACATCTGTTCATATGTGTGTATGTGTGCGAGAGGATGACGCTCATCATAATCTGTGAACGTTGCGACAGATTAATGTCTCACAAGGTCATTGAAGAGAACGCTGTACCTGTTGGACGCTGCTTATTTATAGACTGTAGATAAAAATCATTTAGCTGAATGCAAATATCAGTGTAGTGGATTATGAACTCGACATCGCCCGTGTTTGCTTTTATCATGCAGTATCTGGCAGGACGCTGCTGCTTGAGCCACCAAAAGTCATTTGAATGAAATCCGCAGTTTGCCAAACAATAGTGGCTTGTGTTTATCCGACCTGAAAGCTGAGCAGAAGAAAGTGGCAGATGAGGAAGACGAGAGCAGGAGGCAGCTGCAGCTGGCTGTTGGAAGGCCGGCTGTGGAGACGGGGGGGGGAGTAAAGAAAAGGTGGAAAAACGTGATGGCAAATCGAGGGGAGGAGGAGGAGAGTGCCAGATAGGACGGAAGCATGTCTCCTCCTAATGACAGAATTATGACCCTGCTCCATCTGCCACTCAATCATAACCAGCCAATCGGAGCCGGTCTCCAACCGGCACTGGTTCCGTGAGGCACTCCCGTCTGTACTCACCACAGAATTAGATATGTAATCAAATGCTGAGGTGTCAGAGAGATGGGGAGACTCATAGCTTGGGCATAAATTTTGTCACGTTCCAAGTATGTGTGGCAAGCAATACTGCTTGTTGCTGTGGTAATTTGATTTGTGCCCCAGTGCTGATGAGGAATGGAAGTTAAGAGAGATCAAGCTTTTCCTTATGTCTGTTGTATTCGGGTGTCTTATGCTGATCAGTAATATAAAATTTGAGTCATGCTGCCTCCTCACTGTCTCAAACCACTTGCTAGTGAAAGCCAGCATACCCTAATCAGAATCTGGCCTGCTAGGAACCTGGCATCCTTTGCTCCTGCAAAGACAGCCATAATTTGTGTGACTGCCTGTACGTGTTTGTGTGTGTGTGTGGCTTTTGTGTCCTCCTGATTCGGTGGGGGGACGTGTGAAAAGAGAAGTCTGGCATTTAGCGCGGATCACTTCAGAACTTTCTAATTTCCTGATGCGATACCTTGGGATGATTTTCACCTTGCTGACAGATTTTTGGCTTTTCTGTGACACCGTGCTGCACACCTGTCTGTAAACCTGTGACTGTGTGGGTGGCTGTGAGGACGCCCTGTGACATGTTGTCCTCCGTGCGGATGTTTCGTGCCTTCTTTTCCTCGCCTTTTCTTGTCTTCCTCTGCCATAAAACTGTGCCACTGTCTTTTGCCTGCCTGAGCTGGATGAGGCCGGGTTGGGGGTTGGTGGGGGGGATTTGAATGATTTGGTATGCAGCGACAGCACCGTTCTGTTTCATTGCAGGAGCCTTCGCCTTATCTCCTTAATGGATTATGAGCAAGGGAACAAAAACAGAGGGAGGCAGAGTGAGAATGATTGGACTCCCTGCAAAGGGCCGGTAGGAAACGGACTGCAGCCAGATAAATAAAACACTCTGCCTGTACATTTCCTCTGCCCCTGAATCACAGATGTTATTAAGAAAGAGGACAATAGGAACAGCTTGTAGTCAAGAGTCATTTGCGCTTCTGTGGTCTTTGCATTCTGATTTACCTGCTTGCTGGTGGTGGTACAGATGTGTCAGCTAGTCTGTTAGGCTGGGGTTGAGTGTTAATTTGTTTTCTGAGACATTAGACACTATCTTTTTCTTGTTTTTCTGCAGGAAAAAAGCAGGCAGCAACTGAATGTTTAAGTAACCTTAGCTGTCAGGCACCTCAGTTAGCCAGTCCATGGTCTAAATGTCGATGCAGGATGTCACAGAGAATAACCTCGGCACATTTGCTGCGCACTGAAGCTGAAGTTTCAGTGTAGATCAGCGCTGCTTCAAAGGCCCTCTCTCCTTTTGCCACTGTTAGAGTTGTGAAATCAGTATTTTAGCACATCCTTGATTCAAGAGGATAAGTGAAAGGCTGTCTTGAGTCATCACAGCTCTCCAGCTGAATGATTACCGTTTATAGTCTGCCGCATGTCTTCTACAGACAACAAACCTGTTGATTTGATCAGCTGGAGAAAGCAGTCATTGTATATTTGGAAAAGATGGTCAAATTATCTTCAGATCAAAACCATACCAAGAGAGGCATCAAGATGAAAAAATCCAATCGGTTTTTTCTAGTGCTGAACATCTGTTATGTCAGTCTTTTCATGTCTAAAGGGTCTTTTAAGTAGCAAATAACTTGATATTTCTTAATGGTAGACCCATTTTCATGCTGGTAAATGATGATATTCCTTCAGTAGCTCCAGCGCAGCACTGCACTTCCTTGATGCTGAAGGGTTATTTAGATTGAACTGTGTGCTGGTAGTGCCGAGAGTCTTAGGTTTGAAATGATATTGATCAAGAAAAGACAGGTTGGCTTGAAAAGATTTGACCTTTTAGGACTTTTAGTTCAACAGACCTAATGTTGTTGATATTCTGTGCTGCCTGGGGTTAAATCCAATTTGTTTCAGCCGTTCAGTTTATTTGGGAATAAACCTCGCTTAAGGCTATAGCTAAGACCATGTTTCATTTTGCTCCTAGTTCTATTTTTATGTTTTGAGGTTTGCTTTTAAGAATTCTTTCCACAACACGACCCAGTATCTGTTTACTCTTGCCAGCGATGATGTTTGAACAGATATTTTGCTACCATTTTGCTTCTCTTAATGGCAGCTTTCATAGCGGGCTTGCTGATTTTGTGGCGATCATTGTGCTTTGACTGGATTGGCTTCTGTTGTGTTTAACCAGAAATTGGAGGTGTTTTGCTGACAACAGTAAAGTACCACCTGCTTTGATTGAAACATCAAAACCTTTAGTTTTTTTCTGATTTTATTCCCAAAGAAGAAGTGTTGTCTTGTGAATTTCACACAATTCTAATACTGACAATGTTTCCCTGCCTCTGTGGATTGTCAGCATTTAGGAAATGTTCTGCCCTCTACTAGGGTTGGGTCTCCTTCTGATTTTGCTGATTTGATCTGGTGTAGGAGCTTAAACTGAGTTGATATAGCGCACACTACCTGGACCAGTGAAGGAAGGGCACATAAGCATCCTGTTTCAGTGGAGCGGGGCTCCTGGTTGTGGAATTGTTTGGGAGTGATAAGTCACGTGTGAGAGCCAGTGTTAAAATTTGATCTTACTCTACTGGTTTGATATTTCTTAATGTAAAATCACTTTAAAACATTTACATTAGCCCAGTCCTACTTTGTACCATGGCCTGGTTCGCAAGGTACTTAGTGTTTTACTGCATTAGCTTCCCAACAACAGCAGAAGCTCACTGTGGACATATGTTTGTTTTAAATCTATTGATCTGCAATTTGGCAAGATGCGTGAACTATAGCCTGCAGTAAACAGAATAAATATTCTGGGCTGCTGTTGTGATGTTGTGTGTACTCACATCTGTGTTGAAATAATCTTTGGCTCTGGCTTTTACAGGCAACACAAATCATTTTATCCTGTAGCGTTTTCCAGGTTTATCTCTGACCCTCTCTGTGTGAGAGCTCAGGGTTTTTGTTTTTTTTCATAATTTGTGTACAGTAGGAGACGGGGAATCCAGTTTCAAGCCTTTTCTGCCAAACAGTTCTCTGTGTGTTCCATAAGTACTCCAGAGGAAAAAAAAGCATTTGTGAGAGCAATAGCCTTCGGGGGTTGCGCCAAATGAAAATGCTTTTTTTTCTAAACCCCCCACACCTCACTCAAGAAGTGTTTGCTTGTTTTCTGTTACTACTCGCTCTCTCTTTCTCTCTCTATCTCTCTTTCTCGTTTTTTTACCTTTGATTTGAACTCTGACATCCAAGTCTGCCCCAGGATGTCTGTCACAAACTGCAGTCCAACGTTGTGACAATGCTTTTTTTCTTCCCGTGCCTTTTATGACCTTCTTTTCTTCCTCTTTCTGTTCTTTTTTTCTGTTTTTTCCCTTTCAAGGTCTGGCGCACCTGACGTTAAACGACCAAGGTATGGGTTCATTCCTTTTTATTTTGGTTCTGCTTTTTTTAGAGGAATTGACTCAGCCTCTTTGCCCCCCCCAACCCTCTCGAAAATGCCGCTTTCCCTCACTTTTCCTCCTCCGCTTTTTACCTTCTCTTGGTGCCATGTCCCTCCATTTCTTCCCGAATCCCCCCTTGTCTTTTTAACCCCTCGCAACGTCCTCCCCTGTCGCTGACCCCTTCTTCCTCTCCTTCCACATCTCCCCATTTTTTCGGTTGTTACCTCTGCTTCTCCTCCCTATCCCTGCCGCCATGTCTTTGTGCTTTTCTGTGACCTCCACCAATGTGTGTCCCACCCCTTGTCCTGTCCTATGGCTCACGTCCTGGACCTTCACCTCTGACCACCTTTGACCCCGACGACCTGACCCAGGGGCTGAAGGTAACACTTTTCTGCTATCCCTTCTGCTTGGGTTGAGACTAAAAAAAAAAAAAAAAAAAACAAGAAAAAAAAAACTGCTGATTCTATTGGAAATGTGTTTGCTGGTCAAAGTTACAAAAGCAAAATGTGTCCAGACTCCCATTCACTTAACACTTCAAGGTGAAAGTGTTTCCGAATGTGCAGAGTTTCTCATCACCACTCTGCTGACATTCTCATTGTTTGGCATTCAGAATTTTTAAAGGGCTACTGTTCAAGTTTATATGTTGTACCTCCTTTTAAGAGAAAATGTGTCTGCTATTGTTTTCATGTTGCTCTGCACACCGGATGCTATTTCTGATGCTGTTTTGTGTACATGTACTGCACAATTACATCTTACACCTCAGCTGTTTAATGTCTGCCTCCCCACACGTCTCTCTATCCCTCACAGTTTATTCTCCTTATCTGATGATCTTTGCGCTTTATGTTTTTCAAAGTATGTTTTCCAATCATGACAGATTATTAATGTGAAATTTCAATGTCATTTTGCGTGTACTTGCAGCCCAAATGCTTTTTATACCACACACCGAGCTCCAGCCTGACTATTGGATATCCCTCACAGTTATGTTCTCCTCATTCTCTGACCTTTCTCTGCATCTGGCCTCCCAGTGAGGACTGTCCATAGAAAAAAGTGTTAAAGCAAAGTTCACAAGAGAGAAAGGAAGTGAACAAGTGCAGTAGCCAGTGAATGTTCTGACCTTTACTGGTGTGGAGAGAGCTTCCCTTCTTCATCGTCTATGATACACACTGAGATGAGCAACAAGCCTTTTTCCTTGACTTAGCCTTTCACGCCGTTGCACTGATTAAAAGTATATTACTGTCATCTAAATATATCAGACAGCCTTTCAAGACCAATGTTCAAAATCCCTGGACAATGTTACTGTATATGTCTTAATTGAGCTTAAAAACATTGTTTATTTGAAAATTAAGTAATGGCCTTATATTCTAAATAGTTAATCAATAGACTATTAACACTATTGTATAATGTTAGCATCTCATTTTAGTTCTCATTTGACAGTAAGTCTGACCTGTGTTCAGGGTTTTTGTCCATAGAAGCTGCCGTCTGCCAGTAGCAGCTCTTTGGGAGCTGAGAGGACATTGTCTGGACAAACTGCCTTCACCCCCGGGCCCTTAACCAACATAGTTTTCATGTTGACTCGCAGGCAGGCTGCTATGTAGATTGCAGGTTAAGTTGAAATCACACTTGCAGTGGGAAATTTGTGCAATTTAAATAGCCAGCCTTCCAAATATAGGCTGTGAAATCTGGAAAAAAGTAAATCTAGGCTTGAAGTAAATTTGTTGTATTTTGGCCTCATCAAAAGCAGGACGGAGACACGCAGAGGACAGCTTATATGTCAATATTGTGTAAAACATTTCACACTTCATTCTCTTCGTAGGGTAAATAGAAAACTAAGATGAGTCCTTAATTAGTGCTGTGAAGAAATTAGATAAATGCAGCAGCAGAGACAAAGTCAACTGGACGGTCTATTATTACACTCAAAGCCACCCTTGTGTTACAGGGTTTTGCTGTGAGTCACTTAAAGAAAAGTTCTGTGGTTGTCGCTGTAGGTGAAACGTGCCTGAAAGTTTTCCGCTATTTGCTATTTTTTTAAGTCATTTTAGCCACAAATGTGAGAAATAAAAGACGAAGCTAGCCCAAATTAGCACGGTCTCAGTGTGAACGGTCTCCAGCCATGACATTTGAAGCACAATTTTTAATTATGGGAAATCAAGCTTATGAGGTTGACATTTTATTTTGCAAGGTTATTAACCTGCTGGTCATTAAGTGAACATCATCACAGCCGAGATGCACACATTACTGAGGTTTCCTCCTTCTTTGGTCAGTTGCACTTATAACTATCCTTAGGAGTTCATATTATTACAGATATATATCAACCGTTAACACTGGCCAGTCGAGTCCGGTACATAACCTCAAGCTGCTGTTTTACAGTGATGTTCTTTATATGTGTGTTTGTAAAAGCTCAGGGAAATATAACAGCTCAGTCATAGTCAATAAGCAACCTCGATTGTAAACTGTTAAAATTGTTGGAATTTCCTTTATCACTCTGCCCTCAACTGATTTCACAGAGTTAGCATAATTCTTAAAGAATTCTTAAATCTTTTGGTCAATCACATATTTTAATCCTAGAAAAAATGGTTCCTCTCAATTGCACAATATCTTTTTTTAAAACTAACTATCATGGAGCAAGATGTTTACCAGTTCATCGCTCTGATGCAGTTCAGCACAAAGGCAGAATATATTTCTCTATCCCCGGCAGACATTTGCTGCCACCAGCAGATGAATCATAACCATAATCCCTTCATCTCTATGCAGCCTCTACTCTGCCGCTATATAGCATCTCCTACAACCTGCTGCCATTTAGCTGTGATCCCTGTCTGAAGTCCATCCCAAACTGGGCTGACTATTTACTCCCGCCGCTTCCTCATAGCCAGATGAGCACACACCAAGATAATAGAACATACTAGAAGAATGGAAAATCTGACATTAGAGCACCTATGCATGTCCATCATCTCCCCTGAGACACGCCCTGATCTCCACATCTGACATTCAGGCTCCAATGCACCATGTCCAGGGCATAGCTGTGCATTTCCTCACAAGCACAAGCAGTAAGATCCAAACTTGAAAGGTGGCTGAAACAGAAAATGTCACAACTTTTTCAAAAGAGAGTGAGGGAGGGGTTAGGATTGTGGAAGGTAAAGTGAGGGGGCAAGATTGCAGAGAATAATGGAATCTAATGTGCATGCTTTACTGTGAATGCCACTGATGGCAACCATTTTTCTTTTCTCTCTCCTTCTTTAACATTTTACAAAAACTGTCATTGTAAGGTAAAAAACAACTTAAATTTAAATAAGCTGCAGATATTCAGCACTGTTCTCATCTCATTCAGCACTGTTCTCTCTTCAAATTCTTCAAAGCAACTTCACCACAGCCAAAACAATCCTAGTTAAAGATATAGTACGCTACGTTTTCCAACTGAAATGTCTTAAGTGACAAAATCTGTTTCCATATTTAATCACTGGTAAACCAATACTTTTAACCAAGGCAACAGGCTATTCATTTTGTTCATCTGTCAACATCATATCCACTTTACCCCCTCCAGTAGCTATAGAGCCTGAGCATGACTAAATATAACTTGACTTAAGCATATGCATATATACATACATACGACACTTGTTCTATACACATTTCTTCCTAAATGATGTTAGATTCATTGGATTTTTATTGGCAACAGTCTTAACAGTGAAGACAGAAGTCAGAAGACCTGCCACTACTTCACATCTTTTGTATTAGAGTGAGCCTGAGCTTCAGAAATCACCTGTCGTGTATTTAAATAAAGGCTATGCAATAAATACAAAAATCACAAGGTAATCAACCCGGGGCATGGCTGCCATATTTTCAGATTTTAGACTGATGTAGCTGATAATACTTGTTTCAGCAAACAATGCCTAGCCAGCCGTTTGTATAGATCACCCTGTAGCCAGAATTAATAGTGTTTGTTCCCAGTGGACAGCCCCCCCCCCCCCTCCAAAAAAACATCTTAAAAGCCAAAAATCAATAAACCTATTTGGTAAAGGCAAGAACGTGTGACATGTTAGCGAATTAGATGATTTTCACCGGAGGATTTGGGACCCCCTCATCTCTCGCCGCATCAACTTTTCTAAAATCTCTGTTTGTGCACACATGTATGCATCTGTGTGTGTCAGGATGGGCAGGTTTTCAATAAAAGAAAATGTTTTGGTCAGTGTTAACGATCAGAGGCAGGTGCCTCAGCCATCACATAACCAGGCCAAGAAAATCAATGTCAGTCTCCTCTCAAACCCAAGGCTGTCCTTCACAGCTGCAGGAAGGACAAACCCCAGGCTTCAGTCACTGCTGATCTCTATCTGCCTGTCTGTAAGACTGCTGCCAACCCCACACATTCAGCTCCATGCTTGGAAAGCAACAGATTACATTTAACAATAAAATAGTGATTATCTCTGAAAGAGGGCTTTGACAGACATGAATTTGAATAATTACCACTAGCCAAAGTAATTCTAACACTTTATTGATACATATCCCCCTAAATGTGTACATAAAGAACATATAACTAATACAAGAGCAGTCTCCATTTATTACTAAGCTTTACTGCGCACACCTAAATATTAAAAGAAAGACATTGAGATTGTGTTCCAGCTTAATCTCACCAGTGACTTTGTCACTGAGTTTAGACTGTGAGGAAATTCTTTGATGCAGATGTAGAAAAGAAGTAAACGTATCTGGGCTAACTTAACTTTGAACAAATGTGGTGTCAAACATTTGCAGGATCGATGGTCACGGATACATTTTGCACATCTTTTACCAAGGCAGAATTTTTGGCTAGCCCAAATTTAGTGAGTCTTGATTTGATTTTAAATTTCACAGTTTTACAGAAGTTATTAGCTAAAACAGAAATGTCATATTACTCCATGAAAATACTGCGTATTGTTTTTTGCTAAGTACAACAATGCAAAGGAAACATTTGCACAACCAGGTCTTACAGTTTAAAAGAAATGGTAAATTATTATACCTAAGCTTTCTCACAAGAACTTATCTTGAAGCTGGAGATGGCAGTCCACCTCTAGGGAATGTGAACGAGCCCATATTTTCAGAATGTAATGTTTTCATTTTCCCTCCACAGTTCAAAAAACACAGTGCAATGACACAAAATCCATTCAGATCCTGCAAATGATTTGTATTGTTTAGCTTAAAAAACTGAATTACAGACTAATCTTAAGTGGTGAGTTATGTTCCTGTAACTGAACATTTTATCAGATCTTAGCATAATAAACTATGAAATGTTTATCACTGACTCAGTTGGGAACTGATGAGACCTAATAGGGTGTATGCTCTGTACATCGGCACACTTGGGGTTTGAGCCCTGAGACCCAGTAAACCAATATGAAATGAGGAAAATTAAGCTTTAATGAAAAATTACTTCATTAGTCAATACTGTCTTAACTGCAGTGACTACCATGGGATTGTAACCCAATGCCAGGGGAGAATGTTATATTGTGTTACATAATTATATTTTTTATATCTGGATGTTGTATAACCTGATCATTTACTATTATCCATTATTTGACTACATCAGTCTCATAAAACTCAGTGGATAGTCATATCAGCTGTCCATTTTATAAAACAGTTACTCCGCTGTATGCAAATGTAGATGCAATCCATTTCCTTAGCCCATCCGTCTCCAAGGTATCGCTCGGTGTCGCTCTACACAGCCGCCCTGAAGGTGTTTCAGCTTTAACAAACTAATTAAAGGGCCCTTAAATAAATAAAACTGCTGTTTCCTTTAATAGAAAAAAGTGTGCAGCTTAATAGCTCGAGATCGCCAACATTTCCAACCCCTTGGCTTTGGAATCACAGATGCTTTTGCCCATGGACCATTTGGTTTCTATTTGAATGCAGACCCCCGCCGCCACCACCGCCTCCTCTTTTAGAGAGGCCAGCACGATGCATACTGGGAATCAAATTAACCAGGCCCTGGGAGATTGTCTCTTGGCAGGTTTAATGTAGATCTCCTTGGAGATACTGGAGGGAAAATGAAGCGAATATCCAGCCTGATCTGTATCTAACCTCGAATGTAATAGACTAGGTCCAGGTCAAGATAGCCATCTCTGTCTGAGCTCGGTGAGGGCAGTTTATGGAGTCCATGTACCACTGTGTTTGGTCTAAGCTACAGTATTTAAACACATTGAAGTGCAATCTAGATCAGCACAAGTGTGAAACCAACAGGAACTTAATGCTTCATAGTGATATATCAGACAAAAATTGCATATATGCATATAAAACAGCCTGATTATGTGTCGATTTCAACAGAACTGACACGAGTGAGTGCGACTTTGTTATTACTGTTTAGCAGTGTTTACTGTGGATAATCTGGGCTGCATATTTGAAATAATAAGATGCTTTTCTAAATTGTTAGTCAAATACCAAATTCTGAAATGGATGTTTTAAGTAACTTTTTTAAGTAAATTTTACAACATATTGTTTAACGATGACTCTTCAAGGAGTCAGAAGACGTTCTTACCTTTAAAAAACACTATCGGTTTTGCCTGATTGCAGTGTTTTATAAATAACATAAATGTGCTTTCAAATTATTTTTATAATAAATTGTAGGAAACGTGTAAAATTGGAAACTGTATCTGCCTGCTTACTCTTTTTTTAAACTTCAGCTTGGGTTAGATGATTTTTGTGCAGAAGACTCTCTGCACACCGACACGTACGAGCAATACGCAAACACGCACACAGACATACAGGCAGACACACACCGAGTGAAACAAATAAATCTGCTTTGGCTTGACGTGTTGGCAGCAATTATTTAGAAAAAGAGAGAGAAAAAAGACACCTACAGTTTTCCAAAACAAACAGTGTTTTATTAAAAAAGCACAGAGCTGTGGGGATAATGGCATAAATACAAAAGATCAGTGTTGGTACAATATTAAACCCTGAAAAAAAAAATCTGCTGGAGAGTTTTCACGTAGGAAGCAATAAAATAATTACTGCAGTAATATCAGAAAAAGAAAAAAAAATAGAAAATGTAATTAAACAGAGACAACAAAATACATGTTATCTTCTGATAATTAATTTAATAAAGTGATGATCTGTATCTTTCTGATTCATGTCATGAAATATAGGTTTCTTTTTACAGACATTCTTTCTCTCACACTTCTCACAGGAAAAGGCTAAAAACTGACACAAAGACTCAATAGAAATGTTCTCTTCAAAACTGATGTATTCACCAAACTAATACCTGCACATAAAAGCAAATAGTAAATAACTGAAACACATACTGAATCATCCCTCGGCCCACACTCAAACCCTGGAACGCTGGGTCTCTGTCCGTTTGAAACGGGCTCCAGCAGGTTTAAACCCTTTTTGTCTCAACCAGCGGAGGATGTGTTGGAACATGATCTGATCTTAAGTGATAATTAGTGATGATTTAATCGCACTAATCTTAGCAAGCAAACATAGATTCAAACTTAATCTTTTTTCAAGTCTCAGATTAATTAAAACTACATAAATAGGGAATAACTATGGACTGATATAAAAACGCCACTGTTTTTTATATCAGTGTACATACTTCATATTAATTTAGACAAACAGTACATTCCCTACTCTCTTGCAATCTCATTATTAATCCGATAAACCCAATATCAGTTTTGACAAATGTTGACATGGCTCAGCAACATTCTGCTTGTGTGGTTGACTTAATGCATTTCAGTGACAATAAATAGGACCTGTTATTAGGGGAAAAAAAATGCTGTAATGACCCTTTCAAACCTTGAAAAACTACCTGTGAGAAGTCGAACCTCTTGGCGAACTAACCTTTTTCTAAACTTAAATTAACCCAACTTTGTTAAATAGGTGTACAGTGACACAAAATGATACACACAACCTGATCTCATCCTTATTGTGCATCCCAAGGGATGATCTTTTAGAATATTTCAGTGACCTCTTCCACCCTGCTCAGCAGCCTGGGCATGGTGGGCTGTCTGGCTCGAAGCCTGCGAGGCTGCTGCAGAGACATTAGGCCAGGATGACAGAAGTCCTCACACAGGCAGCAATTTCTCCTGACACAGCAGCAGGCTAAAATGGATGGCGCTCTACAGCAGCCTGAATCTGCTGCACACAGTCCTCGCAGCCATACAGAGAACAGCCTGGGATGAGTAGATCTATGGCTGTGGGGCCACTGTGTCTACAGACTATCAGTGTTACTGTACAGTTATCGTGGGAATTTCAGTTCTTCTGCCCCAAAACCAAAGAAACTATCTATGAAAACACTTTAAAAAGACATGAAGCCTGAAGTAGAGAGAATAAAGCCTTTTTATGCTCCATTTTGAGACAGTAACAGTAACAGACTAAATAGTAATAATGACTTTCTTGTTTCATGAAACGGATGTGGGAAAGACCTTGCCCAAGAGAAGGCGGCTTGCCCTTGAAGCCGCACGTGGAAACATGCACAAAAGTTACATCATGATACATGGAGGAAGCCCCAAAATACAGCCTAATTAACACTATCCATCAAATACTGAATCTGAATCCATAGTTAAGGTCAATGATGCATGAGTAATCCCTGTTAACGGCGTAATCACAATCAGGAGGCTAATGCTGATTGACGGGGTGGACTGCGGCTACCCTGCGTGACCTTCAGTGAGTCCCTCGGGTGACGTGAATGACAGTGCGAGGTGTGTGACAGTCCCGGTCCCTCTGCCCCCCCTGTGCGAGATTGATCGGAGCGCTGCATTGTGTTTCCCAGGCTAGTCACGCTTTGTTATTGGCAGCCTCACTTAGAGAAACTGACAGGACATTTCATACACACGACAAACTCCTGCTTTACAGGGGAGAGAAAGCAGTTTGCTCTTCAAACACACACACACACACACACACCAAATTACCCTATTATAGTTGTTCCCTTTCAGCCTATGACACTGTAGACTTTAGCTACCTGTGTAGCACGTTAACTCTTGACTTTGACTGTGTTTGACTTTGTTTTACGAAGTGCAAAACCCCAATGTTGGGATTGCAACGGAGAAATGGACTTAATTACAACTTGACAAAGCAGTGCAAAACACAGAGGATCAGAAAACAGCAAGGCTCCCATCTGTCAGCTGAATTGTAAGGACAGAGGAGTAGGAGTGTAACAACTTTGAGCTGTAAGCAGTAAAACAACTGAAAGTTAATTAAAGTCATTTGAATAAAGTAATAAATGACACCTTCTCTATTGTCCTCTTTATCTCTCCTGAGCCAATCAGTCTACTCAAACTTAAATATGTCTTACTGAAGGCGATATTCATGAGCAACAGTACGGGTTTGCTCTTGAATCCTCCCTATGAATGTGTAATAAAAAGACAAAGTGTTGCTATGTGACACCATGTGTCTCATGGAAAAAAATGGCAGGAGAGATAAAAGAGGTCAGTCTGTGCAAAAGCTTTAGTTTTTAGCAAAGTGTAACAGTTCATTTTAGAAGAAAAAAACAGTGAGACTTAAATCAGACCAAGAGGAATGCAAAAAGATACAACAAGTCTCAGGAACAGAAATTTGACTGAAACCTTATTTAATTTTACCGGTTCATACAGTGGAAAAGTTGACTCCTTGTCTTTCAAATATCAGACTTAAACAGAGTTTTGCACTTTGTAAGCACTTATAGAAATCAGATAGTAGTATATAAGTTGTCTCCTAAACTGTCCTCAGTTAGGACAAATACATTCTGATACAAATTTCCATACTCAGTTAACACATACTGTAAATGTGCATGACCTAGTGCAATCTGATAATCCGTTATAAGTCAAACCTGTTTGCACCGTGAGGAGGTTGTGCACAACACAGCAATAATGTGTTTTGATTAAACAAAAGTTTAAACAACTGTTAAAACAATTACACAAAAATAATGAAACTCAACATAATTGAGAGATTTAAGAGACATCAAGCCCTAAATCAGAAATAATCTCAAACCGGAGGAAAAATTGAACCAGTAAATTCCTATGAATCATGAAAAACCAATAAATGTATATTAAAAGTAAAAACAATGATAGTGTGCATGGTTTTACCACTTTACATTTGTTACATGTGACCAATGCAAGGGACAAACTGATGTAGGTTGGGATGTATACACACGTGTGGCCAAAGGAATTCAGCATTTTCAGTCATCACTAACAATAGGACATGACTGTACCCGAACATCATTTCTAAATTTTTGCCTGAATCAGGAGTAAAACCAAGGCAGGGAAAGACATTAATTACATTTAAACTATCGACTGTGGATGATTCTTCCGCCATTGTACTCAGCGAATGTCCTGAAGTTAGCATTATTTGGACCAGTTTAAAGCATATCTAAAACAATTTGAATGCCGTTAAACTATATTATTCTGTGTTTCAGTCCAGTTATATAGACCTAAGCAACACGAACTTAACTGCTGCTCTTACTGAGCAGATCGTGGATAGTGGGTATTTGGTGGACCTAAATATTCAGCTGCTTTCTAGATGTTTAACACCCAACTTAATGGTGAAATAAATAATGACATTTCCTGTCACAAAAGACAACTTTGGCCTAATGATGTCCAGAAATAAACGTATTAAAAGTCTCATGAATTTCTAATAAGGATGGGTAATTTCAGGCAGTTATTGACTCAAAGAGTTGCCAAGGAAACCAAATATATCTAACTATTGACCCACTGATGGATGGAGGCCATTAAAGCCTTGAATACAACATGGGTTTAGGCCCAGTGTGACTTCAGTTAGTCTTCGTATGTATCCCCCTCTCCTTTCTCCTTTAATTGTATGAACCTTTACCCCCAATGCTTTTTCACCAAGATTCGATGGTGTGACTCTATTGTACTATCTCTTTTTTTAAAACATTTGTAGTCCTTATTTAGAAGAGAGCTTAATTGAATTTGGCCCAAGGGGCATTAATCTTGGGGCTGTGTGGTCGGAGGCTGGAAATTGGATCCAGGTCAGGTTTTTACATGTTGTAATTAAGGTCACCAGGGGCAAGAGAGGGAGAGGGAGGGAATGTAATGGGGTAGGAAGGATTGTGGAGCATATAAGATGGAGTTGGAGATGGAGGGAGGACTAAAGGAAAACAATGAAAGTAGGACAGGAGAGTAAGGCTGCAAGTAAAATGAGCAGTAAAACACAAGGAAGGGAAGGGAAAGATGAGAGCAAAGGGGACGAGTCTTAAGGAAGAGAAAGTGGAGAGGGCAGCAGCTCTATGAAAGAGGGATGAGTAAGGGAAAAAGGATAAGACATTTTCACTGGGTATTGGCTGACCAAAGGCATTTCACCATTACAAGCAAGAACCAACAATTACGAAATCTTTCAAATGTGAAAGAAATACAACTCCTCTCTTCCTCGTCTCTTTCTGCTTGCACCCTTCTGTCCTTTTCTGTCTCTATCCATCCTATTCTTGTCATCTTTTGCTTTCTCTCTATCTCTGTGTTTCTGGCTGTCTCGCTTTCTCTGCTCTTGTCTTGCTCCCCAGAGAGACAAAATCAGGCGGTGAGGGGAAACTGATGAAGACAGGGATATGTGGAAATAGAGAAGGGGACGGGGAAGGAGGGGGAATGGAGAGATGAGGCCCATCAGGAGATGAGTGTAACAGGAGTAGAATGATAATGACCAGTGAGCCCTTGCTTTCCACTGCTCCGTCTTTACACAGTTGTAGTGTCACAGGGAAAAATCCGCAGAGCACGCACGTAATGTCTAATCTAGTCCCTGCCTACACATTGCCTCTATACTCTCCTACTCAGTTCAACAATACAGAGGCTGCTATAAAACCCTTGAGGGACCAGGAACTCCCAACAATTACCACAGGGAACATCAAAGGGATCGCACACTCATAGAATTAATCATCCCCCCTCTATGACACACATTCACTCATACACAGTTACTGAGATGAAGCAGTCTTGCTTCATATCTTATTTCTACAGTCTTAGCATTGTTCGATTGCATAAAGCTCATGAATACTTGCTCTGTGATAAAAGCATTTCAGCCGACGAGTTTAGAGAGCCAAGAGTTAAAACCGCGCTCTTGTAGCACACTCCCTCTAATGTTCTCTAAGCATTTAAATGTAGACTGCAGCAAAATTGAAAGCTGAATAAGTAAATTTTAGGCCGCATATTTAATAGTCTTTTCAGGAAAAAAAAGAAGCTCTGGCTGGCTGACTAGAATGAAATGTAATGAACAAAAATAATCACTCTCTCTTTCACAGTTTCTCTCCCTCTGTCCTGGGGAAAATGATATTTCTGCATTTAGTAAATAAAAAGAAAGAACGGAGAGCTAATCTCTTTGGTGGGAGAGGAGGACGGACTAATGAAACATGTTGACACATGTATTAAAGGCTGCCATAATTGAATAAGGGGATTTGGTAGAACATTATTAAGATATGTGGGGATTTAAAACGGTAGGGAACAGAAGCAAGGCCAGCTGAGTCAACCCAGTGCCTCGAAACAGCTTCTTCAACTTGTCTCGGCAAGGTTCCAGGCCTGCTTGTCCATAATTTATTATTCTATTCTGTTTCCCCAAAAATATATCTATGTAAGCCACAGCTGGTATCTCTAGTTTGGTTAAATTACCAGACTCTACAATAGACCTGTCTCAGTTTGATCGTTTCATTCATGACTTTGCAACACTTCCTCCAACCATAAAACAACTGCCTCCATATATTCTGTGCATATTTATTTCCTCCTGTATGTTAGGTTGTTCACGTTATGCTGTATGTGATATATACCACAAAAAGCATCTACCCCAACAAAAACGTGCTGTGCATCAAGTCAAGAAATGAGTTCAGTGTAATGTGGTAGGTCTGCCTCATGGTGAAGCTACTGTAGAGGAACAAATTAAAGAAGATGATATGATTACATTTATTTTAGTATTGTATGTATATTGATTGCACAGCAAATGGACAGACTAATACAGCAGCAGCTCTAACCCTGCCTCCAACTCACTGTAACTACCTGATCTTTCAATTCAGCTGCAGTATAAACAGTTAAACAGTGGCATCTTTGCTACCGTTGGTGATAACTAAGTGTTAATCTTCTTGCCCAGTGTGTGGACAAAACATGTGAATGCTTTCATCAGCCTCTGTTGTATGAAAGCAGAACAATGATATCACAGTCGAGTGTTGAAAGTGCAGTGGTAGGATCGTTGCCCACCATGTGGGAGGCATAACCTAAATTCCCAGAAGTACAACAAAAATCTCGCAAAAGGTCAATGACAAAACATGTTACGCTCCAATAACTAAATACAATATTGTGTCAGGCACGGATAATGGTAAGAAAGCTTCTGTGTCCACAGAAGGTGGCAAATGATAATTTAATCTCTTTACAAAAACAAACAAATATACAGTGCCAAAATTCTAAAAAACTGGACTTATGAAAGCAAGATAGCTTACACGTCTCTTCTGGATGCATTTCCTATGAACAGTACTGTGTGCAGAGGGGTTGCGGCCATACACAAAATTCATGGCTCCAGTTCGGGGTCATGGTTTGCTATGTTTTTAGCACTAAAGGCAAAACAAAAACAAATGTAGAAAGTAACTAATTAAAAAAAATTGTCATCATGATAAAATAAATGGCACAAATGTCAGTAATGCTCCATCTCATGACCTGTTGATGATTCCTCAGCAGCTGCAACTTTAAATCATTAAATACATGCACAACCAACTGACTTCAATGCATAAAACACAGACTAAAGGCACATTATAATGAGGCTCAAGCGCTTAAGCTAGATGTTTAGTTCCTGTGTTCTCTATAAACAAGTGTAGTTGCATATCTGCATCTACAAGCACTGCTTTAGTTATTGCTTTGCTAAAGTCCTAAAAGCTGCAAGGAGAAAGACGCAGTCTCGCAGTCTCTCTCAGTCTTGACAGCGACTGTTTGGGTCACAGGGTGCATCGAAACGAGGAAGCCACATACCGAACGTGCTGTACCCAACCGTTTGTGATGAATACATGTACAATTACACCCCCGGTGTGCAGTTAATTGATGTCACATTACAGAATGCATGGGTTGCGTAGTTAACTCCCGCAACCCATGCATTATTTCAGATGTACCACTCAGCTAAATGCGATGACACTTAGTTATAACAGATGACAGATCACACTACTACACGCTGAGATGTTCAAACCACATATTAGGTGAGATTACAGGAAATATATAACTAGGGTCTGCAACCTGCTCACAGTGCCCCACAAAGCCTATGATGTACCATACTGTGACTATGTTCTGTCCTTCCCCCTAGAGACTTTCAGTCATATGGCTAATTAGTAGAAGTTCACACTCTTCAAAACCTGGCTCCCCGCTCACCTCCTGTAATTGCCCACTGCATGTCATTTTAATAATTAGATATACTAAAGGTGGAACGATTCGTCTTCATGAGTTACAGGACAGTGGATGTACGCTTAATGGCTAATAACTGTCCATAATTGACCCTGGGTTGTGAACTGTACTGCTGTTTGCCAACAGCACTGATGGCAAAATTAGTTAACAGTAAAATTATATTAAACTTCACTCCTTGTATTTACATTTAAGCCTGATAACTGGAATGTAGTAGATAATAGCGTTAACATTGGTATCATTCATAGGTAAAGCCATTTCATTGGTCTTTACCAATGACTCAGATAGAAAATAACAAATCCAATAAAAATGTGTTGAAAGGCTTATTGATGTTTTTGATAAAGGTGCATCAAAGGACAAAAAAACTTGAATGAATCCTAAGTTAATGTTATTATAAACCCCAACTAGCAGGTTTACTTTGTAAATTCCTTTGACTGCTAAGCTCTGAGCATTTCATTAAAAATGCGCGATTTAGATGTGTAAAAGATCTTAACAATATCCGTTAAATCCAAAAAAGGAAGCCAGGAATTTAATGAATGTAAGTGGAGTATCTCCTCTTATTATGCAAATGCAATCTGAAACCTCCAAACACGATGGCACAGCTCTCTTTAGTGGGAGAGATAGCTCAGCATGTTGCAGGTCATGACCTCTCCCAGCCGAAGCTGCAGTGTTTTTAATTCCTCTCCAAACGTTTGAGAAATGACTCACAAGGACCTTGTCCTCCAAATGACTCCTTTCGTGGAGCTGATCAAAGCTACCTATCTTATCTTCAATTGGGCTTAATTGGGCAGATGATTTGTGTAGTGAAAGGTTTTAACATATTACTGAGGCTTGGTGAACCAAAATAATTCCCCCTAGTTAAGATAAGAAGCTAGTGCCAACTGTCTGAAGTGCTTTCAGTGCATTTGCAGCGCACCCTCCGCATCAAGGTGAACTGTTGAATAAGCCAGACAGCAAAGTCCCAAGGTTACAGGGAATTCACAGGTTTTCATTTGAAAAAGAGGTGTTAACAATTCATTAGCTGGTTTTAATACAATCTTACATTACACTGCTTTTGTCACAGGTCCAATTACCCAGACTTATTATATTGTGATCTTGAGTGAGAAAAGCAACTTTTATCCTTTAGCGTATCTCCCAAAGAGATACACAGTTTTTTCTTGCAATTGTAAAGGAAGGCTGGTGAAAGGTTGTCACGGCCTCTCTGAATTAAACATTTTACACTGGGCAAAATACTCCGCCTCAGTATTGCCCCTTGCTAATTTTGAGAATTCACAGGGCAGTGGGTGGTTTTGTGCTCGCCGGAGCATACAAGCGGAGGCAATGAGGCAAGTGGAATAACATTAGAGTCCCTTGTTTGAAACTGCAATCCACGGAGCAGGTAGACGGAGTGGGAAGGAGAAGAAAAGGGGGGAGGGCATTTGTGTTTGCAGCTCTGATCAAGTGCATAACTAATGACTGCTGATCCAAATGTCAGCAGAGACGTAGGGCTAGCCTGACGCCTACTTAACTGACATCACAAAAGAAATAATGAAGTACAGGATCAGATCAAAACAAGGGCTAATTTTCTCAGCAAGCACCAGGGAACACGGATATTATAAGGAGAAAGAAAGGTCGTGGGAGTGGGGAAGGGGATGAGGAGGTGACAGAAAGCAAAAGAAATGTGACATCATTTGAAGCCATTAGGTAGAGGAGAGGGCCGTCGTGTCATGACTGCGTGCTTTAAAGTCAAAAGAGAACAAAGAGATGCTGCCTTTGTTATATGATCGCTCGCACGTTTTCATGTGGCTGTAGGCGCCACAATCCCAGCCATGAATAAGATATTATAGCTTTTTCTCTCTGTGCACGATTTGCATTCCCAATTCCCAAAGCCAGTTTGCCAGCATTTTTCATTTTTTCAAGCGCATTTTCTTTTAAAAAAGGAAAAAAGAGAGAACAAGATAACTACTTAAGAATTACAGTACATATTGGTATTCCTATGACAGGATATGCAAACAGAATAGCGTATGAGCTTGGAGTTTTGGGCTGTTCGGCGCTGTCAAAACTGATGTGCACTCAATTACACATTACACTAACCTCATCCCTTTTAAAATAAAAACCACATTACTTCCATTGGTAGCTGATGTAGGCGCATGAAATGCCTGAGCCTCCACAAGTCGCTGCCTGTTTCACCTGCACCACACTCAAAGTGCCTCTCTGTGAGGGCATAGATTTTTACAACAATGCCCTCCTGAGGAAATTTAGAGTAAAACAGTGAACAGACAGTGCTCATTCAAGCTCTGTGCATTTGTACATCAGTCATTCTTCCTGAGCTTCTCTCTTCATATCTGACTGCACCCATCTGTACTCCTGTGTGACTGTCTGTCTCAGTTTGATTCCACCTTGCCTTATCAACATCCATTGCGGATGGGCATATCACCATCATCATAACTAATTACGGACATACACAGTTAGAAATGGTTAATTATTGGCATTAGTGGGGAATGTTAATGTTAAAGTTAATTACAGTCTTAATGTGGGCATGCCATGCTGCCCACATGCTATTAATGCCATGTGGGCAGCCTGCTTTTACACACAGAACAACCTGTTTTGTTGTGGCATCAATTCAGGGCCTATATGCATGATTTAAATGTGGATTTGGATAATGTCTCAGAAATGAAGTGACAATCTGACTCTAATTGATGTGCAGTCACAGGAAAGTTCATGTCAGCCAGTACCCTGAGCCTCTCTAATGTCTTTCTCTACTGGAAAGAAACATAGAGTTCAAAACCTGCATGCAGCTATAGAACATTAATCAGAAACTAATAAAAAGTTTCTATTTAAAATGACTGACTTGACATTCATTCTTGCCCTGTCACACCATTATAATGACATTGGGAAATCATTCTCTTTTTCAACTCATAATCAGTCTTTATAATTAATCATCTTCGTAGACTAAGCCTGTTTAAATGACAAATGGGAGCTAGGTTGACTGTGTTCACAGGGAAGAGATTCCTATAACTTTGATTTTTAGCAAGCAAAATGATAACGGGCCGTCAGTACTAATTTTCTAATTAATCACCAAAAAAGGAACCCAGGTTTTTGTGGTCTTTTGAAGGTGTGCATAAGTATCCAAACATAACTTTGGGGATTACAACATTAATTAACAATAATTCTGTAAGAGCAGAGTTTTAATTTTACAAGTGTCACATAAAGTAACAGCGTTTATTGGATCAGTGCAATCGACAAGCAATAACCATCAAATATGTTTTGCAGGTACATGACCTGCTGCCATGCAAGCCAACATGCATGACTGGAGTTAAAACCATAGAAACTCGGCCACCAGTTTCCTACTGGGAACATAAGCTCCAATATGAAAGTCTGAACTTAACTAAGTACTCACCAAAAACAAGGCGAAAGATAATTGTTCTGAGGAGAAAGATCAGTTCAGGTAGTACTACAGTTTCGTACTGAGGGAATCTCTAATTAGTCGAACAGATGTAGCTGAAATTACTTTGAGCTTTTAACACTGAAGGAGTTCACACTTTGCCTCCATCAAAGGTAAATATTTACTTGAACTCTGTAATGGAACACCCATATTAAGTAAATGGATTTAAATGTGAACCCATATCCTTTTAAAGAACAGTTGCTACAGTGAAAGGTTTGCTTTTTTGGGGGCTGTGCACAAGTTAAGGAGATTTGGGTCATTGCCTTCTCTACTCTACTTATCCCATAATTCCTGCCTTTCATCCACTTGTTAATTGTTCACTTTCTGCCCCCGAACCCATTCCCATTTTTGGCTGCAGGATAAGCTCATCAGGCTTTTGTAACATTAGCTGTTTCTCGACCTGTCAGTCTTCTTTTCTCTTACTGCACACTTGGATTTTAAAAAGGTTACATAATTATTTAGCTCCTTTTAGTGGTAAATGCATGTCATTGGGTTACTACCTGTGGAAATTATTACAAATAACTATCTTGGATGATAACCTCTGCAAATTCACACCGTTAAAACAACCTCTGAAGTGTGATATTGTCAATCATGCCAATTTGTCTGACAGGATAAATTAACTTCAGAGGTGACAGGTGATTTTATGCTCATATTCAGGTTCATGCTTACTTTGGGTGTCTATTAGAAAAGGTTTAATGAGAAAAAAAACAGTTATTTCAAATAGAATATTTTCAAGTTAAGGGCTTATTTCGATCAAGCCAGAGTTGATTCATCTAAGAGTGGAAATATTAACAATGATGACTAAGGTGAGTTTTATTTTGTTGGGTACAGATGATGTGAAAGGTTAGATCACTGGAATTTACTTCAACAAAAGGATCCATCTTTGTAAAGATCTGATTACATCAGTAACAATCTGAGATGTGCGAGGCTTGAGTCTTTGCCTGGTTGATGAAACAAGTACTAAGCCCAACATTGTCCCTAGTTAGCAAGGAAGTAACAGGGGGAAGGTAAATTCACTAGATTTTAGTGGGGGGTTCCTTCAGTGAGCTGGAGGTCAGACTCTGTAGGATGCTGGGGGTAATAATATGCTCTATGTGACGTCACATGGGGAGGCAAATCTGAAGGCCTTTAGCACACACGTTTTCTGAAAGCTACAGTAAGGAAAAAAAGAGATTCTATTCCATCTGATTCTATTCTCATATTTCAGTTTTTTTATAATTTGCAGAGTTTATTGTGAAATCAAGAGGAAAGAACATGAAGGACTCTGATCATGGCTTTAACATCAACATGTTGTGAGTGACTGTGTTTTATAATCATATAGGAAATTGCCCAGCTTGTCTCTGCTTTGACACTTGTAACACTTGCTCACTGGGAGCTACTCAGCACCTCCAATGAAGCAGTTCAATATTGCAAGTGTGACTGAGCGTTCCCCAAACAGTTCCAGTATCTGAGAGGATTTGCCAAAGTGGCCATGTTGGCTGTTAATTTTAGAGGGGGTGTTACAGCCACACGCCGGCGCTTCCGTGTCACTGGCCATTTGGCCCTGCTATAATTCCTGCCCTGCAATAATAGTTCTAACACCTGTGTACTGAGTCTAACTTGTAAAAGCAGTACTTTTATCTTTTAATTATGCTGAAATACTGCTTTGCTCTACTAATTCCAACAAGCATATGCTGCGAATCATCGTGGTAGGCCAAGTTAGTACTCAGACATTGTCCTGTCAGTACTGACTGAGGCAAAAAGACTGTAGTTAGATTAAGAAACCCACCTATAAAGCTTGAATCTTGTTGAGATGTGTAATACGTTATCAGTATGCCAACTTCTACTTCTGCATGTGAAGAGCGCAGCCTCAAGTTCTCACTCAGTGAATTTCAAATAACAGCACTACCATACATAAGTCAGCTGTTACACAATCACTTTGACCCAGCCAATTAATTGGTAGATTAATCAACTTATACTAATATTAAGTGAATAATTTAATCAAGCAGCAGGGCTTGGCAACACTAACCGCAGACCATTAACTCGGGTAGAGCATTACAGCATTAGCCCAATCACATCTAACCGAACAAGCACACTAATCATAAAGGAACAGAGCGAAGGCCTTGATAGCGGGCCACTCCAGCTTTTACAAAGTACCCTTCTTAACCCCTCACAAAGCAGCAAAGCAGACTGAAATGTCGCTGCTTTGTTAGACCCAGGAGAGACTTCAAAGTGCCCTTCATGTCGTTATTTTAGCCTTACGCATAGACAAATCAAACTGTGCCAAACCTTTTATTTTCCCTTTTAAACGCATCCTCTTCACGCTCTTCTGTTCTCCTTTTTCCCCCCTCTTGCCTTTGTGCGATTGGCTAGACATTTCAAGAAGTCCATGGCAGGCATCCTACAAATTACTGATGGTGTTCATTTCTCCAGTCATGTACTCTTCCTAACTAGTTGCAGCAAGAACACATTGTGCCATATCCAACTGAGCAACTGATTAAAGCTGTTTATCATATATCAGATAATAACCATCTAACAAAATTAAAGCATTGAAAAGGCAACACGCCGATTCTGAGGCATGTCAATTATCTTACGGCATGTAATAAGATGCCTTCAACAGGGAATGTAATTGTTTGACAGCAGTGTTTGCTGTCTCTGTTTTATGCAGTGCACTTTGCCCTCAGTAATTGTAGAGTAATCATATCTGCTCACAGTTGTTTTGTTTGTACACTGAACATATGCACTACTCAAATACTCTTTCTTTTTTCATCATAATACAAATGTCCTTTTGGGTGAAGACAATATCTTGGGTGTGGATGACATGGCAATCAGGTTATGTCTCTCTTGCTGCGCACGTTTTGTCATTTATCCTTGTATGCAATCTCCATTTTCTAAGAAGGAAAAACATATCAAGTCATATCTAGTGTTTAGCATCCACATTCGGCTCTTGACTGACTCGCTCAGACACTTTCAATGGCAGGCTGAAATTACACATTGTTCTTGTGGGGGCTCTCTAATGGCAAACCGCGGAGCACTTTGGTGCTTTGCTTGGGGAAAGAAAGAAAAAAAAGAAAAGAAACCCGAAGCATTTAATGAAATCAGCGATCAAATGTGGATGTTTTTCCAGTGACAGTCTCGAGAATGGAGACATAAAGAGTAGCTCATTATAGAAAAAGAGGCAGGAAGCAGACCTAAGCTATGCGGGCTGTAAACGCTGACACTTCATCAACTGAAGGAATAAGAAGTCACTCTGTACTGCAAGCCAAGAAAATAATGTTCACAGTGAATCCTCAGCCTTTCGTAGGGGTTTTAGTTTGTATGCATACAGCCTGTAGCCTTAATGTGTGTTTGCTACGTTTATAAGTGGATGAGAATGTTTGTATGTAAGCATGTGTGTGTGTGTGTGTGTTTGCATGTGTGCTGTCAAGGAGCACTTGAACCAGAGGAGAGGTATGGGCTGAGGGTACCAGAAGGGGATTTGGTGAATTACCAGGCTGCAGCCTCAGCATCGAGTCCAGAGGATTAGAGCAAGGACTGTGGTCCTGGAAAGAGATGTGCAGACGCACAAGGAGAAAGGGATCAGTGTGTGCATGTGTGTGTGTTTGTGTGTGTGTGTGTGTGTGTGTGTGTGTGTGTGTGTGTATGTGTGTGTGTGTGTGCATGTGGGAGAGAGAGTGAGAGGAGCATTGGTCAAACACTGTCTTCAAGCACTACCCATCAACTAGGAGGTTCCATGTCATATCACAGACGAGGACCCTCAAGGTCACTGTGATGCACAGAAAGCGTAACGTGTAATGTGACAGTTGAAATAACATTATAATATAACACTCACGTTAAAAAGCTTACTAGATTATAGGGATTTTAAAATTGACTCTGATTGGATAAAAGCTCTCCAAATAAAGTATGTAAATGTTCTGAATTTTCCAAACTAAATATTTATTAATCATTTTCTAATCAAAGGTAGAGGATACAACAGAGCATGCTCTTTCTTTACTCGCCCAGAATAGCAATATATGCTCTGTTGTATCCAAATCTGAAGATACTATTACGTTTTTTTCACTCAAACCTATTTTTCCCCCCCTTTTAGCCGGTGCAACATCTCTGTATCCCACACTGCACCCAAATGAGGCTATCATGCCGTTGCATCCAACAGTCTTATTTTCTCCTGGGAGAGCCACTCAAGCCTGCTGGCCACTGAGGGTCCAATGGACCAATGGTTCCTCAAAAAACCACTCTAGCTATCAACCCAACTGCAGTTGCTCAACTGTGTCGCTGTTACCTGGCAACAGAGCTTTCTTCCGCCTCCTGTGGATGCAGCAGAGGAAAAAAAAAAAAAGAAATAAATATGAATTGTTATGGTTCTGGTTAAATCATTTATATTGGTTGAATTTTTCTGTTTGTGAGACATACACTTGCACATCTCAACATGAAAAGTATAGGTTTCAATGAAGAGAGGAAAAAATGATCCAAACCATAAAATTAAAGCTTACAACAGAAAACTATTGCTGTGTGCTGCAGTATCCTCAGATTCTTCTTAGACTTCTTTGAATTAGACCCGCTGTAATTGAAAACAAAAAGATGTCATCGTCCTCGTGTCTCCTGTCAGAGAAACATCAGTAATACTGACACTTTTCTCTTGCTTGTTGTCAGTTAATCCCGCATGCAGTTCACCATTTCTTTGATTGGTAGGTCTGCTTGTTAGTGGTTCTGTGGTTGTTTACTGTCAGTACCAATATCTGTGCTACCTAATTGGGCAGCTCCTTTGCATTAAAATTACTGTACATGATGCTGCCCATGCATCAAAAACACACACAGTGGTGTTTTTATGTGAAAGTTGTGCAAGTCCCCTAAGCTTAGCGGCAATCAAGAGATTTAATGGTACCTGTATATTTAATATCAAAGTTAGCTGTTCCTCCATCTAGCAAGACTTCAAACAGCTCCGGAGCTATTGCTTATATTTAACAGGAGCTATTTACTGTACAATTAGAGCTGGGACACAGACAGCCTACATAAAAAGAGTGGCTTTCCTATTCCCCAAATCACACATTTCACAGCGCCTCTCATGTTCCCCACGAGCTAGGCTGATTTTCAGTCTCCCTTCTCTACTTTTTTTTTCTACCTTGCACTAACAGTGGTGGCAGCACTTGGAGCATTTAACCAGTGGACTGCTTGGGATTAAAGTAATGACCCTGGAATATGACCAAACGCATAAAAGTGTTTCTAAAATCCTACAACAAAAGAAGCACAGAGGGGCATAAGAGTGGGACAGGGTCAAGGAGAACGATGCTTGTAAGTGGCACATAAAAGAAACATGAATCCGGCATCCCCAAGTTCTGTAAGTAAGCTACTGTTTTCTTCGGTATGTTGAAGGCTCCAACAGCTGCATGCTTCTTATGATTAGAAAAGCAAGGATTGGGAAGTGGGGTCAGACTCTTGATAAGCCTTGCCATGGGAAGACCCAGTCGCTATACAGCACAAGCACTGATCATGTTAGCTTAAGGGCAACAGCAGCTCATCAGTCAACTGTATGCCGCTGCGTCTTGAATCCCACATATCGTTTGTTAATATCTTGCAGGCTTGTTTACTCTTATCTGGATTCTAATTTGAACCCTCTTAATTTCCACGAGGATGGGTAAATGATGTAGGCTGATAAGTATAGTTAAATATTTTTATCAGTTGGTTGTGATGCCCTATGGCAGTGCAGTAATTTGAACTGTTCTCCACAGAAATACCACAGAATTGGTTGTGTTTTAGCGAGGGCCTGACACAAAATGTGCTTTCTGGAGTCACGCAGGAGGTATGATGGGAAGGTGAAGTTCGGGTTGTAGTGAAATTGGGACTGTCCATTGTTACGATTGGTTCTAGAATAATTGGCCATTGTGGCACCTTTGAAATAGTGACGCAGTCTGCAGAGAGAAGTTTGGGGTGGATTGGTATATCAACAAAATGTTGGACTAAAATGTGGAAGGCCACATTCTCTGGTTTCCAACAATCAGTCAATTTTGGTAACCGTGATCAAGATCTTTTCTTCATCATCTTTCTTTCTTTCTTCTTCTTGACCACATAGTTATCATTAAATGGATGAATACAACTAACATTGGTTTGTAACCTTCCCGTCATGATACCCTCAGTGAAATTTAATTCACCCAGTCAGAAAACGTGCAGTCCTGGGTGGCCTGCTTTATCCCGTTTACCAATCTGTACCAGAGGTGCAAATCCCAGGGCTGAAACTGAGGCTTCACAGAGCGAACTCTTATTTAGGTGACTCATTCTGCCTACAGGACAAAGGGAGCTTCTCATGACCACTAGTTAAAGCCCGTCTTGTGTCGACAGAAGCACCTCTGGTAGGCTTGGTTGCTGCTGACACTTGGCAGAGGAGCCCTCGGTTTAAACTACCTTCTCAGATGAGCCTGGTGCCATGGTTAGCTTTAGACTTATGTCCAAAGGAGGTCCGAATCCAGGGAAATCCTATGATCATAGAGGTCTGATGTTGCTTTGCATGGTGGAACTTAGCAGTTTTTGCTTTCAGGAAGACAGCACAGTGCCAGAAGTGTGCACTGCAGTATAGGCACTAGACTCTCACTGAGCACATTGACATCTGTAGACTTAAAAAGAAGTCGGTAAAAGCTGTTGTGAGAGATTGTTGTAGCGAAACAGGATGGAGAATGGAGATGAACAGGGAGAATGTGTTCAAACATTCAGCAATTTATCTTCATTTACCTTTTCACTTGTTTAAGGAGGGCATCATTCCTTGTTCAAATGCACAGCTTTGAACATCAGGGTGTTCAACTTTTGAATCATACTCAGTCTTAATTGTTATGTATCATATTTGAGTTACATTTTACCACTCACCAGTAGGTACCCATTCATTATAACACTGCTGAAGAGCTTCATTAAACGCACTGCTTCTGAAGTTGCCATGATTAGCTCGCACTGATCCCAAATGAAAATATTAAGCCAAAAGGAGGCCTCAGTCCCATCCCTGCGAATCCCACCTGTTGCGCTCCTCAGTAGTCGCAGAGATGCAAATGGAATAAAAATGTTCCAACAGTTTGAGCTGTGTCAGTTTAAGCAAAGAACGCTAGGCCAGACAGTGGATAATTACTTGTCAGTGACATCTTCAGGGAAAATTAAGCAGAGGCACTGAATGTCACATGCTGATCTCTTTGCCCTGTTACCGATTAAAAGCCCCACTTTAAATGCTGTAGCTTATGCACATCATGTTCTGAGCATTTGGCTGGATGAAGATTTTACCTTGTGTCAGACTTTATAAAGCCTAAGTGACTGTAGCTTATTAGTGATCTATATAATGTTTTATCCTGCAGTGACTGGGGATGTCCCATAATTCAGCTGGATATCTGACAGAAGCCGATGCAACCGTAGAGAAAAACACTGGAAACAGTCTCTGCACTCTCATTTTTATTGAATAGGTTTATCAAAATGTGTTGTATTTAAATCTTGCTTTCATACTGACCCTGCTAAAGACAACAGGCATGAAGAAAACTGGAAAGTGAGTATCTTTCTGTACCCCACAACTTGCCACAGTGGAACAGTAGGGATAAGGGAGGGCATGTAATCATTGTAAAAGTTAGATTACATGCTGGTGTTTGAAATTCCATTTGAGCCCTTGTCACATTCTTTTATTAAAAGAGTTCATTTAAACATCAATTACATGCTGGATGTGCATTTTATCCCTTTTCCACAGAACAGCTCAATGATAGGGTCCATTTAATTGTTATTTCTTACCAAAAACAATTAGTTGGGAATTCACATGAACTGTTTGTTCAAAAAAAAGAGGTCGTTTGTTTCACCAGATTCATACAAAGTTTAATTTTATGGTCTAGTATTTTGACTTTTATTCAGATTTAATAATCGAAAAACCATTCTTCACTAGGTAATTCTTCCTTTTTTTGGTTTTCAATAAAAGTCTGAAAGTTGTCTGAGAAGAGTCCTAATAGTGTTAACTGTTCACGGTCATGCTAGCGTAGGATTTTAGGGTGCTTTAGCTGCTGCACAACTCAAGAGAGCACATTTGTGCGAGTAGCCCACTGTTACTTTTCATTTTGCTCATTAGGCGAAATCCAGCAGTAATACTATCTGAGCTGAATGCCAGAAGTTTCCCCTTGTTTGTTCACTGTAGGAGCAAATAAAAAAGTTATTCCATCATTTGGGTCGTCACCTCTGTGCGAGAGGATGACTATAAATTTTTCCCTGCAGTCTCTCGGGGACTCGATAAATGCACCATCATCTCTCTAATTTTAACACTTTGCCCACTGCAGGGTGAGACACTTGTAGGAGCAAGTTGTTATTACCTCATACTGGATATTACTGACACACTATTGCATAACTTTTATAGCTGCATTCACATTAAAAAAGACCTCACCAGTTTCAGCTGACGGTTGTTGACAGAGACTGAGTGCTGAGATGAAATATTAATAGTGAAACAGTTCAAGTAAGTTGCTCTTGTTGTTGCCTCACGCCCACTGTCTCTGTCCTAACCTTTTTTTCTGAACCAGAAGCTCTTAAAGCATAAATCATGTTTACATGTCGTTCCAAGTCAGCTGTAAAGCAAAGAAAGAGAGCAAAATGTAAATGACAATGGCTTCAGTCATGAATTTTGATGATCTTTAAATTTGGTAATCAGCTGTGATCTGTTTAGCTTAGCTTTGAGCTGTTCTGATGAGGGAATCAATAGCTTTACTAGTAAATCTGTTATGCAGATAATGTACTTACCAATTGAGTATTTTGATTTGTCAAATGGAGGTTCAGCTAATTTGATTAACAACAGTTGGACTTAGATGCGTCAGTGTCAGAGCCCTGCTAGCTGTTGTACTGAATTAGGACGTGGCCTAGTGGGACACTTTAGTGGAACAAAGCCATCACTAACACTGCTCTGGCATAAACACATCCATATGTTGATGCCTCTCATTTAATTTCTACAATCTGGCTTCAGTTTCACCACCTCAACATCTGAATTGCTAATTTCCCTCAAACGTTCCCATGCATGGGTCAGAGTTTCTGCACAGGTTCACACATTCTCCCGTCGAGCGTGTTTTGCACCAGAAGATGTGTTTTATGCAACGACAGCATGGATTTGGGTGAGAACTATAGGACTTGTAAGCAGACTACCAAGACAGTTAACAAAGGTGGACAGCACCAATTTCAATATCACAGGTAACACAGTTGGCTAATTAGACTAGTTAGCTCAGAGCAAGTTTTAGTATTTCCATTTCAGTGACAGAATCAAACATAGTCAGTGTCGGTAGCCACTGTGCAACTTAGAATAAAAGGAAAATAGCAACCTAGCTAACATTGGCTCTTGATACTAATTTGAACTTGAACGGTATCTTAAAAGTAAGATAACAATAGGTAAGACATATAATGTTCCAACTAATGCTCACTAGAAAGCTACATAACAGAAAGCTGTATGGTCGTTATAATGTCCCCACCTGGAATAACTAAAACCAACAGTTTAGTCTTACTGCTAGTATGTTCCCAGGCTTGACCAGATTGATTTCTTATTATTAAGATTGAATAAGGACAAATCTTATTATTTATTTCTATTTTGTGATAATCTGAAAGGTGGACTAGCATGGTTGCCCTTAATCTGTCGTCTTATTGTACCTTTCATTTTCTCATTTCGAGCGTATGTATATGTGTGTGTTGGCAACCTGCGTCTCACTCAATCATGTGTGTCGTGTTCTCTCCGCACTCCTCTCTCTCTTGCTCTTTCTCTGCATTTATGGCCGAGTGAGGTTGACAGACAGTGCTCAGAGAGAGGTGTGGGCAGTGTGCTAAGAGATTGAAAGTAAATCAACAGCAGACAGGGGTCACTGCTTCTTGACTGTGAGACTGAGCTGCCAAAAAACCCCCAAAAAAACAAACCCTCAAAAAAAACCCCAACTCGCCTTTCTGGCGATGGCACTATGGTCACAAAAAGTTACACGCATTGTTCGGTGTAATGAGGGGTGTCGTGCAGAGCGTGTGGAAAATGTGACTGGGCTTTCAAAAGCCGACGCGGCACCATGTCTGCAGCTCACCAGCCTCAGCCTCAATGTGTTTCCCTTGTGAAATACTGAACACCAAACTGTTGCTGGCACCCAGCTGGGCTTATTTACTATACTACAGGGGTCACTGGAGACTTTATCGCTGTGCACCCAGGTCCTATCAGTTCTCCAGAATGATATAGCATCAATAAAACATGGTCACCACAGCTCTGTCTCACACTGTAAAGATGGCGCAGCTGCCATAACTTTAAATTTGTTCACAGCTGCCGTGACATGATATTACATGGGAGCACGTATGGCGCGCCGTGCATCTTTATTTCTCCTCTGGTGTGATGGCTGTGGCCTGGGAGGAGCACGATGGCATGATAGATCTGTTATGTTTGACCAACCATCTCTTCATTCGCTATCTTTGCCTCACACACACACACACACACACACACACACACTGATACACTCACTCAGTTCCTAGTAGTCCCTGTCTTTGGCTGTACCCCCATGTGTTCAGAACATGTTTGTTGATGTCAGGGCAGCAGGGAGCTGGAGCTATCCTTGTCAAAATCCAGGATATTAACAAACAAGGCCTGGGAGACCAATGCCTATTGATTGTGTTCATTCCTCTGGCTCCTTTTCTGCCGTTTCCTTCATCCACCACTGTGGACATTTAAGCTCTGTCTCAGCACTTGTGCCTGGAGTGTAGATCAGGAACAAGGCCGGCACTGCAAGGCAAAGCGCCCTGTGCTCCATCTGCTCTGGCTGGGATTCATGCTCTTTTCCATGTGTTGGGACTGAAGAGGCTTCTTTTCACCTTGGACATCGAATGGTAGCCGTCTCGCCAGTCAGGATGACAGCACTTGTGTGGATGTGGCACTTTGTACATGGCTGGCATTAAGACACTGTAAAAGAACACTTGGGCTGAGTGGGCTACGGTGTATTGGCCTCTTTCAACATTGTATCTCAGTGAGCCCATGAACTTCTTTATGTGAGCCATCCAGCCTCTCAGTCCAATTATGTAGAACATTTCAAACATTTCATTTATATTCTATTGATAAAAAAAATAAATTGAGATAATTCTCACCATCATCCTCATCATCATCATCACTGTTTTATCACGCCCTAATTCTTCTGTGTGCGCGGCTCAAGTTTCCTGAAAAAGTTTTGCTTCTCACAAGTTAATTAGCTGCACCCTCCACCTTGAATTGATCTTCACATCTACCGTATACTTGCTTCAATACTTAACACCTGCCAACTGATGCAGCAGCTCCAATCTTTAATTAGGAATTTGACCCGAGAGCATTGATCAATATTTCAGATGAAAATTATGCATGTTTGTTTAAATATGTTTTTTTTTCTTGTTTGAGTCATCTATTGGACATTGGAAGGAATCCAACAGGAGTGTGAGCCAGGCTCTGTTCCTCTTGTCCTCTCAATTTCTTTATAATTTGATACCCCTCCCCACCCCACATCTCATCATCACTCTATACAACACTGACAGTAACTGTGTATGCTGTCGAGTCTGCCTAAACAGTCAAGAGTCAGTGTGGCGCGTCAGTATTTCAGGAGGTGATCAGATGCTAAACCCAATATAAGTGACATTTACATTTCTGGGGTAGCTTGTTTTTTTCCAATTGGATGTCCCTCATTTTTGGTCTTGCTTTAAGTTTTTTATATTATTGCTTTATATATATAGATATATTATTATTTTATACTATTGCTTTTGTTCAAAAACACCTAATTGGTGTTTCAGAAGTCACAAACATGGGGTAAATGCAGTTAGGATATAGAATATTTTTTTAACCAACCCCACAACACGGTCGTTTTTAAATGAGTTTGAATCCTATGAGGACTTATTTGCAGAGTAGAGAAATAAAAAGTGAATGTCAAGAAGTTAGCTGTTCCCTGAGAGGTCCTCTTTTGACCTTTAAGACTTGTTTTATTACGGAAATGGAACGCTGCCTTCTGAACATGCTGCTAGTTGTTTTCCTCCACCGTCTCAATTAGCAGTTACGTGTTAAGGCTTATGTGTGGCGCAGCACTCTTATAGACATCTAATGCTAATTACAGTCTGACTTTTCTTTCTCTCCTCGTGCTATTATATCTCATTTTGTCGTGACTATCTTTTGGTAAGCAGGTGTACTCGGGTGACATTTTGCTGTGCTCTTTGAACTGATGCATCTTTTTTTTTACTCTTCTCTTTTCCCTTCCCTTACAGGTGACTCATCTCAAGTCGGTAAGTCGTCTTCTTTCTGTACCTCCTGCCTCCTATGCATGTTCTGCTTTATGCACTCACCGGGCTGCCATAACGACTGTATCGACTTGCAGAAACAAGAAACTGTGAAACTTTCTTTAGAAAACCTGCTGCTGAGCTCAGGTGTTGAATTGAACCCACTCTTAGCCTGTCCCTCCCCCTCTCTAATTGTCATTGTCAGTGCTTCACAGCTATTTGATATTGCCTCCTTACATTACCTTTGATTTGTTTGTGCTGTATGTTGAAGAAGGGGATTTCAAACTGTTAACTATGAAAAGACACAACTTACTATGTTTTCTCTGAATGGCAGCCCGTTAGGGAACCCAGGCTCAGTTCTGTTTGAATAATATTGTACAGTGCTGTTATACTGGTCGCCTTCTCACTGTCTAGTTTCCAGTGAACTGCTCCTCTGTCAAGTTCATGAAGTTTGTGAAAGTGACTCATGATGCTCAGATTCAGGGGTATAGATTTCAGTGAGGGGCTTGTGCTGCCGTGTGGTGGTACACTTTTTACCCATTATTTGCTCCTCTTGCTTCAAGTGCATTTGAACGCTGCACCAATCAGACTCTGGCAGAGTGCTTCCCGTGTCTGAATGAGGCTTTTGGTAGCTCTTCAGATACACAAAGCATCTCGTCATTTTCTTTTAGTTAGCTCTTTTTATTGCATACAATCTCCAAATGGCCTTCCCACCTATGAGAGGGAAATGCAAAGTTCTGCAGATTCCTTCATGTTGTTGGGTGCGAGGGCTCAAGCGCTCTGGACCATTAAGGCATTTATTAAAACGCTTTATCTGTAAATATGCTGACGTGTCACAGTATGCTAGCTTTCTATCAGCACATCATTTAGAATCAGTCAGGGTGGGATGCATGGGTGAGGGATAGGATTGGGATAGAGGATGAGACCAGAGATGGACGGACTAATGGGACGTATCAGCACCTCACACAAACAGAAATGAGATGACTGGAGTTTGAAACTCCAGCTCCCAGCACTTTGCAACAGCCAACTCCTACTTTTAGTGATGTGTCAGTGTTATCGTTCCCCTCCTAATAATTAGCTTTGTCTCGCTGCAGTACCTACTATGCAATAGGAATTGCAAATTGTAATCTACAGCACAGCAGAATGTGTAGCATGTAATGAGGAAAACACGCAGACATTCTCCCACAGTCATGATTAAAGAGGTGTTAAACCAATCCCGTGGTGTGTATTTTCCCCTGAGAGTCCTGGGCCGTGATAATCCAAGCATGTCTCCTGATGCTTATATGTAAATAGTTTCTGGTGTGTGTGTGTGTGTGTGTGTGTGTGTGCGTGCGTGTGCGTGCGTCCGCTTGTCAAGCTTTGTCCAGTGAGTGTTTGGCCCACAGATCTGATGTCGTCTGAATACTAATGTGGCATTTTGTCTGTCTGCGGCAGCTTGGAAACCGGGTTGGGGACTGGAGGTTTGGTTAGGGACGTGCTCACCCCCGGGGTGCACTGCAGAGTGGGAACAAATATTCAAATACCACACCCAATTTTTTACTACCCTGCAAGAATCAAGATCCAAAGAAGCGAAGGAATAATAATCCTAATAATAATACAAAAAAACTAATTAAAATTTGATCTGGGAGGCCAGCGCAAATTGAGTTTCATCTTCATTAAGACCACCGGGCAAAGAAGAGGGAGATGAGTCAAGCTGTTTCTGTGTCTGCCTGCAAGTTCAACCTTAGTGCTGACGTGTGTGCAGTTTTGTCGACCCTGGCCTCTGTAGACCTATCAGGAAAGATCTTGCATGTCTGTCTCCATTTACAGTTATGAAATTAGGCTTTATTGACTGTTTTTTAGTGAGGTGATCATCAAGACCTGTTATTGCAGATACATCTTTGTCAAATCATTTTTTTTCTTCGGCATACCCATGATGCAGTGGTGAGATGCATCGTTGTTCTTCCATTTCTTTAAAACCGGATCAGCGGTGGAAAGTCTTGCCAGATCTGTGCGGGTGTAGAGCACACGCTCGCTCACACACTCTTACATCATTCTCCTGAGGTTTTGTCAAAATTTAATAAATGCCGTCCAAATCCACATGGGAGCGGATGTCACATCCAGCTCCACACCAGCCAAAGAATTTGACAATCAGTGTTGCAAAATATATCATGGCTGGAAGTTAATAATGGTGTTTGTCTAGACAGTCAAGTTTTTCTTTTCACTGACAGCCTTATGAGGCAGGTAGTGGCAGAGGTAATTGTTGTCCCTTAGATATAGAGGCAGACAGACACACTACAAACAGAGATCCTTATCCTATTGCTGAATTTCATTCTGCCTCCAAAAAATGGCATTGGCAGAGGCAGAGACATCTTTCTGTGTACATCTCTCTGTCTGTCTCTCTTAAGCCTTGTTCTCCTCAGCTCAGATGATTAGCATCTCTCTTTCCCTTTTTTCTCCCTCCCACCCTTGAATGCCAGCCTCAGGCTAGTCAGAGCCAGCAGCAGCCTCTTCAAGCTGATGCTGCAACGGGATTGGCCGGCACACCACACATGGTCCCGCAAATGCTCAGTGAACCACACATCTACAATTTGGATAAGGAAATGAAGGATTCGGGCTCCGCGTCGGGGGGGGGGTGCACTTTGAGAACATATTGTTTTTATCCACACTCCATACTTTTAGTATGAAAGTGACTTTATTCTGAGCTAATAGAGCCATGAAGGAACAGTCCTGCGGTGAATATTGAAGTAATTCATAATTTATGACTTTATTTCATCACCTTGATCATTAAAATGCTGCACACCGAGGCAGCGTTCTCTTTGATAGCAGCGACCTGGCTACTAAAACAAGTCTTACGCATGGAAACCAAGACAATAAAAACACTCTCTTATCTCTGAAAACGCCACCAGTACTTAAGTTATTTTCCCTGCCTGGTGATAAACAGCACGACCTCAGAAGAGCCCAACAAAATGGCCGCTCCACGGTATAACAACTGAGCCTGTAGCCACATTTACATACTAGAGGAGGGCGGTAATGAGATAGCTACCTGAGATAATTACTACTCAAGGCGTCCGGCACTCATCCCCTACCACAGGGAACCAGTTTAACTCACTACAATTAAACAGCCACTCACTTGGTCCATTTGAGGCACCGTTTATGCCATTTTATGCTCCACTGTGTCTTAACTTAACAGTGGCTTGAAATGCGGAAACGTGGACCAGCAAATATGGGGGACTGGCACAGATTTATAGCTTGTAAAATGATAGTCGGACAAGGGGAAGTCATAATAATTCAAGCTTGTTCAGATTCAGATTAATAGAACACACTGGCCTCATTCGTGTGCCTGCTATAGTCAAATTAAACAGGCTCCCTCTCCTCTGGCATTGATATGCATCTCACATTTGGAGTAGATCCTGATCTGATGTAGCTGGATTACATTTACAACTGCTGCTAAAATGTCTCTTTCCCTCTCAAAATGTTCCTCTTTTAGTATTTGCCTCCTTCAAATTTTCACCGGACACCTTGTTTTGCTCGTTCTTCACCCGCGAGTATCCTAACAGGGCCGTTTTGACAAAGATGTTATTTTTCCCATCCATCTCCATCCTTTTAAGCCGTGTTTGTGTTTCACTTTTGTCACAGTTGTCACAGTTCTTAAAGTGGGTACATAATCCATGCTTTGTTCTCGCCGACACCGTTTCCTTCTTTCCTAAGCTGGTTTAGATGACAGGTCCTCAGGTCATGGGCAGCAGTGTACAAACACAGCGCTCACACAGGAAGGATATTGAATGCCAGGTGGAAAAAGAATTGCATGTTTGACCCTTTCCCCCAGTACATAAAACCATAACTGTCTGGCTGTATATTCAGCGTGGCTGTGGTGGGGCTTAGAAATGACATCATTAAGACTAATGACAATAAATCCTGACTTGTAAAATGTTTATGTTGCTGACGGTGACTCTGTTACTGCTCTGCTGACTTTCCTCCTTTTTTTTGGAGGGCTGGAGAAATCCCTGACGTGGCAATCACTCAAACCTACTGCCGTCATATTTTATCCATGTCCTGTCTCAAACGAATAAATTAAACTGTAATATCTTGACTGCTGAGGAATTGCGTTGGATTGTTATAAATGATGGTGTGCTGATCGTTGAGCTTAGCGCATTTAGCTGAGCAGTATGAGACTACACACCGGGAATAAGACGTGGAGAGCACTGCTAGATCTACATTGGTTCCAGCGTGCGAAGATTAACAGCGTCCGCTTCCATTAGCCTCAGAGTAATTGTTGAGACAGCAATGAGCAGTCCATAGCTCTAATCCTCAAATCAAAGAGAAGTTGCACAGACCCCCAACATTCAGGTTTGATTTCCTTCACTCATAAAATGTGACTAAATCTTTCTATCCTGATCAGAGATCACAGCATGGGGGGAATCTATTTCCTGTATTTACTAATTAGCTAGAATTTGATTCCGGGTTCTTGTGTGCCACTAACCACCGAACGCTAAAAGCAATGCGAGCCTTGTGGAAATAAAGATGTTGGTTTAATGACAGATGCTGTTCTTCTCGGCTAGTCTGGAGATTGTTTTGCTTGCAACAGAGGTGTGACATACTGTACGCTGCGAGCAAAACCTGCATCGGAAAGTGCGAGTGAGTTCAGGAGTGTGAATAAAAAGACAGATAGGGGGAAGACTCAGGGAAAAACAATAAACAGAGATAAAAGGTACAGCAAGAACAAAGCACGTCAAGGAGGCGAGCTTGGTGTGTTAGAGGTGTTTTTGATTGTTTCGCATGCAGCGTGCACATGCGTCCCTGCAGGAATCAACTGCAGGATTGCGTATATAATATAATATTTTTATCCTTCCATCCTGACCTAACCTTTGAGCTCTCCCTTTAATGTTTTGAGAGGCACAAAAACATCCCATCTCTGTTCATATTCCCACCTTGGCGTCCATTCACGCCACATCCTTCTTCGTTTGTGTCGGGCCCGAGGCTGGACTTCATTACATTGCTCGGCAGGCTCATTGCAGATCTATTAGGTTGATTTGACTCCATGAGAGGGTAGAGGAGGAGCTGGCATGTGAGGAGGAGGGGGAAAGGAGAAAAGGCCAGAGTAATGTGGTTATATTATGGTAGCAGCAGGGGTGTTTGCTAAGTACGAGGCCAGGACGCCGCTGCAGATAGGCCCGGTGTCCTGTAGCTCCACAGCTTAGAGGGAGTGTTCCTTAACAGCCACCGCTTATTACCAACAGCTGCTGCTGGATACTGCCCAGGGCCAATGGCATATATTAACACACACCATCACGCACATACACATCTGTGCACTTTCACTCTCATGACTTTAAATTGACTACATTCGTTCCCCAACTTGATGACATTCATTTCTTTTTGTAACGTATATGATGCTGTGAGTGCAGACTGCAAGCTGGAGATAAGAAGCATCACTGCTCCACGACAGATTTGCATGGTTTTTATTAGAAAACTCTTTATTTCTGTGGCCTGAGATCTGCCAGATATCCATTCTTTCAATAAAAAGCAGGGATACAAAATGAACTGTTATTACTCCTGCACTCTGACATTTACCTAATCCTGAAAGCAACTTTAGCTGTAAAACCCTGGAGTGATCCTTTACAGACAAGTGATTCACACCTCAGCATAAAAGTTGCACGTGCACATACACAGAGACAGGGAGACCAGCACTTACCTGTGTTGCCTCAGAGTCGTGACCGTGTGACTGTGGGTCTGAGGAGGCGATGACAGGCGGAGTCAGCGGCAAACCGTACGCTCCCGCAGACTCTAATCGACTGTGTGCACACACCTGTGAACTCTGCACAGCGGCACTGTGGAGAGATAAGTGTGTCTGAGACAGAGGGAGATCATGTCCCGTTTCTGTTCATCTCGGTATGAATGTGCTTTAATTGAGTCCTGTCATAATATTATGGCCGACGTGTTGATGAGGGAAATGGAAAGAAAGGGGATGTAAATTAAACTCTGACAGAACAGGCACAGAAAAGACAAACAGCCGTCCAACATTTAAACACTGCGTGTTCACAAAGAGCTACACTGACTGAGTCGGTGCGACTGAGCAGTCTATCAGACGCATGTGTGACGCAAATCATTTTTTCCGTTGATTAAAAGTTCTGATGGATACACGCGTTAAGATTTTAGCATGCGTGCGCTCGTTGGTCATGTGCATATTCCATGAGAAGCTGCAGTTGCTCCAAAATCTAGCAGTAAATATTCATGAAACCTTCCAGGCGTATTTAAAAGACTAGTGCGTGTTTACTCCACTAACAAATGCATCGATAATAAACTGTTGCACTTAATTCATTACTAAATTCATAAAACTCAGGACAAAGTGGGGGAAAAAAAACTCTGGCAAAATATGTCAACTTTGGGACTGTAAGAGGTTTTTTGTCATGCCTGTGCACCAAAGCCTTTTAAACCCTCTCAACTGGCTTTGACATATTTCTTTGTAATTCCTCTCTAATTTTGTCATTCAGTGTGGAGTTTCCCAGCCATGACGGAGTCTAAATGCAGAAGAAAACCCTTTGTGTCAGATTTACTAAGGCATCAGTATGGTTTTTTTTTTCAAATATGAAAGGTATATATTATTTAAATCCATTTCTTCTTAGCTTTTGTGAAAATGTGTGGAGATGAAAGCGTGACGTCCACTGCAGCAGTTAAACTACGTAACCATTTATATGCTTCAAAACACTTTTATACGTATGTACATCCGCTTCAGTCTTTCGACATGACAAGGAAAATAACTGCAAGCTCACAGAATGTGTGTCTCTTTGATTCTCATGTTTCAGGGTGACACAGCCGACAATTACCAAAGCTGTACTATATGTGTAGCAGTGTTTACAGTGATGGGCCACAGATACTGAATCTGTAAGTCATCATTGGCAGTGGCGTCTCAGTCACGATCCAATGGCAAAAAGGTAATATATAATGGAATAATGTTAAATATAGATACATATTCCTAAAGAACAAAGCAGAAATAAGATGACTAAAAACAATGGGAGATATTAAAAATCAGTCCAAAACAACAAAGAATACAGTTTATTACAAACAGACGAATAATTAAAAACATTTATATATGCATGTTTAATTGACATATTAAATATGGTAGTATAGACTGCAACATTTCATACAAGCTCATTTAAGTGTCCAACAAACTTAAACTAAATAACTAAATAATGATATATTAGACTCCCTCTCTCTCTACTTATCTGCTTCATGCTTGTGATGTAAGCACAGATGTTAATGTACAGAGTGTGTATAAAACAGTGAACTGTAGTGTCAGTACCGTGTGTGTAATATTGGTTAGTGTTAAAGAATAACATGATGCAGATAGTTCATACATCATTATGACAGACACTGAGCTTGTGGCATATTTAGCTGTCTGTGACTCTGTCTTACATACACTAAGCTTTAAGCCTCATATCAGATTATATATTGCCACGACACAGATCTGATCTGACTTGTGCTAATGTAAAAATCTGATTCTGTCTTTTCTCCACTGCACCAACAGAAATGAAAAATAAGCATTTCTGTCATTTAAGAGATTTTAGAGAAAAACACATACTTCCCCGGTGGTACAGGGATTAAAAACTAGTCCATTAACGATGAGATAAAGATGATTAGCTCCATGTGATGTGCTTTAAACATACTGTATCGTTTGTCATAAAAGAGCCCTTGATCTTATTAATGCTAACAATTCTAGCTATGGTGGAAACAAGTGACCACTCTTCTTGTGTAAGAACACTTTAAAAAACAAACTCTTTACTTTGCATAAATCAAAATAAGCTTTTATTGTTGACTTTATTCTTGCTTTTTCTGCTCTGTTTCATTTTTGCACCACCTTTTTTTCCTGACTGATGTCAATAAACGTCTCTGCTCCCATGTGATACCGCTCCTGCATTAATCACTGCATAATATCAGCTTGGCTTCTGACAGCGTTTAAAGGCAGAAATAGGTGTCACCACACCCCATTCTCACCCCACCCCCTGCGAGAGGCCTCGAGGCCCAGGAATCCCAGCATGCCGCAGCCACTGTGTATCTGTTAGTGATAACTGCTCTGTGGTTCCCAGGCTGCGGACAGCAGCAGCCCACAGCCGGCCTGATCGATAGGGAACCCAATAGGAGAGATGAAGCCCATGAATCAACCTGTCTGGATATGAACCAACGTGCACACACTCCCGGCAGGTCGCATACAGTATGCGCTGAGCTAGGGCATAGCACATTCACACGTGGCTACGTGTAAAGACAAACCATCCATATGTTAGACTATCGATGCGCCCTGCCACCAGCACCACCGCCACTACGCAGACACACGCACATCAAGCAAATGTTTTCAATGATCTCAATTTAAGTAGCTTAGGAGCAGCTTAACTCCCGCCTTTGTTTTTTTCAGCAATTCAGGCATGTAATAAACTGGCACGTGGAGACACTCTATATGTTCATTCACGCTACACAAACAGGTTTTCAGTCTTTTGTGGTGGCTGCTCGTTCCACCGCTGGGAATTTCATTACACACATTAGCGCAGCTTGTTTTTGCGGTGCTTCCTTTCATTTAGGATAAACACAGACATGAAATTCATTGTTAATTAAAGCACGGCTTTCATAACTAAGATAAATGGATGCAGCTTCCCCACGCATGTGTTTGATTACTAGTACGTTAGAACTTAAAAAGCTTGGTGTAATGGCGTAGGAATGTAACGGCGATGTTTTGTTGTTTCGTTTGTTTCAGTAGGCAGTTAAGTACAGTGGGTTGGTTGTAAAATCAGGTCAGGTTAAACTGTTTTAGGTGTTTCAAGTTTCCAAGTTAGGACCATAGTTGTGCTAATCCATCTGTGATCAGGCCTGTGCATTTGTGCGTTGTCACCGTGGACCTCAGATTTCAGCAGAGAGCAAACATCAAAATGGAACCCGGGCTTCATGCGTGATGGAGTTGTGGTATTCTGGTCAAAACCAGCATGTCAAAGAGGGATGTTTTTCTGGAAATCCACCATTGTGTACAATTAAGTTGATTAATGTTGAATCTCCTCCCTCAGACACCTCAGAGTGGTGCAAGAGAGCTCTCTGCAGGGGCTCTGGGTCTATGCTGTGCAGATGCATGCGAGCAGGACTGCAGCAGCGCCAGTGCAAGCGGTCACAGGGCCAGTGGCTGCCGCGTGTTTGTTATGAGGTCATGTTTTGTTTACATGTTAGAATGTACTGCAAATGCGATTTAGTATCATAGAGAGGTTTGAGAAGTTGCATGTTGTACTTTCTACACTATTTGTGAACCTAACAGCCCAACTCTGTTTCCTCATATGAGACACAATGAGTTAAAAACAAATCTGTATTCCACTCTTTCAGCAGTCGGGTTTATATCATATCCCATCTCATAAACCAGCAGAAACGAACTCCACAGCCACCAGTACAAGGGCCAGGAGCCTAGTTGCCAGTGTCGCTGAGGCTGCTGCATCACTGCTCTGCTGTTTTATGGTGGACCAGCTAGAGTTTGATAGGACTCAGCTGGTTTCCGGGCTGGTGGTCTCTCACACAGTGTGAATGTTTACTGCATGGATGTTTGGATGTCAGTGGCTGGCACAGGATTTCATGGCAGCCCCTCTCTTCTTTATATACTCATGCATCAAAGAACTATTGCCCGAAGTCTACAGTATAATATCAACAAACTAAAATGAACCACAAACTTTTGGGGGAGACAACAAAAGACATAGACACCAGTCGTCCATATCCTTCCTTGCTGTATGATACTGCTTCCCATTAAAAAACAGATGAGCACAAACATAAGTCTCTCATCAAATGCATCACAGCATATTATGCGTTTTATTTTGCCCCTGTATAGAGCAGTGGATGTACTTCTTCTGACATGATGGAAGGGACGGCAGGCTTTCTACATCAGAAGCTGGAGGACAGTCAGAGTTATCAGACGTCAAAGAGTTAGCACAAAATGTTCTAAATGCGTTTGGTAATCAAGGCTCCTTTTACTTCAGCCAATGTAAAAATATATCAGTGCATCCCAGTTCCTGCAGCTCTTCCTGGACAATCCAGTGGTATTGCTGTGAAGTAAAGCGTCCAGCGAGCTGGTACTTGGAAGTGATAAATGGGGGCCAGCAGACCCGGAGTGTTATCAGTGCTACTGAGGCCTGCAAACTAGGAGAACATGGGGTTTGCTCTGGGGTAGGACACAGCCAGGCTATGAGGCTAAGGTTGATATATCACTGCACAGTCACAATAGGATTCTCGTTGTAAGGGCCTCAGTGAACATTGTGAGAACAAGAGGGCCGAGCGTGTGTTTATGGAGAGAGGGAGAGACTGGAGAGACTCTAAGTTATGTAGGGGTGTGTGTGTGTGTGTGTGTGTGTGTGTGTGTGTGTGTGTGCATGTGCGTGCACATGATCTAAGAGTCGTCGTACATTTTGATATGAATCACTCACACAAAATTTTGTGTACGTCATTGAGTGTAGCACGAGGTGAAGTATATTCCACTCCGCAGCAGAGATGATTGAGTTTTTACTAGAATCAGTGTGTGTGCGTGCGTGTGTGTCTGCACGTGTACGTATGAGTGTGTGTGTGTGTGTGTGTGTGTGTGTGTGTGTGGGTGTGTGAGAGAGAGAGAGAGAGAGAGAGAGAGAGAGAGATTGATAGATGTGCTTGTTAAAAAGAGGCATGCGGCTGTGAAACGACCGACCAATTAAATCCAATCTGTTCCAGAGGACAGATGACATCATAAAAGTGCGTCATCCTGCCAGTGCCTACACGATGCCCTCACACACTCACACACAGATACATACACATGTACGACGACAGCGCGGCAGCTCCTAGTTTCCATAGAATGACATTTGTTCACTTTGCTAAAAATACGTGCCTGACAGAAACAATCATCATCATTCACCTGACGGTCTTCTACTCCTCCTCCTTTGTTCTTCCTCCTCTGACCTGTGTGTGTGTGTGTGTGTGTGTGTATGTGTGTGTGTCTGCCTGCCTGCCTATGCATTTAGAATATCCCTTGGAGCAGTTTCACAGTAGGGAGAGGGATCAAATAAAATGCATACAAACTTAGTGCATGTGCAACATCCAACCAGAAACGTTCAACAGTAAGGATCCTGACTGTTTTTAGACATGCCGCTCGATAAACAAGGTTAGCAGCAATATCAGAAAAGAGGGAAACCTGCATTTTAATCCCTCCATCCTGTTTGTGCATTCAAATTTAAAATACCTCTGCCTTGTCTTAAGCACTCTAATCAAGCTGAATGCTTCTCACAGACTATATATGAAACGTGCTACCGCCAGAAAGTCAGACGTAACAATAACTCAGCCACTGGTTTGGATAAAATGTAGTTTAGTCGTGTATTATTTCACCAGCTCCGTCTTCTGTTTCATCTCATTTAACTGTACAGTTCACACTGTGTTGTCTGAGACATTCAGTGTGGATTAGACAACCACAGTGTGTCCCTCCTCCATTCGTTAATGCCTGTTTTCACCATGGATGTGTGGGATGGATTAAAAAAGAGATTCATGGAGGCAAACAGTACCGATCCATTTGCTCAAATGAGTACATTTAGGTAATTTAATCATTTGTGCTCTTGATTTAACTCCTTGTGCTTCAGAGTTTTGATTTACTTATTCATCACACAGATTACTTATTTTATTACCATGATTTACTAATTTATGCACACAGATTATTTAATGTATGATCCCAGTGTAATATTTTTGCCACAGTACAGCCACTAGTTTTTTTTGTTTTTTTTTTAATGTTTTCAGGTTCTGTCTCTCGCTTACTTAACAACCAAACCAGTCTAGTAAATCACTTAAAAAATAAAAAAATATAGATAGAAAAATATTATGGAATAAGATACATTACTGCTGCAAAGGCCTTCACACACAGAACATGTGCTGTCCTATTCCTATCTCTTAATATTGTCTTTAAATACTGCAGAAAGCAACAATTTGAGTGGCCTTTCGTCGGAGCACAGAGCACAGATAACCCTAAAAGAACCATATATTACATCGGACGATGTTGTAGCTGGAAATGCATCATATCAGACATCTGATATCAGCATATAATAAAACCGAGATGCCTGTCAAGTCCTGTTGGAGACCTGTCATCCCAAAGAGCAGGCATTTTAAAACACAAGTTCATGCTGCTGGTAAAGTGAAGGTCAGTACTTTCCGTCATGCAATAGAAAGAGAAAGCTGCTGTGTGCTACATGTTTCTCCACTGACTGGTGAGCTGACACGAACAGTTTGAATGTCAACCTGCAAAATAGGCGGTTAAGTTTTGTTGCCTTGCGCAATAAAGTGTGTGTATTGGGACTGGCGTGAAGTGCAAAAAAGGAACCCATGCAGAACAGAGTGTATTAGTAATGTTTCAAACCTAATAGCCGCTGTCGACATGTTTCATTTTCACTGATTAGTGGAACAAGTTGGCAACCAGTCATCGCGTTTGATGGAGCTCGTTCTTGCTGCTGCCTCAATCCAAAAGATTTCCCTGGATAAACTCGGATTCTCTGAATTACAGTGACATGCAGAAGAGTCCGGAGTGATTTACCGTTACATCGGGACCAAACCTGTCATTATGACAGAATAATTATTGATCATAAATGATGATGTTACCGCCGCTGCTCTGCGTGCATGAGATGTGTGTATCATTCCAGCTGCTTTGCGATAACGCCACATATTTAGTAATAACTGATTATTCAATGACGTAAACATAATCAGTAAGATTTCAAAATGCATTCCACATTTATGCACGAGGCAGACCTTAGAATCTGCTGTATCGCGCCAAAAACAATATAAACCCCCGGACTTGGATTAAGTCATCAGAGGATTGGAATATCTGTCTTTTTTGACTGTATGGATTATTTTATTTCCCTCTGTGTGTGAGTAACCTTTCACACTGCGGTATTGAGTTTTAGACAGTGAGGAGAATATCCAATATCCAATCTCCGCCACCTGGCACACATTCAGGTGGAGGGTTTTCCATTTTATCAAGCACCAAAAGCAAAGCCACAGTGAAGATGTGGCGTTTGAGTCGGCACCCTCAGTTTGTCTCATGCCTTGGTGCTTTCACAATGATTTCCGAGCAGTGTGGTCACACATATAGGGATACATTGTGTTTTCTGACTGACAGAAGGTGAAGCAGACACACAGTTAGGGTATGTGGTTGTCTACCCTGTAATAAGATGATAGCAGCGGCCATTTAACAAGCAGGACCACACACACACACACACACACACAGAGTACAAACACCCCCGCACACTGAAGCACTCATATTTTCTTCTCACTGGATGGTTGTCCAATTGTTTCCTACTTTCCACCATTTCTTCCTTCCATGTAACTTCTAATTAGCACCTGCTCCTGGAGAAGAAGACGGTGAAACACACACACACACACACACACACACACACACACACACTATACATACATATAGAAAGCTTTATTTACCTTTTGTCACTGAGGGGATGTGCCATATGGAGGGCTGTGGGTGCTAAAAAATACAAGATTTGACGATTCAATTAAAATGTGCATGTAGTTAACAGCCTATAGAACATCACTGATAGCTTCTAATTCCCAGGACAGGCTGCCTGCGTCTACCTGTGCACGTGCGTGACGGCTACCTCCGTGATCTGCTGCAGCTCGCAGTGCGCGTGGTGTCGTCACAGAAAGCACTGCTTCAGTGGCGCCGCTACTGTCAGAATCCTGGTTAACTAATGAAGGCACTCTGCTCTTATTTTGAAATGGTTGATTTAAAAAAAAATACATATTTAAATAAAGCATACACACATTAAAATTGTAGTGTAGTCCGATGTTGCCGGTGTGATATCAATATGTCCCAGGCGCGAGACGTTTGACAGTGACTGTGAGCGTGTCTTATCTGCATGTGTAAATCCTGTGCAGTATGTTTTTCACAGCGCACCAAATAGAAAGTCACCTCATTTTGAGGTGTGAAGGATGCAGATCAACTTATAAGACATAATCTGTATTTTCAAGGAGTTGCACCAATGGCATATTTATCTTTATCAGGGTATGCTGGGAGCAGGCAGCCTGTGTTTGTGCGAGTGTGTGCGGATTGAATTGTACCGGAGTCTTGGCCTTGAATACTTATAACACCCCCTCCCTCCCATGCTGCACTCAGGAGCTAGAATTAAAGTGGATTTAAGGGAGGCGAGGGTTGGAGGAGAGCGAGGGTTTATAACTCTGATTGCCATGCCCACCACTCATAATGAGGCGCATTACAGAGCTGATGTTGTAAGATTAGGGTGACTTGAGAGACATGAGCAGCCTTACAGATCAGAAGAGAGCAGGAGAGAGTGGGATGAGCAGGAGAGTGAGGAAAATAAGGGAGGGGCATGAAGGGATCGGGAGGATGGAGAGTAAGTGGTTAGTGAAGGAGGGTGTAGCTTGGTGGAAGCTGAGACACGTGAAGTATGGGAATAAGAAAATAAGATTATTCATTCTCAGCAACTCTGTTTTATTCATTTCAAAAGGCTCTAACGTGGGAGGTGCAGCAAAGAAAAAAAAGGATGTTGGTGATGTGCGCAGGGTGGCGTTGGATAGAGGAGGGACAGGGAAAAGTAAAGCAGACAGGGGGGACAAGACAAAGGAAATATCTGCATTCCTGTCAGCGGGTGAGAGCGGCAGAGAAGCTCTCAGTTATTAAAGTGTTGACAGCCTCTGACAGCGATATAGCTCCATTTTGCTCCGGCCTCATCGCCGTCTTGACTGGAATTCAAAACAGGCCGGGATGTCATGTAGAACGCTGACAGGTGTTTGTGTCCCCTCCCTGTTAGAATTGCCAGCAATAAAAAAAAAAAAAAAAAAAAAAAGGAAAAGTGAAAAAAAAGAAGAAATAAAAAAGAAATCTTCTGTCCGCTCCCAGCAGCCCACTTGTTGGATTTGATTGCGTGGTAAAGCTGATTTGCTGAGACATCACGTTCCCGGTCATGTCAGGGGTTTTTTGATATGCACTCAGATTTGTATGGCTGCCAGCTGTTGAACAAAATATGAAGTACAATATAAATGCCAAAGTCTGACTATAGCGACAGTCCCTTGAAGTTTAATATCTATAAAAGGCTCTGCTGTGTTACCACGGTAAAGAAGAAAATCAATCAAACCAAGTAAAGGCGGTGACAACTTTCATACCAGTTTAGTGTTTGGGAGTGATTCCTTTGATTGCTGCTTTGCTGTTTGCAACCACTTTATTTTCATTATGCAATATGCTTGTTGTTTGCCATACACTCCTAAATATTATTAAAGATTTTCACCAAAAAATAAAAAGACTTAAACCCCTTGTCACCTAATTTTATGCGCTCATTTGCCAGAGTTGATGCTCCCTGCTGTAAGGAGACACTGTAGATGCGCTGTAGTTTGCAGTAATTGATATCCTCCAGTGATGTACACAGATCGGAAAATATATGTATGAGTAATAAATTGTGAAGGGGAAAATGAGGAGAGGATGCAAATAAGCTCCTGGGTGTGTACTAAACTGCTTAAAAGTAAAATTAAATAAGGGGCGGCTGTGGCTCAGAGGCAGAGCGGGTCGTCCACCAATTTGACAATTGGTGGTTCGATCCCCAGCTCCCCTGGCCCCTGAGCAAGACGCCCAACCCCAGTTAGCTTCTGTTCAGATGTGCTGTTGCCATCAGTGTATGGAGGGGGTTGACATGTATGACATGCATAAAGCACACAGCGGAGGCTCTGAATGCTATTTGCAAGTTTATCACTCAAACCAAACAGATGATTCAGATTTTTCATCGGTGAATCAAACTTCCTTCCTTTTGTGCATGTGCGAGACTTTGTTTGCGGATTCTCTTTTTACTCTTGCTTTGTATTTTCAGCGTACTTGTTCTAGCACACTCTACAATGCTCGGAGATAGCTGTATTTGACCTCTACTGTGCATTGTGCCCTTTAGAATGAATTCTCTTCCAAGGACACTGTGCCACCCATGAGGAACCTTTGATAAATGCCTGAGGGTGTAACCAAGGACTGCTCTGATTCACAGGGGCCTCGGTGACAAACAGCCTTTACTGTGTAACATGGTTTAATGAGCAGTGAGCGGACGACCTTCCATACGACTTACACAACATCTTCATCATTGTACGACTGTGGGGTCTGCCATATGTGATTGTGAGCGTTGTCGCTGCGTGCTTGTGTGTATTCAAAGTGGGGGGGTTACGGCTGTATGGATGGTGCCGCGACAGTCACATTTGCACCTATATTGCCTGATTTTCATTGTGTTTGGGAACGCGGGGCGAATATGAATGGACATATTTCTGGGATTTTGTTCTATAGAGGCCGATATTGTTACTCCCAGATGTCCACAATACAATTCAGTGTCTACAGTTTCTGTACAATTTGCATGAATTTCAGCGTATTGATGCGCAGTGCATGGAGAGGGAACAGTACAATGAATCTTCACTAGATGGTTTAATGTCAGCGATATACAGAATGATGTGGACCTGCCATGTATGCCTGACAAATGAAATTGGTTGGCAATAGAATAACACTCTTATTTAGTGGAATAGTTGGTGCATATTATATATTTCAGCAAAGCAAGTGCATATGAACACAATGCAGAGGAACCTATGGGGCCTTTGTCATCTCTGCTGCTGGAGTAAGAAAACGTCTTTCTTTAATCACAGATAAGCATGAATGGCACATATTGGGAGAGCTACATCTCCAGCACAGTGTAGCCCAATCATATGCCATGGTCATGGGGTCATCACGCTTTGTCTATCAAATGTTTTGCAATGCTACTCAGCATGTTATGTCATCGGACACATTAGCTGCTGGGGACGACTGTTGTAGATGTTGTTAGAGTGAAATAATTGAAATATTAGACCTTTTTGTTACAATACTGTGAAAAACAGGTGTTCTGTACAATGCTACAATTAGCACCAGCACTGAAACTAATCAAGCTACATTGAGCTGAAATCTGACAGCACGCTGCCCTCTATTGTGGCCGGTGGGATGAGGTCATCGCGCCCCTGCGGAGTGGGTTGTGCTGCTGGTTTTTGTACCGAAAACCAAAATTTAGTCGTTTATATCTCTAGTCTTCTCACTGGCAGCACATTTGTAATCATGCACAAGGTGCAGATAACATAGAACAACTGGAATACGTTGTGTGCAAATCATGCATGACAGATTTTGGGAAATTTTGAATTTGAATGACTTGTGTAAATGTACGTAACAGCAGTTCCGCCTGTGACGAGGCCAGTGGAGCTGATGGCGGCGATTCAGACTGAATGATTTCGCCAGAGACTGTCGCTGCCGACCCTGCACCGCAATTCAGAAGTGGCACAGCAGCAGTTCTCCAGTCTGCTCCACTTAAAGTTCACAACTGAGTTCTACACAACTGAAGTGTTTTTTGATGGAAGCTGCATCAAGCTGCACAGCTGCAGCTCAAACAGGGGAGGAAACTATACATAGGGACAGAAAAATAAAACACCCTGCGCAGATTCTGCTGTAAGCAGAAATATCATAGAATAATGACCCAATCAGCTCAATCTGAGCAAGTCAACAAAACCTTCTGGACCACTCCAGGGGGAGTTTGAAGCTGTGCAGTGGATGAAATAAAACCACGCTGCAGTCGTGAGCATCAGGCGGTTATTGTTGAATTTGACGTCTTCAAGACAAGACAATTATTTTTCCTTTAGGTTTAAGATGAATCAGTCTGTAGTAATTGCTTTCATGGCATATCTGAGATAAATTACCATTAAGATGACACTAATTACTATTCACGCCACCTTAAAATATGGTAACCTTTTCTTTATTATCACATTTTAAAGAAAACGCATTTTAAATATATTGATGACAAAAAATAAAAAAAATAAAAGCTATTGTTTTTTTTGTGACGTTTTGAAAAAGCACACAAGTCATTTTGACTCCAAACACTCAGCCAGCTTTTGGTTCTGCCTCTGCTTTGCATTCAGAAATGCCCTGTTTTCTATGTAATCACCATTCTAAACAGGTTGTAATCAGCCTCGGTAGGAAGAGAGAGGCTGAATCTGAAGCTCTGATTGGGAACAACAACGTGTTGGCCTCCCAGCTGATAGCAGGACCATTTTTATGAAATCCTTTTTTTTTCCCTTTTTGTATCTATCTCTTCTTTTTTTCATTAGGAGACTAAAAATACACCAGGCATATTAAAGATGCTGAGTGTGGAGGTTTTGTCCCGTCAAATTATGGACACAAGGAGAAATAAAATGTGAATAGATGAATGATTATAAAACATGAAGATTGGACATCAAAAGCATGGAAGCAAAGAATGGAAATAATGAGCAGATGAGCAGCAAAACAACACTCTGCTGCTCTTCACCTCGCTCATTCTCAGAGGAAATCCAACTTTGTCTTGATTTATTAACAGCACATTGACACCAACATCAAAGCATAAAGTGCAAATATCCTGCGCTGTAGAGCTGAGGAAGACAACCAGCGAGAGGAAGTTCAAAGAATTCTTGTTATGGACTTCAGTTTTGTATTTTCTTGTTTTCCTCTCGACAGCGCCGCCGTAATGTTTCCAGTGCGGATTTTTAAAGCGGGCTCTTTCAGTCTGTTCTTTCGTCTCCAAGGTGGCGAGCTCATTGCCGTTTCACAGCAGGCTGTTTGTTTTCGCCGGAGACTCTGTTGGGTCAGAGCGTGTTACATTTGGGGAGTCCTTTGTGCCCTTTATTGGTTTCAGCTGCAGGGGGATTTTGTTAGCATATTACCTATTTTTGTCCAATGTTTGGATACAAACAGAGGTAAAAAAAAAAATATATATATATACATATCCTGGAACAACCTGTTATAGACATTTACTGCATTTATTCTTTATAGAAATCATATGAATTGTAATTAAATTGCTGTTGAAGCTGATGCAGATATTTCCGACATTTGCTGTTTCTCTGCCATCCAAACTCATATCTGTTGTCTTGGTCCACCATTAACCACTTTTTGAAGCCCTGTCTCATAAACTTACATTCAGACGCACACACACGCGCGCACACACACCATAAGTACTTATTAATGTTCCTTGACTATTCACAGATTGCTGCAGAAAGCAGCAGAGTCCATTCCCTCAGAGCTGTTCACAGCAAGGCCACCTCGGATGGATTCTGTCGTTGTCGTCCACAGAAAAGCTCCTCTGTGTTTGACACAGTTACAAACGGTTACAAGCGCTGTAGCTCACTGTCCAAAGGCTTTTAATTGTGTTAGGGAGCCCCAGGCCTTTTTGTCCAACAGGGCTTCTGACAATGTAGCTCTGATTGTGGTTTTGGACAAACAATAGCGCTGTGATTTGAGCCACTCGGCCAGTGATTGCTGCCAGAGCAGACTTTCCGACTTTGTGTTCTTGTGATGGAGATGGCAGGGGACGATGTCAACATCCTCCTCATGAACCACTCCAGACTGGGGCTGGTTGTGTTTGTCTGTGGGCGGGTGGCAGTTTATGTTTTTCATTCTCTCAAACTCTCGGTGTTCCTTTTTTGTCGGCCGAGGAAAATGCCTTTGTCAACCCTTTAATTTTTGATCCAAACACAGCCTAGAAGTAACAAGTCCGCAAGCTCTCTTTACCTCACTGATTGCTTTTCCTTTTGCCCGTGTCAGTTCATCTCCTGGTGGTTAATAACGGCGTCACAAAGTGCTTTGCGGTATGGATTGATCACACGATTTGTGATCCGTGGGAAGTCGCTTCTGATTTAAGACAACACATAAATTAGATGATGCTTTCAAAAGGAGAACATCTCACTGCCAAAAAGTAATTTATTAGCCATTGGAAATTGAAACACAACCCTCTGAACCCCTGAATATCATATATGACATTCTGAATTTGTGCTATGAAGCAGCACATTTTCTATCTGTAATGTTCTCAGACGTTAAACCTGTCAAAACTCCATTTGGAATACTAACAATGTCAGCCGTGTCTCACTCCCTGCTCTGTGGGCTGAGTGGAAGTTTGGGTCAGAGTGAAGGACAGGAGGGTCTGATGGGTCTGTTAGCTGTGGGTTAGATGAAGCCGACAGATGAAACGCAGCCAGGACCGAGCGCTCCGTATCTGGCCGTCGCCCGCCACTCTACAGTGCTTCCACCTGCAGCAGGTGGCGCGACCCGAACAGTTGACACACACTCAGCCAGACAGAGTGATGGATGATTGTTGGCCCTCTTTGTCGTGATGAGAACGGGTCAGTATGAATACACACACTCACAAATGGCATCCCATCAGGGACATTGTCCTGCCTCACACCTAACAGCTGCCCCTTTGGCTCAGCGTCACTCTTCATTCAGGCTCCCTTTTTCAGCCAATCCCAATCTTTTCAACTCCACGACTTGAATCCATAACAAAGTATATTTTATATTTATTTCAGCTGGCCTGACGCAGTTAATTGCCAATAACCTGATATATTTGTTTGTTAATGTCTCTTTTATCATGACACAAACAGGCATTTAGTACGATTGGACTGGATGCAATGCAGCTTCTGAGCTGGAGAGACAAAGTGTTTGCGTGGCCGTCAGTGCACTCTTGCATGCTTCTGAGCCTGCATGTGCTGAAGTTTTGAGACTAATGAGGCTTTCCTCCAGGCTTCACTGACATCAAAACACTCTGAGACACTGCAAGACAGATGCATTTGATGAATCTGTTCAGCTGCCTCGCCAGTAGACAGGCATACAGGTAGCTTGGCACCGACAATGAATATTCACAGCAGGTTTGCCGTTATTATCACAGTCGTGTTTTCCTCTGTTTCCCCTTGCAAAGCCTTCATCAAGACAATGCTTTTGCTCTGTTTTTTAGGACTTCTCTTCAAATATCAGATATGTTTTTAAAAAGTGGTCATCATAAAAAGGAAAGCCCTGTTTTGCTCACCAGAAGTGATTAAAAAAGACAATTTAATTAAAGCTGGACATTTGGGCGTAATGAAAGGAAGAGATTTATCATCTTCTCCCTCAATTAGCTGGCAGTGGGAGCTCAGGCATAGAGGCTGCTAGGAATACGGACTCTTAATTTAACTTGATTCACATCACTCCCTGTAAAAAAAAATGTTTTATCGGGTGATGCGAGTTTTTATTTTACACCCCTTTGAGCATTTTGCTTTGTGGTCTGTGATGTTGAAGGGTTTCTGCTTGCATTTAAAGCTAGAAACATAAGAAGCACACAGGTTTAAAGTGCACTGACGTTGATGATTGCATCCATTTTCCCCCAGAGACTTAATCAAGCCTTTTATTTTTAGATCTATAGTTATACTACTAATGTAAACCAAACACCCAATACAGACTTTCCTTCAACTCTGAAGTAAGTGCTGCATTCAAACAGTATTCACTGTTTGTAAATGTGCACCTTGTGAGCTATTGTATTACCAGTGCAGCCTTTCAATCACGACAGCACGGATGCTCCCCGGAGAAAGCTTTTGCACTCGCTACAAATTTGCAAATATTTGATGAAAAGCAGAACAGCCGACCTACAGGCATCAGGAATTCATCAAGTTAGACGACGGTATGAAACGTGTATTATGGCTGGGGTTAAGTGAATGATAAAATTGCAGGTAGGAAGCATGCGTGGGCGGCCAGATGGATAGAGAGAGAGAAGTGGATAGGTAAAGCGATAGAAGAGAGGAGAGGAGTGGTGAGGTGGCAGGACTGTGTTGGAGGAGGAGAGTGTGGCAGGAGGTTGAAGCGGCTTTCTTCTCTTGGCAGGGTTGAAGAGGAGGGTAGGAGAGCAGCAAAGGGCTGGAGGTGGGCAGGAGAGCATACTCACTATCTGATTCAATTAACACCACATGCTAGAACAAATGTACTGCTGAGCTACGGATACAGCATCCTATCACTTCTAACATTGCTTTTTATTAAAGCCTGGACTGTCACCAGTCCTGCTTAGCTCTGCTCTAACCAGAGGTCGGGGCACTGGCTTTTTTTATGAATATACATTCATTTACCAATATTGCATATTTTCTTTTCCTGTCTTGGCTTAAATCTCCCAAGTGTGGGGAAGGAAGATTTCACTCAAACCTGCATTAAACACCAAGTCACTCTCAATTAGAACTTCTCCCAGTTACTAAATGAATTTCAAGGTGTCACAAGGAACCGTTATGGTCATTACATCATAAGAGCTGTTAGGCTTTTCCCACATCACCAGGGATTTAATACTTTAAGCGCAAATGTTAAAGCTATGTCACTTTTAGATCATTAAATTAGGAGTGATCGGTTGTTTGCTACTTCACTCCAATAATTACAACGTTAACCATCAGAAGCCCACAGCAGTCATATGGCTAAGAGAGAATACGCTAAGCTGGATGTATCTGTGTGGAGAATAACTGCACAATAAATGGACTAAAATAGCGGTCAGGCCATGGGAATTAGCTCACTCCCCTCCCTGTACTATACCTTTTGATTAAGGGGCTTAATGCCTAAATTTGCTCAAGTGAAGCTGCTTTGGGTCCAGCCATAGCACATTCACAGCTCTGAACATTCAAACCTGCTGCTGCTGTAAAAAGATATACTGTATGTGAATGCAGTTATCACACTCCAGCCTCCAGCCAGCCGAAACCGTTGTTGTAAATTTTGGCTTTTCCTGTCTGTACAATTGTAATGAAAGGCCATAATAAGGCAGCCTCTGGTGTATGACATAGACTAAAATTTGCCTGATGCAGCGCTGACACAGGATAAATACAGGCCTTCACCGCTGCTGTCAGTGTGAGTCTGCATGGTGGGGTCCACATTACATTAATAATGGAGATAGAAACGGAGACAGTAACGTTTGCATACAATGTGGACTTTGGAATTGGATTGTGATAGGAGCAGCGAGAGTGTGGCGCTGAAGCATGCCTGCATCTTAAGATTTTTCATATTGCCCAAGGCCACGCTCATCCACTCATCCTGCTCATGTGGGAAAAAGACAGGGAGCGAGTATGTTTGGAGTCTCTCTGCTGCTCCGTGCTTGATTTGATTAGGGTGTTCTCCACGGCAAAATTTAGCCCCCGTGTTTTGGACAGCTCTCAGGAATTACTCTGTTGATTGCATTGATGATGTATTTTTACTCATAAACTTTTGCCCCTTTGCATCTGTTGTCACTTTCCGGAGCAGGACGCAGGGAGGAGTGGCGGTTATGCTTTAGAGTTATGCAAACAAAAAACAGTAATTTGTTATGATTCACGTACTGCTGGTGGGGATTTTTTTCCCCCCAACATTTAGTTTTATTCATTCATTCATTTATTCATAGAGAATAAAACATTAAATATTTGTTATTCTCATGTTGATTGAATTTACTGATGTTTTCCTGCACGCGCTTCAGAAGTCTGTTTGAAGAGTTTTCATCTAAACATTTAATACCCACCATGTATAAGACGAAAAAGCTGAACTTTAGGATACTAAGCAACATCATTTTGTAAGTAAACGATTTTTAGTATAAAGTAAATGTTGCCACTTGAGCTGTGAGTGCCTTGTGCAGAAGGTCTGTCATCTATTGGAGCTATTCAATGTAATATATGATTTCACCGCCTTTCATTTTGAGGCAACACCTACCTCTCTCTCTACTTGCAGCAGTGTGCTGTGTAGTGAACGCTTAGCGGGTGATTGTGTTTATTGCACTGTTAACCTGCACCCTTTATTCTACAGAAAGCAAGTAATGCAAAGGTATGTAGCAAATTTGTCTGCAAGAGTTAAAAAAGTGGTTTGTTGGCTGTATTAGATGTTTGTTTATAAAAACCAAACCTGCATCTTCTTCCTAGTCTCCAGAAATCATGGCGTTTCTGCAGAGGGGAAACATTTGAAGGTCCTTCCTTAATTTGGTTTATGATTGTCCTGACAAATGCAGTCATTTCCTGATTCTGTTTTCTTTCTGCTTTCTGCAAACGCAATTTTATCCATTGTTAAGTATCTTTATTATTTTAGACTGGCGAGCTCTTACACCTTTGCAATGTTGACATGTAACTATTGCAAATGTGGCTTTTCACCGGTGTTTCCATTGCAAATCGAAGGCAGGCTCTGTCAAGACCAATTTAATTGCTTGGGGGATTTCTACGGCAAAACGCCAGCATTGTAGGAAAAAGTTCTATCCACAAGTTAAATGAAGTAAAAATGCTGATGCATTGTTTTTCCTTAAAATCTCAGCTCCACCCTCAACCTATTCTTTTAAACACATTTTTGGAGTCTCTTAAGTTGAGATCCTCACAGAGTTTAGCCGGCCAACTGTGCATAAGGAAATAGCATTTCGTCAGCATAGATCATTAGTCTTTGTAGAGCCTGTACTGTTGACTACAGAAAAAAAGTCTGGGTGAGATTGGATATTAAAGCTGTGTACCACAGGTGGTCTGACTCTGCAGGACCTGGTCTTGGATCACAAACAACATCCAGTCCAGGTATTGCCAAATACTCTTCCGTAATCACATTGCATCCATCCTGCCTAATAAAGGCCAAAGCCTGAAGCTACCACTGTAGTCTAATTTAGCTTTTTAGGAGCACAATTTATTTATATATTCATGCATGATTGAGCATATGATAAATTGCATGCATCAGGATGGAAATTACTGTAGTTCCAGAGCAAGCATGGTCAGTGGCATGACCCAAAGACGGCCTTTACGCCGTGCATGTTTTTCATTAAGATGAGCCGTTAAATTGAATGTTGTTTGCTGCTCCTAGACAAACAAAAGCATAAAGAGGATGCATCTGCTTCTGGTTCGGAGTGTGAGTTCATACAAATGCGGTCTTGCTTTTCTGTACGTGTTCCTATTTTTGCAAACCTCCTCATAGCCCTCATGTCAGCCGATGGAGCTCATTAGGGCTTAGGGCACATCTTGACTCTCTTGACTCTGCCATTGTCATGGCAACACTAGAATTACACTTCTCAGGGCATCTCTGCCTGTTTCAGCGTCCTCGCCTCCCAGACACTTAGAAAATCATGTGGAATTTGTGTGTGTGCTTGTGTGTGTTTTGTGCAGCTATTCACAAGTGTTGTGTTAGAAAGACGTGCACTTGTGTTTGTGTGTCTGTGCTCAAGGTTGGGCGAGTACACAATATATACCTCCCCATATATGTGGGGAGAGGCTCTCTGTAGGTGGCAATCCAAATTGCCATGACCTTTGTATGGCCCCAGAGGCACATGTCTTTGCCTTGAAACCCTAATAAAAGTTGTCTGTCTGCAGCAGTAGCCAGAGCCACTTATCTACCTGACGGGATGAGAGCAGAGCGGAGCAGCGATTTGTATGCACAGAAACACCCTGGCTGTCACGGGGTGGGCTAACCCAGGAGATTAAGAACCCATAGAGGCTTTAGTGTCGGGAAGAGATCATGTTTTGGTCCCAGTGATCAGCACTAGCTGCCACATGACAGCGTGATAAACAGGGGGCTCTGACGGCACATCACGGCTGATTTAAATAGCCCCTCACACTCACCTCACTATTAACAGGGCCATAGCTACTTTGAAGGATGCACTCTCAATGCCTCATGGAATACCTTGGTTGAGAAAGGCAGAGTTAGGGAAAAGATGATACACAGCAGTGTGTAAAGAACAGGGGAGGTGACTGACTGTATAGAATTGTGGTCAAGTGATGGACAAAAGCACTGATTGCCAAAGCTGCGCTGCCTGCAGCTGTAACACCTTGGTGTGAACTGTATCTTACTACTTTATTTTTCATGGCTGCTCAGTTCACAGCCGATTAACACAGGCCTTTGATTCAGTAACCATGACACTGCGTGCGCTGATCAAATAAGCCCATTCAGTTAAAGTGAATAAAAAGGCAACGTCATTTCTCCCCTGGTCACATCGGCGGCAGCAGGTTTCTGTGTGTCTGTCTGCATTGTGGGTTTGCTTGCCATGCTGAAATAGGTTTATGTTCACCTATGCCGTGCACTTTACTTCCTTTGATTTGTCTGTTTGTCAATACGCTGGCTTTCGTTGTAAAAGCCAGTATTCTCAGTGTGGACATTTTCAACCCAGTTAGCTTTTACTGCATGGGTGCCAATATTACTCAGCCCGTTTTACCATCAACCTTTCTCTCAGCTTCTCATAGGGGTAGGTATTGGTTTTAATGACATATGGGTTTGTTTTTAATGGCTTCAGGGCAATGCGTTCAACAACTCTAATCTGGGTTTTGGGCAGAACAAAAAAGAAAAACACGAGAACAGATTTTTCCTTCCAATGAAGGCAGTGCTCTGTGCTTACAGTCTTGGTTATGCTTTGTGTTGGCCTTTTGGGATGCGTGTAAGTAGGCCTTATCCATGTAGCATAATTCCTTATAGGGCCTGCTTTGTTGTCACAAATAGGATTCAGCGTCCACTAGACGAGCACTAATCCAGGGCAACTGTATGTGGCTTTTTAGTCGTATCAAGATTTACAGTATATTGTTAGCTCCTCGTATTAACCTCGCCTGACTTGTTCTCTCTCCAGTTCAGTTCCTTGGCACTGAATAAACAAAGGAGTGTGCCAGCAGTGTATTAAGACTTTAGGGCTCCTAGAATTTATAATAAGGCTTGCTATAGCAATTGGCTCAGGCTTTATTACAGCGGAATGTGTACAGCTCATTATCTTGGCTCTAGTTTTTGCTAACTGCCTTGCTATGAGACTTTTTAGCACCGGATGCTAACAAACACTCATGACAATTCCTCAGATGGTTGCGCATATATTTAAGATATAAATAGAGAACATGAGACACAGGGATGATGACTAGGTGATGGAGAGAAATACATGAATAAAGAAAAATGGAGGTGGGGGCTCTCAGTTGGGGGGGACATAATGGATCTGAACTTAATCAGCAATCAACATTAATGTTGATGTTGCTGTGTTTATTCAAATTAATCATCAAGGACAGGGCACCCCCCTCCTCATGCCAGAAGAGCGGAGAATTTGTCTCCGCCGTGGCTTGCCGAGGAAATTGATGATGAATTACTCCGTTTATCAAGTCGCCCCCATTAACGAGCCTGCTGACGGCCCTGTCTCCATCCCAGAAGATGTTTTCTTTGGCTTCAGCGGATGGTAATTTGGATCCTGAAGTCATTTTTTTTTCCCCTCCTCTGCTCACCGCCTGAGTGAAAAGTAAACCTCCAACAAGATTCAGTGGTAATGGCTAGGTGTGATGCTGAACTCTAATGCATTTCACTTAACATCTCACTGGTTAGATAAGTGGATGAGTAGCAGCGGAAGGAGCAGTTACACCAAAGTGAGGAAGCGAGGGTGTGCATAAATCCCAAGGTATCTGCGCTGGCAGCTGCGGGTAAACACAGATTAATGTTGTTCAACTGATGCATCGGAGAGGATGTGCGCTTAAATAATCAAGATATACTCGAGATATTGAGGCTCTGTTCTGATAGATTCTTGTCAAAGTTGAACTCATAAAGGGGGAGTGGTATTGTCTTTTCCTGATAGATTAAAAAGAAATCAAGCAAAATACAAAAAGATGCAGTAACAAAGTTCACAGAAGTGCCAATAAATAAGCTTAAAGCTCAATAAAACTCAACAGAGAAAATGCTTCTTTAAACTACCTTTGGCTTAACTGGACAAAGGTAAGTAATTTGGCTTAGTTCAGCAAAGATGGGTCGAACTTGTCAGGATATAGATTGAAACTAAATGAAAAAACATTGGAGATTCATTAGCCACCGACCTTCCATGAGAGATGGATAGCTAAGGATGGCAAAAAAAAGAGGTAGAGAAAGAAAAAGAAGCAATCAGATGAAAGGGTGAAGAAATGCTTGTGGCGGAGGAAAAATGGCCAGATATCGGAGAGCGCATTTCTTGTGTAGGCCATTCGTCATGTACAGCTGGAATGGGAAGGGCAGAATGGATGGAGTCGCGGAGGGTAGCAAGGAAGGAGAGGCGGGAGAGAGGTAGAGGCTGGGGAGTGATGAACAGTTGGCCTATCCCATCAAGGATGCCTTCTAACCTGTGCTACAAAGAGGGGCATCCATCACACAGGCAGGCGGCAGTGCTTTACACAACTGCACAGACATAGAAACACACTGCTCACATGCTGGGCTCACACTCACAAAGGGCACGGCGATCACAGCCAGGGGCCACTGTGCAACACCCAGAAAACTCTATTACACCCTGAGGTGTGGAGAGATGTTCCACTACACCATTTTTAAGGTGCAGGAATGTGCTGCTTTTCGTTATCATCTTCATCAGTCAGTGTAACCTCTGTTTGTACAGTTAAGTTGTTATTTTCCACCAAAAAGGTTTTTGATTTATATATATATATTTTTTTGTTTGCTTTTAAAACATTAAACCCACCACCAATTTTCACATTTCATTACAAAGGCGCACTTTAGTTTTCGAGAGACAAGCTTAATTAACGTGGAAAAATTATATGTTGTGTGGCAGCCCTGCGCTAAGAGGATAAAAGCCAGCCTGTCACATGTTCACTTGAGTCTTGGTTTACGTCATGATTATTTCCAGTAGAGCTGATATGAGGGCTGCCATTTTAAACTCCATCACAAGTCACCACCATCAAGTAGATCAACAGGATCAACGGGATTTCTCCTTTCTGCGTTGTATCCATTTCCTCAAAGACTACACCTGTCTGTCCAAACAATTCTGTTTGCATGAACTCATAAGTGCATGCGCACTCATGCTTCTGGTGTCGTGTTGTGTGCATATAAATGATCAGCTGAAGGACGGAGGGTACATGTGTACAAGGGAGGCAGACGACCGATACAGAGTACACTGGCAGAGTGTGCAATAATCGCTGACCAGTGGCCGATCATAAAGATTCAGATGTATTAAGATTTAGAATATTAATGACGCATATACCTGATGAATCTTGAAACTCTTTTGTGAATGCTAAAGAGGCCACGAGAGTTCAGTTAGCATTGTAGTGGACTGTCTGCATGCTCTGCAGTCAAGCTTGCTGTAATGATGTTCCCCGCAGCTATGAGGAGGTGTTTGGAGTGCGGTTAATGTTGTATGGGCAGACTTAGTCACAATGGCCTGTGTGGGGAACCTTGCACCATTTCCCATCCACATTTGGGTGGGTTCATATTGCTTAGAACAGGCAGTTCTCCAAAGTGTGTCCGCACCATTTCACTGTCAGCGTCAACTTGTACTTGTTCATCGTCCTCCTCGCTTTTGCTTCGGTCATCTGAATTTTAGCCAAACAGAGTGTCCAGCAGAGTCGTTGGCCTCCTCTCCGAAACTGGTGGTTTGGCACTTGCTCAGTCATCCTGTTGTACGCTGTGATATCACTCTGTTTTCTGTTGTGTCCCTAATTCTTGCTTGCACTGCACGAGCTTGGACTCACACTTTTAGGCTCTCTTCTGGCAGGAGCTAGAGTTTGTAAAATCTTGGGTCAAGGACAGCTGCAATAATGCATACGTTAAGTGGATCATCTCTGAGTGTGCCCTTCGGTTCCCATCTTAAAAGTCCTCTCATGTGCTGCAGCCTTGACAGGTGTGATCTGAAATGCTGTGCTCTGTGTGGACTTCTGTGGCCCTTCACCTGCAGAGGCAGAGCAGAAACAGTGACCCAAACCCCTCCACTCAGGAAAACAGTGTCATACTCGGGCTTCTGTATTTAATTTATTATTTAAGTAGGCTCCACTGATCACTTTTCAGTTCCAGGAAGTGATTCCCTGGATGTATGACTTCAGGGTCTGAAAGGGGTTGACTTAATGCATCTTGTATTAGGTGTTGCTGCTTAACTTTCAGTTTGGTTCTGGCCAACACACTTTTCTTGGCATCTACAAAGCTTCTTAGAGACCTGAGAGCCTCACTGATCCAGGCATCCTTCAGAGCATGGCTAACAACTAACAGTGGTGTATGGCCAGCGCACCTCAGAGAAGTAACCTCATGCCCGTCTTCCAATAACAACCTTAAGTGGCATGGTCATTTGTAACAAGTAGTACTTTAGCCATGGACATACCTGTTTCATCATGTGTATCTTCCTCTTCACTGTAGTCGGCTTCCAGTCTTCATCATTGAAATGGCACGTGACATCCCAGTATACCTCAAAGGTGATACTTGTCCATGCATCTGCTGTGAGAGTGAAGTGGGCCATAAAGGGAAGTGTTTCTAGAAGATGAAACATGTTGACCATTTCACAATAGCTCTGACCCTGCACAATAGAAAGGGGTCTCATGTGCTTGTCCATCATGCTAATGTGGCCAGTGAACCCAGCCGTGTGGGCAAGCATACGGAGAAATGCTTCTTCTAGGTTTGGCCTCCTTCTGAGACACAAAAAAGGTTTATGCAATGAATGTCTAATTAGCAGAAGTGGTGTATACTACTATATTACTAAGTTCAACCCCGTAGGGCTATATAGTGTTAAGCATGACCTTCTGCATCAGAAGTAAATGGAGATGTACATTATTTAGTTTTAATGCATATAAAGACACACTTTGCAATTTGCTAATGTGCTCTAAAGTGCAATACTGTCATTTAGCATCTGTTCTAGGGGTGCACGTTAATTGTTGAGGAGGTTTAGAACTCGTGTCTTAAACACAACAAAGATGTGAGAGCATCTCCCAGACACTGTCTACCAACCAACAATCAGGCAAAGCACACAGTAATAGTATAGCACTTTGGTTCTGTCTCATTGAAGTCTGAGAGCCCCAGGTTATTTTCTTTTGCTTGTGCATATGCAACTTTCACAACATTGGGCGCTGCGAGTGAAAACGACAACTGCGTTTCTCAGCCTCTAGCGAGGACTGTCGCACTGCATCGTGTTCTGCTTTGCGTTGAGTGTAAGATGGGGCCCTATGTGTTCTTATATGCTCAGCTGTGCCCATTTGTTTCTTAGAAAACACTGTATATGTAGAAGAGGTGTTTTGAAGGCAGCATAGTGCAAAATCTTTTCACATCTAGTGTATATTGATTTGTTTGTGCACTGTAGAGCACTGTAGAGTTCATATCTGTGTGTACACGTCTGTGTTTTATTTCTCGGGGCAACTTTTCCATCTTCAGAGGAAATACCTATATATAGCAGGGCAAGCATTTATCTGCGCAGCCCTGACACTCCTCCAGCTGTGTGTCAAATGAGCCGCGTGTATGTGTCTTATGTGAAAAAGTGCGTTTCGCACTTGTATGTGCGCGCGCGTGCAAGCTGAAGCCCGTTTATCTGTTTCCTTTATGGCCGGCCTGTTTACGATATCGGGACACAAATGTCGCTCCCGGCTCGGCAGATGTTGGCGCTAACGCTGCTCGACTGTTCACTCTTAATCATGTGGGCACACTTCAGACACCCTGCTGCTGCTGCTGCAGTTATGGATTAGTCTCTTCCAGCTATTGACTGCTGGCAAAGCTGAAGGCTGGGGAGAGGCTGATAAAAGACACTCGAGTGTGTGTGGCACGCCAGAGCCCCGGCTGTGGTTTTTATTGACTACCTGGCCTAATCAACACTCAGAGCCGAAGGGAGAGCTTGTTAGCAGCCATGTACTGCTTAGATGCCTTCATGATGTAGGAGTGTAGGTGAACGGACGGGTGTGGGAGGGGGCCTGTTGTTTGTGTAAATGTCAGTGCTAGTTCAATAAGATAAAAAGCAACTGTAGAAATAAAAATCACAAACAACTACACAAGACCATTTAAGCAAACGCACAGTACATGCTTTCACTTTGCCAAGACTCCACTCTCATTAGAGTTCAGTTATACAGCTAGAATGATCCCATTCCAACATGTGCCTGCGCGCTGTCTGCTCTGCCTACATTCTCTGCTGGTTAGGCTCTTCTCAGGTCTGCAGAAATGCAAATAAAAAGTTTTGACTGGACCAGTGAGGCTCTGTTGGTCAAAAAGAGAAATAAAAGTGGAATTTTACCAACTGAGCGAAGCTATGTTTCAATGTTTCTGCTGTGTGATTGTCGCTCTGTGGTACCTGACAGCTGGGTTTGCTGGTTTGCCCAACTAAAGGACACTAGGTGTTCCTTTTGGGATGACACTACTTATAATACTGATATAAACAGACTGTGTAAATCATGTATATTGATTTTAGTATGTTATGCTGTTATGGAAGCCACTGTTGGCAAAGGTCAGTACAATCATTGACATTTTAGACAGCAAAATCAAAACAGGCTTTGTTTTTCACCAGACTATTTGCTCTTTGGTCTTGTTGGTGAAATGAAGAGTTTTACTATTATTGCAAAACAAACATATAGAGAGATGTAGACAGTGTTTTTTTATATATATTGTGTCAAATTTAAAGAAGATATATAATAATAATAATAAATATAGAGCCTGGAACTCTGGGCAGTGTTTTTCCAAATAGCTAGTTACACAGCGCTGTCCTTCCTGACAAAGTCTAAGGGAAATGTTTTTAGAACTTTTTATTTTCTTTTTTCCCCTAACATTAAATCTCCAAACTGTTGTCACATGCCAGTATGAAATGCTGTGAACACACGTCACGGGTTTGGGCTTTATTTGCAAAGAGCACGAGACAGAAGTGAGAGCGCGTTTTGGTGGGTAGACAGAGAAACGACACCCTTAGTTAAGCATTATTAAAAATGGATGAGGGTATTACTTGCTTTTTTCAATATCTGATTTAGAGTTAATGGGGGAAATTAGAGCGAGGGGAGGGAAAAATGTATGATTGTACCCGGGAACGGAGAGGAAAACTCTGCTGTGGTGCTTTGAGCCTTTGTTGCCATGGAGATCAGTGGGGAGGCAATTAGAAAAGTGCAGATCGTGTTTGAATAGTGTATGCATAATTGATTAAAATCATCTACTGTGCGGTTACGGCCGTGTTAGTGATGATGATGATGATAATGATGAAAAATCAATAGTTCATTTTGTGGTGAATATTAAAGTGAATGTGACAGAGATGTTCCTCAAAACTCAATAGAGAGAGCTGCAGCCTAAAGCTCTAATGTGTTTGGTAAGTTTTAACTCCTTTTCCGGCTTGTCTTTGTGTTTTGGCTGCACTCTGATATTTAGTCTGTGACAGATTGTTTCGAATTAAACTGCTTTGGTTTTAAAAACAGCGGGCGCACAGACTCCAGTTCTCCCCCTCTTCACGCCAGGCTTCTTGGATTGTCTCTTTTTCCACTTTTCAGCATTTTTTTGAGTAGATGAATGTGGTTCTTTCCGATTTAAAGCCAGTCCACCAGCTCTCCACAGCGCCTGCTCCATTTTTATGGTTCAGAAGCAGTGGGTACCCTCATCGCTAGTTGTTGTTTTGTGGTTTGGTTTACAGAGTTGTTGACCTTCATTTGCACATCATCCTGCTCTGGGGAATAGTTTTTAGCAGCACAGCTGGCACTTGGGACACCATAAGTACATTATAAAAAAAGTATGTGTACTATATAAAATACATCTCTTCATATGTCTGTGTGCGAGTCTGTTTTCCTATGTTTAACTTTGGGATTCCTTGAGTGTGTTAGGTGCTTTTTTCGCTCTTGATGTCAGACATCCCGTTATCACACGTAACTTTAAATATTTTACATTAAAGTGTAGCTCAGTACATGGCAGAGGCAGAAGTATTGTTGCTCAGGAGCCATTTTGCAAGTGCATCAGTGACACAGTGGCCACAGAGTGAAGTTGAAAGTGCATTACAACAGTTGGAGTCAACACTGACACATTTACGTCCTCATTCTTAAAAAAACCCCTTAAATTCAAGAGTCTGCTTTTTTTAAGTTACATCTAATTTCAGTTTTTATATATGTGCTTATTGAATCAGTGAATTTGAGTCAGTTACTGTTACTTTCTGTTGTGCAGCAGTAATTAGAGAGCTTCACTTGTAGACAGCCAATTGTTTTTACTATTGCTGTAAAAGCCTGCTTTGTTTGTAAGATTTTATAGAAGCAAAATCATGTATTCATTCGTCTCGGTCGTATTGAAAATGGATTCTATCAAAATAGATTTCTTCCCAATTGTTCTTTGTAGAAATCAAGTCGCGTGGAGCTTTTTTGTGCCACATTGGCAGATTAAAGAGGACAAAATTCCCACTGAGCTCGCTATTAATGTTTTAATTAAATTCTTAGCAAAAATTATAGCTGCATTCGAAAAACCAAAACGGGGTGAAATGTTAATTGCAGCTGTTGTCTCACCAGATCCAGGAGAGGAACACTTAAATACTCAGAGTTAAAGATGGAAGGAAACATTTGGCCGGCAAATCTGAACAATACCCCGACTTGAGAGCACTTTTATATTTTTGACACTTTTGTGTTCATTAGCATGGGAATATTTTTCAGTTGAAACCCACTTGACGCTGTCTGTGGTGCTAAAAGCTCTCAGCACGCTCCACTAACCTGGTGTGTTCCAGTTCCATAAGAAGACCTCTTGTTGTCTGTCACTGACACCAACTCATAATCTTGTGACATATTGTGTTATTAGGGGCAGTTAGCATCTGTCACCAAATCTTGCAAACTTTTGGAGGACGGCTATAGAACCACAGATATTATGGTTTTAGGACAACATTAGATATGGAAATGGTCTGGCTGCGAAGGTTTGGGAGCTGCTTTCTGGACCCGATCACACAAGCTCTGTGCATCACACGGATGTGAACAGTGATAGGTCAGCTGTGTGCTGATGACCGTCAGTGACACAGTGAAGTCACGGTCCGCAGTCAGCGAATAGACACTAGAAATAAAAAAGATAGATGGCTATAAAGGCAAGTGTTCCTCCAGTATCTTTATTGTTTTCTGACCTCAGAGTTCAGCCTGTAGCTCTCTGGGGCAGAGCCTCTCTCTCCCAAAATCTCTGCGGCGTCTGTTGTTTTTGCTGTTTTTCATTTCTCTCTCTTTCAACCCTATGCATTTGTTCTATGCCTGTGATGCCTTGCCTCCCAGTCAGGACCCTGTCTCCATGGTGATGGGGTGTCCATGCCACTGCCTGGCATCGGCACTCCAGAGATTTGCTGTTTGTTGGGCTCGCTGCCAAGCCTGCCTCTTTTGCAGGTGCCAATGTGTTGAACACTGGAAAACTGCTAAATCCATGACTGGCACACAGTGGTGTTTACTGCTTTGTGGTGAATTTTACACCTGACTTCTGAATATGTTTGTCATCCAAATACAGAAAAAAAAACTTGGATATATTTTATCATATTTTGTAAAAATCCAGCATAGACTGTGTGGCTAGTTTGAATAAAAAGTAATTATATTAACATCATAATGCAAAGACTCCAAGACCAGATGTATGGATGCAACAGAATGTTATAGAATATAGTTTTGTCACTGTTCCATGCATGTGTTCGGAGTTGTGCTCAGCTGAATGCATTAAGGGTTTTTTTGTGAAAATGTAACATTATTAGTGTTGTAACATTGTCACGTCCTACTCAGCGATTATTTCATTATTCAGTTTTATGAATGAATTACAAATGGACCCATCGCCATTGAAGCTCTAGCTGCGATTATGATCAAGAGAATGGAATGCCTATGGTAAATGTCTCACTTTATACGACATGGATGTAATGTAATGCACGGCAGTATTGCCTCAGACATTGAGAGCACAGTGGCAGTTTAATGAAAGCAATATAAAGTCTATATTCTGTGTTTCTGTTCTCTCTGTGCTGAATGCTTCCCTAATAGGAATATAACAACATCTTAACACAGTGGCAACAATGACAAAGATTTTCACCACAGTGTAGATAAAAAGGGTGCGCTTGATGTTGACTCCATGACAGTCCTGTTCACAACCTCATTAACGCACGCACGACGGCTTTGCGCGCTGAAACAAACACTGTTTAATTCATCCGCCTTTGACTTGGCGCGAGGACCTTTGAATTGCTCCGCCGCCTCGCGTTATCCCTTCAGTGCATCCTCAGGGTCTCACCTGTCTCATGGTCTTTTTGCGTGATACGTTGCGTGCATCGGCTACCTCAGGTGACATGGAGAGGAAGAGAAGACAGTTTTCCTCTCGTTAAAATCCCACTTTCATTTCTCATATGGATGAAGATGACCTCAGTCTCTGTGACCCTTCCATCTGTTACTTACATGTCTGTCTCCCTGCCTTCTCTGTGTACTCTGTAGGCTCTTGCTACTGCCATCATCTGGCTGTGCATCAGATGAAACCTCTCTGTCTTCCTCCCTTCCTGTGCTGCATGTTTAGGGCTGTGCTGACATGATGCGATGTGAGACATCTTGGATTTCTTGGCTGTAAAGACATTTTACACAGAAAATGGGTTTACACATTGAGATGTTATTCTGCACAATGAGTCATATACTCTTTGAAATGTGTCCGTTTCTTTCTGTCAAACCGGATGTGGCATCTCTGAGAGGCATGCATCAGTATTCTCCCAATTATGAAACCTGTTCAAATACCTAACATTTGCTGCTTCTGAATTTCAATTCTGAAGATTTGCAGCTTATCTTTGTCTTATGCTGTAGTAAAGTAGGTGAGTTTATAATGAAAATAACCAGTATTTTTAAAACAAACCTATAGTAATCTCAATATGTATGTTAAATCAAAGTTCCGTTCCTAAAGGTAAAATCGTCAGGGAAAACATGGCGCTGCTGTATGTCTACTCTGTTGTGACAGTATGTTGAAAGGTGTGGGATAATGCTGCCTCTGTTGACACGAAAATTGGATTTGATCCTGTAATAGCAGATTATGAGGTTGGATTGCATACAATGACTGAATGCAGTTTTTGTCACCAAATAGCGATTGTTAGCAAAGGGTTGAAATGCCTTCCTCCGTCACCCATGGAGCAGCATTATGTGCTGTTCTCCTAGCTGTCTCATGCTGTCAAAACATGGCGCTGAGTCCAAACCCTAATGTCCCTGGAGGTGAAGGTCACAGGTTTGAATGTCTTTCAGCTACAATAAACAGCCACTGTTTGGCGTGGGCAGTGAAGAACTGGAATAAAAACAATGCCACATGTACAGAGGAAAGCTGTGTCGCATGTACAGGGAATAACAGCAGAATCAGGCTTTACGCCAAACAAAGAAATCAATCAGTGTCACTTTTTTATGAATAATAACATCGATAGTTTCACTATTTTCATGTTTGCCCGCAGCCTCGGTGTTGTATTAATCACCATCCTGCTCATTATTCAAATATCATTGCCAGTAATGTCATTGAAATCATGGCTGGCATTCATATAATCAAGTTCCTTCACCGCCATTATCATTATCTTTGCCAGCAACATTATTATCATCATCAATAATGTCATTATCGTCCTCACCATCACCCACAACATGAAGCTGTCTTTAAGGCTCCCTCTCACTCACTCACACAAAGAGATATACATGTCCACAAAAGGGTTGCGGCAGAGGACCCCCCCCACACACTCTGAATTCTAATCAGTAACACAGCCTCACCGCTCCCAGTCATGTATTTCCCAGGCTGGACATTTTCAGTCCAGTCAGTGCTCACCGTGGTTCTGACTGATGGTAATAACGTGACACGTGCCCTAGTTGCAGGTCCTAAGTGTGTCATGTGTTCACACTGGAAAATAGACGGAGCCGGTTCTACTAAAAAAGGTCACTTGGCATACGGAAATTGACTCAGCAGGGCACTGTGACTCCAGTCTGTTGGCTTCTCCATTGTTCTGTGCTGCGGTGATGTCTGTCACTGAAGCGGCCCAAACCACTTTTGAACCTGACGGCGGCGCAGCCCTCCCCTACCGCTGTCCACTGTGAGCGGCCCTTTAGGTGACAGCGCTGTCGGCGGGAAAGAAGGAGAGACGCACCTCTAGGATTTTGCGCGGTACACACACTTCTGCTTTTTGTGTGTGGAAATTTGATGTTTCCACAGCACAGGTGATGAAGACGTGCGTTCAAATGTGAGGTTTGGCTAAAAAACGAGTCTCTCGGCCGACGGGGAGTTTCACTGGGAAAAAAGGATCAAGTAGTCGAATCTCAGTCCGGTGGCAGGTACAGGCTAAGCACTGACTGTATATGTGCAGCATGTGTATTTATACGCACATCTGCGCGCTGCACGTATAGCATCTACATATGTACATGCCCACACATGAGCTCAAATGTCAACGGTCGGTCACCTTCATGTTGCCATCTCTTCGCTGCAAATTGACAGCTTCAAACTGTGAGCTGTTTTCCCTCTCCCTCGCTCTCTCTCACCCTCCTTCATCGTCACAGTGTGCGATAAGTCGCCTAAGCACCTCATTATGCATGTTGCAGCTCCACGCGCTTCATACTGTGACATGCTCAGACTGTTAATGGTAAAAGATAGTTTGTGTTGGAGGGTGGCGGTTTGTGGGTGGATAGTGATATCGGTGTTGGGGAGGGATGGAGGGAGGGGGGTCCTCCTCCATAAATCAAGTGTGTCAAATTACAAGATTGTGTTACATGATTAGCATCTACATAATGAGAGGAGTTCATTAGCCCCCTTTATTAGCTTTGATTGGGCTTTCCGGATGCCATGTCGGAAAAGCTTACAGAGTTTAGGTGCATATTTGTTTATTAAGGTGATGGATTTGGCAACTGCGTCTCAAGGGTGAAGGAGTGTGTGCACTTTGTGGTTCTTGGCATTGATTGGATGTGGTATCCGAGCAGATGTGTCCTATGCAGAGAGAAAACTGGTGTGAACTCGTGCACAAGTACGGCAAGGCTTTCGCGAAGAGGCGTGAGTGCACGCAGACGCACTTTAACATGTGAGCACCCACGTACGTAGCTGATGGTGTATTGTTCTTAACACACCCACACGCATGCACATCACATGTACCCTCCCCCAGCACACACACACACACACACACACACACACACACAACCTGCCCCCTCCTGTGAAGCATCTGCTCAGCTCTGAGTGTGTACTCACCTGCCCAGCATGCCAGCTCAATCCAGTGTTGCTAAATCCATTTAGTCCATATGGCTCTGCCACGTTGCTTCTTTAGTGTGTGCGTTGTGTGTGTCTGGCTTTTCCTCGCACATGACTATGCCTTGAAATGCTTCTCGGAGGGTCAGCCTCTCTAAAATGTCCCCGGGGATCACTCAGGATTTTCCTTGCACTCTTCAGCAAAGATTCCACATCTGTTTTATTCTCTCGTTTGTGCTTCCAGAGCCAAATTGCTACGGCACGTTGGGCGTGTGAGACACATGTTTCCTTTGGACAATTAAAGGTGTCGACTTTAACACGATTTATTTGCAGATATATGATGCGTGTGCTGTATTACACCCCTTGTGTCTCATTACTTCAAGTGAAGTTAGACTTAAGGAATGTATTTTTTAATAATATTAACATTTATGTTGCTATGTACCGATTAAATGGAAATTCTACTTTGCACTCTTAGTGGATTTGCTCCTGAATTCCCATATTTGTCCTTAACATGGATGAAAACCTAATTAGTATAATTTACAGCCTTGCTGCAGGGAATAGTCGAGTGAAATCCATCTTTGTATCCCGCAGGGACGCACTGTGGCTCTGTCGGTTAACAAACCCACAGAAAACAAGGGAAAGTCTTAAGTTTGTGTTTTATTGCGTGCTGATACCCATGTTGTATTTTGACTCACCACTGCAGCGCCATGTTTACAAGATATTTTGGTTTGTTTTGTTTGTGTCTGTTACTGTTTCAACACAGAAATATATTTCACACACACACACATACCCACGCATATTCCCTGAATGCTCTTTGGCCCTTTTCGCCCCTTTGTTTGTGTCTCTCTCTCGGTCTGTCAACATATCGTAAGTGTGGGATGAGGATGTGAAGTGGTAAGTTGCAAGGCATGACCCTTCCTTCGCCTCGCGCACACACACACACGCACACACAGATGCGCACACAAATACACACACAGCCTCTGCTTGTACCTTGCCTGTCCTATCCCAGCGGTACTGAGGTGCTATCTCTCTCTAACCTGTCAAGGTTGTCAGGTACTGATGGATGGCAAACAGATAGGGTGGAGGGAGAGACCGGAGCTCCAGGACATAAACAATGCTTCCTTCTGCATCCTGCCCTTGCTCTGTCTCAGCCTCCACACACAGCTGCTGCCTGTCGGTGTTGGAGGAAGGCTTGCGAACGCGCTCTCATTGAATAATAATGTAGTACTTCATCAGAACTGATCCTCGGCAGATCAGCTTTTGATTTACAGTGCCAATAAGAGATATTTTGTGTCTCCATTGCCGTGCCAAAGCATTTGTCCATTTAGAATTTCCTTTTAAAATGTTATTATGCAGAAGTTGGGCATACTGAAACCCATGCTGATAAAATGAGCAAAGCCAGACAATTGATTATTCATTGATGATTAATTGCAAGTTTTTACCGACTGCCACTAGTGACTCCTCTGAGTGAAATTATATCCTTTACTGATTTACATTAACAGGCATCATCAAACCAATCACACTCAACCCAATCAGGACAATCTAATTCATCACAGCGATGTGGGATTGAAAGGTGATTTGATTATTTAAGTTCCATTCGCAGAGAAATAAGAAGCACTGATCCATGAATTCAGGCTGAGATTTCCACTCCCTGTCCACGTCCAAGCCTCCTCCAGCCTGGTACATCCTGCAGGTTAGTTAACAGGAAGACAACCATTCTTGAAATCATGCAAAACATCTTAAAGGTTTTGTCTCTAATAGACAGAAAACACGAGGATATGAAGAGGAATGTAAAGGTGTCTGTGTGTGTGAGTGTGTGTGTTGATGCATTACAACAAGCCCAGTGTTTCTCCATTCAAAACAGTGGAGATGTACGCCTTCTGCTTTCGTACAAATGGGACGGGACGTCGAGAAGCTCACCTGGAGATTTATCACGGCCGTTATTTACGGGGACGAGCCTCTCCTCGGAGGTCAACGTGCGCTGCATGTTTGAAATGTAATTATGTGGCGATTGGTGATGTGTGGATGCGGATGTGGCAATTTATGGGCGACTCAGTTCTAATGGACGGCAACCGAGCCATTCCATCGGGTCCAGAACCACAGCGCCCCCCCCGCCTCTCCCACGGTGCGCGCACTCACACACACACAAACACACACACACACACACACACTCACTCCAAGGCCCTAGCACAGATTAGAATAAACGAAAGATGACGCACTGAGGTTGAGGCGATGAGTACATGGCCCAGGACAAGGAGAGGGCAGCACAGGTACTCTGTATGTGACTGATCTCCCAGCTGATACTGCCTATCTGACTCAGGGTTAATGGTATAGATTTGAAGCTAATAAAAGCTTCACAGCTTCACCAATGGCTGTTTTAGGTGGAGAGTGAGGCCACTTGAGCAACAATATTGCAGCTACCCTCTGCTTCAATATCACACATGTTGGTATTTGTGAGGGTGGACAGGGATTAGTTTTTCAGTTTTCATTTTACCTGAGGTGTGTTAAACCTGAAAAACAAGCTACGGAACAGCCATTCAGCCTTTTGCTTATAATGTCACGTAGCTCGAGAGCTTCAAGGTCACTCGCTGGGTATCACATGAGGACCAATTCAGCGTGCTGAAAGGGCGCCGGCCTAGCTGGGATTGTTTTCCTGTGGACATAATTAACTGCGAATAGAGATTAGGATTATTTCATTTAGGTAATCTGGCCCAGGAGTCCCCAGCCAGCAGTGGTCGGGAGAGATAGAGGAGGATAAATTGGTAATGTCTTATAATGAGCAGCTACAACAGGCATGCTTTGGCCCCAACCAGACAAATAACCATGCAGTCGCCCCATTGCCTTCTCCCTCCATTGTGACAGGGCCCGGAATGGGAAATCATTTTTCCATTTATTTTTTAATCATTTTCTCAATTTCCCCCTCCCTACCGTCCATGCAGAAAGTAATTTAATCTGTGGGCCACTTCAAAAGACACATTTTTGTGCGCATGCTCACATCTCGCCAAATAACACACACACACGTCGGACTTGGATGCCCATGCACACGCCGACGCACGTCTCTCCCTTCCTTGAGGGCACGGTGTCATTTCGGTGAGATGCGCCGTTAAGCTGCTTCCTCATTCTAATACTAAATGTTATTATTTACTGTAGCTATGTGTTATCCCTAGAAGTGGCACCGGTGCTCAAGTGATGAGCTGAAAAGAGGTGGAGACAAAACACAGCTATTTTTGGTTTCATATCTGGGAACCATCATGTCGGAAGGTGTTCCACCTCAGCTGTGGCACAGACGGCATTTGCTTGTTGTCACCTACAAAAGAGTTAGCATAAAAGTATGCCGCTTAAAGAACAACAACAAAAATCCTTTGAACTACATCAGGCTTCCAGACTGTGCTTTTTTTTTTTGTTGTTTTTCGTGAAGCCTCAGTTGACACCAGCTTTGCAGTGCACACAAGCTTAACAGTTTGCCTGCATTCAAAGCACAGCAGCAAATCCCGTCCATAAGTATACGTTTTCTCTCCCCAGCAATCACAGTGGATAGGTGTGTGTCTGCCTGCCACCAAACACTGGGTTGCTTGCGAATCTACAGAGCCTGAAGATTTTTGTTTACCCTATTTAGGCTAGCTAGCAGTAAAGACAATAAACAATAACCAATGATGAGCAGTGCCCCTATAATTTTCTAAATGTATCTACGTATGAAGCAGACTTCCATGGGCTAAATCATTTCTGCTGACAAATAATAAAGGAGAGGTGGGGGATCGTAGGCGCTGGCCCATAAATATTTAAGGACTGGAGGATTATTACAGAGTTGGGTTTTATGGGAAGCCCAGACTCTGATTGTAGTGGCTTGGAGGGATTGTGAATGTGTGCCTTTGCTTGCATTTGTGCTGCCCGAGGTGTCACGCCTCATACATTTTGCCAACTTATTTGTGTTTATGATTTTGTTTATTCTTTTTATGATCTGTTCAGACAACCCGTCCGACGACACAGAAAGACCTCACTGTCTGTGTGATGCGTTCATGTCTGTCAAGAAGCCCCCTCTTTGTTGTTATTGATGGCATTTCCTCTCAAGTCTCTTCATAACTGTGACCCCAGAGAGCGTCACTGTTTTGGTACATGGCAGGGTGACTGTGTGGCTGTTTTATTTGTTGTTGCTTCATTAGCTAAGGAGCACCTTTATCTGGAATTATAAGCATATCTTTTTGATGAAACAATAAGAATGTATGTTTATCTATATATCTAAATCCATTTTAGTGAGGAATCCCAGCATGCCATCTGCAGTCTCCTTTCTCATTCAGCCCACTGACCCTCAGCCACTCCCCAGCGGCGCCAGCCAGCTCTTTGCCTTCCTCCTGGCTTCTATTGCTTGGTGGATGAGGAAAAATGACTGTGACATTAGCTATCGATTCCACATTAACGCATCGGGCTCCAACGCTGCCCCAGACACATTGATTTCTATTTTGGTTGTCACTGGAGAACACAAAAAAGGTGAGGCCTGTGCAGCTTTGAAAAATGGATAGGGTGTCCTTTTTTAAATGGCTACCAGTTTACAATTCGGTATTTTCCCAGAGCTGTAGGCGTCCTGCATGGTCAAACTTTACGTACGCATGTAACAGGGGGGATGGGGTCAAATCCTTGGCATGGTGTTTGCCCTCAACAGCATGGATAGAAGTCTGTGCACCAGAAATCACTGAATGGAAATGATTTTTGAATTTCCAGAGGCGTGCTGTTGTCATTGCTGGCTAAGACATCAGAAACCTCCGTTCTAAAGAGCATCGGGTTATTTGTTGAAAATTCACAAAAGCAGACTAGGTTCAATAATAGCCCCTGGACCTCAGCCATATTTTGACTAGCCCCGAATAATATGCCACCCTTCAGCTGTGAAAATCTTTTTGCATATGTTGACATAATTAGCCAACACTATACAAATGAGTTGTGTAGCTGCTGCTGTAGTATCATGGTCTTTGTTCAGCATCTGGCCGGTGGTGCAGAGGGACGCCTGCACACAGGATAATGGGGCTGATGGCAGGTGGCAATTTGTGCCGGGCATGTGAAAGGCTTTCTCTCTCATGGTTGGCGGACGCATGGTCACGCCAGGGTGGACACATGACAATATGCCAGGCAGCAGAGTCCAGCGCTACCAGCCAGTCGCTTGGTCAGCTCAGCGATTGGTCGGTGTGCTGGTGACTTGGCAGCCTGAACACCACAGGGCAAACAGTCAGAGTGTAGGTAGCTAATTACATTTCCTACTTTTCCTTCCTTTTGTGGTTCTTTGAATAAACAGGATACAGCATGGTATTTGTACTGTTTTGCTGTACAGAACCAGTGCAGTGTGATATAACAAAATCCAAAATCACAATATTTTTGGCTAAATACCTTTATTTATACTGTGACTGCATTGCAGGCTTGACTACTGGAGCTGTCCCACAATATTTACTCATTAAGATTCTTCAAAAATAATTACCGGCTATGTGGAGATAATAACAAAGTGTGAAAAGGCAAATAATGAAACAGCATAAGCAGTCTTCAAACTACTCACATCACTTGACTGTATTATAGCCTTTAAAGGCAGGAAAAGACATCAATTATGCCATAACACAGTATAATAATGTATCCTGAATCTGACATGATATCTAGCTTATTGATATTATTATATTAAGACAATATCACTGTATTACTCTGCTCGCATATACAGTTAGAGTCAGTTACTGCAGAGTGAACATCTTTGTGTGTCTGATGTTTGATTTAATGCTAATTACAAACACAGTGGTAACACTCAACCACCCCGTCCTGTGGTCCAGACTGAATTTGTGCTCTGTCGTCACATGTTTACTCTGTTCCCTTAGAGTTAGCGACACTTGTAATCCTAGCAGCACCTTTTTATGCATTTCATTTCACTTTACACCAATTTTCACGCAACCAGTTTTATCGCTTAGCTGGCTGTGAACCACATTGTTCTGGCAAAGTGGCAGAAATGCAGCTGGCTTGTATGAGCCGATCGCTGAACGCTCCGTATTTTTCTGTATGCAGACACAAATTCCCATAACAGAAAGAAATGAGGTGCCTCTCCAGAGCATCTACATATATCACAGCTGACATACCAGGGAGCTGTGACAGATGAAGGTGACAGTGAATACCTCCCATCACATCTTATATGCGTGCATATTTGTTGATAGATGTGTCCGACATACCCAAAGCATTAAACCAATTACATTTGAGTTCAGATCATTTTACTACTCATGCCTGGCTATCACTTGCAAAGGAATATTACAGTGCACCTTAAGAGGAGTTAATTTTTGGTTTTCAATGTGTCAAGAGTACAGTTTTGAACCTCCGGGGCATTGTTGACATTGTGTTTATCCGTGTGTGTAAAGAAGAAAGGGGTGTGCGCAAAAGTAAGAGATTGATGACTAAAACTCGGAGTGCTTACTCACAAAGCTTCCCCCGGCCATCGCTTGTTCCTGAAGCTGCCCTCCCAGTTAGTCACGTCAAGACAACTAAGTGTCAGACGACAGCTGAGCAGTCGTGATTGATATGTTCAAACGCCACGTGTGTGTCTTTATAAAGGAAGGAAGGAAAACATTCAGACGTTGAACAAGACGAACAACAAGATCGTATGTATAAGGACCGAAGGATATCTTTCTTATTCTACACATACTTACACTTCCTGTCCCTCACCTTTTCCTGCTGTCCCCTCACTGACAAGTGGTTCTTGAATCTGCCTTTCTGCTCTTGCATGAAATTTCAGTTCAAAGATAGCTGCATACCCCTCAGTGCATGCTCCTAACCTCACCTGCTGTACGTCTGAATCATATCTTTGCGACGCAGAATAAACTCAATCGCGCCATCTACCTCACAGTCGTTGTCGAGCGGTTACTGTTTCTTGAAAGCTGACAGTTGGCTCCATTCCTGAAGGTCCGGCTTTTTTTTCCTGCACTGAGAAGCTCACAGGCTGTGATTTTTACTTTTATCCTGCTGATGAAACAGGTGTATTTTTTTTACAGAGGATGTTGTTTTTTTTTCTTTTCTCAAAAGGTGCTGCTTGCCTACAGGGCTGACACAGTAGATTCAGAAGAGAACATAACAGAACCCCTCATACTGTGCAGACAAAGTGCAGACCCACTGTTTGACAAATGTGAAAGCAATGTCTAAACGTCATATAGTCAGAATGCACTGCTATTAAAAAGCGCATACGTGTTCGCACACGTGTTCTAACAGTGCACGCAGACTCTGCACATAGTGTTGATGTCAGTTGATGAGAATATACATGTTGATTGCTTCCACGTTCTTAAACACCGGACATATAGCAGCACAGTGAACCATTAATTGTTTACGGCCTGATCCTATATAATCTAATCTATTATTAGGCCGAGTCTACGTGCTCATGGAGTCAGCTCGGTTGTCAGGGAAATATGGGCTCTGTGGAGTGTATTGTTCTGCTGCCATCTCAGTGTCAAGCCATTAAATGCATCGGAGTGCATCCCAGGGACAAGCCGGAGGTCCAGTGCGAAATCAGGAGGAAGTACTGCGGCTCAAGAGTGGGGTGAAGCAACATGCAGATACGTGGAGATAGCGGGGGTGGTGAATGTGAGGTCTCTGGCTGATCCAGATCTGTGAGTTAAGTTGAGCCTTGGTGAGGAGTCAGAGGGGATGCTGGGAGGACATTGCAGTGTTTCACTGAGACATAGCTGCACAGGGATATCCACAGCAACAGCTTTAGGACTGTGTGGTAGAATAAATCTGAGGGGAGAGCAGCGAGAGTGAAAGGAGGGCTACTTGTCATTCCTCATTCAACAATTGGTGCATCTCTGTACACGTCACTGTCACAGCATTAACCTTTATCCTGGACATGGAACATAGAGTTAGAGTTTCGACATATTCTTGTTGTTGCTATGTCCATAACAGTATTCACAGTATTATATTAAACTCCAGACACACCAGTGGCTTTACAGTGATCTCTGCAGAAGAAGGGTGAATACAAAGATGCTCCAGAGTAGGTTAGCTTTCTGATTGTCCCCCACCCCGTCCTCGACATGCTGGTTGAGCAGCACAGTACTGACATCGACTGACATCAAGCTCGACTGTGCTGTGGACATCAGTGGACTCACCAGTCACACTTAGAATTGCTTTTCTGTAACTTCTGGCGCAGCGCAATTTTTAACTTGACTCGTAATTTGCATTCATTTTGCACACTTTGCTGCAATTTGCACACTTTCACAGCCTGCATATGCACGCGCATGGTAGAAATGGCACACTTGTTTACTTTTATGTTGGCGCTATTCTTTGTACTGTCTTCTATCTGTCTAGAGCTTTCATGAGGAAAATGGTTTACCTGAGAAAATTCGTTTATTCACCTCCCCCATCAGTGACGGCCTCTCCCTGCATTTTATCATTCTCCGCTTCTCTGTCCAGCTCTTCCTTTCTCCATCTTTCATCCCAACTCTGTATCTTCTCCGTTCTCCTGATTTCCTTTGAAATTTCCCCATCTCACAGCTCATTTGGTTGTACACGCAGGGCTAAATGTGATCAGGTGCTGAATTCATTTACTGCCTTATATCTGGGGACTGTATGGTGTTGGCGCTTTTAAGCTCGGCTGATGAAAAGATATGAGTTTATGGACGGGATGTTCATAGAATTGCATGATAATATAAGAAGAAATGGGCAGATAAATGGGGAAGGAAAGGAAAGGGAAAAAATATACAAGGCTGCCAGAGAAATGGAAGTACTCGTGTTTTTGTGCCATAGAGACAGGGAGATGTGGGAGGAGAGAGGGAGTCATGGGTGAAAATGCTCGGGATCCACTGCTAAGAGAGGAGGAGAGATGGCGAGAATGCAGAGAGAGCTATAGAGCAAGAGCAATGATGATTTTGGTGATGATGATGCATCCACAGCACAGCTGATAAAAAGAGAAAGAGAGAAATGGATGGGGAGAACGCGGGAAGAGAGGAAATGTCCGCACAATTACTGTGGCTGCCAGAAAGAGGCTAATCAAATGGCACTTGGCACAGCGGGCCTCTGCTCCATGCAGCTGGTGGAGGAGGGAGAGAATGGGCTTTGACAGCAGGGAGAAAGATGGGAGGGCAGAAGTGAGGGCTGCAGAGGAGAGGTTGCAGGGATGCAAAGGGAACCAGCTTGAAGGGATTTGAGATGCGGGGAATGCTGTGTAAAGGCCAAGGAAAGGGGGAAGATGGTGCACTGTAGAGAATGGGACGCAGAAGTAGACGTGTTAATCCTTGTGAATATGGAGAGTGGAAGGGGGAGAAGATGGAGGGATGCTGGCATGGCAGCAGCTTGTCAGAGAGAGTGAATCAACTTGGGTGGGGGAGTAGGAGATGCCATGCCACAACTCCTGCACGCTGTATCAGCATTTAAGCCATTTGAAACATATATTTCTCCTTCCTGTACTTCAAGTTGCTGTTTGTAATAAGAACTCTTAAGGCTGATGTGTCTTGGTAGACGAGGTTACAGCACTTTGCCCATGGCCACATGGTGGCAACACCAGCTGCCGACCTTTGCTGCATGTCGCACGCTCTCTGTTCTGTCTTCCGCTGTCACGTGAAGCCACATGCAGCCCAATACATTAAGAAAAACAAATCAGTATTTGTATGTTGTCTGTTGAAGCAAAAGAAAAGCAGCATGTCACGTGAAAATATTACAAAGAAGTTTCCTTCCTTACTCCGTGTTTCATTTCCCAGGCAGCGTAACTCTATGCTTTGCAGCTTGTGCTAGTACAGTGTTAGCACTGCGGATGCTCTGTGAGCGCGCGTGTGTTTATCTGTGCGACTGAGTCAATCACGAGAGCGCAGTTTAATAGAATGAAGAGAAAGCTTAGGCAATCAAAGCCGAGAGAGAATCTTTGCTGGCACTCGGCAGCAACAAGATGGCCAGTCAATGCTAATTTCAATAACTCTTTAATTATTGGTGTCAGAGCTCCTTTGGATCATTTTGCGCTGTGTGAGCAAGCAAGACAGAGAAGAGAGGGGAGGAGGAGAGCCAGCGAGATAGGGATTCTCAGTACTGAAATATTAATGAAATATGAATGACGGGAGAGACAGGAGGTGAGGGGAGCGGGTGCTGGAGATGGGGCAGGTGGGGAGTGGCAGTGATGGAAACGTCTCTTCTGTAATATTGATGCTGCGAGTTTGGTTTTAGGCGGAACTTTGGTTGGGAGGGAGGGAAAAGAGGTGGAAGTTTAACATCTTTCTCACGAACACACGTTACCTCTCTCACTGTATCTCATCTCAGCTCCCAAATGAACTCGGGTTTCAATTTTAAAAGAAAAAGAAATCTTTCTTTCCCTGTTTAACATTTCCCTCCTCCTCTGTGAAGCTCTTCCACCCCTCCTGCACTGTGGAGGATACCACACGTCATGGCACTGTCTCTTCCCGCCCCTGCTCCTCTGCTGTGTTTGGATCTGAGAGGTATACACTTGTGGTTGTTGACACAGCGCGGGTCCATCCATCACACTTCACATTTTGCACAACCCCAGCTGCAAACAAGTGTTTACCGCATACACTATGCTTTTCCCCACAATACATTATGTGGTTAACTAATGAAGAGACGAGCCGTTCATTAGAGGCTCAGGCTGTGCTTCATTGCTCCGTCCAGAACAGCTTGACTCAGGCTTTAGACAGTTAAATCATAATCATTTGAGTACATGTGATTGGCCTCCTCCCTGACCCCTCCCAGCCAGGCAAACAACAAGAAACCAAGCTCGGTGCAAATCTCCATTTGTTCCATTCTCTGACTGAGAAGAGGAACATGTTAGCATACTATGGAGCAGCAGATGAGTGGGATGTTTCCTATAAACACCGCCAGTCTGGTCCTTGTTGTCAGGGAGCATTAACATTTGTTGGCTTTGCGGGGCAGTCTGATTTGTATTTTGAGGCGAACATACGGAAGTTTTACTTATCGCTCGCTAAAAACAGACTAACAGCCAACTAACAGTTGTACCAATCCAAATCCTGTGATCAGTTACAACAGTACCATCATATGGAAGAAATACTGCAAATGTAGGCATCTTGTCATTTTGTTTTTTTCTTTGTCCCGAATGGGATCATGAAGTTTCTTTAAACCTGATTGCCACTACATGTTGATTGTTCTCATGGACTTAAGACAAGCTAAGTTGACAGTTATGAAAACAACTCGTGTAATTAAGGAAAATTATGGGTTTAACAATGTGAGAGCCGCTTTTTTTCAAACAAGCACCTGCTGAACAAAATGGTATTTTCTGAACTCTAAATGACTGACTTTTCCACAGATTGTTTCCCCGATTCATCACTGAATTCATAAATTAGTGCCAAGTGTTAAACACATGTAATTTAATCTAGAGCAAAGTATAACACAACAACAATAAAGTCATATAATTTAATTGCAGGCCTCTAAAAAGCTTTATAAAACCTACTTTACAAGATAATTATATTGACTTGGCAGCGTGTGTCTCTGTATTTTTATTTTAAGAGCAGTGACAGAAGATAACATCTTTATCTGAGGCCACTTCTATAATGTTCACTACAACAAACTCATATATGAAATCAAAACAACATGCTGTTCATTAAAAACAAGGTAAATGCAATGCTGTTTTGACAGAAGTGCTGCATGCGACTACATTTTGCCCAGAAATATCACATGAACTTTCGCATATTACACGGCGATAGACTGTCACTGTCTCTCCGCTGTAAACAATGGCTGAAGTTGTCACAATACACCCCGCGGTGTCAAAAGTACCTTATCTTTTTAGTCCTTCATTCAAGGTTAGCTAGCTGAGCCTCGGGGAACACTTCAGATGTCTACGGCGTAAAGAGTTGTGACATTGACACAGGAGTCACAGCGGAGTCACGTCTCCTACATTTGACAAGGTTGTGATGAGGCTGCCATCATATTAAGGGAAAAGGCAGAACGTGCAGCGCAGTTGTCAATGCAAAGCGAGCCTGGGCGGGAAGAAGTCTTCTGTTTTTTGCGGATTTTTACACTTAGAAAGAAACTCCACAGTCTCTCTAAATACCCACAGGCCTGGGGGAACGCACACACACTGCAGCACACGCACAATAAAAACACCCACGCACGCTCGCTCGGCGGCTGCCCACACTACTGCACAGATGAAGCACGTGTGTGTGTGTGCGCGCACGCGCGTGTGGTTTCACTGAAGCAGCAATACTCTTCTAAGCCACAGATAGTCCGGGAGAGACAGGGCCCAATGTCTAATTAACTTACTGCCTTCAGAGGATGTGTGTGTGTCCTTAAATCCAAGGCAAATGATGACCACTGGGGAGACGGAAGGGAGGGGGTGAGAGAGAGCAGGAGAGGGGTGGGGGGGGTGGTTGCAGTGATGCAGCGAAAGAGGGTGCTGGGACATGGAGAGTACAGAGATAATGTGCAGTAAAGGAGCTGCAGCTGTGCTTTAAATGCAGGCCCCACGTCTCAACACAGTAAAGTAAACATGGTTGCTTCCTGCGAATGAAAGCTGCGAAAGAAAGAGCTATTGAGATAAGAAATACAGTTAGCTCCAATCTTTTTACCGACTATGGTGATTTTGTTTTCAGTGTCAGCAGCTACGTGAGAAGGAAAATCCCTGTGCACTCCACGCAGATTTATAGCGAGCGATAGAAGGACCCCTGCTCCTCCACAGGCTGAATTCTGTTTAGCTGTTGCAGACATGGAAACCTGCGGCAAACATTTCTGGGGAGAACACCGCGATGTGAGCGCTGCATGCTATGCAAACACCTGATGGGTATATTCTGAACTGAACTTCCCCGTGATGCCGCATCTCACAGTGTTTGTGTGCAGAGCTGTTTTCAGTCAAAAGCAAGGCGGAGTAAGTGTTGACGACTAGTTTGACGGCTAAAATCTGCGTGAGATTGAGAATTAAACTGGCCAAGACACAGCAGACAGGCAGGAAGACACGGAGAGGCAGGGGCAGAGGGAGGCAGTGAATTAGAGTCTTTAATTAGACCAGACATAGAGCGCTGTCTGTGTGTATCACACAGGGTAGGCCTAAAGGGAGGAGTATGTAGGGAAAGTCACTTTCAAGCTCCACTAATATAATGGGGCCCTCCTGGGACCAAGCAGTGTGTGTGTGTGTGTGTGTGTGGATTTATTTCTATGTGTTCTCATCTCAACAGTGATCTCTCCATGTTCTACCTGTTTCAAGGTTGGTTCATCGAGCTGAAGTCGTCACTGTAGTCCATTTAGGTCTGTGTGTGACTTTTTGCCATTATCGTCCTCAGCAGCAGCACAGGCGCTCCCAAATCGAGGCTCTTGCTAAGCCTGGTGTTATATCAGTCTTGTGTGGCTAAGCAGGCTGTTCAGTGAGTTGTGAAATTGAAATGCGGCCTTGGTTATTAGACAAACAGCCCATCACCCGTACTGCTAGTTCACTGTCAATAGCCACTGTAGCGTCAGCTAACAACACAACTCATTTGTTGATTAAGAAGAGCCGCGCATGTTGTGTATGCTTATGTGTACACGTGCGCTGATGCAAGTTTATGACTGTGTGTGTGTGTGCGCGCGCGCGCGAGCTTGCACTTGGGTGCCATTCGCATATACATCACTGAAGCTACATGAGTGTGAAATATTAATCCTTAGCAGCAGTACAAATGGAAACACGACTTCTGGTTAAATATTCCATTTGGATCCATTAACCCGCTGACAGAGATATACAAATATGAATTTACTGTACAGTTTGTACACACAGCCTACAGGGCTTCACTATATCAAAAGAACAGTGGTACGCACCAGTTCAAAGGAAAAGTAAACTTTTTAGTTAGGGAAACTGAGCTACTCTTTGATTTCTGTCAGTCTCATTTCACATCTGTTCGAGTGCTACATACTTCAAAACTCTAATCACGCACTTTGATTTCTTTAGTTAAGATCCGTACAAGAGGTAACCCATGTGACACAGGCGCTGTTTGACAAACTGAATGAAGTGTGTGTTTGTGTGGTTGAAAAATGACAAGTGGATAAACAACCACATTTGTTCATGTTTGATCGTGCTGAGGTGGATGGAAGCCAGTCTGCTTTAGGGGTGCAATGAGGTCACCTACCTTAAACCAAGTTGGGGAACAGCCAGAGGCAAAATGTTAATCATGATGGTTTGGAGAAATCCTGATGTGCTGGTAACGTTCCAGAGCAAGTACTGTGGTCTGACAATACTGAGCCTCACTGCAGGCTGTGCTGAAAGAGCTTTGCAGAGCCAGTATCTCCACGTACAGACAAACACACTTTGTAAGAACCAAAGCTGCAGTAGGGGAGTAACTGAGCAGCATCCCTCAGCATGACGCACTTCTCCACTGACTGCACGTCTTACCCTGACACTAATTTAAAAAACACTGAGGAGGGACGCGTCCCAGAAGGATGTTCTGAAGAGAGAAACACCAGTGCAAACACAAGTGAGACATGATAAACACTCACATGTCATAATTATCTGGATTCAAATAAGTTTACTTAAAATGCATCTGTAAGGAAGAAACCCCAGTAGGGTCATTGGAGGTAACTGTCCATTTTATCAATTCATTTACTGTTTTTCTTCAGTTTTTCCAGTTTAAAAGTTTTTCTGTTCTGGTTGACCTTGGATCTGTGGAGGTAACAGTGAGAACAGTCAGTCTGCTCCTGTTGCATTTGGTCAAATACATTTCTGTTAATGTAACTTGTGGTGTTGGTTTTGGTTTGGAGCAGTGTCAGCTTGTGTTCTAGTCTCCTCATCACTCCTCTCCACCCCTGACAACAGCCATCCTTGAACACTGAATTGACACTGGCACCATTCATTCATTAATCACTAACACTCAAAGCAGCCACTTTACCTAAACGCAACTCTCATGTAGCACGAGTCCGCATTTTAGCATTAACTTTCTGCTGATGACGCCTTTATGATGGGCGCCAATGATTTTCAAAACAGCAAGTTAATTTTTCTTTTTTAAGTAATTACTACTACTGCTGTGTTTCCTTTTTCCTCCCACCCAAAATTATGCTACAAGCTGCTGTCTTTGTATTTTTTAAAAAAGTGCAGGATGTTGTAGTGTGACCTGCAAGCCTGTAAAGTAAAATACACAAATGTGTACTTCCACCGGTAAAGCTGAAAAAGGAATTCCTGCATTCCGCTGTGCAGCTTGTATAAAACAACCGGGGTACTGCTGCGGTGAGTCTCCAGACATGCGTCCTTCACAGTGTGCTCCACCAAAGGAGACAGAAAGGTGTTTCTCTTTCTCTTTTCCTACTTAGATAGACTTTGCATTTGAAGAATTGAACCAGCAGTTTCACTGTACAGTCAGCGTACAGTTTAAAATAGCTAATCCAGATGCTGGTAGCTGCTTATTTAAAAGAAACACCTTTTGTTTGTAACGATTGTGGAAAGTCACACTTAGAAGTTGACCTTGGAGGAAGTGTTGGACCTTTCACAACCCAATTGCTTCCTCTCTTGTTTTGTATTTACTGTGAATTCCACATAACCTTTTAAGATGTTGATTTTCATGAGCCTTTTGATCTAAAACCCTGACAAAAAAACGCCATCTACTCTTCCGTAATCTAATATCGAGAAGCAGCTATCTCACCAGCTCAATGCTTCTTCCTTACTGCACGCCATATGGGCCGATTCGAGTTGTTACATTCATCATTGACAAGCCTCCAGAGGGAAAGGTTAGCATTTAGCAAAAGGGTTTCCAATACATCAGCAGATTAAATCCCCTATAAGCTTCTGTGTTGTGCTGATAATTTTACATTCACCTTCAAATATCAGTGGAAATATTGATCAGGTGTGAAAGTTTAAAAAAAAAGTTTCAACAAGTTTGGCTTGGGTGTCTGCATATATTGTATATTTCACTTCAACCTACACTCACTGACTCATTCAAACATTTTGAGTTTTTTTATTTTTTTTATTTATTTATTTTTTTACTTATGGCCTTCATTAGAATTCAGTTGGAGTCATGGAGGGGTACAAGCTGCTTCGGGGGAGGGAGTGTGTTGTCGAAAGGCTTCCCAGATGCCTGTGGTATGTGTTACAATGCAGTTTTGACATGTCACCCTTATTTGTTTAATAGTTTAGAAGTTGTCAGACACACTACGCCAAATCCTCCTTTCCTTGCCTCACACCGAACCCTCTGCTTGTCTACCAGCAGCCATGTTTTCCAGCTCCTCTGTGGGCAGCTACACAGTTTTTCAATACTGGGTTCAAGAGGTCAAACGCCGTTAGCAGCAAGTTTCGCTCATTAAAACTCTGACTGAATGCCTTATTAGTGGTTCAACATGCTGGATTAGCTGTTGCCTCTCTCAACATTGGCATTTACTCAAATTTGACCTCAACTTGGGTTGTTTTTGCATTCTGTATGTGTGTGTGTGAGTGTGTGTGTGTTCCCAAGGTGTCAGTCTTACCCTCTGCAGCATTGTCATGGTTACAGTTCTTTCCCAATTAGGAATTTTCTTTGGACTGTACTCTCTGTCACTGCGCTTTCCATAGATGAACTTAACAGGGGGTGGTGCACACTATTCCCCTTGAGTGCCCCCCCCATTTAGGTATCTGTGGCTGGAGTTACCACTACTGGGAACTGAATCTTTGCCTGTGTGTGGCAGGCATCACTGGAGGGAAGTGAGGAGAGGATAATTGTCTTGTCTTGTCTGTGTTCTGTCACATACAGATCATCAATAACTAAGCGTCCCCTGAAGAAATCAGGCCAGATTTTTTTTTTTCTTTTGTCAGAGATGATGTTTTCCTCATTGCAAAGAAGAGGCTAGGCACAGCCACGCGCACACACACACACTAAACGCGGCTCTGCCAGCGATGACATTACCTTATTAAGTAAAACAGTTTATAATGGATAATTCTTCAGGCAATTTGCCAGGGATTCTCATATAATTAAAAGAACCTACATAAAATAACACTGGGCACCCTTCCAAGCCAACGCCACGTTGTTTGTCATTTTCTCTTTGCTTTATTGACAGTAATCTGTGATAAACTGTGCGAGCATGTGCTTTCATTAAATTTGATGTGGATTCGTCTTGAAGCAGTCAGCGTACGTTTTAATACAGCCATAACCTGTTTCTTTAAAGCTAGCTGTGGTCATAGTTGCGTTGGTCTGCGCGTGCTGGCCTCATCGCACGTCCTCAGAAATGAACGCTAAGCTTACGCAAGCTGTTTTTTTCTTCAGCAAGCCACGACCTCATGGGTTAACAAACAGGAGATAACAAAGATGTGTCCCTTTGTTTATTATTAACACCATACCAGTCAGGATGACCATAGGGTGTCATTTCTCTGGTGCATGGACTACTATGCTAAGTTTACCACACAGCTGGCTGCCTTTGGTGTATCTCTGGCCTACTTGCAGACCGTATGCTTTTGTGGTAGTTATTTATAAAAGTGTGTTTGTGGAAATATGCAAATGGATTTGGGCGCTCTGTGAGAAATGTCTTTATAGTTCAATATAGAGTTAATGAGCCAAGTCCAACCAAGGCTCACTGAAGTCACAGAAAGAAAAAAAAATCCATACCACTGTATATCACATGACTTCATCCATGTTACTGAGGTAACGGTATGCAGACATTAGCGTGATCATGGCTGCAGAGAACTTTGTGCAGGAAATTCTTGTGCAAAACAGAAAAACAAAAAATGCACCATGCATGGGTTCGGTTTTTACTTTTTAAAGTTTTACTTTTCTCATTCTAACATTGGGACTGCAACAAAAATGTGTTGTCGGTTTCGCACTATTATGAAAACTAATCTAACTTCTCCTACATATGTATGATGCGATGTGTACCATATGTAAGATGTGTGGGCACGTGCAAATTGTCGACTGTGGGGGGGTCGAATAAAGGCCATGTTCTTGCTCCTAATAGGACTTGTTATATACTTTGCCTGTCTTGCAGTCAGCTCCCCGTTGGCTAAGGAGCCCGCCATTCAGGAGCACGCGAGTCTATCGTTAGTGTCAGTTTACTTGACATTTTCTTTGTGTCCCGGTTGAGCCTGGAGACTGAACAGCCCTCTACTGTGATAATGGTCACCTGCCAGACACCCACAGTAGGAGAGAAAAGAAATGACTGAGGAAAAATGAACAAGGAGAAAGTGGAAGAAAGAGTGCAAATCAGAGAGAGAGAGGTGGAGTGGAGTCAAGAGGCTGCTGCCATGGTGTCTGAAATTGCAGTTACAAAATGGATTGTTTCCAAGGCGACAGACAATTAAGGGCAACTTTTTTTTTTTATCCCTATTAAATCTTATACTACCTCAAGATATCCTCAAAAACATCCGTGCCAGAAACATAAGACAGACAGAAATTGTCTCATTGGAATGACAGTGTGTGCGAGAGTAAATAAAGGTCAACCCAGAGTGCCACCTTGCCCCTTAACACAATGCTGACACGGGCCAACTCAAGACACACCTTGTTTTCAGGGTCATGTCAGGGTCACGTGACCCAACTTACAGCATCAGTCTATCAGTGGAGAACAGATTTAGTATGCAAATCACGCTTGATTCTGTCCGGACCAGCTCTATGGAAAAATTTACCTTCTTTTTTTTTTTTTTCTTTGCCACCTGCACGCTCCTCCGGCGACCTTCAAATACTGTCAATCAAAGCAACGGCATAAGGGATTAAATTAAAACGATCTGTGCACTCTTAATGTGACCTGCAGCTACATTTAAAGGTGGAGGAGCAAAAAGAATCTAATCAAGTGTCATTATGCCAAGGGCTCTTAAAATGCATGTCCTTCGTCTGCACGCTTAGTCATGGTTTCGAATAAAGTGTGTGGACACCTTGTAAACATAAATGTCACTAATAAAGTTGAAGTGGAAGTGAAGACACGCACGCAGTGTACAGGGAAATTCTATAGCACTATTTAGTGCGTATGCACGTTTTGATCTTGATCTGAACCTATATTATTGGACATAGCTACAAGAGTTGCCACCAGGCTATAATAACCAGCCTCATATGATAAGAATACAACCTTGGAGTCGGGGTTTCATCCACCTGTATCATCTACGAGAACTGTGAGCTCCCATTGTTTGAAACCCCGGCTCACCCAGGCTCAAGTATGAACATAAAAAATGGCTATAAAGACAACTTGAATTACTTTTTTGAATTCCTTTTGTTCTCGCACATTGCCTCACTGTGGACAGCTCATTTGATATTGACATTCTTTCCCACATCCCTCGGAACAAAGGAGCGCCTTGAATAGCGCAGTAGCACATTCACTATGTCTCAACAAGCACCTCCTAAGTGGAGGAGGGATGGTCAGCGCAACAAAGAACTTTGGCCTCCGGCAAATGAGGTGGGCAGACAGCAAATTATAGTTCCTTCATTACAGGATTGCAATCAGTCCATGAATCGATCCATACAGTAATCACCAGCTGTGAAGAGAAACGAGAGTGGAGAGGAGGGGGGAACAATGCTCCTCAATTTCAGCCTTGTGTCACTTGCACTAAGGGAGACTGGAGGGAGAGATGCACAAATGTAGCCACAAACTAACAACACGGCAAAGCAGATAGTGTCACAGGCCTATTTCTATGACTCCTGCTAAGTAAACCCAGCTCAGTGCGGCATCTTGGTTTGCTTTGGTCAATTATTGTATTGGTCCATAGACTTCTGAATGCATGAACAAAGAGTTTCTAGATCACACTTCATCTGTTTCCTTTAGAGAGCATGTGAGCACAAACAAACAGAAAAAAAGTCATTGTCAAGTCTAAATTGATTTGAAGACCATTTCCTGTTACCATACAGTAAACATTTACAGGATGAACGTCCATCTGCCTGCTAGAGCTATTTTGTGTGTAAAGGTTTAACAACCATACCATTCTTTTCTACGCAGTTAGTGCTGGAGCATGGTAATTTGACAGTATTACAGTGTTGTGATACATTATCATTTCATGGTAGTAATTATAGAGCGTGCATACCTCTTGGTTGATGTAGTGTGTTGCGGTGTTTTCGGTGCGACCCTGCCGAGCCCAGCACAGTGGCAGTAAACGAAAGACGGATCTTTGCCAAGGGAGTAAATCATTGGCCTTTGTTTGAGCTTAGAATACCACATATGTTTCTGTTAAGGACAGCTGACAGTTCAGATTAATGCCAGATGGAGACAAAGAAGGTAAAATCCATGAGGAGTGAAACATAAAGCAAGGAGGGGGCACGGAGATCTGAGCAATCGATCAATCTTCCTGCCGCCGCAGTTTCTCTGCACCCCACCCCACCGCCCTCTGACACTAGATCTCGCCCCACGTTCCAAAATCTGCATCGCCTCATCGTTGCTTCGTCACTCTCAGTGTGTTGCCTCGCCTCCGGTCGGTCGTTGTCTTCCTCCTTTCCTGCTTTTATTCTTTCTGCCTTTATTTAGTTCTCTCAGTGCCTCACTGTTTGTAACATCCTTTGTGAACACAGCTGTGCATCCAAGAGGGATGTACAGCCCCTTTAAGTTGTGTGTGCCAGAGTTGAATAAGTGTCTATCCATTTACCAGTGTGCGTGTTTTTTGTTTTTACAGAGTAAATACGTTTAATAAGCAAACAAACGGTTTCCCCCAGCAGTTCACAGGCCTTTGCCTTTGCCTTGGAGCTAGCACAGGACACTAGCCGCTGTCTGTGGACCCAGCAGGCCTGTTTGATTCATGAAGCAGCATCAAAGCTTTCATATGCCCCGTACATTTCCCACTGCTCTCTCTCATCTCACTGTTGAATCGTTTCTCCAAAGCTGTCGGATACTCTCTCTGCAGGGTGGATGGCACTCGTCGGAAGCTAATAGAGGGTGACTGCATATGCACAAGTGGGTGTGTGTGGGGGTTTTTTTTTTTTTTTTTCGTGTGTGTGTGCACGTGCAAGAACAGCGAGGTAATGTGATGTGCAGAGTGGATTTGCCAGCATGTGGTCATCCAGATTATGGATGTTTTCGCATGCACACGCACTCACACTTGTCTTATTTCATCCTCCCTTTTCTAATTCCCCCTAAAACTACCTAATTACTCCCAATATGTAATCCAATCGGCCAAAAAGCAGTATGTTAAGGTTCATTATGCGTTGACTAATGCACCACACAAGTTTGGATGGAGCTATTCATGCAGCTCATCTTATTAAACCTGCTCTCTCTCTCTGTCTGAGCTGAATCCAATTTAATAACACATGCTGCACTGCACTTTTATTACTGTAATATTCACCAAAGACTCGTCTAAAATGGCACTTTCGGGGCAGCATTGACAAACACAGATTGTGTTTGTGTTCTCATGACATTTTATCACCATTTGTGATGCTGTTTTTTTTTTTTTCTTCCAGAGTGGTGACACTTGCTATAAATATCCATAGATCATAATTCATGATATTTCCGTTGCAGCGAGACGGAGCATGATTTGCGCATCCCGATGCTCGTACTTGCTTGCGGCTCTCAGTTGAAGCTACGGTAGAATTGCCAAGACTACAGCTGGATTACAGTAGTGTGTGTGTGTGTGAATGTGTGTGTGTGTGTGTGTGTGTGTGTGTGTGTGTGTGTGTGAATGTGTGTTGGAGTGTGTGATGGTCAAAGTCAATGGCATCGATTCCTCTTGAGCTGGAACTCCATCCTCTTCCTCCGTCCATCCTTCCCCTCTTGCCTTCAGTGTGTAGCTGACTGAAAAGACGCTCCGCCTTGAGAACAATGAAAGGCAGGGGTCGCAGAGTTCAAGCTGCTTGACCAGACGACTGCAGCAAAGTGCTTATCTGTTGCTGGTGGCGTGGTTGTGACAGAGGCAGCGGTGGAGGTTGAGGTTATTGAATCCATTCTGTGTACAGGGCGGAAAGGAAAAAAGTGAATTCTTTTGGATTTGGTCTGAACTAAGTTGAATCGGGAGTGCTTGAAAAATAAGTTGGTGTGATATTGCGCTGATTCCAGGGTTGAAATGTTATTTTTCTTTCATCCAGAGAAATCAGATATCAGCTGGTGAGCAGCACTTCAAGAGCTGGGAGAGGTTTGGGGTTTATATCTACCTATTTCAAAAAAGAGCTTTCAGTGCCACTGCACTGGCACTTCAACCCTCATCTTCTCCAGCCAGCAAAAGACTGAATATACCTATTTGCTGTTTGTAATTGCACAATTACATTTTTTAAGCTCTGAAGTTCACAGTCTGACACGGAGAAAGAGCCTGAGAAAGTGTCACGAGAAACCGGGCGGACGCATGTGGGCAAATGATCAACAGCAGCTTGCCTCATTATATCAGCATAGATAGTGAACCAGTTGCTGGTTAGACTGCTCTGCCTTGATGCAGGAAGTATCATTTCTGACCCCTGAAGATACCCAGCACCAAAGGTCTGTCCATCGAACGCAAGGAAATCAAATACCAGAGGAAATCAACATTTAATTAATAATAAGGACGCTATTACGGGTGGCTAAATTTCAAATGAGTCATTTCTGTAATGTAGTCTGGGCCTTCTGTGAGGTTAATTGAGACCTTGACAGCACTTAAGTCTCCGCTGCGTGCTTGCGTGCGCCTTGTCTTTCCTCTGGCTACAGCGCCGGCTCTCTGGCTTTGTGGAAAGAGATTTGATCTGAGTGAAAAGCATATACTCCGAGTGTGTATGTGCCTGTAATCACAACGGCGCTGCCATGGGAGCGACGCGACAAGACGGAGATGTACAGTAGATGTAAGAGGAGAAACAGATGTATGGGGACAAGCACATGTCTAATAGAGCTCAAGTGTTCTCAGGGAAGGAAAGAAAAGAGTAATTCTTTATATTAGTTTTTGTGTCTTGAAAGCCGAGGCTGAAGTGATCTTCTCTCTCCTTGGAGAGAAGGAGGAGGGCTTTTCCACAGCTCTGCAGTGTGCAGCAGGAGCATACAGGAGATATAGAATATTACTTAATCCACCTTTAAGATGGATCACTGTCAATTTTTAGCTAACAACAATGTTCTACAGGCCTGGCGATATTGCATTTTGCCACCCCTGCCTCTAAAGTCAAGAACATAAGTCATACTATTGTATTCATTTAAAAATCATTCGGCGAGCGGCGTCGTTGGCGTCGTGAACAGACTGACAGATGCAAGAGTGACGCGCCCCCCCACCCCCCACCCCCCTCCTGTCACTCCCTGATCCTCTCCAGCTTTATCTCCTGCTCTCAGCCTCCTATTCATTAAACAGACATAAACAAAAGAAAGTTTTTTGTTTGCAGCCAGTGTCTCTTCGTTGCATGCGGCTCCATCTCGCTGAGCTCATGGAAGCAATCACAAGCTGTTTGTTGCTTACCGTTAACAGCCCATCGTATGGGAGGGGGTCCAACTTAATACATAATTGAAAATGGTTGCTGTGGTCCATTTGGTACGCTTTTGTTCTTCCTACATCAGCAATGCAGGCACCGCCAGGAGGCTGCTCTTGGGGGATTTGTTTTTTTTTTTTTTCCCCGTGTCATTTCCCCCCCTCCATCTTTTTCCTATCTCTCCTTTGATGCCTTTTGTCGGTGACGATTCACACTTCAGTTGAGATTGCTCTAAATTTCGATTTCAGCCAAAATGCTCTTTTAAGTAGCTGTCTCTGTCTGGATGCCATTCGTCCTTCACTCTCTCCCCCCCCCACTCCACACACACACACACACGCACATATAAAATGTTTTCTTTTATGTGAGTGCATGCACCCATATTGTGCGGCTGCGTTTGTCTCAAAATGAGCTCTATCATCGCCTTTAATGTTACAGCAGTGTGACAGTCAGTATGTCACTTAACACAGCTCCCTTTCTGCCCCACTTTGGCTTTTTCCTTTATTTTTAATAATTATTACATGCAGCAGTTCTTCCTTTACTTGTTTACTTGTACTTTGCCTTATGGCGGCTACTATATGTTGGGCTGTCCACGCTCATATCTCGGCACAAAGTGCACGGCTATCACATGGACACGCTATTATCCATCACCACTCCTCTCTTCCCACCTAAGATTGCTCCTGTGGCGAACTCGCTCGCTCATGAGATTTGGCTTTCAATCTGTCTGCCGACGGACCACCCCCCGCGGCCAGTCCCAGCCTCTCTCCCCAGGGAAATGCACCGAGGTCTTGGAGCGATTTTTCTGTAATGGAACTTCAGGATAAACTAGATTTGATGATCCACCCATCCAGAGGCCTCTTGGCGGTTTGAGTTTGCCCCCTCTCTTTCCTGTCTCAGCCCTAAACCTCATTACCTGAGGCTGATTCTTCAATCTGGCCTCCCCAGGGAGACAGAGGTGAGGAGGGGCAAACGAACACAGGAAGTGGAGTTTCACTTCAGATCACGGTTCATGTCGGGAAACCGGTTGATTTGTGTAACCGCTGAGTGGAGAAGAGTAATTTGAGAGTTGAGAGATCTTGCTGTTAGTGTTTAGTGTGTTTTTGCCCCAATGATCAGCTGATACTCATCTTTGGATCTGTGGTATTCAGTTTAGGGTCGGCCTTTAGATTGATCACTACTGATCCCGCGGGAAAATGGGGTCCTTGCTGTAAATAAAATGTTTGTGCTTCAAGGGGAAATATGGGATACCTGATATGTTCCAAAGAATAAGCATATGACAGTAAAAGCATAAACCAACACAGACTGTGTATAAATAGAGTCATGGAAGATAAAACGGATGCATGCTAATCCCATGCTCACTGGTTTCAGTGTCCACACTCTGACTTGTGTGATTGAGGCGTCACTGTTGCGAGCGCCGTGGCGGTGGGACTTTTTGTTGTGACAGCTGCAGGTGTTTGCGCGGTTCCTGACACATGCACACCGTGTCCTCCCCTGCTGCTGTTAGGCTGCAGTCTGACATGTTTCCGTTGTGCAAACCGGCTGTTTTGACTGGTAGTGTGTGAACGAAGCTCACTGCAGCGGAAGGAGGCCGCGCGCTGCAGACGGACTGACGGGCATTAGCGAACTTGTCGACACCTTCTCCTCCTTTTCGGTTTGGCTTTCTTTGTTGCTCCTTTTAATCTGTTTTGGCTGGTTGTGGCATCCACGCTCCTTGTGTTATTGCCTCTGCTGTTTTCTCTTCTCCCCCCTAATTAAAAATAAATCATATCCGGTTCTGACCCGGCAGTTAGAAGCAACTTTATTTAGCACAAGACTCACATACCACTTTATTATTCCACGGCAGGTGCATCACTTGCCACTGAAGGTGTTTTACATGTTGGATTAATGTGTTGTTGATGTATTTGAAAACTAGAACAAATAATATTTCCCCCCCTGGAGCGTCAGCGATGAAAACATATCTCACATGCATTAGAGCCACAGCAACAATCAATGTTGTAACGCTGCAGTCAATAACCACAGCTAATTGGTTTCATCTCAAAATACAGTATTTGACCCATGAGAATCCTCCGCTCAGTGAAGTGATGAAGTGTTCCATCAGTGCTTGTCCCGCGCTGTTGAAGGGAAACTTGTGATCAGCACCAGTGCTGTGGAGTTAATCTGCTCAGAGACAGTGTTTTTGGCTTTTAATAGCTAGAATCTAACTTTAAACGCTCCTGTTAAAGTTCCCCTCTGGGCATCTTTTAGGACATACAAATACACTCTGCGCTGAATAATAATTTCAATAATAATAATTCCAATAATATGGTTTTTCCACAAAAAGCATAAATTAATTTGTTAAAATTTCTAAAATGCTTAACAGCTCCTTCTCCCTCATGAATAAATCCACTGTATGCATATGTAAATATTGCTCATTACAAAAATGAACCTGCTGGTGTTTCCTGCTTAACTGAAAACCTTTTTTTTTTTTTTTCCAGTGTATGTGCACCAGAGGCTTTAAGTCTCCATATGACTTAGGCGTAGGTTTGGTGTTGGCCCATGGGTGACCTCTTAAAATGCTGTGATGTCACAATAAGCAAAATACATGGAAAGGCGTTTTTCTTCACAATCAAGTATAAATAAAATTTTGGTCAGTGTATTCTAAAGTCAGACAGGCTGCAGAATGTTAGTCATAGGAGTCGTGTTGAGTGTATTTATTAAATTCTGTTTTGTTTTTTAACCTCAGGAAGAATTTTCTGTCAACAAACCATGATGTTGATGTAAGCCTTCTTAACTTTAATGCTTCTTCTTCCCTCTTCTTCTCTCCAGGTAAGGAGGAGTCAGTAGCCACCTTCAAGGGCAACGAGTTCTTCTGCTATGACCTGTCGCTGACGCCCATCCAGAGCAGCACCGACGAGATCACGCTTTCCTTCCGCACGCTGCAACGCAACGGCCTCATGCTGCACACTGGCAAGTCGGCCGACTACGTAAACCTCTCCTTGAAGAGCGGCGCAGTTTGGCTGGTCATCAACCTGGGCTCGGGGGCGTTCGAGGCCCTGGTGGAGCCCGTCAACGGCAAGTTCAACGACAACACCTGGCACGATGTGCGCGTCACCCGCAACCTGCGCCAGGTAAACACTGCCCGTGTAATCCAGGGCCACCGCAGTCGGAGTGGCGCCTCTGTCTGCCACCCACCCTATCTCTGCTGCTTTACTTGACCCTTTATCTTGATGTCTTCTCTCTGCACGCGGAGCACCCGGGGAGCGTTTGTTTCACCTTCTCTCCTCTCCCGCTGCCTGCTGCCCACCTTAACAGAAGTTTTGTTTTTTCCAGGTTGGACTTGAACAGAAGGCTGCTGCTGTTTCCTTCTAAGCTTTCTGTTTCCTAAATGACCAAAGATTCATCTTACTTTTATATTCAAAGGTCATTCAAAGACAGAGCGGGAAAACACATCACAGAGGAAATGGACTATAATCCTAGTCATACTTAGATTATACTTAACATACATCATAATGAAATCAAAAACAACTATGCACATTTAAGGTGTTACCAAGGGCATTATATTTGTGCTGTTATTAATGACCAAGTGAAGAAAACGCTCCGCTCAGTATGTATGCACATAATGTTCCTGGCTACACAAATGGAATGCACCCTAATTTATCAAAGGTGACAATGCACTTAAACCCTTTCTGAACAAATTACCCAACACATCTTTACAAACCTTTAATCGTAGCTAATGGAAAACAAAAGAGCACCAGCAACCTGACTGTGTGTGAACTGGTGTGTGCCTGTGTGCATACCAGCCTGTTCCATCTTTGCTTTGCTTTTTTTTTTATCATATGCACTTACACAAACAGGCGCAGCAAAGCACTAAGAGCATGCACAGACCAGACACTCACTGAACACCGCACTCTCTGGTTCCACCGGGTCATCAATTGGCAGTCGCAGATACCGGCAGTGAGATACAATCAATTTCACTTACACTCGCCGTGCTTACTTCTTCACATTTTTTTGGTAATTGTAATTGGAATGAATGGCTTGTCAGACCTAATAATGGCCATTGTAAGCAGCCCAGAATGCAAAAAAGCCCGATGTGAATGCATTAACACAAAGATGGTACATCAGCTTCTTTGTGTGTGCCTGCAAAAACATCTCCAGAAAGTTTTTTGGGGGGGTTTTTTGACGGGGGGGTCAACTCTTGTGCTTTTAGACACTGGTGACTTTCCTCCCCATGCAAAAAAAGAAAGGAAAACCTGAGTGCAAAGTGATTCTTAATGTGAACTAAGTGCTGTTAAATTATAGGGAGAAATTTCCATGCCAACCAGACTGTGCAATTTCTGTCATATTGCAATAATATTATTATATCTTTCCGTGTGGTAACTTAGACGTGGAAATAGTCCAAGATTTGTGGAGCTGATGTTTTGTTAGCATATGCTGTACTTGCTTTAGGATAAATGATCGCACTCTCGTCGACACATGCAGAAACCCAGACTGGGCATCTTACACAAACACGTGCGCGCTTTCACAGTCGGGGTCAAATATGTTATGCCGGAGAGCTATGTATGATCAGCAGAGTGAGACTAGCTTAATGACTTTGGGCAGCCAGCACTGTTTTTAAGATTTATAGCATGAGCCCACCCACCTACCACCAACTACACCATAATGACCATCAGACAAATACATAACACGTCCACAACCACACACACTATTATCTGCCCGTCTCCCCGTCCATGTATCCATGCATGGGCCTATTTGTCTGCGCTGGCACTTACAATAAAATGTTCTTGCTAGGTTTCTGCTGGGAGCCATGCAAGTCCTACCAGTCAATAAATTATACCAATACAGTATTATTAAATATGGTTTTGACACAGCGGAATCTATATTGTCTCTTGTTGCAGTTAAAGCTTAACTAGAGCTTAGATTTTAAAAATGATTGGGAGAACACTGCAAGTAATCTTGTCTCCTTCCCAAAGATAACTGGATTGATTCAAGTTTCACATACGAACATGCACTGCCTACTTTAAACCAGCAGTAAATGAAATAGTGTTAACTTAATCTCGCTTTATTCTCTATTCTTGGGGAAAGATGCAAATAGCATCCTTAAGTCTTACCGACAACAGTACTTGTCATAGTTTCGTTCATCTCTCAAAATCTAACTGTATGAAATGTTGAGCTAGCTGAGCTGATATCAAATGCCTGTACTCAATCCATGCCTTGACCCCAGAGCTAACCACCCACATCATGCTGCTCAGGCAATCTCCATTAACTCACATAACAGCTTGAACCCCCGGTGGATCATTCTAATTGACATAACAGGCAGCCTAAGTGTTAAAGAGCTCTCTAGATTTACACCAGACCATCCCCACTGAGAGACACAAGGAGAAGAGGTATCGATGACATTGACCACCTCTGACCCTGTGTTTACTCCCGGGCTGATACCCACCTGATCAATGAGGGCTTCTGCTTTGAGGTCTTGTGAAACGTGCATACATTTACAGAGTTACACATGTCGGACACAATGTGCCGCTGCACTCATGCACGTCTGTCTGCTTTACATATTGGACTGAAGAACTGTCTGTCTTCATAAAGTTTTAATCATTTTTTAAATCTAAATTAAACATAGACAAAGTCCAGCTGAGTTATTTTGTGTCAGAATCTTCCAACACAAAGTAGCCGCAGTCTATTCTGTCTCTTTTCTATTGAGTAACATCTTTGTCAGTGGCCCTGAAAATTCACAGTGGGCCTACAAAGACAGCCGACAACTTCCTGTCGTGTCCCTCCTACCACGTCTAGATCGGTTTAGATACAATGAACATGGCTAATTACATTAGCTATTCTTTGAAATGCATCTGAAGATGTAAACAGCACACCCACACAAACGCACCATTATTGTTTCTGCTGCTCGTCCCGCCGGGGCTAACATGATACCCCACATTAAAAATAACCTGCAGCCTACAAGACGAGCGTCGGATTCCAGCTGAGGTTATGGTACAGCCCCAGTGGTCTCCGAAGTCTCATCCACTCTCTGTCTGTTGTTCTTAATGGCTCCTGCAACGTCATGCATATCTACCGCTGCATCAGTCAGCTCCAAAATAAGTAAAGCCTGTGAGCTCTCACAAGGCAGCCTCTCGCTCTCTTTCTCTCTCTCTCGCTCTCCCCACTCTGTATGTGTATGTGTATATTTGCCGTCTTTCTCCACAAAACCTATGAATTTGTCAGCTTTGTGCGGGATAAAATGAAGCAGACAGAATTAGGTGAGGTGATAGGGACTCTCCGCCGAGAGAGAGGAGAGAAAGGGGAGGAGTGGGGGAGAAGCGGGTGTGCTGCATGCCTAACGAATGATCACAGATGCAGAGCTCCCCTTGGTGGCATCTGCTAGTACTGCGAGCGTGTACTCACAAAGTGCAGCGTGTCTGAAGAGTTTGCTAATCCCCGCGGTGTACGATTGACAGACAGGCAAGGACACTTGCCTTGACCTCTCTTGAGTCTCTCCACACAACACGGACACATCCCCACCCGTTCTACCCCATTCAATGCACACATTGGTTAGCATAAGCGAGGAAGGGATCACCTCCTCCCTCCCTCCCCCGCCTCCCTCCCTCTGCTCCCCCTGACATGATGATCTACCATCATGGACATCTTGTAGACTTCAGCGCTGGTGACCATCCTCGCCCTTACCCTCCTCTGGGATCACACACACACACTGTCTAAACACACTGCAGACAGAGGAAGGGCAAAGACAAAGATGGTATCCCTCATATCAGGGTATCTTGGATAATGATAGATCTATCTGATACACTGCAGCGAAGGAGAACATGGTGAAAATAGGTCAGGTATTAAGTGTGCAATTACAGTCCGGTCAGCACGCCTCTTTCAGCGAAGGCCTTTCTGTTAAAGCATAAACAATGCATAGTTTAAATAAAAACTGCCCATTCTCTGCTCTGCTGCGTGTTCAGTGACTATCGATTTTCAGATTTATTTATTTATTTTTTTTAAATCCACCTGATTTTCCCAGAAGCCCTGCCGACACACACAGACTCGTCCACACACCGTTCTGTCCCTTCCAGAAGTTACTTTTAGCATTGACAACTGGAAAAAAAGCCACAATTCCATTGAAAATACCTCGGACTGAAACTAAAACCTCTGGCGCCCATGTTATTATGTTCAAACCCATTACTGTCATTACAGTAACTCAAAGTCAATCAATCAGCGTATTGCAGAGAGCCAGTAGAGCAAAGTGCAGATCAGGTAATGGCTGATGTTCTGTGGGCCGCCCGGTGAACACTGTTGGTAGTTTATATATTTCCTGCAAATATTAGATTCACACACAGGTTCTGGTATCGTTAGCAGCAGTGAATAAAAGACCTTACAGCAGTCAGTAGATTTATTTTATTACCTCTGTCCTGCCGTGTACTCAGTATTTCCATAGCATTAATAGTTCAACCAGCACACGCAGCGGTATCAAACCCAGCCAAGCAGCTATCCTGTGTCTGAAACCTAACTTGGTTATTATTAGATGTGAAGTTACTCCTGCGCTTAATATTCCTCCAGTCAACCCTGTCTCCTCCAAATTACGTTTGCCTATTACGGAATTGTTTTCATAATTACATTGTGGTGACAACGTAATCACTGGCTGGAAAATGTTCTGGGACAAACGTTACTTTGAATGAATGAGACTCTGGCTGGAGTTATAGGGAGGTGGTTAAGGCAGATATACAAAGTGCACGACTGTGACACCAGAATCCAGGGCTCACAGTGCAAGCGCTCTGAGTAAGGTTTGGGAGAGAACATGATTAAATAGTTAAATGTACTGTCACATGTTGGATTGAGCACAGTGTCACGTCACTGCTGATGTCTCTGTGTTAAAACAGACCATGATCTTTCCCAAAGCAAGTGCTGCTAATGCGTGAACATAACTATCAGTTTGCACAAGTGGATCCAAAGATTGGATCTAATGACAGAAAACAAATGAAATAAGATTCCAGTGAACATTTTACATCCACTATCAATATTTTACTTTAATGAACAACATTTTCTCATTATGTAAAAATGTAATTTGTAATAACCTGTCATTAGAATTCACTCTAAATGCACGGCCTGTTCAGATTATGTAATTTTGAGAAGTTAGGGCTTCTGCATTTAGGCCACGTAACATGAGTGGTTGCACTCCATCAGCTTTTATTTTAAATAGTCTTTCAGTTGATCCCATTGTATCAGTGTAGATCATTTAAGGTTACACAAGAGGTAACAAGAACCTTTCTGTAGACGTGGTGTACATGCATGCTGTACGACACAATGTGCAGAGGACAGAGCCACGTTTCACCCAGCTTCTCTGCAGTTGACATTACTGTAGCTTTTCTATCAGTATTCGTTGGACCCATTAACTCTCCTCTACATTACTCTCAATGATTTGCAGAAACTATAGCAGTGCCAGGAAAAAAAAGGCTGATGCCACGCTTCCGATCTGCTGGAAAGACAGGAATACATGAATACAGGAATCCATTTACTAATGTATTCTTGGAGGGCTAACTTTCCATGTTGACGATCACTGCAACAATCACAATGGCCTCACATCACAACGGGCCGACTGTAAGCTTAACAGGCACTTGTGTCCCAAAGGACAGCGCAGGCAGTCAAAGGAAACATGAGACACGCTGGCAGGGGGAAGGAAGTGCGCGCTTGTGTGTCTGTATTTTTGTTTGTTCATGGGAAGCAGAGAGAGCGAGAGAATGATTGCGCGCACAACAGAGAGTGGTAAATGAAGTGTAGTGCTGCTGCCTCAGACTAAAGGAATATCTGAGCGGTGGGAGGACGGGAGGGAGCGCTGGGAGAGAGACAACAGTTTGTTCTCAACTACGAAAAGAAGAACAAAAGCAGGCTTTCTTTTAATTCCCCAATGTGACTTTACAACCAAAAGATTTCAACATCCACTGTGTCACAGAACTGGGCCAGTAGCTTAGCCAGCGTCTAGAGAGAGACCTTTGAACTCAATATCTCTCTTTTTTTGCTATCCTACTTTTCCCTTTTGTATCACTGTCACCCCTGCCTCCCTTTTACCGTCTCACCTACAGTATCATCTGCCCTTCTCTTGTCTCCGACTCTATTTCTGCCTGTCCGCCTTGATGTTCTCTCAGTCCCCCCCTCGCCCATGCACACCTCTGTTCCATATAATTGGAGCTCAGATGCAGCTACTGGATTAATGAATGGATCAAACAGATTATCCCATGTTCTTTTAGTGATGAATGCACAGCCCTGAGATTCAACTGCAGACCCCAGAGTTCAGCTGGCGTGGGCGAACTTTGATCTGCATCAGGATCGAGTTTATTTAAGGTCACGCAGAGAATTAAAATGTGTTACACACAGGCGCTGCACGCCTTACAGTTTTGAAAAAGTGGATTTCTTTTATTTACCTAGGGACCAGCCTGAAAAATCTATAGTGAAAGGCACATAGAAATGTTTGTTTTGCTGTAGCCCAGACTGATATAAAACAAGAGTGATTCACCTCATATCTTCTCTACTGCAGTCCCTGGAAGTGTTGTGCGCCATGAATTTGGCAAAACAAAGACCGTTAGTGTAAGTTAAAGCGCACTAATTATACATTTAATTATTCACCCCTAAAAATAGTATATAATTATAATCATAATTTGGGTGATTGTGAATCCACAGGCTGGCATGCGGCTGAGGTTCAGGCACGCACTCGTGGTCAATAATGGATCATAAAACACACACAAACTTTACCAGCAGCAGTGCAACATTAGATAAAAACCGATAAGGCCAAACAGAGTTATTCATCTGAGCACACAAACAACAACAAATTCCAAGCTTCTTCTAGCCTCCATGCATGTCTCCCATACATATTAGACACTGATGCTAACTGTATATGTTAAGATTCAACACACGGTGCTGCTCTCATGCTACGCCTGCACACAACCTCTCAAATCCTATATGGTTGTTATATAGAGGACAATCCAAGTGAAGGGATGGGAAACCTCCTAAAAATAGACTTTCCACCCGAAAAATAGAAACGCTGTCACAGCTCATGACTGAAAGATTCATCGGGGGCATCATTGTCATTTATTAGCAGCGTCTTATTCCGTTGGAAAATAAGGAATTTCCAAATTGATTGTGGAAAGTAAAAGCCTTCATCATGCAGCGATGGATGTGTTGTAATCCCTGTTACTAAGACGTCACCATGTTTAACAGACTGGTGTTACAAACAGCAGGGCGTGTTGGGGAAATAATCACATTCACTGTATTTCATGTTAGATGACAAAAGTAGAATGTCAGCCCTCCCCTCCTTCAATCAGTGCTAGTTGTCTGGACGCCCCCCCTCCATCCTCTGTCTTGTTCCTTCCATCTCTACATCTCTTCAGATTGTTTTTCAGCCATTTCTGCAAGCCACGATCAGCTGCAATAAGCCTCCCTCCCCTCCCTCCCCTTCCATCAGTCCATCCCTCCTCTCCCTCCCATCTCATCCAGCCATCGTACAAGAAGCAGCCAGAATTCCTAAGAGAGAGCCAATCAGTTCCTCCGCTGCCCCTCTTCCCCTCCCTCGCTCTCTCATTTTCACTCTCTCGTCCATTCTTGCAAGCAACTTGTCACTTAGCAACGGTGTCTGCTATGCTGTTGGGTAGTGAATCTTCCCTGGCTGCAGTACCCCAGTGGTTGAATTAACCCTTTTGGTACAACTCACTCCTCCACTATGACATTACTGATAAAGGAACGTCTGAAAAGTCCTGACTTGGCAGGAGGTAGCGTTCAGAAACCTGTATGCTGTTTACACAGAGAGCTGCAGCAGGAAAAAAAAAGATCCAACCAAAAATAATTGGGTTATGCTGAACGAAATTACCAATGAGTAACCGATTACTTAAGCTATTTTAGTCTGGAACCCTGAGCTTACATGTTGCAGCCACCCCACACATATACCCTGCGGATAAGCTCCTACCATTCACATGTTACCATCTCAATAAGGACAGCATAATGCGTTTAGCATAATGACAGATTGAACCTCTTGTGACCAAATCGAAAATGCCATTTAAAGTGCTCAGCTTTGCCAACACACGCAGCAACGCACTTTTACGGTGACAATGGGAATTGCTATTCACGGCAGGCAGGGGTAGTGGATTTGTTTGATGTACATAATGACATGCTAACACCCCTGTAATCCTTTCTCAGTTTACTGCCAATGACATTTTAAGTATTCCTAATGTGCTCCAGCCGTGTTGAAAAGAGGTGGGGGGGGGGGGCGCACAGTCGTGGTGTGTCTGTGTGTGTTTGTGGATGCGTGTGTGGATGCATGTGCTTTTTTTTTTTTTTTTTTTTTGTTCACTGTGTATCTTCTCCCACGCTGATCAGAGGTCAGCACCTAACGCGCAGCCTCTGCCTGTGCGCTACCCAAAACCCCCAAACGCCTCACGTTGAAAAAGAAAACGGTGCGGGCTGTTTAAAAACCTGCACCAAGACGGTTCTGTGCATTTGAGAGGGAAAAAAAAGCTCATTTCCATCACATTTCCACCGTATTAGCATATCCGCCTGCATTCCCACACTCACTCACTCATCACCCTCATTTGCCACTACCTGCTCCAGCACTTTCATGTTTATTCATCCCTCTGTCTCGCAGACCTGTAATCAGATAACAAATCTCTGTGACATTAGCACATTCGCACACTCTCACAGGTGGAAACGGGGTTATAAAATGCATGTGCGACAGAAACAGCTAGGAGATTGAGAAAGAGATTATCTTGTATCAATGTTCAGAGCCTGTAATAAAGTAGCGCCAAAGTGAAAGTTCAGACAATGATCGTAGGCATCCTGCTGCTATCTGCATCCTAATCAGCAAGATGTTGCCCCTGGAATCACTCTTCTTTTGCTTCACTTAGTGACTTCTTATCATTTCCCAGAATCCTTTCTGACTATCCCAGAGAAGTGCTCTAGTCCATTTGGGAGTAAATGCACCCACAAGTTATTTCTGTCACAGTCTGCAGAACTACTGTGGAAACGTATGAGTTGCAAGATACACAAACCATTTTGATATTAATAATCTGGTGCAGAGTGACGGCCTTTTTAATGTCTTTTAGAATAATTTTCTGTATGTCCTGTTCTGTTTATGTAGCTCGATTATAGAGCGTTACCTCATTTCAGTTTCCTTATTTGCACAAAACTCACAAAATATACCCTCTCCAATTTCAGTTCTTCAGTACTTTGTATTCTATAAGTGAGAGGTTTTTTGTACGCTTTAGCCGAGCTGTTACAGTTCCCCCCCATCAAGCGTGGTCACAAGTACATACAAAATATAAACAACTAAGAACAGCTGGAGCTACTCTCTCCCAAACATGCATATTCATGTTCAGCTGCTATAGCTGTGTGCTCACAAACTGGATCAACATTTATAAGAGACAGAATTAAAGTCAACTATGGAGTTAATCCTTTTTTTTTACTTAGGTTTGTTATTTATTCCTAAATTACAATGCCTAGTTTAGTTAGATGAAGCATCTGTCCGCGTATAAAATGATTGAAACCTTAAGAAGCAGCTGCTAATTGCACAGTCATTCAAGCATTGAGCTTAACCAGGCAAAGTGCACAGCAGAAATTCAGACAAATGCATCCACACAAGAGTCCAATGGATGTCACATTGCTTTTTTTTAATTTATTTTACAGTGAAAGCATAATTAAATAATGATTTAAAAGATTTAATGTAATTTATTTCATTAGGAATCTTAACTATGACATGCTGTAACTTTCACACATGTGTTTGCGGGTTGAAAATCTTGGCCGCAACATGATGGATTCTAGAGGGGACGAGGGGATTAGGGCTACAACGATGGAGTAAGTCAGTCAGAGATGGGAAAACAGAGTTGAGGATGATGGGAAGCGCCACAGAAGAGGACGGAGAATTATGGCCGCCTGCAATGTTCCATTACAATGTTCCTGCACTCACACACCTATACAGAGGCACACACCCTCACACGCTGTTTGTTTGCAGACTTGTCTCCGCCGTAATTGCAGTGACATTTATATTTGCACCTGAAGCCTGTCTGCCAGTTTCCATTACTTGGAGCCAGATTTAGAGAGAGGCGGGCTAGAGTGAATGGTCGGTGATTGGAATGAACGCGGAACCAAATGTACCTGAAAGAGCTATTTTGAATCGAAGCCCAGCTCCCCTCCATCTGACACGGTCACCCACGGACTGTCTGTGTTACTGAGGATAGACTTATGCAGCTCACATGCATAAATGCACCGCAAGGCTCATAAACGCCTATAATGTGAATGCTCTCACGCTTACAGCCAACAAAAATTGAGCTCATACTTATATGTTTACGACACAAACTGAATTTCCATGTGTCTCTAATCATTAATTCATAATCTGAAAGACTGGCCTTGTTGACAAATAGCACCCCTCCCACCACATAACACAATTCCACAATATCAGTTTTATCACTTATTTCTAAAGGCCCAAATTGGAAATTTATAGGAGAATGGTCATCAGTCTTAGAACTTTCTCAGTTACAATGATAAATCTATCTGGACTGGGGATCTTGGCTCCGCTGCACTATCCATTGATCATTTTCACAGCTTTGTCATTAAATATTTATTCAGCTTATTCGCTGGTGGCCGCAGTTCAGTAACGTCCACCGTGACAAGTGTGTAAAAGATGAGCAAGTTAAAAAAAAAAATCTTTTTTATCATCCAAGCCAGCTCCAGCCGACATCTCGCAGCTCTTCAGCACAAGTTTAAATAGCCAAGTCCACAGTTTCACCTGTCTGTGGAGCGCAACGCTATGAAACACAGATGCCGGGTTACAGCCTGCCAAGTTAGCATTAGCTTCTCTTACCCCTTCCCCCAATATTTAATACATGATGATTTCTTCACCCAGGGGACCCTTTGAGACACATGCAACACAAAGTTGTTTGTCAGGGACTGTGGTTGTTTACACGACTGGGAGCTTTATCCTTCATCAGCAAGCGTCGACATTCGCAGCCTTCGTTTTCCCACACGGGTCAATTACAGAGAGGGTGATGGGCTGTCACAGCGGGGGCTCCAGGCACGTTGCGTTTGAGGCAAAGTTGAAACAAGTCCGATGCGTGGAAGAGGAAATGTACGGCAAGACAGTAAAATCTGCAGCACAGAAAGAAGTGAGCTGCTCTGCTTTTGATACTCCCGCAATCCTACTCTGTTATCAACTAGACTTGTTTATCTCCAAAATCCCCACCCACGTTTATCCTTGGTACTCTCTGCTGTTGTCAGCCCGCTAGATTTTTTTCATACTACACCCCCATCTCACTTAGACACTTTGGCACTCCTGGGATGCATTCGGAGAAGGCTCGGCAGGGATTCATCTCAAATGGTTTGCAATTGTAGGAGATGCCATGCGTTTCTCCTGTATCCGTTCTATGCACACGCGCCACTCTTAAGTGATCTTGGATCAGGAAGTCATGACTGAATCATGACAGAAACCCTTTAAACCAACTAGTTACCAGACCATTCTTTCTACTACTTGATAACAAAAATAGAACAAAACTTTAATTTTCTGCTCGATTGATCCTGACAACGGAGCAGCAGTTCAGCGGTACTTATTGTTCTCGAGCCGCAGTAAAAAGTCTGACTTGTATAATAACTACGCCTCTAGATCTTCTACACGTCTACTTTTCCACATCACTTGGCTCAATGGCTCACTACACTACTCTTTCTTTCTAGTCTGGCAGTTTGTTCATTTGGCATTTTCTACTTCCTGCTCCTCGAATCACGACCCCGGTCTAAGTCCATGTGTGGACCTTCTTTTAGTGGAATATTTGGGTAATTTCCATGTCATTAACCAAAAAAAACCAAAACACAGTTCAGTTCCAGCGACTCAAAGCACTTATTAAGACGTCGCTATAGATAAACAAATCAGCATCTCAAAGTAACTCTGTCAGATGTTAAATGCACTCTAGTCTGCGTGGCAGTCAATAACCATTAGTCTGTATGTTTCAACCCTGTAGACTTTCCCTTTCACAAAGAACTGTTCAGGAGAATCAGAATAAACCGACTTCAGTATGTTCATTCACTCTAAGTGATTATGCAGACACCATGCATACAGAAGCACACATCCCTTTCATTTCCACCCCCCATCCTTTCACTCGCTGCCATCGCTTTATCGTGTCATTTCAAAGCTCATCAGCAATTTTTGAAGGATGAATTTTTCACAACCGTCCCAGGGCTGTTCTGTCAAAGAACCGATGGAGAGATAAGCTCAACATCCACACATCAAATGCCTGTGAGGGGTTTAAAACTTACAGAATTTAAAATGTAGTCCTCAATAATCTCTCCATTCTTTGCTTCTGTGGTATCACAAGCTGCCTTTCGATGACTTGTGAAAAGCCTGCAGTCATTGTCACCTTTGTGAGGGTACATTTGTATAACTTTATTAATCACTGTCAGGTTCCCAGCCACGGGCGCTTCTAACATATTCGAGCTCTGATGTATCAGCTGTTTTTTTTGAAGCTCGGAGACACGGGAGCACAGCGTGGTATGGATATGCAAATTCACACCTACCAATGAATCTTATTTACCTAGATAATGGATTAAGAGGAGTCATTAGACAAAGTGGGTGACTGGTGACAGCACTTTACCGTGACCCCAGATCAAAGAGTGGGCGTGCATGGAGCTTCACATCGCCCGTTCAGGCCCCATGGGGAGGACTTTGTTTATGGGCGCCTCTTAGACTTAACTCCCACACAGATGGCACCAACGTGTTGTAATCCGTCCCACACACAAACACACCCACAGTACTGTAGCTACTGTACATACTACAGGGACAGACTCACTACACTCGCACAACATTTCAATCAACTGCAAAACCGCACACAGACACACACGCACAGTGGCAGGCGCAAGCTAATATTATAACTTAGTGTAAAATCTGGTCTGTCTTTATAGCTTAAGTTGAAAATTGGGAAGTGTTCCATTCCAACACAACACAAGAGCGACCCCGTAGACTCACCTTTTCTGGCCTAAATTCAGTCAGAAGTCAGATCCAGATATAAGATGTCCTCTAGATGTCCGCTTCATCCCAAGGGAAATCTGTGGGCAGATCGCAGTGACAGATCTCCTGCCCCTCTCACTGCCGCTTCCCAACCTGCACAGTTGACCATTTGAGCCTCAGTGTCATACATGCAACAAAGGCATGAGGCAGTATTTCAGGATGGAACTTCTACACAATCTTGTACTCTTCAGATAAGCAGAAAAAGCTGCAAATTATGACATTAATATGATATGTTGGTAGCATAATGCACCTAAACCTAGGGTCACTGTCAGTCAGTGTTCTGCCATTAGTGCACCTTAAAATCTTGCCTATTTCTCCAGAGAGGGGACGTTGGATTTGGTTGAATATAACTTTCAAATTCAATGCAAGTTAAATTTGAGCTTGGGACACATCACCGAGGGTTACTCTGAAAGAAAGGGCCCTCACTGGCATAATGTTTGTAATGTTTGAGAGCTGGAACTTGGAAATGCTTCCTTTATATCAGCCTCCTCAGCTTTTCTTAACTTAAATTCACTGCTTCAGCTTTGTATGGCCCTGAGCAGCCGCGACACACTGAAAGCAGAAGTCTAGTCCTATTCTCATCCCCTTACAAGCCGGACTAACAGTGAAATGAAGTTTCAAAGACAGGAAATGTGTGGGTAACAGCCATAAGATGTATAACATGATTTCATGTTCGAGTCTGCATGCTTTGCTTCTCTTCCCAGGGACCGCAAGCATTGATCTTTACTGTCAAAATGACTTCAGTGACCTAAGTGAACATTTCTCTCTCTTTCAGGATGCTGCAAATACAATTCTTCGGTCCTCTCTGCCCTTCTCTGTCCCTTTCTCTTCCAAATATTCCAAATGAATGCTGTTTTCTTAAATGCCCCTGATGATTTCACACCGCGTATCTTTGACACTGCAAATGCACAGTAGTTTTCACCATGATTGTCAGTTTTTACAATGCAATAATATCTTTTTGGTTTTGTCTTGCATATATCACAGTAGCCCCTTAATGACAACTTGGAGAAATTGTGCTTAGAGATTTGCACCTTTTCAAGTCACCACAACACGATTGGCCGCGCCCAGTACTAAAGAGCGCCATTTTGAAAATGGACTAGAACCTCCCGCCCAGCCCGCTGACCAGATTAGCCTCTCAGAGTGAATACTAATGTATATTTCCCTCATTCCCTTCTCCGCTCAAAACAAACATCCCCATCAAATCTACCCAAATCCCCCCCTGTGGAAGTTGATTTGCTAACTCTTGTCTCTTTTACTAACAACAAGCTTCCGAATTCTTCCAATTTGATTCTTTTCATTAGTGAATTTTCTTTTCCCTTACCTTTTATAATTTCAACGACTAACACTGTGTCATTCACGGAATGTGAACCATCTGTTGTTTTCTCTACTTAACTTGCGACTTACATACTAACAAATGTATTGTTATTCCTTTTATTCCTTTTTTTTCTTTCAAGACTTTATTTTGTAGACTACCCTTTTAAAACTAACTAGTTCTACAGTTGCTTTCTTTATTTCTTTATTTGGATGTTTTTCTATACAAGCAATAGGAAAAAAATATCAATTCTTTTCAATTATATTTTACTCTTACATGGACTTTTTGCTTTTGCTGTTAAAAGGAGAAGCTGGTTTTGCAAAAGGCGACTTTTATTTTTTTATTTATTTTTTTGCTTTCCCACTTTTTTGGGGTTGAGGTGTGTTTTCCTGAGTTTAAGGTTTGTCATTATTTTTTTTTTTCTTTCTCCTCCCCCTGTTTTCTCCTGAAGCACGCAGGCATTGGACACGCTATGGTAAACAAACTGCATTATATGGTAGATATCATTCTAATTGTCTTATACTTTGGTTTGCCCTGGGTTTTCCGTTACCTCTTTCTATTCTGTTTGCTTTACTGAAAGTACAATCCGCCATCAATTCCAAGGTAGCTGAAAAACTCCACCTCTCTGTTTTTCTTTTAGCCCTCTCTCTATATATATGTTATTGCTTTTTATTGCCATCCAGTTCTCCCCTTCCTGAAAAGAATTAACGTGTTCATCCAACGAGGTCTGCCCAAAAAGTTACGGAAATTCAGATTTTACGATTTGATTTGATTTCCTGTTTATTTTCTGTCCCCTTTTTATTTGCCTTTTTGTTATTTTTCTTTCCATTCAAGCACTATCCGTATGAAGAAATAAAGAATCATAATGCAAAATACTATCTCAATTGAGTATTAGAAAAGTGTTACTTTACTTTTTTTGTTAATCCCCGTTTCCCTGTGTTTTATTTTCTTAGAAGAACCCTGTAAGTGAGCGTGCACAGCAGAGTTCCCAAGCAGACCAATAGCCAACTGTGGCAACTCCAGTGGGAGGAAGTAAAGGAAAGAAAACATTTTCTTCATTAATTTCCCTGACTTTTTAACAACATGAAGGGACGGCAGTGAGCGGCCCGTCTTGCCACGTTGCCTCCATCGGACCTGTTCAGCCTGCGATGCAGCGACCTGTTATCTGGGCTCGCCATCCCGTGTTTTATGGAGTCGTGAAGAGTATTTACAACTCTTGATTTAGTGGCCAAAGCCCTCACTGTAAAGTAGGCCTCAAATGAGGGCTTGATCCCATTAGTGGCCTCAGGCTGATTTATGAACAAGATGGAGCTGTTCCCAGACCTGCACCTGAACGCGTTCGCTCTCTTACACACACACACACACACACACACGAACGCACTTAATAATGTGCTTTAATGTGGCAGTAGTCCCCTGAACTCCGGGGCAGAAATCAAACCAACAGCGCTGATGAAAGCTCATTATTGAAAATAAAATGGCAATTGCGCTTTTATTAAGCTGCAAACTGGGGAAGGTTTGTCAAAATAATTTGCTGACATTAATATAAAATAATACTCTGTGACTAACATTAGGAATGGCATTCTAATCATTTTAGAAAGTGTTATTAGGCTGAATACAGTACTGCCAGTGTACACTGTTAGACCACCGTTAGCATTTAGCTGTGCTCAGTCTTACTTGCTCTCACTGGACTTTCTAATTAATAACAGAAGCTCTGCGCCCATTGATACAGACCATAAAAGGACCTGCCTGGGAAAGTCTGAACTGTGTGCGATCGACCCCTCATTAACACTAACACTAACTTATACTTCTTATACTTTACTGGCCTCACCCCTTGCATGAAAAGACTTGACCTCCTTCCCGATTTATTTATTTATTTGGTTATTTTTTTATCTACAGATTGCATTGAGTATATATGTATATGTATATATCATGGCTAACATATATACATACATATATCAATTGTCCTAATATAATCAATATGGCCATAAAACATGTTAGCCACACCCTCTTGCTGTTTTATTTATTTAATTTTCCCTTTTTTTAAAATTTATTTTTACTACTATCAGTTTAACTTCAAAATTAACTTACTAAAATGAATAATGACCTCACTCCATATCTTGTTGAAACAGAAAACAGTGGAAAAAAGTGAAGAGGGGAGACCGATTTTCATTTTCTTGGTGAATAGAGGACGGGTGCCCCGAGGAATAGCGCTGCTCAATCCATCACGGCGCACAAGTTGAGGAAAAGTTGTTGTGAGCGCGCGGAAGGCCGCCGTATCTGGCGGTGACTCACTCCGTCTTGGATCAAATTTGACAGAAGTGATGAAGCAATTTTGAGCTCACATCAGAAATGCCGTGGCGAAATTGTAGTCGAGGCATAATGTGAACTGAATTCATGACCGAGTAAAGATTTTTTTGTGTGTGTGTCTAATAGCGTTAAAGGCAGGGACGGTGATGAAACCGCACGTCCCACTATCGGAATACTAATCACTCTATTCACCAAGACAAGGATGTCCTCTCTCCCTTTCAATTTTCCCTATTCTTTAAAAAACCCTCTCATTTCCGTTGATTTCATCCGTGATTGATGACATTGGTCCCATCCTGTCCCACTGCCACCTCCCAAAGTAACAGTATCCAGTGGTTGTATTCCTGCACCCTGTCTGCATGTTTCTATTGGCTAGATCACCTTCACATCAGCATACTCACAGGGTGTAAATGCTGCTCTAGCCCAGCGCGTGTCAGTCTGTTGTACACGTGTCCAGATGGGTTTTTCTGTTGCATCCCTGTCCGACTAAAAACCATTGAACACATTGAAAGCTCTCTCTTCCTTTCCCCATGTGTCTGGTGTTGTGGTGCCCTGCAATTAAATGTACTTCCCCACTACTTCCCCCGTTTTTTGCTGCATCTTGCCAGATGGTTTATTCGTTTGTTCGTTTTTTTTGTTCAGTACTTGCTGTTTGTGTTGTGTCTAATGGAATTCTCCCCCTCTGCCCACTCTTCCTGTCATCTTTCCATTTAAGTGCATGGCTTGTGTGTCACCCCGTTAGCTTGGATGGGTTCATTTTGTTTCCTCTTAACCAAAACAAACCCTTGTCACATGAAATAACACATTCAGTCCAGATCTGGACCTGGTTTGAGCAATCAAATTGCAGAGGACTTTTAAAGAATCCTCACCTACTCTTATCACTTTGACCAAATTTACTAAAACAGTGTTACTAATCTACTGTTTGAATCAAACCTTTGTTGTAACTGTACTAACAACCATTTTTGTGTCTGACTTTCCCTTACTTACAAAAGTACTAACCGATTTTGTTCACCCTCCAACCCTTTTAACTTTTCTCGGCACAGAGCAAAAAAACACCACCCTCTCCCTCTCTCCCCCCATCCTCCCGACAACCGTCGCCAATACAACACTCGCCCCGAGCCTCCCAATCCTTCCTCATGTCTTTACTAACCTAGAGGTGTAGCTTAGTTTAAATGTGGTCATGGTTTAGCTTACCAAACTACAGTTGCTATATCCAGCACCTCAAAGACAGACAGTAAATCACGGCCAATAAGTATGCATTGAAATGCTGCCAGACACGCATCGAAGTGGAAACCTTTCTTTCCCTTCCTCTCCTAAACATCCTTCTTTCCACTGGACTTTGACCTCAGCGACTGTATAATGTCCTACATTCGTTTCTAAACATAACGCATTGTTTCTTCCTGCTAAAGATCACTGACGGTAATCAAATGTAGTGCCAACCTGGGTAAGTGCTGCATTTTCCAGGTAAGCTCGTTGCCTCCTCTCTGCACGGATTATGATGTTAAATACATGAAGGTACTGATAGGCGTCCACACTCAGACGGATTAGTCTGTGCACGTCAGAAACAGCTGACAAAGAAACTACAGACTCTCAGTCAAGGTGAAGATTGGGGGCTCTGAATCTCGACTGCCTTTGGGAATTGAAGATAGGCCATGATCTGTTCTCCTGAATAGAGAGTGTGGCATAGAACGGGAACTCACACAAAGCTATTTTCCATTGTATGTGTTGAAGGCCTGACAGGATCTAGCTTTAAACGCCATAAAGTGTAATAATTCAACCTAGTCAGCAGATTGCTAGTTGCTACCAGACTCTAGGAAGTTGCAGAGACATTGTATAAGCTGTGATGGTCCTCAGTTTGGTTTTAAATGTGTGTAAGATACATTTCCGAGCGCACACACACAATTTGAGCTCTCCAGAGTTGGTTGAATTGATGCATGATGGTCAGTCCTATTATTTTAGATATAGCACTATGGTCTTCACTGCATTCATGTTCATGTAAGTGTGGTCAGAGTAATCCCACGCACAGTTGGAATTTGTTGACCCTTGTTTACTTGCTGAGAGGCAGATCTATTTCACGGAGCGTTCAGTTGCCATCAACCTGCAGTCGTGGAGCCAGATCTGGCCAATGAGCCAGTAACACGCTCAGCTGAGCAAATCACAGGACTCCACGCAAAGAACACTTCTGGTTCACCATACACTCCAGGTGAAAGCCCATTGCATCCAACAATTTGCCAAAGCTGGTGGTTTATGAGGAACAAGTACCAAAGTGAAGGATTGATTGAATAGAAGGGAGGTAGATGACATTCAGCAGCACCATCAAGGCCGGATCAAAACCCATGGATCATATAGAAGCAGCAAGTGGGCTTTGGAGTCGCATTTGTGTGTAACCTGTGTTGTCCTTTTTTTTGAGTGGTGCAGGTCAGCTGATTGTTTTAAATATTTATGTATGTATATATGTATGAATGGAGGAGGCAGGATTTTTAGACTTGAGTTTTGTCAATTTTATTAATTTAGTACATTTAGCAGAGCGACATTCTCACTGGAAAAAAGAATGGAGCGTTGCTAGAAATGTGTTAATTAGGTTATATTTTTGTTCTAGTCGGCTGTTCCTTGATTATCACACTAGGCTATGTTTCAAAATGGAAACTGTGATCGCACAATTCCAAGTTATTTTCAGGCAATACTGTTGAATTTTCTCAGGTCTCTTAAAGACATTTTTTCCCCAGCTAAAGATATCACACATCTTGTATTACAGTGAACAATGGGATAATCATGTAGAGAAACTAATAATAAAGACGCTAATCATGGCTGCCCTGGATGCCCTCACTCTGCTGCCTCATTAAATACATACACAGTCAGAGAAATGCAGATTCATGTACTTTATCCTTTAGTGACCAGTATCCAACAGCTCAGCAGCCTTTATCTTACCTGTGAGCTATTATTACCACTCAGCAAACGCTGGAGGCTCACCTCTGCAGCTTTTATCAAAGTGACTTTATGCTTTCATACCTGCTGTCATCTGCTTCTATGCTCCCATCGCATTTGACTGTTGAGAGGAGATGCATTCAGAGTATGTAATTCATGTTTTATGTTTTACTGCTGCTGTTGGTCAGCACAGCAGCATCAAATCCAGCTGCCTTACCTTGGGGACGTGCTGAAGGTGAATTATCCAAAATTGCAGCATCATTCCGAGCTGTTTATCTCACTGGTGAACAGTAAAATTACAAATGAGCTCATGAGCTCAAATTTGATGATTTGACTCCCTGAGATTTATTAAAGAGGATAATGTGCCTGCGTTTTGCAGCATACGTTTCCAGATTAGTATGCTTTTGGATTTTCTGCAAACTGTATGGCTTCCAGGTCAGCAGCACGAGGGTATTTCTACCATCAACCTGTGATATCAGCACCCCTTCCCGCCTCCGGCCAGTGATGCAAGTGTTTGTAATGTTACTCAATGAGGTGAAGGTGCAGTGTGGTTGAAGCAAAGCCCAGCTAACGCATGAATAATTACAAAGTTCCGCCTGAAGAAAGACTTTGATATTTGTTCTGCTTTTGTTAAATTTTTTTGGACTAATAGTGCATGTCCTTGTTTTGGATCTGTCATATTGTCTCTGCCAGGTCTTAATTGCTGTTTAGGTGCAATCTCTAACTAGACAGTGACTCCAGGAATATAATTATATATAATATAATTGTCATTTCAGCAGTAGAATCTGGGATGACGGAGAGGGCAAGAGAAAGAAAGACAGAGCAAGCTACATTGCTAAACTTTATAGGTGTCTGGCAGCTAGCCAATGCTAGTCCCTAATGGTCCCAATCAGTGCACTCTGCCCTGAAGATATCCATCAACAACAGTCCATTAAATATTATCCCAAATCCAAATCCAAAGAGTTTGGCTGTAGCAGCTGTTGATGTTCTTTAGACAGTTTGAATTTCATAATCTTCATAGGTTATATCTCTACCATTTGACTCTCTATTCTGCCTCCTTATTTCTGAAGAGAGGTCCCGGCTTTGGCCAAAGTTCTTAGGCATATTTTATATTTCTTACGTCACGAGAGTTCCAGCCCCCTTGTTTCTCTTCCTTCGCCACTTGTAAGATCCCTGTCTTCACTTTGGGATAAATGAAGATGCCCTGCTGAGCGCGCCCCATCTGAGATCTACAAAGATGACCCCCGACACACCGACACACTGTCACCCACAGATTCTTCATGCCAGAAGCATCTAGCCAACATAATCGCTCTCTCTCATCACGTAGCAACAGCAGACATAAAAATGAGTTGCCCTGTATAGAGGGGAAGTACGGCTAAAAACAAACAAAGAAAAAAGAAGTGGAAAGAAACTGTCAAGAAAAAGAGAAGACGAACACTCAGCTGGGGCGACTAATCTGTTGAGTGCAGTTGCTAAGGTCTGTTTGTCAACCCCCTGTTTGCTGCCATGATCCCAGTCCCACTCGTCCTTCACAGTTACAACTGTTTCTGTTTGTTTTTTCAACGATAGGATAAAATTCAACGTGTATCATTTAAAAATAGAAAATATAGCCGTGCTCATAGACTGCTATTACTGTTGTAGACGTCACACAAAATGAGGTAGCACTGTACACAAAATGTCATTGTCGATGGCTGAAATGTAAAGGTGGACCTCAGATGAAATGAAGGTATTCTGAGCAAGCATCACTTCTGAGTGTGCGCTGGTAATGGAAAACAGATGGTTGTGTGCAGAGCTCCCTGCAGTGTTGTATTTAAGCTGTGTACATTAATGCAGAATAGCAGATGCTGAAACAGAGGCGCCAGCGCTTCACTTTCACCCAGGCCGGCTCTGTTAGTTTAATTAGACGATAAATTGGTCACTAACTGCAAAATTCTCTCCCAGATCCAACCACGTTATTTGGCAGGAGGCCCCTATAGGAGCATGGCTGTGGCAGTGGTAGCAAGTAGAGCCATGATATGATGATGTCATTTGCTGCATATTAAGGAGTATCATATAACTGTAATGGCATACGTTGTATTTTTTGTTTGCGATGACTCCTGGATAGACAGCGTGAAGGTAAATCCTTGTCCTCACCCGAGAACCCTCTGAACTGCAATTGGACGTATCGCTCTTCAGTTAGACTTTGAACTGACAAGGTAGGGTCCGGCCAAAACAGCGGTTTCACTTCATTGGGTCATGTGTTACATCAGTGCAAGACTAGTGTTCGTACACTCTTTTGTGATTTGGGTTAAAACCCTTTTTGATCAGGTTAGACATGTTCCAGTAAAACAAGGCTTCAGAACCTTAAAATTACACACATCAGAATATGATTTGAGATTAAAATAAATAAAATAAAGAAATAAATAAAGAGAGTTATCTCCCAGAAAAGCCTGGAGGAGCCTTAAAAGTGCACCCTTTATGGATCCTGTTTTTAATTTCTCTTTTTTGGATATTAAGTCTTGTTCCTGCATTTCAATCCACACTATCTCATCCCATCAGCTTGCGGCTGTGTGTTTGATTCCACTCGGCGCTCTCTGCCATGTTAGCGATCAAACGTGCAGCACAGAACGCGTAACCTTGCACAAAAGACGAGACTTGAGGCAACTGAATATTGAAAAGGCATTTATTTTTACTGGTAGTTCCCAGACTGAGGATGGGCTCCGAGATGGGATGTTGCAGAATAGCTCTGCCAATCACGGGGAAAGCCCAGATGATGTTTTGAAAACAGCGTTACCTGTCAGGTGGCTGTCAGTGTTTCTTAACAGCTTGCTTACAGTCGAGGGGGGTGTTTATTACCTGGATTTTATTTTACAGGTCTTTAAGGTTAACTTAAGTTAGGTAACTTAACTTGAAGACATTGAGCACAGATCTGTTCCATTGCTTTACTCTTAGCAACTGCACTCTAGAGTGAAAGCCCCCAGTCTGACTGGCACCAAAAGCAACCAACCAAGCGATACCACATAGGAGACAGCCACACCTGTCACCGGTGTTTAATCCACTTTCTTCCTTGTTTTTCCTCCTCATTCTTCTAATTTCTCTCCACTCTCATCATTCTCTTTATCTGTCTATCCCTGCTCTGTTTCTCCCTATCTCTCTGTCTTTTTTCATCTGTCTCTTTTGGGCCACGCCTATGCCAGGTGACCATTTCAGTGGATGGTATATTGACCACCACTGGTTACACCCAAGAAGATTACACCATGTTGGGCTCCGATGACTTCTTCTACATCGGGGGGAGCCCCAACACCGCCGACCTGCCCGGATCGCCAGTCAGCAACAACTTCATGGGTTGCCTGAAAGACGTGAGTCGCTCTGTGCTGTTTAATATTTACTGCTGGTCAGCCATGTACACGCTCTTCTTTGCATTGTATCTCCCTGCATCATGTTAGTAGGTAGCAGTCACTAGCTGTGGAAGCTTCTGACTGCAACAATCAGGAGTGTGTGATTAACTGGAAATCTCACGCTCAACCGCCCGCATCCTGGTGCGGTGTGGGCATCTTTATGCCAACTGATTACCTGTTTACATCAGTTAAAGGGTGTCTCCACACCATTGGTGAGATGTTTTGTCCTGCAGTGGGAAAAAAAAAATATAAACATCAGAGTGAGAACACAGAGTGTGCATAACACATTTGTGTTGACTATGACGCAGTCACTTGAGAATCATCAGTCTGTGCAGATAGAAGTCGCATATTTGAGAGTGGGAGGTGTCAGACGCACAGTATCCTGAATCTGTTTCAAGTGTTTATTTCCTCCCTGCTTCCTCTCTCTCCTCCTCACCACGCTGCAGACCAAACACGTGCACAGGCTCTGCACACGCCACAGTGGGATGGTAGGAAATCACAAACAGACAGATTTAGATTTATCCTCCGAGCCACACGAGCGTGCACACACCGGTACACAGCCACACACAGTCACGGATGGATATGTAGAGGACAGTTGTCTTATAAAAACTTTATTTCTTCAACTTTGACAAAAAATAGACTTTTATTTTCACCAGGGCTTTAATTCACAGCTTAACAAGCTGTCAAGAGGACCAATCACAGCTTAAAGTATTATGCCCTTGTAAATGTAATGACTTGTATAGAGGCGACGCAACATGGTGCCGTCGCATTTCCTCATAAAACCACGCTGATTGAATAAGTAATTACTTTTGCCATCACTTTTAATGGATCGCACAGTAATCGCCCTATCTCTAACTTAATTATGCCTGCAGAATTACATTTTCATTATTTGGGTTGCTATCGGAAGGATCCCTAGTGGGTCTTAAACTTCCCAAGGCGTTTAACTATCCGCTCTCTCATCAAGACAAGGCTGGATTTACAGTCAACGTACAGACGGAGCACAGGGAGAAGAAGGCGGGGGGGGGGGGAGCTAACAGAAGAGCTAACAGCAACAAATAGAGGTGAAAGTGAAAAGGCGATGTGCTCAGAGTGCTGGAAACGTGACGTCAGAGCAGATGGATGAGAGCAGAGCATTTAAGGCTGTTGGATAGTCTCAGAGAAAATGAGGTATTAAAAGCGTGAGTTTAATATAAATAGTACTGAAAAGAGAAAGCGGTTCGAGGAATAATAGAGTAGCATTCGTCAGCTACAATTTTTAATGGACTGCAGGGTGCACACAAAAGTAGGAGAGGAAAGTGAATGAAAAAGCAAAAGTTTTGCGGTGAAGGTGATGTATGCTTGAGAGCGCAGGGATGAAGCTCCAGACAAATCCAGGAGCGGAGTGGTGTTAGAGCAGCCGTCTGACATCAGCGTTCACGTTTGACCTTCTGCCCAAGGGCTGCATTTTTCATTCAGCAGCTCGGGTTTGGGTGAGTCTCAAAATGTTGCGTGGTCAAAGAGTGGGATCTTAAAATGTTGTCTTCCTCTGATCAGGAGAACGATTTGCTGACAGTCTGGGATGGTTTCTCCCAGTTCTTCCTCTGTTGGCCTACTGGGGACAGAGAATTTCCATATTGTACTGTTGGCTCTTGATTTAGTAGAAAGGGGTAGCAGCTAAGGTAAACAGTCTATATTGAGTGCAGTGTGGCTCTGAGATTAGCATTGAAGGAAACATCAGGATGTCCTGTTTATATTCTCCTTTCATTGTTAATTCATGCTGTTGTTATGTTAGTATAGAAAGCGTGCGTGTGTGGAGGAGCATGTAGTTTGCTCCTTCTTAAAGGTTTGTTTACAGGTCAGTAAGATGTAGTGTGTAATCCAGACTTGAGCTCACTAGAAGCTGCAGCTCACTGGTTGTTTTCGTTGGCGTTTGAGTCTTATGGGCTCGACTTCAGCTGCGGTCAAGCTCTAATGACTACATCAGCTGAACTCAGCCGGAAAGGTAACCACGCAGAAAAGGCGCTGAGAAAACCCGCGACGACAGTAACCGAGAGCGCCAGGTAAAGTAGTAGTAGCAGCTGGAAATAAAGAGGAAAGTAAGTGGTTGGGGGTTGGACGGCGGTGTGTTTCATCCTGTGCTAGTTCAGTGGCACAGCTCGGATTATCAGTGGTGTTATGGTCTGGGGCAAGGCTTTCATGCCGCCACCGTGGTCAAACGCCTTTGATACGCTTGGCCAGTACCCTCCAGGCAGCAGAAATCCAAAGGAAAAGCACAGCAGAAGAAGAGTAAAAAGGCACCAAAAGAGGCACTGAAGCCCTATGAAGTTTTTATTTGCTGTGTGTGTGTGTGTGTGTGTGTGCTCGCCTGTGGGTGTATGTGTGTGTTCAAAGCCACCCACATGCTATGATCATACACTGTGTGATGCATGTGTATGTGTGTTTTCTAGGCTCCCAGTCAGAGTGGTGAGGTGTGAAATCGGGTGTCTCTGCTCCTCAGCCCCCCCCCCAGCCCAGTTTCCACAGATTCCTCTCTTCAGCACGTCACCATCTGTCTCTCCACCACAACCTCCGCCTCTCCAGCTCTCTCCCAGACAGTGACCTTGCTATCGCCCATTTCACACTCCTCCCTCCATGTCAGTCTTTCTCTCACTCTCCCCTTCTGCTTGTCTTCCTCGCTCTTCCCACCTCTCTCATCACTTCTCTCCACCTCTCCCTCTCTCTCTGCCTCTCATCTTCCCTTTCTCGGGGGCAGTTTTGTGTAATTAAGTCCATGGTAGCGCTGTTGGTACGCCAGCTTTGCCATCCTGACGGCCAAATTAAAAATTGATTTCTTCGACTGATTCCATGCACTGGATGAATGCTCTCGCCCTCCTCCTTGCCCTCGCTCTTTCACTCTCTCTCCCTCCATGCCCTCCCAACTTCATACTGACGCTCTATCTCTTCGTCTGCAGCTTCCTCCTCGTTTCACCTTTGTTGCGCGATAAAATCTTCAGGAGCTGTCCCTCGCCCCCACTCACACGCTGCCCACCACAAGTCAACATTCATTTGAGACTTTGTAGCTGCAAAGGTGGTGCCGCAGAGCCTGCCCTTTGCCCTTTCCAGTCACGCCTCCTCATCACCAAGGCAACAGCAATCAATGCAATGTAAAGTAAAACTGAGAGTGCATCCCAAACTACCAGTGGATGTCACTTAAGTCGATAAACATACAAAGTATTTGTCAAAGAACTTCATATTTACACCTTAAAGGCTTGATTGTTAGATTGTCTAAGAATCCTGACACTTGTGCTCATACTGCTCATATGCTGTGTGGTGTATGTACTCATCGAACATTGAAAATCCCAAGTGCATCAAGGGAAAAATGATTATGTTTGCACTGCTGACCTGCAGGGTTTCAGATTTGTAGAGTTTCTCAGAACAAATCGATGGAGTCGCCCCTGAGGAAGGCTTTGGCCCTGTGTTAGCTGCACTGTGAGACCAGTGTGAAAGTCCACAGTCCATGTCGGGGCCACATGCATTCTGAGTTTAGAAAGATCACTCAAGTTAATCCAGCACAAAAACAGCCTGCGCCTCTGCTACCCAGGTCATTCAATTCACCGGTCAGAAGTCATCAGATCCAAAGAGGCTCTGTAGACTGTGTTGCTTGACATTATTAACTTAAGATTTCCAAGTTTTTCCCACCTTTGACAGTGGTCTCTTTATTAGCCGACAAAGCCAGCGAACTTCTCTGCAGCGGGTGAGTTGGCTCGTTAGATGAGCTGTTGAGACCTGCCCTCCCAATTCTGAAGAGGGTATATTACAAATGTCTGTATAGAGCCAGACAGCCTCAAGGGTCTGGAGATATGAAAGAAAGGCATATGGTCTACTTGCTGAGTCAACACATGCATTTATACAGCACCTGCCCCTGAGTTAGCGCCTGAGACCGTCTGGGTCCTTTGCCTTTGACAAAGGCGCAGATTATTTGATACACCTTCCTCACACACTGCGGTTCTCCAGTGCATAGCTCTATCCCTCCGCTACCTTCATCTTTCTCTCATTTGTCATGCACTGCCATCTTCTCCCGCCTTCCTTGCTGCTAAAAACGTCTTCCCTCACACTCGCCCACACTTTTGCGTTCTGCTTTTTTAAGCCCCTGGCTACTCGTCTCCTTTTGTATTTTTACTCTTTTGCTGGAGACACACTTAAGTGACTGTAAGGTAGTGTGTCAGAAACTTAAAGCTACAGTCTGGGCCTCTTACAAATGAATGAACATCCATCCTGTGGAGTGAACGGCCATGGTGGACCTATGGCGTCACAAATCGACAGTGTTCATGTTGTTACTCTCACTGCCAGAAAAAGTCCCACGCTGTAGCTTTAACGACTTGCTAACACAGCATTTTCACATCTTTGCCTTTGTTGAACTGAACACACCAAACAAGGTGGATTTGGGCGCACGCACGAAAACAAACAAGGGCAGCTGCTTGGATTAAAGACGAAGCTCTTAAATGTACACCACAGGTTCACATATGATCTGAACGGGTCCAGTCATAACAAGCGTGCATACCATGTGACCACCTGCCATCTGAACACATCCTGCTTGCACTGAATATCACACACTATCAGTTAGCCAATAGCCAATCACAGTTACAGCAAGCTAATTCTTGGCTGTCTGCCCCATTGTTGCATTGATTGCATTGCATTGTTGGTGTGCGCGTAATCCCTCTGACATTAAAGGTCTTGATGTCAGTGACGTATTGAACTCCGTCACCATAATCTGTCACTGCTTGTGAAATGCCGCCCCTGCCTACTGCACATGCACATGAATTAGTGAGAGGAAAATGCATAGCTCGGTGTTGATTAGTAGGTTGAAATGCCTTTTGTGATGACAGATACATCTGTTGCTGCGCATGTTAGTATTGTCTTGAAGTGCAGGCATAAGTCACAGCTTCCAGATATATAGTATGCTTACCAGTAGTCCTTAGTCTCAGTCCTAGTGGGTGTTCACCCCTTATTAGCCGCACTGATAAACAAATGGAAATAATCATGTTTGACGGAGTCGTGATTCTATTAGCTGGGGACATTTTCATCTTTTTTATATTCATCTGTCTCTGTTTTTCATCGTAGCCACCCAACAGTAGAGAAGAGCCACGCTGCAGGTATTAACTGGCCTAAAAGTGTTCGGGTACAGCATGTTTCCTCCCCTCATCTTTTCCCTACATGCTCTTGGATCCTTTGTTTTAAAAAAAATAAAAATACAGCCTGCATTTTTCTAGAGACAGAGCGGGATGTATAAACCAAAATAAATACTTGAAAATGAATAAAATAAAAATAAACCTTCTCCCTCCTCCCACCGCCTTCACTCTCTTTCACCCACCCGTCTCTTTTTCTACCACCTTAAGCCCGGCGAGCTCACGCCTTATTAGCTGCCAGTTTTAGCGTTATCATAGCTAATTACCAGGACTAATCTCTGCTAATGACGACATTATGAGGTGCACAGTACATGTGGCAGCGTGGCCAATATAGGAGATAACCAAAGGGGGTTTAAGTTCAAGAATAACCCGGCATATCTGTGTTCCTGCGGTTCATTCTGTGCCTGTGTGTGGGTGTGGTGTTTGACAGAGAGGGCGAGAGAGAGGAAAAGCTGAGAGAGAGAGAGAGAGCGAGTGTGCTTACATGTGAAAAAATAGGTAGATTGGAGGGCGTTTGAAAGAGACACTGTGAAAGACAATGAGGAATGACAGCGGCAGTCTGGTGAAATTAGATAGTCAAAAACCAATACAGTGAACCCCATCACACAAGACGATGGGCCGCTCAGTGCTACACGCAGGAAAGCAGGCCAGCGCAAACAAAAGCCAGTGGTGACTCAAATACGCAGACGGTGATTCAACATTAATTCTTCCTCTTTGTAGCGGGGGTAAGCACACGTCTCCGGGTTTAATCAAAGCAGCCATGTGTTCTGTGAGAGGCGAGCTGGAAGAAATAATCGCCGTTCCACTGGTGGTGAAGATATAAGTTGTGCCTGATTTTACCCTTAAAATTGAATCCTTACTAAAAAAAAAAAAAAGATTAAACAGATTTTTTGGGAACTGTTATATTAAATAAATTCCAAATCTGTGCAGGTCTGATTTACAGAGTCTGCCAAAAGGAATAGAAATCAACTATCTGGGAGGTAGGAATTTGAATAGAAAATGGCGTGTGTTAATATCAGTCTGTAGCGAGCGGGATGAATCATGGAAAATCAGTGTTACACTAGGTTTCCTCTGCCGTTACTCAGTGACAGATCAACCGAACACATCTGGATCAAATGTGGGACTTCACAATAAGAGGACAATCTCCTTAACCTCGCAGCCACGACAGCAGTGGAAAACAAAGATAGAGATGTAGAGGAGGCATTTTTTTCTCCCTCCGTTACCTGTCAGCGAGTATGTGTGGGTGTGCGAGAGAGCATGAAGAGCGCTACAATCAGCACACACACACACACAAACGCGTAGACCTCAGCTGCTTCACACTATTACCTTGAGGATGGCCTCTCAAAACGCTGTCTACAGAGTGTTCAACAAATAAAAGGAAAACTAAAACTATGAAAGACGAGGATAATTTACTTTGCCTTTAGCGCTTAATCCATTATGAATGCACACGGTGAGGCATAGACACACGCTTTGAGCTGAAACAATAGAGCCGTACTTCATCAAAGGCTGTCGGAGACATTTGCATTAAGGCTGTAGGCAACATTCGCGTCTCCCTGCATCTGAATATCCCCTGGAGCCTTTTGTTTTTTTTCCATTTTATTGTGCATATATACACTGACATTTGTGAGCTACAGTGTTCTACCACAACAAATAGTTGTTATTGTGTGCTTTATGGATTCACCCAGTAGTTAATACAATGGTGATCAGTGCTGGGAGCGCAGAGCACGTTGCGCACCAACAAAACCCCAAACACTTGCAGATATCAGTAAAGTCAACTGAAGGAGTGAAGTGCTGAGGAGTTCCAGTTAACTGAGCACTCGTCTGACCTAAATTGCTTGTTTGGGGATCGCAGGTTGGACGTTGAAGTGCAGCCGGCGCACCCACTTTGTATCAGTGTTGGTTTTTTCACGCCGCCGTTCGAGAGAAAGGAGCGTATTTCATTCATGTTTTGATTCATCATTTCCCCATGCTGACAAGATTTCCCAGCAGCCTCTGTAACTGACACTTGAAATTAATTTGGGCAATTAGGATGCATCTGCAGGCTCTCATGATTATGGACGGACTGTTGGGCGTTCTTGCAGCTGCATTTTGTTTTGAGGCTATAGGATAGTCCACTTTAAAATACTAATATGATACTGGATGCTGTATTTAAATCCACAATGACACTTCAGTGCTATACTACTATGCACGCAGTTATAGCTTTGTAAGCACCTGCTTCCCTCTGTGCCCTTCAGGTGGTGTACAAGAACAACGACTTTAAGCTGGAGCTGTCACGGCTGGCCATCGAGCGTGACCCCAAAATAACCCTGAACGGCGACCTGGTGTTCCGCTGCGAGGACGTGGCGGCCCTGGACCCCGTTACCTTCGAGACCCCCGAGTCCTACATCTCCCTGCCCAAGTGGAACACCAAGAAGACGGGATCTATCTCCTTCGACTTTCGCACTACAGAGCCCAGCGGCCTCCTGCTGTTCAGCCACGGCCGCCCTCAGGGTCCCAAAGAGCAGAAGCCTGGCAGGGAGCTGAAGACTGATTACTTTGCCATGGAGCTGCTGGACGGGTATTTGTACCTGCTGATTGATATGGGCTCTGGAAAAACAAAGCTGAAGGCCAGCAACAAGAAGGTCAATGACGGGGAATGGTGCCATGTGGATTTCCAGAGGGAAGGGAGGAAAGGTGAGGGCTGCCTTAAACTTATGTTGAACAACTCACAGAGAATTTGACTGTGAAAACTTTTCATTGCAATGTCGTTCATCAGTCACACTCCACACATCCACATTTTCACTTTAAGAGGCAGATTCAGGTCAGTATTTACTTTCCATCCACCTGCGACAATCTGCATCTTCACAATTGGCAGCTTGTCAGGAAATCATCCAAATTAGAAATGAGTAAAACCAAAATGGTGGATTTTGGCAGTATGAGCATACTTTGGTAGGATGATCACTAATGATTAAAAAACAAAATTAACTTCAGCCTAATCCACAGTCAGTGTGTATTATCCCATGTAATGTCCTTTGTGTGCTCCTCTGCAGTATTTACACTGCTGAAAATTCCTTGGGAGTAGAACTCTTCACAACTCAAAGCCCTCACTGACATTCATCGGCTGTATCTCTTATCTGCTTTATAGTTTCTCTAAGACTAGACATCTGTTGCTCGCTTCACAGGATTTAGAAAACCACAAACTACACACACCTATTGTTAATCTATAAATATTTCCATTGCACTCTGCAGTTTCTTTATGCAGCAAAAGGGTTCACAGGTTTTGGGGGGGCTCAGATGCTGACGCAGATCAGTCAGTCGCACAACAAACGGACTGAATTGGCTTTGATAGAGTCTAAAACCATTTTGCTCTCAATGCTGATCCAAGCGTGTCAGAACAAAAGCTGCATAATGGGTAGACATAGTGTGATGACTATGGCTATGATACAAGCAGCATTTATTTATATAGTTGATTTTCTGTTGCTGTTTGCTGCTCCAGCGTCTCTGCATGTGTCTGCATGTGGGCACAAACAGAAGCATCTGCATGCTTGAGTGTGTGGTGTCTGATGAATGGTCTGTAGGTGGGCAAGCACCTTGGACATTATATCTCCCCCTAATGGCATCTTATAATGAGGAAGAGAGAGAGAGTGTGCGTGTGTGTGTGTGCGCGCGCTAGCATGCGCTTGTGTGATCTCACTGCTGCTCCTGCTGTAATTGGCTTTTAATAGAAAATTAAGACTGAGTCGTTAATCACAGAAAGAGAGAGGGCCTTTTGTTTCACCCACTCCCTGCTGCATTCTGCTTCCCTTCTCCTCCATTTAGCCTATTACAGACACATTAGACTCACACACACACACACACACACACACACGCTACTGTCATCTATTCTCCCTGTCTCTTGCATGTCTCTCTGTCTGTGTTCTACGTCCTTAAATTATTTACTTATTGCCCCTCCCACTCACTCAACACTTGACCTCCCGCATCCTCTATCACCTCTCCAGACAACAACTGTGCCCTTAAGTCATTTACAACAACAAACATTCAGTCACTGAGTAAATACAGGATACATGTTCAGACACAAACATACCTAGAAATACTGACATAGTCATTGTTAGTTAGATATAATCTTGTCTGTGTTTCTGTCTTTAGGATCGATCTCTGTCAACAGCCGCAGCATGCCCTTCAGCTCCCCAGAGGGCAGTGAAATCCTGGACCTGGACAGCGATATGTACCTGGGCGGGCTCCCCGAGTCCAAGTCGGATCTCATCCTGCCTCCAGAGGTTTGGACGGCGCTGCTTAACTATGGCTACGTAGGCTGCGTCCGTGACCTCTTCATCGACGGCAAGAGCCGCGATGTCCGCCGCCTGGCCGAGATCCAGAGCGCTCTTGGGGTCAGCAGCTTTTGCACCCGTGAACTTCAGAAGCGGTGTAGCAGCGCCCCCTGTGGCAACGCAGGTCTGTGCAAGGAGGGCTGGAACCGCTACATATGTGACTGCACCGGCACCGGATACCTGGGTACCAACTGTGAGATAGGTAAGGATTCCATTAACAGCAATGCATGCAATTGGTTAGCAGCAGCACACCACTGGGTTGTACACAGCTCACAAAAGAAATGTTACTGTGACCCCAAAGAGACACATAAACTGACACAGTGGCCTTATTTACAGTGAAGTAAAAATAACTCCTCATAATGTGAAATGTGTGAAACAACACAGACGGTCAGAGCATCAAAGGAAAACTTGGTATATCGTTAATGTTGTACACTCCATGCATTGAAGCAGAGCTAGAAAACAAGTGTAGAATGAGCACTGACAACATGCTCCCTTGTATTCGACACAACAAAGCAGCTGCTGTATAGTAGGGGTAAGGGCTCCGCAGGGACCTCTGTGTGAACCAAATGCCACCCGAGGCTGGGTGGCATTAGGGGGGAATTGAGGCTGAAGCGCTGAGAGGGCGACGGCGGTGTGGCTGAGCAGCCAGGCCTACCGCCGCCATCTGTGCCAGTCACGCAAACCCAGGTGGCGTTAACGCCGCAGCACAGGGGGATGTGAGCCAGTCAAATAGCACCACGTACGTCTGATTCATTCCAATTAGCTGCAGGCGCCTCGCTTCACGGTTTGTCTTTGCGCGTCCGTGGGGGTGAGTGAGCCATGACAGTATGGGATTTTGAGGGACAAGGAGGGTAATGAGGGAAGGAGAGACTGGATTCAAATCAGGACAGTGGAGGTAGAGGATGAAATGTCTCTATTTTGAAGGGTGATATTTTAACAGTTAGCTCTATGAGTACGCAGTCTACAGACACGGTTTCAGTGATGTTCTCCTGCCATCTAGTGGAGCTCTGTGTGACTGCAGGGATTTGGCACAAGGCACCTCTCTAATAACCAGCCAGTTATTTCTCAGTGTCAATAGACTGAGTGCATAGATTAACAGAGTGTAAGTACAATCAATGCCATTGACTGCAGACTGGAAAAAGGGGTTTCTGCCTTGAAGGCACAGAAATTAAAAGCGCTGATGATGTTTGGAGACGGTGTTGGGATGATAATAGAGGTTTTGTGCATTTTTGTGTTTTAACTGCTCAGAGGAATAATGGCTGCCTCGGGCTCACGTGGCCGGAGACTCTGTCTGAGCGGGCAGATTGTGTAGCTCCAGTGTGTGTGAAGCCACGCTGTTGATATGTGACTGCTTTTACCTGTTCGTCCTGTTTGTGGAACCTTTTAGCATCACTTTATTTGTACGCTCTAAAACCTAAACATTCCACGCACTCTGTGACAGTGACGCATGTTAGCCTATGGTGACGCATATCAACCCGCACTGCAAAGTAAGAGCAGCGTGCAGTGAGCTGTCACTCCACACAGCAGTCTATTTACGGCATGGCTGCCTAGTGTGAATCAGGACGTCTCAGCGAGCGGCTGCACTTCTGCTGTTGACATTTTTCAAAGCTTGAGGAGAGTCTGATGCTGGATTCATTACGAAGTTTCTTTTGGTTTCCGTCCTCTTATTGTTTTGAATGTGTGCATCTCGTCATTTGATGAAAACAAGGATGTTACATTAGCGTGACACGGATGGGGACACAATAATAATTAGTAGCAAATGACATGGCACACAACATAATGGAGCAATAGGCCTCGGGGTGTCAACATGCCGACGTCTAACTTTCAGACCCACTTACATGCCCATGAGGTGCAGCAGTGATTGATTTCATCGTTTGAATGCTGTGATAAGCCTTGGGTTTACAGGCACATGTGGCTCTGATCACCATCATCACTGAATCTTCCCTTTTACTTGTGTCGCATGATACGTGGGTTCTGTTCCGGGGTTATCTGAGTCACTGCCTCTGGGTCGCCCCCCGCATACGTCATGCGTTAGCAACTTCACCCCTCTGTCCTCTCCCTCACCCCTATCCAGAGGCGACGGTGCTGAGTTACGACGGCAGCATGTACCTGAAGATCATCATGCCGGTCACCATGCACACGGAGGCCGAAGACGTGGCGCTGCGCTTCATGTCCCAGCGGGCGTATGGCCTGCTCATGGCCACCACCTCCAAGGAGTCAGCGGACACCCTGCGACTGGAGCTGGACGGAGGACGCATCAAGCTCACCGTGAACCTCGGTAAACCAATGTGATTCATCGTGGATGTCCCTCCTAACCTTTCCCTTACCGTCTCCTCATCTCCGCTCTATAGTTTAGACCTGTGTACTGCTGGACGTAGAAAGATGGTTTGACATTTTGAGCTTCACGCCATTAATTTCTTTGCATCGTCAGATAGTCGGATGGGAAAGTGCTTCTCAGTTTGTCCCTCAGTTACATCACTTTTATGACAGAGCACACTTTATTTCATTTAACGGGCACGGTTGGCAATGCAGTGAGCTAACAAACTAGCTTATGCCCATTGTTTTAAATGACGGATTCAAAGGTGCTCAGAAGCCAATTCTTTGAGAAAACTGAGGTCCAAACACAGAAACTTCTCCTCCACAAACTGATCGAGTGCTTGCTGCAGGACTAGAACAGTAAGTATATATAAATGTATATGTACCTCTCCCTCAGTGGGGAGCCACCCTGCAGTCATTTCTGTTCCATATTCTTCGACCCCTGGTTCCCCATCCCCTCTTCAATCATCCCCTTCTTTTTGTTCCCTGTGAAGCCCCCTCATGCCCCTTCCTATTTAAAAGCTCCATCTCAAACGGTATCCCCGGCCTGATCCTGAGCTTTAAGCCACTAACCTGTCTCAGCTTCAAGGTGGCCTTGCTCTTCTGTCGCTCCTCCCCATGGTTCTGCTCTTCTCCCCTCTTTGTGGAGTCAGCTCAGGGTCTGGTTGGCTCCTTTCCTGCCTAGCAGCGGTGCTGAGAGCAGATAGGAATCCTCATCATAAGTAATTACAGATGAGTTCAAAGAAGATGGGGGTGTGAAGAGGTCTTAAAGGCAGTCTTAGTGGGGAGACGGTGAGTGAAATTGGAGAGTAGGGTTCGTAAGATGGATGGTTTCATAGAGGAGGCAAATGCATTCCCTCTAATAACTGGCTGCAGGAATGCAGACCTTTTGACTTATTAAACTTTAATTGCATCAAATAAGTGTGCGCTTGGGAAGATGGGTATGACCTTCCAACTCCCTGTTACTTAAAGTCTGTCTCGATCCTTCGAAGTAACAGACTCTCACCAGTGAACTGGGAGGAGCATGACAGAGGTGCACCCTGAAATATGGGAGTTTAAGCCACCGTAGAGACAGGAAGAGGGGCAGTGGGATAAACAAAGGTGGCCACTCTGCTTCTCTTTTTCTCTCTCTCTCCTTTCTTTCTCTTTCTCCTCTCTTTTTCTGTCCCTCATAAACACCCCACCTGGCCAAGACCCAGAAGATGGAACTTTTCATCCCTTCAATGGCCTGTATGTCTGCGGCCCTCGGATCAAGCAGTCAGAGAGACCGGCTCACAGCTGTAGTTGTTGGAGGCTGCGCTCCCACTCGCACGTCTGTCCCCAGGTCCACAGCTTGACCTGTTAGCAGTCCCCAGACCGCATATGCACAACTAATCCATGACGGCCTCGAGTGAATTCACACGGCAGTCCCGTTTCTCTGTTTGCAATGGGGCTTAACTGTCACACTGAGAAGCGTCAGTCACACAGTTGACTGACACTATAGCTCTGCTTAGGATTTCCATAGCTCTTTAACAAGGAGATTAATTAACCCATAATCAGCAGGGAATCCTCAATATCTGTTATGGCTCTAATCTTGGTGAGGATAATTAAAATCCAGCTAATTACTCACAAGGAAAGGCAATAATTGGACAGATTTAGCTCTAATGACATGTCTTAGCCATAGATAATGATGATAACCTGTTTAATAAGCAGTGTGTCGATATCTTAGTGATTGAGTATCGATAGAGAACGTTCACGTACTGTAAAGTCGTGGACCGTGGCGTCTGCACCTGCTTTCATTCACATCAGAAAACACTGCAGCTTGCCAACACATGTGGCCCCTGAATCTATTTCAATGGAAGCGTTTCTGAATCAGCACCACCTCTCTACAGCGTGACGCCGGTCCCTGGCTGTTTGTGTCCACTATTCTGTAGCGGTTGACAGCTCGAGACCACAACCCAACCACGCTGCCACATGCACACGCAGTTTCTAGCCACTAGAGAAGATGGAATAGCAATGAGTTCATTTCAAATTATGAGATTCTTCCCTAATTTTAATGCTTTGGTAAAGGAAGTGTCTGTTTCTTGAACTCTGGGGAAGCCTCAGAGCCGGTTTCAGGTTTATGCTCTGGAACACATAATGAGAGCGGATGTCTACTGACGCGCCGCTACAATCCATGTCTTCCAGTTGAAGGACAAAACATTTTAAACAAAGCTCCATTCTGACAGCGCAGCTTACAAAACGATAACACTTTCCGCCGCGCATTTGTCGCTCCACTTGTAGCAAATAGTACGCAGCAGGGTTTTATTTCGTGCCGTTGGTGTGCACCAGGCGTGAGGTGGCTGGGATGTGCAGATCACCCTTTCTTGTCATTTACACTGTTGGGTTTCTCATGCCCAAAGTGCTGCAGAAGGCAAGTGTCTCTCAAATTGCCAGGGAAGAGGCCTAAAGTTAAACGTGCAAGACATGGCATCTGCTCTAGTGACTGAACAGCAGCCACAGGAAAAAAGGATATTTGTGTTCAGTGTGAGCATCACAGCTTCGCTCCGTTATCCTGCTCAACTTCCTGAGGTTATTTAGACCATCTAATTCTGCCCAGGACATTCGGTGCAGTTGAAATTACGAGGCTCTATCTGACATGTTTGATGAAGTTAATCATATTGTCTTGATGTTTGAAGTGCTGCAGGATTTATACAGCGTTACCATACCATGATATTGGAAAAATTGGCAACAGCTCAAAAGTTTTGCCAGATGATCGATTAAATGTTTCATCTCAGTATTTCAGAGCTCCCCTCCACCCTGACAGAACCTCTTAATTCCAAGTGTATAATTTGCATTTGGATGCCGTCTCTGTAGCCGCATGTAAAGTTTTCATGATGCATTTATATGCTGACGATAGAGCGCTCTGTGTAGGATGTTTCCATAAGAGCGTTATCGTTGGTAGATCCCACAGTGTAAGTCTTGCCTTCTGCTGCGCTCTGGGGAAAGCGGGTTGAAGGAGGGATGGATGATGGGATTGATGGAGGAAAAGGGTGATCCTGACTCAGAGCCTGTCCCCGGATGGTGGCCCCAGAGCAATGCTTGGTTGTCTGCAGAATGTACTTTGAAGGATGTAAAATGTTTTTTCTCTTTTTATCCTCTCTTCTCTATCTTTCTTTCTGTCCCTTTCTTTCTCCTTCTCTTTTTATTTGATCTCACCATTTCGCTCTCTCTCCCGCCAGATTGTATCAGGATAGACTGTAGCCTCAGTAAGTGGTTCTATCCATTTTTCTGACTAAAATGTATCTGTCTATCTCATCTTGATTCTGTGCAGTGGACCTTTTCTGCTTCCTCCTGCCGTCATGACGAGTGACACCCCTCTCATTACCCACATCACTTCCAACCCTTCCATATTCTTACCTTTGGATAATCACCTGATGAATTTCTTTTTTCGTGTATCTCAACATTATTCATCTCATCGCCACCTTTAGTTTGTTTATTTCTTACCAAATCCCCACCCCCTTTTTCCAATTTGCGATCAAAGTTATATTTTTCCTCTCTCCGTGAGTTCTGTCACTTTGATTTCCTCCTTTTCTGACAGAGATTTAATTAATGTTTCACTTGTATAATTATCAGACTCTTTCATCCTGCCATCCTCCATGCTTGCCTACCACAAAATAATTTCATTCCCTCTCCCCCTGCCTATTACCCATTCTATTCATTTCCTTGTCAACCTTCTCAAAAAAATGCATTCAGAAAAGGGCAACTTGACACTCCCCTGTTGGATGTTCCTATTTTCTATTATGCAGTGTGTGGAGTCTCGGCTCCACTCGGCTGCACACACAGGTGTTGCTTGTTTTCTATGTGGGACAAACTGTAGTTTTGGCCCCCAGAAAGCTAATTGCTTATCCACTGAGAGACGGCACCACCTGGTGTATGCTTGTTTTCGGAGCAAGCTAATGTTTTTCTGCCCCATGCTGACAGAATGATAGCAAACTGTTATTTCTATCATGACCACTGACAATTGAACACCTAGCCCACAGGTAAGTGCTGCCAGCAATGGTGACAAAAGTGGAGAAAACCTGATGTTTGCCACAGTGTTTGCGTCTTTGCGTGCATGTTCTCTGATTTTATATTGTTTCTCTGAGGGTAGAATGATGGGGGGGGTTGACTTTGATCAACCTTGAACAGCAACTAAGGAGGGAGCATTATCAAGCAATTAATAGTGATTTTTCAAGCCTTCTCTATCTTAAAAAAAGTGTGTTTATACAATTTGGCCAAGTATGTAATGAGTCACTGGCTCTTATCATCAGTTTGCAGCCAGGAGGACCGGGTTTTGGCAAGAATCAGGTTTTGTATTTAGAAATGTGCAGCTATTGTGCAGCCGTGATGACTAAAGTTACAAAATGGGTGTTTTCACTGCAAGGTGCTTGCGCAGAGTGGCACAAATGGGTCTGCACGTTCGCCCCGCTCGTTCACGTCCCTGCCTCTGCTATATGTGTGTCACGTCTCTGCACTTAAAATGCACTCGAGTGCTGTTTATGTCAGACTTCATGGAGTGCAATCCAAAAACTTCAAAAGTCTCTGGCAGGCATGGAAGTGGTCTCAGTGTATGACGAATTACACCACTTATTATGTGTGGAGCCACCGGCATGACACACATTCAAATAACTCATAGGTGGCCGTACCCAGTTTGACCACTAGATGTCAGACAAGCACTGGAGATGTTGCGTGATGCTGCATGAGGGAGAAGATGGAGACTGAGGCTTCTTTCCTTTTTTTAAACCCCACCAAAGGGCCCTGATTCATTTCTGTTAGGCTGGAATGAAACTGACTCAGAGTCAGATTTTTTTGTCTTATTGTCTTATACAGTGGTTGAGCTCATGACAGATTGGCGTGCTTTATCGTGAGAAATGTTTCACAGACACGTCTTTATTCATACCAATTTTTTTCGTTTCTTGCCTCGGCTGCTCTGTTTTTAAATATTGAATATGGGGTTATTCGCTGTTGCTGGTGCAAGCAATAATCTGCCACAGACATGGAACACTGAGTCCCAGCAGTTTGGCAAGCTACGTTTTACGCTTTTTGTTTAACTGAGCACCCTTGCGCAGAAGTGCCCCGCTTCATGGCCACTCAGTAACACACAGCACCATACAAAAGAAAGAGTGTGTGTGAGTGCATAAAGGAAGGGGGGAGACGGTGTGTATGTGTGGGAGGGAGCGAGAAAAACAGAGAGAGAGAGGGAGCAAACCAGGCTAGAGCTACAGACAACAATTTATTCAATGGCATGACATCTTCCGGTCGATTCCTCCTCCAGAGCCCCACAGTATCTAAAGCCTTGAATCAGAGTAAGAAAATCAGGATAGCATCAGGACAGGAACATATATAAAGTCACGTTCTCTCTGCACATGGACTGGAAAGGCCAGTTAGTGCTGGAAGACAATATTGAATACTGCATATGTCTGACATATACAATAGGGGACAAATTAAAATGTGATTGAGCCACTAGCTTTGAGCGAGAGTAACGTACATGAATACAAGGTGACTGCTGTAGATATGCCTACACCCTGGGCATATCTGCGTATCATTTATCAATAGTAGAAGAGCAGTGATCCAACCTTTAACCTCACATCACTGCACCATAACGTTTAGATGCACAAACACAAAAGAACAATGGAAGTAATTAGAATAAATATTAGATCTGGTTGCATGTCTGGGCACAGATTGATGACCTGGTAAGTTAGGCTCTATCATTAGCATCCATTTGCATTAGCACTCAGATAGCATTGGCATATAGTACTGTTTCTCTGTTTTGGAGTTACTGCTGTTGCGACTGCACTACAATATTTCCACTACTGACCAACTATTGACTTTTGATCTTTTCCATTCACATGGATTTGGAGTGCTCTGTGAGGTGCAGGGAGCGAAGGGTTGGCCTTGTGTTTTTCATTGCAGCACACTGTGACCCTGCTTTCCCACCTTAATGCGCCTGGATATGATATGGAAGCGGAGCCGTAGCCCTCAGCTCCACTCAGGTCAGAGTGTCAGGCTGATGATATCTGTTTGGAAGGTGGCCTTTCAGCAGCCAGCAGCACCTTCTCTTAGCGCTAGATGAGATGAGATTTGGCATGACATATGGGCAGCATGTGGGGCACGAGGACTCCGTCTGCTAATGTCATACCCTTTGGCCTATCCACCTGCAAGCGCTCACTCCCGAACACACTGAGACACACAGCGTGTCTGTGTGTGTAGTGGAGATGAAAAGTAACTGGTTACGGTTCAGCATGAAAGCAACTCTAAAAATAAAACACGCTGTGTAGTGATCATTGGCATCACTATACATTTATGAAGACATACTCTGGGAAAGTGGCCAGATATGCTCTTTTGAATAATTCCTGACGTGATTAGGTCAGACATAATGTGGAGTCATGAGCAATGCATGTCCTTTATGCTGACCAGCAGCCAATGCTTATACTGAAAGTGCATGTTGAGCTTTGTCACAGTGTCATCACCAGTGTCACGTTTTAGAGATTCCTTTGCAGTGTTTTTATTTTGTCGGATGTTTATGTTGCGCATGGCAACTGCTGCATGGTTATAATTTTGAAAAGATGATGTCTATGACACATTAACTGTAAGGTTAGGCAGCTAGAATACTTGGTTTCAAGAAGGAATAGGACTTGGTATTGAATGGCAGTTGTCAGCTGCTAAGTCGTCCAGTATGGAATGCAGGGGGGTTGCATTGGAAACTATTGAGCAGCTCTTATAGCCTCTTTATAAAGATAGATGATGATGGTGCATCTCAACTCCCACTGTTCGAAAATGAAGCCCAAACATCTGCTGCCATCTTGCGCCGCGTGACGTCATATGGTACCAGAGTCTGCACAGTAGCAGCGCGGCGGCATCGACACCTGCTCAACTCCATTGTGAGATCACGTGTCTAGCAGCCAAGTAGACACCAAGTAAATTGGAAAAATGAACGCTTTAGCATACATCAGTGTGATAGGAAGTTACTGAAATGATAGGAGCCATCTTTGGGAAAAATGTGATGTGTAGTTTAATTATTTATTATTATTTATTGTCTCATGTCCCGCCTGCTAACACTGAGTGGAGTGGGCTGAAAATGGAGCAAACATGGCACTGAAAAGCTTTTCTTAATCACCTTTTAACAATGTCAAGTAGTTGCTGCTGCAGGTAGAACAGTTATTTAACATTTAACATGTCCTTTTGATACTTGTCTGAAGTGAGCCAGGTGGCTGCTGCCATTTATTAATGCACTGCACGTGTCAGTGTATTTGATGTTTTGCACATGTTGTCAGCACGGTCGATTAAAGGCAGACTTAGTATATCTTCAAGATGCACTTATAAGTTTTCTCGTAAACAAAGTTTCAGTTTATTTGTTATGCATTTGTGTGTATCCTGAGAAGTCTGAGAGATCCATCGTCATGAGAGTGAGTCAGGGAAACAGAGCCAGACAGAAAGCTTATATGAGCTGAGCTACAACAGCAATTTGATGAACTAACCGCCTCCAGCTTTTGTTACAGTCTGTTTGGTAACTTGATAACCCAGTTGTACACCAGGCTTAATAATTTAATACAGTGCATATTTATTTTAATCAAACTCGATTTTAGATCAGACCAACCAAAACTGGTGAGCAGTTGCCTCGCCAACCCACTTCAGGACATGGTCATACATCAGGCACGCAAAGCTTTGAAACAAAGAGTACAGTGAAGCTAGAGAAAGACCTGTGTACTTTATACGCTATACTAAAGCACAGGGATGTTTTGTATATGAACATTTTGACTATGTGAGATAGCGAGCGTGGGTAAGTTTGCTGATGTAACTCAAACAAAATCTGTGGTATCAAATTCATTTCAAGAGGCAACTCAAGACAGGAAAATCAATCCATTTGGAAGCATGCACAAAATCTCATTGATTTCTATTTAGTAGGAACTATTTTTATGACTTTATGACTTACTGACATAGTCTTTATCCTGTTATTGAGTAATTTTCCAGCAAAATGAATTCAGGTCCACATTTTTTTAGCTTTTTTTTTATTATTATCTTTTTGAATTTAACAGTCCCATAGACCAATAAGAATAGCGCACTGATGACTAACCGTACCGGGAGATGAACACATTTCTATGCAGTGCTGCAGCACAAATGTGAACACCCACAAAACACAGATTCACATGTACACACACGCGCGCATTCACAGATTCATGCATCATATTGTGGGCCGAGAAATTAATCGGAGAATTTGCCCCCACACACACATGCACAAACGCACCATATCTCTGTCACTGCAGCTGTCACAGTCCTCTGTCTTAACTGATTCCACCCAGGTTGTCAGGTGTCACACTCCTCCCCCATGTGTTTTGCACAGTCACAGCTACTGAAATATGTAGCACAGTTCATGTAGCCCTGTAACCATTTCCACTGCAGATTCACTACATGTGTTCAGAGACAGCAGGTGTCATGGCCATTTTATATTTGAATGGATGGTTTGTTCAGTCTAATTTGTATTGAATTGGGTTCTTATCTGCGGCCCCAGCTCTTTCTCACTTGTCTCCAAGCAGATGGCTCTCTTACTTTCTCCGTGAATCACAAATATTGAATTTGAATGAGTTTCCAATCGCTCACTTAAATCATGAGTCATCACATCCTATTTCAGCCAAATAGATGTCAAAGATGGATATGCAGCAGGCACTAGAAGTTGTACTAAGTACACAGAGTCTTCCAGTTTGTGAAGTTTGAGCATGTATCAGAGTTAGACAGTATAAAATTTATTTTGGAGATGCATGGATTGGGATTTGATTTTAAAGGCAATTTAATGCTCCAATGGAGGATAGCCCTTTTTTAGTTAATGTTCATTTTATCCTCTAAACTCCAGGCTAAATGTGATGCAATGAGCCAATGAGAGGAGCATGTTATTAACATAATGCCTTATATCTGTGCACCCGCAGAGATGGGTACATCATTTGATATAAATAGATTTATGTTAAAAGCAATCATCTAGTTCAGCGATGGACAACAGAAATTAATTGCACATTTCCCAGTAGTTAACAAGTTTAAGTATAATTAACGGTTGTCTGTGTGAAACTAGTGCTCTGCTAAGCACCAGTAAGAAAGCATACAGTTTGTAAACACACTGGGTATACGCACCCTTCCTCCCAGCTGCCTAGAGATAGTGTGCCGTCACACACAAGTCATCTTTAAAAGACATTACTCCTCTGTCGATACCAATTCTACAAGGGCGTGAAACCATGCATCGCACCCTCAGTTTAATATTTTTCACCCTTATTTGAGATTTGAATAACAAATGCAGTGTTTCCGCTTTTAATGTGTCATCATGGCAGAGCACATCTATTTTATAATCAAGAGATTCAATCAATTTACACTTTCTTTAAGTGTCTCAATACAGTGGCACTATTAGCAAATGCTGTTATACCACATTTACAAAAGCTCCACACCTCAGTGATTCTGTGCACAGCAGGGTCCACATTCATGTAATATACTGTACACAGACAGTATCCCAGTAAGGAAAGCACTGCAGTTTAAATGTTGTTATCAACTGGTTTTTACCCCCCCGCACTAGCTACTAGTGCACCCCCACTAATTTGAGATGCACCCTGAGACACTTTGTTCAGGAACCGGGGCCGTCCTCCATGGATGCAACTCCATTTAATTTCCACACATTTTATCATTATTTTGCTCTTTGCGTGTTTTAATGGGAATGAACCAAATGCCTCTTAAAATGTTAAACAGAAATGACCCAATAACGAAGTGCTTTGAAGCCCATATGAACTTCAAAGGAATATGTAATCGCAACATTTTTTTGTAACTGCAGCCGGGGTGGAATGTGCAAGGACGAGTGTGGGAACATCCATGTGTGATAAATAGCGCGTGTGCACATGTGTCTGCTACAAAGTGCCATGGCCTCTAGCTCTGCTTTAGCTCACTTTGCATAGTGTTAATGGGTAGAAGGAAAGTTCAAGTGCAGATACAAAAATATGTAATTGGTAGATGCCATAGGTATTATTATACTGGACTATTATTATTCATTATTAATATTATTCAAGATTATTTCTACATTGCTTTTAAACTGGCAGTATATGCTAGTAACAGCACTAATACCTGGTAGTTGTAGTATAATAGTCAATAAATGTAGTATAGGAATACCAAGTTCAGATTACATTTATGTTACAGCTGCTGTTAAAGCAACAAGAGACAATCAGCCAAAACATTTCCCCCCATTGAATATAATTGCACAAATGAGCCGAAGAGATGTTATTGCCAAGTACTCACAAATGAAAGGGCAATACTGTAGCTGAAGGACATGCAGGGAAGGTGATGGACCATGGTTGTATGAAAACCACTGACCTTACGATGCGTGGTCTTCTATTCTTCATTTCACTACATTTAAAGCAATGCTCTACTCCGATTCGGTGTTCAGCAGCCTAGAAATTTTGGTGACTGCCTCGCTGTCAGAGGAGCTCCATTCACTGTTAAACCCAAAGGAGAAAGACATTTAAGCACACGAGACAGATGAAGAAACCTAAATTGACAAAGCAGTGCACACGAGGGGAGGTTGGCGGGTCGGGAAAGACTCCGACAACCACTGACAGATGAACGCATTGAAAGAGAAAGAAAAAAACAAGAAATCTGGGAGGCAGGGGTTGTAAGTAACGCTGAGCGGATGAAGAAGGGCTAACAAGGATGGCACTGTGCCTTGTAGTTTTTCTCTTTCAATATACTCTCTCCTCTCTCCCTCCTGTCTCCACTCTGTGTGAACTTGAGACACCTGAGGCAATCTGCTCACTCGACCCGACCGGTTGAGGAGATTGCCTTCTTGGCCTTTTAGTCTAATAAGAATTGTCCACACCAATGTTCCACCGTCTACTTGCGCTCAGGCTGCAATTTCAATTCTTTTATTTGGAAAAGGTAGAAAAAAGAAAGGTGCATTTGGTCTTTTCACCTGGGACAAGGTGTTTGGAGCTAACATGTTGGGGAGGACCCTCCTGGTCCACTGAACACCTTAAGGAGCATTTTGGACAGAAGGGTGGCAGACTCGTCTTGCCCAGTGCCTTCTGGGACCTCCAAAGTGTAGATAGCAGCCTCTTACTTTCAGAGGCTTGACTTTGGTAGAACACGTTGTGATATACACGCACCTGTTCCGACTCTCTTGTCTGTTGGGGGTTTTTTCAGTGTTGAACAGTTCATTCTTGTTGAAGTTTACTTTCTTCGCAGCTTTGTGGATGTCAGTATTGCTGGTTGTGTTTTTCAGTTTTGAAGAAATGATTTCTCAGAGCTCAACTGAAGGAGCAGCGTTCTGACAGTAACTAGTTGAATCAGATCAAGTTATCCATTCAACAGTGCCCTGGTGATCTCCTTTGACTACAATTAAATGTGGGGAATGCTTTGCTAAAATACTTTGCCGCTGTCATGTGCTGGTTCTTGAGTAATGAGCACTGTAATCATTATGGAGGGATTTGACTGCAGACATTAAGCATTCTGTTAACACTCGCTTATCTTCTACTCATGTCTTGAGATCGTTTCCCTGGTGGGACCAGCACCCAGTGATGATGACTGTACAGTGCTTATAAAAGGAAGGGTGGTGTGTGGTTACTGAAAGTCAGTGTTATTCAGTCTAGTATTTAAGATGTTTACTCATGGGATAGACGACCTTATTGTGGATCCTTGAAGGTGTTTTAGTGCTGCTGATTCTAAGCTTTTTGTAAAAACTTAAAACAGCTCTTTGTAACTTCTGCACCATTAGAGGACTAACAAGACTATTGCACAGAAATTTAGCACTTTAACAGAAGGTAGCACAAACGTGCTCTGTCTCTATTATGGTAAATAAACATATAAACCCAGCAGCTCAATAAAGGCTAGGTGCAAGGGGAGTTTGCAATCACTATTTAGACAAATAAACTTAAACTTACAAAGTTTCTGCATCAGTGCAAAGGTGCCAAAGATCTTTTTTTACTGAGTCATCAATAGAAAAAGATTTTCCATGTCCACATGGGGTACAAAAGAATTTTGTCAACGCACAAAACACAGTTATCGAAATTGATCCGATCTCAACGACTGCGTGGCGGGCAGGACCTTTGTGTTGAATCGGGATGTGGCTGCCACGCCGGCATAGCCTCAGTCCATAATCAGTCTACCTTCGTTCAGCACTGCGTGGCACCGGCGACAGGTTAGATGTGGACTCATTACAGAGGCTCTAATGAGAGAACCGGCAGCAGCCTGGAGCTGTCGAAACCCATACTGCCTTGCAGGAGTGATGGCTATCCCGTGGGACCGTACCCTCCTCCTGCCACAGCATGCTAGGAAATGCAGTTCAAATCATAAATCAGCACCCACCCACCACCCGAGACCTGTTTCTAAAGAGTGAGGGAGACAGATGTGGAGAGGGGGAAGAGAAAAAACAAGAGGATGAAGGAAGCTGATGAGAAGCCGACGAAAGCAAGCAAGGAGGGAGGGTGCAGATGGCAATACGATGGGGGAAGAAGGGAGCCGCCCCTGTTTGAAGCACTGAGGGAAGCTCAGAAATTGTGAGGATGGGCAAAATGATGTATGATTCATTTCCCACTTCTCAAAATCACTCTGCTGTCCTCTCATCATTCCCAACACAAACATCTTCCTGCCGTGGCCATCTGCAATTTTAGAAGCCATCAACAGAGGTTGTCTCGTTATGGATGCTAAAGCACCAGCACACAGAACAGTGGGGAAGAGAAAGTGTATGGCCCCTAATAGCAAGCAGTGAATACAGATGCCTGTGCACACACGCATATTTGCTTCATAGAAAGCAAAGTAGACGCACTCGTGTGCGCGCACTCACGCAGGCACAGGCTGCCTTATCTCTGTAATTGGCACGGGGGGGTCAGAGCGGCAGGCGTAGATAATCGTGGCTGGGGGTCATAATCTGTTTGCAGCTCCCCTTCCCTCTTTCTTATTCCGCTTCTCCCATCAACCCCTCCCTCTCCATCATAACCACACACCCCCGCACACACAGTCCTGCAGTCACACACAAACTCGGCCACCTCCCAGTTTTTGTGTCCCTGTTTCTGATCCGGCACCGTGTGGGAGATGTTTTGGATGTGGCCGCAGGGGGGCTGTTTTGCTGTTGTGTCAGCATGCGACAGTGTCCTCAGCTGAATGCCAGACCCCCCACTTACCACTCTCAAATCCAAACCCACCCACCCCCCTCTAAGGAATACCTCTGTTCTCAGAGATACAACACATACAGTAGATCAAGGACAGCTGCTTTACAGGGGGCAGAACGTGATAGATTAAAGGTGGAAAAATATGGGTTACAGTTGGGGGGAAGAGGTGTGTGAGAAGCAAGGAAACTAGGAAACATAGTCGGGGAAAAACATCAAAATGAAGAGAGAAGAGGGAAAGAGCGACGGATGAAGGAGGGTCTTGATGTAGATATCTTCTTTTTATCAGCTTTATCTGCTCATATCTTTCATTTCAATCATGGCATCTTTGCTGTGAGCAGACGGTTGCCATTTAGATGCCATGCATGCGCGCATCACACACACACACACACACACACACACACAAACACACAAATCCACCCAGCCTTTCATTAGATCTGCAGCGATAGGCCCGCGCTCCTTTGAGATAGAAAATATGATATCTTAAGATAGGAGCCAAATGGCATTATCGTCAAAGGAGGTCTTATCCTGATAACTCTGAAGAGCAAAGTAAATCCTGTCTCCTGCCATAGAAACCATATTAACTCCTGCAGCCTTATGTAACTATTGCTGCTATCTGCCTTTCCTTCTGCATAAAAATAACTTGTCCATATGGGTCACTCCATCGAAGAACCCTCAGTCCTCTCATAACGCACATTCCTCAGCAGTAGAAAAGTCATTTCTGCTGCCATTCCTGCATATGCTATGCGTATATAACAACCATTTGGTAAATTATGCTGCAGTGTTGCCTGCAGAGTGACTGAGGCAAAAAAAACCCAAAACACCTCCATCCAAACACACACATCCTGTTTAATGTATATAGTATCGGCCCATGTGGCTCGGCCAAAAACACTTTCCAATTTAGCTATTGCCAGGCTCATTTTTAAACAAGGCACTTCCGAATCTGAAAGTCAATGAAGGCAGTTAACACAGTTACTAGTCATGAATCATAAAATGGCACCCCTGGGTCTCTGAATAAGGCATTATTTGCATAGTCCTACCTTTGTAAATTCAATTTTAACCACATGTATAAGAAACTGCTCAGGTTACCATGGAGTTCAGCAAATCTATCAAGACTTCTTTCCATTAGAGAAAAAGGGCGTAATATCATTTCAAGTCATTTGAAAACAGTGAACAACAAATCCAAAAAGCTGCTAACTGTATTAACCAGCTTACATTTTGCAGTTATATGGACATGACGATGTGATTCAAACACACATAACATGAGCATTTTATTCATTCTTGCCATTTCTTTATTGTTTGCTTGTTTGTTTTGATGTGAAGGTTAGTGTGCAGTCTCCCAGTGATATACAATCTGTCTTCACTACAGCAACTATGTTTGTTGCTGCGCTGAGGCAATATGTGCTTGGTGCAAAGGGAACAGTGGATTGATTAAAACAATATTACATATTTGAATTGATGCTATTCAGTCTGTGTCTGTTCAGCCTAAGACCGTTCTACTGTCTGTCCCTGGACACAGTTCTGCCTTCCAGGTGTTGATGGTCCAGTTCATTGAGGCTGATTGATGGATGGGTGGATTGATATATACCGTCCCAGAATATCAGCACACTGACTATCTATGTTTACTACACCTCCAAACTGACTCATTCATAGTGATTTGTTTCTTAAGTGGCTCGTTTAACAAATTATATTTTCCTCTGCATAAGCGATTATTAAATGTGAGATTTGTTAGAGGCTATTATATATGTCTGTCATAAAGCCAGCAGGAGATAATGCTGCATCACAGGACTGCATGAAAAATGAAATTATACACACCATCAGTAACCTCACAGCTTTAATAGCTGAGGTCCCATTATCTTGGCTGCATCCTAGCAGGATGTAAAGGAAGGGGTTTTCACAGAAACAAGCTAAAGAGGCTACACCTTAATAAATAGATCTCAGGGCCTGCTGGTCTGCTCAGTGTCTCAGAGACTGGCATTATACCACCGGGAAGCTCTATTAGCAGGTATTACGCAATTTCAGAAAAACATTAGTCTGTATTATTTTCAGCTTATTATGATATGTATATAGGCCCAGAGACAGTGATTTAAATAACATCAGTCTTTTAATTCACTACAATATGATCGATCTGATTTTCAGAATGTTTTCATCGTGTTTGCTCGTCTCTCACTCATCTTTATTTACCCCATCTTATGTTTTCATTTCGGTGTGTATTCCCATAATGAGTCAGTGAAATATTATAGGGACTATTAAACTGTAAACTAAAGTCTCAGTTCATTGTAAAACCTCAATCTGTGTGTCCAATCTCAAAGCCTCCCAACTAAACCTGAAAAGACGCGCGTGTTGATCGATTGTGCCGCCGCCACGGCGTGCAGATATTTCATTGTTTGAAGCCGTAACACCCGGGCTATAAACTGCAGCACTACAGAGGAGTGTGTCGTATTTTACAGTTTATAGTAATTCCCCAAATGAGCCACGGAGCGTAGCGTTACCTCACTTTCAAATGGAAATCAGACAATGATTAGATGCAGCGGAATGCCCACACTATATTGCTTAAAACTGAATGAATAAACATGTGACCTGCATACCGCTCTGTGCTTTTGGAAACATGGTCCACCCCCCCGTCAAACTGTGCTTTTTTTGTTTTCTCTTTGTTTGTTAAAGGCAGTAATGAATTGTTTCCCTTGTCACTGTGTGTTTTGGAAATTACCAAATGACACGAGAACACTGAGGATTTCTCCCGCTTTGACAGACATCTCCAAGTCCTGTCGCATTTTCAGGAGGGCTGCGATGCGTGCCGTTTTTGCACACGGCGCCCTCGATCTCGCATTTCTAATGAATGTGGTTAGCATACGAGAGCGGTGGCAGAGAAGGCTTTGCTGTCCCGGAGTTGTGGCCCCGCCGTCCAGACACCAGTCGACTGGAGTAATCAAGTGTGAAGGTTGTGAGGAGCAAACAGCCATTAACCTCCCAAACACAGGCCATCATCGCCGTCTGCAGAGGACAGAGGGGAGGGCGTGGGCGTGTGTGTGTGTGTGTGTGTGTGTGTGTGTGTGTGTGTGTGAGAGAGAGACAGTGTGCGAGAAAGTGAGTGAGCGCCAGGGTTGCTGAGTGAAGTATGGGATTGTGTGTGAGTGTGTGTGTGTCCTTTATTGCTCTTTGATGGATAAAGTGGATTGTGTGTGATTGTGAGTGTGTCTGATGGGAAGTGTGTGTGTATGTGTACATGTCTGCAGCTAGGACTGTCACCAGTTGGGCAGAAAGGTTTGTGTGTGTGTATTTGTGCATGTCTTCATCTGAGTGTATGTAATGGTGCTTGCAGCATGCACGTCTGAGGCCCTAACTACATTCTAGTAAATAGTCACTGGCGTGTGTGAGCGTGTGTGTGTGTACTTTTAGATCTGCTCATATATACTCTGGCATTTGCAGCTATTTGTTCTGATTTGTGGTCAAATCAGACCATGTATCCCACTGTCTGCCTATGCAGCGTGATCACGGCGCACATTATTCCCATATGGCAGTACAGTATGGCTGCGCTTGGCATGGCCAGGCCTGTGACCGCCTGTTTGACATGCCACTGTGTCGGCTGGTGTGACGCCATGCTGAACCGACCCATCTGCTGCCGGCCGAATTGGCACAGGGGAGAACTCATCGGTGGCAGGCGTGAGGAAAAGGGCATTGGACCTGTGGTTTGGCGAGGCATGGTGTCCAAAAATCTCCTGAACTGCTGCCCTCAAAATGGTCCAGAGCATAAACAAGGGTGTGATGGAGTGTGAGGGTGTGTTTGTTTTCAGTAGAGACTCACTGAGTAAATACACTTATGAAAAGTGGATAAGCTGTCCGCCTTACTGGCTGTGGAAGAGTTCACCTCAGTTTCTATAGTGAACATTGGTTACATATTTCTAAATGCATGCTAGCTGCCCCTTTCTGCCAAATATCATTTTTTGCAATTTCATTGAACTGCATTTGCATTTAGCCAGTTATAATATATATTGTTTGTCTAATGGGGTTTGCCTGAGATATGCCAGGTTCACATCAAAATCCAGTGAAAGCTTCATAGCAGAGTTAATATCATGTACACAGCAGTTATGGTTCAGGGTTGAGGGTTAGGAGCCTTCAAAAGCAAACTAAACCACTGTGCCTGTGTGTGAATATGTGTGGAAATACGTGGAATTGGGTCGGGGCAGGTTGGCAGTGTGTGTTTCAGAACACTTCTGGGGTCTCTCTCGGTGCAATAAGACATGCAGTATTTATAGGATTTGTTCATTTGGGTGGGAGGAGAGCATTCAGCCGTTTGAACCTAAGAGGCAACACGCTGTGAAGCTCTGTTTAAAAAAAATCAATAGCAAGTGAAGCGGATTCTGAGGAGACGCAGTTCAGGTGTTTCCAACGCAGAGATACTTGGGAAAGATCAGTTGTTTGTAAATGTGTGTGTGTGTGTGTGTGTGTGTGTGTGTGTGTGTGTGTGCAGTAGCTTGCAGTGCAGCAGAGTTAGCTGAGGGTAAAGGGAAGATGTTGAAGGAGGAAAGGATTGTTAGAGAGACAGACAAGGAGACGACAGGAACAGTGTGTAAGCGTGTGTGTGTGTGTGTGTGTGTGTGTGTGCGCGCGGTGGGGGTTGGGGGTGGGTGAAGGCGTTCCTCTTCATTACCGACACTAAGGAGCCATGCCAGGAGCACAGATGGCAGAGGAGAGAGAGGGGGCACGGGGTTGGCACATAAACTGCAACACACACACACGCACGTGCGCACACACACACACACCCCCACCACATGCATCCACGTACTCAAACCAACATAAAAAACATAAATCCAAAGAATAGGTCCTCAAAGCTCAGTATGTTCCCCCTACAACTGCGCTAGACAATTCAGGTTTAACAAATACACAGTGGCAGAGATACTGTACTTCCGATCACCTGCCCACACACGCACCTACACGCACACGCATCATTAAGCTTTCCCGTGTTTCCATGCCAGTCTCTTGGCCGGAAAAGCAGCCGTGCTGACGCTGCATTTCTCTCTTTATCTTTTGGCCCTCTTACTTTCTCTATAATACACACACACACACACACACACACACACAACCTTCCCATTACGTTCCCTTTCCCCAACCCCCTCACCACCACCGATGCTATAACCTAAGACCCAAATTAAAATTTTAGCAGCACCTTTTTGAAAATGGGTCCCTCTCTTTCTCTGTTTCTCTTGATCTGGCTTCACACACGTGCACTCACACACATACACTCACACACACTCACACACTCACACTCAGTCAGACCCCCAATGGTCCAATTAGGAGCACTGGTCTGTTTGCACGGCAGGAAAGCAGGGCGGTATGTTTGTGTGTGGGAGATGTATCTATTGTGCACAGCATGTGCTGCTCTCCTCTGCAAGGTTGAACGGAAGAGCACGCTCTCACACTTTCTCTCACACACACGCAAACGCACACCTCCCACAACTGTAGGAAGCCAGAAAGCCATGTAGCCTCAGTTCATAGGCTACAGTACCTACAGTACACATAAGAAACACCTACCACCTGTTTTGAAGTCACTTTGTTACATGGTTACATCTTCTAACACCAGCTATGACTGGTTTTTAATTCACACACATCATTTGCTGTGGATATTTAGATGGACAGTGGCACATCCCAAAGAAATGCTGACAAACTATCTATGAACAGTGATTGGCGGTGATAATGCCACATGGTTGTTTTTAATATTCATACTTAATTTTTCTCAATTTTAGTGCAGAACTGGTTGAGATTAGGTGTGTTTGCTCCACGCAGACTTCTGACAAGCACGAAACACGCTTTCAGATCTTTTTTGAGTTCATTTCACATTGCACTGTGTTGTCTGGCACTTGCTGGGCTGGCGCAGATCAAAGCCTCCCTATTAGAAATAGCACATTGTGAAATAAATATTCTGTTAATTAATTGCGTGTTGAATGCTTATACTGCATTTAATGAATTTGCATCTTTTAGAAGTTTTGTGAGTACAGCCAGAAAGTTCCTATTAATGTTGTTTCCTGCAGCCGTCTCATATTACATTAGAAACATTAATATGAACTCAAGGTGGTAAGACTTTTAACACATAGAGTGTTTTATCAAGCATTTAATTAAGACTATTTTATCTAATATCCCTAATAATTAACTATAATATCTTCAATTTTTGTTTAAGATCCCATTAATTGTGGAACAAGGCGGACATTTACATTGTTGTTTCTGCCTTTACCTGCAATTCCATAAGAGTGTGTATCCTTTTAAAGAACAAAGGTGGATGTGCGCTGGACATATTCAAAGCTGCACGCACCTGCACCAATATCTGCATGCTGCACTCCTGTGTGAGTGTTCACGGTACAGTGTGTTCATGTACAATGTGCTTTCCCAGATGGGTGCACAACAGGGGGTTGCCTGAGGTCCATCACCTGGTAGTGAAATGCTAATCATGAACATAAATAAGTCCTACACTCGTGCTGTACATACACATATTCCCACTTTGATTACAGCATCTGTCTGTCTTGCTGAGCAGGAATTTTATGGAGACATCTTTTTCTATCCCCCTCTTTTCCATATGAATCCGCCAACAAGCCAGGCATTACAATTCCCCCTGGTCAGCATTTGGTCTCTCTGGTTGTGTTTTTTATCCTGCTCTGCTGCTCTGCATTAAAAATGTATTTCAATCATCCTCTCCCCACCCTCGTTCTTGCGTTTTCTGTTTTCTCTCCCTCGCCCCTCCTCAGTCACTCTCTCCCCTCGCACCCTCTTCCCTCTGACACCCAGCGTCAGCGTCCTCCCTCTCTCCTCAGAGTGGGGCTGCTGAGCCGAGAATGAAACACTGAGGCGGTGTGGATCTTTCTCGAGCCTATTTTAATTGGACTGCAGTCCACTGTTATATTTTCTTTTCTCTCATGGGTGCCTGGCGAGGGTGTGCGCGTGTGCGGATGCACTGAAGTGTGTGTGTGGCTTCGCGGAAACTCGTGACCTCAAAAACCCAGAGCGCTAGCTGCTCATAATTGTGTTCTCGTACGGGGAATTTGAATCACAGAGCTCGAACTGGCATTCACTACTGTATCCAGTACTTGAGGATGGCAGCTTCTGTCAGACCTCGTAAAAGAGAATATGATGCTGTTGTAAAAGGGGATCTGCTGTTATGGAACTCGACTAACATAGTAGCTCAGGTTCCCCTGTTTAGTTGAGTCAGAGCTGAGATGAAAAAAAGCCAACGTGGCATATTCAGGGCACGGCATTGTTCTGTAACACGAGATTTCTCTCCCTGTGTTACAATTATTTAGTTCTGTGCAGTTCTAGTTCTGAGTGGACACTTCCCAATGCTACAGCAGGGTTTAAAGAACACAAATGTGTTTCTACCTCTGATCTAAACCCTAATTTCATGGCATTTTAACACACAGAAGGGTTTTCTCAACAGTTCGCCTCAGTGCGACAGAGTGGGGCGGTGTTTAAAGTATCTCGTTAGCTCAGACGCATGATCACATTCAGTCCCTCGTAGCAAACTTTGACCCTTGGTCCTGCCGACACATCCCGCAGTTACCCCTGACCCCCATAAGCTCAGCGCTCTTAACCACATATGCTTGAGCGAGCCCTGACAAACAGCGGGCTCCAGTGGCTTGCCCCCATGTATGGCCGCATGACTCATGGCTGCTTCTGTTGTCATCTGCTGTTGCACCAGCAGCGGACTTAGCAGGGACTGCCTGTGGCCCTATCATGCAGCTGCGCCGTTGTTATGGCCATTACCATGGCTAGCAGTGATCGGTCCTCTTTGGCCGGCTTCGAGCCCTCTGGCCAGCATCAGACTTGGGCGCACTCGTTAGCTTAACAACCATGTCGGGGGAAGCTCTCTGGGTTTGCTGTGTGGCCAGCCTCAGTCAGGGATGATTCCGAGTGACAATGGGGATGTTAGCTGGACCACACAATGCTCTGGTTTCATGCAGAATGCAACAGAAACAAAACGAAACACGCCTCACTGTGGTGTTTTATCGTTTTCGGCTCATGCTGGGGCTTGGAGTTGAAGTGTTGAGCATGAACAAGAATGAGGGAATTCATTCTCCTCTCTCCAGCACGCTGAGTTTGTCACACGCTCCTTCTATTTAAAGCACCGCAGACGAACATTTCACCAGTGGTCAGAGTGACATCTTGATCTCCGTGCCACTTTAACACAGTCACAGAAAACAAACATTTCTCATCTTTCATTCCCTGATAGAAATGTTGTCATCATTGCCCACTGCGGACTGATGATCAGCTTCACTGTCTGAAGCTGTTTTGATTAGGCTTTAGACATAATAATTACACAACTGTGTTCAAGCATTCACTGCTGCCGCGGCAACCACACAGCCTGAATAGAGACTGATGGCAGCAACCTGCAGCCATTAGCTGACGGCTTGTGTTCCATTGATCCGATTGCATTAATCAAGGTTGTTTACAGAGAGAACACAGCGACCAATGACGGATGACTGCTGGTAATTATTCAACAGCCTGCAAACATCACACCTCTCATCTATGGTGTGCTGACACAGTCAATGAAAATAATCCACTGTCCTTGCTATTTTTACACCAGTTAAGAAAACTCCATGACACCCCCTCGGCTCCCATGTGACACATTTAGAAAGTGACGTGCTGAGAGGGGGAGCAAAAGAGATGGCGAGATGAAGAGAGCGGGAGCTGGTGTGTATGTGATCACAACCCTTTGCCCCAGCCGATCTCCAAGACAAAGCCATGGGGCACGAGTGGCAGGATGAGAATTAATTGCATTTTAATAATCACCAGCTCTTTTATTAATGAGCCCTGTGCCCCCCTTTGTTTTTCTAGCAATGAGTATACTTCTGTCTGCCAGCGCCTGCATTAAAGGCTTAGCGGCTCATTTAACTCTGGACGACCAGCACTCAGCTTTCTTGTTTGCAGTGTCACCTGGGCGGTGAAGTGCGGCTTCACTTCTACTGTCAGAAATGCGCCGCACTAAGCCAAACACTGTGTGCTCCATCGATATGTGGTTTTGAGGCTTTCCTTGTTCTCGAGTAGCACTGATGGCTTTATGATTGGGTATTAATCTAATACAGAATTATACCAAAATATGTAAGTTTAACTTTTCATTTTGGCTTCACACTTAGCAAGCTTTTCTCCAGCCTTTAACCGCCACAAGTGTGTGACAGTGAGCCTGCATCCCTGAAACTTCTGTGCTTTTCCTCAATTGTTGTTACTGTGCATCGGACTTTGCCCCTACAAGCTAATAGGTCCCTCGTTGCACTTTTACCACCTTCTGCCCACAGCTTTTTGTTGCTTGGCTAGCCCGGCCAGAGCAGCAAATATATCTTTTGCCCCCCATTGTTAGTGGTATTATGGCCAAATGGCTCTTGCTACGTGTGCAGCAGTGGCCCTTGCTCTCCTGCGGCCTGTAGCAGCCAAGCCAAATAAATATTACATGGACCCTATTCTAAAGGGTAGCTATTCCCATTCATTTGTGCTCCACTAGACTCTTCTAACTTTAACGGTCTTACATCAGCCAGCCGACTGTGCTGCTGCCTCTGTGTTTCGCTGTTTCTACTTCTTTTCTAGGGTTTGTTTTACTCTTTTTTTCAATCTTCATCCGTTTTCATATTTCCCCCCCATCCTTCTATCTGTCTCTGCACCAGCTATAACTTCTCTGCTGGTAACTTTCATCCAGCCTGCTCTGTTTGCAACAGTATAGAGGCCTTTTACTTTATATTTACTTCACACATGGTGTGATCAAAAGTCTCTCTATCCAATTTCATGTGGCTGAAGACAAAAAACCCATGAAAAAAACAATATAATAAAAAAAGTAACTGGAGTAAATAGGAAAACGATTCTCCAGTGGGCCATGTGTGTGTTCTTGCCAGGCGGGCCATCAATTGATGGGACCTTTTTTCCCTTAGACTAAATAATTTCACACACAACCTGGAAGGGGACAATCATATTTCACCAGGCTGCAGTATATCATCCACTCGAGCGCCTGGTATAACACACTCAGGCTCCAGCCGGCTAGTCAGAAAAGAGCCACTGTCTCTGGAAGTGGACTGGGATTTCTAATATTAGATCTGTAATAAACAAATCATCAGTGCTAATGGTGTAAGAAAGCCAGTGTCTTTTGATGTCACGGCTTCTTTATTTACCAGCCACAATGGCCCCTGCTCCACTCCACAGCTGCCTAAAAGCTTGGAGAGTACAGAAGGTGGCTTAATGGAAGTGACTGGTCTCCTCCGGCATTCTGCTATTTCAGTCTGCCCTGCTTCCAACGAGGTGGAAGTCGGCCCTCATTATATTGTTGTTTACAGAATCCTCCTTCTCGCCTCTTATCGCTGATTACCTTCACCCCGGTGCCGTGACACAGCACACACCCACTACCGGTGGGGCCTTCGTTTCAGCTTCTGAAGCCACGTGAGGGATGATTTGCCTTTTGTTGTTATCTCTCCCACGCCTGTCGGTCTATTTTGAATCCTCAGATAAAGTCTGACACAGGCACCAGCCACCGCCATGACTTCAGCCATGAATCACGTCGGCCTGCATTGAAAGACGGATCTCATGACTGCTGTCTTAATCAGAATCCACTCTGTTTCTCCCGCTGTCACTCCCTCACGCCAACAATTTGTTCTAATGTTGATGTAATAAGGCTCTGTCATTGGCGGGATATAAATAGGCTGTTCCCTCACTTTGAAAAGACGCTTATGTAAATATGGCTTTAATAAGCATTTCTGCAAACCCATATGCCGTTGCATCAAACTGTCTCCTTCAATGGCAGACGCAAAACAGCAGCAAGGGAGGTGAGCAGAGAGGAAGAGAACTGCACTTTGGGGGATCTGCAGTTAGACCCCGTGGTCTTTCCCAGCAAGAGAGTCCTCTGTGTGTTAAACTGAGACATGAAACGCTCTGTGAAAGCAGAACACGGCTTCGTATAATGTCTGTAACACGCCATCTCCATTCGACGTCGGCCCCCTGCTCTAATCTCCTCCTTCAGCTGGTTACGACTTATTTGTCCCACTGTCTTTGATGACATCCCGCTGCAACACGGCCAGCTTTCGAGAAGACGTTCGATTTTACAGTCTGTCAGGACGGATATTTGATTTCTTTCATTCCCAGTGTACTGGGAGAATCCATAGTGTGAATGTGTTTCGCAAACATGCAGGTTTTCTCCACTAGCACTGTCACCTACTGTGTATGAACTCTGTATGTGTGTGGGTGCGTGAGTAGGCGCACACAGCATTCCCGCTGTGCTGTTTGTGATTTGAATTCCCCCCCCCCCACTACAGGTAAAGGACCTGAGACACTGTTCGCGGGGCAGAAGCTGAACGACAATGAGTGGCACACTGTGAAGGTGGTGCGAAGAGGCAAGAGCCTGCAGCTGTCTGTGGATAATGTCACGGTGGAAGGTTAGTTGGGTTCCCTGCATGTGGGATTCATTTGAGAAGTGGCAAATAAGACCAACGTCAGTGTGAGGGTGTAGTCACAAATCCACAGGTGTTAGCCCGCAATCACACATCCACCCACAGAAAGTCAATCATTTAGAGATTTGTCATTAAAATGAGTCATTTGAATTTGGAAGGAGACTAATTATGATGATACTGAACCATGGAGGTGGTATGTGGTATGGTTTGTTAATTTATTATTAAGCTGATATGTACGGAGAGATGTATCCAGGCTAAAAATGGCAAATATCATAATATTGCTGACATTGTAATATTTGTTCTATTACATATTGGTATGTAACCCTTAATACCCATCTTTGGTCATGATCTTACATTAACGAACAGTATGTCTCATTTAAAGGGCTGGAACAAGCACAGTTTAACCCCAGCAAATCCACAGAGATGTGTAACTGAATATAACTATAACTGAACATACGGAATAGATGTGATTTACTCAGAGCACAAAGGAGAAATGAAAGAGGAAGCGGTTTTATGGTCATGTATCAACTGTAAGTGAGCACCTATGTACAAAATACAGAGGCACCGGTTCTGCTGAGTACTGCGAAAATAGCAGGAGAAGGATGAAAGGTCAAGAGATGAGGTGGAGTCACGGGCACTCACAGTATTGTGGCCTCAGGCGAAAGGATGGCAGGGCATAGGGATGAGGGAAGAGGTGAGAAAAAGGTGTGAGCTAGATGAAGGAAGTAGAGCAGGCACGCTGGGGCCAGAAGCAAAGAATGACCCTGTGAATTTCTGACTGGTTCACAAACTGGTTCATGGGAAAGAAAAGGGAGGAAGTGCCCAGGGAGCCTGTGCAGGGCCGGCCGGGCCTCAGCATGGAAGGCATTTTAATCGGCGGCTCGCCAAGCTCATTACTCCACATCTCCCAGTAAACATAATATAAATTGTGGCGTGTAGAGCAGTAACAAGAGATTTTCTGCAATATTATGCTTGTTTAATTTCCTTCCCAGCAGGCTGGAAAAATAGGCTCAACCTTTGTAAAGCTATACAATAGCACCTTACTGTACACACACTGTTTTATCATGCAACTAGAATCAGACCTAATGAGCGCAGTATGCCAAAATTATATAATATGTGCTTATCGCTAAATTACTTTGGCTGATACCGTAAACTAGAGCCTGATATGCATTGCTTTAGAGTTAAACACATTATTAATGTCTTTTAATATTACTGTGGCTTCCCAATGATTATATTAAGTCTGACAAGTTAAACTTACTGTGCTTTAAAACACATTAAATATGCCTGCTTAGACTAGTTATGATCCATTACCATTGTTAGAATGTGACATACTTTCCCAGGATGCCTTACATTGTCTAATGGAGAGCGTTGCTGTCAACGTTTTACCATTTGTGTTCCAATTCAGGCCAGATGACCGGTGCCCACACGCGTCTCGAGTTCCACAACATCGAGACGGGCATCATGACCGAGCGCCGCTTCATATCCGTGGTGCCCTCGAACTTCATCGGCCATCTCCAGGGCCTGACCTTCAACGGCGTGCCCTACCTTGACCAGTGCAAAAACGGGGACATCTCCTACTGCGAACTGAACGCCCGCTTTGGCATGCGCCACATCATCGCAGATCCAGTGACGTTTCGAACGAAAGGCAGCTACTTAGCTTTAGCCACGTTACAAGCTTACGCCTCCATGCACCTCTTCTTTCAGTTCAAAACCACCACGCCCGACGGCCTCATTCTCTTCAACTCTGGAGACGGGAGCGACTTTATTGTTGTAGAGCTGGTCAAGGGGTGAGTCCCATTTGATTTCACCTAACTGATGCTAAGAAGCATTTATGTTTTTCCGTCTGTCACAAAAGAGATGCTCTTACCTTCTCCATTATCATTTGTGTTTGGCCCTAATAATGACGATACATTGTAAGTTATGTCCCATTTGGCGCGTTTACTCTTTCAAACTGCCATTGACAGAACATGAAACCATTTGTGAGGAGTCTGGTATATTGTCAGTTGATTGCCACACAAATCAAGAAAGAAGCCCTGAACTCACCTTAACTGGATGTTCTCAGCAACAAAACAAATAGAAAGTGAAATCTAGCTTTTTTTTAACACAGATCAGTGAGTCATTTAATGCTGCTGTGAATCAGAATTGCCAGGATGAAAGTGACTTTAGTGTATCTTGGTGAGTAATCATAATCTTCAAAGGCCTGCTTAAAGCCGCGCAAACTGTTGTTGTTATTTGTTGGGAAACGGAAAGTGGAGATCTGTGTCTGTTTTTCTTTAAATTCGTCCCTTGGGTATTTACTTTACAATCCACCGACTGCTAACTGTTAATGCATAATCGTGAGCATAATGCATTCCCCTGACCGGCAAAGTATTTGGCGAATTTTGCATAAAAGCTAGAAGAAGCTAGCACAAACCATAAATAAACTGGTTTGACTTGTGAATGGCATCAGCGGGAAAGCTGTTCATAATTAGAGTATCAAAAATGAGGCTTTAGCTTGTGTATCTCTCCTCCTCTTGTGCTCTATAGTCAGCACAGTTACAACACAAAAGCCTGAGCTGCCTCTGCTGCACAAAGACAAGAGGCTGCATAAAGGAATTGGCATCAAGGTAGAAAATAGCGGGAGCACATACCTTGAATGAAACAGACACAATAGCCTTCTCCCAAAACACAAAAGACAGCCATATTTGTGTCAAGGAGGGAACTGTGCCACCCCGTCTGCCTTTGGGCAAACAGGGGCTCTCAGACAAAGGCAGGTTTCTATATTTACATGTCAAACCGGTGAGTAAACAAAAAAAAAAAGAAATGCCAGGTCTTGTTTACAGCCGTATTAACTTGTATTAGCAATTTTTAAAAAATATATTCTGAGACAGCACAGGATGGAGACATTAGAGACGAAAGAGAGCAGAACGTCATCCAGTCGCTTCATCATGACAATTGGAGGTTGAGTGCTGTTGACTGTGAACCACTCCCATCGTCTGTCAATGAAGTGAGAATATGTTTTGATGAGAAAATACAATTTGAATTGGAAAGTGAACCAAAATCGCTGCCGCCACGACTGTCCCTGTGTTTCTGAAAAAGCATCGTGTCAGCCTTGCGTGCAGGGAAGAGGAAACCGGGGCAGAGCCGGTGCAGTTCAATAATTTTGATTACAAAAACCAAAAAGGGACAAAATGTTTATGGGGTGGTGAGAGAGGCAAAGGTTTAAGCCAGATGTAGCAGCTCAAAGAGGCCCGAGAACCAAAACACGAGGAAACCTTTAGAACAGGAGATGAGCTGACACTGAGAGAAAGCAGCACACAGACTGAGTACACTGTGGAAGAAAGGTTAATGAGGGACGGGTGAAGCTAACTGGGGGTGTGAGCGACACAAAGAGGCAGGAAGAGAAGTAAATAAAACCAAACAATGCAAACAGTGAACCAAAAACATAGAAGGCAGCAGGGCAAGGCAGCGTTTCTGCATTGCATTGCAACACATTCCATACACAAACTCCCACTCACAAACTCCCTCCTTCTCTTTCCTCACAGGTATGTCCACTATGTCTTTGATCTTGGCAACGGGCCGTCGCTGATGAAGGGCAACTCAGACAAGCCGCTCAATGACAACCAGTGGCACAACGTGGTGGTGTCCCGGGACGCCAACAACGTACACACGCTCAAGATCGACTCACGCACCGTTACTCAGCACTCCAATGGAGCCCGCAACCTGGACCTCAAAGGTAACAGCAGGCCGTCCCGGCTCTCGGTGATAGATTCTTCCAGAAAACATTACCGCTGACAGGAAATAACTATTCCTGTGTCATCCTTGGTCTGTCCCTTAAGTGTTGTTGGAAAGCGGCCATGAACACCTGCCAGCTTAAATCCATCTAAATTAGACCCACTTTGAGGATCAAATGGCTTTTAGAATTAGTCCACTGTACATCCATTGATTCTTTTTAACTTCATTTTAAAGGGGAGTCTTTCCAAAAGACCTATTAAAATGTTTGCTCTTAAATAATAAAAACTGACAAAAGCACAATCGTTGTAACAAATGATTACAGCAATCTTTGCACAACACAATTTTACCTGCTATTTTTGTTAGATGTTGAGTTTTCTGTGTTCCTCGTAATGCGACTCAGGAGATCCTTGCAGGAATTAGCGTCTGCTTCCTTTTTTGTCTCTTGAATGCTGGGGTATTTCATTGCAGGAGCCCTGGATAAACAGAGAAAACTAAATAATGTGTATAAATGGGCTTTCTGCACAAGAGCAGACAGGGACCAAAATAAAACCTAACAAAAGCCTGGCAGCATCTGTGCTAGCCTATCCTCTTCACCTTGAAAGATGATACCCCCTCTTTCAGCAGATGTTGGCTTTACAGGAACAGGGCAATAACAGAGCAATAGCCTTCACCAATTGGTATCCCGATATGACCTAAATCCAACATCGTCCGACCAAGGTGAAAAAAAGAATCAGACAAAAAAACAATAACAGCTTATCACTTCATCCTCCTGCGCTTTGTTCTTTTTTATTTTCACTTGCTTGTTTCCACCCAGCTGCCCGTCTGACTGGGGAAAGAAAAAACCCCCAAAACGCAGTCCCATTGGGCACACTTGACTTTTACCCGCGATACAATGACTATCTTTTGATGGAGACACCTTTACTTCTTTGACTTTAAAATACCCTGCCCTTGTGTATCATCTTGAAATAATAGCCATGGTTACAAGGCACTTAAGTGTGAATAGGGATCTCTGTTCTGCTGGGAGACTGGGACTGGAAGCTTGGGTAATTGTAGGCTTTAGACCTCTGAAGTCAGGTTTTCTGATGTGTTATTTGGATGCTTGCAAGAGGCTGCCCGCGGAGCCAAAGAGTGACAGCGAGGAAATAAAAGAAAGCGAGAGATCGTCACTTAAAGGAAAGATAGGATAGGATGTGGATGGAGCAACAGAGGACCGAGGAGTAGCATCATCAATGCGAGTGCCTGCCTGTACTAATATTAAGATAAGCTCGCTTTGATTTCGCTTGTGTCATGTCCCAGAGTTTGGAGTGCTCTTGAGGGCACTGCGGGTTGTTGTGTAAGACACATCAGAAGTCGGGTGAGCCCCGGGGGCCTCAGAAGGCTGCGAGGACTCAAAAGATCAAAAGGTTCCCCAAGCCTTTTTGGGAAGACATGATTTATTGACGGACTCGCCCTTTTTTCAGTTTTGTCCTTGGGGGTATGCATAGTGCAATTAAAAAAGGATAATCATAAGAAGGGGGAGGGGTGCAGAGGAGTGGCACTATGCCAGTGTCCTTACGCTGGGTCACAGACAAGGGTACTGAATACAGAGCACATTTTCAGCTGGAGAGGGAGTGAAGAGTGTAAAATTAGATACAGTGAGACGTGCAATTAGCAGCCACATCTCACCAAATTTCATGGTGCAACGCAATTAAAGTGCATGTAGATGGCTAATTGTGTTATTGTCACATATGCTTTGTTTACTCATCCCATGAGGCTGCGATGTCAATCGTAGATGTGGGGTGGGGAAGGACTCTTTCTCACGGCACTGTACACTGTTATTACAACTGTTATTTAAGTACAGTACAACAGCGTACAACAACCAGAGCTCTGGTGCGAGGAGGCCCAGAGGAGCCTGTTGCCGATACAGACTGTAAGGCTGGAGTCAAAGGCCAACGCAGATCAGCTGTTATATTGTTTGATCAGTCCAGGACCAAAGGACTGATCGATTGGGACCAAACTGATCGACAGGTAGCAAGACGAGACATAGTGCGTCACAGCCTGCATGTGCCATCAGTAATTGGTAATTACACGATATAATGAATTACTGCCTTCAAGTTTTTTGACTATAGCAAGCTGCAGCGTAATATGTATTCATTACACATTGTGTGTGATTGATAGATAAAACTAGTTTCCTGTGCATCCACGCCGTCTTTGCAGCATATCTGCTCTGGCAATCTCCTACAGTAAAGTGAAGTAATTGATGTCTGTAATTAGGAGGGTTTTGTTTTTGATTGATTGCTTTTGTCTTGGCTGTGGCAAAGACTGCTGTCAGTCAACCCTGAGATTAGAAGGGAGAATCATTAAGAGGCAGTCAATGAGTATTTTTAAGGAAGCACACTGCAATCCTGCCAGTGTTGGACCGGAGTTGTTTTGAGTTCAGGTCTCTGCCAGGATCATTATCCCACATCGTCCCGGTCTCCAGCTCTCCGACCGCATGATGTGATGAATAGATGATTGCATTCGTCCTATAAAACACAACTAACCAAGTGTGTGTCGACGAGATCCCTCAGCTGCCCACCACTGAGCCGTGCGGCAACAGTGGCTCTGTTTGCACATACAGTATTAAAGACAAGCCGTCGAATGATTTGTCACGCAGCTGAAACAGAAGGCAGCCATTTTGCCCAATCAAAGCAGTAAACATGGCTGGGGAGTAACCCTCCATCTGTGTTATTAGTCTATGAGCTGCTCTTTGGGAACTTCTTCATTTCCGGGGGTCCTTTTCTTTATCTGAACAACCCTTGCCTGCAGGGGATCAAGGCTGAGGCGGCGTGGTGCTAGTGGAAAGAACAATGGTTGTAAATCTTTCTTTAGAGGACTTTAGTGGGAGAAGATGTCTCTCTCCTCGATTCCCTCGTCTAATTGGGCATTCAAAGCCTGCCCCGTAGTTCTGCTGTGACCATGCCCCAGCCAGAGTATCATACACAGCTTAACACTGCAGCCATAAACAACGCGCAACCTAAACATGTGTGCAGGTGACAAATGCATAAACAAATACTGTATATTCAACCAAACATGATATGTAGAATCGTTTTTAGGTTTGCCTACACGCAGAGTATTCTCTGTATGCTTTTCTGACTCTTCAGCAGTCACACACACACACACACACACACACACACACACACAACGCTTTGCAAATCAAACCCAGAAGAAATAGCAACAATAAGCCATTTCTCGCAATCTCTTTGCTCTGTTTTAACACCGTTTCTGCCTGCATTTCAAAGCAGAAGAAAAAACGAATTTTCCAAGCTTTATCTGCGTAATTGCCCAGAGAAAATGGGGAAAATAGGTTTTGTGCTCTCTGTCTTCCGTCTCTTTGTTTTTGGACAGGCAAAAAAAATCTTCAAGGCATCCCTCTTTGTCAGCTAAAGTATGGAGAGGGAACAACACACACAGCCCTCGAGGATAGCGCTGAGTGGATCTAGTTTTGTATAGTGAATGCAAGTCTCAGAAGGAGACATGTTGAACATACACCATACCGGGAGTACGACGCTGCCATTCCTGTTGACAACCTGCAGAACACAGTGATCTCGAGTTATTACCATATCCCTGCCCTGAAATAGCCTTGTTGATTCTCTAGTGTGACACAGTTTAAAAGGATCCTTATCAAACATGCCAGAGAAGCTGCACAATACGATGGTAAAACATGATAATACACAAAGTAATACCACTGGAGGTGAAAAGTGCCATAAAGTATGATAAGCTGGGTGTGATATTACTATTTAGAACCAGACAGCGAGAGCATAAGTGGGAAAGAGGAAGTTATTCTCAGTAATGATAGTGATATTGAAGTTATCAGAGACTTTAGACCAGGCCTAGTCTGGGCTGATAATTAAACTACTACTACTACAACTAAAATATCATTAAAACACTTCAGTGGTGCACTAAAGAAAGAGTGGAGAGGGGAACAGTGTGTCCATATATGTTTCAGCAGCACATTACATCATTAGGCCAGGACTGCTCGTTCAGGTCAACTCGTCCCCACTTTCAATGAAACTACTTTCATTGGACTCTCTGTTACTTACAGGGCACTAAGAGTGGAGCTACTTACCTATTCAAGTCATTAAAAGACCTATGTGGAGAGTATGAAGCTGCTTCCTGCGTCCATGGCTAATTGGTATCTTGCAATACCTGTGATATTTTCTTAAAATATGCAGATTCTGTACATCCGATTAACTGCTACGCCCATATCTAATGTTACTCAGTATGAATAGTGGTGGTTATAGATAGGGCATCAGGCCTGGCCTCCACAAAAGTACACATATAAAGGAAGCAAAGGAAAGCACTGATAGAGTGCGGTATCTTTTTCATTTTTGGGCATCTCATGACTGTCTAAGTCGCGCCCCAGTGGGGATCCTTTTACAGTATAAATTGCTGTCTGTTAATCACACCTCCTCCCCAGCAGCTATTTTCCTTCGGTAAAGATGCCGTTAATTGTCACTGAATAAATTTTAAAGTGAAGAAATCATTCCCATCATCAAACACGACCCCGCAGTCTCTGCAGGAAAATGTCAAGCAGCGTGTTGTTTGATGCTTCATATCGCCGCTTTGTCTCTTTCAGCGGTGCCTTTGTGATATTTTGCCACATGGACCTGATGGCCCACATCCGCGGTGTGAAATATTTCAGCTCTTAACTAGGGCGCCATCCGAATATTTTTTTTCCCACGCCAAAGCATGTATTATCCTCGCCAGGTGTTACTCGTAGCATTTTAACATTAGTAATTACAATGTTTGTTTTGAGGTTCCGGTATAATTACCAAAAATAAACAAGACCATCACCCAGAAGACAAGCAGCCTCCTCCGGGGAAGATAGCAGCAACAATTAGCAGCATCCTCTTCGTGACAGGATGCATTAAGGTTTCTATGATATGTCTTCATTTTGAGGAGCACTAGCACCAGCAACACCACTCGGGGTGGACGGGGGCTACTTGTCTCCATTTGTTTATGCTAATTATGCCAAGGTATCACAATTAATTTAACAATGATATATTGGACATTAATTCATTAGTGGTACACATGGCACCATAAACCAAGGACACTTAACAGTAATTAGTGAATGTTCTCTGATTAAAGCCAATGAGAATATGTAGGAACTACCACAGCATCACTCTTAATCCAAGAGTCATTGTTGCACTGTTAGTATAGCAGTGCTAAAATATACAGCACTGAACTTATAATGGCATTTGAAATTAAAATCTCAGTTATGCAAATTGTAAATTCAGGAAGGAATTATTTATGTGGGAACTCGGTGATTGATCCCTCTTAGACCAGGATTCTTAAAACTGGAGCAATAAATGATCAAAGTTAGTCGAGCGAACAAAACAGAACACTGCACGTCTGTTGTTCTGTTTACAGCTTGCCTTTTCCTTGCAAAGCTGAAGTTGAAGTAAACAGTGTCGGTCATGTGGACGAGGAAGTAAACACAAATATCCGTTGCCCTGAAGGGAATACCCTGCTTCACTATGCCAAGAACATGACAGTGTCAAACATGTTAATGTCATTATTAGATTTAAACACAAATTATACCGTGGTGGGAAACGGGGACTAACAGCAACAGTAGAATAAATCTGAAGAGGAGTTTTTCAGGTTGGAGAAATGCAGGGAGGAGGAATAATTTGCCGTACAATATTCAGACAGTGCCTGTCCCTTCCTTTTGAAGATGCTTGCTAATGAGGCATACTTGTGCAGAATTGTAAAGAGATGACATTGAATATGTTCCATTTTTCAACAAAAGCAGAACAAATTGAAACACAATATGGAGGAGAGGTTTGGCAGGGGATAGAGAGGAGGGGAGAAAGACAAACAGGTACACACATTTTAACGAGCTCCTCTCTTGCCAGCAGTAAAATTGAGATTAGCCGTTTGATCAGCCCACAGCATTTCTTTCTTCTTCTTTCTGGTTAATATCAGTTCCTGACAAACCAAGCTAAGCTAGCCACTAATCCCGTCACAATACCAAAACCTCTTGATGCCCATAGAGGACCAGGTACAACACTAATTCTGAAGCAGAATGCTCGCTGGATTTCAATTATACGTTTCTTATCACATGAATGCGAAGGGCTGAAGGATGATCAGAGTTAATTGTTGTACAAAAGTAATCGCTGACATCTGGTGAATTATCATAATGGGGCAAGCATTAAAACTTGTTGGCGTTATTACTGCAGAGATGCAAGTTGTCAGATATCCTGGTACTGTGTCCATGTTTCTTAAAATGTTTGGAATATGAATTTCGTCCTATTACCATGACACTTTAATGGGTATTACAGTTTATTAATTGGTAAACAACAGCAGCCTTTGTACTGGTCATTATAGAAACTACTCTCTGTAAATCCATTAGTCAGTCAATCTCAACCAACAAAGGTAATTACTCTTCAGTGCAGTATTTCCTCTTTGACGTTGTAACGCTTCCATTTACATCAAATGCAAACAGTGGATGGAGGGCACAGATGTATCCTTAATGTCAGATAAAAACGCTTCTATGTCTTTTGCACAAATAACCTCTTGACTCAGCCTGTGTGCACATGTGAAGACAACAAAGTGTTCCTAGTGAGATTCAGCAAGCTTTTATTCAAGGCACATGTATGCATAAATGTGTCCAGGAGCAACATTGTGGATGAACTCAAGGCTTTTGTTCATATATATTTATGCCTGCAACCTGTCGAGCACCTGCTGAGTCTACAGCCAGTAAACGACTTAAGTGGAGCCGCTGCGGGTTAAGTGCCTAGGTTAAAAGCAGCTCAGGAGAGTGTACTGTATACATCTGTAAGCCAGACTCCCTTAGAAAGGGTGCAGTTCCTATTTTTCATTGATATTGGAGATTTAGATTCCTTACCTGCTGTTTATCTAAAACAGAATTGGCAGACACTTCCTGTGGGATCCCCAAACTTATATTGCTGTTAGTATGACCAGAACGTTATTTTAATCCCAGGGTTGGCCACTTTTGATCATTGATATCTCAGTAAAATTATGCACTGTCATGTGAGGGGCTGTACACAGTTTTGCTAGCTTCCCATAAACCATAACATCAAAGCACCAGTCTGTCTGTCTGTACATTGCTTTAGTACAACAGACCAGTGTTCCTGCCTTAAGCTGTTTCTTGATATCTGATCCTCTGACCCTGTCAGTAAAGATGACCCTGGTTCCTCTGTGAAGGAAACTGCTTCAGACAACCTGATCTACAATATCACATTTTAGCTGACGACGCAGTGCTCATGAGCAAATGTGAGGGCTGGGATGTGAATAGATTACCAGCCAAGATCTAAAGTGAACTTCAGCTGTTGATGACAGAGTTCACACTTTATACCGTCACTCATGAACAATGTCTCTTTTAACCCGGGCAGCAACATGCCCTTATCCCTGAGGCCACCAGACTGGGTACACAGGGAAGTCTGTGCTACTACATCTGAACTTTTGCTTGAACTGTAGCCCCATCTGCCCAGCTGGTTCCTCTGTGCTAATTCAGGAGTCCTTTGCACCAATCAAGCCTGAATGGCTTCCCTCTTTTAGGCTAGTGGCATCCCCCAGCTCATGTCCATCATCAGCTCCAACCTCTTGCCTTGATTGCAATGTTAATGTTATAAGCATTGTGGATTTTTCTTGAGTTACCCTGCTCCATATCCAAATGTGCAACAGTACTGAAGTTCTGGAGCTGCTTGGGATCTGATGACAAGGACACGGCAGCATGGGATTTATCTGATTAAATTATAATTGTAACTGTAAACACACTCTTAAACTACTCTAACCTCCTAGGATCCCGGGGTTTATACAGTCCTTATAATATGGACATGTTTCCCCTTGCTTTGCATCACTGGTTTACTGGTTTACTTATCATGGGGAGCACATAGTCAGTCCCACTGTGCACAATCATCCTCTGTCCTTTTGAGCCCACTTTCACCAATGCAAGAACACTTTTAGTTCCAGGTATTCAAAGTGAAGCTTTGTCAGGGTGGACATAAACCATAATGGTTTTGTTCCTCTGACGACATACAGTACATTGTTACACCCCGAGGGTTTTCCTGTCCTTCTATTGTATGTTATGGAGAGAAAATGTCATTAGCATAATGCCAGGGTCCTCCCCATTATCTACCAAGAATACATTTGTCTTCTCTCTCTCTTTGGCTTCTCATTATCGCCCTTCTCTGTAACGTCACGTCAGTGTGAAGAGCCTTTAAAATTAGCATCTCTAGGGCAACAGCAACAAGAGAACGGTTCATCTCTATCAAGTGCAGGACAAGACAGAGTTGTGTTCATACTGAAGAAATTCATTGTCCAGCATTGAGAATTGAAATCCTATTCATTTCTACTTCAGCCACCATGGAAACAGCAGAAAATATTGCAGCTCCTGTGCTGTACGGCGCTGATTACGTATCTTTCTTCAGAAAACATTCTTGACCTTGTAATCTCCAGAAGAGTGTACAGTTTTAACTCAAAGGACATCGGTTGTTAAAAACGCTTCAAGGTCCGATTAAACCGACACTTACCTTTGAAGCATTCACAAAAGTCTTTGTTAAGCAAAATCATAGCAGAGGTCTCTGAGCCTGCTTCAATGGTCACTAGGTGCTGGTTCCACGAAATCTGTAATCAAGTCTTTTTTGACAAAGATACAGAGGCCCAAGGAGAGGGCGTGTTTACCCATATTGATGTTCGAGCCCATCACTTTCACACAATGTGGAGTCGTCTAGGCTTTTTGCACTTTGCTCAAATGTATTTTTTTTTGCTTTTTTCAACTCAAACCCGTGGCTCTTGCAAAAACACAATGAAAATCAGACAACGAAAATCTCTGCTTTGATAACCTGAATGAAATACTCCCGACTCGGCCGGCGTATTATAGTTTCTCATACTTGTTCCAAGATTCCTACTGAAACAAGTATTGGTATCTCCAATCTAATCAGGCAGATCAGTAGTGTCAGGAGTAAGACACAGTAGTAGACTTTTCAAATTAGTTTCAGACAGATTTGATAAGAGAAAGTGTTAAGATGAATTATTTTGCATTCATAAAGGGAGATACTAGTGTTCCATTATTCCCTTGAGACTAGTTAGCTCAAAGTGTGAGCAGGAAGGAGTGAAAGTATGGTTTTCTAAGGAGGAAAGTGAGAAATGTCAGTTTGAGTGTGTGAGTCTGAACCGTACGCGTGTTTACAATATGTGTGCTTTATTCAGTATTCTCTTTAACAGTGCCTCAGTTTGCACCCGGTGTGGGATTGTGAATGACAGCGAGGACGGAAGCAAAGTAATAAAGATCTGCCAAAGCGGCGGCTGAATGCATTTGCATAATAATAACTAAACAAATCACATGCAGCATAACTGGATTAGCGGCTAATGCCAGATAGTATAAATGTCTCTGTTTCTTCAGCCTCTTGCATAGCACCCCTGCACTGGAAGCTGAAGGAGGGGTGAGGCGGCAGTTTGAGAGAGATGTAGAGTTCATCCACACTGCACCATTCATTTGCATAATCCACATCATCAGAACAGTGGGTGATGTTGCCATTATCACAGCTCTAATCTTTCTCATTATTAATGTTTTCAATCAACAACACCTATTCTTAACTGCTAAGTTTAATCAATCAATGTTTAATCCCCGTTATGAGACAAAGTGTCGCGACGGATGCAAATTTTAAAGACAGTTATTTAAGTTACACCCCAATCAATAAAGAACTCCTAATTATAGTCACTTGTTATATAGTTAACTGAAAGTTGTTTATGAAGTGTGGCAGCATCCAATCTCATGCCGGGTTGTTAAGATAAATCAGTTTAAACGGTGCAGGTCCTTCACACAGCCTCACCTTCCTGCCCAGGTCCTTTTTTCCTCCCATGTCCTTCTATCCCCTCTATTTTTCTGCTCAGTGTCAGTGCTCTCTCGATAAATGATGGGCTAGGTAGCTTGAGTGCTGCAATAGAGCAGTGTGTTTTAGCTTTTTTCTCCCACTGACCTGTCTTACATTACAATTTACTATGGCATTACTCAGAGCTTTGGCCATTTTCCCACCCTTTCTTATCCTTTCCTCGCCTCACCTCTGCCTTTCATCAACAGCCAGCTTTCATCACGGGTGGAGCCGAGATAGAGACCTGGCTCGCTATGAGTGTATCTGTCTACACACGTGTGCATGTGTGTACAGTTCGCTCGATTCAGTGCTCTTTATCACCCGTCTGCAGGAACGAGCGGTGAAATAACCCCTTTAACTGAAAATACAAAAGTTAAGGTATGGTGCTGAGTTAAATCACAGTATCATCACCAGCTCGACAGCTAGCAGTGGTCATGTAAGTGTATATCGACACGTCAAATGCTCTGTTAATGGGTAAAATGATACGTCAGGACATATTGACTGCATGTGCTATTCTAATGGAGCTGTGGTGCAACAGTTTTGCCTCCATCGTCTGGCAGCGTGTGTAATTACACAAACTCTGACAACACGCTTATGACTTCACTGTCGCCTCCATGCTGTTATTTGCAGTAGTGCACTATGGCTACACTGACTCCTCCCCTTCAGCTCTGGAGAACCAATGGTCGCTGCTTGCCCTAAAACGCATCACCAGCAGCGGTCCTTCGTGATACTGAAATCTTTTTTTCAGCTATTGTAGGCTAAACCCTTTTTGTGTGAACCTGACATATAAAAGATGTTTACTGTCTTGGTGCGTATGACTGCAGTCGCTATGTGTCATCACAAGCAATGAACAAGGCATGAAAATTAAAATATCACCCCAATTGTTGAATTAAGCATAGGTTTAAATATTTCTGCTATTGCACTGGTTGCTGCTCAAGCTCCTATTATTTCAGCAGAATACATAATTCTATAAATGTTAAATATGTATCTCCCATTATACATTTTGGAAAAGATGATGTCAAATGAAGCCACTAGCCCGTCTGTCTTAAAATGATGGATTTATAACCTCTCTCCAAGCACATGGATCAAGATAAGAACCTCTGTTTTCAGTAACTGCCAGGAGTAGAAGGCTTCTCCTGAGGGGAAAATGGACAGGAAAATGAGGCACAATTCCAAAAGCGAAATAGTGCAGTTGGTGCAACAGACACAACAAACGCTCCTGTTAATGTCACAAAGGATAACAGGAGTAAACACAGATACAGAATGGGTCTGACTTCACCCTGGTCAGTTAGAAGTCCTTTGGGCCTTATTGGCTGGCCTGGACTCACCTGGCAGGGGGCCAGCACGTAATAATACCCCCTGATGAATTGGATGATGTGGCTTTGCTTATTACGCACACTCACAGGTCCACTCTTCTAATTTGGGAAAAAAAGGTTCAAAGACAAAAGCCTGCCCTCCTTTCTTACATGATTTCAGACAGCTATGGCAGAGGCCATCATGGAGGCTTAATTAAAATCGAAAGTCTACCTTAAAACACATTCCATGAAGGTTATTTTATTGAATTCTAGATATGTATTTTCTAAGTCTGAAATAGTCTTCTGAAATTGCAGTGGAGGCAGACAGGAGTGAAACTGCAGAGCTGCTCTTGGACAGTGAGAGATAGAAAAGTGCTAGGACGCTGTGACAGCAGAGGATTTTCCTCCAGGATATGGGTCCATTGTCTGATTCACAGCTTGGTTCCCTTCTCTCACATCAAACTGAATTAGATATAATATCTAAAACAGAAATTCTGTGAGCCCGCAGTCAGTCACCACTTGAGCGCCAGTGGACAGACACTCCAGAGTGTCACCTGAAGACATCGCCGAAACCTCTGCCACTTTTAACAGGCGCGCTGCAAAACAAGATGAGTACAGCGCTCAGATAAGAGACCTGAACAACTGACCTGCGCTGTCGTTTGTGCCAGATATCATTTAGGGCAGAATTGAGTAAAGCAAAGGGAGAAAGGATAGGAGGGGAGATAAAGAATGACAAGGTGAGGACAGTGTGAGCGCAAAGAGCAGGGGTGGAGAATGAAAGGGCAGGGAGATGAAAACAAATGCGGGCAAAACGGAGGGTAAAAGATAGCAAGCAAGCGAAGTGAGAAAAAGTGAAGCGCGGTAGAACGGAGTGCAGCCAAGGCAAAGCGAAAGGACACTGGATATGGAGTGACATTTTATAGAGGGAGAATAGAAGCATGAAAGTGTGTAATGATCCCTGTCTGTGTCACCATACAATCTCTCAGAATGTGTCACCAGCAGCCACTGGCACATATTCTCAACTCTCTCAGGGACTCATACATACCAGCTGATTACGTCTGGCACTGTGCAACCCTGTCATGGTGGAAAATCATTCCTCTAATGTAAAGATGCATCCCTTTAGGGTACTTATGAGGTTAGTTGCTACTTGTATATTTTTAATACAACGGGCTACAGTGTGTCATAAATGATTATAGAGCAGCAAAGAGACAAAAGCTGTGCTGTAAAGCGTGGCGCAGAGGGGTTATTAACCATGTGTGTTGCAGTTTAGACATACTATTGAATTTATGGGGAGCAGATCAAATGATAATACTACTCTTGATTACTGGAAAAGCAAAATTATTGCGGTCCATCACTTGAGAGACACATTAGGCCCTGGAACACTGTAAAATAAAATTTCTGCTCTCTCTGCACTGCATTGGATTCCACTGCATGGAGTCTGCTTGCTGCTGTATCCATTAAGTGATAATGAACGATGAGATGCCCAATTAGAAGAACACAGTGGATGTGATGGAAGCATTCAGTCCACCCACTTCTTTGGAGTCAAACCAAGTTTGGCTTATGAACAGTTGTCTGCTGCAATCTTATCTTTACTACTGAAGTATTTAAGGCTGGGCAGCCCACATTGCCTGTTGCTCAGGAAACAATAATGACCTGATTGCTAATCAATAGCGGTTAGGATTGCAGTGTTCTTCTCTCCGACTGAGTTTGCTCGCCTGTACATGTGCATTCTGGGAAAAAAAAACGTCAATTATCGAGTCATTTTGGTCATAATCCTGCAACATGCAACAATGCAAAGACAGCAATAATGCATCATGAAACAACAAAACATAGGAAGTGGAGTCTGTAGTATATTTGTGGTTGGATATGCACAATATATGCAGAGACAGTTTGTTTTTTACCACATTGTAATCTTTTAATGTTGTGTTTTCACTCGTGTTCAATTACTCTGCTTAGTGGGTTTTCTCCCTCACTTAGCTGCCTACATTGCCACCCTTAGTGAAAGCAGGAGAGAGAGAGAGGCTGAAAATGCATCGCACCACCTGTGGTTACAATGGAACTGAGAGCGAGCGAGCGTGCACCTGTTCGCGAAAACATGTCACTACAGTATCAAATAATTACAGTTTTAGTTGCCTTCGGGCTTTTCCTGGCTGAATTCAAAACATCCCTTTCCATACCATTTGTTTCAGATCCACCCGCACTTCCAAAACACAGAGACACAACACACAACATAATTATACAACTTATGATTTAGCATCAGCAATTAACGTGCAAGCGGCGTCAACATTTATTCTCTTCGCCAATCGTCTTGTTGTGGCGTCTTTGCAGATCAGAGTGCCTCTGTAATTAGCAATCACACAATCCCCGCATCTTCCTGCCGGCTGCCATTGTCCCAGCCCTGCCTATAACGCGCACTGCCACCGCCTAGCAGTCGTTCATTTGCACAGCCCACAGCATGTGCGCGTGTGTATTTGTGTTTGCATGTGTTTTTGTGTATCTCATCAGCAATCATTCAATCTTTGTCAATTAGAGCCAGCGTGAGAGCGACGGCAACACAAGCGACAGAGAGAGGAGAGAGCGAGGGCTCGAGAGGGAGGCAGGGATTCTTAATAGAGCATTTAATGAAAGTTAATGGTCGGCTTTGTGTTCATCGGGGAATTGGCAAGAGGGAGCTGATTATTGTTTAGAGATGAGACCAGCCATTGTGCAGTCATGGCCTATTCTCATTATCAAACTTCTCTTAGTGATGGACATAAATAATGTATATCATAGTATTGCTAGATATGAGCAAAAGACTGCAATACCATCACTTCACTTGGGAGCCAATTACAGGCGAGGATGAAATACAGGTCTTGTCTTGAGTGGTGTGCCGGCCGAATGAAATGAATAGCTTAGCACCGCTGTTGGATTTAAAGACTGTATCTCTGAAAAAGTTAACTTTTCCAAGACAGAAAAGATCCAAAAGTCCATTATTTCTCTATAGAAGCCGAAGAGCTTCACACGTTACTTAATGTTTGAAGTGCTGTTTAGATGTGTAGATGGGTCTCGTGGGTCTTACACCCATGAAATTTACACCCCTTAAAGATAACTCAAAGATAATGAAAACAATGAAATTGGAGCTATGGGGTTTTCTCCTGTGTGGCAGTGGCTAGTTTTTCTGACCAAGTAATATATCGATATAAAGCACAGTCCGGGGATTTACCCGTCGCACCTCTAAGAAAGTAAACTTGTAAAGTATCAAGAAAATTACTCATATGTTTTCAGTCGGTGCTCCTGTTTGCCAGAAGTTGTGAATAGCCGCCGTGGGTCCCGAGGTCACCCGCTCATTTCTTCCCACGACTCACAGATCAAATTTACGGATCAGCAAAACTGGTGTATGAGGTTTTCACACTGTGGAAGACAAATGAAAGCATCATCTCATAGATCTATATTTCACTTTAAACCCTCTGAAAACCCCGATTGTCCAGTGTAAATGTTAACTCCGTCTGCTCTTCCACATTGTGCTGTCAGAGGCTCTCCAAGGCCCCCGTATCACAGCATCCCGACTCCTCCCAACGGCCCCTGAGAGGTCATTATGGTAACCGTAGAGATGCGGAGGTGGTGGTCTCTGGCGGTGTCTGGGAGGCTGTAATTGGTCCCGTCTTGTGAAACGCTCTGAGCTCCTCGGCAGCACAGGCATTCATCACTGCTGGGACAGCGCAGCCAGACCAGAGCCCAGTTTCAGGCTGTGGGGAAAATAGTCACTCATTGTTTTAACCTTCCCACTTCGGACCAGCCTCTAAAACTGTAATATTGTTTAAACTGTATTGTTGTTTGAACGGCTAAAACCTGTTCTGTCTTATCCCAACATCGATTGGGAAGTATTTCATATCTCGTACTACTCTAGCCACAAGCAGTAAGTTGCATCATCATTGTGTAAAACCAGGTTCGTAGCATCTATGAAAGCTGACCAAGCTTTTATTGCTCAAGTTATTTATGAGACACTAAAGAAATGACAAGCCATCTTTAAGTTTTTACAGCCATCCAATCTAAAAATTGTCCGGACATAATTAAGAGTTTTGTGAAATCAAGTTTTTCTGCAGTATAAATACAAAGTTTGTGTTGGCTCGCTCAGCTGCATGACATTATGCATGCAGCACCACTCAGATCCTGCGCGGTGACTTTGTGGATTTCTCACGCGCCAGCTTGGCCGTTGACATCTTGATGTTGGCTGCTGGAACCTCCTCAGTGAGCATCCCCAGCGCCCCCCCGGCCACGCCACACTGGAAAAACAAGGTGAATAAACTTCGAACGAACGCCGCGGAACAAACTGTTCGCGGCCTAAATGAACAAGGAAGTGAAAACTTTACCCAAAGAAATCTGTAATTCAAATTAAAACATCCGACTCCAAACTGAACACAATGAGAGCCCAGTTCTCTGAGTGTGTGTGTGTGTGTGTGTGTGTGTGTGTGTGTGTGTGTGTGTGTGTGTGTGTGTGTGTGTGCTGCATATTTATTCATATTCTGTAATCTTTACTCCGCTGGAAGAAAGCAAAACTCGCATGACTAATTTTTACTGGCACAGCCCTCCCTCTTCTCTCGCCCGCTCCATCCTTCTGCAGCAGCCAGTGGGATCTCGAAACATGCCGCTGACTTCTGCAGGAAATGCACCGTTTGTCCTTTTGAGATTAACTCCGTGCCGATAATTTCATATTTGCTAAATGGTTCTTACAGCTGCGATTTCAGGACATCGCTCAGTCAGACAGCTAATGAATTTGTTGTATTGATTATAAAGCCCGGGAGCCCTGGCTGGGAAATATGAAGTGTCAAGTGCTCATTAATTCTAGAGAGAAGTTGGCAAACATCATTGACTCATTCCATTACACAAAGTCCACATATAATTGACCTCGTGGCTCATTGCTTCTCAGAGTGCTTAAGTTGAAAGTTCTGGTTTTCAGCTGTGAAAATATCATTTTTTTAGTTCTTCTGAGTCGGGAGGCTTTCTGCTGGTCCTATCTTTGGAGCAGGATCTCGGCCCCGTGCGAAAGGTTTTGCTGGATGTTCATTTTATGCCTACTTAAAGATAAAGGGTAAAGTAGGAGTTGTGATGAAGAGCGTTGCCCGAAGCATTTCAAACCGTGTGTATTCATATGCACTTACATCAAAGGCCTCTTTGTGTTTTCCATAATATCACTTGGCATTTTCCCCACAACTCTGCAGAACAGAGGGCTGAGAGAGGGAAAGGGAGAGAAAATAATTGGGCTTAAAAGTGGAAGGATATTTCCTTTTATGTTCTAATGTAAAGAGACCTTAATTGTGCTCGAGCGCTCGAGATATCCCAAAACTCAGCTTTATCATCTCGCTGAGGATACACAAATTCTGCCTGCTTCATGAGAAAGTGCCGCTGTGTATGTTCTCCCCTCCTCCCCGATGAGCACCGCGCATTGACGGGCTCACGGAATAAATCTTTCCAAGCATCAAATGTCAATTCCAATGCTTCAGGCTCGATGCTGCGCAATCTGTTCGTGTCAACTGTAAGCTACTTCTTTGAATCATGTAATCATCAAAACATGTGCGTAGCGCCTCCGCGGCGACAGATATTTCGTCAGGGGATTTCTCTCAGGAGCGACAATCACACCGGTCGGCTTTAAAATATCAATCCCGTCTCTTGGCGACTTCAGCGTTTACGCGCGTTTGCCGTGGATCAGCATTTAGCAGGTAGCCGCACGGTGAAGGCAGCAAGACGGATACGATTCAGAGGAGCCACAGCTCGCTCGCAAATGGGTCCGACTTGCTCATTTAGCCTCGAACTGACGGCGCATATCAAACTGAGCAAGTTGCTCAGAGTGATAGAACAAAACAAGCCCAGACAGCATTGTTGGCTGTGTACAGCACCAGTGAGATAGGCAGACACACGATGATTCCCTTGTTTATGGGCGCTCCACGCCTCTCTGTAGAGCACTTTAAAGCTGACGCTGCGTTTTAACTAACATTTGAAAATGAAGTGTTTATACATGAATGCGCCTCACGATCAAAAGGCACATTATCACATCTCACAGCGTGTGCAGAGCAGTACTCATGGTTTCGCGTAATGTGGCATCATCGGAACCAATTTGCGTGAGAGTTTGAAGTGTCTCACATGACTTTCCCACAATGCATTTTTTTTTTTTTTTTTTTTAGAGGTTTGAGTTTTATGTGATTGTTTCAATTGTACATGAAAGCAATTATCTTGTCTAGCATCCATAAAGAGAGTTAAATATACAGATAAATAAAAGATGGCCACATAAAAATAAAATAATATGTGATGTAAATACAAATGAGAAGCATTTCTTTGAGAGATAGAGACATATAATTGTGGAACGCTGAGTTTGGGAGGTCACAGAACACCGAAGTATCTTCACACATCCTGTTCACTCAGCTGTGTTTCTATTCACGCTGCCTTAGACTATGTGAAATATGCACAAACGCTGAAAGTATAACATGCTGGGACTGTGGTTTCAAGTGCACAGCGGTTATGTAAAACGAGAGTAAATGTAGCCATGCAGGTGAGTGAATCAGCAGGATTAATTGTTGCCTTCAGTTGTGATCACAGACCAAGAGTATATGTGACAAACTGAACTCAGTGGATGAATAGTCACATTTCCACCCATTGATATTCCTTTTAATATCATTGGAGTAATGGATCGTCGCTTCGGTTTGAAAGCAGTCGCACACGGCGAGCGATACTGCACATTCAGCTGTGTATTCTGCGGCAGTTTAAAGCTGTAGTCCATTCACAGTCGACCATTTGAATCGTTTATCGACCAACCTCGCGATTTCCACTGGATCACATGCTCGCAGCAGCAGCAACAGAAGGATTCATTACACTTGGGATGGCAGTGATGGGAGGTGGAATATATTAACAAAGAGGGAAAGAGGCTGTGGTGTCGTCAAGGCCTTTCTCTGCTTCCTTACCCTGACATTTTCATTTTTGTTTGTTTTGATGTGGAACTTTTTTTCATTCGTTATCGTCCTCACAGTTGTTTTGTCTCACCCTCCTGCAGCACTGATATGTATATTAATGTTGTTTCCGTTTAATGTTTAAAGAAGTTATAAATGGAAGTGGTTATTATCTGAACACCTTAAATTCTCTGTGTTTGTGTTCATACAGACTGGCTTTTGTAAAAATATTACAGGCTTGTTTTTTTTACATTTCAGCTCGCTGCATATTTCGCACTGTGCTGTGGCAGTCGACCCAAATTCACGGGAAACATTATAGAAATAAAAACAGTTCTGTTTCTCACAGGCGGTTTGTATGTGTGTGTGTTTTGCAGGGGAGCTGTACATCGGTGGCGTGATAAAGAACATGTATAGCAATCTGCCCAAGCTGATTGCATCCCGGGACGGGTACCAGGGCTGTCTGGCCTCCGTGGATCTGAATGGGAGACTCCCTGACCTGATCGCAGATGCCCTCCACAGGGTGGGCCAGGTGGAACGAGGCTGCGATGGTGAGTGGGGGAAGCAGCTGCAGGCCTTGATGCGCAGTCAGAGCCGATGCCGTGTAACTTGAAACTCAGTGTGTGTTGCGCAAGTGCATTTTCAGCTATATTCCCATAATTACCAATGACATCCATCTCATGTTCAAAGGTAAGGATAAAAAACAATTATTCCCCCTGTGAATCAGCAGGAGAAATCAAATGGCATTGATTTCAAGTGTTTGTGTTATTATCCGGTGCATAAACCAGGCTTCTTGTAAATAAACTAATGACTAAAGATTTTTCACAGAGAAAGACAACTTTCCAGCGATTTCACATCAAGGACAGCTCAGTTCGAGAAGCTGACAGATAATTATAAGTAGAACAAGTCAGGAGTGGGGCTGGAGTCTGTTCCTTGTACAATTTCATTTCAGCGTGGAGGTAAAGACACATCTAGTATTGATAAACGTTTCAGATATTAATAATAAGTTGTGTTGATTGTTGCTTCGAAAGGTCAGAATATCAGTTTCAGGCGACCTCAGCAAAGATCTCCCAGTACCAAAGGATTCTGTGCTACCTGGGTTCCCTCCTCTGCTCTAACAAGCCGCTGTACCTTTTTGTGTTTTCATTTGCATATTTCCATAAATTGGAGCCATTTCCCTCCACAGCCTGACCACACACACACACACACACACACACACACACACACACACACACGCACTGCCACTGGCACAGAGCTTTGGTGAAGACACACCACTTACAGTGTTTTGTTGCATTTGTGTGTAGCTATTATTCCCTGATGTGCACCAGTAACCCCGCCCAGATTCTCCCAGCCCAGGGCAGTCTTTACAATCTAAGCCCCTGTCCTGTGTATATCCTCTCTATTGCCCCATAAAACCTGCATGAGGGAGGTATCTCTCTCCTCTAATGTTATTGTCAGTGTGGCTAATCTCAGCGACGCCCCACCCTCATTGGCTTCTGCCTCATCAATCTTGCATTTGCTGTGTTCTTACCTCTGCTGTGCACGGTTTGTCTCAGGCTGCACAGCCGCGGCGTTTGGTAGTTAATCCTGAGTCTAACGGTGGATTTTGACTATAGCATTTCCCCTTCCACACACCCCGCCGCCGCGTCTCAATGGCCTGCTGAGTGTCGGAGAGCAGCGACTTGATTTCCCCGAGGGCCACACTGGCCGGCTCGATGCGGCACTGATCCAGTTTTTTTTTTTTTTTCCCCTTCAATCTGTAACGCTGCTACTTCTCCCAGCCAGCCTTATTACCTGCCTACAGTTATACACCACAATTACTCCGCTCCAAACACAGTTCAAAACTGCATTAAGCTATCATATTAACTCCCAGAGGCACCTGCAATGGATGCTAATATTAGTTGATTATGGGATGTGCCATGAGCGATAATTGACCAGTTTTGGAAGGGTGAACCTTTTTGACAAATAATAGTATACCGAAGCCTCGGGCTGTTGCAAATCCATGTATTCCCTCGTTGATATTACGGGAATACATCAGGAACAATTTAGCCTACTTATCAAATCTACTATAATCAAATTCAGAATATTATTCCTTAGCAGGTACAGGAGAAGCCAAACACTGACATTAAATTAGTTGAATTACAACTTTTTTTCTATGTAATATTGTTGTAGTGTTGATCGATTGCCAACAACAGATTGTGAAAACCTGGGCTCAGAAAGCAATAACGGTGAAATGAAGAAGCCTTTTCCAAAATGCAGCATTGTCCGGAGTATGGATCACTGCCAGAGTCCCGACCGGCTCGGTTCTCAGGTCACTGTTAGCTCGTGGCCTGGGGATGTGGGGTGGTCAGAGGTGGCTGCTGGTCTCGTCTCTCCAGACCTGAGGCCAAAGAAAGGGCAGAACATTGAGCTCATTCTTGTAGCTCTCTACTGACTCAGCGGATCATAACAACAAAGAGCAGGACGGGGAGAAGGGAAGGAGGGTGAGGCCGAGAGAGTTGAAGTGCAGGTACATAAACAGTGTTGCTGACTCACCGTGGCTCAAGAGGAAAGGAAAGGGGACCAAATAAAAGTTAAACAAAAACCATCTACGTGGCTCAAACAATGCACAGCAGCGCCAGTAGCTGCAAAAATAAGGTTAGAAACATTTGTAGTGGTAGAAACATCTGTAGCTGAGTTTAAAGCACCTTTTAAGCTCATAAAAGATAAAAACACCAGAATTTGAAGATTATATCAGAAATGCTACCTTGAAAAACTCAGAGCAACACATGAAAATCACTTCCTGCCTTTAAAATTGAATTCCATTACTAACCGAGACACTCGACTGGAGCTCTCTGGCCTACTCCACACTGTTAATACGGGAGCAGATGTTTTAGCTGCTACCCAGCTGTTATTTGTAGACACAGGTGACAGCAGCAAGGGAGAGGAGATGTTTTTTCACTTTGTTTTTTGGTTTTGTTGTTTTTTTCTTTTCCTTACAGTTCACGTTAGGCTTATTGGCTCCCTATATTGTTCAGGATTTCCCTGAACATTTGGAGCGAACCCAGCAGATGGAGTATAATGCTCCAACAAACCCGAGGCACCTAATAGCAGGTTCTCAGGCAGCCGTCGAGAGGTGGTGTTGGGCCGATCAATAGTTGAAGGAAAAGTGAGGAAGCAATAACATGACGTGGTTATTAATTACGACAATATGCTTAATTAGCTCCTCAAGGGAAGCTTTTATTAGCGGGTAATTAATGGGGCAATTAGCCTGGTTAGGAGCTACTAACAGAACAAGTTGATAGGAAGGATGACACTGGATTTAAGTGGACATTTCGGAGCAGAACGTAAAAGCTCTCATAGATCGGTGATTTATTTATTTATTTTTATTTTTTTTTATTATTTTCGGCGGGTTTGGAGGGGGCTTTTTTAATTGGGCCATTTGTAAATGGCACAGTGAGATGTCTGTTTATCTATGCGGAAACAAATTAGTCTGGCACTGAACCATGGGTCTTTGGAAATGTTTGTGTTTAATTGAGATTTTAATGAGAATCCCCACCACCACCAACGCGACAGCCACCGCACGTACTTATTTTTAGAACAATTCTCTCGCCTTGGACTTGATCTGCATCCTAATCTTACATCTATCATTCAGCTCTCTCCCATCTCATTTTGAGAACAAATCGGGTTTTGTTGGGGAGAAAACTAATGGCCTGCTTTCATTTTCATTATTGGCTCCTAATAACACAGAGGCAACAGAGGTAAACACCTGCTAAATTATCTTCCATATCGTGTCTTCTCGTACGACGCCGCCTGTTGGGTCAGTAGTATGTGAAATGCAAAGCAGGAATATGGGTTTTCAAAGCCGCCCGTCACATCACCTGATCTGATTAAGTGGTAGGAATCCCACTGAGAAATTACAACAGTGGAGTTTGTAATTGACAATTTAAATGTCTTCAGCCATCCGTGACAGGGGGAGGGAACGACAGGCAGGAGCAATCCCACAGCCGCCAAATCAACGCAAGTCATATCACACACGTCATACACACATGTACTGAGGATGCTAAATTGGAGACTCTCCGGCCACTAATTTACAAAGCTACTGTGGCTCCTCGCCTGGCGATTACGCTGGATTTCAGCCTTGAATAAACATCAAATTCGATCCTGAGCAGCATTAATCAAATCACTTGTAGTCCGTGAATGAGCGGCGTTCGGTTGCAGTCACTGGGTCTTTTAGCAGAGGGATTAAAAATATGAGCTTATGTTTTATTTCAGGCGCATAAAACAGCTTTAACAACATCATCAGAGTTAAAGAAGCTTCAGTCAGTTCATTCCTCCTGTCCACACTGCTCATTGTGGGATCCCGGGGATTTCTGAGGCGGGGCTCGACAGGAGTTCGTCTTTGGGTCAGATATTCTGTTGGGCAAGCTTTGTAGACTAGTGGGACGTTACCTGGGTGTGAGGGTAATCTACATCACACGCACTTTCTAACATTTACTCATCCATCACACGCGCAGTCCTTCTTTCTAAGAATCAGAAAGAATATGTGTAAAACTTTGTGAAAAATAAAACGGAATCTGGAGAAGAAATATTTTTTATTGATGATTTCAAAGGGCCTGAGGATCCCCTCCTAACGCACTTTCAGTGTGAGCGATGAGGGACAAGATTCATAGTGATCAAACAAATCAAGTGAACATATCCAACAGTTACAGTCTCCTCTCCTCTCTGTTTCCCGCTGCATTGGAGGCTTTGAAACAAAATGTTTCACTGGAAAGCAGCTGTAACTCTGGCTGTATCCCCTTAATTTGTCTGACTTGGGCTGCTGAAGCACCACATAAGCCTCACGTAAACCTTAATAATACAATTTAGCATAAACTATGCCTGCGGACTTTATTCCCCATTACTATGACGTGACCAATGCAAAGCCATGTTACCTTTTTTAGCCCTGGTTTGTTTGACAAACCCTGGTTTAATGTCCCTGTCGCTAATGCTCAACCAGCCAGTCGTCCCCACCACGGCGAGCAGAAGGCTGCCGAAGCTGATTCTCTTTGGGATTGACTGCGCTGCTAGCGGAAACTCTTTCAAATCCCAGTGTGTGCTTTAATGTACCTATCATATAATTCTAAACAGAGCTGTTAGAGTCTCCTCAGCTGTCATTGCCAAGAGAAGTGGGCTGCCAGCGGAGCTGCCCGAGGGTTTTGTTTCTGGGCCAGACAAAAATGCTATAAATACCACGACATGAGCTCCACTAAACACACTGAACTATTTCCTTTGGTAACACCCTCAGGACCCAGTACCACCTGTACGGAGGAGTCCTGCTACCATCAGGGGGTGTGTCTCCAGCAGTGGGAGGGCTTCACCTGCGACTGCACCATGACGTCCTATGGAGGTTCATTTTGCAACGACCGTAAGTGAAACGTTTTTGGTGTCTGCTGTGGTTCGAGTGTGCATGGCTGGAGTGAGTGGTGCTGGTAGAGATAGGCAGTAGGTAGGTATCTGGTGCTAGAGCCTATAGCTATTTGGTTACCACAGCTGCAGCTTTGCAGTGCTGCTGTTCAAGCAGCTCTGTTCCCTCTTCAAAGATCTGAGGAATCCATCATCGGTGGGTTCAGAGATACGCACCTCAGCTTGAGCAGCTTGAATAGAAGTACAGAACCCCACAGATCACTTAAACATTATAAAAATCTTTAACAAATCACTGCCCGCAAACTGAATTTCAAAATATTAGCTGACAACACACGGCCTCGTTTTAGCAGGGCCGCGCAGATAGCACCACACTCAACACGTACTTCTCTCCTAATGTTCCGTTACTCACACATTATTCATAGCAACAACTTGGATTGCAAAGCTCCTGAGTTCGCTGGAAGATTGGCTCCTCAGCTCCCGAGGCGCCTCTTACACATGCTGTGAGGAGAAACGGTGATTTAAGTCCCATGTCCCTGCCATGCGGTCACCTGCTGGGGTGGCTGGCTGCAAGAGAGTTCAGGAGGGTGGTGCTGAGGGATGGAGGAATAGATTTTATTTATTTTTTTTGCATGTGTGTTGTTTAGTTCATTGGTTTGAAGTGTTTCTCTCCTAGTACATGTTGAGTGCATTCATCTTTTCCATAATGTTCACAGAACACTGGAAATCACCTCATAAAAAAGAAAAATATCCCGACTTCTTGTCAAGGAGCTGTTACTTAAATGTACTGCGCAGCATATACTGTGACAAGAAGACTGACTGTGGGGTCTGATCAACTCTGCACTTCCCATCATATCAGCATTAGTTCAGTTTTACATGTATTACTTTTGTCAGGGGGATGGTATGAGGATAAACAGGTTGTTTAGATGAATGCTCTTTGCATTGTTTAGGAATTACATGTTGCAGGCTCAGCTTGGCTTATGTACAATTAGCATTCAGCGCTCCTCACAGGCTTGATTTAAACAGGGGCAGAGGCAGGGTGACAGGCTAATAGACTTGTTTGCACAAGTCTTTGTTTGCTTATTAAGTCGTGGGTGCTGAATTAAGCTGCATCACCCTCACCTTCCTTTGTATTAATTTTTTTGAAACACCCCGCGTTTCATTTGTCATGGAGTTTATCTCTGATTGTTGCGTGTTGTTGCCGTTGTTATGTTCGCTGCCATGTTAACTCGACAGAATATGAGGGCACGACGGTGAGAGGATGATTAGCAAGGTGCTCCTTTGCCTCTTGGAAGACTCAAGCAGGGAGAAGGCGATAATAACTGCTCTGTCTGCATGACAGCCGCGCCGAGATAAGCAGAGAGATGCCTCGCTCCTTGAGAGAGGAGAGCAAATGATGAAGAGGGGAGAGTTGTGGGGGTGCAGAATCCCACATTCGAGTTGTTGCCTGTGGGGAGCGTTAGTGGTTTTGCTGTGCCAGTTTCAAAGATGACGGCCAGTGAGGCACCGGGTGTGTTCTGTGGAAAGGCAGAGGAGATGTGTGTCTGTTTTGTGAGAATGTGTCAGAGCGGAGGGAAGGACCTCACCAGCAGCCTGAACAAAGAGACTGTATAACTGCAGACACAAAAAAGAAGCGTTTAAGTAGAGCAGCCATCAGTCGACACTCTGCGCAGTCTCGCGAAGCAACTAAATAATTGCAATCTCAGATACACAAGAGCGTCAACACTGACATCCACTTGTTTGGCTCCTGAACATACAGTAGCAGTCTTGTGGGTTCACCAGCTGCTGGGTTTAGTCCTTCCAACCGCTTGCCGCCGATCAACCTGAGCAGTGTTTTCTCTGTGGGGAGGGTTGCCATACAACAGTGTAGCTCGTTCTGTGTGTCAGCCTGCACATCTAACTTACCGATGGTACGTTAGTGGAGCACAGCTTAATACGGTCAGTTTCAGTTGGTCCATGCAAATTCAAATTAACTTTAGGTTTTAGTTAAAGAGAAATATTCACCAACGCTGTGCAGTCAGTGTGGGCACGCATGTTTTTCTGTGTCAGTATGTCAGCCTCCTCCACAGAGTGCATGCAATGTCTTCTGTTTTCTATTGCAGCGTGTTGTTTCCTTCCTCGCAGCGGCCGCACATCGTCAGACCTGCCCTTCCGTCTTTATTTCTGCCAGCTTGGAATGTTGAAAAAACACATTTCATCTCTTGACCTTGAGAGCCTTCCCCGACTTTAACTTCCAGCTCCTTCCCTTCATCGTCCTCTCTTTCTTCTCTTTGTGTTTCCCGTGCTTATCTCTACGCGAGCAGCCTCCTATCCTTGAGCCTTCTCTGGGCTCGCACAATCGCACAGTCAACATTTCTCTGGACAAGTCAACCCTCCTGGAATTTTTTCCTTGAGCGTGCTCTTAAAACCAAGGTAGGACTAATTATACAGGGTTGCACTGTTAATTCATATATGAAACTGATGCTCCAGGTGTGGAGATGTTGCATCTTTTTGTTTTTGCAGAGGACTGTTGACGCACAGCCCCGTCGATACTCGAGCCTCTCCCTGCCATGCTCCCCTGACTCCTCCTCTGCATATGTGAAATGACGGGGCTATAATTCCTTATAGAATTTCATATGTAATTATCTTCTGTACCCACAGAAGTCATAGCTTTCATCCTACTCCCTACATGCATAATGAGAATAAGACCAGGGAATAAACAGGTGTATGGGTTGCCTCTCTTTGTAGCTCCACGAAGCGGTGCACATACACGTCATCAAAAGAGGGGACAGATGAACTGAATCATAAAGAACCAGCCTGCCATGTGATCACACACTTTATCTCTCACTTGGCAGCCACACTGCGAGGAATACACGCTCACACGTACAGCGCACGTGCTCACACATGGCCTTTGCGTAACCTGCCCGGTACACGGCAGCTGCCCTCATGCACTGTTTAAACCCCCCTCGCACACGCATGTGCCTCTCTTTTCACTGGGACAGAAGTGAAATGAAAATTATTTTAATTTTGCTTTCAAAGAAGCCCGAAGAACTTGAATAGAGTGATTGCCACTGCTTTTCATTCTCGGTGGGTGATATGAAATTAGCATAATTATTCTCCCAACATTGCGCGCACCGCTGTTGGCCCTCCTTGGTGGCCGTGACAGACAAAGCACAGAGGGGGCAGCTCGGGCGTACAGTCGGTGTATTTGTCCGTCTGTGTGTGACTACGCCGCTCTATTAAAACTGCTACCACAACAGCAAGAGAGATACTGCACCGTATGAAACGGATCAGTCAGGACACTCGCGGTCACACACCAATGCTTACATACAGCCTAGAGAGTGGAGTTCCACGTGTGCAAACACTGCTCAATGAGGAAAAGCCTCAGTCTAATTTCTCCGGTTTGAGCCAAGAGTCATGTGTTCCACTCTGGGTGGAAGGCTTGTCAAACTTATTGACAACGCAGTTATTATTTATGAATGCAGAATCCCAGTGGAATGGAGTGGGCATTACACACGGAGAGAAAAGGTTCAGCCGTGCTGCGTTTTCGGACATTGATGTTTCACACCAGACAAGCTCAGGTCATTTGACTCTATTGACTTTTCATTACCTGCCAGGCATCAGCCAGTCTTGTTTGCTACCTGGACTGCAGTGAAGGTTATCACACCTGGAATTCAAGATCTGTTTAATTTTTCCAACAGCATTTGCACACATGTAAGTTATTGAATCCCAGACACGCATGACTGAATGTGAGGATGAGTCAGTTGGCCTTAAGTGAAGCAGCTGCTCACTGAAGAGTTGCATTACCTGGTTTCAGTGTCGCTGTCGCATCATTTCCTAAACACTGTCGCAGAACGCTCACAGAGTAATAGAAGCTAGTTTACAAACTAATCCTTGAATTCTTTACACGGTATTGTTTGGTCAGTGTCCAGAGGGCAGGGCTGGGCACGAAACACAGCGTCGCACGCCGAGATGCCAGAAGCGAAACAGGATTATCGTGAGGTTATCTGGTCTGGCTGATGGCGGCGGTGAGGCTGCGCTCGGAGCCGCGCCGATGGTGGATTATTTAAAGCTTGTTCCATGTTCTTTTCCCTCCTCCCCTGTCTCATCAAATATTCAGATGTTTGTTTTTTTTTTAGCCGTGTTGTTATTGTTTTATTCATTTTAAAAAGAGGTTTGAATTAGGGGCACCAGCTAACGCACCAGCTAACGGCCAAGAATGGGCCTGAAAGCACTGAAAGCAGTTTCTCGTAAATGATCTATCAAAGCATGTTTAATTAGTCTCTGCAGTCGGAACTGATATACAGAAAAAAGAGTTGGACGCTGTGAAAATGTGGCCCTTGATATATATTTATATTAATATCACCTGCAGTGCAAAATTGGGTTTTTAAAGTTGGGGCGCATATTTTCTCACCTGCTAAATTCCCTGGTGCAAGGAACTATTCTTCCGAGCTCGCAGCAGCCCGCCCTGGATTGAAACTAATTGCCTCGCTCTCTTTTCCCCCACTTTCCTGAGTCACACAGTGAGCGTCCACCTGACATGGCAGATAAGAAAAGACACCATTGAGGGAGCCGAGCGGTCTGATTTGCAGACAGTTTATATTGGAAGTGATCACCATAGCCCAGGGTTATAACGCGTTGCCTTTCACCCGTGGACAAAGGGAAGCTGCGCAGTGCTCACTCTGACTGACTGACTACATTTGTCAAATTTCTGTGTAGCGATGCTTCAAAACAGCGCTGCAGTTCAAACTGTGCTAGATGGCTATGTTTGTGTATCTGGAGTAATTCAGAGGCTCCGATCCCAGCAGAGTAGCTCCCATTTTGTTGAATAGTATTGTTTGCACCTCTTCAGTGACCCCTTCTGTCGGTCAGTTTGCTCTGACAGGCCTACCGCGCCACACTCTGGAGAGACGGGCGGGGGGAGGCTAGTACATGAAGCGTGGCAGGAAGGAGCAGGTACAAATGAAATTGGTCTTTGCCATTCCTCCTCCCCACACACCTCGGCAGCCACGCTGAAACACCGGGCCTCTCCAGCTGCATTTTGTATCTAATGTATCCATTTTCTCAAACAGCCTCTTCTGTTGTCATTAACAGCAGAAACATCCGGTGCTGCAACACAGAAAAACACATCTAGTTCAATTGGAACTGGAGGTTGCTACACATACTGTACCACTGTGTCCATGCACAGATGCATTCAAGGCACAACAAACAGAAAAAAAAGCTGTCTTCTACACACGCACGCACACAAACACCAGAGAGCATTTGTTATTCAGCAGCAGCCTGCGGTGATTGACTGGTCTATTTGTCTCTGCGTAGCGTATAAGTGGGCCACTTGGTATTCTGCCTTATTCATCTGGAACCAACTCAGAGATGCTGTGTAAGTGCGTGCAGTACGAGGGCTTTGTTTCTCTCTCTCTCTCTCACTTTCTCTCATTCTCTCATTCTCTGTTTGTGCGAGTGAGAGAGCGGCCGAGAGAAAACAAGGTGGAGAGGGACGGAGAAGGGAGACGCTGTGAGGAAAGAGCTGTGTCTGTGCGAGTCTTTGTTTAACCGCATGTGTTCGCTGGGCGTTAGCACAACACGTGCATGTATACAATGAATCCAGTTGCCGGTGTGCGGTGCTGTCAGGCATACTAATTGAGTGCGGCGTGCCAGTGTGTTTGCAGCACTGCTGATTTCAATCTTCCTCCTCTCCCAGTGCTTCATCTCTACTTCCTGTTTTTCTCTCCTACCATTCCCACTTTTTGTTCTCTCAGATCAAAAATGAAACACTAACTGTACTATCATACACACACACGCACATAAAGCTACTGCACCCTTACTGCAGGACTCAATATGCAGAAATCTGTGCAAAATTGAATACTACTTCACACCGGTGTTTGGAAACTCTGTTTGATCAAAGGGACCGCTCTTGGCATCAGGAAGGCCCCTTTAGTAGCTGTCTCAGCACATCTGTGGAGATAAGGCTTAAGTAGGGCAGTGACCTCAATGTTTGACCTTTATTTACTGTACCTCTGTGTTTTTTGAGTCTTTTATTTAAGCCATGTAAGGGCCGTAACACGTTGTTAAGTGACTTCAACACTTCTAAAAGTCTTGGACTCCTTGCTTTTGCTAGCCTACTGTTAATTCTTGATAAGCTTGATAGGTTTCAACAGGCACTGGTCACGCCTAGCCCCTCTTGCAATCTCTCTTCAGCAAAACTTTAATGAAACCTGATTACCGAAATGCATTCGCTCTCATCCTCTCCCGCGACTCCGCAGGTGATCATTTGCTTTGTGCATCGCTTGAAATGCAGAAAGAAGAGAGAAAAAAAAAACCCTGAGCCGGCCGTTGGTCCCAGGAGCAAAATAGCCTCATGAATCCAGCCTCACTGTGTGTGTAATGCACTCGGTTTAGGCTTAACATCGATTGCGAGGCTGCTTGTTGTGATGAAGGTCACACTGGCTTCAACATGGACTCAGTGCTCAACACAGCGTGGATCAGGACAGACTTAAGGGGAGGCTTTAGCCCTCTCAGATTCTCATCACCAGCTGAAATCACTCAGCCCAAACTCAGGAGGAATGAGTAAGCAGAGCTGCAAACCTTTCAGAGAGGAAAAATCCCCCCTCAAACCCCCTGATCCAATAAGGGAAATCAACTGTTTTCACCCAAGAAGCCGTCTGGGAGAAAGACAAGCGCAGTGCATGAAAGCCAGCTCGTGGAAGGTGTCTGACGAGCTGTTTTGGCTCACATTTTCTATAACTCCGTACCCATTGCTGTTGATTGTTGTTATTCACTCCTCCCACCTCTTCTGCGGCTCCCATCTCGTCTCTGCACCGCTTGCAAGCCGGCCCCAAAGAGCTGCTGTCCAGACCTAGCAATTAACCGCCACCTCATTAGGCCAGAAACGCAGTGTGAATCCTGAATAATTACTTGGCTTGCCTTTTTTTTTTATTTTTTTTAAGCCTATACACACACACACACACACACACACACGAGAACCCTCTCTACTTCTCAGTTGTGGGCCGCTCCAGAAATGAGATGGAGAGAGACCGGGGAGGTCGCAGCTATCTTCCCATTTGCAGACACAGTGAGCGAAAGCATGGGCAGAGAAATGAGAGGACGGTCGGGAAAGCGGTGGAAAGAAGAGAGCGCGAGTGAGGAGTGAAATAGTGTTTGGGCATGCAAAGGCAATTTTGGCTCCCCCAAAAGAGGGCAGCGCTAAGCCCATTGGGCTTTAAAAGTCACCATGTCAAGAGCTTGAAGGGGATTGGTTGGGGCTGGATGGCCATAGTCAGTGGCCTGTGGGGCTGCGGACGGGAGGTGAAAGTAATAGCTTGGCTCAACATATGGCTTAGGTGGAAATGGCACTTTTCACTGGCACTAATTAAAGAAATTCAATCAGTGTCTGACGTTCAAGACTCACAGCGCATGTGCAGTGGATGGTAAAACAAGGTGAAGATACCTCACCCACAATAATAATAACAGTTATTATCTAGAGTTGAGTCACGGCTGAAGTTCGTTAACTTCGGGTTTCAACGGACACTCTGTTCCCCATCTCTTTTCCCCAAAGTGTCTGTTGTGTATGAGCCTTGTAGCCTTGGCAGGTGAGACACACACCTGCTCGTCTCTCTGGATAAAACCGCCGACAGAAACCTTCTTTTGGTGTCAGCGAGCTTCTTCATTGTGTGGCAGCGGCGCAGATTTTCCACCCTTTCCCTGGTTTTAATTAAAGATCAGATGAGCTTTTTAACCACAATGTGCATTAAAGGACAATTAATGGCGCTTTGTAATTGCTCCGAGACCGCTCCAGCCACTTGCAAACATTATCAGAGCCTTTCACTGTACGCTGGAATAAGAGCAGAAGAGGTGGGAGGGGGATATGTGCGTGTGTGTGTGTGTGTGTGGGTGTCTGGACCCAGGAAAGAGAATCAAAATATAAAAAGAGGGGAAAAACCAGGGGAAAGCAATTATTTCTCACTGGCGCTCAGTTCCCACATTTCATATTAGTCCATTCCTTTGTTGACGCTTTGTAAATAGCAGCGTCGCTCATCTGACTAGTGTCAATATTCTGGACCTGATTGAATTCATCGGTGCAAATGCGCAGGCGAGTGCAGCACGCACCTTCTGCAATCAAACTGGCATCAACACGGCTGGGTGAGATGCACTCTGTGTGCGGCGCGCGCGTGCGTGTGTGAAGCATTTTGACTCCACGGCGTTAGCATGAAGCTGATGGTAGTCGCGGGCGAGTGCTAAAAGGCTTCCCGCCATCTCATTTACCACCCATTTCCAGTCATTGTGTCTGACTTGTCCTGACTCATGAATGAAATGGGATGGATATGTTAATCTTTTAAAAGAGCTTGGCTTTTTCTTTTCATCTTCCATTCATTGTTTTTAAATTCAAACAAGGATGCTGAATTTTACAGATTGTTGTAAACAATCACGGTTAGGTTGTAAGATCATTTCTCCTCTGTTTACGGGACACATCAGGCAGCATAAGTCAGGATCTTATGGAATATCCACGTAAGATAAGCGCAACACGCGTCAGGTTGTACAATGTGCATTTCTCACAGTAAGCCCTTTGCCATGTTCCACCCTTGTTGCCACAGTTCTTAAGTGTGAGACAGGAGAATAGGCTCGTCTTCAGAACGAGGTATCATCTGTGCTATCACGAATGACAGCTGCAATACAAGCAGAGGCAGAGTTTATCATTGGTAGTGCTGACCACCTGAAATAATAGCCGGTGCTTTGGGGATGACTGCACTCCCCGAATGCATTAAATATTGGACAGTACTGTCCACACACAGGATTTGGTGGGAGGAAATACTGCTTTGTCAGACAGTCTAATTCCCTCATGTTGTCTCTCTCTCTCTCTCATTCTTGATCGCCCTCCTCCAGACACACACATACGCAAACGCACGCACAGGCACACGCGCACGCACACACACCAGTAACTCTGCTGAGAATGTCAATGTTTCCTCAGGGCATCAACACGGAGAGAGACCTTTACTCAAGTTGACATGGTAGATCATCAGGACTGACACGTACACACGCGCACACACGCAGGCGCACGCATACATGCACACGTCTTCCTTGTATTTGTCCCTGCGGGGGCTGAGCTGTCGATAAGTTGGGCTGACAGCCTCCTCTTCACCTTGTCTTCCCTCTCCATCCTGTCCTCTTCCTCAACCCCTCCGCCTCCCTTTATTCCCAGTGCAGCTCCCATTATTCTCCAGCGCTGCCCCCAGTGAGATGAGGGAATCCAGTGGCTTAAGCATTGAAGGCATGAGAAACTTAAACCTCAGTACGATGATGTTGAACCATTTGTGGTCATTGAAGTCCACTCAAGCCAGAGTTTTAATCATTCTTAGAGGTGGGGCAACAAGTGTGTAATAACCCTTCTTCTTTTTATACCTCAGCTTTAGTCTATATGGGACATAATTGGAATTTTAGGTTTCACATTTGTGATATTTTAGTTTTTTAGTATTTGTTCTAATACATGTTTTCTTTTATACGGGTGAGCCTATGGTCATCTGAACAGAAAAACATGGTTTCTCAGATTATAAACTGGTAAATCTTTGCTTCTTGGTGACACAGCTTTGGAGGCTGAGCACTGGTAATAGAGTCTGACAAATGTCTCACTGTTGTCCCGATGTCTTTTGGATCCATGGTCCTTTTATCCCTGGTGATAAGACATACTAACATGCTAAACATAGCGCCGGAGCTAAAGTTGGATTAGATCAGAGATATGGATTCAAGAATAGATCATTTCTATCTGGATAACTCAGCAGTGTTTTACATGCTTCATTTTACGCATCATCTCCACATTGCGATGATGCCGATAAAGCATCGGAAGTGGCCAATTACGCGTCAGACAAAAAAGACACATCTGCTCAAATCGTCTGTGGAGGTTGGAGGCAAAGAAGTCCAAACACAGCCAAAACAAAGCACTGATCAGTCTGGGAAAACAAATATGGATTAGGGCTCCTGTTAAAACATGCAGTCTCCTGGGCACCGCATGGCCATGAACTCCCACGGTGTCCTTCAGCAAGAATTCTCCATATTTGCACATTCTCCGGAAATAACAATTGATTGCGTGCTAGCTAGAAGCTTGAAAAGGCTCGTGAAAACATGCACTCCGCTTGGAGCCAATATTCAGCTCCTCAGACAATTTTACCCCTTTAAAAAGGGAAAAGGCAAATCAATGGCGTGGATGATTGTCATAATGGAGGAGCAGCTATACTTTCCATGAACTCCGGTGGTACATGCAGAAGTCTGGCTGAAAGCGCTCTCTCACAAAGAAGCACACAATAGCGTGCAAACTGAATATGGTTGCGGCATATAATGGTGCGCAATGTGACTTCACGACCGGCACATTTTCTGTGGCAAATCCACAGCTGCTCACAATGTTCAATGTAATGAAATGTCTCCATGTCAAATGTCCATTAATAGAATACTAATGAAATTGGCCCTTGTTCCATGTAGCTGCTGTAATTGTCGTGTTCAAGCGGTAATAATGTGTTTTCAACCAGAGGAGTTCAGGTCCACGTCAGTGTGTCTGAGTGCGAGAGGTGTGTGTGTGTGTGTGTGTGTGTGTGTGTGTGTGTGTGTTTGTATTTATATTCATAGAATTTGGGAAATCATGAAACCAGCATCGCCTCCTCTATTCTGCACTCTGCCGGACTAAAACTACCCTCACACATCCTCTCTTCTATCCCTGTCCCAATACCAGTAATGGAATTCCCCAAGCGGAAACACAGTGGCCATTTTAAAGCTGACCTGAATCTGGTGGCAAGTGAGGTGATAAATGATGGCGGCCGAAGAGGGTGATAAATCAGGAATACCCCTCACGTCCCTTCCCTAAAGAATTAATATACACAGAGGTGCATTTCACTGCATGGGTTCAAGCTGTGACATTTTAATAGGGTTTTTTGGGGGCTCTTGCTTATCCCCAAACCCTTTCCGCTAAAGCCCTGCATGGTGTTTTATATCATCTTGTGCGTATAACGATGTGTCCCGAGTCAGATGGTATCTAGAAGTCTTTTTTTATTTACTGCTCTGACAGAGCTGCGATATAACGGTCAGTGTATCAGCCCCACGGTTTGCTTTCAGTGAAGACCTTTTGACCCTCGGAGTTCAGCTTAATGAAGTTACGCTGATGTGCATCTCTGCGTCTCAGAGTGGGTCTGCGCGCTCACTACACCGGGAGGCGTGTTGCGTCGCGAGCCTCTCAGCATTATCGCTTCATTTCAGCGTCTTTGATATCTGAACTCCGACGGGTGACACGGGGACGGGCCAAGTGCAGATGAGAGCAGCCAAGAGAAAGAAGGCATAAAGAGAGGATGAGATGAGGCGGGGAGAGGGAGAGAGTGGCACTCTATTCAAAGCCCCCCGTCATCTTCCTCAGCTGTCGAGGGAAAGTTTGACTTTCACAGTTGGAATATATAAACAAGCCAGCCCTCTCTTTGCCTTTACACAAACACAACTCCCATCACTGCCTGACACAAGTGGAGGTTTGTGCTTTTTTTCATTTCATGTCTATAAAATTCAAACCCAGCTGCTTATAGAAGGCAGAGACTCCGACTTCGTGAGGCAGCGTTAACATTGGATTGTACGCGACGCTCTCATAGATCAAAAACATACCCGTGCAGCACCCCCCCCCACACCCGCATCTGCATCATATCAAACGCAGATCAATGCCTTCATCTCCCCCCTCACTCCGCCTCTCTTTGGTCATTCTTCCCAGTCCCCTCCTCTGACGTGAGAGACGCTGTGAAAGCACAGATCTCCTGCTTGCATTCCAGTCACGTCCCAAATTATCAGGAGTATTAATATTCATTTAGTGACACCTGTATGACAGGATTCATATTTTTATACTCTTTCTTCATATTGTCCGTATCAGGGCCTCAAAAGCCTAATCACAGAGCAGTTCTTTAGCTATTAAAAGGTCAGAGCCATCAAATATATGAAATAATGGAAAATTCACCATAAGTGATACAGATTGAGTATATATAGACATTTGTTATTTAATATATATACTGTGTATGAATACTGCATGTCAAGCCAGTAGTGTCTGACTTGCATGGAGCAGTAAGGGGTTGAATGCTGGATTTGCATACCATCTACCGTCACAGCTGTTTTGTTTCCTTTTAGACATTAAGTCATGTGGCAGGCTTGTAGTTAAATCATGTTAGTTGCATGGAAATATCCACTTAGCCGAGCTGCAGGTTGAACACCAGCTTTGAAATGAGACATGACCGTCCCCAATGAGTCCCGCAGCCACTGCCACCGCCACTCTGCGTGGCGTTTATTTTTCAAAGGTGCATCCTTTCACCTTGAGGCGGGATGTGCTTTGTTGGTCCGGTCCTCCCGCCCATCAGTTGTCAAGTTCCCACCTGGACACTTATCACTCTTCCTGATGAACTATCTGCTCCAAAATGGCTTCCCTCCCTCCTCAGGCAGAGGGAAAGACACCAGGCAGCGTTGACGTTCATTGCGTTTTGCAGACGACGTCTGAGTGGCTCTGCTCCTGTGTCGTTCTTCATTCCCTCCTGTTTTCTTGCTGTTGCCATGACTTCCCCGCTGGGGACAGTAGGTGTATCTTTATAGTCGCTACCAGCTCTCTGCTGCCCTTAAGAAGATTATATACAGTCTTAAACTGATATGCTCCAAAAACTCCTCAGAGAAAATCCACAATTGCTTACTTGTCCACCTACTTTCCATTTTATTCACATTTAGAACCTTGTTTTTGTTGTTTTAACTCGTTTTCCTGCACACATTTATTTGTCAGAGGTATTTTTCCACCACAGGGAAATGTCGGTGTGCACGCTTAATAAGCAAGCCCTATGTAGTGTTACTAGTTTGCTACCAGCCCACATTTTTGAGACTTTGCCACCTTACACAGATCAAATATTCCATTTTCTTGGCGTGTTGGCAATGAGAACCTTCCTACTGCCTCCACCTATCATGATCTCTGCTTCGCTTTGATAATAATGATTTGGAAATAGCTTCAGAATATTGTATCCTCTATCCTTACACTCTTTCACACACACACACACACACACACACACACACACAAGTCTACAGCACATTGCATCTGAAGAGGGCCAGGGATCGATTGAAGCTAGGCATATGAGCATAACAAAGTAGACAAGTGTCCTTGAACAGAGCAGAAAGCGCATTAATAACCCCCAGTGATGGCGGCCCACTCCTCTCTGAATGCAGCCGCTCTGACAGGCTGAAAATGTGTCTAATATTGATAATACATGCGTTTCAGCAAATTTGTTTTGCGGCATTCATCAGAGAATCAAGAGGAATCTTAATGGTGTTTGGGATGCTGAGGAAGATGCAGCCGGAGCATCTGAAGCGTCTCCGTGAATCACCCAGTTTCTGCACACCCGGCTCTGCATTCTCTCTGCTTGACAGGTCACTCGCTACAGATGTATCTATCTTGTGTTTTCCAACTGTGTTGAGCCAGAGCCTCTATCCCCACTCCCTCGTCTCCCACCCAGTACTTGGCACTTCCTGTATTATTCATGGCGAGGCTGTTTTTTTGTTAACAGAGTAGCTTAGGCCGCCCAGTCAGCTGGTGTGTATCGGAGGCGACCATAGGCAGGCCTGACAAAACATTCCCGCTGTAGGAGCTTTTAAAAGCAGGGGTGGGAGGGAAATTAGCAGAAGAATGACACAGTGGAACAAAATGCTGTATCAACATTAAGGCGACACCACCACCACCACCTCTCTCACACACAACCAGGAGCCTTAGCCAACCCTGGCTCTATAAACAAGACCCAAAAACTCATTTTTACCCCCCACCCCTTCAAATGGAATAGAATGTGCTTACAGCAGCAGGGCCGCTGAATGATTTATATGGTTTGCGTTTGTCCATGTGGGGTGCTTTGTTGTCTTAATTCATTCTGCTCACTTAGGATTAGCCAGAGGACTTATCAGTGTTTTAAAATTCAGGTGAGCTGTGAGAGCATTTACTCTTCATTGAACAGTCGGGTACCAACCCGCGGCGGGACTTTTCAGGTCATTCATCACATGTTATATTAGTTTTCGATTTGGACCTGGCAAATTGGAGTTTTTTTCATTTTCACCATCTGTCATCTGAAAACTAGTCTGTGTGACAAGAAAACAGGCCTCAGATTAAGAGCAAAACGCTTTGAATTCAACGCAGAGCTGCTAATGTGGCCGCTTATTGGTTTACGTGGCCTTCTGTTGTGTAGCGGGATGACTACAGTGCAGTCAGCGTCAGTGGTTCTTCCGTCATGGCTGCCGCTGTTGTCGTCGCAAGCCTCGCCGTCCCCTCCCGACAGAGCGGCGGCCCCCTTTGATCAGGAGAGCCACAGAGCGAGGTCGCCCTTCACCCCGCTGCTCTGCGAACGGACAGGCTTGTGACTATATCTGCCTGGCTACCTGGAGGGGAAATGAATTGAAAATCACATGCAGTTGTGGGATTAGCCCGAGGGCCGTTTAAATTTCATTGAAATGCTGTGAAAGAGCTGAGAGAAGAGTTTGAATTGTTCCTCCCACCTTCTCTCTCCCCAACCCACACACACACGCCGCCGCCACTCCCCATGGTTCCTACAGTTAAATTTAGCTGTCCTAATTCCTACTGTCACCTCTCCACACTCTGCCAATAGCACTTGCTTTGTCCTCCTCCCCCCTCACAATGTCTCTTTTTCATTCATTTCAATCTGGAATGAGGCTAAATGTGACGTTACCTGTGCACCAAAGTATAATATGTGCACGTGTGAGTTGCTGCACTCGGTTGCTGCATATGAACCAGTCACATTCAGCCTTTCTGCTGTACAGATCATGCAGGATATATTAAAATGCACGGGCAAAACATATTTTAGAAAGCAACTGAATTGGAAGCTATTTTAAATTACTTTAGATCAAGAAATTAGTCTTGTGTTGCCCATCGCGCTGGAAAATAATGTTTGGCATTGCACGCCCCGCCTTCCCCCTCCCTCAGCTCTTAGCAACACTTGTAGTTGCTTGGGGAGCATTAAAGTTTTATTTTTCTGTGTATTCTTTATGGAAAATCATAAAATGCTGCTGTTACTCAATAAGAAATATCCCTCTGCTTTCCCTCAATGATTTTCTGTTATATGGTGAGTTTGACTTTCCAATAGATGTTTTACAGACTTCTAAATTGGCCTATCTTCACTACTTGCCACAGATGGAGCACGCATGAGTAGTCTGCATACAGGCATTAAGTGTGTTTCGATCTAAAAACCCATCAGTGTGGCTCTCCCCGGCGTGCAGATATGCATACAAGCTCACGTCCATAGCCTCCCTGTGCACACACACAAGCGCAGGCACACAGTCTAATAAATATCGCCTCCCTATTTTGTGTCATTCCACTCCCAGGAGAGAGGCCTGTATCGACAGGCCGCACAGCTTTGCTTGATCAATAGTCTCTTTCTCTGCCTCTCTCCCTCTCTCTCTCTCCCCCCCGGTCTCTCGCTCCCCACACATCTCGCACATATCTCAGCTCCCTGTTCTGCCTCCGATCGTCCGGCTGAATTACTCCTCATCTTGAAGCATGTAGCCAGAAACCACAAACGCTCTGATCAATCTCATTTGGTTTCCCTTTCGATCAATTACCCAGTATCCTACACGCTGGAAGCTGTTGGGAAGGCGGGCGAGGGAGGATTGGGGGGTGAATGGGCGGGGGGTTGTCTCCTGCATTTGATTGTACATCACAGAAATTTTCAGTGGCAAGGTGCACCGCGCCTCACCCCTGATTTGCACAGCCAGCCACCGTCAGCAGCGGTATAATGTGCTGCTGGGAAAAGGCCAAGGGGTCACATGAAACCATTTAAGTCCAGCGAGATTGAATACAGCTGCGGCGCTCTTTTGCTTGCTCTCGTATGAATAGTGTATCAAACCCGGAGCCCTTTAGCCGCCTGCACTTGCATGCACGCATGCATGCGGGGGGGATTAGATGGCTCTCCTGGATTCATACATATTCAAAAACAATGCGCTCGTCTTATCTCGTGATTCATAATGCCTCCAGAAGTGAAATGCTTTGATTCAGTGGAATCCATAATAACGGCTGAATCGAGCGATTATAGAATTGCTGCTTCTCCTACTGCTAATGGGAAATAATTGCCACATGCCCAACACAACATCAGCAGAGTAGTTTCGGTGAAAACAGGTATGAAATATCATTATTAATAGACGCCAAGTGTGTTTCGTCGTCCTCTGTCAAGATTTAGAGGCTTTCTGATCAAACCTACAGTAAATGCACGATGAAACAAGAGCGAACTCGACCCATCAGATGTGGACGCAAGCGCAAAGGGCCAATACGTGACTTCACGTTAAAGGCCAACAGTGGCAAAACGATTTAGTGGCTTAATTTTGGCTCTAGCACATGAAGAAAGGAGGGATGAGAGAGGGATTTGGAGACGCAGGGATGTAGAGGAAGAAGTGCAAGCCTGCAGGTCCCCCCCGAGGGCCCAGCCACAGCTCTGTGTAAATACATGGCAGCGGTGCACGGCAGAGAGGAGCCTCCCGCTTTGAAGCACGAAATCTGGTCATTTTGGGAGCTAAAGCAGCAGGGATGCGATCTCCTCCTCTCCTTTTCTTTTACCTTTTGAAGTCACGGCACACTGGGAATTGTCTGTGCGGTTTTTAAAACTTGTTGGCTGTGTGATTTGCAAGTTGGGCTGCATTTGAATTAGCTGAGAATCAAGATCCGCGGGCAGGACAGGCTCACGACGCGCATGTTTTTGGGAGATAATTCCTAATACGCAGCGCAGCGGACGAAAGGAAGGGATGCGCAAGGTAAAAGAAGAGAGGGGAGAGATTAAAAGAAAACTCTGACTCTGCATATAGTTTCAGTATCTCACACCCCGCCCACACTCATCATTGGTGGCATTTGGGGCTGTCAGGGACTGAAACAGAGAGGGGGGGAAAGCCTAACTTTTGATGCCTGGCCTAGCTGCAGTGATAAAATATTGAAGCGGTTCTCAGCTCACAGTGCAGTCACCGCTCTTCCCATATTCTGCTTCAAGATAAAAGGCTGACCCCCCCCCCCACTGCTGCTATACTTCACCTCACCCCTCCTCATCAATTACTCTCCCTTTGTCTTACTTGTTCTCTCTGTCTCTTGCTCACCTTGTCTCGTAGCTGTCTGAGCGCCTGTATTTTCCCTGCGCGCGAGTGAAGGTGCGTTTATGTGAATGACGGCGTCAGAAGCGATGGCTGCATTTGCTCCCTGTCTTCTTCTTTTTTTTTTTTTTTTTTTCCAAATGCAAGCTGGTTTCCAAGCACTTAAACGCACCTTAGCTGATGCAATGACGGGCACACGTGTGGTTAGCTCCAAGCAAGCGTGCGGTTCCACCACAAAACACTCAACTGACACACTAAACCACATTCTGGTGTATGTGCCATAATAACAAACAAACTGCCTCAGACCACATCCACGGTTCACCCGGTCAACTGTGTGACAAACAGTTATCATCATCTTACCTACCCCAAGCAATTTAGTGTTTTAATGAATGGTTTTGGATCTCGAGCCGCACTCGGACACGCCCGTCACTCTGCATGCGCTGGCAGTTACACATATGGGCGTCTTCTTGGGTAATAACAGTGTAATAACAGACACAGTGTCCCGGAACTGTTTTGCAGCAGCAGCAGAGGGCAGAAGTGACTTTGTAGTGACGGATGCACATGCAAATACCATGTGCATGCATGTGTGTGCATGGGTTGCTGCGTCCCGTCTCTGGAACCTGCATTCTCCCCCTCATAGCCATTCATGTCTGCGCCTCTGTTTTCATCTATCTGACTCTCAATCTCTCCATCTACCCACCCTCTCTCCCTCCACCCTCCTCCTCCCATATGGCAGTGATTCATCACAGCAGTGAAAGTGTGAACGCAGGGAGACGAGCCAGTGAGTAGCGTATGGTAACTACAGCTGACAAAAAAGACGAAGGAGGGAGGTGGAGGACGGCGGGAGACGGGCTTATTTCGTTTTCTAGTATGTTCTTGTGACCTGTGGAGGCAAAGAAAGGACCTAACGCGGTTGATGACTGGCTTGTGTTGGAAGAAGTAAAGACTGACTAATGCTGGATTTCTCAGGCCAGCACTAGCGCTGATATTTGACATATTGTTTAAAATCATATACTTCACAGTGAGAGGGACCTTTCCCAGGAAACTAAACCTGTAACAGTTCTCTAGGTGACAAGTTGTGCAAGTGAAGAACTATTTATGATCAGCTTCTTGTCAGATGATAGACCTCGCTCTACCATCCAGTCTAAATAAATAAATAAACAAATAGCCATGATAAAACATGATTTTCCTGATGATATACCATATAATTAGAGATAAATATGCAAATTTCAGACCAGATTTCTAGATTTATTGTGCTTAATGCGCAGCATTACAAATATGCCTGCTTTGGTGACCAAACTAAGTCATTTCTTTTTATTTGCTGCAACTTTTGTTGTAAAAAATGATAAAGAATTACCAAAAGAAAGTGACAGCAAGGCCTAATTTATTGTGTTTACACTGAGCAATTTGCAATATGTGCAATATTTTCAAATCGAAGAAAAAAAGTTAATTTCTTTAATAATTAACAAAGCGATAAGTGTAATGCATAAAAAGGACGAGTTCCGTCTCTTTTATGTTTTCTTAAAGGCAGCAATGGAGCAGGTCACATGGTTGGACGTGAGAGAGTGCAGACTTGCGGGGAGAGGAGTGGAAAGGCACTGATGAAAGAGTGAGAGGAGTGGTAGAACAGATGCATACCGGAGGTGGAGACGGTTTCCTCGGTCTCCCGGGAGCGAACACATGCGCACACATCCACCACGTTCAGAGTGGTTCTAGATAACAAGCAGTAACGCTTTAAAACCTTCTCCCACACGTTTCCTGATACGTCCCCCTGATTGGCTTCTCCCCCTCTCCGTCTTCCATTTCTCTATAGCGCCTTCTTTTAACTTTAACCCAACTTTTCCCCCACTCTCTCTCCTTCCATCTCCCCATCTCTCCTGTGCCTCCCCTCCCCTTCTATGACTCATATCACCTCTAACATTGTCCTCCTACGTTTCCCCTTTCAGTTCCTCCCATGCTTCCTCCCCGTGTCCTACACTGCTTTCATCTTTCCTTCTTTCATGCTCTCCCCGGATTTTCTTGTTTGACCCGTCCCTCCACATCATCACATGCTCACAGTTTTCTGCATTTTTCCTCCTTTCTCTTTCGCTGTCCTCTCCACCTCAGCCTTTAACCTGGCGCTGACCCCCTCCACCCCCCCTCCTCTTCCTCTACAATGTCCTTGCCCCTGCCCTCCCTACATATACCGTAACAGTCACAACCTCTCAAGCAGAGCTCATTCCTTTCCCCCTTTACTCCTTCTAATTTAACAGTGCACCACAGCCAGGGCCGCTGGGGGCTGCTGGGGGCCGCTGGGGGCCACGGGGTCTTGCGTCCAATTGTCTGGACAAAAAAAAAGAAAAACAGAGTTGGAGTGTAGGGGGAGGGGAGGGGCTCCCAGGGGAACAACAGAACAAGTGAGCAGAAAAGGAGATAAAACTGAAATTAGTGCATCGCTTTATTACATGATTGTGTTCAGAGTTGCATGTGTGTGTTTGTGTGTGTGTGTGTGTGTGTGTGTGTACGTCCGTGCGGAAAGTTAAAAGATAGTGTGAGAAAGGATAAGAACGGAGAGCAGGTGATTTGAGTTTAAGATGCAATCTGAACACTCTGCTCCGAGAAATCACTGAGGCTTTGAACCCTGTCTTTACCCTAGTTTCATTCATAGAGCTGCTCTCTCTCTCTCTCTGTCTCTCTCTCTCTCTGTCTGTATGTGTGTGTGTCTGTGTTTCTGTGAGTGTGTGTGAGCTACAGAGAATTTCAGACAGAACCAGGAAGAAAGAAGTAGGTAGAGGCAGAGTTGGGCTGCACTGATCTCTGTGGTCAGGGCACTGGAGTGGAGTCAGATATCACATCACTTCTGCTTTACGTCCTCCACATCCAGCCGTCGTGCCTTCACACCTCTCTGTCACCTCTCCACAAACTCAGAGCTGCAGTCGTGTGTTTGACTCCTCGGCCCTACAGTTGTGAGGTTATGTAATTGGTTTTAAAAGGTTTCAGGCGTTGAGTCGCAGCGTTTGGTCACAAGGGAACGAAGCGGCGACTGCTGATTGCTTTTCGGCTTTGATTTGATTTGCTCCAAAAAAAACATGGCTTATTGACTTTCTGCCCTGACCCTCTGCTGCTCTTTATCTTTCTTCACTCTCTTACTGCCAGAGATTGAACGTTGGTCTAAATCGTATTCTAATGAGTAAGGTTTTAGATGGTAATTGCAGTAATCTGATAATACCAAGTAGCTACTTATTAAAATGCAGCTCCTGTGAGCGCAGTTGTTTTACGCTGATATCAAGCAAAGTAAATGACATTTTGATTTTGGAATGATAAGGTTTGAAATAAAAACTAATTTAAACGTTCGGAAGGTGATTGCTGATTTTTAAAGTGTTTATTTTTAAATGCATCGGAAAAGGAAAGTCAATCGTTTATTCGTTGAAAATACCCCAAATTATTAGGTTTGAAACGTCTTCTTATCAGGCTGGGCAGGATGTCGCCTCTGCTCCCTCCTCGCTCGCAGTCAGAAGGTTGTGACTGCAATCAATAATGATGAGGTTCACCTTTTCCCCTCACCAGTGGCACTGACCCCGTGACACCCGCGACTCCGCCACCTCCCGAGAATCTCTGAGCTGTTTTGGTGCTTGATTTGGTCCCCTTGTTGCAGCTCTTCATAATGCGGTGCCTAAACCCTCATAATAGTTCCAAGGAGGCTTTATTTGTGTGCGACAATCAACCCTAGAGGCAATAAAGCGGCAGCAGGATGCCAAGTCTTGCCGGCAAACAGGTAGCAAATTATTAATAATAGGCCTAAATGAGACTCTTAGTCATTGGCTGGGAAGCAGAGGTCCGTGTATGTGTGCTGGCTCACTTTTGTGCTTTCAGTCACTGTGGGGATAATTATTTAAAGGGAACAAAATTGGAGAAACAAAGAGAAAATGGCTGCAGAAATAGAGAGGGATGAGGGTGTGTGGAGGGAAATTGGGATGTAGACGGCATGTGGAGAGGATGAATTGCATAATTAAAAAAGTAGCCCGCACATATTGATTGCACAGATCCTGGGATAGGATTGTGGGGGAATGTCCTGGGAGTGCAGCTGTCCCCGGGCCAGAGTGAGATATCGCAGGGGCAGGGGGCAGCGATAATGAGCTCCCACAAATGGAAAGCGCTGCTCATTTAACGCGCACTTATCTGTTCCATTCTGACGGAGACGTGCAGGAGCATGACGACACATACATCCATGCATTAACCCAGACGAATGCAAATGCAGACCGCCTGCAAACGTGATCAGCGTCCCCGTCCTGCAGCCAGACATGCGCGCAGACAACGCCGTTTAATTTGTAGATCCTGCTTCCCGTGAAAAATGTTGGCACGCGGTCCCTTTATTTTCTGTCACTTTCATTTTTGCTACCAGAGGCTGTTGAGGAAGCCAACAAACCCCGTGTGCGCCCCCAGGGAGGGAGAGTGAAGGTAGAGAGAGAGAGAGAGACAGCGGTCTCTTGTTCGGCTGAGTCAATTTGGCTGCTGGTCCCCTCTCAGTGTGTTTGAAGTGTGTTTGTTGACCCGTAGACCTACAGCACTAACATCCGCCCATGAGTTTAGATTTACCATGCTGGCAATTGTAAGCAAGTGGATGGAGCACAAGAGCGGTAGAGAAAGATGCTGAGAGCGACGATAGAGCGGCAGAGAGAAAGTCGCAATGTTCACCATGAAAACGTCCAGTTTTGTGGCTGCAAACTGAACACGAAACCAGCTGTCGAAGGATTCAGCATCTTAAACTGCGTCTTCTTATTGGGCATGCTTGTTTTTGAATCTGTGTAGGTTTATTTTGAGTATGGATATAGCAGGTTTCACTTTTAAACGACTGCACAAGCAGCATCTTCCTTTAGATGCAGTCCATGTACATCTCGACAAGCAGATTTATCAGCCTCTCCTCGTGATTAGCAAAATACGTCTTCCTGCTTCCTCCAAACTGCGCTGCTGATGTCCTCCAAAGACGGGTCAAAACCGTGGTTAGGTTCTCTTTTTTTAGATTTAAAGCACAGGTGAAGGCAGAATGGATTTCACTTTCCTTTTAACTCAAACCGACGATGCACCAAGCTTTAAAGTGCGACAACACCGCGTCAACATCAAACCTAAGAGCCTTAAAACAAGCCCAACGCTGCTGCCGGCAAAGTGGTAGAAATTAAATGATTTCCCATTGAAATGAATGGAAATCTTATTAAATGCGATGCTATAAGTTATGTGACCAAACTGTGTGACGAGTAAAACTGAAACAATTTATCAATTAGTTCATATTTGTTAACCTGTTAATACAGTTTAATACAAAATCCCAAACGTGTCATGGGTCCAACTTCTTAAATGTGATGATTTATTGCTTTGTCTTTTAATTATTTTAGTTGTGTTCATCCACATTTAATCATTTGGAAGTTTGCACTTCTGGTGTGTCACTTGTAACTGAGTGTTTTTAAACAATGGTTTTAAGTACTTTTACTTAAGCAAAGGATCCGAATGCTTCCTCCACCACTGGGTGCTGGAATATGTATTCTCCCCTCATATCTATTTCTATCCACTTCTCCCCACCCCGCTGTGCAGAGGGACGTTCCGTGGAGCTTTGTCTTACATCAAAATGTCATCGGCTCCAGCTCGAGCAAGTGTTTTTTTTCCTGCTTCGTCAGATGACACACTTCCTTCAGAGTCAGCGAGACGACAACAAGTGGTGTGTTGTTTTCACAGCTTAAATCTCGAAGTTTAAGTCGGTCAGGTTCGCCGCCTTGGTCTCCCACAGGTACCTCCGCAGTGGGAAATGTCGGGTGACGATGTCAAAGGCATCAAAAGGAGAGCGCGCGTTAAAAAAAAAATGAAAATAAAAAAAACTACCCGCTTGAATGCTGAGGCTGCGCAAAACCGTGTACGGACAGACGCACACTCAAGAATGCGTAAACAAACACATCTTCACTTATACGTACAAGTATAGACACGCGCTCGCGCACCCTCGCAAAAGCACACGCACGCTTATTCACTCCTGTGTCCTCTGACTCAGTCTTTCAGCTCGTCTTTGTTGAATTTATCAGCATAATCCTTCTGTCTTTGCTTGTTCAATAGAGAAATGGAAAAACTAAGCCAGAGGGAAGCGAGGGGTGCAGGAGTAAGAGAGAGAGAGACACACACACACACACACACACACACACACACACAACCACAAAGTAGTGGGAAAGAGACAGGACATTAAAATGCATGGGTGCCCTTGCCAGTTCCGATAAAGCTCACAATACACCGGCATCAAATCTCATCAAATAGTCATCACTGCAGACGGTATATAGCAGGCAGAGGTTCTCAGCGCTGCATCCAAACGGCCCGTCCATGGAGCCACTTGTGCATATGTGGGGGGGGGAGAAGTGTGTGTCAGTGTGTGTGGGCTTGACCTTCCTGCGGGGCAGTCCATGTCATTGTGTTCAGCGCTGCCACCTTTTGACCGGCACTAATGGCATAAAGCGCTGCAGCCGACACTGGACACGCACTCTGACTGCTTGCTCTAATGCAGAATCCCCCATGGTCAATCCCAACGATCCCCCACCTCCTTCACCTCCTTATCCCTCCATGATGTTACACTCCTCCTATAGTCCCTGTCTCTCTTTCCTTCACAGTCCACCTCTGTTCTATTTCTCCTAGCCTCATTGCTTGCAATGTACTGTAACTGTTTGTAATCCTACGGGGACATTACAAGAATGTCACCTCTCCACCACACGACCACGCACAAACACAGAAGGACACAGAAACACTTACAGATCAACTGTGGACACCCTCCTCTGCTCCTGATGAACCTGGCCTGCAGGGGTGGACGGTGGGTGTGTATGTGTGAGAAAGAGGAGATTGGAGTGTAAGCGTGGGGGGGTTGAAAAAGGAAATCGGCTGTCAATACATGCCCCTGGCGGAGAAAATGTCAAAGACATACATGGCAGAGGGATTGAGAGACACCGGGCGCTCCCTTCACGGTATAGTGGAGATTGATCGATTAAGAATAGCCTTCGGTCAACGCTGCTTCAAAGTCAAAGCACCGCATGTTCAAAATACAACCTGCTGTGGAAGTCAACCTTTGCGATGCGGGGCTTAGCGAACGTGTGTGTGTGTGTGTTTACAGTATGTTTTCTGGACACCAGTGAGAAGTTAATTGCATGTACAAACTGTAAATGTGAGCTGCCATGTTTTCTGCAGGTGTCAATACTTGCCCGAGGAAGCAGTGATCAACTTCTGACACGGAGATTAATTTGATATTCAGATTTCTCCAAGACGTGATTCCTTTGCTCTTTGTGAGAGTGAAAGAAAAAGTCAATAGCAAATTGAAAATGACACCTCTGGCAGTGCTGTTATTTCCCTCTCTGCAGACCGAGAAATCTTTGAAATGCTGTTGAAAGAATGTTAGCGAAGCCTGCCGTGCATGCCTCCAGAAATGCGAACGTAATGGGCGAGTCTCGGTGTAACATACATGTGTGTTAGAGTGCAAAATATAGAGGGCGGCGTTTGGATGCTGACATTTTAACTTGGTAAATAAGACCAATAATTAGCTGGCTATCTGCACCGGGTTTTTGCCCTTTCGCGGTGGCATCCAAGCAGCCATAACGCCGGGGCCAAGTTCAGCTGAGCACAAATACCAGAGCAGGAGGCATGGGAAATAAGCGGGTTGAAATGTCTCAGCGCGCTCTGCCTTTTTCCCTCTCTGATGATTGATGGTGGACATTGTTCAGTGGCTTTTAGTCACAGGCCTGTAATTGCTTTTTGATATTGTTACAAATGAGAATTACTCTGTCCCATTACCAGCACCAGGAGATAAACAATAGGGAGGCTTCAGCAGAGTAGCGCGATAAGAGGATGTTTGCGAAGGGAAAGCACCCACGTTTACGTTCCCCGGATTTGAACGGCCGTGCGGCGCACACAGAGTGGAGGTGAAGTTGAGAGCGGCGAGAGTTTGATGTCTCAGGATGTAAATTATGGAGAAACGCCTCCCCGCTAGCATTCAGCATCACAAGAGCAATAAACAAAGCAGACATGACTTCTTTAAAACAATGATTTGTGTCCTTATCTTGGCAGAACACCATAAATATCACTGTTAATATTACAATAGTCCCCACGGTCAGCAGCGTGTTTAGTGGATCAAACTGAGGCGACTGCTGAGAGAATGAATGAGGGTTTAGTGCGTGCAGCCCATTCAGTGCCTGCATAAACAGCCCTGAGGAGTTATATTAATGGTCCCTGTCTCATCACATGTCAGGCCTTGTGTTAGTAATGTCCTGGAACATCACCCGCTGCTCCTTCCTGCCTCCTGACAAGACACCTCCCATCTCCCACAGCCACCATGCTTCTCACCCCCACCTCCTCCCAGCGCCCTGCCCCTCAGCCAACCACGGCAGCCGCACCAACGGGGGGGAGGCGACGCTAATCACCCGGTACTTATCTGATCCATTACTTGGTCACGGTGTGCCATGGCGACGGGTGACAGATGAGATGGAGGTGGCGTTTGATTAGTGCTCGGTTTGTTGAAATGGAAATCTAATGCTCTGAGTTATGCCCGTTATCACAAGCGCGGACACGATCCTCTCGACACCGAGGACAGTTCCCATATATCACTAACACGGGGAGCCTGACCCGGTGTGGAACACATCATGCGTATTAAGGGCCTGCGCATCAATAATAGCCTGTTTGGTGGGTTGTCGATTCCAAATTGGCCGTGCTGACATCATAGCTGTGTTCTGGGGCATGTCCCGAGAGTCCAGTCAGTTCAGGCAAGTAGCCAGCAAATCTTTCAGATGTCTGAACACTGCTGATTAAAATGACCCAACGTTTGACTGATGAAGCTTGATAGTGTTTGTTTTACACTGTTACTTTACACACCATTTAATGGTTCCCTTCTCCCCATCCTCCAGTGGGTCTTGAATCACTCTCTCCCCATCATTACCATTTGTCCTCAGGCTTAAAATAGATTAATCATGTGACGGGCCTGCCACCGTATCACTACAACAATGGAGACTTGCAGTTTGCTTATGAGGACTTGTGATCTGTCCCACTGACTTTACTTTGAACCTGTAATTTGGGCTGGTCTTGCCATAGGTTCGTCATCAACCTGGAGTCTGTTTTACATTTGGCCTTGATGCATCTCCTGCACATCAGTTAAAGTTCTTGTTGGCAGCAACAGCAAACTCGATGTTATCTGCGGTACCCCTACTGTTGATTGTGGTAAACATCTGGATTGTGCGCATCAGTTCAGACATTTAAGCACACTTTCATCCTTGCATATCAGTTTAGATGCTGATATTATAAATCTAGTGATTTTCACCCGGTTACCTCTTGAAGATGGCACCACTACATCCCAAGTATTTGTTTTGCCAGAGGTTATTTTGTATAATCACTGCCCTGAAGTGTTTTGTGGCTTGCTTTGATTCATATAGATGCTGCACAACTTGTTTGCTAGCTGTAAAAAAAACAAAACAGACCAGCTCTCAGGAGTAGCAGAGATCCCTGCAGACTGCATTACAGCCTTAGCGACGGAGACAAGCTGGCGTGCAGCGAGTCCCTGCACTCAAAACATGTTCCCTGTGTGTTGCGAGCTTCCCATATGATTCCCACCCTTGCCCTCGGACATGGAAAACAACTTCCCTAATTGATAGGAACATCTCACGTGATGCAGACCGATGCCTCAAAATCAGTGTTTGGTGCCTGAAGGTGGTGCTTTCCACTTGGGGGCTGTTTTTTTTTTTTTTTTGGCTTTGCAAGTTGGAGGCTGAGGCAAGCTGCTGATTACATGCCAATTAGCCTGTTAGAGAGTAAACAAGAGGTCCACTAGAAGTGTGTGCGTGATAGTGGCTGAGGGAGGGAGACAGAAATGGAGGCAAAGAGCACGGAACAGTTTGCGGGCGCACTAGTAGGAGGAAGCCATTTTGCATTCTCCATGCTTTCCAGATTTCCACTCTCTCCCACGGAATACTAATAAAACCCCCCAACCAACACGGAGCGAAAGCGGGGAATCTGAGGATGAAATATGCAGCTGAAGTTGTTTGTTTTTAGGGCTTCAGAGCCGAGGTTGTTTGTCATCTTCCAGAGAGGAGTTCTCAGGTTGAACTGACTCTGTCATTGACTCCACCATGTGCCATAAGCCATAAGAACAATGATCCCTTAAGGGCGATGAAGTCACTACCACCAGGTCATTCATCTTTACCTGGTGGAATAATGATACAGCTCTAACTTGTTTTACTTGTTGCTGTGCACGGACAGTAAGAGTGCGCCTGCATCGGCATCTTTTTGTCTGACCTAAAGATAAAACGCGCGAGAATGCTTACCACCTCTTCATTTAGCAGTCTCCCTGTCAGAGCAGAGAGGTGATAATGAAACAGGAATGTAACAGGCACCACCCCAACAAATCACGCTTGTCGTAAAGTCTCACCCCTTTCAGGATGCATCCTTTGGCTATGAATAAGAACATTACCTGATTATTTAGATTTCAGTGCAGAATGCATCTGGCTCTGCAGCCTGCTGTCACGAACACACACACACACACACACACACACACACACACACACACACACACACTGTGTCTGTAAGTCATGTTTTGATCAGGCTTGTGTGTAGTATTCTTTGTGATCTATTCTCCAGTGGATGGCAACTCTGAAGTGTTTAATCACTGATTATTCTGTCACTCAGGAGCAGCTGGCTCAGTGAGTTCAGTGTGCTCGTCTGTGTGAAAGAGACATCGAGCGCGAGGGAGAGGGAGGGAGAGAGGGAGAATTGGTCGGGATCGGGAGAAAATTCAAAATAGGTTGCCAAAACATTGAGCAACAGCTCTGCAGAAAGCCGTGCATATCTTTCTCTGTTCACCGCTGCATGCATGCAGCGTGTGCATCCAGATATCAGGCTCGTGTGCAAAGGGAAAGCAGCTGCATGTGAAATGAAGGTCCCATTAATGTCAAGAGAAATGCATCCACGCGGCCTTTAACAAACCGTTAACGAACATCAGCCCAATGTAAACGGGACCAAGGACATGCAAACGTGGAACAGCGCGTTGCATGATGTGTTTAAATACGCTGTGGATACGGGCCCGTGTGTAGGCCACGCTGAGTGCACTCGGAATAACACAAAGTGGTTTACATGTAAACAAATGCAATTGTGTTTTTATTGGGATGTAATAAAAATGGCGTAGCCTTAACACATTTGTGGGAACATAACAAAAATAATGGCACAGAGGGTTTGCTATTTAAAGCTGTGCAATGAAAACAAAACAAAATACTGCCACGCCGGTTTTTATTTAAGAATAACAAACATCAGAAAAAATAACAGCCATAAACCATCATAGAATGAAACTTAAAGTCCTCGCTCTGTTCTGATACTGACTACATTTACGCAAACAATAAAATCTAATTTAGCTTTATGAATAACTGTATTGAGATGTTTGAAACCGCGATTAACCTCCAGCGCTAACTGGCAGATAATGAAAAGACAGATTCATAAACATCTTCATTTGATAAACTTTCCTTTTTCAGATCGACGGCAAACTATCTTAGACACGTCTTCGTTTGAAAATTGATCCTGTGAACTTTATAATAACCCCGCCTCCGGCGCCTGCACCCATGCCTCAGTGGGAGACGTATTACCTCAGAGGTCAATGACTTAGTTTGCGTCCTTGTTATCCTTTCTGCTTAGCTTTTCTGCTGCAGGACAGCTGTTATGAATTGCAGTATGTAAGAAAAGGCGTTTTTGTTTTCTTGTCCTAACCTGTGATTGAGACATGTTGAACCTGCCTTCACTTTGCGGGGGAAATGAGCTGAGCAGTGTTTGACGGAGCTGTCCCCGGTGCTGAATTCAGCTGCAAACCGACAGGCTCTTGTTTGCCTCCAGATGAGACGAAAGTTGAGATGATATTTGGATGTTAGGAGGGGGAGGGGTGGCGGTGTTGTATAATTCAGAGAAGGAAGGTGGTGGGCGATTTGTTTGAGGGAAAATGACAGAACATCAACAGCGCTGACAGAAAAAAACAGAGAGATGAAGAAGACGCTGGAGGGAGGAAGAAGAAGGCATGTGAGGCAGCTACAGAGGGAGCGTGCATGTGTCAGGGAAGTGCGGTTTTCTAGTAACAGTTGAGCCAGCGAGTATGTGACCTCTGCCACGGTGAAGGCAGCGCCGAGGGAACAGAGCAGATGGATGACTAGCTGGTGTCTCAGCACCTCTCTGGTCTACTACTGGCATACTCTGTCCATTTGTCAGCATTAGGAAGAGGAGGAGGAGGAGGAAGACTGTGGGGGAGGTGCAGAGGAGGCATTACTGTATACCGACCCCCTTGCTACTTTCCCTCTCCTGACAGATTGCTATGTCACATGGACAGATAGATGGATGATTGGGTAGTCAGGTGGGTTTTTGGGTTGTTTTTTTTCAGTTTGATGTATTTTTAAATATTTCCAGCATATGCGCGGTGTTCCTGCATCCCAGAGACCGCAACATGCCAGGATCCTGCAGCTGATAGGGGACGATATAAGCACACAGCCCAGAGTGGGCGGGCTACCGCAAAAGAAGCTAGACGGCAGAAAGTTGACACAGGATTGGAGAACATTATAATAAATCAAGCGCTCGAGCACAGCCGAAGGACACGTGCCCGCACTCAGCTGAAGGATGAGCGTCGTCATGCAATGTCCATTTAGAGTTCAGGCCCATTTGGGTTTTCTCTGAGCCACAGACAGACGGTACCTGACTCAGTGCTGCAGCTCTAAAAGCATGAAAGGCCAGACACCATGCCTTTCCATTGATGCTTTACGTCTCTTACTGAAACCCTAATAACCCTATCTTTGTACAATCTGTTCTCTGCTCTGCCCTTGTTTATCAATGCAGCCAGCCGCGGTTGTGTTCGCAGCCACTTGACAGAGTTGAACAGGGGCAGACTCGTCATGGCATGCTTTATTTAAACATGGATTTCTATTTCCGTCCGACTCTGCAGCCGGAGCTCCGCATTTTGAACTTACTCACCCAAATGAAACCTTAAATTTACTCCGTCCTCACGTCAGGAAACTGCATCATCATTTGAATGATTTAACAAGATGCAGGAAACATCAGGCCAAACCCAGTAAATATATATATATCTGTATGACACCTCATTCTGCACAGACCAAACTGTACAGACACAAGAAGAGGCTCAATAGGTCTTAGGTCAGATCACCTCGGCAGGTTGGAGGTACCCGCAAGGTGCAGTGTGCCTTAGGCTGTGCTGTGATCTCAGTTTGTGCTCGCGCGGGTGTGTGCACGTGCATGGCTCTAGGGCTTATCATCGGACTGTTTCAAAGTTTTGTGCAGGGGTTGTGTTTATTGTGCTAGCATCGTTATTATTTAACATCAGAAGTCCTGGTTACGCATCATAACATGAGATAGCGTTGCGATGCCTTCAGGGTAATCAGCACCACAATGGCCCAATGGAGTGCAGCTCCTCGTGCACAGCAATAACAGCCTTCAAAAACAGCTCCTGAAAGCAGGGGCAAAATGTTTTGCTTTACACCTTTTCATGTGTAACATTCATAATACAACTCTTAGCACTGCTGCATGAATATGTTAATCAGGTTAGTACTGTATGGACACATTATCTCCCAAAAGAACAGATTCTTCAGTTTGATGGCACAAAACACGCCCTCGTATCTTACAGCCCACCAAAGCAAGTCTGCAGCTGCACTAACCATGCTATTTATGCGTGCACTCAATGAAAAAGGCGTCTTATTGCAGTTTTAAAGCAGGCTACAGAAGCTGCGTTACTGTAGAATCCCATGTTATTCCCACATATGCCACTGGGAATTGAAAACCAGGATGAGCTCCATGGCAATGGTGGTGATTTAAAGATTCTTATTAGAAGAAGCTTCATGTGATTCATCCTCTACACATGCACAGGCAGTATCAGTGTGTGTGTGTGTGTGTGTGTGTGTGTGTGTGTGTGTGTGTGTGTGTGTGTGAGAGAGGCTTGGTTGATCTGATTTGTTTCCCTCAGTTAAAGGATTCGTCGTTACTCTCCAGTCTAGTCTGATTTCTTAAGTTAAGACATAGCGTCACTGTTCAGATTCAGTAAAGATGGAATCATTACAGGATCGTGATTCATGACACCAGGCGCTGTGGTCCTGCTTCTTCAAGTTCAATACAAAACCAGACTTTATAGCATGTAAAGCATGTATTAGCATGTATGGTCTATGGGCCCGACCAGCATGCTGCTTTCACACTGTGACACAGTTGTTCAGGGGCCTGGGTCGCCGTAGCGATATCCTGCAGAAACATTTCTATTGTTACCATCTTTCAAACTGGGATTCACACTTTTTTTCCCTATTGTTGTTGCAGCATTTGTAACAATATTATCAGTTTTCTTGGCATGGTCACAGAGTAGTGAAAGTGTTTTCACACATAGAGCAAGATGCCCTGCTGGAGCGAGATAGCAGGGGATGACAGAGACAGGTCCACAAGCTCACTCTGATCACCACCGCAACTAAGTCACAAATCTGGGAGTATGTTCATCGTCTAGTTTATATCCACTTTCAGTTGTCATTTGCATTGTGGGTATTAACGGCAGTCCAAAGTTAGGCAAGCTGATGTGTTTTGTGTTGCATTTCTTCTAACTTCTAACCTATTTTACTCATTTATTTCTGTTTACCAGCTCCTGGTGTGACTCACAGTTAGCGCCTCGCCCACGTTAATTAGAGGGTGAGTCAGTGGGTTTAGGGGCAGATAGGGTAAATGATATTAATCTCACACACACACACACAGAGGAAGTCAACACTACGAGTTTAGTCAGGTTACACCGGGGCAGGATGGCGACTGCAGTTTAAGGCTCGTGTAAAAGCAGAGCCCAGCAGAAATGCTGAGTCACATCGGGACAGATGGTCACTTGCTGAGCAAAAACACGTGCAGCTACACACACACACACACACACATACACAGAGAAGCCACAAAGCTAGTACTGCTTTGTGCAAGTACCCCTCTTTTGCTTTTCCTCTTCCCCTCCTATATTCATATTTTATGGATGCGCTTGCACATGTATGTCTGATCATCTGGCGTGCGCCTCTAAAGTGAGAACAATTGGTTCCTTGAAACACATGCACACAGATTCCTCAGCCAGACATTAGGCTTGTGAGCTGCAATCCTGCTACCATCTGCTGTGGGCTAATACCAGCTAACAAGAATCCTCCATCTCTGATAAGCCTCGCTGCCCGTATGACTGATTACTTCTGCAGCTGTTTTGTTTGCGGGCGTTGACGCCTTCACTCCAGCAGCGCTGCGCGGAGCCGTTTACCTACAGCTGTGTTAAGGGCATCTTTTTTAGTACGCCAGCAGCAAGAGTGCAATGCTAGTGGCTGCGATCACCGGCCTCTTGATGGAGCGGAATGCTGATTTGCTTGAACTCCACCAACTTGTCAAGGACAATTTGCCTTGTTCAGATGTTTGTTAATGTAGGTTTTCTATCAGGGAGAGTCAAATTAGTCCAAACGCATGCAGGTTTGATGAATGTGTGACTCGTCTGTCTTGTCAGTGTGAGCTAAGACGAGCTCTTTGACACTTATTAAAAAGAAGTATTTGATAAAGCAGCCGAGGTTTCTTCACACCACTGTGGCTTCTTACTAATGAACATTGGTGAAACAAGTGTAACCGTTTTTTTATTCATATTGCAGTCGTGTTTATTACTAAATTACCCCACCGTCATTAAAATTCAAATTTGTGGTAGTTGACTCCACTTAACATTGTTGCTCATGCCGTCATTCATGTGAATTCTGACTCCAAGGTCGAACGTTGCTGATTTCTGCCTCCGCCACTCCCTGTCTCTGGATTTCTGCCTCTGTCGGTGTCTCTCTCTTCCCTCGACTGTTTCTGCGTCTTTCTCGTGTTTCCTCTCCCCTGCTCTGGATCAATGGCTCTCACCAGCCAAACCCAGCGTATTGACATTTCCTGTGCTCTCAGAGTAACAGAACACTAGTCAGAAGAGAGCCATCCTCCGAACTCAGCCCGGGACAGAAATAGAGTTGTCATTTTGAGACGTCACATAACTCTTACAGCCCCGGTCTCGTGTTTCAAACTTACATTATTATGATCAGTAAATTGCCTGTCACAGTTACTTGAGTTCTTCGAGCTTATTTAAAGATAAGCACTTTTTCGGTTCTCCGGGGCTATTTGGACTAATGGATATTGAGCGTGTTAATATTTTTCTGCTCATTTCAATGCGTTTACTTTCTGCTGCCTCAGCCTTTTATGGTAATAAGGGAGGATCTGATTGTCCTGGGGATTTTTAAAACTAAAAACCTCTGAACTGATGGCGTGGAGACAAGCTCTGTTTATTTTATTTATTTTCTTTCTTCCTTTAATTTCTATTTTTTCAACCAATACCATATATAGTAATGGTGACCTCCTCAAAGCAGGTCGACACATACATATTCAGCCTGCCACTCAGAAGCCTTGTTCACATGCGCACACACACACACCTGGGCACACAAGGGCAGAGCTGAAGATACAGTCCATAATGGCCTTTTCTCAGATGTCGAGCTATATACTGTAAAGTTGGAGAGTGTGGAGGCAGAGAGAGAGCAGTGACAGGTATTCTGTGGTAAAGTGTCGATAAACACATGGGGCAAGGTGACATTGACAGCGTGACTGTCAGCCACACACATCTCCACGCACACATAGGGCCGAGAACAGTACCGCGCCTACAAAGTCCAATTGCACACTGAGGAAACTCAGAGGCGGAGGGGTGAACGAGACTGCAAACTAACTGCAGCCGAATGGCCTTGTAGAGTTATTGCTACTGTTAACCTTGTTATGCCCTCCATCCATGTATTGACTTTCATGTATTCCACTATAGATAAATGAAGTCCAGCAGAAGATGCTTTTTAAGTTGAACACTGGCCAAGTCGAGCAAACGTTCCTTCATCCGCTCATCATCAACCTCCTCCTGAATGAAACCAGATTTAAGTGGCCTTGTTTTCTCAGGTTTTGTTCTTCAGTGTTAAAAGGAAGGAAGTCACATCACCACACCATCAAAGCCACTTTATGTTAATGGGTAGCAGCCATGTCTGTGTTCAGTGCTGTGTTCAGGAAATTAAATATTGTCATCTTGAGCTTCAGAAATCCAAGGCATCAATTTTGTAGCAAACAGCTGAAAAGAGACAGCTTTGCCTCACTCTGTGCCCAGGGGCTTTTTTCTGTTTTGGTTTTTTCTTCCACAGTCCCATATGTTAAATGATTATTTTAGAGCACAGAAATTGTTCCCAATTGATTTGGCTCTTTGCGCCCACCCCCCTCCACACTCCCCCCACACTCCCCCCTTCTTGCTCTGGTACACTCCTCTCCGCCTCTGCGATTATGCCTTCCAGCAGTGAGCAGAGGCCGTTTATTTTGGATGGTGAAAGAATCACAGTCTGCCAAAATGCGATTGGTCAGGCCAAGTTTCCGAATGGCCAGTAGTTACCTTTTGAAAAGCCCTGTAAAATAGGACACAGGGCATAAGTCACACTTCTTGAAGTGACCCTGAATAAATCTTCCATGTCTGTAATTAGAGTCATTGTAATGACTTTGCCACAGTGGGTGTGGAGAAACACTGGAGGTGCAGCGGCGGTGGTAATTGCATTATCCCAGAATTTCCCAGCTCTTTTCTCGGAGTTAGTTTGCCCAACTTCTACGGCAGTTTTCATGATTAAAGAAATATTATGTGGGTATTCTGCCGAGGATTAATCTTAGTCATTGTCTGATAGTTTCAGAAGTTGCGGTGATGTAGTGTTAGGTATAAAGGATGGTGCTAAAGGCAAACTCTTTGTCTTACTTTGCGTTACGAGGGAAAAACTCTGCTCGTGCCGTCGCTGCTGCATCTGCCCCGGCTGTACATTGAAAAATATCCTCCAGAAGATTATTCACATATTTGCATTTTGCTTACGATAAAGCACTTTCAGGTAGCCACAGTAAAGCATTGCCTGGGAACTCCATTAAACATTCAGTGGCCTGTCACAGTCGAATAGGCTTATGGGTTTCAACCTTACCCTTGTTCCCTTGTCACTGATATGCACATATACAAATTACAAGGCCTGTGCTACACTCACAGGGGCCCACCTCAATCTCCCTCTTCCCCACGGCTTCATTTAATGACTTCATCACTCATCTGCAAGATTTTTTTTTTTTTTATCATTAGGCGGGCTCTGGCCAGCGACATGCCTGGGATTGGTTAGACTTGCCTGGGCAGACGGTGAATCATGCACAGGGTCTTGGGAGCGGTGGAGATCCAAAGCTCCATGATTATCCCTTTCACTCAGGCTGGATGTAGGCTGAGCTGCCTGGACTAAAAGCCCAGATCAGTGCCTCTACAAATGGGACCCCAAAGCCCCTGGGCTGCTAACCCTTCTTTATTCAAGCTGGCTTACTGGCAGAACTTGGTATGTGGTGGTGTAGCCACATGAGGTCAGCTGGTCCCTGCATCTCCTCCTCTGACTGACCCCATTTCTCACTTCCCAGTCATGGAATAGCCCAAAATTCTTAAATAGGAATAAAAATCGGATTTAGGTACATGATCGTATGCCAGAATGAAATGACTAGTCAAACTAAGAGCTGCCATTCATGCTTTTCTGCATTTCCCACCTTTTATAATCCTTTTTTTTAAAAAAGGGATTCATCCCCCAGCGTGCCACAGTCTGTGTGATTACTACTTTCAATTCCCCATCTAATGATATGCCCAATGACCATCTTTGACACCACTGCCTCTGATCATCTCAGACAAGACTTTCAGATATGGGGAAAAAATAGTAGGAATTTTCAATATGATTATTGAGAGTTAAGCTATCTCAAATCCCTCTCTGACTGTCTTAAGAGCTTCCCCTTGAGAAACTTGTCTGAAGTTAACTGGGACACTCGTGAAATGACTTCTATGTGGCTGCGAGGGGATAAAGGGAATTGCTACTGTACATTCTACCTCCCCACGGACTCAAACTAGCAGAGTGTACCGTTTTTTTCATGACAGCTCCTCAACACCATAAATCTCTGATGTAAGCCCAGAAGAGGCTACGGAGTCTCCGGTGCCAGCAAGGCATTGGTTGAACGCCATTTGCGGCCTTTTAAAGCTGCTGCTTCCCACCTGGCGCACAATAGTTTACGCTCATGACGCTGAAGTTAAAAGTCACGTCTTTGGGCATGAGTCATCCTTCTCTCATGGCTCCCCGATCTCCTGCCACATCTTTTTTTTTTTTTTTCCCATCTCCTGCCATTTTTAGACTCGTCTATATGCTGCAACACATTTTGTCACCAAGAGATCCATCCCACCCCCGACCCACCTCCCTTATCTCGGAGATGTTGAAATAACTCAGAGCAGGACAGGGGAATTTGTGTCTGTCAGGGCCGTGTCCTACACCTCACGGCTGTCATGGCTGTAGGCTAGATTTACAGCCATGGGGGTGGTTTTTGGTTTCCCAGGAGCTATTGCAGCCACCAACCCTCTTCCTCCTTTTGGACGAGTAAAGAGAGGTTGTCGCAGTTCTCTGTTTGCTCAATAAGTTCTGCCTGGAACATGTACATGGTGCACTAGTCAGTATCTTATTTGTTTGCTTCATTTATACGTGCAAACATACGCACGTGGTAATAAACACCCACCAACCGTGTGTCGGTGCAAGCTGTAAGCTCTGTATTCTTAGCGTCGTCTAATTGCTCTGCCTATCCTCTAATACCCTTCCAGCACTGTGTTTGCTTTCCAGTGATTCCTATCCCCTACTGTGCCCCCCCTCTATAGCCATTCTCAACTAAATAATGAATTTGTTTGAAGCTAGTCTCTCTCCCTTTGCTAACCGCAAGCTACAGCCATTTTAATGCAATTCTCTTTAATGTGTTCTCGCTCTTCTCGGCAATCTGTGACCCTCTGAGATAATTGTAAAGCCTTCATGTCGAATCATTGTCATTATGCAGGCTGTCATGGCGCGATCGTGGTACCTTGTACACTTTTACAGTATCGACCCAGGTCATTACCCAAGTTAGAGATGATGAGATATTTAGCCAAATGTGCCATGAATTAATATGTTAATTTTATATCTTATCGTCCTAGCTCCCCAAAACATTGTGTAATTACATGACAGCTGAATCAGGTGTCTTACACACTTTGAACCCAGAAGGTTTGAGGGTTTTAGCGTGCATCCTATCTTGAAATGTTCACGCCGAGCTGCGAATTCATTAATGCATTGCACTGTGGGTCAGCGTTCGAACTTTGCATAGGGCAATCTGATAAATGCATTTCATCAATGATGCAGTGTTGCATAAAGTCATATTGGTTTGAGACAGAATGCAGATCCCAGTATATGGTGGTGCACTCTTGGTATACATCCATGCCCAGACACACACACACACACGGACAGGCACTTTGCAGCATGGAGCAGTCTTTTGTGTATCGGCTTATGTTTTACACTCCATGCTCGAGCTACATGTACAATCAACGATACATTTACATTCACAAATAAGCACGCATACAATATGGACACTGCCGGCACAGTGTTCCTCGAACAGCTGTAAACAAACAGTCAGTTGGTCTGCGTTAGAGACCCAAAGGCAAACTAAAACTGTGCCAGACACAGCAACAGTAATCTGGTTTCCTTTGGAATCACAAGACACATACAAGACCCGCCTGAATAGAGGTACAGAATGGTATAGTGTGTAACGTCTATTCAGTCTTTGTAGATAGATAACCACGAGAGCCAAGCAAGCACCTACTGCGACCGGTGTGATTGGATTTATGCATTTCAGAAAGCCCTTTCAGATAGCTTAATTGGTCAATATCGGCGTTTTGAGCTGATGTGTTGTTGTTCTCTTTTACAGCATGGAATAAAAATGGATCGACTGTGCAGTAAAGGCTCATTTGGGTCGAAACAAACCGCTGAAGTATTATTTTTTTTTTGCCCCTTCTTTTAATTTATCCTCACTTTCTCTCTGTCCGTTCACTGTGCTTCACTTGCCCATTTTACTCATTTATTACATTAAAAATTCACTACGTGTGTTCAACTTTTTGGAGGGATTTTCTTTTCGCTAATCAGAACGCCATTTTTCCCTCAGCTTTAAACTTTTTTTTTTTTTTTGGATTCTCTTTGTTCTCTGAGAAACTTTGTTCCCCAAGAGAGGCTCAAAGGAGGACCTGAATTCATTTCTCCAGCGCTTTTGTTAACATACTGTATCATTTGTACAGTAGCTGCATGGCTTCAGGGAGAACATTTATTGTTGCTGCTAAATGACTGCACTATATTTTAATTGCGTCTTGTATTCATACACCTTTTCATGATTAATGTGAGGGAAGGCCATGCTGCACCTGGACAGAGACACTGACCAATCCACTGAATACTACTAGGGATGACAAACACATCTGCAGCAGTGAGTTAGTTCTGTTTGGATCACTGGTTGGTTGATTGATCTTAGGCGTCCTACGGCAGACACGGAGGAGGATTCAGTAACATGGGGCCTGAAGTATTAGCTGACAAAGAGGAAGAAACCAAACACAGCTGCAGTAGCATGTTATATCTTGAGTCTGCTGATTCCTGAAAGGGGCTTTTTAAATGTCACACTGGCACAAAGAGCAGGTCAAAAGAAATCTAAAGATAAATACGCCGTTGAGCTCTTATCCATCCCCGCGCTGCACATTAAGCACACAGACACTGACAGGCCTTCACTGGTAGCTGCAGTTGCATTTCTGACTCTCAGTGGTATTTGGACCCAGTGATTATGATGATTAACAGAAAAACTGTGAAGAATCAATATAATGCATCCAATTTATACAACCAAAAAGGTGTTTTGGTCAGAGAATTGATTAGGCCCCCTTAGCTGCTGGAAGGCTATTTACTATGAATGCACATCTCTCTCTCTCTCTCTCTCTCTCTCTCTCTCTCTGGCTCTATTCAAGTAGGTAAATGACTGACCTGTTGAGATAGATAGCGCAATCAAAACCCTATTGAAACTCATTTCACACAAGTGATTGCTCCAAATTACAGAAAACATTATCTCTGTGCAAATCTGTTTTGTTTGGTTTTTTTTTCCTTTGGGAACCAGCAGAGCTCATGAAGGTACACTGCCATCAAAGCAAAAACAAATACACTTTGTAATACAGTATGGATGGAGGATGGGAACATTGTCTCTAGTCCGATGTCAGCGGTGAGCAGATTTTCATAAGTGGCTGCGCAATCTATTTATTGATTAAATCCATTTTAAGTAATGTAGTTTTGCAGCATCTTTCTCATATTTGTTGGAACTCTCTTTAGGTCACAGCAGCAATCAGCACACCCAATCCTCTGACCAACAATCAGGTTCCCTGTGCTCGTTGCCAGGCCTGTAAGAATGCCTGTCCAATCACTTCATTGAGCTTGAACAAAACGATTGGCTAGCCAACCTGCCTGTCTACCTATGCGCCCTGCCTGAGCACGAGTTAAGTCCTGCACAAGGCTACGCAGATATGTTGCTAAAGCTATTGCAAGCTATTTGTACAAGTATGGCAATTAAAGTGTAGCTAGACTTTTCCAATGCTAACACACTAGTCTAACGACTTTGAGTACCAAATGTCACCTTTGAGTGTCTTAAATGTATTATTAAATACAGCTTTATTCTTTTTTATGCTCATTATGATCATGTTAGGTGTTTTATTATGAGTTCCTCTCTCCATAACAAAGCGATGCCCTCTCCCTGCTGCTGTCTCACGGGAATGGGTGCTTTTTTAGTTGGGTGCATTCAAAGTCTAGCTTACTCTTGATGGTTTCTCCAGCATTACCAACGCAAGCCTTAATTGTTTTCTTGGTTGTGTTCATCATGAGTTAATCAGGGAGGCACTTAATCTGCAGACTCAGAGCTGGTTTAGAGAACAGTGAACTGGAACAGAGCAGTTTGTCAGCACGCAGGTACACCCTGGCATTCGTCTTCTCTTTGGTGACCGGACTCTTCCCGTCCTCTGCAGTGGCTTTCCTGGCCAGATGTGATAATAACCCACTGATGAGAGGGCAAGATGGACCTGAGGCTAAACTTGCAAATGGGGAAAGGTCAGAGGAAGGAGCAAGCAAAGCTGTCACTCCGCACAAATATCAAAAGCACAGCTCACCAGGTGTTGTTAGGCAACGGGGTGGCCAATTAGTCCTGATTAGACAGCCGAGTGTTCTCAGGTTAGTGCCTCTGGGTTTAACATCTACTCTTTTAATCTTTATATGAAGACACTAAAAGCAGTGGCCCTCCGTACTCGTAATTAAAGACACATTATCTTCTCTCAGCCAGGTATGGCAACATGTTTACTTACTTCCCCAATGATCACGCTGAAACTCATTTTAGTGATTTCATTCTATCAGCTTCTGCAGCTTTTATCCCAAATATCCAAACTAATACAGGCCTCCGCTTCTTGCTGTGCCCACATTTCGTTTTACTTAATTTCACGAACAGGAAGCCAGAGTTAACTCATATCGCCGTTGTTGTTGATACGCTTGTTTTGCTCGGACATCCTCACATTCCCATCTGCCTCCGCCAGCTTCTGTTGCTTCACTGCATCCTGTTTTGTTCCATCTAAATAATTCACCACCAAGTGTCCCTGCCTGTGTGGCCGTGCACTGGCTTTTTGTTTGTTTGTTTGTCACTTGGCCTCGCGTGGACGGGCCTCCGCTCCTTTTGTTTTGGTGACTCGCAGACGTATAAAATAAGATCTATTGTGCAAATGAACAAAATGAATCGACGGACTGCCCCCGCCCTCTCTTGACATTCATCCTCTCTAAATGTGAACGCCATTATATCAGTGATGCCCGTGCCTCAGATAAAAATGTTAACGGTGCAGTGCTTGCCACGCCGGTCGTAATAACCTGTATTATATATTGTTTTATGTTCTTTTTATTTTTCAATCCGTCTTTTTATAGCCTCTCCTCTGCACGCTCCTGCCCGCCCTCTATAATCTGCACGCTCCTGTCTGTCTCACTTTCTGGTGCATGGCTCTCATGGTGATTTCACAGGTGCACTGTAATCTGTTTGAAAGCATGAATTATGACAAAGCAAACACAGCATAGGAACTGAATACAAAAACGGTATCCGTGCAAACCTGCCCCCGCTGCCAGGAGCGGAGGATCCCGGTCACTCGCTCCAACGTGTGGGGGAGCGTGTCCCGATCAGCTGTCGCTCCGTGCAAACACGGAGAGGACAGGGGAGGGGAGGGGCTTTTCATATCATGTTATTTGGTCAATAGCGGATTCATGTGTGAGACAGCCTGTGCGATATAAGTTCACACTGTAACGGCCTCTCAATCAATGTCAGCGCCCTTCCTGTCATCGGAGAGTGGCACTGCAATCACTGCTGCAGCGCTCACCCAAGAGTGATTACAGGAGATGAGGAGGGGATGAGCAGCACAGCTTGATTTTCTTCTCCTGGTTTCTTTGCTAACCTTGCAAACATGAGGGCTTCCATAAAGTACTGACATGCAGACGTCGGAATCCTTTTGTGCATGGGGAGTGCAGTCAGAAAGTGATCAATAACAAGAGGAACCCAGCCAATGGTGCAAAACTGTGCATGAATTGTGAAGTTTAATTTAAAGTATTATATGTGTTGTAACACTGTATCTCGTCTGATGGATCGTCTCTGATATCCCTCTCTCTCTGGCTGCCTTCCTGTTTCCTTTTAGCAGCTCTATTCCAATCTACCCCCCGTGCTCTGCTTTGTGGTTGTTGCATGTTTCTTAGTCACACTCTCGTGGCCCTGTGATAGCGTTAAATCACTTTAATGGCTTTCGCGTGCGCCACGAATGGCCTTGTAACGCAGCAGGACGGCGCGGCGTGCCCTGGGCGGAGCGCAGTTTGGAGGGATGAACCTTTTTTCCGCCGCCCTCGTTAAGTGATGGATCTCCCAACAGGAAAGTGTATAAAGAGCCACGTCAAAACCGAGAAACAACTTGATCTGATGAGAGCATCTGCAGGAGCTGCGGAGGCATCTGTTAGGCCTAGGGGTAGTCATCAAAATGAATCTGTGTCAGTCCGCGAGCATCACAAATATGTTCTTTAACTGTTGCTGACTTGCACATTTCTAGCTGTTGCTTACCTCTCAGCGTTCCAAGCCTGATTTCGATCGATGCGGTTGTGACGTCTGAGTGGTTGGACTACGAAAGCACTATCTTAAGTACCATGAATTTTTAATGGAGCTTTCATTTAAAATTTTCCAAATCATCTCGTGATATTAAGCTGGAGAGGATTGAAAGTGAACTTCTTTGGCAGGGGAATTAGTCTTGTGGGGTCTTGTGGGGCCAGAAGGCTCCATCTACAGTTTGTGCCTGTGAGAGATAATTTGATACCTGATAGATTCAGCCGTGGTGACTGTGTCTTTTCCATAACGGTGTAAAAGTCTCCATCGTCACCGCCCTGCTCTCTCTGTTGGCTCCACTCCTTGCGTATCCCGGCCTCACCCTAAACTTGCCTCCTTCTCCCTACATCTACTTTCCTTTCCTTAGATCTCTCCATCCTTCAACTGTGTCCTGCGGGAGTCAGGAAGCTAATGGCTTTGAGCTGAGTCCTCGCCATTAATCAGGCCCCCATTAGCCAAGCCCACATAAAGCTTTGGCCTAATGGATACATAGGAATGAGAGGACCAGTGAAGGAGTCTTCAGATGGAGAGAAAGGAAATTACAAAGTAGGGCAGGGACAAGTTGAGGTCACAGTGTCACAGTTAATTAACTGCTGTACCGTCTCCTTCAGAGTCTCTGTCTGTGACACCTGTCTGTAACGTCTGCAGCCACGAGTTTTATTGGTTTGTTAACTCTGAGATTTCAAGTAAAAAAAAACAAAAAACTGCTTGATGCTTCAATAGAAGAAAGTTTCCAAGCTAGAACAGGGAGAGAACTAAGGATACAACTGAGCACAATTAAAGTTTGATTCATGTCTTGAGCTATACTATAAAAGTTTTTGTTTAATGGGCGAAGAACATTTCAACTTTTATTAGCGGCAGAAAAATCACCCAAATATTTATGAAGCACTGCGCAGTGGATGGCTAGGGAAGTTATTTGTTAAATGTATTGTAATGATTCATAATTAAAGGGCGACTCAGCTCCATCGCAGCTTATTGTCAGTTCCTCAGGTACAATCTGCTGAGTTAAGCAAGTCACCTTGGCTGTTGCGTCGCAGGCTATCGGTTCAGTTACAGTGGGCTCTGCTCCTTCATGTTGCCTTTACATTAGTGGAGTCCACATGGAGGCTTTGATTAGCTTCGGTGCTCCATACCGCTGTTTGTATCTCTCTGCTAATGCCCGCCGTACAGCAGACTTGCCCACCTGGCGCTCACATGCAGACACACGTGCGCAGACACGCACACAACTTTTTTCTTTTTCATTATGACTAAGAGGAAGCTGCTGAGCCGGGCGAATCCAGACGGCAATTATCCAAGCCCAGAGTGTCAGCAAGCCGCACTACACTGGAGGAAGGCCTGTTAGACGGAGACAGCACCGTGTTCTCAGAGTCAGATAGTCCTCATCAGAGCCCGAGCCGCTCTGTGACTGACTATCCTGTCTTTGGTCGCAATGAAAGAGAAGAGGGAAAACACTAACAGGGCCAATTTAATAGGTTGCAAAACGAGTGTATTGGAGTGTGGGTGGAAAAGAGAAGGGGGTATCCAAAGGCGCTGTGATGTGATGTATCACTCTGCCAATAGTAATGGCATGTTGGAGGCTGAAATGATGGTGCGCGGCTACGTCTTAAAAAGTATCTTGAAAACAGCCCTTTTCCTGCAGAAGAGAAGAAAATTAGCATTGCTCGCTTCTGAAGCTTACATATGGTATATTCCAGGAAGTGGTGACACGTCTCATCTAACGAGACAGAATGAGACAATGAGAGCAGATGGAGAAAATAACCCCCACAACTATGTCCTATCCCGTGTTACTCTGCGACGCTCCTTGTCACAGCGGATACGCTCTCTTGTGTGTTTAAAGATGAGGTTTTCCTCCAAGTAGGATCCTTTTCGTTTAGCGTGTTTGCTGTGTTGGCCTTGATGTTTATGTGAGCGGACGCACTGAGCGGCAAAGATCGAACGGTGACTTGACTTTCCAGCCGTGGAGAGGAAGGGCATCTTTGCCTGTGCCCAAAACCAGTCGTTTTCCATCGCTGCAGGTTTCCCCCACAGTGACAGGCTTTCTGCTTCTTGCATGACAGAGGCTCTGCCAAGGACTGAAATATATATGAGGGGTTGCAGGACGGCGCGCCATTTCAGGACCTCCCATTATGACTGCGAATCAGAGCATTCTCCTCGGCACTGAATAATTCATGCAAAGAAAGTATCTGCTTAGTCAGATTTTTTTTTCTTCTAAGTAATGCAGAGAACGGATAGAAAGCAGTCAGCCCTGGGTCTGGAATAGCCACTCAGGTCGGGTCTGAGTCGAGGGACTTATAAAGCGAAAATAAAAACGTTAATCTTTGCAAATGGCAGATAGATCTTGAAAGAGAGCTATTGTCCCTGGAAAAAAAAAAATCTATTTTCCAGGAAGACTTATTGGAATTCAGGAAGAGTATTTTGATCCCCTGCAACCTGCAGCATTTGAATTGCAATGAGAGGAGAAGGGAGCAGGTGAGGTGGAGGATGAGTCGGGGTGGGAAGGGCTGTTCCAGTCGCCCCCTTTATTTATTCCAGACGCTCTCAGTGTCCCATTACTCACACAGCAGCCTGAGAGATCTTACTCATTGAAACCCTGTTAAAGCCCTGCGTCAGCAACACAGGCTTGAGAGAGGGGAAAGCTGAGAGAGGGAGAAAGAGAGGGCACTAGACAAAACAGAGGTGAGACAAAACACTCGTCCTGCTCTCGGCCCCATTTTTCCTGAGTACCTCTGCCGGTGGTTGCTATCCAAACCTCCATTAGCCTCCATGAATAATGAAAAGGAACAATGAGTGTGTAAGCATTGAGCTATTTCCCCTTTCACTGCTGGGACCTACACCCCTGTGAGCAAGTGGGTGGGTGCGCGGCCAGACAAGGTTGAGAAATTAGAAGAGATGTGCCAGGAATGCCTTCTCATACCCCGACTGATCTGAGGGAGAAAATTAGAGTTCCTTTTGGAACTGCTCGCGCTATCCATCTTTCTGTCGGATGGGTAGGTGTCAGGGGAATCATCGTTTATGGACTTCTTATCTGTTTAAGGTGAAACGGCTTGGGGTAGAAAACTTTGTTTTGATTGGTTGAGAAAGTTCAAGATTGAGTTTTGGTTTCGCTGCACTTGACTTTAGGCTGACCTGGAGCCTTCTGTGGTGAGCACTTCAGTGAGTTACACTGTTATGATGAGGCTCTGCATCTTTTGCATTATTGCCTGTCACTATGGTGATTCTTTCACATCTGACTTATACTTTAAAGGGTACACCCTGTGCAAACCCTTATACCAATTTCAACTGTGTCTGTGTTGTTATATATTAATATACTTTTATATATACCGATATTTGAACTTCAGATGAGTCATAAAACTCTAGAAAGCACATTCATGATTTAAGGACACCCTTGGAAGACTCTCTTAATGTATATTTTAAAAGGTCTTTTGAATTCTTAAGGCGGCGCTCGGCGCTGTGCAGTTTGGTGGCCGGAAGTGTCGGTTTAAGAGAACAGTCGGGGTTTTTGAAAGTACTGAGGAATTAATCATGAAAACATTTGTAAAGTCACATTGAAAATGTCCGACTCTGCGCTGGATGACGGCGACTGTGGTGAAACGACGCAGGACACACACACACACACACGCCCATGTTTGGCGTCTGGTCTCCATTGCACTTATTATTTGCCGTTTGTGATTTGATCACCACGTGTGCTCCTGCAGGCCTGCTCGCCAGTGAGTGGGACTTGAGAGCACGCAGAGCATACACGCTAAAGGAATTTGGAGGTTCCTCCGCAGGCCAGCTTGAATTTTCTATTTACACCGTAGATATGAAATATATATTTCTCTTAGCCTCCAACATTTCCTCACCCTCTGCTCTGTGATCCGCGTCCCTCGGCTGTTAGAACGCAAACACCCTGCCAAGACCATCGCTATCCCTCCCTGTTGCTGTGAGAACTTGAAACAGCTCAAATCAGACAGCAACAGCTGGCCTCAGACCTCTGCTTGGAAAAAAATGTCAGTGTGTGTGTGTGTGTGTGTGAGAGGAGGGAGTTGGTGTGGAGGGAGTTGGTGTGGAGGGTGGGAGGGGAGGCGCAGTAGCGATAGTACAAAGAGGAAAAGATTAGGGCAGAACGAGAGGAAGCAAATGTAATAGAGGCTGAGAAAGGTAAGTGATGAAACAGAGATGTGAAGGAGACCAAAAAGAGAAACGGAGCTGGAGAGTGAAGATGTGAAAAGAGACATGAAGGCGCAATATATTTATCATGTGCCCTCACTCTCCCCTCAGCCGCTCCGTCGTGACGACAGCGGGAGGAGACTGAGGGAGTGAAGGCGGATTTGTCAAATACATGACACCCCTGCTCCTTTACATCACTTTGAAGGCATGTCAATTACTTCTGACATGTGGCACAACTGCGTCACCCGTCACAGGGCTGGTGATGGATTGTTTCTGCAGCTTGAAGTTGCTTCTGTGTTCGCGCTGTTTTCATTCACGTCCCGCAACCTGACGGATGTAAAAATAGGATGTGAAATATTATGTATATCCTCCATAAGAGTTCAGGTGTTTGATGTGCGGCGCGCCAGGCATCCACACACACACACACACACACACACACACACAGAGAAAACTACTTTTTTAGTAAAAGTACTGCTTTAATAAAGATATAATGATATATTATAACAAGTGCAAGTGGAAAAGGTAAACATAGGCACCAAATAAAATGCAGTTTCTTGTGTTCAGAGCAGTAACCAGGCCTGACAACTCTGATTGGGCTCAAACTAACAAACACAGCACTCACACACAGCACCAACCCCCCACCCACCCACATCACCCCTGTAACCCCGGCTGCGCCTCTGGCATCACTCCCATGATGTATCAGTCGGACCTCAGCTGCGGCCTCGCTCCTCACCTCGGCCCCTCTCTATAATCTCGGTGCACCGGGGTCACGGCGATGCCGATGGTTAGGATCTCTGCTAGGATGTCAGGCACCGCGCTCTATTGCTCATCTCTCATGTTAGACAGTGCAGGGCTGCGCACGTGTGATTTCACGCTCGGCCATGCGTGTTCTCTCTCAATCCATCCTCCCCTCTTACTTCCTTCATCCTCCCCGCTCCTCTCTCCCCCGCGGGGAGGGAGCAAGAAGGGGGGGAAATGCAGGTGAGGGATTCTGACAGTCAGCACTGTCTCCTTTGTGTTTTTTCCAACTTTGCCCCCCCACCGCTCCTTCATCTGCCTTCACTCCCCTGCCTTCCCACCCAGACTGCCTTGCTTTGGTTCTCCCACCTTCCTTCCCCTTCATCTCTCTCTCCCTCTCTGTCTGTCGTGAATCTAAAATCTGAATTTGCTTTGGTCTCTGATTCTCAGCGCCTGCTTCCATAGGAGACGTGCTGTAGGTAGCAGTTTGATGCTGTGTTGTGTTTACATCAGATTCCGGCTGATGCTCAGTATTTGACTTTTTAGGCTTCGTAGTTGTGTTTTGATGGTGACAGCACGGGGACGGGGACGCTCTTGTGCATAGCGTAGCTTGCACCCACCCACGCGTGCACATACATGTCTGAATAAAAACGCCTTCTCAGCCTTCTCTCTTTTTTGTGTCACCGCTCATCTTGGATCATGCCCTGGCAGAGCAATCACTTTAAGGTTTCAGTGTTTGCCTTCACCCTCAGGGACACAAATTAAAATACTATACAGTTCACCATATGTGTCATAAATCCTCTAGATGATTGACCACACGATATTTACTCTGTTCCTGGGCTGATCGACAGAGAGGAAGGACGTTAGGGGTCGACAAAGAGAAGAAAATGAAATATAAACTAAGTACAGAGGGACACACCTCGCCAATCAAAGGAAATATTTCAAAAAAATGACAAGATCTGTAAAGCTATATCTGTTTCTTCCCCACCGGGATTAATTCTTGGTGACTAAAGCACAAAAAAACATTTGTATGATTGTGTTTCAACAGATCAAAGCACTTGATTATAGTTGGGAAAAGCCATATTCTCGGTTAAAGGCCTGGAAAAGCAAAGCTTTGGGTAAAATCTGAAGAACTGGACAGGGTTTGTTTTTCTGTTTTTTAGTATTTTACCAAAGCCACAGGATTTCCTGAAGCTTAACCCTAAGCTTTAGTGTCCTAAACCTGAGATCTCATGGGATGTAAGAACCTCAGTCTCTGCAGTGTTGAAGTCCTCAAATTTCAGCACTTGTCTAGTAACTCTGCTGTCTTCACTATGGCCTCGGTGCAGTTGAAGGAAGCCACACTCCAGTGAGTCACAGGAATGAAAACAATTGATTTATTTTTTATAATTTCTTCTTTTTCGATAGTGCTTCAAGCTCTGGTTGTGTAAAGCATGCCTGCTAGTAGAGGGTAACTCTGTATCCTTCACCCCAACACTCCATTTTGATCTTTCCCTCTCTCTGTGTGTCTGTCCCGTCTCTGTCCACGAGTCCTTAGCTTTGTAGTGTGGGATGTTCAAAGAGAGAGCCGGGCTGGAGAGAACACCTTCGGTTTGATTGCGGAGGGGTCAGTGATGATTGCTGCAGGTTTTTGGTTCCCTTTGAGAAATTGACAGAAGAAAGGCACAGCGTGCATCTGCCTCCGCGTGTGGGTTTTTCAAAATGTGCGCACGTGCAAGTTGCAGCGCGCGTAGCTGGATGCCGGTGCATGTGTGCGATTGCGAATCAGCTCCTGAAAGAAAGAGCCTGAGAGAAATGGACAGCTGTGTTGAGGTCCGCTCTGAACTCCCCTCCCGCCTTATTATTTGCCGGGATGTTGTGCCTGAGCGCCGCGGCTGGTTATTACCGCCTACAGTCTTTTACTTGCAGCCAATTTTACCAAGCTCTTCCAAAATGTGACCCAGACAGACAGAGGTGACAAGGGCAACAGAGAAGTGAGGGTGACCTGTGGTAAAAAGAGTAGCTCGTTTTTGTAGGTTTGAATCTAATGTGAAGTTTCACTTGAAGCGCAGATGAGAAAATCAGCACCGGTCATAGAAAAGACATATTTACACACCAAGAGAGTAGGGCTGTTTCTTTAACTGCGCAGGGGTTCATGAAAAAGGATGGAAAAAAGTGCCGCCATTGATTCTCAGAGGTCAAAGGGGGGGGAGCTCAATAGATGCACTGTGCCGATGGAGTCAAATGATGAATGGCAGTGTAAACAACTCGCCAACACACTCCAATTCCTTTAAGGAATCTGTCTGCGTGCGCCCAGCCTTGTGATGAAGTGCAGCTCTCGTCCTCATATGTTAATGACATCCCCTGTCCCAACCTGCGTCACCCCGGAATGACCCTCATCTCCAAATTCAAAGGCTCGCCTGTTCAGAGCTACCCATCTTAAAAATTCTCCAGGCTGCCGCTTCAACCCACCAGTCTAATTTACGACGATAATGATCGAGCAAATTTAAAGCGGTCGCCATCAAGGGAGCTGGCCGGAGCACGGAAAAAAAGTTAGAGGAGCGTTGGTGGTGGTGGTGGTGTGTGTGTGTGTGGGGTGGGGGGGGAGAAAAAGACAAAGAGGGAGCGAGAAGTGATTAAAGGTGTAATGGGTGGGCGAAGGCGCCGGGGGAAGGGGCGTTCTTGATTCCTGGGACATCGCTCGGCAGTGAAATATGAAGCCCAAAAAGCAAAGTGACAGAGAAGAATGTCTCTCTCCCGCTCCTGTTTCCCTCGCTTATCACTGCAAATCAGCCCCGCGTCGTGAAAAAGTCCTCAGGTGCACGCCACACCTCGTGAACACCACTAAAGAGGCCTAGCGGACAGGGGCGAGGAAAAAAACAAAGTGATTACTTCTGGCTAGCCATGTTTAATCAGTCTTCCACTATGCTTTAGATAACTTCTGACCCGGGCTTGATAGGAAATTAAAACGATTTCTTTGGTGATGGAGAATTCAAGGAGTAGTTTCCTGAAGGACATCCATGTCCTTAATTACTTCTGGGCAATTCTTTATTACGGGGTCCACACAGATGGCCCTGTTCAGCCAAAAACCAGGAAGTGAATTAGTAGCATTCATCTCGTTATTGGTTCCACAGGTGCCCTGTGACCACTAACCTTCCCAGGGACCCAGTGTCCCCATTAAAACCCCAGCATGTATTAAAGGCCATGGTGTAAAATAGGTGGTCATAACATAGACGGTACTCGTAAAATGTGACTTTTTGTGTTCCAGACTTTTTAACACTTAGCCTTACTTTGAATAGCCTAATAACCTTCTCCAAGACAGCCAGGATGCTTAATATTTGCCCTTTGGTTGTTGAGACTACAGAGGTGCATTGTTCTCCACAGAATAAAACCCAGATGTGATGGACACAAGAACATAAAATTATGCAATCACTGTCATCTTCTTCTTTTAATCACCTGTTTTAAAGGTGGAGCTATCCCATTTCCAAGACCAGGTTTGGTGCTTACAAGGTTTCTTATTCACACTGTGAATAAACACTGACAGCATCTTGGGTCTGGTTAACATTCAGCTTCTGCAGTCGCTTCCTTGGGTCCGATGTCTAGACAGTCATTTCATGAATAAATACAATAGATATTGCCTCCATTTGGCCTTCCTGATTGATCTGTAAGCCCTGTGTTGATATGATGAATACCATGGTAAGAAGTACTGCGGTGCATATATCTGAAACAAAACAAAACAATGCAGGAGATAACGTGTGTGCGCTGTGGGTCCTCACTGTCTGTCAGCATTATGCAGAGCAGATCCATACACCAGCGTGGACACACTCGCACCGTTGTGCCCAAAATGCATCGCTGCATTCAGACAGGAATGCTTATGCAGACATGAGTGGATATCAGGAATACAAACACAAGCCGCTTACGCACATTCGCACACACAACCATGAATGGAGGCGGTAATAGAAGTAGGTCACGCCGACCGAGAAGGGGCCATTGATTTCACACAGCTGCCCAACTACCTCTTCATTCATTGTATCGCAACCTAGCAACTGCATACATATTGGTTTGGCGCTTGAGTTTGGTGCATGAAAACTTCCCAACAACAGCGTTTCATTTTGACGATACGTAAGTACCGTCTATAGCTGTAAAGAGCTATGACGTGGTGCTCTCCCACACACAGAGGGAAGGTTCTGGGCTGCTCCAGCTAGCTAGGAAAGGTCTTCCTCTGCCTGTGGTGCAGAAGATGGAGAAGAGGAGGACGGGGGTGGTGGGAGACAAAACGAGGCCTGGTAGCTTCAGCTCTCATGTCCACAGGGCCGAACTCTCTGTCTTCTACACATTTATTCTCACCGATGTTGCTGTATGGATGGTATGTGTGTGTCTGTAGGTGATCGGAACAGCGAGGAACATGGTGTTTTTTAAAATCAACAGCAAGCTTCAACGTAAAGTATCACCAGCCTTTCCGGAAGTGATGTAGGACCCAAACCAGCGCCGTGTTTGATTAGTTTAATAAACCAAAGAAAATAAGAAAAGTGCTGTTGAAAGATAAACACAAAGGGTTTTTCAGTTACCTTTTCACATGTTCAAGCGAAAGAACAATAGGTTAGTCATCACTCAGTGCTCAATAATGTCTAAAAATGGGAAAAAACAGGGTCTCTAATGTCTCAAAATAGCTCTAGTAAAGACAAAGCCTCATTCAAACAATAGTGCATACACTGTGCAATCATATGTCACATTATTTCACTATCCCTTAGAGGAATGTTCACCCAGTTTGTGCACCGAGGGGCTTGATGGGCATACGTGCCTCAGTAACTCCTACGATCCCTTGATTAATGTCCGACCCCAGTTAAGCCGAGTTTGATTGATACGCTGTGATGATGGGAACGCGCACAGCCGCAGCCAAAGTGTCTGATTGATATCGCAGACAAATACTCCACAATTACTAACTGAAATGCAGCTGGCTGGCCCAGAATGACTTTGTCATCAGTGGGAAACAGCGACTGCCCCGCCTAAGCGAGATGGCTACACGCATTTGGAGAGGGAAAACGAGAGGAATGGAGATAATGCTGGTTGAAAATGAAATGGAGAGGCCTAACCACTTTCAATCCGAGTATTCATAGAATCATGCCGTTAACACCATCTCATCCTGCGATTAATTAATAGATTAAATGATACATGATCATGGCCAGTGCGATCTTTATATATATTAGAAACTCACGTGATGGGCTTCAACAGGGATTTGCTCTATTAAGTGTATCTGGATTTGGTTACAAATAGTTCCGCCACACATAGCGTCAAAAGAACTGCTGTTTCAGGTTTGCACACCACCCGCCAAATCTTCTACACGCATTGGATCACCTGCTGTGACAGATCACGTGGCGAAAGAAAGGGCGGGAGCGGGGGGGGACACTGTCTACGAGCACTGAATGATGAGAGTGGCCAGGTGAGGAAATGGGCTGGAAAACTCTGAATAGTGTCATACCATGATGATGCCCATTTCCTGTAAAACAAGATAGAGTGTGTGGCAGCCTGTGAATAAAGGAACAGGAAGAGCGGAATTGTCTTTAGACTGATGGGGGAGTTGCACTAATGGTCACTGAGCTGGTGCAAAGAACAGAGGTAACAAGTAAATCAGCACGGACTTGGTGTAATTCTATGGGGGAAGGAGGGATCTTTCAGACTGTGGTCATTCTCTCCCGTCTTCAAGGAGAATGGGAATAGTCGCCGGTGTTAAACCTCTCAGGGTTAAGCAGCGAAGCTCTCAGTCAGCTCGCTCCAGTCACACGTGCTGTCTGACATTTAAATCTCCATAGCCTTTATCTATATAACTGTGTGGCAATGAGGCAAGGTGGGCTAATGTATCGAAGTACTGCTGCGGTTTCAGGTGTCCATCTGGCTGGCTGCCCATTGCTCTAAGTGAGGAAAAGTGTCCGTGTTCTTTTAACCAGCTTCATCCCTGCGGTGGTGTCAGAGATATGGTGGGGGGCGATTTCTTTCCATTTGAGGGCAGGGCAAGATGTTGTAGAAGAGTATTGTTTGAAATGTTTAGCATTGTTAGTTTCCAATTAAAGCCATTAACAGTGTGTTTTGTTGGCATGCATCATGCAGAGTAATCCAATAACATCCACTCCCATTTGGAGAAGTAGACTGCCGTTAATCCCGAGACGCTTAGAATGAATTTGGACCCAGTGTGTGTTATAGGAAAATTACAAGATGGCTTAGCTGTGCATTTTTTCTTAAACAGACCACGGTAGTGGTTGTGCGCCACACTGGCATTGTTAGCAGGCGTCGTACTGCGTGTTTCCTGTCGACAAAAGTGCATATATTAGATATTTGCCTGCAAAACTGCACGCGTCAACATTTGCTCACGTCCTTTCTGCCACACGGCAGCTGTCGTGGAGAAAGCAGGGGGAGCTGCCGAGGCTTCCCCACCGCCGAGGGAGTAACCACATTTTATTCCCTCTCGCTGATCAGGTATTCAACACAGGTAACAGCCTGGGCCTCGAGTCATTTTCAGATTATAGCACCTGATACTGAAATCAAATTAAACAAAATTAAAATGAGCCTCTTATAGGCCTAATGAATGGAGAGTCCAATGGCTGCTCTTTGCTGCAGGGCGCCAGGAAAGTCATGAAGAAAGGGAAAGGCTTTTATGTTCTAAAATCACAGATTATATCAGAGAGCAGTCCAATCATAAAGGGCTCTTGAGGGCACATGAGTGAATGACCACTGAGAATGTTTTGCATCAGTGATACGCATTTGCGGGTTACCTCACCTGGACCATCCCCGAGGCTTTTATTAGCGGGGTCAGACGGTATGGCTGCAGAGTGCTGTCCTGCATTTTGAAAGACACAGTATCAGGATAATACAGTAAACATGAAATAAAGAAGAAACAGCATCCCACGTGTGGCCCGCGCCTGCTCTTTCCCTCGCCCTCCTCACCAGAGGCTATCGAACATAACTGCAGGCTAGTGCTAAAACTTCACAAGACAAGCCATGATGTGTGTGTGTGTGTGTGAGTGAGTGTGTTTGTGTGTGAGGATGAGTGTGTGCGTGAAATGCCTGGCACGTTCCAACATGTCTTAATCAGTGCCAATAGCTCAGGCGAAGCCCCGCAGCTCTGTTGGGGCCCGGTGGCTGGTTGTCTGGGAAGGAGCAAACACACGCTAACATACAAACACAGACACTGACACAACTGTGAATGCCATCTGGCTCTCGCAGGCCCCCGCGGAGGGGCACGGCCCTCAGAGAGATGTGCAAAGGAGAGGGTGGTCACCGGAGCAGGAGAAGGACAGGTTAGAGGGAAGGAAGCAAAGGATGGTGGGGAAAAGTGAAATAAGAGTGGGTGAAATTGCTGACTGATAGGCCTCCACCTGCCTGCTACTTACTGCTAATTGGCCATCAGGCTGTTGGTGCTGTGCCAACACAATAGCATGATGCCAGCATGCAATCCCACTGCCATGTTTTCCATCTCTGTTTATACTGCTGTCCTCCCTTATCCTGCCACTGGTTCCTCAATCTATGGAGACCACATGTCGTTTGAGAGTAATGTGATCTGAAAAGCCCAAATCCTGCAGGAGACTAAATAAACACCAAAGCTACGCGTCTCTGTTTTCTTCGCCGACTGTCCTGTGAGGATACAGTGAATCTGCTGTGAATGTAGTAGCTCGCTGTTGCCATGACTTGGCACGCCGCGGTGTCCTCGTGAACCAGGTTAAGCGAAGTCTCTCATGCAAAAACGGCATTGTTTGCATCGCATGCTAACAAGATCCGCCTGTGCATGACGTGCATAATGCGCATAACGAGTGAGCGTACCCTTCTACGGACAGCTGCTGACTCCCCCTGCAAGGAAATGCACGTCTGAGCTCCTGTTTGAACCGTAATTGAAAGGTGGTCCAAACCAACCTCCGGTGTCCTCAAAGCCTTCTTTGGTTTGGTGTTGAAAGGTTTCTTGATCCTCTGTGTGTTTGTGTGTGTGTGCGTTTCTTTGTTTTCATGAAAAATACCATCATAGCAACCCTCCTTTCCGTGTGGTAACAAGGTTTATGTCTGGAGTTGTATGTGGTACCCTGCAGGAAACAATGAGTTGGTGGCACGGTATAATTAGTGGAAATGGAGTCACTTTGTTGTTTACTTGTGTTCCTCGGTTTTCCAGCACAGAGCCATGCAGAAACTCCAACCTCTGCGTGCAGTCTGAATCTCCCAATGGAAAAAAAAAAAAAATCTTAATTGTTATTGAGCTGAATTGATTTTTAGAAGCAATTTAATATTTTCACTATTGTGGTTATTGTTTTTTCAAACCAGTGGCATTGAGAATAGAAAAGCAACCTAATTAATTCACAGCTTGAATTCCAGGAAAGCAGCGTGAGCGGGCAGACGATAAAATGTCTTTCATAAGGAATCATCAGTTTAACACGATTGACGCAAACGATCATAAAGCGTCACTTGGATGTAAAAGTGAAAATCAAGACACCGTTTTTATTGGAGACCGCTTTGGCATTGTCTGCGTACGCGAATCCAGCACAGTACCGTTTGCCCATTCAGGAGACACTTTTATTTAAATCTGCTTAACGTTCTCAATGGACTATTTTGCAGAATAACATTGTTATTAACCTTTCGCTCTCTTGAAACGTGGTTTTAAAATTATGCAGAAGCTGGGGAGCATGTGTTGCAAAGCCTTGATCCACTCAGATTCCAACGTCAGTTTAGCTGGTTAAGGCATTCGTGCCAATTTTTGCACTGAAGTGGCCGTTTTCCTCTCCTCTCATTAATCTGACTGCTGTAAATTTGGAATGAATGGCCAATAGCAGCCTAATAGGTTCTGTTTCTCTCTCTGTACAGACCTGATTTATAACATAAAATTACTCCGTAAGCAAGTAGCACATCATAGGCAGGCTTTGTATTACTGGAAACAAGTGGTAATGTCATATATAGCAGAGCATGAAGGAACGGAAGGTCTATTATAGCTGAGTAAAAGGGGCTTTGATTAGAAATGAGGATGGCCACTTAACCGACAAATGGTGACAAGTGGTTTGGGGTAATTAATAACCCTTCACTGAAGAGTTAGGGGAGGAGTAGCTAGTATTAAGTTTGCATCGGCTAACGCAAGCAAGGAGAAAGACGAGGATAATCGCCATCGAATCAAAGTTGTGTGCCTTTAACAAACCAGCTTTTTTTTTTTTATTTTTAAATGGAGAGAGACGGAGGAGAAAATTTACCCCCGGGGATTTGAAGCATCAGTGAAAAAGAGGAGAAGGCAGAGGAGGAAGAACATGATTATGTAGCTGGGCATCGCAAATTGAATTATTTAAATGTACGCGCTGTAATCATGGCCAAGGGAGTGAAAATAAAACGTCGAGAGAGCCAAACGAATGGACCACAGTGAGTGCGGCAGAGAGGCAGAGTGCAGCCTCCAGTGCGGATGGTGAGATTTGGGCCCTCTTTGTTTCGGCCGTGCACGGACCAAAGCTCTCTGTCCCAGAGAAATTCTCTTATTTCAGCAAAGTTCATTTAAATGCAAGGTTTGCCCGTCCTCTGAGGTAGAAACCGTGAGCTTTGGATGGGTGGCAATCAAACCGGCCCAGATCGACTGGGGGGGCCGACTCTGTATAACTGTATAACAGCCTGGGTCGTCAGTGTTGTTTTCAGAGATTCAGTTATGTACTCTATAGTTGGAGCGCCCTCACAAGCCAATCCCAGAGAGCCAGAGATCCATTTCCTCCCCTGATTAAATTTCAACTCAGTCGTTTTGTGTGCCATTAATCCTACGTGCTTTTTTTATATTACCGTTCCCTCTGTAGTTCCAATCATCCTAGATTAGCGATCCTCCATTGCATGTTCCCCTCTCATTTCCATAAGCATTCATCCTCTCGTGTTACATGCTAGCAGTGGGGCCTATCTGTTGGCTAACAAAAGGACATCCCTGCCCATTTCCTATTATTAGCGTGGAAGCCTAATGACTTTATCAGACCCTGTCACCGAGTGATTCTGTAAACCCTTGCAGGGCATAAGCGGGACCGGGACCAGACACGGGGCAGAGCTGAATAAAGAGTGTAAGGGTCTTTAATTAAATGTGTCATCTTGGCATTTGATAAGCACAGCAGGGTATTATGGCTGCCAGCTATACAGCCTGATGGTGGGAGAGGGGCCTGAAAGCCAACTGTCCCCATCTATCATCACTACAAACAGGGAAAAAAAAACAAAAAACAAACCCACGCATCCCAAAAATATACTCAGAGCCTCCCTCACCCACATGAACAGGAACTGATGTTATTGCAGTTAGTGGGACACATCACATCATCACGTGGCAGCATATGGGAATGATGAAGTGACATACAAAGCAATTATGTGTGAGAACAGTGAAATTCGGTCGTCATTTATCTGCAGAAACATTTTATTGCAGACAGAAATGAAAAATAAATGAAGAGCAAATGTTGATAAGCGACGCGTAATGTGGCTATACTGGCTAATGTTCCGCTAATATATCTATTATCTTCTAATAATTTGGAATTTATATGTTTTGAATGACTTTTTGTCTGCTAGCGAGACTTCACCTAGTGTTCTCGCTGCGGTTGGCGGTGGAGAGGACCGGCAGCTGCAGCCGGGTGCAGCCCTGTCAGCAGTTTAGCAGACGTTCCACGGGAGTCACTGATGAAATCACGGGACAGCGTCTGACACACGAGATTAAAGACGAGCGCCCTCGACTAGCGGAACCTTCAAATATGGATTGCACCTAGAAAGTGCTCACACAGCCCTCTTCCTCCGTCTAAATTATTGAGTGCATACATGCGATGTGTTTACTTGGCCTGTGTCCATATGAATAATTAATGCCGCGTCACACATGGAGCATGTAAAGAGATAGGAGGAGGTTTCAGCAGCAGAGAGGAAGGGGATTTTGGGACTTTCGGCTCGGAGACTTTGACTCTGTAATTCCTTACGAGAAGTACATTTCTAAAACTTCTGCACACAACCTCTTTACACAGCATGTGCTCCTCCACAACTCAGTGGTTAAAACCAATACATCTGCTCTGCAGCATCATGGATGACATTAGGCTCAGGGGGGAGTGTGTCTGTTAGCTTGGTACGAGATCTGCAGAGGCTCCTCGTGCTCGCGGCCTCCATTATTCAGCGATCGACCCGTTTGTTGGGTGGCTCCCGATGTCTTATCCCCCTCCACCTGACGCCCCGGCCCAACAGACTCGGCGTCAACCTGCTCATTTTCGTTTGCTGCTGAAGTGCAGGTCGAGATCTCTTTTCCCCCTCACCTCTGCGCTCACTCTCCGAGGGTTGATAAGCCGTTGTACAGCGTTTTACGCTAAAAGGACACTTTCCTTTGTGTTGCAGTGAACACGAGCACTCGAGAGCCTGTGCTGCTTGTGCATCCTTAGTTCTGACCTTGTTTTGTAAATGCTTAAAATGTGCAAGCTGGCTCCGTAGCATGCATCCCAAATTTGATTTGCTTTATTTCACTTTAGCTAAAGGCCACTGGATTTATGCTTATACCACACGGACTTCAACACAGCGTCTCAGCAATTAAAAGGCAAGCGGAGCATCAGTATCTCTTATATAACATGACTAGTGTTTGCAAACTGTTGACTGATGCTCGCCGAGCATCATCACAGATGTGCCACAGAATCAGCGCTGTACAGTAGCAGTGTTACCGCACTGTTTGTTTCTCGAGCATTTAATAAGCACTGATACAGCCGCTCTCGGTCATTAAGTCAGTTGGAGAAGGAGACAACAGCGTCATAGCTAATTACTTTGTTGACGATGTCACCTTGTGCCCTGTGCTCCGTGCTCGTGCTCGTAACGTGCATGAGGATGAGAGAGGAAGAGAGAGAGAGCGGACTCACTGGACAGAAGGATGGATTTAACTAAAGATCTTCATTCAGCATTACCCTTGAATGTATTTACCCCTTACTTTGTTATTGTTTGATAATCATTCCCGTGACTCTCCTCTAATTACAAACTCAATCCTTTTCTTGGCCGTTAAAATGCGCAGCACAGCACTTTTTGCCTTCCTGATTGGCAGCGACGTGTCGATACTGCGATGGAAACTCATGTTCCCCCATTCAAAGCAGGCATCCCCGTCGGCCTATTGATAACCTGGACATTTTAACCCTTCAACCTTGCGCTTGCTGCGAGTCAACAGATAAGCTGTAGAGCTTGATGTCTCCATCAGCCTCATCCCTAATGAGCCCTCATGTAGCCACTCGATAGGAGGCCGGCACTTGGGTGCCTAATGTCCTCTGCTGAGCTGAGGAGAGTGGAGTGATGGGAGAGAGGGAGGTGTGGAAACATGGAGGACATTCCAGGACCTCTGACTTCACGCGTCTCTATTTTCCCTCCCCTCCATCGTTTCCCTCTCTGTCGCATATTGGAGGTCTTGTAAAATGAGCTTCAGTCCTGCGTACATGCCGTATATCCAACACGATTTCGAGCAAACTTTAAAGATCAAAGCTTGAGTCCGTGTTTGATTTAAAAAAAAAATCATCTCCAGCCACTGGAGGGCAGCCCACTTGTTGTTATTTTTCCATCTGATCAGCTCTGTGGGAGTAAATCTGCTGTGGAGATTGATTCTGTTAACCGTGGGGAGTTTGTGATGTAGAAAGCTGTAGGGTTCCCATGTTTCCCATATGGTATAGACCTAGAAATGATGATTTTAGTCGCCGTCTTTATTCCCAGCTTCTGACCTATAACAGTAGGTGTGAAAAATCCAGTTGGGGGTGGGTTGCAAGTGTGGAGGCCTGCCTTTGTAGGGGCCGGATTCGGGTGACTGAGTCCAAGGTCTTTGCTGTCAGACAGCATCGACGATTTAGCACGGTGGGCCCCGCGGATTACTCTGTGGCTTTGTTATAAGAAGCACTCCAAGGAAATGTAGCAGCGTGCAGGAAACCACATGAGCTGTGTGGAAAACACACATTTTTAAGCATGCACACACGCACAAAGATAAAAACAGACATCACGCTGACACATAAGCCATGTCACTGATCAGTTTTTAGCAGGATGCAACAATGAAATTGGGCATTAACTGAAAGCAAAAGTATGCAACAGAGGAATCAAAGCCACAGTGGAAGTGAAGACACAGCAGACTAACCAGTTTCCCCTTTGGTATTTTGGTTTTCTTTAACGCGTTCAGCTGCTGTGTTGCCCTGTTGCGGACAGCGATGGCGGTGGCTTCTGTGTGCAGAGCGTGTAACGAAGGCTGACACATCGAGGAGGCAGCAGTCACCCTGTCCATTAACTCTGAAATCCCGATTCCAGTCAGCTCTGCTGCAGCAGAGGCTCTGCACTTTTGCCGCACTCACAACACAGAGAGCACACGCACAAACACACACGTACACATCGGCAACGCACACACAGCCAGTGTCGATGTAGGCACAAATTCACCCGAAACATACCCTAAAAGGATATTTTCTGCTTCTGTTTTTTGAAAAGTTGTATTTTGCCAGTGATAAGTGAAACTGTATACAGAGAACTGGGAGGAAATATTTTCCGCTGTGGGGAAATCAGTGGAAAGTGTTTATTTCAAGGGTTTCTCCCTTTAGATAAGAGATGACACAAGAAGGAGCAAACATCAGAAAGGGGGATTATGACCAAACTGCCTCCCAGAGGGAGAGAACGATAAAGAGTAGAGTTTGTTAAAAAAGAGAAAAAAGCCTAAGCTGGGAGCGGGCATTGGGGGGGGGGGAGGATTAAAATGACAGGTATGAATATCAAGAGAAGATTGGGTCATTGTGCTGAAAGGACACTCGGTGCCGAAAAGCTGTGCAAAGCGTTATCTGTGCAGACAGGAATCTACAAATGATGTCTGGCATTACATTATTCTTTGGTTTACTCTCTGCTTACTGCAGCCCCTTCTGCTGGATAAATAAATGTCTCTGCTGTTTCAGTTACAATTCAGTTTTAAAGTTCTATCCACACATTGCCTCCAACAGGCAGCCTGACATTACTTCACACTAAAGCGGGGGGGTGTAATCACAAAGATGGGTGCTGTAAAGTAGCAGAACTGATCCCAGCTCTATTAAGACTTGATAAGACGTGAGTCAAATGGTGTCAAGCCGTCCTCCGCCACTCACAGTTCACTGTACGCGGTTGCAACCACGGGTTTCATTCTGAACTTTGAATTTTTTAAAATAACTTTTAGTCCAGTCTTTTTATCTAATGAGCATCGCAAATAACATCTGAAAATGCAGTAGATTTGTGGCTGATAGACGCAGGAAGCACAAAGACTGTGATAAACATGAATTTTAAAATGTGTGTAAATACATATATTTAAAAAGTGGAATATTGTTTTAATAAGGAACCACTTTGGAGCATGTCTAAATATAATTATCTGAACTGTCGTAGTTGAAGTTAAGAAGTTGAAGTTGCTTTCTGATCTCGGGTGTTGCAGTACCACTCAGGTTTAGTCAGGTACGCGGTGCACCTCTGCTACTTGAGCGTATTCGCCGAACAGCTCCATGAAGAACACATTGTAATGCCCCCCAATCTCCTTTGCAGAGCGGTGCACCATGTGTGAAAAACCCCTTTTGTGCGCAGGTTGCTGTTTTTACACACACAGACGCGCGAGCGCCTTTGCAAATATTGGGTAAATACAGCCTAACGCGTCTGGTGGCTTTGTCTGTGTCAGACTGGTACATCAGCATCTATGACTGTGTTTGCAAACCATGTAGGATGCTATCAGCCCCAGACGCAATTGCAGCTCAAGCCATGTATCTCTTATGTGCAGGATAAGGCCAAGAGAATTCTCTCACCCAATCTGTTCCCTGCAGATTCCTCATTGTTGCTGTGTGTTAATCTCAGCGATAACGGCGAGGACTCGGCGCTCGCTATCTGGAGTTTAAATCGATAGGCACTTCCATTTATCGAACATAGACCCCAGCAGAGCATCCAAAACGGCTTATGTCTTAAATAAGCTGTTGTACAGTGCGCTCTGTCTGTCTGTCTTTCTGTTGATCTCTCTTTTCTCACCCTCTTCCCCGGCACGTACACACGCTCGCATTAACCGCTGTTCCTCTTCACGTAGGCTTTGGATAAATTAGATGTGATTCAGCAGGCGTTTTAAACACTGGGGCGTCTCATACCCTAGAGCTCTGCAATCTGGCTCCCCAGAAAGATGATGACTCTTTCTTTCTCTTGCTCCTGCACTCTCCCTCTCTCCCTCCCCTCACCCTCTCCTCTCCTAACTTTCCCTCTTGCACCATGCTATGTCCCCCTCTCTCCCCAGTGCTATTGTTGGGCCTTCATTGCGTATAGAAATTGTATTTAAAATCCTTAAATCCTTGTCAAAATTTCTCCCTGTGTGCAGGAGATTACTGTGAGCCAGTATTATTCTGGAATAGCTTTAGCAGGCGCTCTCCCTCCCCACCAACCTTTGAGCATGTACCCCGATTATTACCTTCACAATGGCGCGTAGAAAGGGATCGTTTTCAGGTCCCAGTAAACCTGTAAATCACCTTCTGAAGTTGTTGCACAGCAAAAAGTAATCACTCCTAAAAAAAAAGGGGGAATGTTTCAGTGCTACAGCTAATAACAATGAACAGCCATTACAGCTTGGACTTTTGTCACACTGTGAGTTGCACCGACGTCTCATTTGTCAGTTAGAATGCACCAGAAACATCTTTTTTTCCATATTGTTTTGGCTCGGCTAGAGAAATACGCTTCGGGGCCAGTTGTCCGTGGCTTCAGGTTAGGGGGGCCCCCCTCATAGACATCACGGATGAGGGAGGATGAGGTGGAGATGAGCCCATCTGGCCCAGACAGCTGGGTCCACAGCTGGAGGGACAGACAGTGACAGCTGACTCACCACACAGCGCTAGGCTGCAGAGATGGATGGATGGATGGCTGCAGGGGGAGGAAGGAAGCAGTGGAGAGTAGAGGTGAGCGAGAGAGAGAGATGGGGAAAGCATGCCAGCCTACCAGCAGCGTTCTAAATTTGCATTTCTGCAATGGTGGGATCAAGGTGTGTTTTTCCTTTTGCAGGTACGAGATCTACAGAGCTTTGCAGGTGTTGTTGTTTGTTGTTGCACAAAAACTACACACGTAAGACTAAAATTACTATTTTTTTCCTTTTACCCTTACCATTCATTTTGTCCTGCAGGATGACAGACGGCAGTAAATGTGCACATACATGCAGCTAACTGTTAGCGAGCGTGGCTTGCCAGTTAAGTCTAGTTAAGTTAAGTTTAAGTTCAAGCTGGATTAAAGATTGCAGAGAACAAATGTAGAGTAGTAGATAGAGTAATGTAACAGCAATCTAACAGTATCAGTGCACAGACATCAACGCCCAAACGCGACATATAGTCTGTTGCTAACACAGTTAGCTTCAACAGCCTGTTGCTTTAGTTTGTGCAGACACTGTTGCAGAAGCATAAATGACTAATTTATAGTCACAAATCAAATGAAGTGCCCCAGACACCACAGGGCCTCTGCAGAGATCTGCACTTGATTACTCAGTTAAAAAGTAACCAAGGTGCTTGTTGGGAGCATCGACCATGGCCCTACCCCGGGGTGAACCAGCCCTCATCTGTTCCTGTATTGTCAAGACAGTAAATTATTTTGACTGTGGGTGGGGGGAAAAAAAGGCTGATTCAGCTGATGAGACCCTGTTACAGCACCCCGAGGGCCAAAGCCATACCTGTGCTGTTTAAATATTCAACATCCCAACCTTCTGATAGATATCAGATCTTTGTAATTACCAAACACCCAATTAACTAGGACAGGGAGAGCCAACATAAGATTGGCAGACAATGTCATTCGGCGCATGATCGTTAATGGAATCTCAGAGAAAATGGCTTTTATGGTGATGGGGAAGGGAAGAAGCGGGGGAGGGGGGGAGAGGTGTAAGTGATTTATATTTTTTCCTGATCTCTTTGCTGTCTGCCTCTCTCTTCCCTTGAGGATGTATCATTTCACATGATTAAGATGTATGCAACCTGCTCCTTCATCCATGCAGTACTGAAGACCCCCCCTGCTAGTTATCATTCCTCTCTACCTAGTTCAGGCTTCTCCTGCCCGCGCCACACGTTTCCATCAATTCCTCCTCCTCTGTAGTGGGAAACACGCTCCCGATACATTCTACCTGTCTTTCATCCCGATCTGTTCTTTTTCATCTAACCGTTCTCCTTGAATCCTTCACATTTCCTGCATCGGGGCCGGCGCGTGGAACCTCTTTCATTATCTCCCTCACTTCCTGTAACCCTGGCATCATTATACACCATAAAGATGCATTCATTTAACTAGATATTCTTCGTTTTTCAAAGCTTGCGAAGCCACAGCGCTATTAGTGGCTTCCTTTGTCCAACGCTCTGTACTCTAATGCGCCATCAGCTCTGTATAGATGGCTTCATATTTGTGGCTTTCTTTGAAGGCATTGTTGGGTAAATGTATGCATCTGATTACTGGCAGGATAATTGATGCAGGGTTGGTGGAAAACCAATAGATTTTAATTAGCAAACCTACCCGAGAGCAGCATATTAAAGTAAGTAAATAAACAGCATGAATCTCCTTACAAGCCGCAATCAGGCTGCTTGCCCTATACAGTGCAATGGCTATTGTACGACATATGTTACACTCACTTAAGATGACGTTTTATCATGTGAATATAAACAATATACAGTGTATGTCTCCTGTTGTTCTCAGAAATATGTCTATTTTTTCATTTTCGTGACAGGCCGCCTCTTGAGGTCCAGTGCCCCCTTTAAAAGCAGATGTCGCGTGATATCAGCGTCGGACCGCAGAGTCCCTTAGAAACAGGGTTGCAGTGGCAGGTTGTGTATACAAGGTGTCCTACTTTGTGCCCAGCAACCCCACTTTGAATGCCGTCTCCCATTGGGTTGCCTTTGCCAACAGCGATCTTTCCCTAACCACAGAAATTGCTCATATTTCAGTGGTTATGTGGGCACCGTAAATGCCATCCTGACAATGGCGGCGCTGCATCGCATAATGCTCAACTGGGTCATACTTGAAGGCCATAACAAACAGTCTATTTTGTTGTTTAGGTTGGAGGGCTTCTGAGTTTGAGTCATCTGATGATCACTTGTTAGTATTTTTAAAGTATAACCTTTCTTTCAAGTTCTGCTTTGTCACGTATCATCTCTTAACAGAAGAAGATTGGATTTTGACTCCAGTTTAGATTTCTATTGTCAGATGAATTCCCTTCTTTCAAAAAAGTAGTTTTCCTTTCAAATTCAAGCTCTAACGACCATAAAACAGATGAGGCGTGTTTGCCATTCCGTAAAAGGGTTTGAAGTTGTTGTGAATAACCAGCCTGGTAGATGGCAGTCGACAATCAGCACCGCTAATGCCAGTCTAATTCTCGGGTGTCTCAGTTTGGTTTCCAGACAAACAGGGCTATTTCCCTGTTTGCGGCATCCAGCGGCACACTTATATAAGTGTCCAACATTGGGGCTTGGTCTAGGAGGAAGTTTCCCTACAGTGCACTTACATAAGCGGCTAACATCGGGGGCCTCAGTACGGGAGAAAGCTACTGAATAGCACAAACAGGAGACGGGAGTTAAAAATTGATGACTTGCTTTTTGTGTTTCGCCTTCCCCCGCTGCGTGAGCAAAGAGATTCAGCTTGTCCTAGTTTCCTGACCTCACCCAGCGGAAAAATCCGAGCCTCTCCTCCACTTCCTCTTTGGGTGTCATGTGTGCCGCTGCTAGCACCCTTCACCGAGATCTATACATTAACGCACATACAGGCTCTTCATAATTTCCTGCCTCGGAAAAAAAGAAAAACACTCTTACGATGTATTCCTGTCATCTTTGCTTCACCGAGCAGTGAGGTTTAATTAATTAGGTGTATAATGGAAAGAAGGTTTCCTCAGGATTAGACCGCAGACGAGAGGCTTTGATCGTACGTCTGTCAGTAAACTAATCCCACCACCTCTATCTATGACCTCACTCCTCCTGTGGGATTCTGGAGTTTGTAGTTTCACTGGGGGAATATTTAGTGTCTGAAGAGTGAGGCTTTTCACCTCTGGGACACGGGGTTTTGCATCACCCAGCGCTGCCAGTTATGGTGTGCGGTGCAATTAGTATGTGTGCATGTGTGCCTGGACTGATTGCTCACCTGTGTGTATCTGTGCGCTCTGTATTCCTTGTTTTTCCTGCGCCGGAGGGGAGTGGAGCAGCAGGTGTTGGCAGTCCTCTGTGTTTTTCATCCTAATGAGTTCCCAGTCCACACACTGTCCTCTAAAGGAAACGTCCATTGTGTCAGTGACAGTCTCATAATGAAACAGCATATTTTACATAAAACACAATCCATCGCCGTTGGTCATCAGTTAGTAGCTGTGTGCAACTGACAACAAGGGAGAAGAGAGGGATGCAAAGTCTTGAGTTTGTTTTGTGAAGTGAATCTGTTCTCAAAACGTGCGTTTGCAGACAATCCTTCCAGATTCACATGCTGAGTTTGGACGCCGCAGCAGAACCACCTGCGCAATGCGACCAAGTTCAGCAGAATAATAAAAAAAAAAATCTTGGCAGGCTGTGACGTCCAGACGTGTGCAGTGGAGGAGTTAAGAGTTTGAAATGAAAGAAATAAACTCCCACACATTGTCTCCGTTCCTGTTAATTTGATAAATATGCAACATGTGAGACAGACAACCTACATTATAAGGATTGTTCTTTGACCATTAACTTGTCTGGCCAAACAGGTCAAATTCAATAGCACTGTAATAATGCTGCCTTTTAAGTAGATGTGTTCCTGAGTATATACAGTGTGGGAGGTTTATACTGTTGTATTTTAGTTGAGACTTTCTAAGGAGAACTTATCAGAGGAGTGGTAATTAAGCTCCGTAGCTTTGTTTTAGGCCGTCATTTCTTCATTGTACTGTTGAATTAGATTGCACTGCATTACAGGGCTTTTCTTACTTTGTCTACCATCTGTCCAGTTGTACGATTAACAGGTTTAAAGATGAAGTAAAGAATTACCTGATGAGTTACAGTAAAGAGTCCACCAGATAGATTTCAGTATTCTTTCAGTACCTTGTGGGCTCTGGCTGCAGTCCTGCTCCAGCCTCAGAGGGGGATTTGCATCTTAGTGTCCCGGAGCAAGGAAGAAAAGGAACTGAAGGTAGGAGAAAGGGCCGAGGCTTTTGGGTTTGGACAGCATACATTTGGATGGATTGTGGAGGCTCTTGGGTGGGGGGGGGATTCTGTCGTCCTCCCTCTAAGTTCAGCAGTTCAATCTTGGTGCAAGATCAGGACACAAGTCCCGGTCACCCCAGGTGTCACATCTCCCTCACCCTGACAGCAGCCAGCACAGCATCTCTTGTCTCTCCTGGGATGTTCCCACCTGACAGAGGTGCTTGTTTGTGTGTGTGTGTGTGTGTATGAGTGTGTGAGTAAATGAGTAATAGTCCGAGCTCTTTTCTCTCCATCAGTACAGAATACCAGCACTGGCTTTTCCTGTTTTGGCCATTTTTCTTGCTTCTTGTCTCCAGCACTGAGCCCCTGTCCCAGCTGAGATCTCTATCGGCCATGATTTATCTGATACGCAATCTCCCTCCATTTCTCTCTTTCTCACTCTTTCCCTCCATCTCTCTACCTGCCCAATGCTCTCTCTCTCCTCTTGCAATCCGATGTCTACAGCACTTTCTGCCCTGCTTTTGGCCATTTACTCTCTTTAACATTTCCCTTCCTTTCTCCCGCTAAGAAGGCTCATCGGCAGTAACTCAGAGCCATTTGAACACCTCGTGGTAAGGACCCCCAAAAAAATAAATTTACATGTCAAAACTAAATCCTTCCTCATGATCTCGCTCCTCCGTGTCATTTTGCATCCCTCGTTCCACCCACTCCCCTTACAGTGATGTTTCTTGGTGTCCTCACCTGACTCTCTCGCTCATTGTATCCAGCCCATACCCCACTCGCTTTTGTTTAGAGGAACAGCTGAAAATGAGGACATGGCGTGCGAGGAGGAAATAAACAACGTGCAGACGGGGGAAATAGAGGTCTAATTTTGAAAGGTGCACTTAGTGCTGGGTACGGATGGGATCAAGACGCGAAGACGATTAATAGATAAGAAGAATGAAGTGCGGATGCGTGAAACAAAACATTGGAAATGTGTGTGTACAGATAGAGAGGAATATTGCTTATTAAATCTGTAAGATGGTAAATAATTCGGTTGATTTGGGGTGATCGCCTCCCCCCTCGTGAACGCGTTCGTTATTGGATTCTTCATCATCTGCATATTTTGTTTGCAGCCATACATATATTTAGCACGACTCCTCCGTATATGCCGCCGCTTTATCCACTCCAGACGGCGTAATAGCTAGCGCTGATCCATCGGTTTAAAAAAAAAAAAGTGGTGCGTGTGTGTGTGTGTCTGTGTGTGTGTGTGCAAACAACAAACCCAACATGCATGTGTGCCTCCCATCATTCCTGCGTGCGTTCTCTCCTCCTTCGATTCTCTCCACTCATTCCCCTCCCACTCTCCCTCACTCTCTCTCTTTCTTTCTCTCGGTGCTCCAACCAGACACAAATACTCGCTCTCTCTCTCACTCTCTCTCTTGCTCTCTCTCTCTCTCTCGCTCTCTCTGTCTCTGCTCTGCCCTATGTATCATAGTCACCGTCTGTGCATTCAAAGGATCCGAGTGTGTCCACCTCTCCCTTTTCGGCTCTATTTCTGCCACTGACTCTTGCTTTGCCCTGCCCAGCACAGAGCTGTGGGTGTGTGCCGTTGGGGCGTTTGGCTGACTTGATCGGAGGAAAAGGAGAAGGGAGAACTGTGCGGGCAGGAAGGATGCGCTCGTTGCTGCAGCTTCTGATTCAATTAGCATGAATTTCACAGCAGAGGCAGCAGTGGCAGTAGCGGCAGCAGCATCGTCAGACTCTCTCAGCAAGCCAGAAGCAGCACCCTGTGTCGGAGCCCCACCGAGAGGACCAGCGACTGCTTCTCCTCTGCTTCCCACACTGGAGAGCGGTGTTTGAAGGGGCAGGGAAAACGGAATCCTATTCTCAAAGGCTGAAGAGCAATCACAAGTGGGACGGAGCTTGGTTACAAGTCTGTGGATCGGAGGATTGTTGAACTGGACGTCAAGCACTTTGATGCTGGTTCAGGGCTTCGGTCATGGCTCAGTTCTTTTAAGGTGTCTTCTTGGTGCGGCTCTTCGTTCTGTGACCCACATTGATTTATTTTGTCAGAAAAAAGGAGAGGGAATTCAGCAGCGCCGCACTTGGAAATAGCCGACCGTTTTGTCCTCCTTCTCGCCAGCCCTTTTTTCTTGCCTGTCCTGTATTCTATTTGTTCATCCCTTGTTTTCCCGCTCTCAGCTGCAAACTCAACCGGTTCGGATCTCCTTCAGGGATTCGAAGCTCTGAAACAGGATTTGGCTACCCCTTCATCTCAGCACCCTCGCCTCTGCTCTTCTTTCATTGCCTCTCCCTTTCCCACCCCAGTTTTACTCCGTTGTATTTTTCTATCCTACTGCTCTCCATTTAAGTTGTCTCCAGAAATCTCCAAAGGGATGCCGGGAGTCTTTTTCTTCGTTACGGAGGCTTGGATTAGGGGTGGAGAAGCCCTCTGAAGATCTCCCCGAGGCGAAGGAAAAACCCTGCCAAACAATTAACTCAAAGAGCTGTACACAAGATATTTTTTAAGGAGCTAAGATGGAGTCATGTATTTGCTAAATCGGTGCTGCTAAGCTGTACGTATTTGTTATAGGGTGACAAGAAACTTGGCTGTTAAAGAAAAGAGGTTAAGTTTTATACAAAGGTTTAATTGATTTAGGGGAGGAGGGGGAGTTGCTTTGGTTCTCAAGGATCCACTCAGAAGCTTTCGGATATCGACACTAGACTGTTGGAGGATTTTTGGGGTCTTTCTTTTCAGGAAGGATTTTGTAATTTTTTGTTTTTTGTTTTCTTTTTTCCTTCAATCATTTTTTTTACTTTCCAGTCATTTTTGGGATTTTCACACCAGGATCTTTTTTTTTTCTTTCTTGGCTTATTTTTTTATTCTGTATTTTCTTTTACATTTTTTTTCCTCCCCAGCCTGGAAAGCAGGGGATCATGGGCCCTGGATTCATTTGAGATGCTCACTTCCTGTTTGTGTCGTATGAGGGGGAGGGGCCTTCTGTTTGTTTCAGGCCCCGCCTCCATGGAGCAGGAGGTGGAAGTGGAAGTGGACGGAGGGTTGCTACTGGTACCCAAGCCAGTGGCGGCATCGCCCGTGGTGTGGGCCAGTCCGGCCTTCCTGTTCAGGCTGGTGCTCTCTCTGGCGCTGCTGGTGTTCCCTTGCCCAGCTGTGGCCGCCAGAGTTTCCTCCTCCCTCAGTACCACCCACCACGTCCACCACTTCCACAACAAGCATGGTACTGTGCCCATTGCCATCAACCGGATGCCCTTTCTTACACGTGGGGGACATGGTAAGATCTCATGTTTCCATTGATCTTTCCCCAAACTACCCTGGAACTGACCAGTTAATGATTGGCCGATGATTTTGCTGAGAGACGTGAAAGTACATGTGCAAGTTTGACTTAGAGGAATGACATGGACTTAAGGGGTCAATGGGAGTTAATTTTCTTCAAGGGGTTGATTTATGGTGGCAATGAGCTCTAAGTTGAGTACATAAGCCCGGGCAATTGGTTCATCCATCTATTGATCTCTGTCATCTCTGGAAAGACTAAGAGGAGCCAGGCCTGGGCAACCAATCTGACTGCCTCAGCTCCCCATAGGCCAGTGTCTTGATTCATGTCCCTGAATTGGCGGATGATGTTTCCAGAAGCTGTTCCCTTCTGGGCTTTTTGCAGCACGTCCCCAGCCAGCTGGGTCTCGCTACTTTTCCTTTCAAGCTCAGCAGCCATCTTGGTTCTACTGATGTATTGAACTGTGGCCAATTTAAATTCATGTAATCACCACCCGTAGTAATTGTTGACGCATGATGGCAGCGACAAAAAGAGAATGGTCCTAACTGGATGTTGAGATGATAAATCTCACGTTGTTTGTCATGGTACGTTGTGTGCTCAGGAAAATCCATTGATAATTGCCTGAACGCTCCCTATTTTGTCCTACTTTCTACAGTATATGTCTTTGGCTCAGTGCTCTGTGGTGCATCAGTTGCTGCGCTGTTCTTAGCCTAAGCTGTCAGGGACAAGGCAGAGTTTCACACTGATGATTCCTTTGATGTTCACCAACCCAAGCTTTTTCCACTGCAATTTCTCTTCTCCCTTTTTCTCTGGATTTATTTCCTTTGCTCCTTTTCAACACCCTCATACATGCATTACTTTGACAGTGGGCATTAATAGCACGTATTGATCCCTCAGCATGTTTATGCTCATGTCGTTCCATTTGCATCCACTTAGTGTTTCGCCAACAAGCCCCACTTCTGTCTGTCTGTCTCTTTTTACCTCCTTCCCTTATCTCTTCTCCCCCGCCTCAGCATACCTATAATCTGTATCAATCAATCGGGTGTCAGATGGGCAGAGGAGCCGCACGTAGCCCTCTGTGGTCGATTGGCTGTGGTGAGCCTCTATAGACATTATCAGCGCACAACCTCTTCCCCGGTGCTCAGTACTGCATTGGATTTATGGCTATCCATATTCGCCTCCCAGCTCACAGCTACATGCGCACAACTCCTCGCAGTCAACGTGTGACTGAGCACACAAATGAGGACTAAACTGTGTCATAGAGGAGATATGAGGGAATTGTGCTCTGCGTGCTTGCCAGTGACAAATTGATGCCCTAACCATTTTATGGCGTTCACTGGGGGGGGGGGGGTCATCTAATCTTTGAATTGATTTGTCTTTTGATATTGAGGTCAACATGTTATTCCATTGTTTCTATTGTTCATCTTTAGATTATCAGGCCAACATATTTATATTGGAAATATTTTGGTCTTGATTGGTGAAGACACCAGGTTGAATCCAGTTTAGGAGCTTGTCTTTCCTTCTTTAGATGCTAACAGTAACACCAGTTAGTAATGGAACGTGATCATATAGACCAAAAAAGCTCCAATTTAAATGCCACTATCTTAGCTACCACATAACAATAATTTAAAAATAACAAATTAATAAGGAGGCCCAAGTACAAACATAAATTTCACTGCCATACAGTGTATGTATAGGAAGCTGTGTGGCCATCTAACTCAGTCCATCATCTTAATATGATATCAAACATGACTTATGTTCACAAACACTATAACGGCAAGCATGACTGCATAAAACACATAAAACACACACACCCAGTGCAATCTTCAGTCTAAATTGTGTTTCAAACACTGTATGTTGTTCCGTGAGACACAATTTAGACAAGATCGGCTTGTTAGCACACTGTCTGCCTCTCATCTGTGTTGTTGTTACTACATGTGGGGAGCCTGAGTCTCACAGTAGTCGGTCAATGGTAGAGTAATCACCATTCCCATCTCTGTTTCCAGTAATTGAAACCAGAGTGTGAATAATTTATTGTTTCAGTTTGATATTTTTCAGTGACAGTGTTCTACCCAGATGTACACTTTTTTTTTTCTCATGTTGTTATTTTTAAGCAAAATCTAAAAGCATATGCTGGGTCACAAGAGAGAAACACTGAGTAACAGCATAAAAACTGTTTTTATTTTCTGAAATGGCAGCTCAAACAAGTGTCCTCTTCTTAATGCTATTTTTTTTATTTTCCTGCCTTCTCTCCCGTCTAGTTTGGATAATTGGATTGCACCTCTCACATCTCGAGTTGCTAAGCTATTTAAATTGACATAATTAACATAAAAATGTTCTCTGGCTCTCTCTGGATTTATGGCTGTCAGAAGATATTGGTCTGAAAGAGAAATTGTCTATTTGCCTTGTGAAAAGGAAAAGCTGCATTTCCATAGTAAACTTAGAGCTCAAGCTCAGACCACGGTGTCAGCCAGCACTGCACGGCCCTGCCTGTCAGTACTCTGTGTTTGTGCTACAAGTTTGACAGTCACCCATGAAGTCCATGTTCAGTGGGAAAGCAGCTAAGCTGAGGCGAGATGAAGCTATTCGGTTGGTTGGTTGTATTTGCTGTTCTTTTTTCCCCTCCCTGGCAGTATGCTGTAGCAGTTACTAATGTACGCCTACACAGGAAACACTGCTGCTTCTCATTTGGTTTGTGTTGTTTTTAGTAACACACTTCCAGCATTTTCATTATCTGCCACAAGACAGCACATGCACATTAGAACGCCGCTCTTGTGTGGGGAGTCAGTTTCAATCGCCATCATAAATACTTCCATTGCAGCCTGGCATATCGAGTCCTTGTCTGAAATACCAGCTCTCCATGTATTGTCAACCAAGTGGCACAGCTTATTACCAGCACTAATACCCCACTCAGTGATAAGAGCCCACTTGCTTCAGAGCCTTTTTGGTAGGCAGTTTCGCAACTGGGTGTCATTGTCACAACACCGTAGTAGAGCCTTTGCCACCATAGAAGCTCATGTACACTACCACCACCTTGGACATGTCTCACATCATCTCAGAAAGCCCCCCAACTGCTTACTGTTTGCTAGAGTTGCCTTTCATCTATTAAGCTGTCACTGTGGCCACGAGCCCACCTCTGGTATATCAGGTCTGTGAGATTCAAAGCTTGGGCCTTATCGGCCACTCTCTTCCCACAGTGTCGTTATTATGCTGCATCTGTCTGGGCGAGCTCCTACAGGGCCGTGCTGCACTCACTCGCTCATACATACCCACTAATCTGTGAACACATACATGCAGCACAGCAGAAAGAATGACTGCAGTCGTTAACAACACTGAAGATGTGTATCGAGGGCCAATTTCATATTCCATATTGACTGAAATGAAAATCTATTGTACTTCAACATTGCATGTATGCTACATGTGATAATTAAATGGGTGATCAGTAACCAGTATCAGTATTCAGATAGTACGAGGGGGCCACAGCCTGGGACCAGCCATTTGCCACTGATTACTGATCTCCGTTGTCACCATCATCCGCCGTGATGGATGAAGAGCTGCGCCATTTAGAAAGACCCCTTCTGTCTGTCCGAGACAGCAACCAATTGCAGCCCTCTATATGTAAAGCAGTTCATTACTGTCTGCTCAGATGCTGCAAAGTCTCTCCCGCATTGTTCTGATTATGGCTAATTGGGGGGTCTTGACCACTGAACTGTGGCATTTCACGGGGCTGCCTCAGCTAGTCTTGCAGTGGCATCTCACTTAGATCCATGGGAAATGTGATGGTTCTTGCTGCAAGGTATGACTGCACTGACATACCCTGTCTTGTCTTGACTCTTAAATGCCTCTGTGAGTCTGTAGCTCATTATACTGTATGGATTTTTTGCATTTAAACTACTTTCTGTATTGCTTCTAACATATGAACCACACATGCATGAATATACTGGCAGTGCAATTCACGGGAGATTGCACTGAGGTGTGAACAGCCTTCATTATTCCAAATATAAACCAATAAGCCTTGCCCAGGGCTTGTTTATATGTGTGATCATCACTCTCTCGCACCAGTGGCATGACCGTGGTTTTGTTGGTGTGTCTGGTTTTGTTCATTGCTCATCTATCAACACATCTGTGTTTGCTAACATACACACGCACACGCCTATGCACACTTTTGACGACTCAGGATTGGAGACGGAGAAAGGAAATGTTTGCCATGCAAGGTAATCCATACCTGAACACCCCACTGCATAGGGCTAAAGGGATTAAAAAGCTCATTTTGATTCAGGCTGTCTTTGATGTTTTAGATGGAGAGCTTCCAAGAGATTTCATTGCTGGGTGGATCACTTTGTCCTTGGCAGTGGACAGGATGTATCCACTTGGGGGTTTCAGGAGTGGGCCTGGTGTATACGTAGGCGTGCATGCATTTGCATATGCCTCCTAATACTCAGAAGTGTGCGTGAACATGATCGAAATGCTCCCAAGGTTGGAATGTCTCCCACGGTGGCTAACGGCTACATTTCAAAAATCATCATCATCATCACCTTCCTTTTGCACCGCACATTGTAATTGGCCACCAAGGAAACCGAGGAAGAAAATGAAGGGCTGAAGGAACGTAGGCAGGAAATGGACGGTTGACCTTGATCACCTCAAACCATAACAAAATTCAAGATTCAGACGAGACCATAATTACAGCAGCTCACACATTACATGGTCCTTCCCTTAGCTTTACTTTGGTTTATGTGTGTGCGTGAATAGCTTTTGCAGATCTATACGTTCAAACTTTGAACCTGACCATCAAAGGAGCACATGTCCATCTTTATCTCTGCAGCAAAGCTCAGTTTACAACAAGACAGCTACTGTGACACCCAGATGATGTTTCTCTGCTGAGGTGCAACGGGACGTTTTTTCACATTTAAACGACGACCGTGAACATAAATGTACTGTAAATAAGTACATGAACTGCACAAAAGTGTAGCAGAGTAATGCAAAGTGTTTGTGCTGTAAAATAACCCGCACGGGGTCAACACTTGACATGGCACCGTGAGTTGATGTTAATTACAGGTTTTCTGTGTTGGATGCATCACTGGTCTCCAGTAATCATGGCAACTCACCTCGAACTGCCCTGAAAATAATTTGCGCTGTATTGTATATTCACACATTTTTGACCTCTCTGTATAAACTCAATTCCCCGTTGTCATCTTGGCATTGATTTTTTTTGTGAGCATATATTTACCATACCCATTATTTCCAGTTTCACAGTTGTTTTTAAAGCACTGTATTTTCTCTCTAATTGTATTTTCCCTGCATCTCTCCAGTTACCTTTAATCTATATTGCGTTTATCCTCTAGACCTCATTGTCCTTGAATGATAACCCTGTGTCTTTCTGCGTTGTCTCTTGTATCGGAGCTGTGATTTCTGTGCGCCCTGGTCCGCTTCCTTCGGGAGAACAGTCTCTGTTTGTAGTCCTCTGTGCGTTGTTGTTGGCTTGGCTTGACCGCGCGTGCATACAGATGAGATCAGCTGCTGCCCACACCCGTCCTCCAGCCCTGTTCTAGGACAAGGAGGGCCACTAGCCCTCTGAGTCCCGAGGTCCAAGCACCGTCTTTGCTGAAAACCGCCCAGTGTGTGGCCCTCTCTTCTCAAGTCCCTTCCTTTTCTTTCACCAATGGCCTATATCAATGGTTACTGTGCTAATGGCAATCTGCTGTGTTTGATAATCACCACTTTATCTCTGGGCTGCAGGAGGAGGTCAGGTGCAATGTGTGTGTGTGTGTTGGTGTTCATCTCTGTGTGCGTGAAGGGATGTTGAGGGGGAGAGCTGTTGAGCGCGCTCCTTTGAGAGTCAAGTCACAACCCTTCTCTTTCAGAGAACACCATTAGTATTCATTATTCTCCCTCCACACCAAGTCCAAGGCGCACAACCACATGCATGGACACGCGCATCGTGATGAGAAAGCGAAAGGACGCCTCAGGTGTTCTGGCCAGTTAAGATAAGCTTGCTGGTTTGACATTTTCTGTCGTGCCCCCACACCCCCACCCTCCCAACCCTTTTTTACACCTGAGCGTTTGTGCCGCTGTGAAAGGAGACATATATAAGCCAAGTGTGCCAGGCTACACTCCTCCAAAAGCTGCCAGGGCCGGAGTGAGTGTGTCATCAACTTCAGTTAGTTCAGAGATTTTTGAGTGGTGAGCCCACCATTGCAGGAGTTAGTTTAACAGCTTTTTTCAATAACTCCTTGGTCTCTTGCTTGGCACTTGGTTTCAGGTCGGTGCATTTTTGACATTCTCTGAAGTGTAATTCAGGAGTGGTTGTATCAAGCAGCCCTCTGCAGCAGTTTGAATCCACATTCCCATTGTCTGATACAACAAATACGCTAAAGCCTGAAAATGTATGCTGCCTAGTTTGTGTGTAGGTATGCTGGGAGAGGAGTGACTTTGGTGGCTGTCTTGCTTTCCTGCATGAGTATCTGTACTCCTCTGACACCTCCAGGCAGGGGCTGAAGTGGGCCCTGGGGGCTTGTCATTTTCTTGGTTTGGCTATAGTTGCCGGCTGCAGAATGGCAGCCTGTATTTGTAGCTGAAGTGTAAGGTCAGCGCACCAATAGGAAACAAGCCTGCTGTTGGAAGAACATTTAGAAGCTGGTAAAGCTGCTACAACACGAGTGGGTGGAAATCATTTCAGCCAGTTCATGAAAGTTGCATCAAGCCCAGGGGAAGATTTGTTTTCCAAATAATAATAATTGGAAATTACTATTTTCATATGCCAGAACTTAATCGGATGAAGCTCAAAAAAAAAAGATATTGCCAAAATAACAATGTAGATAATGAGTTTTATCGAATAAATCACATGCATTGTTTTGACTCAAATATTTTCATTCCGTCTGTGAGAAGATGAGAGCTGTATGTATACACCTGAAAATGAGCAAGTCATTCCTCCATTGGTATTTGAAAGTGTGTCTTTTTCTCCAACATTTGATTTCTTGTGTAAATGAACAACCGTTTGCTCATTTTCCTGAGGGTGTCCTCCTTTCCACATGCCTCTGTTAGTGTGAGATGGAGCACAGTAAAACACCCTTGTTAGGACAAAATAAAGCTCAGAATAGTTTCCCATGCACCAGGACACCAATCACCTCTGCAGCCTCCCTGCATGCAGCTAGCTAGCTCGTGAGCACATCTTCCCTGCCTGTGAAATTGATGTGCCCTGTCTTGTTCTTTCGTGTTTGGGCACCGACACGAAATAAGGTGTCATGCACGACCGCGGGGACCAGATGAACGTATTCCGCCCAACACAGCCATTCATAGCTTTTCTATTAAAAGGCAGGAGCATGTGAAGACAGGAAAGATAGTACTTTGCCTGGCTGAGGTGATGAGGATCCTTCTCCTCCTCAGGTTTGATTAATGCCCCTCCAAAGCAAAGAAAGCCACACAGCAATTCATATGTCTCAAACTAACAGATATTAATGGCAATGGCATTCAAGCTCTTAGTATTTGCAAGTTACCGATTAGTCTCCGCTGTTTTCATTGTTGATGCTGTAAGTCACCTTTGTCACACCCAGAGTAATTGCACAAAACACGGTTGAAGCTGTGCTATTGATACCATGTGTTTGCTGGCTTGAAAAGCTGTATTGACGTGGTACCTTGTTCCCAAGAATTGTAATTTGAAATCACTTTTTTGTCCTTACAAGCTAAATTGCAGCCTTCATCAACAGCAGCAGGTGCTGTTAAATCACAATTTCTCCTGGGCTTGAACAATAAACTGTTTCCTCCTTGTGATTTAGCTGTCTGAAATTTTGTTAAAAGTTGGCATTTAGCTCAAGGGAGGCGGCGTGGTTACTCTGTAGTGTGTGGCGAGGATGTTCTCTCATTCCCGCCCACCGTCCCCTGCCACGGCACATGAAAGCACCGCAGGCACATCAGTGGGAGGGCATCGCGGCGTGGGCAACGCCTTAGCTTTGTAGACGGCAGAGACGAGGGGGCCACATCTTCAGAGGGTGCGGTGATGTAAGCCCGCTTTAATTATTTAGCTATCAGATATTAAAGCGGTGCAACTTGGGTGCCCGCGCCAAGGATTTGAGTCTCCACTGGGAGTGCTCACCATTAATAAACAAAGTGGCTTGTATTATGCATGACTGATGCTTTGAAAAACCGCCACCTCTGCCACTCTACCCAACCCAAAGGAGTTTGAGGAGTCAGGCTGCTGCAGACAAGCAGAAAGGACTGTGATTCACCTGAAGGACAGAATCTCACGGTATTTTTATTTTTAAAATCAATTAAAGCAAAAATCATCTACTCAATTGAATTTGATTCAGTATCTTACTGTCAGTCCTGCTTTAACAATGCTCTTTGTCTCATTTCTCCCCACCTATGGTGAGCACTGTATGGGCTATTAAACATTTATCTATAGAGCTAGCTGTGCTCAGCTGGTCTCCCGCTTCACTCCATCCTGCATTTTATTGTATTGGGAAAAAAAAAAAAAAAACTTTTCACGGCTGTGTTGCCTTCAAATATTTAAATGTAATTTCCCTGACTGAAAGCACTCACAGCAAGCAGGATGTCAACAGGGGTTTTGTTGTCAGCTTTTGTTTATTCCGTCTGGTTGACAGAGGAAGCAACCCATGGGACGGGGCAGTGTACTGGCGACGCTTGTTTTCTGCCCGTGATTTATTTTTACTGCAGTCCTTTGGGATCCCTGATTTCTTGCCTTAATTATTCCTCTTAGCTGCACTGTGTCGTTCTGCAGGTTGAAGTGTACGAGGCAAAATGTGATGTATTGCTTCAGCAGAGATGCTGTGTGAAATAATATGTCAGGACGTGAAAATGAAGGTTTACTGAAGGAGCTTGACAGACAGCAACCTCCCGCTGCGTTAGTGCATACTCCGTATCACATAAATACACATGTACACACATGCACACGCCCACACATTGCTCCACCGGCAGAAAGTAACTTTGCAGAGTTCAAGTGAACTTCAAAGATCTCAGCATCTTCATCCGACACATCTGTGTCAGGGCTCTGATGACTGACAGACATGGCATCCATCACCATCATTCCCCCCTGCCACTACCGCTAATGTGCCCACAACTCATCCCTGCATGCAGCTTCCATATCGGAGAAAGAAGGAGGGGAAGATGAGATATCTGGTGGAAATGAGGAAGAATGGTGGAAAGAGTAGAGATTAATAGAGTAGGGAAGAGGAGAGCTTGCACAGCGGGGAAGGCAAAGGAAGGTTGGAGAGTAAAAGAGAGAGAGAAACTACAGAGAGTGATAGAGTCTCGGTATGGTGTGTGTTTGAAGCCCTAACTCATCTTCTTGCACACAGAGCCTTGACACACTTAAATCTCCTCCCCGGGGCCTTTGGGGGGCTGTAGAGATGAACCAAGGCACTACTGGAGCAGAACCAAAGATAGGCGAACCCCCGCTACTTTCCACTCTGCTCCACTCTACTCTGCGCCGCTGCCATCTTATCCCAACCCATCAGTCATTTCACTGTGGAAATAGGTTATTCAAAAGTGCGCCCAGGTGATGGTCCCATTTGGGGCTAACTGAAGCCACGCGCAGCTTCACAGTTCTGGACCACGGAACCCTAAACCTTTACCTTTCATACCAGGTGTCACTGCTGTCCATGCCACAATTGAAATGTGCATTGACATTTTTCCTTTTCATCACTTACCACTCTATTACACACATGTGATGGGAAAGGCCATGACTAGAAAAAGAGCACCTTGGATGATACAAAAGCATCCACTGTGTAGCCATTTGGAAGATGGATTATTACACCTCTGCGTTGCGTAGAGTTGATTTCCAATAATCAGCCGACTGTAGAAGATCTTATGGTGTGGCTTATAGGGCATTCTCTGCTATCTGATTGTAGGATCTGACATTCAGATTGGGTGCAAACCAGGTGCAGCCCGTTCCCTCTTGGGATGGAGGAACAGTGTAGGTCAATATCTACTCACAGAGAGTCAAGTGAAAGCAATAACTCGAAGTGGCTGTAAACTAGATTGATTGCAGTGGAGAACAGTGCAGGTAGAGCATTCCTAATGGTAGTGGCGCACTGAAGGCCTATCCAGCGTCATCCTGTACTTACAGGGAGAGTGGAGTCTATAATCTGTCTGCAATGATAACTGTAATGTGGGGGCCTTTATCTGCCAAGGGGGAAACCAAGAGGCTTATCTCATGGCCTGTATGTAAGGCAAATCACTCCGTCGCCCATCCTCTACAAGCTTCAGCCTCTCCACCTCCCCCTCTTCTTCTTCTACTTCCACATGCCAGCTAATGTTTCCTCATTGGGCAGATTATTGACCGCCAATGGCAGGGCACGTGGGCGGGCTAAGAGGCTCAGTCTGGCAGAGAGAATTTAAAAATGGATTGTTTCCCCGGAATCTCCCATTTGAAACTACAGCGCTAAGTGTGGCATGTCTTCCTAAAAAGATAAAACAGAGAGAAACATGACATTTCATCTGCTTATTTGTTTATGCCGGAGGACTAAATGGCCCCTTAGCCACATAAATTGAAACTGGCATTGAACACTTTTACTAAATACTTAGAATTCACACTGAATCTGGCTCTCCAAAGTAATTAAGGCTCCTTGAAATATTTTCAATTAAACTTGTGTATCTTGTGTCCTGAAACCTTGGAGCGCTCCTCAGTTAGTGCAGAGCTATCTTACTGCATATTCATCAGTCAGGATAATAGCTGCCCAGTTGAGAAGCAGTGCTGCCCATTTCAGCATGAATAGAGGGCTAGATTTACCCACAAACTGGGTTAGATTACAACTAACTGTCATCATGAAACTAAATCCTACAGGGACTAAGTATTATTGCACTCTTAGTGGGCCTTGCATTGGTTAGGCTGTATTTTTAGCCCCGCTGGCTCCTGTAATGATCAGATTACAGGCCCGCTTGCTCTATAGTTACCAAAACAAACACCCCGGCATCGTGTCGAAGACAAACATATCGCAACAAGATTAATTTGGAGGAGCAGCAAAAGTCGTTTGGCATTTGAGAAATGAAAGCGATGAGATGCCGGTAGCCAGACATATCTAGCTCAGGGTAGATGGATGGTTGGCATGGAGCTAATTAAGGCTACATCCTGGCACCGTCGAACAAACGGCCTCCACCTGGACACGATTGCTCAGAAGCCATTGAACGTGCTTGACCTTCTGCCGTCCACTTGTCTCCGTGTCTGCATTTGAAGCATTGCCTACAGAGGAGCTTTGATCTTTTTGCCAATGATTTAGCGTTTTTCTTTTTTTTTTAAAAAAAACTCCTTTTACCCCCAGCGCTACGTAGCTCAGCGCTACTCCTGCTCTCGGTTAACATTTTTGTCGTTTAATTTCCACATTCTTTCTTGTCCATTACTCCGGTCTGGATAAAGAGAGCGTGTTTGCAGCGACTGGCCTGAGTGATGTATGGCCATCTCATGTGCTTGACTTCATGCAGAGGCGGAGTTCCCAGCACTGCACTTGACTTGAATCATCTCCCCTGTTGAGAGAGAGTGCGCTCCCTTCCTGTCAGTCATCCGTCTTTGCTTTGTCAGTTTCCTCCCTCCATTCAGAGCCTCCATCCTCTTTTCTGGACCGGCTCCGTGCTCTCTAATACAGTGCAGAGAACATATAGCTCTCCAGGTATTGATTGTATTTCACTCACAGGTAGAGGCTATTGTCCATAAGTTGTACTTTGGGGATCAAAAGGTCAGAACTATTGAAAAGTAATAAACAAGATTGATGGTGGGCTCTGGTAGAGGCCTTTAAGTGGCACATAATGGATGCACTGTTGTAAAACCCTCAACAGGAACATTAAAACTATTTGCTGAACTGAATATTTAATTTCTTTTCTTTCAAGGCTCTTTCTTCCTGCCCCCCACCTCAACATCTCACTGTATTATTTTTGGAAACAACTGCACACATGCGGAAGTTGTGGGATCCCACTCCTATTTTTACTCGGAGATGTCAGTGATTCAGAACGGAGGAAAGCACGCAGATGATTCACAAGTTGTGATGCGGGGAGACTGTAAATGCACTGTAGTCTGTCAATCTCATGTGACTCATTCCATTTGCGCAAATGTAGCTGTTGCTGCGTCGTGCATAAAAAACACTCACTAATCGTGTCCTTTCCCACAAACAGCTTTGGAAATGCAATTAAATGTGAGTGGTGTTCTGTTAAAACTTGAAACACTGTGTTTATCTCATCTAGAAATCACATACCTTTTTAATCAAGTCCTTGTCTCACCCAGGATCCACCAGTCAAATAAATTACATGGCGTGAATTTAACCATACGGACATTGCAACACCACCATGGCATGCTGGGTAAAATAATGATGGCCCCGATGTGCCGTTTGCATCTTCAGGCTGCTTTGTGGCCGTACAGTAATGATGGACTGGTCTTGTTGGTCGGTTCATGTCATAATCAGAGTACCGGCCATGTGAGTCAATTTGTGTTGATGGCAAAGGTAGCAATATGCGCTATGGGTACACTGTTGCCGTGTGCGTGTCACACAAGGCCAGATAGATGGAAGGACAGGAACCGGCAGAGGGGGAGAGGATTGATGAATGCAGGCACAGTGGGCGAGCAGGTGAGAGATGGAGAGCGTTATTTTTCTCCCTCTCTCTTTTCTCTCAGTGCCGGGAGGTGACCTCTAGCTCAGCGATATGAAGAGAATGTCACGCAACATTACCCCTCCCTTCGCCCCAGACGCAGATGAAGTTTTATTTTTTGTGCCATGCTGTAGAGAGAAAACAATTCTTTCCCTCCTTGATTAATGTCTGGTATGTGGGCAGGCAGTACACGAGAAGGCAGTAAAGAAAGGATTGGTCTCCTTTTATAAATTCTTTCTCTCAGATCTGCCACATGTATTAATCAGACTGTTGACAGGCTCAGTGGAGGACCAGAGTGTCCAGGGCTTCTTCCCTCAGGATGCCACCTCTGATCCTTTCTCATTGGTCAGCCAACCTCCCTCCTGAAGGGACGGCTGCTTCACACTCAGACATTTCCAGCCGTTTCATAGGAAAATGGGATCCCAGTGGAAAATGTGCTTTTTATATATATGAAACTGGACTAGGGTCAGGAGGCAGCAGCCACATCATGAATACTTATGTGCAATTGTCCAATAAGTCACCAAGGCATACATATGATGCTGTTTTCCCCCCACTGCATCCACACTGTTGGGACAAGAGGCAGTGACAGCAAATGTGACCGTGGAGCTGCAATGCAAAATCTGTCAAGATGGCACCAAAGGACGTATGGAAGTGTACAGATATGACACTCCTCCAGACAGTGCACAGATGACATTTCAGTGTCATTGATTCCCTGGCAGACAGATCTCCTGATAGGCGGAGCAGCTTGCATCAACGAGCGCCTCGCCGTGTGGTTAATTACCAAGTAAAGTGAACCTCCCCTTAAGCTCAACCACCACTTCCTTTCTGTAATTACCTGTCAGACCTGACCACCAGATAACAATGCCGGCTTTCCATTTCACACTAGACGTCCTTACCCTCAACACCATTCAGTCATTCAGTCTGCCCGGCAACCCATTGCTTTATGCGGCTTATACAGGGAGGGAGTGACCCTCGTCTTCTAAATTACACATTCAAGCTTTTCAAGCGGCAACTGGGCATGGTGTGTAATGGTAGCAAATGTCAGACTTGACAAAGGGTTCCTTCAGTGGGGAGCTGTCAGAAGCTTGTCAAGTCTGACATGTGAAAGGCGAGGTGACATGTGGTTGGACAGTGGGTGGTGGGGCCGACTCTCTGGCCGGACAGGGACCTGGTGTTTGTTATATTAACAGTTCCTTAGCCTGTGCCTGTGGGATGCTCCAAGGTAAATAACAGCACAGGGCAGGGATGCATGTTGAGTCCTCCGCAGAAAGCTCCATGGAGTAAAGTGTATTTGCATTGCGGAAGAAGCTGGGAGGTGATGAAAAGCAAGTAGTTGCAGTGCGTGGGTTAGTGCGCATCTGTGTCTGCGCGCATGTTAGTGAATTTGTGAAATGAAATCTGTTGCCAAGCTCATTAGAGAGTCATGCAACACATATTACATTGTTTGCGTTTAGAAATGCTCTGCTCGGTGTCATCTCAATACCTTTTGATGAGTGGAAACTGACAGAAGGTTCTTCACACTGCACAGAGTAGGAGGTATAATGCACGTCCGTGTGTGTGTGTGTGTGTGTGTGCGTGCACGTGCGTAGGCAGACTTTGTGTGTGCGTGTGCGTGCACGTGCGTAGGCAGACTTTGTGTGTGTGTGTGTTTGTGGGTGGGTGGTAGAGGAGCTGGCATGCAGGCATCTGGAAAGGTGACTTTCACTCCAAACAAACAGTTGAAGCTGAGGTTTGATTGGCAGGAGAATATCCACCGCACTCTGTCTGCGTCTCATTGGTATTTGATTACAAATTAAGCTCCGCACGCTTGAAGTGAACAGATACCTTGTTACAGGTGTGGCAAGAGATAACTGATAATCTTTTCCTCATATTTACTCAAGACTCAAGGACATCTTACACAATGAAGAAGCAATATGACAAGGGATTATTGTCTGAGCGAATCACTTTGCTCTGAGTGCTTCTCTTTTCTGATCAAATGACCAAATTCATCCATAGAAATCGTCATTGTTTGATTTACCAAGCACTACATTTAAAAAGTGTTTATGCACAGAGCATTGGTGTTTATTGTGCAGAGTTGGATTAATTAACAATGCTATTAAGTTGCATTACGGAACATATTTTTGGTGCTGGGCTATCACCAGGCATTTAGAATTTGACCATTTTGCTAAGTAGGTGAAATGAGTTCTACCTGTATCAGCTGCAACCGTAGAAATGCCTACACATGAATGCATCGCCAACCATTTTCAAGTGATTCTGTCTGAATTGCTCCGAAATGGGCCATTCTGCATAATGAGTACTTTTACTTTGGTACTTTGATGCTAGATTTGAATGACTTTTACTCAAAAACTCAGCTTAACTAAACAATTTAGCAGTAGCGGTGTTGTTGACTGACTTGTGCATTATATTGCATAGGTCACAGACAGTAGTGAGGCGAGGATAGATCAGCACCTGACCAAGAGAACAGTCTTTTGTGTGAAGCCAGTTTTTGGTGCAGCACCAAAACTCCACCTTTTGGGTTCCTTGGACTTACATACTTTATCTAACAGAATATTTGGTGGCTGCAGGCAATTAGTATTGTCACATAAGACATTCAGACACTGTCCGTGTATCAGGAAGTGGTTGATGACATTCCGGTGGTATATCTAGCAGAGGTGTGCTGGCATGGCCTGTTCCTGTTACATGACACGGGGAGCTTTTCATCCCCGCCGCCAGCCCACGGGTGGCTGCCAGCGTGACAGAATCTGAAGCCAGTGGCACCTCGACTGGACACCTCTGTCAAAGCTCTCTGGAAAATAGCCACCGTCTGAACAAAATAACAGAATGTACTAGAAAAGGAGCCGAGCGCATGTGCAGTTCCCTGCTCAAGTCACAGCTCTTAATCAATTCGTGGGGCCAAATAAAATCCACAGAGGCTTTGTGTTGCGTTAAGCAATCAATGGTAAAGAAAAGAAGGCATGTGGGAATTCTGAAGAAGAAGTGGAAATGGTTTCTTCTTAACCTCCTCTTTAGAAACTACAGTGCGGTGTTATCCGCAGTGAGATGCTGCATCTCACCTTGCAGAGCGCTCCTCGGCCATGTCACGCCAACACCTGAAAGAGCAGGGTGTGAGTTTAATTCTCCATCTTCAGTATGTAAGGAGGAGCACAAGAATGCATCTCGGAATGCATAATGACTGCACCATCACCGCCCCTGCTGGTGATCTGCATCATAAGAGTTATCTCAGAGGCTCCAATTAAAAACTTTCCCTGATTCAGTAACATTGTTGTGTTCTGAAAACACCACACGGCTAACTCTCTCGCTCTCCTCACCCCCGGTGATCTTTTCCGTCTTTGACTAGAAGACGCTGAAGATGTTCATGTTCCGTACTCCATTTCATTATGAAAATGATTTGGGAAGTAGCAGAGGATTGATGAGAGGACGTGAAGGGATGTGATGTTTAGAAAGAGCAGTGCGTTTTGCAGCTCTAGGAGGTTCAGAATCAATGCAAAATGAATGACACTGTGATAAAAATAGAATCAGGGACAATTCAAATAGTTTTTCTTAAACCGGAGACTCCAGGCCAAAACACAGCAAATGAGTGAGTCTGCCTTCCTCTCAGCAGAGCAGTGGCTGCTGTTTTGGACAGGGGTTCTCAAAGTGCAGCACGTGGGCCAATGCGAGTCCCCAGAACATGACATTAAATGCTTCATGCATTATATATTAATCATTCTATTTCGGCACTTATTATAAACCACTCGGCTACTGCATTAAACTGAGTCCCACTAACAAGCGTCTGTCAGGTAAGGAATGACAACTTGTGGCAACTGGTTGCATGGCAACTAGTGGCACCTCATGGGCTTCACGGAAATTACATTCACTGCTATATCTTTATCACAGTGGACAGCTGAGCGGTTTAATGTGCAACTGAGACGGAAAAGCCATCGCAGACAAAAGACGCTACGATTGAGCAGAAAAGGACGTTTCAGGAATAACTGACATCACTGGACCTCGTGGGACGGATGCGGTGATCCGTCTTGTCCGCAAACAGCTGAATTGAGTCCTCAAGGTTAAACATCATGAGGAGGCCAACCAAAACTCCTGCCATGAGTTCATGGGTTTTTGTGTGCAGCCTCAAATCATGTGCTGGCTCCCAAGATAGGTACCTGTCCATCTTTGACAGACCCTGATTTGGGATGTACAGTACCGTTTTTCATATTTCAATTGTTCAGCTTTTCTAGAAATACACAGAATATTATTTGTCCAGTAGGAAAAATGATACGCACGTCCCTTATTCACATTTTGATAAAGGATAAATGGATAGATTCAGCTTTATGTAACAGTCTTTGTCCCTGAAACTTACGCTTCACGGCTGAAGTCACTGTACACAACCTTGAGTCACACTGTTGCCCCCACTCCCCATAAAAGGGTCCTCTCCAATATACAGTATTCTCTTGATGCTTTCAGGCTGACTGCTGTCTTTATTGATCCCTTTCCCCTTCTGACTCTCTCTGCTCCCTTTACTCCCCTCCCAGCCAGTTCTACAGTGTTTCCCCATCAGTGATGTGGAGCTGGGAGGCTTTCGGGGCTGTGGCTGGAGCAGCTGTCAGCGGCGCAGCGGACACTCTTAATTGGCTCCCTTGGGGCGGTCCCCTTGGTGGAGCAGAGCAGGGCAGTAACTGTGGAGGCATGCCGAAGAGAACCAGGGCTTGCGCAGGCCTAGTTTAAAACCCACTGAACAAGCCCCTGGGCTGCACTACTGCGCTTTATAATTCAGTTGACAATCGAGGGAAGAAAACAACTTTATCCATCATAGAGGGTAGGCAGTGTCTTTGGAAATGGATGGTGTTCAAAGCTATGCTAGTTGTATTAAGAAGCAGTTTGTGTTACCATCATAATAACGCCATAATATGATTAATCATGGCGGATTTTAAATTGTACTTTACGTTGAAGTAAATGAGACGATTTACACTGATACCCTGACCTGCGCAAAGTAACATCAGTCAGACATGCTCACAACAAAAGGTGTATCAGAGATGTTGTCTGTCGGGAGCAGCGAGCCGTGGCTGTCATGCTTATTTCTTGAGCAGCTCCTAATATATCTGCTATTTCATAAATGTCCTCCCCCGGGATGCACACGCTGTTTAAAACAGTCATATCTTGTATATCCTTTCCCCGTCTTAAATCTGTGTCGTACCAAAGATCAGATCTATTCTATATCAGATGTACCAAGCCACTCTAATAGGACTCTCCCAGCTCCCAATTTCCATAGTCATTGTAGAAATCGCTATATCTGAGCATCCCTTCCTGGTGTTCTGCTCTCCTCAGTCTTTGCATTTCCATTTGTCTCAATTTTCTCTGTCTCAAATCATCTTTTACCTCAATGTACCTGCGTCTATCTATGGCTTTTTCTCCTTTTTGTCTATCTCGCTGGCTTTGTGCAGCTCAGCGCCAGGGCAGAAGGATGAGTCGGTGAATCAGACATCTGCTTCCCCCTCTCCCACTGTCTCATTTTTATTCCTCTGCTCCGCCATCCGGCATCCACCCCTTCATGCCACATGCCCCTGATATGCTTAGATCCCCCCCCCCCCCCCATACCTTCCCCTCCTTCCTCCCCTCCCTCATTTTTCTTTATCCTTCTGGTTTCCTTTCTACCGCCATCTCTTACTAGACAGCCCTCCTTTCATCCATTCTCCTTGTGTTTCTCTCTGTCTCTGCCTGCTGAAAGTTAGCTTTTATCTTTATTTTCTGAGGTCCCCTCATTACAGCTAATGCAATTCGAGGCACTTTTGGTTTTTGTTTCTTTTTTTCTGCTCTGCCTCTCACCCCCAGTCCAGCACAAGGCCCCAGTTGCTTGGCATTACGGAACTCCAAACAAATAAAAGTGATTCTGTTTCTCCTGCTATTAATTGAGACGCGAGTTGACAGAGGGATAGATAGATGAGAGGATGGAAGAAGAGCAGGCTCAAAATCAAGGAGGTTTGAAGGGATAACGGTATCAAAGAGAGCATTGCCAGCCAATCTCACTAATGGCTGTGTCTCAGCATAACTCAAGATTTCCTTTTTTGGCAGGCAGCGGTGTTTTTTAGGATTTGCCTGGCCGGAGCCCAGCTATAGCGTGGAGTCTCAGGCTCTGCGTTTGCAGCCACTAGGCTACACAAGCCACGCTCTTTTTCCAAATGGACCTCACATGTTCATCCTAATGTCGACTTGACAGTTGATTTTAGCTGCGATACCAAAGCGTCAGTGTGATACGCGGAAGCGCCAGAGCTGATATCAGTCACAGGAGCATCACCTAAACAGCAGCTTAGAGCCATTCCAACAATATGACGGAGCGTGCTAATGATTAGCTAATGATTAACATCTATTCATTGGTCTATTAAATGGTACCCAATTAGTGTTGAGTAGCACGGAAGAAGCAACTTTTGCGGCTGTGATATTTTCATAGCCTCCTGGTTCCCTGGCATTTTTCAGCTGATTTGATGTTAATTAAAGGGGGGGGGTGGGGGGAGGTGATTGACCTTTTAGCTCAATTTGTTTCCTAGCCGCCTCTGGATCGGGCGTGTATTTCCCTCTTTTCCCGGTGAGTAACCGAGCGAGGAGAGAGGGCTGCACCCTCGGGTATCCTGCAGTCTGAATTATACAGGCACTGGGCCCGGCTGTTTGTACGTGTATTGTGCAAACACACACACACACACACACACACACACACACACACACGCTCGCGCACACACTCATAGCGCGGCAACAGAATTATGCATCCGTGTCTGTTCTTGTTAGCAAGCAGTGCACACACAGCAGGTGCGCACCTGCTCTGACGCACCTGCATTTAAAAACACAACAACACGTAGCCGCTGTGGCAGCAACACAAACACAGAGCGGTGTGTGCATGCGCTACACTGGTTTTAATATGTGACCGAAAGAGAGCTTATTGTTTAAACAATGGCAGACATCATTTTTAAAGTTGCATGAATTTCACTTGAGTTGTCAGGGACAATGCCTCACTTGAAACTCTGGCTCTTGGCTATACTCGCCAACAAAACCAGCATTTTGGCACAGCACCCAACACTCACATTACTTTGTAGCCATGAATATAACAGCTGGCCATACGTGGAGTTATTTTAAAATGTTCAGTAATTCAGTTTTTAAGGTTAGCAAGGTTACAGAACTTTTGACGCAACAGCACTTTGACACCATGTGCGCAGATCCGTCTTTTTTTCTCCAGCAGTCACAGATGTCAGAGCAAGCTGTGTGAAACTCGACTCACCATATGGTGAAATTCACTTTCAATATTCAATCGGAAAAAGAGGTTGCGCTTCACGAGTTCACAGTGGAGTGCTAAATCCAAAATCCAGTAGGCATGATCCAAAAAAAACAACATGAAATGTCAAATTTCATGTCAAATTTCCAAGTCAAGTAGGACAAAATGCTCTCGTTTGAATTGTTAATTAGCTCACATCACAACAAAAAACACAAAGACAGTTCAGTAAAAAGACTTCCTCAAAGTGGTTACCACTCACAACTTTAGTTCAGTGATAAACACAAGGCCAGGGTAAGTATACCACTGGCATTTGGACTCAGTTACTTTAGCTGTGGCTCTAGAGGACCAATCACTGTTTCTCATTTGATTTTGAGACCAAGAAGACTAAGAATCCCAACTAAAAGCATTTTAAGCTATAGTCTGGACTTCATGGGAATGAGTGTGTATGACCGAACAGTTCTCTCACTCACTCATAATCCACATTCCTTCACTGCCTTGTTGGTAGACATCACCAAGATCTCTTAAGTTTTTTTGTTTAGTTCATTTTAGCTCTGCTTGAAGCAGTGCCTTCAACTACTGGGTCAGCTGTTCATTATCTGTACATAAGCTTATCAACTAGAGCTGCAAGCTGAGCCACGTTATGTTAAGGATGGTTTATGAGCTGTAACACTTTACTGGTCCTTGATGAAACACAGTTTTGTATGACATGGCTATATGGAGGAGTAACTGGATTTCGAAAAATGTGAGGAGGTGAAAACAGACAAAGGAAGCAGTGGAATGATGGGAGCTCTCAGACCAAGGCCAGTACAGCCAGTTAGGGGGTTAGTTAGGCAGCTTACAGGGGTCTCCCACTGACTCAAATGAAGAGCGATGGCGGGTGTAGACTGACAGGCACAGTGACCACTGAGACTGATGAAAGGTGCCATTGGGAGACAGATGAGGGTGTGATGGGAAGGGACACATCAGATGGAATGGTGGACGAAAAGGTCAAAGTTTGGGGCCCAGCATGAAAGGGAATTCGTACTCTGTGTGTTGTGATCAGAGGAATGAAAGCAGCTTTGAAGTGGAGCCTCGTGGACAGAGGGCTTTTCAACTGAGATGTCGACATGGTGCTTAGTAGACGCCTGGAGAACTGGAAAACCTTCCTGCTGAAGCCTAAGAAAACACACTGCTCATTCGTCTCAGGCATCTTTCTGATATTGGTTAGAAGAGGAAGTGAATTTATTGTATTGTTTTGTCATATATGGTGCAAAGGTTTATGATCATTTAATGACTTTTTGCCTTTATCACTGGCAGTAAAAATGGCAGGAATACGACAAGAGGGTAACTTGTGATCCTGGCCGAAACTGACACATGGTGGTTACTGCCTCATGAGTCATTTCAAGTTGATTAGGAACTCCTCGTTAAAAGCACCCAGATGAGTCCTATTGTTGCCTCTTGAAATACTACTGAATTCAGTTTCTATGCCATGATAGGACTTAAGTTGTTGATTCTATTCCTGTGTATGATCTGTTGCACTGGATTTACATGCACATTATAAATTTAATACAATGGGGGCGCCCATAAGTTCCATGTGAAGTCTTTTTCCAGATGTGGCTTTATGAATAAACTGTGATCGAGCGAGAAAATGTCCCCACTTATTAAAAAGACATAAGCAAGAGAGATGGCGCATGTTGTGATTTTCCCTGATAGGACTGTTCCCTAGAGACCATCCCGGGTTTCAGAGAAGAGCATACATTATCCTGACTTTATAGCCCACCTGAAACACAGTGGCAGAGAGGAAGAAGACAGGAGCCGAAGCAGAGGGGAATCTGGCATCTTTACAGTGTAACTGAGGGACGATGGAGAAATTAACCAACTGGATGAATGGGAGTCGACAATGGAAGTGAGTAGGCGCAGGCAGTAACCTTGAGGTTAGAGAAGCTCGGTTGTGTCAGAGAAGGAAGAATACCAATGTTATCTCTCAAGGGAGAGGCAGCCAAGGCACATAAACAACTGTTTCAGTGCATCTGTGCAGTGACCAACATTAGCAGACTCTGATCTTTCTGGGCAACTCCCAGTAGAACTGTATGAATGTCAGAGTATTGCTGTAAAAGAGCATGCATGCTCAGTTGACTGTCCCTGCATAAATAAATGTCTAACAAGACTAAAGGTCTGCAGCCGTGCTAACAGCCCCTGAGAGGCTGTGTGGTTAATTATACCCAACACTATGCAAAGGTTTCGCCAAATGCCGCCATTACTGGAGACTCACCAGTAATACGGCAAGATGCGTGAACTTTGCCCCGAGGATACAAGAGAATTCCAATCTTTGTAATTCATCTCAACCGGAATGAGACTGTGTTCAGCAAACGTTGTGGCAGTCTGCCACTGACGTGACATTATGTGAACCGGAGTGGAATCAGCAGAAAGATTGTATAGAGTTCAAAGCCGAAGCTCAGCATGAAGCATGCCAGATCTGCTTTGAAAGTTCCCCCCCGTAAAAAACAATGTCACGATGCTTGAGTTTGAGCACGGGCCAGGAAGTCAGTGAAAATATTTGGATTCATCCTCTAGAGACCATGAATATCCACCATGGAGTAAGTACTAGGTCAATGGTAAAATCGGGCTGTATCGCAGAGGTAACAATAGGTTGAGGGGACACCTGAATTAAAGGGTATCATCAGGACCATGACTGTCATGTATACATGAATACATGACAGTCTAACCAGTAGTGGTCAATATGTCGTGCTCTGTACCACAGTTTTGGACATCAGGAGGAATACACGACATGGTGTGTGTGTGTGTGTGTGTGTGTGTGTGTGTGTGTGTTCAAGAACCCAGTGCAGAGGGGGAAACAGATTGGGTTAAAAACGCTCCCTCCTCTTTCCTCCCATGTCACATTAATGAATTCCGGGCGTATAATGACGTTATCTGCCCCCGCACGCTCATATGCAAATCCACCTTGGGAAAGTCGACTCTCATCGCAACACATGTTCACTCACCTGAAGCACAAAAGCTGTTGCACGTCGGCCCAAGAGAGCAAGATGGATCATCTCAGTCAAGACCTCAGACGTTTCTATTCATGCCACCTCTCTCTATAGAAGCTAATGGATTTTCCCTGCAGCACATCTTTATTGTCTAATGCACAATAATGTCTCGGATGTTTTATGAGCTCGACCTAGCAAGCAGACAGAGAAGAAAGTAACGCCAAGGCTGATCGATGGCTAGGTAGTTGATGGATATAACCATATGGAACAGGAAGGTTGATGGGGGAGATGGGGAAAACACCGAGTTGTGGTTCAGAAAGCTACATTAGATGCCTAATGCTGTTCTGCAGAGAGACATCTGGGCTTAATGCACAGGACAAGGATCTTTGCGTGCTATCCATGCTGCATTATAAATACATATATGTGGGAATGGCTTGCATAATTGGATATATTTGGACAGAAATGGGCCCAAGGGTTGTAGTAAAATCCGACGTGGTTATTCATAGACTCAGCATATTTCTTTTCGGCTTCATGTTTGACTGTATGTTTCCACTCAAATGCTGATCGGAGAGTCTTCTCCTCTCTCATTAGCGCTGTCCAGAGTTTTAACTTAGCAATGTTAAGATGATACTTTTGCTGGTATCTGTGTAAAACAGGCCAGAGGTTGTGTCTGAAGACGACACAGAAACTGTGTAATGATGATGCACGTAAAGCATTTAAAATCGTCCGCAATCACAAATTTATCTTTGTACAACTTCAGATGCATTGCACTCTAATACAATGCGTGTCCTTGTGTATATGCACGTGGCTTGGAGTCACTTTGTAGGGAAAAAGATGTAAGTTCAGCAGTGCATAGCATGAAGGGATGGTTCAGCGCTCCTGAGGGAGTGGATCTGTACCTGTCTCTTTTATGCCTGCAATGCCTGGCTGCACTAAGCACCCATCTGTAGGAACACATGGGGTGAGGCAGAGATGGGCGACTGCTGAATAGAGGATTGATAACAGTTTGATGTTGCAGAGCAGAACCCGCACAGCCAGAATTGCATGTTCCGTACAGGGGAACAGACAAATCCACACACTTAACTTATCTTTATGCAATTAAGCACACAAATAGTCGTCCAGTGGAAGTCGAACAGCAGGTCGCCTCCCGTCCGAAGGTTTACATTCACACCTTGGAGCTGCTCAGGACAAACACCCTTCTGTTTCAGGACACTGCACATCTCCTTGGAGCACTCTCAGCAAATACTTGCGAGGTTTGGTGAATTCGAACATTTACAGTCAGCTTAGTGCTACCTCCTAATTCCTCAATCCCGAGTGTGTTTTGGGCAAATCCTGAACCAGCTTGGGTTGGCAATACAATCCCGGACAGTACTGCAGCTCCTGTGAATATTTTTACAGTTTCTTACCCGTCAGTGCTCCTTTTGGACTTCACACAGGGGAAAAAAGAAAAACCAAAGTGTCTTCCAGTTGCAGATGTCATTTTTAAAGGATATTATCTCAATTTCCTGCAAACATAGAGTCTTATTTCCGCACCCGTAGTGGTATTCACTAGAAAATGACACCACCTGAGGAAATGGTGTGAGAACTAGCAGCAAAGCGCTTGCCTTGATTATTCCTTTATTCTCTAACAGACAAAGAAAAGCTCCTCTGCAGCCATTTTGAAATCTTAAAAGATGAAAACATGGTGGGGAATATTCCACAGCTCTGCACAGACAACGGTGACCTTCCGCTGTGGATGGATCAAGGCAAAAGCCTCGCCTGCAGATAAAGAGTTACTCGGCGCGCTAACAGCTGACGTTCCACCGCTGCGTTGGATAGCAGACTTTAGATGATAGCGTGATTATTAAACCAAGTTCAGGTTCTCTCTCAGCCTCCCAGCTCCACTGACTTGGCTCTCTCTTTCTTTCTGAAGCCCCCATCAGGGCGTCTGCAGCCTTCAAAGTCACTGGTCTTTAGCCAGCCAATCCTCTTAGCACCAGGAAGAGGATCTCCCTTTGACACAATGCTGACGTACGCAGCATGAGACCTGTCAGATGTGTGTGAGGTAGAAGTGTGTGTGTGTGTCTCTAAGAAGCCAGGATTCTTTTTTTACACAGTGGGTACGTGGGTTTCAAAGGGAAGGCCACTCAGAAGTCAGACCACCTTTGTACCTTTCCACTTTAATTAATATTCTACCAACCACTCTTATCTATACAAACAGCCATATAGTGCTTGCTGATTATATTCGTGCATTTGGCAGGCCACACGGGCGGGTATGTCTCTTTCAGCCGGCACCGGTAATCTCATCGCCACTCTCTCGCCAGCATTTCAGTGACGCTGTTAACTCCTGATAATGACCACGAGTCAGCGGGGGTTTTTTTTGTTTTGTTTTTATATTTACGCCCCGGATGGTCAACGCTCGACAATCAGTCTCTTGACATTTGACTGCCAAAATGTTATTTTTCCAACGTGCGGGTTGCGTTTGACCTCAAATGTGAGGATCCGTTCGCGGGTGGATCTTTGTCTGAGCGCGCCTGACGGCTTAAAGTGCCAGATTTTATAATTTAATAACAGCAATTATCACTTTGGGGGGAAAAAGAATAGACTGTTTATCGGTCTCAGGATAGCTTGAACAGGACCTGCTGTGTTTGTGCTGCCGCTATCTCTGTGCTGCATGCTGACATATTGGGGGGGGGGGGGGTGAGGTGAGTTGTGCCTGCGTGTGTATGTGTTAGACAGAAAGATGTTTTGCTGTCTATCCTTCAATACCATCATTGCTGATTATTTGGCTCACTCCCCTCAATCTATTGCCTTTTAGGCTTCGGTGAAAGGAGGAGAGATGAGTAGAAGCACCAAAATGATACAGATACAGATGCTGCAAGAAAGACAGACAAAGAGAAAATGGAAAACACGAAGAAGAGGACTCAATCTGTCGTCAGTGAGGGGCACTTTCAAGGGAATGGGTGAAAAAAAAAGAATTCAGCGGTGGAGAGGAAGTCTTCTTTGCAGTAATATTCTCCTGTATAATGTTTAAATAAAAGTACCATGGCCTCAGTCTGGCTAGATAGATTCAGGAATGAGTCTCTGAGGGAATGCTAAGGAGCCGGGGAAAGAATGAGAAAGAATGAATGAATGATTCACTCAGGAAGGACGTTCCTTACAATGGGATCCATTTTGCCATCACCTGTTATTTCAGAAACAGTTTGGCAAATCAAATTCCAGCCATGGGGGGGGGGGTTCCTAAAGTACATGGATAAAGGTGGTGGAGCACGCGTAAGAAAAGAGCACTTTCGCCTAATGCGACATGCCGCCTAGCCCGACGAACGCATTTCACACGTCTCAGCAACTCACATTAGACCTGCATATTTCATAAGTGTAATGTTTATTTCATCACATCTATCTCCAGCCCCGGCTTCACATTGACTCGATCCGGCCCTCCTCAGCCGCTGCACGGCCTCGGTTTCTTCCCAGCGTCTTTTTTTTTTTTTATAGCCATCCCTGCTTTCTATTTTTTGCTTTCATTTACCACCATTACCTCTCTTCCGCTGTAGGCCACACTGGAAAAATCATGTCACGCAATGCTTCTTCTTCTTCTTCTTCTTCTTTTGATGTCTCTGCTGCCTCCTGCGCTGAGCGAAAAGGGAAGACATTAACAGAATTTCATAAACGCAATGCCGAGACGATCTCAAATTAAAGACGCAGGATTCGAGGTGCCAAATTCCATTGTTAGGAAAAATCTGTTTTAAAGGTCCAACAACTTCTCTAAATCCATACATGAACAGGTAACAACACGGCTCATGTCACACCACTCCCATCTTTACTTCTGACAGGAGATGTAGTCAAAGTAATTACCAGAGCACCGGTTCTGTCGTTGTTCTTTTGAGCACAGTTAATTGTCTCTGTTGTTCCTTTGACTCGCTCATAAAGCAGTGCAAAAACCACCTGTATTCATGCTGCCGCCGTCACCCTGTGCAGAACCCAGTTAGTGCCTGACTCACGGCGCTGGTAGTTCTTTGTCCAGGTCCCATTTATGTCTTCCTTAGAGTCACTGCGGGAGCACCATGTTGAGAATTGTGTTTTTAGCTGCAGTTTCGCTGTGTGAGAGCGGCTCTGCGGCATAGCAAAGTGACATGTGATCCCTTGTGAGTGGATGGCTATATGTGGCACTCTCTGATCCTCACTCATGTTTTCTGACACATCCAATTTGGGTGATCCGTCCATGTGTGTGCAGCACGCTGCGGGAAAACAGGGACAGGCGGGACGTGTTGGCTGCAACTTTCACGGTGGATGATGTTGAATACAGTGAGTAAGATTCAAAGAAAACAGTATGTATACATAATAGATGTGGCACGCGGAGTTCCAAATGTTCTAAAAGGTGCAGGATCATTAACGATGGTATCTCTGCAGATTTTACCTTCTTTTTAAATGCCGGATGTCTTATTTTAGAACTCGCTTTAATCTCTGTGCAGCTGTGAGATATGTACATACACACTTACATCCATTTCCCACCTTAACGCGCACGCCAGCGTTAACAGTCTCCCCACCGTCTCAGCCAGAGAGTGCACGTGATGTTGCCGGGACCGCTGCATTGCTCAGGGGCCATTAATTTCCAAGCTGTGCTTAACGCGCTTGGCGCTCTGTGGGGAAGATGACATGTATATGTATGAGTTTTCAGGGGCGAGGATCGAAGCAAACAAGCGAGGGAGGGAGATCCGTGGAAGGAGAGGAATGAAGAAAGGCGACTGGAAGTGAAGGAGGGGAAAAGAGGGGGGAGGTGGTTGTGGAAAAGGAAGACGGAAGTCGAGGCATTGCAAAGGTCTAGTGGGATGAGGAGAGAGGAGGAAGAGCATGTAATAATAAGTAATAATGGGCTGATGCAGCATTCTAGAAACTACAGCACCAGGCTGGAGGCAGTGAATCACATACATTATATTTAATTTGTTAAATATCATTTCCAGATGTGCATGTATCTCTGCGTAACACACTCGCTTTTATGCAAAATCCAGTTTTGTATGGGCCATAGCTCCAGTAATTATATTTCCCCACCATTAGTAAGTATTGTATTGATTACATAACAGGCTGCCTTTGAAGCGGGCCGCAGGAGCAGAGAGTGAATGTTGATTTGAGAAATAGAAATCAGGGTCTAAATGGAGGTCGGTGGAAAGTCAACTCAGCGGTCGTATCAGGAGGCACCTGTCAAGATTCAGGAGGGAGACGGACACAATCACAGGGGGAGTCGCTGTCTGCTTTATGAAATATTACAAAAAGGAAAATGAAAAAATGAAACAAAGTCAGTGAGAAATTAAAACACTTTTTCTACATATCGCATTTGTCTCTAATCATCAGATAGTGCCGGCTGAACTGAAAGTGCCATCGATTTGATTCAGTTTGATTTGATAAAATTCCTTCGACAGAGATGAAAACATGAGCGGCGGCACGGCGTGTTCGAAAATCAGGAACGAGTCTCCGTACCTGGGCGATCATCACACTGCTGCTCTCCGTCAGGGCGTCCTTCCCCCATCCACAGTCCAAACTGTGCATCTACCGCTGGATCTTACGGCATCTTCATCAAGACATCCCTGCGACACGCACCAGCAGTCAGCAGAAACATATATAATGAGAGGTTCATTATTCTCTTTTATTTTTTTATTTCTTGGACGACCACCATAGGATAAATTCACAGTGCTGCCTGCCCGACAAAGACAGCTCCATGATGTCAGTGCGCCAACAGCTTTCTCGATCTATTCATCCCCCTCCGTCGCCCTCTGAGTGTTTTGTTCAGGTTATTCTCATTTTAATGAGCAGCGCTAGTATTAGCCTTGGGTAAGGTGGCCTTGCTTTTGAGGTCCCCTTTTTGAAGCAGCCTCTTGGCTAAATATTTAGGCCGCGGGGCTGATGATATAAATAAATATGGAGACGCTCTCTCTCCAGCGAAGCTTGCCAGCCTGTGTGCCTCCCTGCGCTCCGTTCCGTTATCTGTCATGCGTTTGGAGAATTGAGATTCGAGGGAGATTCCAGAGGCCTGGAGTTACATGTTGATACAGAGTCAGCGGTAGCAGACTCCATAAAGTTTCAGTTGTTGGGTCAGAGATGATCCTGTGATGATGCTAACATACTAATCTCCAAAAATGATCTCCGCGTTAGGCTTGAGTTGGTAGAACAATCCCGAAACTTCAGCCAAAACTGTGCGTTCATTGATTTCTTGGAAAACCTGAAAAATATCTTGAAAACCTGAAAATTTGTTGAATCGCAGCATTCTCTGAAAAGCAGAATGAAAAATGAGCTGCGGCCCGACAGTGAGCAGTGGTATGGTATTTTCAATCATCAGCTAATCCTCTCTTGCTTCTAGCTTCTAAAAATATTCAAATTTTCTTGTATTTTTCTGTTTCTTTTTGCTGAAAACTAAATATGTCAAGGCCTAAGCTTTGAACGTCAGAAAACACAATAGGCATTTTTCGCCACTGCGTAGACAAAGCAACCGCAGCCCATCCATTCATCCATCCAGTGATCCAAAAACACACTCAGCTCATGCAGTCATTGGTTTGTTGTAAGGTACTCCTTTGCTAAGAGACTTGCAGGCCGAGGAGAAAGCACTGCAGACGCATACGCAGCAGCATTTAAGAACCAGATGGAGGTGTCACATGTTGTGCTGTCTCCAGCTCCCTGTACTGTTCCATCTGCAGCCTGTCTATCAGAATCCACAGTGGATGCTGAAGGCATGCCGGAGTTGAGTGTAGAGACGTTTTAGGGCTTCAGAAATCGACACATATTCCAGTTCCCTGCTGCATCGCCTCGCTTTCCGTCCCTCGCTCTCCCCCTTTGTCGCCTGCCCTCTGTTTAAAATGCTCTTCACCCCCCCTCCCAGTCGTTGCAGTCAGGTCTCTCATTAACCCGTACCCAGCCTGCAGGGCGGGGGGTCACTGCCTGCCTTGTTGCCGTTCATACTGATGCCACCCTCCCCCGGTTCGGTTACAGGCCCTCCCACGCCTGCTGTTCCAGCCCCCGGCACAGGATTTCCTGCAAAGCCAGCTCAGGCTTCATAGAGGCAGAGCTTTCCAGCCATGATCCAAATTAATTGTGACAAGGATCTTATGCACCACTGAGAAAGTCCTCTTTGTGTTTGTGTGGTAGCTCCATCACTCCTTTCCCTTTTGTTTTTTTGGTTTTTTTTATCGTTGGTTTATTTATTTTCTCACGTTCACGCCCGCTGTTCTTTTCATTCCATGCTCGACTCGTTTGTCAATGTGCACGATCACAATGTAATTTAGGCTAAGCTGCAAAAATCATCTTGAGAATATTAGAAATGTTGATTTTATATATTTACATGCATCATATTTATCTTAGTAATATGAGCAGTGTTGTTTTTAAAATTACACCGCAGACCTTTAGGGGCTCTTGAAAAATCTAATTCCATCTGTGTGTGTGTGTGTGTGTGGTGTTGCGACACAGAAATGCAAGCGCAACTACGTTTGCTGCTAATTTAAAGGATCGACTTTTTACCAACAGTGAGTTCTCTCACCACACATCAGTCAGTTCTTGTGTTGCCAGGTTTTGAGGTTTCTATCCAAGGTTTCAGCTTCTCCTGTACAACGGGGATGGACGAGGTTTCATTTGCAGTCCTCAAATCATTGGGATTTTTAGTAGAAGTCTTTTTTATCTGGGCCTCGGTTAGCCTCCTGGATTTATTTTCTTCCTCTTTCTGCCGATCTTCATATTTATTGTATGTACCTGTTCACCCCACAGGTTTAATAGTGCAGAAGGAATGTAAAATTTAAGGAACAGTTGTAAATCCTGTTTAACGAGGATGGAGGAAGCCAACCGACGAAACAAAAGAGGCGACAAATGAGACGGCGCGGTGGCTCCAGGTCATCGGTCTCTTAGTTTGCCACCTCTTCTTCCGCAGCCCATCCATTCATCCATCCATCTGCTGAGTCCAACTGAGCCTCTGCCCTGCTCGTGCCACCACGCCGTCTCCACTCCCACTCTCTTCCAAATGGCTGCTTGTGTTTCGGGCCGCGCAGCCCGCCCGCTCGGCCGTGTTAGAAGGCACCTGCTGAGGCTGGGAACGAAGAAGGTGGGAAAGAAAAGTTACAGGCCAAGCTTCGACACGGATTTGGCACACCGGGTCAGGCTGGCGGGTTTAGTGTAGACGGGACAAAGAGTATTCTGACAGATCCTGTTACCAATCAGAGTGCTTTCGGTTGCCAGCTCTCCAGGAACCCAGCTGGGCTTCTGGATGGTTACACGGGCACTGAGTGGATTTTCAAGAGCGTGTGTGCGTGTGAGGTGCATTGTGGTGCACGAGTGCCCTTCACATGACTCCTCACTGTTGTTTCATCTTACCAAAGTTTTTGGCCGATCCACTCGGACTTTTAGGTGTGGCTGGTTTGAGTCGTTGTGCAAAATATAATTGGGCCTTTGCTGCGTGAGATTCAGGGACGGTTACTGTATTTGTGTATTTGTGTATTTGTGCTCTTATTTAATTCCCACAAAGTTTGTTTTGGTTCCAGTTTAATAAAAAAAGCCTGAAGCACAGATACTCTGGCATTACTAGATTTTGCTGTGGGCATAATTGCAGCAACTGCAGCTTATGGTAATCATCTTTTTCTCTGTATGGAAATGACCAAAATATCGCCGTCTGAAAAGTTATTTGGGGAAAAAAAAAAAAAAAAAGAACATCTCTCCGGAAAAACACATTTAAATTATCAATCACACCTACTGGAGCCTAATCTCTGTACGAGCCCCCATTTTAAATTCCCTCAAAATGAAATAAACAAACAACCGAGCAAACAGATTAATAAATAAACACATAAACATATAAATAGATAAATATCTTCACAGCCCATTAGCATTCCGCATCTTACCCCCTGTGAAGGCGCGCAGCTCCTCATCCAATCCCCATCTTTCAATTGACCCCAGATGAAGTGGCTCGGTAATAATGGAAAGAGGAAAGGTGATGAACCTTGTATCTTCCAGCTCTCCTCAGTCCCCCCCACTCACACACACACACACACACACACACACAAACACACACAAGCCTTCTTCATATTCCCTCACCATCCTCTCCACGCTCTCCTTTGAATCTGCTCGCGCTCATCTCCACTCAGATAGCGCTTGGTTAAAATGGAGGTCAGTGAAAAGAGCAGGAGAATTTAAAAAAAACAACTGCCGCACACACACACACACACACACACACACACACACTCTGACGCGCAACTCATTCACACACGTGCCGCACCTATGCGTACATCAATCACAAGACAGCCACAGCAGGTGCTATCATGGAAACTGATGGGGTGGCGCAAAGGCACTGCGAGTCCTTTCATGTGTCCAATTAGTGCCTGGCACAAGTGTCTCCTCTACAAAAGCATACCTGTTATAGCCAGAGGGCAGTTTGAGGACGGATGAGTGGATATTTCATAGCTGTTATGTGAACGATTATTTTTCAAGAAGCATTTCTGGCTTCATGATCCACAGCTTCACGTGCGACCCGCTGAATGTAGACAAGCCCGTCCAGCGTTGCAGTATGCATAATTTCTGCTTTCTTGAATGCAGACCTGTACCTATCGCTATTAATGGAGTGAGATTTACACATTTTAAAGAAATGCATGGAAGCGCATGCGCCCGCTAGTCCCTCGGCGAGTGCGAGATGCGGTTCAGACGTGTTTTTGGTTGGTCGTGGGTATTTTGGGGGGAATTTGATTGAGGACCTTGTTAAAATTCAACGAATGCCCTCATCTCCACGCCCGCTAGTTTGTTTTTCACAGTCTGGAGGATGTCGTCTCTCACTGCCACCAGACTAAAGTGTAAACAAACTCTTTGTGCTCACGAAATAGCCACTGAGTGGGATGTCTTTCCCAGGGGAAGACCGTCAGGTATAATCAGAAGCTGCGCTGGTTATGAGCCGAGCGCCGCAGTGTTTCTCAGCTTCTCAGCTTGCCGACTTAGAAAAGTATTAGAAAATTAAATACAGTTAGAATTGGTGGAGTTCAGGGTTGAGGCAAGCTGCCTGTGGAATTCAGCCTTCATTGCAGTCTTGGTCAATGAACTAACAATAGGCTGAGGAGGCACCTACGAGCAGCCGACAGTCACACCTGATTACACTGTTTTCGCTCCATAACATCTAACTATAGTAAGCACTAAAATATGACAGAGGAATTTTGAATTCTAAATTTATGGAGCGTGTTTCCACCGTCTGAAGCGCACTGTCTATATCCGTATGTATATGCCTCGGGCTAAATGTGTCTCCCACAATGTGTGTTACTGTCGATGCAGGACAAGAGCTCCAGCTGTATTCACAGTCGGGTTTGGCAGTTCATGTTTTCTAAAGATGACACGCCGCACACTGTGTTTCAGTGGTTACACGGGGAGAAGACACATTCACTGCATTCCAAAATACTGGTGTTTGCTGCAGGAGAAGACACGCGCGTGCTGATGCCCACACACACACACACACACACACGCTCGGGCTAGAGGTCAGGTCGTAATTTGCTGAAAACGTGACTGGCTGAGCTCCTGTCCACAATGCAGCGAACCATCGGCTCGTTCAGCCTCCTCCCCAGCATGTTAATCTTCAGCTCCTTGTGCTATTTACTGTTTTGGCTGGTTTTTTCCACTGTGTTCACTCACAGCTTTCACGAAGCCGGCCGTGCCCCAGCAATGCTTCGTCTATATCAAGACCAAATGCTCACAGTTCATTTGCTGTATGGATAGACACAATCCAGTCCCACACAGTATTACCCAATGAATAGAAGTTTTATTATTAAAAAAAAAAAGTTGTACAACTCTTTTTAAACAACATGTACATGCTTTCCAGTATCCCACGTTTTGCCTTATCTTGTGAAACAACAGCTGCTGGACTTGTCATCAGATGGTATATTCACAGAGTACAGAAAACCTTGCAAATGCGCTGTGCTTCAAACATACGATCAACAAGATGATGCGAAGAGAAATGCAGTTGTGTTAACAGAATTAAATGAAATTGGAAACCGAACGAAAAGATTTACTATCTCACAAAGTCTCATTGTCCCTGTGTGGCATTGTTCCAGCATATACACTGTTTCTTCATAGTTGTGGTGGCCATGATGGAGGAATGTTGAGGTGCAGACACAAAGTCAATGAATTTCGCTTTTTATAATCTCATATCTCATATTGAAAGACGAGAGTGTCACTCTCATTTTAACACTCATTTAACATAAGCATCACTTGTACAAGCAGGAGTTCACGTGCAAGTGTGATACAGAGCAACGCAGCAGCAGGAGCAGCAGCCAGACTCACACGCAAGCTGTTTTATTCAAATATTGGATTTGCCAGAATGCACAGCAGACTAATAACCTATGTTATAATGGCATATACCCACGATATTGCTGTTCATTCGTTTATGATAAAGTCAAGTTTGAATCCACCATCTCCCACATGAGTTATTACTCTTAGCCGACGCAGCCAATTTAGCCCATGTTATCCTCATCCCTGCACATATCCAGAGCCACATACACGCACAGGTTAAGAAAGGCAGTAATACATGTAGGCCATGGTATTCCATGCAAAGTCAAAGCTGCTATTCATTTAGAAAATCGGGATAGAAATTGAATGTCCTCCTTTTACCCACAATTCTTACTGGCTTTGCTCTCAGGGCAGAGGGGCAAAACCACTGACGTTCACTGTCGTAGCATCTTTGCTAGCAGTTCTGATCTGTTGAGGCGTGATAGCGTCAGTCCTCGTTTCCCAGCTCACCAGCACACGCAGGGGGCGTTGCTCGACAATGGCGGTTAAAGAGGGGCCCTTTTTTAACCAGGCAGCTGAGGGAAATGGAGAATGTAGTTACACGTGTGAAATGGGTTCGCTCTTTGAGCTTTGCATTGAAAGAGGCCTAGAACATTTGGATATGAAAATATTTCCCTACGCCAGGGTTGCATCCTTCATTTGCTGCAGTGCACTTTAGCTACGCCTATGTCAGATATTTTTTGGTGCAGAATGCCTTTGGCAGCTGTGTGTGTGTGTGTGCGCGCATGTGTGTCCTTGTCCAGGTCCTATTTCAAATGGGTAGCGGGGGCCTTTGCCAGGTTTGTCTCAGTTCAGTAGATCTGTGTTGTCAAATATTTTCTCTGTTGTGCTTCAGCCACCAACAGTTAAATTGAGGGGAAAAAGTGAACCTGAAACAAGAAAAGCGGAGAAGAGAAAAATGAAAATATTTCTCTCGCTGTGTTTGGCACCAGTGTAGCTGTCATTTCTTTTTGTCTTTTTCTTTTGTTATTTCTTCTTTTCTGCCTCTCCCGTCTGTGTTTTGATGGGTTCAGACCTCAGGATGAAATGCGGCTGCCGCTCTTGTCAAACAAAATGCGTCTTTTACAACGCGTCTCGCCATGACGAGCCGATGTCAGGCCCATCTTTGGCCCAACAGTCCTCTGAGTGCCCCAGGTGCTGCTCTGTGGGTGTCCTTATGTAAATGCCAAGTGCCTCATTGACCTCTTTCTGTTCATAATGTCCCATTTAAATGGCAATTTCTACTTTGTACAAAATGACCATAATATATCTGCAGGGGGCTGATAGGGCTGTTGATCAATACCAATTACTTAACGATTTCTCTGCCACGTGGAGACATTTCTTCCAGGGCAAATTCCTCCTTTGCACGCTGTTTCGGTACAAAGGGGAGCTTGAAGACCCTCCAAACCCTTAAGCAACCCTGCAGCTGGTTAGGAACAGGTGTCTTGCCCAAGGACACTTCAGCAGGCCAGAGGCATCCAACTGCATACAATTCTGAAATTCATGATGCAAAAGGAAAACAGGGATGAATAACAGTCTTTAATTCAGGAGCGCAACTCTGCTGTCAGCTAAAATGTGCTGAAAGATAGATGCGCTCTGGTAGGCAGCGTTTCTTGCTACCTACCAGGTCATATTGTCCAACTGGATATTTGTCGTAGCCTCTCTATAAAGCAGTAATGTCATGTTAAATGTCAGAGAGCTAAGAAAGAGTTTTCCCCCTCGTGAATCCTCTGCTAATACACTGCTAATACACTCGCACAGCAACTCTCAGTGTTTCCTCCAGTCCGCTGCCTTGCCTGAGGGTCCTCAGCCCTCTGTGGTCCTCAAGCGATCAATAAAAAGAGGGGGATTTTTGATCGCCCCCTCAGCTCCCCCTGCTCCTGCTTCACATCAGAGACAACCGTGATGCAAATACCCACGTACAGTACAGTGTCCTCTCTCACGCAACGCCCCCACCCTCACCCCCTTTGCCTCGCTCCATCCACCCTCCCCCTTGTTCTCACACTTACCCTTTAACGCTAAACTTTGCTGTCAAACCTCCGCGGGGCCGCCGCGGCGCAAAGACAAATGTTTCCCGTCGAAATGAGAATTGATTTTTCCAATGGCCTCCGTAATCAGCGGTTCGTACATTTTCATTTCGATAAAAAGTGGCGAGGGGCATCGTTGCAGTAATGACTGTCCCCATGGGGGACTGAAGGGCAACAGGGGGTGGGAGCGGTAGGTGCTGGTCTGCCGAGACCAGAACATCATGTCTTTGCTGGAAAGGTTACGTTCCAGCGTGAAGTTAGGTACCTTGTTGATGAGATCCTGCCACTCATTACCACCAGTGCGCCCTTGAGTCCACTTGATCTGAGGGAGGGGGGGTGGCATGATAGCTGAATTCAACTTCTCAACACTTTTAAAAGGCCAATTCCATTCTAACAAGAAATTATAGACCCATAACTATTATTTCTAATGTAGAAAGATACGACCTGGTGCTACCTCTCATGTAGAGAGTGCAAATGACGGTAAAATGGGCTGAGGACCATCCTCACCGAGAGTGAGGGTCAGGAAAGGCAGGAGAGAAATCGGAGAACGATAGAGACAATATTATGCGGCGAAAAAGTCAGATGAGTGACAGTGTATGCCACACAGACAGATTTAGTGGCGGGGGAGGAGATGGAGGAAAGTGGATGTGGAGGGCAGGAGTTGGAGCCAAACTTAATGGCCTATGCAGCGGCGAGTAGCGAGGTAAATCAGCCTATAAATCCATGTGCTGATGTACCAGGCCAAGGCTTGGCACGGTCCCCTGCCAGCGGTTAGCGGTTGCTTTCCACCTGACTTCCCCCATTCTTCTGCCTCTTATTTCTTTCATTCTGCCTCCTGTCTTATTGTCCCTGTCGTGACATAGACATCTGCGGCTCTATTTTAGTGACGCCAAAGCAGAAAAATACTTTGATCACACTTTAACGCCACTGCGAGGGTCTGTGTAGTAAACTTCGATACAGAGCCTCCTCAGACCTGGTGCTTGGTTGGCTTTTACCCCCAATACCCATGATTTCATCCAGCCACGGGCCTTTGCCACCCTTTGTCTTTCACTCCAGTATCTCCTTTTCTCTCTCTCTCTCTCTCTCTATCCACTAAGAGATAAAAACAAAAACATCTCTTAAAGTTTATGCACGCAATATCATTACACGCGTGCAATAAATCCAACACAGTTGACAGCTTTATTGCAACACCATGCCGCTGATTTAATTTAAGGCGCCATATATATGCTAGTGGCAAACCTGCACCCTCCTACACATGGACATCAGTTTACTCTGGAGAGAAGTGCAGCGGTTGTGGAGTCACTGAAGCGTCGCTGATTTAGAGGGATACAGGGGGAAAAAACCAGGCTTGATTTGTCCTGACTGATGCCAGGCCTGATGGTGTTTGGCCCTACAGCCTCGTGGTAATGTGTTCATTCTGAGGTTTTTATTTGCCCTCAATTCTCCTCAATTTGGTATTGTCAATTCGGCCGTACTCCAATCCGTATCATTTCTATTACACTGTTGTCCTGGAGCGAAACCATCGCGCTTTATCAACCTCTGATGGCCAAATCCACCATTGTTTCTTTCAGCTGCTGTTCAAAAAAACGGTTGTGTGGATCCAAAGATGGAAGTCAACATCTATATCTGAGTTCTACCAGATCTCATCGTGTTCCCGGATCCAAATGTTAATACGTTTTGGGGTTTTTTTTTCCAAAATCTAACAGTGTATAGCCTGAGATTAGCATTCTAATGGTATTTGTGACCTCTCTTTCAGAGCAATGCATAACTTGAGTGACTAAATACCAAGTTTCCAGAGTTGTTTAAATGCTGTTTAGAAGTAATTGGCCTATGACTGAGCCCAGGATGTTTGGCAGAAGCGATTTAAATGTTGATGCGTGAAGCAGCTAGCTAGAATTGTTCTTCAGCAGAAGCAGAGACTAGGGGGATCACTTCACTAGCATGTACCATCCTGCAAGTACATGGAAATGATGTGTGCACACGGCGGCACTGACAACAGGTATGACACTGTCCTTTTTTCAGACGGTGTAGCTGTTTGACAAGTATATAGGGCATCGTCCTCACACCTCATTGCATATGCATCTAACCCAAGGCAAGGCACACTGAGGAAGCCAAAGGCATTTGCATTAAGACACACGGAGCGCGTGATCATCACCTGTCCACCTTACCGGGGAATGTCAGAGCGCTGAAGCATTCACACTTTCCTCCAGGCCAGCGGTTCTCATGATCCAGCCTGCAATTACTCGCTGTCAAAAAAAAAAAAGTTATTGAAGCCAAGGACTGCTGAGATTGTACAGCATGTGTATATCTGTGTGTGTGTGAGCGTGTGTGTGTGTGTGTGTGTTGTAGCCGTGAAGAAAAGTGAGTGGTGGATATATGCTACCTCTTAGCCTTTATATCCCTTGACATTTGCTTCACAGTGGCCCAGTTTGCTTTTTCTCCTCTTCAATTTGATCATGAAAAGATCCAGTGACAGGAAGGTACAGTGCACTCCTTTCCCTGCTGTATTAATCAGCTTAATACCCCGCCGCCGCCGCCGCCGCCACCACCACCACCACCACCGCCGCCACCACCTCTCACAAGAACTCCTTTATGGTCTTTGTAATACTAAGCTTTACCCAGATCTATCACATTTAGAAAAACGGGGAAGACTCGCCCCTGTGGCTTAATGCAGTGTATATCTCTTGGTAGGTTGGACTATTTAGACTAATTGAAACTCAGCGTGGTGTTTGATAAACAAGCTGTTCCCCCCGCTGCATGTGACTAATAGAATCGCCTCAGTTGAATTAATAATGGCACAATAATTTAGTCCATGTTTATCTGTGACACCGGGGATTGAACGAGCAGGGAGGACACTAAGCTACAACAAGGAGACATATTCAAAATATGATTTAGTTATAACGCAGAAATGTATGATTGTAGATGCGTGTAGATTATATTTTCACTAACTACAATATTAGTATCGTATTAGACTATCATTTTTTTTCCCGTTTGTTTGTGTTGCACAAAAAACAGGGCGAAATCCTTGCTGCCATACAGTCGTTTCATTTTGGAGTGGATTGTCCCTTCAAGGACTGCTGTTTTCAGCCATAGCGTAGCTTTAAGTGGCTACCGTCGAGTGGCTAGTTGGTTACAGACTGCCAAGTGCCACTTCACAGATTATTCAGTGTCTGCGGTAGAGTTGCCCTGTAGCAAAGTGGAGGATAAGAGTAAAACACGATAAAAAACCCTGTGGCAAATAGATCCATCCTTTCTCAGGCCAGCGGTGAGCGGGCGGAGAAGGGCCGGGCTCTGTTTGCCGGGTTATTGTAAACGCGCTGTCAGAGGAAGACCGAAGGCTGTCATTCACATTTGATTGAAGCTGACATTTTGTTTGGCGTTCACCTTCCCGCCCTCTCTTGATACATGGAATCAGTACTGGTGTGCTTGTCAGATGGTTTCCATTAGCTGGGCGGTTAGGTGTATTAAAACGACTCTCTGGTGGATTACGCTGTTGATAGTCTGTCAGTCTCTCACACTCAAATGCCAGGCTTTGCAGAGATCTCCCCTCCTCCATTTATCTGCCCTTACCGATTGTTCATCCTGAAAGCCTCCCCCTGTCTAACACGGCTAAGAATTCATCTCACTGCAATTACCTGGAACCTCAGGTATTTGATTCTATATGTTTTCTGTATAACTTGAATGCGTGTGAAATGGCATTTAAGTGGCTGTTTTACCCTCCTTGCCTTCCGATTTGCCACGGAGAGACAGGACGTGCTTACAGTACTGCAGACAGTACAACGGGATCTGGGAACTTTGGGCCAAACAACCATCCAATTAAACACAGAGTGCTAATTACTCTCAAGACTTTGCTAAATGCACAATTGTACAGCAACATTAACTTTTCCTCTAATTCAAGTCTGAATCTAAAAAACTAAAAAAAAAAAGATGTTTTCTTTCGGAATCAGAGAAAACCCAGCCAGCAAATCCCAGATAAGCCAATCTTTTAAATGACAAAACAAAACTGTGTCCCCACGGTGTCTGTAGGCAGCCGTAATGCTTCAGCACTAACACTAGCCAACCGGCATCATAATAAAACAGAGACACGTAGGAGTCGGTTTCATGTGTGCTACCTCGCTGAAAATGTGTTTCCTCCTGTGGTTTGCGGTGAGTGCATTTACTTTTAGATGTCGTGTTTAAATTAGTGTGTGATAAAACACAGTTCCAGCTGCCGGGCGCTCCGAGCACACCAACACACCAGGTCTGTAATGTTAGACAGGGTACATACGTGCACAGCTGGTACGGAGGTCCAGCAGTACTTCGACAGTGTTTTCTACAATCCAATATGTGTAATCTGTCAGGCTGCACTGAGAATATGACACCTGCAACTCTCTGGTGTATATGTAGCGCTGACTGCCAGCTAGATCAAAGTTTATCTCATGATGTGAAGGAAAGGATATTGCCTCTGCTGGAGAACATAATAGCAACCGACTTGTTTATGAAAATCCCCGTTTTCCTGAGATTCTAATAACGATAGCGGTCCCTTTCGCTTGTTCTGTCTTTTGCGAGCTCTGGCACGATCTGTCTTAGCGATCTGTCATAATCAGACGCAATCAAAGGTTAAATACCTCCGGGATCATTTTTCTCGAGCGACCCAAATGTATCCCGGGTATGAAGACGAGCAGAGAGGAAATGCACAGTCATGACCCAGTCTGTTTGAGGACGGAGAGTAATTCAGTCTTAAGCAATTCCAGTTGAGTGACGGGCCTGGCAAGAGACCTTGATTCCCCGCCCCCCTGAGTCACTCCATCTTAAAGCTAATCTCATACATAAAAAGACCACCAATTAGGAGCTACTCAGGGAAGCCCACCGTCCCGGATTATGATTCCATAATTGAGTGTGCTGTAGGTCACTACGCTTACTCTATCTCCGCGGGGGAACTTTATTTGGGAACAGTCTTGCCAACAGAAGGTGAAGGCTTGCTAATAGCTGCCAGCTCCAGGCAAAATTGCCTGTCAATGAAGGTAATTGGGCACATAAGCCATTGTGTGCACTGTCATTGCGTCCACATTCAGGCTCTGTGAAACCTTTTTTACAAAAAAAAAAAAAAAAAAAAAAGGCAGTCAGTTCTATGGCCATGCTGCTAAAGCGCACCTGACATGTTGGGTGATGGAATAACCTCTGGTCAGACAAGAATCCAAACTTTTATTTCAGCTATTCGTCTATTTTACTCACCATATGTCCCCTGTATTATTGCTGTCTAACTATTTAACGTGAACTGGGAGATGCACGGAGCTCATCAGATGTAATTGGGCAGTCAGTGCCGGTTGATGCTTTTCGGAGGATGCCTTCTTCAGGGATATACTTGGATTAGCCCATCTTTGTCACCACGCTGCACAACAGTACTCAACTCTGGCAGTTTCTTTAGCACATCTGTCAAGCCCAGCTGGCTGATTAGCCTGGGCGCGCACATTTTCTCACCGTCTCCCAGCTTCATTTTCTCCTTCCCCGCTCTAAATTTCTCACTGAAATGAGCGGGGCTACTTGGGTGATCACAGGCGTCTAGCACCGCGTTATTCCCCTCACGCCACCCTCTTCCCTCCGCGCCCACATATCCCTTTCCGCGTGCGGCTTCCGCTTGTGAACCTGCATGTCTCTAACCCACCCGTGACGCCAATCAGGTTAGGTCCGGCGATTCGCAGAGAGAGGCTATCGAGGGGAAGCTGAGAATAGCACCAAACAATCGATAGGCAGGCGGTGAAATTCAAGAGGAGGAAGGAAACGCATAGCAAATGCAATTGGTGCTTTGGGGCACAGGGAGGCACCGAGGCAGTAAGGCAGCAGCTTAGGATCTCATATACATTATTACACAGGTGTGGCTTTTTATGATAAAACCCATAGACAAAAAGAAAACCGCATATAGGGATGGGTTTGTGTGGTTTTGCTGCAGGTAAGAACAAGCATTCCCTTTAATATTAACTGGAAGTGAACACATATTCATAAGAGAATCTCTACAGTGAGAAATGAGAGATAGAACCAGTTTAAACCTGAAGGGGTTTTGATCCGGTACCAGAGAGAGTGAGAAAGAGAGGGGCTCTACCCTTCAGCCATACTTCACCTTCATAGCTCCCATAAACCAGGAAATGTTCCAGTATAAAAAAAAGGGAAATTGGTTTGCAAATGGGGAGAAATGTAAAACGAAAGGGGAAACAGCCTGTACGTGGGAGCTCTCCGCTGGCTGCGAGTGTGTACATAAAACACAGTGGGAACTCAGCCACACAGTGCGAAGACACATATAAGCACATCGTTGAGCCGAGCTGTTGAGGGTTGCCTCCCTCGCTGTCCTCCCCTCTTGACCCCATGTTCCACTATATCTCACCTCTTATTTCTCTCTCTCTCTCTCTCTCCGCCTGCCTCTCTCTTTCATCTTGCATCTTCTTTTATTTACCATGTATCATTTTTGTGCAGGGTTGACCCAGGACCGTGTCAGCCGCTGATTGAAGCCATCAATTATTAAGCTAAACGCAACAGAGTACTGGCCAAAGTCCTCCCTTCAACTCCTGCCACTGACTCAACTCTGAAGCCGCCTAGTGAATTATTCACCAGTGCCCTCTCTTCCCCTTGGCTACAGAGCTACTTCACTTTTGGACTTCATTGGTTTTGCAGCCTAAGGTGGCAAATAAAGCCTTAACTAATGCACATACACACACACACACACACACACACACACACACACACACACCACTGCAGGTTCATTCTGGTTTAACTTCTGCTGGGGATTTATGTTGCTTTCATTAGCCCAGCGGTGCAAAGAGGTAGCATAATCTTATGGCTCCAAATCATTCACGTGGGCTTGCAAGGCTCGGGCATCGAGTGCGGTTACCAGGTGGGGAAACCTGTTAGCCAGTGGAGCAATGCCTTAAGATTGATTGCTCAAAGGGGAGACAGAGCCGGATCACAGGGCTGATAAATTATCTGTGAACAGCATCGCAGTTGTAGGAGGTGATGAAAAGAAGAGGCATGAAAAGCATATTTCAAATGGAGCTTTTATAAAGCAGTATCTGGAGATTAAAGAAGAAAGCAAAGTTGTGCATAACCTCTGCGGGGGAAGGCTATCATGGGAGGCTTTGTCTATAATGTCTGCTTGTTCTTTAAAGCCAAATCAGCTCTCGCGTAGAAGCAACATCAGCTGCGGTTCTAAGTAGCGGTGTGTAGGTGACAGCGCGGTCAAAGAGCGGAGAGGGCTGGTGTAGGGATGTGTGGTCGGTGGGAGATGTCTGGATTTGGACCATTAAAGTCAATATCGAGCACAATAGAGTGCACAGTGCGGCCCTCATCGTGTTGTAAATGTAGGAGGCAGGTCTTTTCGCTTTCCCCAGGACTGGACCGCTATGAGGCTCCCCAAGGCTGTGGTGCCCGGAACAACAAGCGTGCACACACACGCACTCGCAGTCAGACCGCATGACTACGCCCACCCACTATGTAGTGTGCTCAGATTCTCTTTCTCTGGAGCACTTACAACATGCCCACTCGTTCCCGACATAGCATAATAGCTACTTGAGTGTAATTATTCCAGAATTAGATTCATTCATTTTGCACTTCCTGTTGAACATTTTTGGTAATTATTTAGAAGATTCAGCTACAATGCAGCTCAGACGAGAACTGATTGATTCATTGATCTGCAGAAATAAAGCTGCAGTCTGAATGCATTATTCTGTATTTTATATTACCGAGATACAGTAGACTGACCCATCGCAACCCAGACTTTCAATTATAAAAATGTCTTCTGCTGCTATTCTGTCTGGATTGTGGAACCTTGTACTATCTGGTAAAAGAGCGACGGGGAAGTCAAGGGTACTTCCTGTCTTGCGGTCGGCTACTTGATGATATTTCTCGTTAACAACGCGCGAACAATGTTGCGTTATTATCTATCTGTTATCTATCAAATGTGCTTATTTTGTTTTACTTCTGATCTAATTGAAATTCATAGAATATAAAACGTCCGTGGACAGGAAATGAATCATCAACGCTGAACACTGAATGTCGGAGACTGGGTTTAACAGGGGTACATACTTAAAGGTGACAGTAATCGAATCGAATCTTAATAGACCTAAAGTAAAAGAAACAGAAGCAGACACCAGTAGCCATTAATCAGTGAATGAAGACAAAAGTAAACAGGTTATCTCCAAGAACAGGTCCAAGGGGATTGTGATACTATGGTACTATGTGACACTACTAGCCAGACATTCCAACATGTGCCCAAACAGTAGCTCCAGCAAAGAATCGTCTCGAAAGTTTGATTCTCTGCAAACACAACAGGACATGAATATCTCATGTTTTGGCAGAAACATGGACAGCACCACTATGCCTCGGAAGTGCGAGCACTGTCGGAGAAGTCTGCCAAAGTTGTAGCTGTTTGTGATTTGAGCTATCTTAAATAAAGTCGCGGGGGCCTGCTGATTGTACCGTCTTCAGACAGTTCAGATAAGTAGGTGGAGCAGAACGGTGATCATTAGGGACGTAAGATAGGAGGGGGCTCCCGGCTCCTGTGTAGCTCCTCAGAATAAAACGGAAACCCACATGAGATGAATAGGAAAGCTGGAAGCAGTGGCATGATCAGCAGGGAGGGGTCAAATCAATGGGGGCTCTGATTGAGCAAGCGTGGTCATCACAGGCTTTGGTACCAAGATAGCTGGAGGCACAGGTGTTCTGCTTATTAGCAAAGTACTCCTTTCGACAAGCTCATCTCACCCTGATAAATGTTTTTTTGTGCTTGTATGTTGGCTCTGTGAGGGGGTTCTGTATGTGTTTTGGTGTGTTTCGGGTGCATCCATCGATCCACTCAGAAAGAAATCCCGCAAAGGAACAAGAAGTACAATAACAAAACCTTTCCAAAGAAGACCACAGATAACTGCCCTCAGACTAGGGCAGAACGTACAAGCTGTGGACAAGCTATGGCGCTTCTTCCAGTCTCAGTGGGCACCAGTCGAAGCACTTGGCTAGCATCGATTTCGCCGGCCAACACAGCTGGCCAGTGTTGGCTACACTCATCACCAGTATTGACCAGGTTATTAGCTTCCCCTGACTGATGCCATCACAGGTATAAATGATTATTGGCTTGCCGGAGAAGCAAGTGATACCACGTGCGGAAGAAAAGTCAGTCATCCATGTAGGTCTTATTGACATCCTAACATAGCAGAGAATCAGGGCGGAGTGGGGGAACGAGCTGAAGTGAGGAGGAGAACGGAGAGGAAATGAAGATCTACACACGTAGCTTAACCGCAGTTACATTTATTGTTTCCGTTGTAATTTCTAATTGCGTTACGCAACTGGAGGTTGTACGTTAAGGGATCTGTGACATGTGTGGTCATGAAAAGAAGACGCTTGCCTTTCCATCTCTTTTATTTCTCTCCAAAGACTGTTTCTCCTCTGCCCACAAGGACATTGTGGTTCCCCAGAGCGAAGATTCCCGTGTCTGTCAGTGCGTTAAATGGGAGGGGAGGCAGAGCAGTAGCACTCTTGGATTTGGCTGAGGTCGTCCTATTGTTCTCGATGGCACAGCTACAGGCCAGATGGGCCCGGCCCCCCTCTGCGAAATGAGCAAAGCACTCGTCCTCGGTGGCGTCAGCTCCCTTTCACCAAACGTGTTGCCGTGCAATTGATTGGGGACAAATGATTAGCTGGGTCTTATTTAATTAGCTCAGAGTAATCACTGTTTTATTGTTTAAGTGTTCTCTCTTTGGAGTAGATAGTGTTGCAGATTAAGTGTGTGGGTGTCGAAATGCGGTTTCTGTTTGTTTGTGTGCATGGACACTCTGCATGGCTGCCTTCGCGGGCACTTGCTCGAGAGGGCGGAGGATTTTTGGGGAATCAGTACCAATATTTTAGCATAGTTCAAGTCTGAAGGTGCCTCGAGGCGGTAATTTGCTGCAATACGTAATATTTTAGATCATACCATTAACTTGTCAAAAAAAAAAAAAAGTCCAAAAAAATCTTATGTGTTTCCCTTAGAAACGTGTCTCAACCGGAAAAAATAGTGTTCTTTGCCACGGTAAACTAAAATTGGAACGAACGCAGGCTGAGACAGATTTCACCGCAGGTTTTACACACCGACGGCGCTGAAACTGTGAGTAAAGAAGGGAAAAAATGATCAGTTCAGAGGCAGACGACACTGGCTGATATCTCATTTCATTCCTTCAGTAGTCTGTACTCTACGTTCCTTGTGTCTTGGGTTACTTTATTTCCTGACGTGTTGTTGTTGTTCCCCCTCTGCGTCTGTCACTATCATCTTTTGGAAGCTACAGTACGACACATGGGTGAGGCGCTACAGTGAGTGACATTTTAAGGTTAGAGATTAATTGGTGGCTGTTTTAGAAAACAAAAGGAGTTTTCAGGAGGACGACTAACACTCAGGAACGCTTATAAACCCGCTCACGTACCGAATTTAAACTGTAGGTGCCGTCTGTGGACGTGGGCGGTGAAGTGAATTATAAAGAACATGACGGCGTACGCAATGGATACATCACTGTTGAATCGCTCCATAGGATTGTGTTGCTGTAAACAATGCAGGGGGTAAACATAAAAAGCCAAGGTCATGGTTAAAGGTGTGTAAACAGAGTGTGTGTAACAGAAACCCCACAGTATCTGGGGTTAATGACACGCCGTGGGTTCTCCGGGAGTGTCCGTGCAGAATACATCCGAAAGCCGTTTACTCATCCGTCTCAAGCTCATTTGAAATCCCGTGTAAACACATTTAATTGAATAACAGCTGTAGTGGCTCACCGTCTTTTCTCTTACTTGCCCCCGGGCCCCTCCATCCTGCAGCCTCCCTCCTCGCTTTCCTTGAGCGCTCTGCCCACTCCACATCCTCCACCACGTCCTTCAGGGGACGCGGAGGCACTGGAAGCAGAAATAGCCACTCATGCATCACTACAGGCACACGGCCCTGTTCGCTCCTCGTCTCTCACTCCATCTCCTTTTTGTCTTTTAAAACAAAGGGCCGTGAATATTGGGGAGAGTGTTAACCCTCTGAGAGTACTGCATTGACCCGCCACCTTGCAGCTCCTACGCTACTCTCCTCTTCTCCTTGGTCAATTTTAGCTCCGACGTGGAAAAAAAAAAGTGCTAATAGCAGCAGAAGTGTCAGCCGAACGCACAGGGCACTGATTGCAGGAGGATTTAGTCCGAACTGCCCAAGGATCTTCTCTCATGTAGAACATTCACCTTTTGTCTCCTCCCTCCTCCGTTTCTCTTTTCAGCCCTCAGCTCTTTTCTCTTCCTCTTTCACAGTGTGGGAATGTGTTTACCTTGGTCGCATTTTACAGTGTGAAAAACAGAGTGACATCAAATGAAGGAAGACACAGAAAAGCAGAGGATGAAAGAAGACGCGTCTATTTTTAAGTCTCCAGTTCTATTGAACTTTAACCCGCTACCGACCCGGTCCTGTCCTCGGAATTGCAAAGTGCGAACTCGGGCTGGCGTCTTTCTTTCTGTTTGTGCAAGTAATTAGGGTTTGACTTATAAAGGCAGCAGCTAATTGCATTATCAGCGACAAGGACCGCTTTCCAGTTAATGCTATTGCCATATTGGATTAGCAACTTAGCGAACGTCAGGCTCCGGTTCAAGTTTAATGACCGCACAGCCGCGAGTCGCTGTCCGCACTCTGTTTGGTTATAAAACAGTTTCCATAATGCTGATTTATCATCGTTGGTCCGTTGCTCTCTCTCAGTGGCTTTGCTTTAGTTTACTAATTTACCACAGCGCAGGTTTGCCGCGCACTCACCGTTGCTCTACCTTCACAGAGATTTATGTGGAATACGGGCTCATTTAAATTCCTCCCACCTCGCGCGGCGTCCCTGCACATATTTGCACCTTGATTTTAAAAGGCCAGAATTTTCAAATCACGGCGGCTTTTAACCGTCGCCCGAATCGGTTGGAAAGCGCGCCAAACCACTCCGATCATGTCTTTGGTTTTGTCCTTTCTCCCTGTAACATGCACAAAAATGAAGGTGAGGGGTGCGCTGATTGTGCACATTTCCTCAGTTAAAGGACACAAGTTTAAAGTTTGGTCCTGAGTGGAAACAGACAGTTACAGTAGCTGCCAGTCAATACCTGCACACACACACACACACACACACACACACACACACACACACAGTTGCACAAACACAACGCTGCTGCTTTGCTGACACTGATTAGCAGCACTCGTGCAGCTTTACTGTGTATCTGTGCAGCAGAACTGTCAGTGCAGGCAACACGAACATTATTTATGCTTTACATAATCACTACACACGTGCCGTTCATCCGTCCCACCTCAGTCCCGTGCGCAACACCTGCTGTGTGTGTGTGTGTTGTGACACGTCTCTGGAAAGGACACAACGTATCACGGCAGAGGGGAGAGACCGATCAGGTGCGACATCGGAGCAGACAGGCCACTCGTTGCAGACCAGTAATGATTGCGCAACGTCACGGGCAACGCACAGATCACCCGCCGACGCACGCCGCTGCACGCACGCACCCTGTCGGTAACACGCACACACATAAAATCAAAGGGAGGTGTGGAACGACAGATAGCCTGTACCAGAAATAATGTGATATTTAATGAATCCTCCCCGCCTTCCTTCAGGACCTGACTCTCTGGCTAGCTACACACTGTAAATACCATAAACATACATCACCGCCAGGCTTAAAGAATGTCTTTACATATTTTTAACTGTAAAACTGAAAAACATACAGAACGCCATTTCCCATTTCCCATTTCAGGTGCGCTGAAAGTAGCCCGACGCGTCGGCCGGTCGACCAGGATGACTGGAAACATCACAGTAAAACAAGGAAATGGGTCCAGAAATAAAGCAGCACAGTCGTTTAACGTGCAGCATTTGAGGCTTTTATTGTTGAGCGGCTACAGCGAGAAACATATATTTAGGCAATAGCACAAGTGAGGAGTCATAAAATGCGTAAAATGACGGTCATGCAGGAATATCTGCCTTAATTTGCCAGCAATATCAAACATTAGCCACCATGTGGAATGAATTCTGCAAGGGTGCGTTTTACTCTTTGTGTATTCGACTTTCCTTTTGAAAGAAGACGGTTACTTCCTCCCCTTAAAGTCTTTGCTTTTAATTCCGCCGCTCAGGCTTGACAGTTACGGCGAACTCAATGACTGCCCTCGTGCGTTATCGCCTTCACTGTACAAACACGTGTGCATTTGCCACCAAAACGCCACCGTGTTCCTTATAAGACATGAGAGCCTCAAAAATGTCTGTGTAACTCTGCTCTTACAGTACAGTGAGGCTGGGATTTGACTGATGTGTGCATGTGCGTGTGTGTGTTTGTGTGCATGCGTGCTCTATCTCCAGCCTCAGAAGCAACCACAATAACAGCCCAGGCCTAATAATGATTCCTAATAGGGAGCAGTAATTGGAAATAGCAACTTCATTAGTGAGTGACAGCAGCAGGTGATAAGACAGGGGAATACTGTGTAGCCAGTGATGCTAGAAACTCATTATCTGCTATGCATGCCCCACTCCTTAATTATTTGAGAGGATCTTCACACTCTTCAGAGCCCCTCTCTCTCTTTGACTGTGGATTTTTAAGTAGTTCCTTTAAAAGAGATATTTGGGGTGCCTCTGTTATCTGTGTTTGGGAGGTGGATGGCCTTGGGATGAAAGTGATGAAACGGAAGAGGAGCTGTAATGAGAATCTCCGCGCTCCGGCCTTTGATGCAAAGCAGATGCAGCTATCCATATTTCCTTTTTTTGTGCGTGCGCGCGTGCGAGCGCGTGGGTTAGCCTCACCGCAGACTGCCGCAGTTCTTTGATTTTTAATATGCCCGACATTACTCGCCAACATTTTTCATTAGCGGCTTATTATTGCTGCCCAAATACAATATGTCACCGCGGAAGTTTAGCTTTCGCATGGGGGCCGAGAATGTTTCCCAGGGACCAGTAAAATATGCATTCAGCTTTCATGATGCTCATATGGTATGTGCTACGTACTGAAACCTCCAGCACTTTAGACACGGAGGTAGCCCCTGTGGCTCATATGCTCGACCTCTGCCCCTGGATGAGGATCTGGTCTTACCTCCAACACGGTCTTGGTCTTCACCTGGAACACACCAGTCTTGCAGAAGCAGGATAATTGCTGTAAAGGCTTTAAAAGAGCCTAAGCCCGCTGAGTACTGCTGCGTATTTGTGTACAATATGACCTGCTGTAGAGTTTGATTACCACACAGTAGCTTCCTCTCATTTGACCGTGATTGGACCGTCACGGGGAGGGTGGCGGGGAACTGAAGGAGGCAGAGGAGACAGGAGGAGAGGCAAAGAAAGAAGGCGAGAGAGCACTTGAACCTCTGAGTGGCGTTGGTGATGCTAATGCACTGTTCGGAGAGAAAGCCACTGGGGGGGAGGGGGAATTGAAATAGTAAAAGTGATTGAGGGAAACGGGGGAGTTGGGCAGGCTAATGACACTGAATAGACAAGATCACAGTGATTGAGAGAAGGGATAAGATTATCTCTGATTATCTGCACTTGCATTAAGATCAGAGGGAGAAAAGAACAGAAACCCAGGACGAGGAAGTTCATGTGCGAGGCATCGAGGGTCTGAATGTACGCTTTTAATCAAAGAGAAATGGAACAACGTTGTAACCAGACATCAGAGGCATTGTGCACGCCAGGCTTAAAGGTCAAACACATCATGGAGCCAAAAGCAAGGCATGATTGTGTTCCCGAGGCCAGACCCACTCCAAAAACACACAAGGCGACCGCTCCTCCGTGCTGCAGTGAGATGTAATTGGGTATGATTAGCTCCCCCCTTGTGTTGTCCTTTGTGCCATCCTCGTGCCTGGAGGGGCTCCCAGCTGTTAGAGTGAAGTGTGGCGAGGGGAGAGGGGGAGATTATGGCCAGGCAGCCGCCATCACACAGTCATTGTAGCTGCATCATTCAGGATTATGAATATAAATTCACAAACATCAGAAACAGCCTTAAGCCGAGTTGATCCCTTGAAGCAATGGCACATATTTCAGCCTGGAGGTGAATAGCGCGCCATCGCAAACACACCCTCGCACACACACTCAGAGCCCAGGTATTCTGGTTCTAATCACTGGATGTTTCGGGAGGGAGATTCCAGCATCTTGTGGCCATCTGCGGTCGTGAGAGGACTAACGATGGCGTGTTTACTGCCGAGAGCAGCCAAGACAGCGGTGGCGCAGCAGCCAAAGAGCTGTCGCATCCATCCTGATTGGAATTCAAATGGATCACCCTTGCCGGGATCGATACTGCATGATAATGATGTTGTGACATTTGGAGAGGAGGGTGGGTGTGTGCGCGCGAATGTGTGCTTGCAACCCTCGCAGCGCGTCCGGGCTGGACGTTGCCTGTGCAGCCGTGTTTGTTTTCTGCGCGCGTGCCTCCAGTCAGCGGTTTAAAGCGAGATTATTACTCCAACCGATTTAATACTCATCTAGTTATTTTCGCTTTATCGCCAAAATTGGTAATCATGTCACGTCTTCACTTCAAAACTTGGGTGACTCATGGTGTGATTTGCTGTCCTGTGGATCGCCGGGGAAACCAGGAATCTCTGATGCGCAACAATGTTCTGGTCTTTTTCAAGTGGGCAAACAAACAAACAAACAAAAAATGTCCGCCCAGTGGAAATCAACTCGGGGGACGGCATTGAGTTATAGAAAGTAACTCAATCATCGTTCAAGGCATTGCTGGGCAACTCAGGGATATGAAAGTGATGTTTATGGTCCTGAATCAGAACATTACCCAACACGGGACCTTCAGACAAAATAAAAAGGCCACTCTGTCATTTGGAAGCTTCTGAGGTCATTGACCACGATGTGGCGTTGACATACATCAGCTTTCAACTCTTTGCAAGGTCCAACTTCCATTTTTTTCCCCTCTGTGTTTATATATTTTTATTCTCAGCTGCGTTATATTTACCCCCGTTCCTTCCAGCTGACAGGTTTTTGGCCCCAGACCACCAGAATCCACCGGTCCTGCCCGTGCTAAATTAGTTTTAGATCGGCCAGCTTAGCTTTATGAGCGACATCAGCGATCTATCAAAGAGGTTGAGGACAGCCCTTTAGCACCATTGATCTCTCCACTCTGCAGAATGTGCATATATGCCCCCTATACATCACTGGATAACGCTTTATCAGGAGAGATGGATGAAACACAGTGGCAAGCCTGGTCTGCATTAGAGATACTAAATATTTCTGAGGGTGCTTGCCCCGCTGATGAATGGCTTCATAAAGCATCCGCCGCCACCTCTCATCTTTGGGCTGCTTTTCAATCACGGCGTCGGCTCGACGAGCGAAATCCGGATCTGATTTGTGCTCGTTTGTTTTACATCTGCATCGTCTGCATCCGGCGATTAGTGTCAAGAGGGGCACCCGTCTGCTTTACCGAACTACCTTCGCTCCGCTCTCCCCCCTCTCGCTGCGTCCGTCGATATTTTCCGCTCATCCCTGTCTCCTAATCTCTCCCCGCTCCACACGCTTCCCTGTTTTTCAGCTCATCCGGTCCGTCCGGCTCCCTAAAAGAGTCGGCTGCATTGTAGTGAAACACTATTAATTACCTTGTCATCCCCCGACAGTTGGCAGTGACAGGTTTTAGACCAGCTCTCTGAGGAGGTGGGCGGACACCGGCGCTAAATTAAAAAGCTGGGAGAGCTTGTCATATCCTGTCATTCGTATATTTAATGAAAAACCGAACGTGTGTGTGTGTGTGTGTGTGTGTGTGTGTGTGTGCGTATATGTGTGTTTAGTCTGGCGGACGACGGGGAGATAGACGTGCAGAATTACAAACAGATGGGCAGAGGGAGAGAGTCAGACACGTATCGACTAAGTGAGAGACCAAGAAACAGCTGCTGGTTACACGGACAGAGGTCTGGAGACAAAGAGGAGCGAGGCCAAAACAAACGGCAGCGCAGCGCACACCGTGCACATCTGAGGCGTGCACAGGCAGCACCTCCGGGCTGTGTGCATCACTTCATCATCTCTCTGTCTTTCACCCATATGCTAGTTTGAAATAACAGTGCTGCTCCTACATGCAGGAGGTGCCCGTGCACGATCTGCCCCCCCGCTCTGCAGCTTCTCTCGTAAGACGAGCTGTCGTCTCCTCCATGATGCTGCAACTTTGAGGCAAGTTGCAGCTTCTTGCAGCGTGGGTTTGCTCACGTTGTCTTGTTTATTTCTGTCAGCGGCGATGCGTTGTTTACAGGACAGTCGGGCTGTAATTTCCCCGTTCACGTCCCTGTTTACAGCCCGTCTGCCCGTCTGGCTGCCGTCTCTTGTCCTGCCCGACTTCTTCTCTGCAACACCGCTGCAATCCCACATTTAAGCTGTTCAGTTTGTGAAAACGCCACATTGCCAGTGGCTGAGCCTCAGCAGATGATTTTCACAAACAACGCGCAGCCCCTTCATACCGAAGTCATTTTACTTTAGCGCGGCGGCGCTCGCAGCCCTACTTAAAAGTTGTGGTAGGCTGTAAAAGCTGCTTCCCTGCTAAAGTCTCCGTACACAAGACATAACAAGCCGAGCCGTGCTGCCTTCTCTGGGTTTCGCCCCGAAGAGAGATGGAGATTTGTTGTGTAGATATACCATCCCACTACTTCACCTAATGGAAAAGCCATGTCGTCTGTCCCAGGGCCCCGAGCGCCACTGCAGCGCCGTGCAGAAGGCATGCCACTCGCCGGGCTGCAGTGGCGAACCGCTCGGAGACATGGCACAATCCTCCGCGGTGTTGTTTTTCCCGGGCCAGACCTGTGTTTGGCCTGGCGAGTGTGAACAAGCTTGCAGCAGCCCAGGGGAGCTGTCCACGGTGCTGAAACCAAGGATCCCTCCTCCACTGCTGGGACCGCCGCTCCTCTGCTGCTCACTAGCCGATTAGCCAACACAGAAGCTGACGCTGGCTTCACAGCCAGATGCACTTTAATGTCTGTATCCATCACTTAAAGTGGAAGTGTGCTACTTATTATGTTACGACTGTACATTTGTCAGCCCCGTTTCTCATTTAGAATCCCTGTTTGATTGAATTTTTATGCCTTTTCCTTAAAGCGTAAACGATTTCTCACCTTTTCATCACAATAGCAAGTTTTTTTTGAAAAGGCACAAAATATAACGATGCAGCATATGAAAGTAGTATCTTAAATATAGATATATTTGTTTTACGACTACGAGCAGAGGATGTAATTAATTTGCCCGGAACGTAATTTAAGTGCACCATGAAGTCAACCAGCCGCACACCACGTCGTTTTCATCTGTTTAGTTCAGTTTCCGAAAGAAAACAGAATATGCGTGTGATCGTCAGAGCTTCGTTGAAGACTCACAGTTAAAGACAGAAAGAGAGGCTTCCTGATTGGTTTAGCCGGGTCACGTGGGTCACAGGTCAAAAAAAGGGCCCTTATGAATCCAAACTAGGAGATCTGCATGGCTTTTCAACACCGTGGGAGGGACCCAAAGGGCAGCGGAGACATGGAATGATCCTGCTCGGTTGTGGTCACTCAGATGATATTGTTGCAGGTGATAGCAGGCCCTGCTGCAGCGGCGTATCCTTGTCTGATGCTATTAAACGCAGCTTGAGTGTTAAACGTGGGAGAGAAAGCCCATTGGGAAGATCTGTTATTTTCAATCCAGCGCTGAAGAGGGTATGATGTTACCGCGGTATTATGTCTTGAAATAAATGCTTTGGAGGGAGAAAGAAAGTAAGAAAGAAGGGCGAGAGAAAGAGTGAAAAGAGCCCTGGGAAATCTCCCGCCCCATCTCGCTGGCACCTCGGCTTCCCTGTTCCTCTCACTCACCTCACTGACTTTCAATCGCCGGAGCCAATTTGCTGGGAGAGAAACCCCACGCTGGCAAGAAATGAAACCGCCTCGACTCCTCGACACACACCTACCCCACAGCGCCGTCCTTCTCCTCCTCTCCATCGCCTGCTCCGTTCTCCTCTCCTCCATTCTTGCGGCACATCAAAGGCCTGGAAGAGGAACACTGCGACGCGCTCGGTTGCCACTCTTCTTTTTGTCCTTGCTCCTCCCTCCTCTCACTCCCGGGTTTCTTGTGCCAACTGTGCCTCCGAGAGAGTGGATGGAAGAGATGCGACCGTCCTTTCGCTGCCGCGGTGTCACAGAAAAATAGAGAAATTGTCAATCAAGTCGAGGCGCTCCTCCTCGGCGGTCATCAGAACGCCGGTTGGTGCTATTTTTGCAGGTCCCGCTTTGGATCCTTGTATCAGCTCTTCGTTGTTATTACCTCTGACTCACCAGCAAATCAACATTAAGCTGGAGGGTTTTGATATTTAGCAGAGCTCATACCCCCATTTGGTGCGCTGCACACTTTAAAAGGTCGATTTTGTTACTATTAGCAACCGGAACACTTCATCGTCAGCGAGTTTGTTTGAAATGTATGGTTTCGGTTCGCTTTGACAACAAAACACAAAGGCGTCGCCCAAAGGAACGTGATTACAATACGCGCCGTGTTGCTTTCCAGCACCATTTGAGGGAGGGGCCGGTGTGGGAACCAGCGCGGGGGGGGGGGGGGCAGGAAACACAGGGAGGAAAGGTAGAAAGAGAGCGAGAGAAGGGTTGTTTGCCTGAGGCTCTGGCTCTCCCCAGCACAGTGGCGGCATTGTCAGGGGTTTGAGACTGTAAATAATTTACTGTCTCACCTCAAGCCTCACACACACAGAGTCACACACACACACACACACACACACACGAGCCCTTCCCCATCTCATAAACGCACACTCTCAGACGCTCTCTTTGTCTCCGCGCACACACGTGCACAAAGGCCATTTTAGCTCCATCTCTTGCGGGATCACCTGCCTCATTACTATTTCATTTAATGCTTTTGTATATTTTCCCTCGCTGAGTCGGGGAGAGAGGTAAGGTGGGGGGCAAAGTTGACGTGTGGGCCAAGAGCTAACACGCGCTTCCAATGCGGCAGCGCAGAATCACGGCCCCGGGTCGGGTCCACCTTTACCGTCTGGCGACTCAGGTCCTGACGCATGTTCAAATAACCCCGCCTCACAGGTGTCACCGAGCAAAGCTTAGCCGTGACACGGAATCACCGCCGTGTTTGTCGACATCATCCTTGCATTTAATTGCATGGCATGGTGGGGGGGGGGGGGCAATGCAGCGCATTACAAATGTGCTGCATTGTAATGGTTTTATAGTTATTCTGTGTCTGGCATGAAAACATCATTACTCCCCAGAAGGCTCCTCCTGACATTTAAAGTGGAAGTGTTGGGTGAGGGGAAGGAGTGGTGGGTAAAATGGATAGAGTGTAGAAGTGGAGGGAGGTGGTGGTGGTGGTGGTGGGCTGCGAGTGATAGCAAGGGGAAGACGGGCCTGGTAATGGGCCCTGCAGAACGGGGGGTGTTTGGCGAAAAGGCACGTAAAATGTCAGATGCGAGCTGCATGGCGAGCTAAGAAGAGAATGTCAAGGGGCGATGGACAGCTGCTGAGCAATTTCCTGGTCATTAGCAAGATACCAGTGACCTGAGGCGGTGCTGGTGACCTCGGTTCCCTCAAGGCGAGTGCGAACTGGCCTGTCAGTGACTGAGCCACGGGCTGATATTAAAAAGAAAAAAAAAAAAAAAAAAATTGTGTTGTTGATGCTGCGCAGCAGACCGACAGCCGGGACCATGTGCAAACTGTAGGGTCTAACTACAGCAAGGTGTTGATTAGGAAAGTGTTGGTAGCACATGTTAATGTGCTGATTAGCATGGGCAGAAATATCCCAGCACACGTGTTCTAATAACTTCTTTACTTCCGCTAACCGGGGCTGGGGGGTTATCGGCGCTGCCACGCGTGGGATGGTGCTGTCACAAAGTATTTACACATCAAGATTTTTTTTGATACACAATCATCAGCAGTGTGGGTAAAACATGAACCTAGTGTGAGAAGGTGAATAATGGAACAGTTAACACAGTCTGGTAGGTCCAGAAAACCGGATCACTGTCCTGTGTGCGGCCTTTAAAGTCAGGAAAACACAGCAAAATATAAAGACGCCCAGAATCTAATATGATATCTTCTCTCGTGTTATGATATAATGTCAGTATAATGCACAGCCGTACTACTGACATATGGGATTAATAAAATCCAAAGTGCAAATGGTGCAGTTTCATTTTACTAAGCCCAAACAGTGACATGTTTATCACTTTGTGCGCTGCTTGTTTGTCCTGCTAAAAGAGCTATTCGGATATATTGAAACAGTCGTAAACACATGCAGGTTGGTCGTTAAGTGTTTAATACAGTTGGCTGTAAATTACTGCCAGTGCACCAGAGAGTTTCAGCTTTGTTCCATCTTGCCCAGCACCACCCATGTTCCTGCACGCCACGTTTTCTTTACTAGCGACGAGCGCCGTGTGCAAAGCTAAAGCAGCCCCCCATAGGAAGGACGCTGCAGCCCGAGGGGGGTTTCCCCCTCATCAGTCATGTAAAATGCATGCTCTCCTACTACACTTGACGTTCCGACTGAGCACCCACTAGCCCCACTCCAGTGGGTCAATTAGCTAATGTTAGCATAGCAGGCCAGGGTCAAAGCTGTTGAAGCGGCACTGTGTTGCTGGCCCCGCTGTGGCTGCTCTGCTCATGTCACAGTGATGATGGCCCTTCAAGCTCAAGTTCACAGTTATTATCCCGAGGGGAGATTAGTCCTGCAGTGTACAAGTAAAAACATACATATGCTTTAGTATTTACATAAAACCAGTTAGAAATTGGACATATATGTATGTTTATGCATGTAGACAAATACATATATACTCTGTTTTATAATATATACAAAATCTAAACGTAAATCATGTGACTGTCTGTCCCCCCGAGCATATTCACTAAAGCAAATTGGTCATTTATAAGCATCCATAAACCGTTTCCACGATTTGTTTTGTGCAATCTTTGGTTGCAATGAGCGAGAAAATCAGTTGTGAGCGCAGCACGGACCAACACTCGACATCATTTCCCCACTCTGAGCACTCAACAGCGGCTTGATTTGCATGCTGACAGCGGTTTACCCACGCCGTCCCTCCCCTCTCGCCTCACTCTGTCTGAAATGCCAGTAAATGGTAGGGGCTCCGCAGCGATCCCAGCATCCCTTATGGTCTCATGTTCCCTCCTGGCATGACACAGATGGAGAAAGCCGTGCCCCACTGGTGCCACTTTGTTTGGGTGGTGTTTCGCTGTGATTTTGAAGCCCGTGGGTGCTGGCAGGGGCACAGAGGCCTCTCCTGGCATGGAGTCGTATCATCTCTGCAGGATGATAAGTTAACATGAGGGGGTGTTAGTGAGGAGAGGAGAGCGGAGATATGATGCGGCATCGCGTAGACTAAACTAGGCGGGATTGGGAGAGTGGGTTTCTGTAATTGTTTCATTTTAATTTATTTTTGCTCTCATACTCGCTCGGTCTCGTCTTATTCCTGGTGAATAACACAACTCCACCCAGCTCGATAGCATTTCAGAGAATCCTAAAGGATGGACTCCATCCCTTCTTCCCTTGATTCATCCCTCCCTCTCCTCCCTTTCCCACCTTCTCCATCTTTACGCCAGTGCGCCACTAATCAGGGCACACAGAGCCAGACAGTTTGTTTGCAATCCGATAAGAAGGATGGACCAGAGGGAGGGGTGAGAGAGGGAAGCGAGGGGAGGGAGAGGTATTCTGGAAATATCAGCAAATTGGATTTAGCAGGAGAAAATAGTAGGTATCTGATAGCACACGGGCTTGATTCTGTTAATGCGGGCAGAGAAAGTAAAGCAGGTGGCGTGTGTGTGTGCGTGCGCGGGTACAGTTGCGTGTGTGGTTTTAATTAAGGAGATGCAACATGGAACAGTTCCCCTCCACACCCTCTGTGAGGGAAGATAGGTGTTTGAAAGCTGGCACTCTCTTCGTCTCTCAACATGGCCCCCACCCCCCACCCCCAGCCTCTCAGCTCCCTCCTCCCTCTCCTGTTTTCTGCCTCTCACACGTTTACTTGCCTCTGTCCCCCCCCCAGCTCCCCGGAAAGAAGGCCAATGTGCTCAACAAAGCAGTTGTTGCTCGTTGTGTTTGATATGGAAATTTTGAAGATAGCTGCTAATAAACAATGAAGTATAACGTCCACCTCTTGCCAAATTTTCATTTGGAGAATTGCCTCTCCGCTTCTCCACCCCCCCCACGAATACCCTGCTCCATCTGCACACCGTTTCGCCCAATCAGTGAGAAAATGGGAGGCGATCGACGGCCGCAAACACATGCAAGCACGCGCGCACCCTCCACGCCAGCAGCCCCCCCCCATCCTTTCCTGTCTCTTCCCGCCCTCCTCTCGGTATCTTCCTCGGCTGACCTAGATAGTGAAATGCGGGGAGATGGAAAAACATGACTTCAGCAGAATCAAAACGCTTTTCAACGGTCTTGCAGACTGGCCTTTTGTTATGCAGCTCGATAGGCGATTGCATATTCTCCCGCTTCCAGATGGCAGTATTTATAGCAAAGGTTGCTGTTGTTCCAAACACTTGTGCATTGTGTAACCCACCCACCCCCCTCCCTCCCTCCAACACCCCCCTTTTCTTGTTAAAGAAGAGTAACTTGACTTCGGAATTCCTGGTTTCATCACATGTGCATTTGCACAGAAACTGGGACAGAGTCACACCTCGCCTTGTATCTTTAGGAGAGAGGAAATTGCAATAACTGTCACGCTCAAACCCATTTTTTATCCCCGCGATTTCACCTAGAAAGACCCCCTCGTCACAGCAAGGCTGGCTGCATGTTTCAATCCAATAGTCGGGCATGGAGAAACACTGTCAGAATGCAGGCCTCCGTGTGTCCTGCTTATACGCCGCTGCCAAACTAGGTCCTGAAAATGGGGAATGTGGGTAGTCGATGCGGAATGAAAAAAGGCCTGTTTTGTGTGTTTGCTGCGGAGGACACGCCAAATGTGTTTTACTTGACCCAAGCTTAATATAAAGAGTATGAAAGTGGCCAAATTTAGCGTTTAAAAGCTAATCGTTTGCATTACCGATGCAGAATTCACCGATACAGCCGTTCGTTTGGGATACAACAATCCCGGCGGGCACCTTTTGACATCACGTCCTGCGCCTCTCTCTTTCTCTCTGCCTCTGGATTCTGCGCGCCGCTCTTGATCTTTGCCTCGGATTTCTCTTTTGTCCTGGATGAATGACTTTGTGTAAAGGACGGCATTTATTACAGCCTCTAAAGAGAGGCCGTGGCTAAGTATGATAAATGAGTGATGAATTTATCAGTATGTGATGAATGTACAGTCTGGTCGAGGTGCGTTTGAACTAAGGAGTTTTTCTCTCTCTCTCCCTCTCTGTCCCCATGCTCTCCTCCGGTTCCCGCTGATGCCTTGAAAACAACCAAATAGGTAAGTGACAGAATCCCACTTTGCACACTAAAATGCAAAATTTATTATTTGGTTCATTTCCTTTGCTGGAAAGGGCTGGGGCTGCACGGCTCTAAGCCGAGGCGGCAGCAGGTACAAAAGAGGCGCAGAATGGGTCTTCAAGGACTCCTCAGTGGCGAGGCATCTCCACTGGATGATGACTTTAAATGGGACTTTTGAGCAGGAATGACAATGGTTTACACGCAGCATCGGTGTACCTGCACGAGGAGAGACGAGCTGTACGGGAAGTGGACTTTAAATCCAGCGTCTCCCAAACCGTAGTCCACGGTGTTTTCAGGAAAACTGGGCGCCGTGGCTCCGGCAGTTATTCAGACACAGGCGGCTGCTTGCTTCTAATGACATATTTAGCTCAAATGGGGGGGAAGTCTTGACAATGAGTCTTCCCAGAGCCCGCTCTTGTGGCTTAAAATTTAGGCGCAGCATTAAATTTTAATAGAGCAGCGGATTGTAATGCGTCCTCCTTCGGCACCGGCTCGTTTTCAGCCCACTCCTCTACGCGTCATATTTTTATAGTCATGGGACATTGCAATATTAATACATATGGTGATTGTAAAAGGGGCCAATTGGCCCATTTTTGGAAGAGAATCACCTCCGGTGTGTGTAAATGAGGGCAGCTCATGCCGCCGCCTCGATGCTGCTGATGGGCCGATTTCTGTTGAACCGGTTTCGAGGAAATTTGGATTTTTGTTTTCCGCGTTCGTTCACTCCGCTCCGGTTCCCTTCCACCAAGTATCATTGCGTTGCTCATTAGAGCTCGCAGCAGACTGCGTAACAGACAGCACGTGACGCTTCTCCTCCCGCTCACTTGATGTTGTCTCGCCCTCTCTCTCTCTCTCTCTCTCTCTCTCTCTCTCTCTCACACACACACTCTCCCTCCACTTCCATGTGCGTTCTGCCACCACCCTCCTCCTTCCCACAGCTACAAAGGCAAATTGCTCATCTGTCTTTCTGGCTTTCTTCCACCCTTCTGTCTTTTCATTATTCCTCTCTGTCTCCTTTTGTCCCTTTCATAATAATGAGAACCATCTTTTCTGTCTTTTAACGCTCCCGCTGCCTGCTCTGCACAGGATGTCTATCAGGGCAGGCGCATCCTGTGCTGTTATTCAGCTCGCACGTCACGCGGTGGGGGAAAGAGTGCAAGATGGCGATTGGGCCGCCGTACGACAGGAGCTCGTGTGTTCCAATTTAATTTTCTCATTTGATCTTGTCAGAGGGCCGTATTTGGAATACATGAGCCTGTTTAAATTCATGAGGTCAGGTGGAGTGCTGGCTGTAATTGGAATCATTTACACACTTTCTTGAGGATGCCCTCATAGCTCAGCGGTGACGACTGTGTGAGCGATGGTCAAAAGTGGCCACCGTGCTCCGCGCCGCAAGAAAATCATCGAGCAGCAACAGATGTTGTCATATTTACATGTTTGCAGACAACAAGCCGCAGTGTCATATCAGTTTAAACTGGTCTTACGTACAAAGGAGCAGTTGCTCGCCTTTTGTTGCATTTCGGCAACTCAGGTTCTAAAAAAATGTAAATCCACAGATAAGAATCCATACTGACACACTGAAGGAGGACACTGGGGATTGATACTACCAAATCAAAAAACCATAAGTGTAAATAATAAAGAATATAGCAGTGACTGAGCCAGGCTGCCTCCTCTGAGCTGAGCTAATGGCTAATGCTTTGTCCTGCTTGCTGTTGTCCGCATGAGACCACACTTATATGATACTTTTGATGACAACCAAGCTTATTTTAGACTTTTTACCGTTAGCGCGCAACATGTAAAGGCATACACTGTCTTAGTTACACTGGGTAGATGTGTTGACAGGTGTTTGTTATTAGCGTAGTACTCTCTCAGGGAAATCAGCCTGTGAAAGGCAACGTACATCTGCTGAGGTTATTGCAGTGCTCTGGAGCAAGGTGATGTTTAACAAGAGCCTTTTTACTCAAAGTATGGTTGTAATTCTTGTCATTACACCTCCGAGGCGTTGCGCTAAGCCGTGCAGTTTGAAAACAGCTCGTCTTTATATGAAGGTTTGATAACAAGGGCAACTTTGAAAACAACTGACCAGCCTCGGTCTAGGTGAATGCAGATAAAAACCAGGCGCATCGTGTGGCGACATGTTGCTGGAGTGGAGAAGACAGAGTGCAGGAGCTAATGGAGTGGTGCTTTGTTGCAAGTGAAGCAGGAGACATCGCAGATACAAAATGTGGCAGTGGGAGTGAGAGGATACAATGTAACATGCATTTCAAAGGCATGTAGGTATAAAGATGTACAGGTGTAAACCTCCGACTATCACAACACTGAACTGAGAGAGTGAGCGCGATCGCAGCATGTATGAGAAAGAGGCAGCCATGGGACCATCACCTTCACTGGCTGCACTAATCAAATCCACGGAGTCGCCGCATTGTGATTTCAAAATAGAGGCACCTGTGTGTGTGAGTGGAGAAAAAAAAAAAAAACAGCCGGCGCTCCCAAACAAGGTCCACCTTTGAGAAAAACCGACGTGACAACAGTTCTAACGAGGCGTTAACTGGCTGTGGTTGACTAAACACAGAGCGTTCCCTGTACCTGCGCCTTCCCTGGCAGGAACGGTTTGGAAAGAAGTCAATGAAATCTGTGAGGTTCGGTTGCTCCAAGCGCGCATCTGTTTGCACTTTTAATCACAGCTCTTGTTGTGGGTAGCCTGGTGTTCTCAGGCATCTGTCCTCAGGTGTGGGGGACAGACTGACAGACTGTGGCACATCTGATCTGTCTCCACAACCTTTTAGTCTTAGTCTGCTTAAACCAAAACTGCACATAAATAATATCTTAATCATATTTATAATTATTATTAAAATGGTTGCATTTAACGTTAATGAAAGGTTTAATCTAGGATTTGCCCACTGCTCCATGTAGTGATAGTGAGACATGATGGTTCTTAAAGGACAGGTGTCACGATGGTTTCCTCTCTTGCTGATGGTTTATCAGATAAAAACAACAGTGCAAATGAAAAAAAAATCATATTTAAAAAAAACAAAACACTGAAAACTTTTTTTTTTTCAATCGAAACATGAGTCATCTTTTGATTATGCTACAGTAGCTGCCGATACCATCAGTCAGCGGAGTGAGAAGTGTAATTTGCCGGTGCGTCTGAATGCCATTATCCAGGAGGAGAGATGCTGGACTAATGTCTCGGCCTCTGAAACTGAAGAATGCACCTGAGCATTACCTGCTTTTTAATTCTCTGTTTTTTCTCAGCTACTTTGGACGATCATGTTGTTTTAACCTCCGAGACAAGGCCGGCATCTGGGTTTTCATTAGCGCCGCTGTGCTCGCGTTTCAAAAGACGTCAGTCATCCCGGAATGACCAGGCATATTACAGATATTCCAGGTGTGGCCGCGAGATCCAAGCGCTTCTTCGTTTTGATCCTCTGCTGTTGGATTCGTCAGCGTGACTGGCGCTCGGAAGGGACCGCCTGCTTTGTTCAGCCGTGACAAACGCTCATACAGTTGATATATGATAAACACACAATGCATGCAGTCAGCAGTGCTCTGCCCTCATCTGTAATTATTTGTTTCCCCGGGGAGGAATTGTCCTACGAGACTTCCCGGCACACGCAGACACTGTCAAATCCTGTTGGCTCCCATCATCTCCGTACACTCTGGCGGACGAACTGAATCCCAATCATCCTGCAAATTACCTCGAGAATATCATATAAAAGCACATCAGCTATGTATTTTATTATCATATCCAGAGTCGGCGATAAGGCCATAAATTCTATGACTTTTTATAGCCCACACGCATTTTTTTTTCTTCTGATATGAAAAAAAACAGCGTGGGCTGCTTCCGTTTGATTGCACCGAGGTCAGAGGAATTCACAGGCCCCGTGTCTCTTCAAACGTCGTCAATCATGGAGAGGCAACAGTTAAAAGAGAGAGGGGCCCATCGCCCGTTTGATCCGTAACGTTTGAGCAGTCTACTCGCTCCTCTGAGACGCGTTGTTTTCTTTGCATTTGCATTTCGGTTGAATATGAATCAGGATCGGGAAAAGTAGAGAGCGTGGGTGTGACTGAAGGAAGCAAAGTGAATATAGGAAATAGGGAGTTGGAGGGAGGCGCGGCGAGCAGGCGAGGGAACGGCGTGCAGGGGACGACATGTGAACAGAGGTTTGGCGCTGCAGGGAGTGGAGCTGCTGGTTTCAGTGGTGCTTTAAATGACCCTGCTATCTCTCTTGCATTAAACACACTGCCCTGCAATCTGCACTAAGCCTCAAGCCTCACTCTGTGCAATCCGCTTACCCTTGAATAGCTCTAAATTAGCAGTTGGCTTTTTCACTTTATGCCTCTGAAGGGCCAGAGGCGAGCCGAGAAGTTTTTTTTGTTTTTTTTTCCCTTTTTCCAGAGGTAAAGACTTAATACAGCCTGCAGAAAAATGTGTTTTTAATTAACTTACCTTAAGGGTGGTCCCCGCGCTGAAACCTTTGATTAATTAGATAGGACGGTTTCAGACGACGGAGCCTGTGGGCGACCCCGGATACTTCACTCTTTCTTTAAGGACTTTATTACCCCCAAATCCTGACATCAATAAATCGTGCGCTCCTCAAACCGAAATTTTCCTCTTAATGTCTGAGGGGGAGGAGGGGCTGAAGAGGTTCAGCTGATATGGAAAACCGTGCACACCGACACACTGACTCAGCGTCCGACGCAGGCACGCTAACGTCTCCGGGCTGACGTCTCTCGGAGCGATGCTACATTAAGCCTCCCATCTGGTGAGATTACAATTACAGGTATTTAATTTGGTGGCGCGTCATTAGTGCTTTGTTAGGCTGCCTGACACAGTCAAGCCTCCTCCTCCAATGACAATGACCCGCATTAGTAGAGATTAGATGAGAGAGCTGATGGAGACGGTGACACAGGAGGAAGGTAATTGGGTTGTGCGGGGCCCAAAATCACAAAAACAAGGGATGAAAACAAGACGAGATAAACAGAAAATTGAATTGTCAACATGAGAGAGGAGGGAAAAGAGATGACAAAAGCTGCACAAGACAGATTTTTAAGTAAAAATAAGTCACTTTATCAGCTTTAATCCCCAAGTCTCCTCTGGAGACGCTCTGGATTTGCCTTAATTACCCGCTAAAAATCAGAAAAACCTCTGGTTGCACAATAAGGGATTAATATAAAAACGCTAAACTGCTCCTAAACAGCACAAAATGAGTCCTTCATCCAAAGACGCACCATTAGCTCTTGCTTCCTGCGTCCCACTGGTGTCCTTACAAAATAATTACAGTTCTAGTCATTTAATAACACACTTCACTTTATTATTCAATTTAAGGCTTCTTAAACGGGTTATCTCCCGCCACATGCACCTTTAAGTTTTAATCTAACCTCAAATTAACAGCAGATTGAGCGGGCCGGCAGCGCGTGAGAGCTGCTGAAGCTACCCTCCATTCATTCCACTCCACGCCGACTCTGTCTTTTGTTACCGCCGTCGCCGTCCCCAGCCCTGATTGACAGAAATTTAATTGACGAAATATATTTTGATTGTGGGCTCCGGCAAGAGTGTGGAGAATTACGGCGCTTGAGCCCGGCGTCCGTGAAAAGCTCATAGAGAAGCCGCATTCCTTGGTTGTTAGCACATAGATAATTAAAGGTGCCTTATGGATTTTTCTCGTAAACAAACAAAAATGATGTTTACCATCAGTGTTACCCACCGAAACACACACACAGTGCACTGCTGTAATTCCAGTTCTGTTTTCGTCCTTGTTTACTTGCTAGCAGTCGACTCCTAGCTTGTCTTTGCCGGTGCATTGCAGCATACCTTGCCGTGTTACAGCCACCTGTAGATCAATGACAGTGTGTGGAAACCGTTGGCAAGAATTGCATCAACCTGTGCGCTCGTAAAAAAAACAGCTCAATAGTCATACACGAGATCAAAAAAACCAAAGACGAAAGCTTTAAAGGAACAGTTTCACACCTTGGGAAGAATAAGATGGTTTAACTCTATACTAGTTTAACTGCCTTATCTAAATATATGAAACCAGTACTAGCAGGTATTAACCTTAACTGACCAGGTTTAGCTAGCCAGGCTGTGTTTTAAGGTGAAAAGTCCACCTAGCAGCAGCTCTAAAGCAAACTATTTCACATTTTATTTCATGTTTACTAAATCTATTCAAAACCCCAAAAAAGTATTAATCCAACAAGTTATAGTTATATTTTCCAGGCTGTTTGCTGAATAATGTCATTTCCAATGTGCAATGGTTTTCTGGACCATAGGAGCCTTCATGAAGTCATGGACAAGGCCACACCAATGGTTCCAACATGTAACCTCCACTATGATAAACCAAGCTAAGCTCAGCTGAGCTCAAATAATCACTTTCTGTCTATACTCATAATTAATGCACAGACATGAGCGGCATGAGTGGCCCAAAATACTGTACAGTTGATTCTGCATGTTGACAAATTGGCATCCCCTATGAAGCTTATTGGGGGCTTCCCTCGGTGTGCAACCAGTGTGTGTCTCGGAGCTGATCTTGATAAACTTCTGGAGAAGGACTACTGTATCTGGTCCGCAAGGTGGACGTGCAAGGATTGTCTAAAACTTACCAGAAACACTTAACAGATGCCGTCGGTGAGGATTGCTCTTCAAGTCAGTCGCATCCTTCAAGTTCGGCACTTTCACGGCTCAGGCTGTAAACAGAACGAAGTGGCCGAGTGAGGAGGGTTTGACCTGGGTCACCCAGCTGATCGCGGTCGGCAGTCACTGCGGATAATGGATCGTTGTCTCTCCGGTGTCTGCCGAGGAGATTTACAACAAGCTCCCGTCACGGGAACGTCAGCATCCGGCCTGGTGCAAACAAACACAAGCTCAGACGTGCGAAAGGACTGTTTTCACAGTGAGGGTAGACAGCTGTGGGGCGGTAGACAGCTGTGGGGCGGCAGCAGCGATTTAACAGTACCAGAGAAAGCAACACAACATCTATAATCTTCCATCGTCTGTCGAGCGCTGCTGTGTCGTTTCAGCATATATGTTGTTTTGTCAGATGTTGAGCGTTCGTAGGCCACACTCACAGAGACAGATGTTGCGATGGAGAAATGTCTGGTTGATGTGCCGAGGCTGCAATTTCTCAGAAGTTCACGCGTTCCTTGGTGCTAGTCTATACACAACACATGGCGCTTCGCCTCTGATTTACACCGCACGACTCGGCATCTGTGTCATTTCAGGTGAACCGAACGAGCACATTCAAGCTTTTGCACCTTCCACCTGGGTAGGTTCGTATGCGCAATATGCTCTCGCCAAACTGCTATTTAAAACACTCTTGGGGAAATATAGAGAGCCATTTGGTGCCGCTGATTTCCTCCCCGTCGCAGCCAACATCTCGCATCTTGTCGGAGCAAGCTTTTTAATCAGACGCATGCAGGAGTCTGTCTTTGTCGAGTGAAAGGAGAATGAAGAGGGGTGACTAAGGGGTGGGTGGGGGATTGCGGAGGAGAACGGGCTGAGGGAGGGGGGGGGGTGTAGGGAGGAAAAGAGAAAGCTCTGAACAATTGGCATGAAATGAACTGTCGTCAAAGCCGGTGCTTCGCCGAGCATAAAACAGTCAGGAGGGGATGATTTATTGTTGCAGGGAGAACAAGGGCTCTGCTTTGTATGCATATTGTATGTGCTGTGATGGAGTTGTGGCCCCCATCGTGGAGTATTTTCTAAAACATTGAAATCATAATAATACTCTGAGTGGGGAGGAAAAGTGGTTGAAGCTTACAAATTGAAACTTGTGACTGCATCTTCCTCTTCCGCTCCCGCCCCACCAGCCCTCATCGATTGGCTCCGTTGAGTCCTTCCCATGTTTTGTTGTCATTAACTCTGTCGCTCTTCATCTCCATCTCACTGTGGACTCCCTGATCCACGTTCTGCTTATTTCCCCCCTGCTGCTTATCTCTCTCCTTCCCTGCCAGGATGTTTCACTTCCTCCTCCTTTCCATCCCTTCCTCCCGTATTTCCACATCACCCCCTTGCTCCCTTCCTTCGGTCCCCTCAGCCCTTCTCTCCTCCTTGGACCCAGATCAAGACAGCTCCCTGCTTCCTTTTCCAGATACAGGGGAGATAGGGTGAGTGAAGCAGCAGCGATGGGGGCCTTTGTAGTCAAATTGACTTGTGCCGTGTTCACCAAACAGATGAGCCCGGGCAGGTCTGCGCCCAGGCTCAACAGTATGTATGACACGCTCATTTGTCATGCATTGGCCTGAACGTCTACTCCTGCCAAAACGCTGTCCTGGCTCCCATCCCAACCCTCTCCTTATTCACTCAGCACTTAGGCTTGGGGGAAAAACACTGGCACAAAATGGCTGCCACTGTCACTGCGCCGTTCTTTGAGCAAGTGAAGAAGGAGGAGGCTGCGTTTTGATGTTCTCTGAAGAATGAGATGATGCAGGGTTTGGAGAGAGCTTTTCTTGCAGAGGTCGTGGCGGCTGGTCTATCCTCCAGGAGGATGCCTTTTTTGCATTTTGATGGCCCTTAATGACGTAAAGAAGGTGATCGTGAATGGTCAAACTGAAGCTTTTGCAATCATCTTTCCCTTAGTCATTCTTTCCCAGCGTCCACCCAAGGAACCACGTTCAAAGTGAAGCTCCAGGACCAAAGTTTCCTCCGAGGTGATAGTTTCGTGACCTACATTAAGTGATTTATTACCTCAGTGTGATTTATTACCTCGACCTTAATAATATTTAGTCAGACATTAGTCATCACGTCACCTTGTCCCCAGAAATTGAGTGCCATAAATTGGTTTGGAGGTTTCTGAGGCAGCTTACGCGCGGAGAACTCTCCTCTAGATTAGAGGCTTAGTTGCATCCGCCACCATTTTCTCACTGACAAGCGTCCCCATTTTGTAAAGGTCAGTGGCGGCGGGGTTTTTCTGTGCTCTCCTCGATGTAGGGTAGTCCCGTTCTCATTGTTCCTCCTCCGTTCTCTCTCTTCTGTTTTCCTCTCTCCCTCTCTGATTACGCGGCGGCGTGGACACGGCAAACACTGCGTGCTGGTTATTAAGGCCAATTTCCATCACTCGCTCTCCCCTCCTGTCACCGGCGCGCCTCCACAAGGGAGAGAATGGATTTTAATGGGCGGCGGTTGATTAGTGCAACACTAACGACGAGTCAAGTAGTGTGGACGGCTGTGGAGAGTGAGGTTGATTTAGAGAGGCAGAGGGAGAAGGAGGAGGCGAAGCAGAGCGCGAGGGAGTGACTCAGTTATTGTCTGACTGACTGATCGATTCAGGCAATCAAGAGGTTTTTTATCTTATCTATTTTAATATTCAGCTGTTTATCCATGTACTAACTTACATAACATTCACAACAACTATTTATAATCTTACGTACACACACAGTGCTTGCAAATTGAAACTTCTGACTCACTCTCTCTGACATTTGTGTTTCTTTTCCTCTCTGTCATTAATGCTCTCCCGCTCTGTCGCCATCTCACCGTGCGCGTCGCTCTCTGAGTCACGCGCTGTTTGTTTCCTGCACGTGTTGTCGAGCAGGGACCAGCCCACTCATCATCGTTTCAGCTTCTGTGGCAACTTTTCAGGAACCGAACACAATGTGGATAAAAAAGTTCTTTCTTTGACCGTCCGATGGTTTACGTTAGAACCGAGATGTAAGACCCCCAGCGCCACTTGAAACCACTTGATAGTGCTTGAAACCAGTTGACAAGCAAGCATACCTTGTCAAAAGCCATGGAGAGATGATAGAAGGTATCTACCACTCCAACTGGTGATGGCCCAAATGCTACAAGAGTCAGCATGGTGTTCCTTGGGTGTTGAGCTGCACTGGCTTTGCGCGAAACATATCGGTTCAACCCTCTCACCAGTCCAGAACACGTCCCCACATGGTTTGGGGTAACTGAATGCATCATTTGGCAAAATTCAGACATGCTTAGATGTTGTTTCACACGTGCAGGATACCTGGGGATGTCTGTCACCTTAGGGACTGCCTAGTTCTTGCCAGAGATGCCCGTAGTTCTTCCAGTTTAGCTGTTGGCGTCTTGGTAGCCTCCTTAATAAGTTGACTCCTCACCGTCTCATCATCTTCTGAGGCTCGTCCCGGTCTTTGCAGCATCTCTGCGGTGCCATCATTCTCCAGTTATTGATGACGGTTTTGACAGTGCTCCATGGTCCATATACCTTTCTATCCCTCCCTGCGTGGTACCTCTCATCCATTCGATCTCAGGTTCCTTGGAATCCTTATCATTGTAAGCTTACATGACAGACAGAGCAAGTCTGACTTTTACATCTTTGTTATTTCTGTATCTCCATTTCAAAAACCCTGCAATTTCATAAAGGTGTGCACACTTCTTTTCTCCGCAGCGCTGAAAGACATGTCTTATATAAAGAGAACATTGTAAAAAAACAAACAAACATCCGTGTCAGCAGCTGTGCCACCTACAGAACGTTACATGACAGAAGTCTTGTGAGGAGAAAGACTTGTGGCTGTTGCACAAACCCCATGGAAATGAGAGCATGAGCTGTGATGCATTTATTAAGGATCTCGCTGCCTCCCCGCCAAATCAAAAGTAGGTCACTGCAAAACTGTGGGCCACTGTAAATCACTCCTTCATGTGCCGCGAGAGCCGCATTCCTCCGCGCACGCTCTCGTTCCTGCACATGCACCTGTACAACAACACGGAGCCCATGTTCGTATTTCAGACATGTCAGCACGCTGACGTGTCAAGGGTGAGGATCTCAAATTGCATTAAGGGGATTTGTTGCGAGGAGCTGCGGGCCAGATCGCAAACAGGCTGATGTTGCGCCTTGCAAAATATTTTGATCATGTTAGGGGATTGGGGGTGTTGTTATTAACCATGGCAATAACATCTAATAAGACTAAAACCCAGTTTGTTTCAGCCCGTTGGATAGTCGTGAGGCCTCAGAGATGAAGCCGCATCCAAAAGCTTTGTGCCCTCACTCCCCCCGTTGTCGCTTCATGCAAGAACAGTGGATTAAGATGAGTCGTTAGCAGTGGAGTGTAATACCTTTGGGCCGGTGTACAGGTGCAGGAAGGATAGTTTACCTGGCATTTGTACTTTAACCAGGGAGACTTATTTAAATCCTTATGGGCTGCAGCGTAAAAGAGGCAAAGCCAAGGATGCTTCCAATTCCAACCCACCCTCCTCCCAGCTCCCTATTTGGCTGCAAGCAACCGCGGCAGTTTACCAGTGATCTGACCGGGCTGCACAGCGGTTGTCCAAAGCTAACAAGCTCCACCGAAAAGAAGCGAGGCAGAGCCAGAAAGCGAGAGAGAGATCACGAAGAGAATGAGACGCACATTACAGGGGGATTTCAAAGTCAAGCATTCAGTGAAGAAGACAGCGTGTGATGGAGTGAGTGGTTTGCAGTGTCACTATTATCCATGTGGTGGCTGTTCACTGAGGGGCAAATGAGGCAGGGAGAGGGAGAGAGAGTAACACACACAACCCCCTGCTCACTGTAGCCCATAATCACAGCTCTCTCTCTCTCTCTCTCTCTCTCTCTCTTTAGTATTTGCCTGTGTGAGCAGTTACATTATTCACCGAAGCGGTCCCACTCGATCACACACGCTCACGCGGTTTGTGCACCATCATGCAGATCACATAATTAAACACTGTTTTATTTAACGTGGTTAGCCACCTGACATAGCACCCCCCAACTTCAGACTTCATAATAAGCCGGTTCACTCCCCCGGGGGCTTTCAAAATACGTTCTTACATTTTAATGCGCACGTGAAAATGTAATTCAGGCCGTAAGCCTTACTTTTCCTCCAAAGCCGTGCAATAAAGATGCATTTTCAGGGCGTTCTTTTCCCGACGTTTTCATTAAAGGTAAAATAAAGCAGATTACTCAGCTCTGAACGCGTTGCCCCGTGTTGATTTTTGCAGTCGAACCTCAGCTGAAATTGTTTCACCTCGTTGTTTAGAGGCTTTCCACTTAGCTCGAGGAGAGATCCATTTCAGAGCACCAGATTGGCTTTTTAAGACGGGGTGCTTCCGAACACAAATCTGCAGGTATTACTTCATTTACTCGCTCCCTCCTCCCTCTGTTGGAGCGCGAGCTACAGTCGGATTCAAACTGAGAAAATCATCACCGCGGTTACGGCATCGCTTCGTTGTCGGCCTGTTGAAAGATCGCTTTTGAGATTCATTGATCAATTTTTCAAGCGCAATTAGGTCTTGCCCTCGAGTTATATCATGTACTTGTGAACCCGCTCTGAACCAGCGTGCAGCCTCAGATCTTTGACACTGGAGATGACTTTCGGCTCCGGATTGCGTGCCTGCGCTGCATCGTCCGTGTGTTAACTTGTGTTGCAGCCTTTCATTGGATGCTGCTGCCACCGAGCTTTCTGTTTTCTGAATAAAAAAGCCAGACCTGACCTGCTGTGACTCGACTGGGGTTAAAAAAGGTCTCCTCTCTCTCTCTCTTCGCCTCTGCATCTTACATCTTTTTTTTCTCCCCCTACCTACATGCTTCATCTCTTCTATCCCTTCCTCCAAATCCCTCCATCCTTCCACTCCTTACTTAACCTCTCCCCGTCCACCGCTTTGTGCCGGCGTTGCTGAAGGCAAGGGATGCGGTGGATGTTTGAAATCACGCAGAGGGGATCTCATTAGAAACAGCAAGGCCTCCTCCACATTCCTCGGACGAGCCTGCTGGCGGAGTCGGCCTCTGCAGAGAGACGGGCAGCAAAATGAGGGCATGAGATTGAAGGAGGTGAGGAAAGAGGCAACAAAGAGAGAATGTAGCAGCAGCAGTTGAAGGGCAGGGGATAGAAGTAATAGGCAGAGGTAAAGGTGTGGGTTAACAATCTTTCATCACTTCTTTCCCTCCTCGTGATCTCTCCGTCCCTCCTTTGCTCTGTTTTATCCGTCTCTCTCCCTCTCTACCCATCTCTGTCTCTTCCTCTCTCTCGTTCTGCCTCTGCGTGCTGGGAGCAACAGCTGCGGGAGGAAATGGAGAGCAAAATGTCATCTCATTGCTCCATCTGCACCCCTGCTATCTTGCCCGTGTCGCGGCTGACACCGGCTCGTTCTTCCTCCCCTCTCTTCTCCTCATCGTCTCTCCTCGCCATAAATCTCAACTCCGCCCGCGACTGCGGGGAGTAAGGTCTCTTGTTTTGTCTGTGCCGACTGAGTTCACCCTCACCTTGCACACATTTTTATCTCCACCCGTGCTCTGGGTCATTCCCCGATTGTGAGACGTGGCAGTGTTTTGCATGATCCGCTGCCTTTGCCCTGGGTTTTCTGTACCGCAGCGTTAGGACGGTGGTGCACACCTACACTGTTTGCAGCTTCTAAACTGAGCTTAAAATATCTCATAGTGCATGCTTTCACAATATTTAGTCCTTGCAACAGAAAAGGCTCCGCTTAGTAACACAAACATGTAGTGGAAATGAATTATTAAGGTCTACATTCCACAAATTCCAAAAGAAGAGAGTTCTTCCCTTTCGTATGGCGAGGGTGATTGAGTATTACTCTTTTTAAAATATCGCATTTGAAGCATTGCGTCTTTCAGAAAACAGTCCCCCTGGTAAATTTGGATAATCCACAGCAGCGCTGTATATATCCCCCCCCCTCCGTGAAACCTCCCTTTGCGTTTTTCTGCAGCCACATGCAACCCCGGCGCCGACTGTCTCGTCATGTCACAACCGCTCAGATAAATGAATTGCCGCGGCTTCATGAAAGGGAGAAACGCGGCGCCCGGCATGACTCACCTGCGTAGCTGCCTTTTATCCACTCCCATTATAAATCTTGTTGAAGCAGAACGTTGGTGCAGTTTCGCTGAACGGGAGGTAGGGGGCCTCCGCTTGGCTCCATGCACTGAACTCTGGGAGCGTTGCAGGGGGAGAGAATGGAGGAGAAGGGAGCACAAGATGAGGAGGTCTACCCCTGTATCCTCATAGCCTCGTACGAGAAGCTAATACTTCTTGACACCCGTGAAACCGTTTTTTTTAATCTGCTGACTGAAAGTGATGGGGAAGGAAAGGAGGAAAGAGGAACTGCAGGAGTTTTCTGTGTACAAAATCAGCTCCAGTTTGAAAATTATCCTCTTAGTTTTTTTTTTTTTCTTTGAGCGTTGTTGGCATGTCCTTTGGTCCTGCCGAGAGGGGCATTCAGCGGTGTGATGTCTGCGCAAACCCTCCCTTTTTTTAATTTTAAAGCAGACGTCATTTACTGCAGCGTCGGAGCTCACATCACGCACCATAAACCCTGTTAAAGTCACTGCACTGTGTAGAGACACGCAGAGCCCAGAGGCGTCTATGGCGCTAATTTGGACATAAACTAGAGGTTCACTTTGTTTCCACATCCGCTCCCTGTGCATCCAGTTAGCTCGACAATTGGATGTCGTGTTTCTCCGGCATTTCCACCTGTGCTCAGACAGCCAAAGCTTGTTACGTCGCCCCGGCCCCATGGAGACAGTATGAGAACACGGAAAATAGAAGAGCCATCAAAAGATAGCGGGGGGACAGGCGCTTCCCTACGTGATTTAACAAAGATGCAGTGAAAGCTTATATGTCATACATCTTGAAGGCTGCGTAAGATTGCTGTGATCGCTGTAATCACCAGTTCCTGTCCGTGCTTTGGCAGGGAAGCTCTGCTAATTACAGAGAAAATGTTTGCTGTTTGTTTACCAGCGAAACTGGCTGAAACAATATATTTCCTTGCCATTGTGAGCCCCCCAAGCCCCCTTCCCCATCCCCTCCCCCGTCCACCCTTTCCATCCCCCCAGACTGGCTGTTGTCTGAGACGTGTTGACTCAAATCCAGGGTGAACTGTACTCGTTATTTGTCTAATTTCCCTCATTAGCCACAGCGTACACACCAAGCATGAGCTCGGGAAATGAGTTTGGGTTGTTTGAGGTGCTGGAGTTGCTGCGGTGGCGGAGATGCCATTGGAGTGTGTGGACACTGGAACGGCTGCCTGGTTGCATCAAATCACATTTCTGTTCCCGTTTGGGGGGGGGAGCAATTGCGCTGTTATCTCCTTGCCGCTGTTAATAAGACAAGATGAAATAAGATTTGTGCTTTATTTGCCTCCAAGCATCTCTTTCAGCCATCTTGGCTCCGATTCATCGCTAGAACTTGTCTTATTTCACTTAGAGAGAGTGTGTGAACGCTCCTTTGTACTCGGAGGCATTTGAATGAGCATGCGATGAGAGCAAACGTCCTTGCACTGGAGGCGCACAGTTTGGTCCTTTTCAGCATTAAATTAATTCTTCCTCTTCTACAGCATTAGAACATCCTGACATTTAAGAATTGTAAATGGCTTCGTAACAGCCCAAGACCATCTCACCAGCGCTGCCATGCATTGTCCAAACATTCTCAGCGGGCTCGGGAATAGCTCGAGGCCTAAACACTCGTCTGTGTTTGTCCCCCCTCCCCACTCCCCTTCACTGTTCCTTCCCGTCATGAAAACGCAGCGTCTTTGTATGCATCGGCACTGTTTAGGTTGAAGCACGCCTCCGGGCTGCGAGCGGAGGAAATTGCATGTGAGCGTTTTCGGTTTGAAGGTTAGACCGCCCCGAGCGTGCCGGGAAAAGTCAACACATTCCGTGACAAGGAAACATCACAGATGAACACGTGTGTGGAGACGAACGTGGCTGAGCGCAAAGTAATGAGCGAGGACTTTAAAAAGTTTTTGACACCTTCTGCCATCGGCGCACGAAAGCAGACTCCACCGTTTGTTGTGCTATTTTTAATTGGGGAGACAGCTTTTGTCATAGGTACACCTGGACATCAACAAGTGAAGCGTTATTGGTATGCAGCGTCTAGTTCCAGCACACAGCAGCATCCTTGTCGAGTACAAGCACAATGAGCAGTGATGTTGCATGCAGTGAGCTCAACATGTCTCCTGAGCTAATAAGTCCCCCAAAAGTAAATGTCAAAATATAATTGTTGTAACTTCTGGGCAATGGCATGAGCATCTTGTGGTAGATCATTTCTCAGTGCCTTCTAAAAGCGTTAAAAATGAGTTCTGGGCTATTTACAGTGCTGATTAGGTTTAGGCACAAACATTGGTTATAATCCACGTCCTTCTTGGGTCAAAGACACAGGATGTCTTCCATTTTCTGTCATGTGTCTGTTTTATTTCTTGATATTTCTGGGTTGAGTTTTTCCTCATCCAGATGAAAGATGTAAGGAGATTGCTGTATGATGGAAACTTGTGATTTCCGGCCATGTCGTGCAGGAACGCCCTGCAGACTCAAACCACCGCAGCGCTTTGCACGCACAGAACGTGAAGATATCTGCCGTGTGCATCAAACCACATTTATTCTTCTATTGGAAGAAATATATACCCTGTTTCAATTTGTATCAGCCGGCAGCGTGTTTGTATACAACACACATTAAAGTGCACTGGGACAAGTGTCAGTGGCTTGAGTAAAACATTATTAAACCCAACAGATTGCCTGTGAGTCCAGTTGGCTCCTCGGCTTACATGACGCACCAGCGAGGAAGAACACGCGGCCTCCACCAGTAACCCCAGTGTTTGTTTTCCATCCTCTTACAGTCTGTGTTTGTTTGTTTGTTTGTGTCCACAAGCGTCTGTGAATTCTTATTTCCCCCCCCCCCGTTAAGGGCCTGATTTGCTGCCTGTGCATCGGCCCGCCAAGCGGTCTCTCAGCACCCGCCAACAAATGGATTGTTACGTAACGGCCACAGCTTGCTATGTTTGACTGCCAACCTGCAGGAAAAGAGAGGGGATGGAGGGACAAAGGCAGGGTTAAAGATTAAGGGAAGAGAATGAGAAAAAAGGGAGGCAGGCAGTTAAAGAGAGAGAAAGAGCGAAGGAGTAAGTGACGCGCCTCTGGCTAAATGTTGTGGTTCCAGACACGGCACAGCAAATCTTCTTTTCTGTTCTCCTTTCTCTGCCGTGTTTGGGTTTTGTCTCGTCACATTATTGGTTCAGCTTGATTTCTTTCCCATTGAAGGGCTCTCTGTGAAGTACAGACAGTCATTTATTTAGTATCTCCCATTCCTCGCCTCGCTCGGCCGTCTTTTCACCCCCCCCCCCCTTTACCCTCCACATGTGAAATATCAGCTCTGTGACAGGCGCGCTCAGACTGTCGCCTCTGTCCAGGAGTCCCCCCGGGCCCGGTGAGATGAGGGAGGAAAGACGAAAAGAATACAATCGACTGTCTCTGCTTTATTCAGGCACTTCAACACTGATTCCACATCAGAGAACAGAGGCACCAATGACATTTGCGATGACTACCCAGGGTCCTCAGAGAGCTGGTTTATGGATATATATATATATATATATATATACACACACACACATATATATATATATAGCCTTCTCACTCTACCTGCTTGATCTAGCCTATTGTTAGCGATTAGCATTTGGTTATTCAGTTCAGTAACCACCGTAGCAGCGTGTGGCAAATTTTAACTTAAAGTCTCAGGAGATCAGAGGGAGCTTGGACCACCTTTGGTCTTCAAAGACACACGTTTGCATTTGTTCTGTTTTTTACCCCCAGGGCTAATCTTTATGGATGTGAGCTCATGATAGCCGTGCGGACGTATAATGGACCTTCTATGTGGGCAAAAATGGATATGCAGTCGCGCAACATCGAATCCCTCCCAACAGCTTTCATGTGTCAACAACAGTCAAAGCTTCACAAGATCCCGAAATCCGGTGTGGACTGATCTGTGCCAGCTCATCATACCTCTGTGTGTGTGTGTGTGTGTGTGTGTGTGTGTGTGTGTGTGTGTGTGTGTATCATGTGCATGTGTGTCAGAACACATTCAACACACATGCACATGATATTTAATGCATGCACCTCACACATCCACTACAGACTATGTCGTCCTTTCATCTCCCCACTTCATCTGCCTCCGCCTTTGATGTGGTATACCCTGGAGTCTGAGGAATACAGTCCTGGGGAATGAAACAGGGTAGATCTGCACACTTGCGCCTTGGAAGAGGCTCGCCATTGATCCCCTTGCATCTCTTGGTCTCCCTCAGTCTCTTTCTGTTGTCTTCTATCACTCACTCTGTCACTCCCTCCATTGCATAAAATCCGCCCTACCGCCAATTATAACCAAGCTTCGTAGAATTGATGTTAACAGTCATCACTGAAGGAGATCCTGATTTGACTCACGTTTAGTTATATATTAGCTGCGTCAGTGTACGCCGAGCAGTGTGCAGGAGGGACATCATGCTATGCTGTAAACTTAAGTCTCAAATGACCACAAACCACAAAGGAGCGCAGCCTCAGTCTGTTGGCCGGTCTGAAGTCTCCGCTGCAGTGATGACTGTCAGTGAAGTGAGCTAAGCTACTGTTGAACCAGAGGGTGGTCCACCTTCTCTCCTGCCGCCCACTTTGATTGACTCTTTGCGTGACAGCTCTGTCAGCGGTGTGGCAGGAGAGACACCCTATGGTGTGCTGAGACTTTATAACTGAACTATGAGCAGGACACACTTTTACTTCCTGAATGTACTTGTATCTAACGTTTGGATGTTTCCAAACGTTAGACTCATGTTAGAGTTTATCGCCGAGCTTAACTGAAGTGAAATGCTGACGTTATGTCTGTGATTCACATAGGCTGCAGTTCAGATCTAGTATCACATGCTATCTTTTATTGATTTTTAAAAGCTCAGGAGCATGTTCCCATGATTCTAAATCGCCACTGAAACTCAGACCCATGGATTTTCTGACTACCAGTCAGAGACAAATCAGACTCTGTTACAGTCCTATTTATAACCACCCTTTCTCCTCAACCAAGATGGTCACAAGATGGCTGTACACATTGTTCTTGCAACCACTTCCACACCTCGAGTACCGCAAAAACAACTTATCCGAGCCCTACAGTGCACTCAGCTCATTTCATTAAAGAACCATTTAGAATGTTGCTCCAACCTCCGGTCAAGTGGGCTGCAGGGGTCTATTTCACGTTGGACTTAAAGTTGCTAAAGTGGAAGTTGATGTTTGCTTCCGACAGTTGATTGTGGAAGATGTTGGCTTCCTCACTCCATGTCTGACAAGTGGTATTTCCAAGAGGCTGGAGAGGTGAAGTCAGTGGAGACAAATTTCAGGCTCTGGTAGTATCACAGTAGTTTAGCCTTTTGTACTGTGGTCTTATGAGGTGGTCCTTCAGATTTGGTTTCCTTTCCCGAGGAACAAGGAGACAAGGAACAGTGAAGGCTATTGTACGTTTAGTGTGGAAATGATTCATCATTAATCATTTGAGTGTTTTTTGTAAGTGGAAATGCCAAACGTTTACCGGTGTCCTCTGTGAGGAGTTGCCGCATTTGGTATCCTTCTAAACATCTGAGGTCAGACTGTTTGTTGAACAAAACGAGGAATCTGAAGAGTTCACTATGGGCTTTGGGTGTTTGTGCTGGGTATTTTATTATTCACAGCTATTGTATCTGCAGTATGTTGTTGTTGAATTTACGAGCATAGCAGTTTCTCTAACAGAATTTTATTGTAAAGCAAATTTTTTTGGGTGGTATTCGATAGATTCCTATAGAAAAAACATCAACTTTGTGTTCCTCGACATTAAATCATTCCCAAACCCTTTTTGTATCCATTACATTTCTGTCCGTTTGATGGCCTGTGAGCACCGTTCATGCAAACACCTTTCTGCTTGCGCAGTTTTACAGTTTGAGCTACCGTTTCATAAGGTCACCACTTCAGGGATGGAACGGCTAACACCAGCGTTAGCCCGTGTTTGTTTATGTGCTGTGAAGGCCTCTCCAGCGTAATTAGGATGATGATGTTAACACTAATGGGCCCGTGGATATTAAACATTATCAAGAAGTGCACACACTTGCTCGCACATTTGTACCCTCTCGACACGCACACAAGCACACACCTGTATTCCCATAGATCTCGCAGCAGCAAAAAAGTCTGACCTTTTCAGAGCATCACAGCTTAATGACTCTGTGTGGGAAACACTGTTGTTATTCTGAACAGCTCTGTTATTATTTCTTCATGCGGCACATGTCAGCGTTTGACAGTGCCCGTGTGCAAAGTATTAACGTCTCTTCCGGCCTCCCTTTCTCACATTTCTTTTTCTCCTAAGCACGCCGCCTCCTGCTCACCGCGGTATTTCAACACAAACGCCAGCCAAAGTCTTGCTAACGCAATGTGTCATCTGCTTTTCACCATATTTTGCAGGCTTAGCATTGAGGGGGGGGTTGGGTGTTGGAGGTGGGGTCAGCGTGGCAATGCATACCCTCAAAATACACTAAATAATTAAACAGCAGAGTCCCAGGGCAGAGCCGCGAGCTAGAATATTCACGTCTCTGTCTGCTGCCGCTGCTGTTTGATTGGCACGTTATTAGAGGAGTTAATGTGAAAAGATGCTGCTGCCGTTATTGCAGCCCTGTGTGTGTGTGTGTGTTAGCGTATACATGCATACGTTTCCGAGTTGGGTTTGCGGGCGCATGCAGCTTGCGAGTAATTGGTATTAAGGTGTCACATCCCCCCTTGTACGAGCAGAGCGTTGAACAGAAATTGCATTTGCACGTAAACAGCACGCATTAACACAGCCACAGCAAAACTTCCTAAAAAAAAAAAAAACGACCAAAATGAAACGGCAGAGTGTTGTTCTTGTTCAGAAAAACAGTTGCTGGAGACAGTTTACAAGCGGTCCTGTTGTAAACCGCCTTAAAAAAATTGTTGTATTACCTTTCAGATGAAGCATGGGATGCACAAACCCAATCTGTTTGGGTGAAGCTGTGGAGATGAGTTTCTCTTCTTCTTGCAATACTTTTCTTGTAGACTAGGTGCTAAAAAAAATACACTGTTGCCTCCCAGAAGTCCCAAAATCAATGCCACATGTTTAGGCGCTGGAACTGAACTGGAACCAGCCATATTATAGGTCCAACTGAGCAGCAGACACCGAATGGGAAGGTACATTTATCCGCTATTAACTAAAATTTGATTTTGTACAATAATCTGATCAAAACAGCCAGATCCTCTCAGTCCTTTGGAGATTGGGAACTTTTCCTTTTTAGTGGTTTCACTTTCCACCTCTGAACGTCTTCTTCTCTTTTTTTTTTTTGCGTAACTGTTGATTCAGACATCACAGTTATACAACAGTACAGTAATTTACAACGATGACTCAGTGCTGCTCTGTTGTTGTGAGCAGAAATGACTTCTCAAACCTTTTCAGTCCTCTTCACAGTTCTGCAGTCACTGTCACGGTTTTTGAGTTTGGTTCGCTCACTTCCTGTTTTGTTTCACGAGCTCCTGCCTTGTCTCGTTTCGGTAGACTTTATTTGCTGCTTGTTTCCTCGTCGCCTTTGTTGATTAGCCTCACTTGTGTCTTGTTGACCTTTGCTCTGTGGTGTATTAGGTCTTTGTCATATCTGTCAGCTGACAGTTCCACTATGTCCATTATAGCTAATGTTCCAGCTCTTTTCAAGCGTTTTCTTGTGTTTCCCCGTCTTAATTGGATTTATACTTTGTTTCTTGGACATTGTCTGTTTCATGGACTTGTGATTCTTGCCTGCTCCTCCTTGGAGTTGTTTGCCAGCAATTTTGGACTGCCTCTCCGTTCTTGGCCCTTGCCTGCCTCAACGTCCTGTAAGCCTTTTTGTACTTCTGGTTTCTGGTTTTATTAAATCATTATTGAGCTGCACCGGTGCTGTAATCATCTGCATTTGGCATCCTACACCTTATTTTCCTGGCTCTCGGTCGAGTCCAGTTCTCGGTCGAGTCCGGTTCTGACCGGCACAATTGGAGCACAAAAAAATGATTAGCCTTAGTCCTGTCATTTGGTTTCTTAATTTATTTGGCCAAAAGGCTGCTAAGAATGAAATAATCACTTAGCCCACAAGTCTCTGACCTTGAGTTCTTGCATAGTTCTGTGAAAATGCTTTAGCATCTAAATCAAAAGCCCTTTCTGCTCAGTAAGTTGCATGTGCACCTTTTATGATTAAAATAAAAATTGCTGCTTTCCCTCTGAGCAGCTCTGTTGGGCGTCAATGTCGCAACCACACCAGACTATTGAGCAAGCTATCAGACAGAGGAGGGTATTTTGGGCTGATCAATACGCTTTCTAGATGATATATATGCAGGGCTGATGGTCTGTCCTGCCTAGCAACCTTTCCAAAGACGATTCTCCTCTTATAAAAGGATATAAAGCCGCCTTAAAGCATGAGCCCCAGTCACCTCCTTATTGCCTAAGCCCCCCTACTCATCCCTATTCCTCCCTCTGGATCCCTCCATTTACAGATATTTGGGAGACGACAAGGGTAGCATCTGAGTGCGAGCTGAGGTAGTGGTGTTTGTACAAAAATCACACTCTGATAGAAGCGTCCCCTCCAGGGACATAACAAGCATTTTGAAATGTTTCAAACACACCTCGCGAGCACGTTATTGGTGTTGAAAGCGAAAGAGGAAAAAAACATTTGAATCCTCCCGAATTGTAAAAGGTACAGCTGCGTATCAAGTTCCCAAAGGTACAAACGGGGAGGGGAATAATGATCAGACATCTCAAGTTGACAGGAGAGATTTCTGAACATTCTGAGGTAGGGCTCACAGAGATGCGTGCCGTTGACGTAAATCTCGATTGGATCAAGGTTTATTTATTTGTCCTGCCACACAGGAGGGTTGGAACAATGAGATGTAAATTGTAGACCCTTTATTTTACATAAGATGCCGTAACTCAAGTTTTCTTGTCAACGGTTATTGTAATATTTCACATTTCCTAAACTGAGATATTCAAAACACACCCTTTCCGTTCAGCCATCTACCCCAATACTTTGATCTTTAAAGCCAGACAGAGCAATTTTAAGAAGTACTTTTAAGTGGGCAACAATCTGTCGCCGAAATCAGTTCCATTTCGTCAGTAGCCTATAATTTGATTCAGAAAGCGAGGGCTGAGCTATTATTCTCCAGTTAGGGCTATCATCGTAGAAACAAATAAGCACCAATCAGCCTCAAAGGAATCTATCATTCCCTCCTCTTAGCCGCCCTAATAATTTGCTGATGACTCTGCAGGAGTTCACGCACCAGACATTTCAACTTTGGACGGATGAACTTGAATTTGAAGATTTTTGGCATTTCTGTACATTACATTCGCAAAATCTGTATAATTGGTTTGGTTTTGACAGATTGAGTGTCATCAGAATGCATTTGTATTTATTCAGTCATTTAATGCAGACCATGCAGCCACAGAGGTGAGAATATCAGTATTATCTAGAAGTGTTAAACCTTGGTGGTTTAATGGTGCAGTTAGGCTCTTAATATTTTGGAAACCCAGTTTTTTCCCTCAGCAGTCTTCTTGCTGGTTCATTTGCACCCCAATAGGTCTTGATTCCTGCAAGAGGTGATAGCGTGAACCTTTGTGCATGCCCCTGTTGAAATACTGCTACACCCTCCCCAGACGAGCAGTGGAATTAGGTATGATGAGCACAGTATGTAGCTACTCACCACGTCAAAGTTGGAAGAAAAAGTGAGAAAGGAAAAAAGAAATTGGCTGTGACCTCTCAATCCGATCCGTAGCCTTGGTGTATGAATCCATCTGATTACCCAGCCTGCCTGCATGTGTGATGTGTTGCTAACCTGAACTTGCTAACTGTGGGGAGCATTCATTGCAAGGCTTGACTGCATTGCGGTACTCACTGCGCCGGACTCACGCCAGTCAAAGGTCACCTAACTCGAGCTCATTTTCAACCTTAGGAGCAGTATGTATAACAAAATAATCTCAATTTGAAGGCCCACTGTTATCTTAATTTAGATGTTATCAAGCAGATCTTTGATCATGTGATACTATTTGTTCGGAACCCCCCATCTGTAGCCCAGGGTGGTCTTTGGCATCAGATGTCGACAACCTCTTTGACTCTTGGTTGATGACTTTGACCCTTTTTCTGCTGATACTAGATCATTTCAGTTTTGAATTCCCACAGGACCCCCTGGAACATCAATACCCCGCAAAACGAAATCTACAGTATGCTAGCTGCACCTGCTTAAATGCTGGACCTGAAAGACAATGAAATGCCACGTACGCTCATACCCAGATAAATGTAGACATTTTAATTGGCGATATTGTCACTTTAGGAAATCGTCATAATTTACAACTGTAGTTCAAAGGCACATGTTTCATCCCCAGATTTAGTGAGATAGGGTATGTGCAGCATGTGAAATATGTATAATCAGTCCAATTATTTCCCAAGTATAAGGTCAGTCCAATTACTCTTTTCCAACATAGTCCAGGCTACTGAGGTGCAATGTCCCCGTCTCGCTGCCAGCGCTGCGGAACTCTACAGACCAAATTACGCCTGAAGATCTGTTGAGATCAAGCTGAGCACAAATGAAAAACAGAGTTCAAATTTTGCTGAGGTGTGAAATGGACAGGGTTTCACCAAATCAAAGCAATTACATTCATGTCAGGAATGACAGAGTAAGTTGTCAGTCACAGAACCGTCTTTCACTGACTTTCTCAGTTCTGCTCATGAGAGCAGAAGCTTGAGAATCACAAGAACTGCGTTGATGTGTGCATGAATTGTGTGTGAATTCTTTAGCACGTTTAAGAAAATATGTAATGTCCAGCAAATTCACGTCTCTACAGAGAAATAAAGGTCAACATGTCATATGTTGTCCCAAACTGGACTCTGAAAAGTGTCGAAACTTTGGTATTGCTGTAATCAAGTGTCGTTTCATCTCACGTAACCGACGGTCCCCCTCATCCATGGAAGCAATCTTGCAGAAAGCATAGATAGAAGAGGAACATTATCCAACCACATCAGAGGGGGATGACTTGCTATTTCCACTTTAGATGCAACCAATCTTTGGGATGCCATTTCTACATTTTCTTATATACCACCGCCGAGAAATAGCTATCAGGGCGAGGGCGGCGACGTTGACGAGGTTGTTAGACGACGAAAGGGGGAGTGTTTCCATCTGAGATTGTCTGGTTGTGTGCCCGATCAAGTGAGGGAAAGAGATGGAAAGGCCCTAAAATCTGCAAAGCGTGCATGCTCTTCACCAAGTTCTAGTCTGTGTGTGTATGTGTGTAAAACTTCAAAGATCAACAGCTGTCTAGAAACTTTTGGCAAACGTCTCATCTCAGCCCGCTTTCTCGCTCCCTCTCTGTCTTTTTTCCCCCCTCTCAGTCTACACATCCCTTTGTAAGTGTCTCTGAAATATACGTTGTGTCCAAAAAAGCAGCCGAAAAGGTTTCAGTCTTCTCGTTTAAAAGGAATCAATAGCTCTGTCTCTCTCCTTAACTGCTTCAAAGAATCAGCCTGCACTGATGCAATAATACATGAAGGTTGGAGGAACCATCTGTGTGTTATTGAGTTATTGTTTGAGAGCCTGTCTGAGAGTTTAAAATAAGGAGTGTGTATAAATTCACGTGGGCCTACAGTTGCCGGTGCGCCTTGAGGCTTATTGCCTCTCAAGGATTGACTTCATCACCACCATCGACCCTTTTTTTTTTTTTTTTTCCTTTTTCCTCGCAGGATTTCCATGTTATCGCCGGCCTGTCACGCGATTTTCACGCCGTCAGCTCCCATGAGGCTCTTGCGGCCGGCGTCCAACGCAGCAACATTGACTGCAAGCAGTAAATGAAAAATCGCGGCGTCTGCTTCGTCCGATATGACCTGTTTATCAGCACCCTAGATGGTAGCGGCCGTGGATCCACTATCCCCAAATCAATGGCCTCTCGTAGAGGAAGAATCCCAAATGATGAACTCAGCCCTAAACACACTCTCCTCTCGCCCCAATGCAGAGAGGTGGACTGAGGAAAAAGGGGAGGGGTGTGAAAAATCAAAATCAATAGGTTTTTCATTACGGCTTTGATTCATGAGTCTTTTCTGATTATTTTTCCACCGGATCTGTGGACAAAAGGAAAATGGTTTTGTTGTTTTTTGGTTTTTTTTGGTCCGTTCTTCTTCAAACCAAATTACCAGCCTGCCCATGTGAATGGAAATAATAATCTGGGGGCGTCCTGCAATGTTTTGATTCATCTCTTTGCATTCTCTCCACCTCTGGCGCCACAGGTAGGATTGATTGGCCAGATCGATGGTGCCAGAGCTAATTGGACAAAAGTAATAAATATTTAGCCTCTTTTTTTGATTGGGGGGGGGTTGGAACACATGAGTGCAACTGAGCATTTCCATCATTATTGTTATTCTAGCGAAAGCGGGTAGGCAGATTGCTTGATTAGAGTACGGTGGACTGAAGGTCAGAGAAATCCATAACCGGCCAGGTTTTTGTTTGCCGACAACTCCCAAGGCAGCGCTAATTTACTTTTAACTCACAGTTTTCAGTAAAGGTAAACAGCTGCTGTTTGGGAGGAATTGGATGCAGATTCTTCTGTCTGCCTCGGTCTCTTAAGCAGCTGAACGCATTTTCACAAACACACAACAGGTGTACGTGTTAAAAGTGATAGGCACACACACACACACACATATATACACAGCGTTCCACATTATTATGCAAATGTAATTTTTCTCTCTTTTTCCTAAATCTATAAAAATGATAGTTCTCATAATTTTCAAGTCATCAAGCATTAGAGTATAACTCGACTGTTTTTGAACGACCCTCCAAATCATAACGATTTTTTTAAAAAAAATCAAAATCTTAAAATGCACTGTTCCACATTATTACGCACAATAGAGTTTCAAAACATTTTATTGTTGTAAACAACTGAAAATGGTCATTAGTTAAACTGCAAGCATTTGCAGGTTATATTTGCTGAAATCAAAAGCTCTTTCAATCAAAAATATCTTAACAGGCCAAATTACATTTTGACATAGGACCCCTTATTGGATAGGAGCTTCACAATTCTTGCATCCATGGAAGTTGTCAGCGTTTGGATGGTTTCTGCTGGAATTTCTTTGCAGGATGTCAGAATAGCCTCCCAGAGATGCTGTTTTGATGTGAATTGCCTCCCACCCTCATAGATCTTTTGCTTCATGATGCTCCAAAGGTTCTCAATAGGGTTGAGATCAGGGGAGGATGGGGGCCACACCATGAGGTTTTCTTGTTTCATGCCCATAGCAGTCAATGATGCACAGGTATTCCTTCCAGCATGGGATGGTGCATTGTCATGCATAAAGATGATCTTGCTACGAAAGGCACGGTTCTTTTTTTGTGCCACAGAAGAAAGTGGTCAGTCAGAAACTCCACATATTTCACAGAGGTCATTTTTACACCTTCAGGGACCTTGAAGGGGCCGACCAGCTCTCTCCCCATGATTCCAGCCCAAAACATGACGCCACCACCTCCTTGCTGACGTCGCAGCCTTGTCGGGACATGGTGGCCGTTCACCAACCATCCACGACTCCATCCATCTGGACCATCCAGGGTTGCACGGCACTCATCAGTGAACAACACTGTTTGGAAATTAGTCTTCATGTACGTGTAGGCCCACTGCAGGCGTTTCTGCTTCTGAGCTTTGGTTAAGGGTGGCTGAATGAGGTTTATGCATAACTGCAACCCTCTTGAGGAGCCTACACCTTGATGTTCTTGGCACTCCAAAGACACCAGCAGCTTCGAATACCTGTTTGCTGCTTTGCAGTGGCATTTTAGCAGCTGCTCTCTTAACCCGACGCATTTGTCTGGCAGAAATCTTCCTCATTGTGCCTTTATCTGCTCAAACCCGTGTGTGTTCTGAATCGGCTACAAATCTCTTTATTGTACAATGATCACGGTGAAGTTGTTTTGAAATATCTAGTTGTCATACCTTCTCCTAGGCATTGAACTATTTCTCGCTTTTCGGCAGCAGAGAAATCCTTCTTCTTCCCCATATTGCTGGAAAATGGTGGTCTGCTTAATAATGTGGAACATCCATTCTTAAGTAGTTTTCCCTTTATTTGGACTCGCCTGCAAACTAATTGGCACAGGTGTCTGAGATTGATTGGAGTGATTGGAAGAGCCCTGACACACATTCCCATCCATGTGTTTAAACTGACAAAAAAATGACCTTTATGACTTTAAACACAATTTGCATAATAATGTGGAACGCGGTGTATATATAGTCCTAATGCCTAAGTAAAATGTACAAAAGGCTTCACAAAGCATGTTTTCTGATGTGCCAGCTCTTCGGTTAAATGTGAACCTCATTAGATGTTAGAGAATGATCGTGGTCAGCAGTAGAAGAACCCAGTACTGATTGTTGGGAGGTGACTGATTGCGAAGCCCAGCCCACAGTGTCGAGCTCAGACACGGTGCTACAGCATCATCACGCTGCCTCACCTTTGCTTTATAGAGCGAATATATAGCGATTCCTCTGATGACAGTCCGGCGCATACGGGCGAACCAAAGGACAAGTCGGGTGTGGCTTTTACACAAACGTCACTGTTCAATTCCACTATTAAATCACATACATTAGTTTTTCGTAATGCAAATGAAAACTTAGAGATATAGACACCAGACGCTGGTTTCACTGTGTTTTGATCAGCCGTGAAAATGACCCTTTAATCATATCTGATGGGGCGGTCACCTGTCTCTTCATATGTTCAGAGCTCCACAGCGCACAGAGCATCTCAGAGTGTACCGATGTTCCCCGTTTGTGAGGAGATCATTCTCTTGAAGACAATCAGGGGAGAATGTCCTCCAGACGTGTCTTCTTGGGTTTGACAAACATCTTTTTTTCTCCCTTTTTCGCTCCATCTCATCCTCCTATTAGTGTGTGTTGCCTTGCAGCGTTTGCTAGATTCTGCCTCAACTGGAGCAGCAGGTGTTTGCTGGGAGAAACAGTGACACATGGATGCGCCCTGTCAGACTACTCATTAGAGACTCTGCACCTCCTTTGTCTCCTCATTTAGAGGAGAGAAGAGTGCACGCACACACAAACGCATGCACGCACGCATGCAGGCGCGCTAAGCAGCAGGTGGCCACTATCAGCTGGACAAATCAAAGCAGGCAAAGTCAACAGCAGCTCATTGGACGGCTGCGGGAACGGGAAAGAAGTAGAAAGTATTTCCAAGTACCCCCAGAGAGTGGAAACTCTTGTTTTTATTGTCTTTTTCCCCCAGCTTGGCCGCCTGTGTCTGCGACATTCATGTCAGTAAACCGCTTGAGCTGCCGATAAAGACGGAGTAAAAAAGTGACAAGTGTGATTGTGACAGTGGCATCGGGTTTACAGCAAACTCTCTGGGGAGGACAAAGCATATGGTTGATGCTCTGCATGAGAGGGGTGTTAATTGATGAGAATTAGTTCACTGCGAGTACACACGTAAGCAGGGATGATACGTGCTGCATGTCTAATTCGCGCTACGCCCTAAATTAGGTGTTAGGTGTTATTCAAGTTGAATTTGTCTGAACTCACGCAAATTGAGTGTTTCTGGAAGTTCGACGGGTTCAGTGTGTAATTATTTAGATACATTAACAAGAGCTAGAATAGGACCTGTGGGATCGGTGTCACGGTAGAGATGGACCACGGTGACTGAAAAGATGTGTTTCATGATAAAAAAACAAAGCACATTTGATCTCTGTCGCTGGAAAACTCCTTTTTGTCTCATCAATTTGTAATTATTTCTCCCAGCGTTTGATGTGTCGCATCTCTGAGCAGAGTCCCTGCTGATTTCTTGGCTCCTTCTCCGAGTCTCGGCCCAGCCAGGGTGGAATTAAAGATGAAATCCTTGACAGTAGAGGCTCTTGAAATGATGTTAAAAGTACAACAAAGATGGAGAAGCGTTCAGAGTCACACTTGTGACATTGTCTCGAATCATTGAATCATCTCGCGGGTAAACAGCTCTCTGACTGGCGGAGTGAAAATGTCCTTGAACAAATTGAATAATTTGTTATTCACCACACACTGATGGAATTATACACTGCCAGCGTGATGGAGCAACGTACATTTGGATTCTGTTTTTAGTGCTCAGCTTACGGTTTGGATTGACTGCGATAAAACAGACTTTTATCAAACACATTGTTTGTTTTATTCCAGATGAGACAAGCTAGTGAAACCAGTCAAGAGTCCTACGCGAGACAGATTCAAGAGAGAACGGCCAAAACACAGGCGCCACTCTGCGGGAAACGATGACTTTTAACAGTTTGGGTCAAACTCCAAAAAACACACAGGGTCCTACACTTCCCATAATGCAATTGATAGCGTCCTTTATAAGACCACCCCTGCCTGTTAAATGCCCACATGTGCTTTCACAGGCCGAGTAGTAATCTCCCTGACTAGAGAATTGACTTGTAAAATTGGTGGAGCTGCACCTTTAGGTGTGTGTGCGTGTGTGTGTGTGTGTGTGTGTGTGTGTGTGTGTGTGTGTGTGTGGCAGCTTAAGTGCCTCCCTCGCTCAACTTTTTCTCCTCGTCGCTCAAACTCTCTCTCCTAATGCGAGCACGGTCCCGTGCGTGAGCTCGGCTTCAGCCACCATCAGCGACTCTCTCTTTTTCTCCCCCCAGCGTGGCTCCACTCACATCTATCACAGCGTGGCTCCCCTCCCACCCCCACCCCACCCCTCCCTCGCTCTGTTTGTCGGCCATTTTAGAAATCCTTTCTCCTCTTGCTCCACAGCTGTCTGGGTTTCTCGCGAAGCTCCGGTGCAGCTCTGTTAATAAACACAGGAAAGAAAGAAAGAAAAAAAAAAAGCAAACTTTCTTCTTCTCTCCGCCATCCACCGTCTGTACTCTCCCATCCTCTCTCCTCCCTGCCTCCGCACCCTGTTGTCTTTCTTCATCCTCTCTGTTTTTCGTTTTTTTTTGTTTTACCCCCTCCTCTGGCACACAACCTCTTTATAGCCCTCCTTGCCATGCTGCGATAATTAGTCAGCGCTAAAATAATACAGCCTCGAGAAAACAACAAGAGCTGAGCAGAGGGCTTAGCTCCACTGGGAGGGAAGGAGGAGAGCAGGAGGGGGAGGGAGGGGGTGGGTGGGTGGGAGGGTGAGGGATGGCGAGAGCCAGAGAGAGGAAAGCAAGAGAGAGGAAGCGAGAGAGAGGGAGGAGAGTTGTGTGTGTCAGCCGATTTCAAATGGCTACCAGCGGATTGTTAGATAATGAAACTGTCAGGTAGCTGCGTACGTGTGTGTGTGTGTGTGTGCGCATCTGTGAGAGAGAGAGAGAGAGACTGCACATCTCCATTCTTTATCAGCCTGCCTGTTCCCTGTGTATGACTAAGTGTGTGTGCGGACTGTAGCTGTGGATGTTGTTTGAAGACCCGTTGGCCCTGCAGTCTTCTCAGCCTCTGCTTTCCATCCTCTCTGACCAGAGCCCACCTAGAGATTTGTAGGCCAGGAAAAAAAAGGACATCCGTGTGTGTGTGTATGTGTGAGAGAGAGAAAGAGCGAGAGAGAGTGTGCATGTGCTTTCACACTGTAGGTTATACCGCGTCCAGGCGTGACTGTGCATATGTGAATCTGCTGCTGCACTCAGACTGTTAAGTTGACGAACTGATGAGCTAATCAGCTGAAAAAGCCAATCTTGATAAATGATTAATGTTAGCCTCATTTAGCAGTGCTGCTGTAACTGTCAGAAGTGCGGATTTGCAGCATCTTTTCTTTGTTTTAAGTCACGGAGAATCAGAAAGGAGCAGATATATCGTTTTGGGGTTCTGAGATTTTCACTTGGAACTTTTTCAGTGTTTTCCGAAACTTCAAGGTGCGCCAGAAGTGCCCGTGACCATGGACCAGAATGTTTTTCTTTTTCTAGGGAAAAAAAAAAAAGAATAAAGGTTTATTCAGATGGCAAAACGGCATGCTCAAAATGCAGAAGTGCAGCTGGGACATGTGAAAAAGACCATCTTGCTTGAGCTGACCACCAGAATAGCACTGAAGGAGGAGTTAGACACATGAGAATCGAAACCGACCTGCAGTTCGTGTTCTTAATGGTATTTCAATTGAACTGAGCTGCTTTGGTCACTTGTGCCCCCAATACTGTTACAACATATCGCTGAGTTGAGAACAACATAAGTAGCCTCATATAAGTACATGCACATGCATTAGTGTCTGTGCACACGGCCTGGGTTTATATGTATGTGTATTTATGACAGACAGCTCACAAGGTTGAGAGCAGTTCACTGTGGTTTCATTACTCTATGCTAATCACAGCCAGCGCCCGTCATTTCTCATTCACCGCCGGGCTTATTGGAGCAAAGCCAAGTCCTAACTCCGTTACAGTTCAAACCCGGGATGGCTCAGTGTACGAGGTGGGGTTGGGTTTTTTCTGGTTTTTTGTTTTTTCCAGGCTGGAAGTCAAAATACTGTTGAGGCAAAGTTCCTTTGACAGGGAGATCTGAGGAAATTCTTTTGTTGACGTTGAGGGGTGGTGGTTCTACTGACAGCATAGCCAACAGAAAGTTTGTCAGTTCGCCCTAGTTTGAATGCAATGCAACTGCAGGCAACCGAGGGTAACTGAAGCTGCGGTGGCTCGGCAGATTAACATTTCAAAGGGGAGTGACAGCCAACACTGGTGCTAGTGCTCGTGCTAAAGCTAAACATGACTTCATGATACACACTGCCACATAACAGATTTGTTGGAGGACCCAGAAACAACGGCTGTCTCTCACACGCACAGTGGTGCTAAAGTAGAGCATTTAAGCCAAATGAAAATGAAATGCTTCTCGTTTTTAGTCGGTACATGACACTTCACTCGTGTGTCTGCGAAACGTCCTCGTGTTTATAGCACCAAATTCAATTTATCATGCGCTAAGTGGAGTTCAATTGTAAAGAGGAAGGTGTAATTCTCAGTAAAGCATACAGAAATGCCATTTATATGAAACATTACAACAGAAGACAGTTAACGTCGTCCTTTCCGGCTTTTGAAAGTGTTCTAATTTTATGATAACTCCATGCTAACCCCCATTTTTCCATGTCTTCTTGTGTGTTTTTGCAGCTGGGACAACTTACATCTTCGGGCGAGGCGGAGCCCTCATCACATATACCTGGCCACCCAATGACCGGCCGAGCACACGGGCAGACCGGCTGGCAGTGGGCTTCAGCACACAGCTGAAGGAGGCCGTTCTGGTCAGGGTAGAGAGCGCCAAGGGACTGGGAGATTACCTGGAGCTGCACATAGTAAGACACCACCTTGTGGATACTATGGGATGGGGGGATGAAATGATGGGGGGACTGAGAGGGAACCCAAAGCTACAGACAGATACAGACTGGGGAAACTTGAGGAAGGAGATGCAGGATGTCAAAGATGTTGGAAAGACGGTGTGAACCAGAGGACAACAAATAAACCAGAAACAACAAATACTAAAGAAAGGGATGATATTGATTGTCTCAAGCTGGTGGAAGATACCTTTGATAATACACATTGAGCTTAGAGGTTGGAGCTTTAGTAGTTCTGTCGATCATTTCTTACTACTTTTTTAGTTGTTTGTGATAAACCGGAGTAATCCTTTAAGGCTGGAGTTCAAACGTACAGAAAAACACACCAATATGTTATCCGAAGTTTTAGATGTAGCATCCAACACTTTCAGGTGTTCTTGGGACTTTGGCTCATGCGCAGTAGCAGGTTCATCCTCGTTGATTCATGGGATGCTGTGAAATCCTCTGAGGCCTTTATTCAAATGGCATTTAGAGGGTTTTTTCAGCGTGTCGTACTTACCAGGGGTCACTCGCTGGACTCGGTGTGTGCAGGGTCCAGAAAATGACTAATCGCCCAACAGCATTTATTTTTATCCCCTGTCAAACTAGTTATTAGCCTCATCTCTGCTTTTATTGCTTTCATATGTTAGGCTTATAGGTCATTTAAAAACCACCTCTAATGATAACTTTAAATGGCAATTAAGGGACAGCAGGCATTTAAAAATGCATTTACACGGACTCTAATTGTCTCGTTGACCCCTGTGCTTCCTCGACCCGATATTACATTCAAAGCTCATTTTCATTTTAATGGGGGCTTTTCTGTTAATTACCAACCAAGACCACACCTGGTGACTCTGATCCACTCGTCATGTTTGCTGGAGTCACAGAATTAAATATCATACATAGTCCGATTCACAAACTCAGTGTTTGTGTACCAGCTGGTGGCAAAGATGTTGCAATGACTCTCTCTTCAAGTGTGCAGTGATAAGACAGTATCACTGTTATCTACACTTATCTACACTCTGCCATCTGCAAGTGTGTGTGTGTACGTGTGTGTGACTGTGTGATCACACCGCTCCAATATCCCGGTGACCCCAATTTGTTTGGGCTGCCCGTGCCTGGAAGCGACAGGAACATAGTTGACCCCAGGTCACTTCTCATCCAGTGCTCCGTAAACTGAGAGGGACAGTGGGAGGGATGATGGGAAAGAGAGAGGGAGATAGGTGAAAGAGTAGTGGGGGAGAGGCGGGGGATAGACCAAGTAGGTCAAGGCCAATTTGAATGCTTTTAACATGGGTAATAAATAATGATAATGACTGTAAGGATGAAAGATAACATTTGTAAATGCAGTGGACACAACGAATGATGCTGGGGTTGAAGTGGAGATGCAGCAGAGTTCAGCTGTAGCAACCTTGAACTTTAAAGGGTCAGTTCACATAGTTTATACTAATATTCCTGTTGCTATTTACTATTCATTGGATTGTCTACAGTCACATATGACTCAGACAATGGACCGTAGAAGTATCAATAGAATATCATATAACAACAGGAAGTAATATTTGGTTCCCCCAACATACAAATACACATTTCACCATTTCCTGTACCTGTCAGTGCAGATTGTTCCAGTTTGACTCACCCAAGTTTTTGGATTTTAAAAAAAGTTCCACAGCGACGTCTCTTTCCAGAAACACTGCCTGAATTATTCAGCATATTCCACAGACCTCGCTGCGACTGGAACTACTTTCAGCTGAAAGAAATAGTTCCCATTAAAACTGTTGACAGTGGATTATCCCGAGTAGCTGAGAGACTGTTTCCGGAATGAGGCGTCGCTGTTGAATTTTAGATGTAATTTCACTGCTGCGAGCGCCACAACAAGATTCCCATGCCTCCATCGTGTTGGGGTGCTGTAAGAAATCTCAGAGGCAGTTGCAGCTTAAAACCTGAGGAAATGAAAAACCCAACAAGTCGCCTGGCTAGATGCCACCAGAGGTTGGGCAGATATGTCTTTTTTTCATGTAGTTTGGGTGAACTGATCCTTTAACTTAGATTCAACTTTATGTAGAGTTCTGAGGCGGGCTGGTGGGTTTTTTTTTCTTCTTCTAACCTGAAGGAATGGCTCCTCTCTGTTGATCTCACGCTCGCTCATCAGTCATTGTTTTGCTTGCTCTTCTCTCCGCCGCATATTCTCGATCTAACTTCTGTGTCTTTCATTTACTCCCTCATTCCCTCATGTCTGGCCCGTTCATTCCCTCTTTCTCTCCCTCTCGCGCACACATCAGTGACTCCGACACACCAGCCCGGCTCCTCGGCTCCCACTGCAATTACATTTCATTTGCTGCCGTTCCTCCCGAGTCGCTCCCCTAAATGACTCTGTTGAGCCCGTGGTGGGTGTTTGGGTTCTGTTAATTATGCCCGTCTCTCTTTGAGGAGAGAAGTACAGGCAAATTAGACCTGATAACCCAGGAGCCGTGGCCCCATATCATCCCACCTGATGGGGGCCTCACGGACCCAATCAAACTACAAAATAGCTCCACGTTCAAACAGTGATGGTGGCCTTGAGGTCCAATACCTGGGGCCTTATTCGTTAGCTCTGGCTAGTGCTTCAAGAATAGCATTTCACTTTTCATTCCAGGTTAGCCTGTTTTTTTATAGACTCTGGTAGGATTTCAACGGCTGTAATCCTGGCTGACGTATTCGCAATTCCAGGGAAATGTTTTGTTTTGTTTGCGATCTCCTGCATTTCTGCATTTTGAGAGCAGACATCATCGTTCCTCATTAAGAAATGAATTAATGTTAATGTTTAGTTAATGGCCTTGCTAAGCCTGTGTTATTGAGTCAGTGGCCCACAGACTCAGATCAGAACCATTTCCTGTTATTATAGTATATGACACATCTCTGAGGGATGCTGTGTCTGCCTGTCTAACCAGAAATACTGGCACTGGTGGGCACGGCTGATAATGTGTCACCAGGATGTGATAGAGCATTATTCCTTATCTCTCACCAACCAGCCGTCCCTTTATATACCCTTCCTCCCGCACCAGGCCTCTACCTCTTTCATGCCACCACCCCCACCACCACAACCCACCCCCTCCGTTTCTGTCCATTTACCTGACAGAGGGCAGGACATCACTCACTACATCTTCTTGACACGCTGTCATCAGGCCCCGCCGGGGTAGGAGATGTAAAGTCGGGTGGCAGTTTGAGGTGCTTCTGCTGACTGCGGCTGCTTTCCAAAGAACATATGATATCATCCTCACGAGAAACTCTTTCTCGCTCTTCCCTAATTGTTTACTGTAGGTGGGTCTGAAAGTGCTGAAAACTTGCTAGTTGACATTTGGAGAGTTGTAGATGAAAAAGCTTTGAAATTCATTATTTGGAAAATGCCATCGGAGTGAATCATCGCTGGGCAGACCAAACGTGACAGTGCATATTGCTGCTGCAGCGTAGTATTGCACACACGCCGATAAAGATCCCCTGTCATCTAGCTCGTAATATCGGGCAGTAGTAAAGCAAAATCGGTTGGATTTTCTGTCCGGTCCTGGAGGAAAATTTGCTCTTCGTCATGTAGACTTTATCAGTTCTACTGAGCGGTGGGGAGTTTCTCTGGATTTAATCACCCAGAGAAGTTAAATACCACAGATCTCCCCGAGAGTCACTAGAACTAATTAAGCCTGTTGGAGGAATGGAGCAACATTTTCAAGAAAACTCAGCAAGTCCAGTTGTCTTTTACTCACTGTGCTCAGATGAACATGCCAGTACCTTGCAGCTTAAGTCTTGACCCCCAGGGTATGCATTGAATATAATTTGCAACCATTTTTGTGGTGGGAAGTCAATGTTGTGTAGTATTCACGACATACTTTTCCTTGGTCCATCCATCCATCCATTTCCTGCCAGCCTTTGAATGTCAGGAACAGCAAAGTCAACTTACTTAGCCTTTCCCAGGTCTTTCAACGATACCCCTCTTCTTCAGCAAATGGAACATTCTCCTGTGTCATCAAATGACCCAAGTGCACTACCTCGGTCATGTAATGGCGGTTCCTTATTAGGTCATAACCCTAATCTCTATTAAACCACAGTCTGGAGTCAGATGTGAATGTCTTGATCTTTCTCCAGGCTACCGTTGACTGCTGGTGAATGGCTTTGGCTCCGCTCCAGCTGGTCCCATAACCAGTTTTGGTGAGGGGGTTTGTCACCATCAACAGGATCCAAGGTAGTTTGGTCAAGTGATCACAGCTGACCAAGTCTGATTTGCTGAAGGATGAGGGACTGGGGAGAGTTTAATAAAGTGGACCCTACATTTGGAGCATTTACAGTAGCGTTTTGTCCCTGTGGTTAAGCGGCATGTAAATCTTCAAACGGAAGAAAAACTGAAATACACCTCGAAAGCATTACAGATTCATTTGTCAGGAGTTTTAGTCTCCACAGCATTGAACATACCCTTTGGTTTCCCCACTCACAACATGAATTAAATACGAAGAGACAAAACTTTTATTACTTCAGTGAGCATTTCTGTTTTCTTCGATTTAACAGACAAGCTGTCCCCCAGTCCCCATGATGTCTTTCACAGGATGTTAGCTCTACAGAAGTAAAAATGGTCATTTGGGAGGGCAGGACATCGTTTTTGCCGATCTTCATGACATTTCCACCATCAGGGCCTGGGGTGTGAGATTCAGGGAATGAAGGGTGCAGACAGATATGGAAGTGGGCTGATAGCTAAATCTCCCATCTGTGGCTGCTGGAAAAGGTAGATGTCCTTGCAAGACCTTGGAACCCAGTGTTAAAAAGATACTGGTTATAATATATATATATATATAAACATATTTGAGGCCAGTAGCAGTTTTTCTTTTTGGACTTTTCTGCTGCATCACCAGCATTTGATCATTATCAAAAATGAGAACGCCATTTTTATGAATTTGTTCAAAACGCACAGCGTGTGTGACGAATTAAACTAAAAAAAACTGGGTGTTAGTGTGTGTTAGCTGAGATCAGCCGAAGCTAGTTGAGCGCAGCTGAACATGCCCACCTGTGGTTTTATGTTCGCAGCATTGATACAGTTTAAGAACTTCCAGGTACCTTTTTTTGTTATTTAGGCGATACACCAGTCAGTTCGACTGCTATCGTAGGCACACACACCTGCACCAGATGGAGTGTTTGAGCTGCGGTTGTGTAGCCTCGTCATATCTCAGTGCAAACAAAAGCACAACATTCATTTGTTTTGTGCTGACGTGAGAGTCTGAGCTTGCCCATTCTTCTCCTGCGCACAAACAACTGGCAATTTTGAAAACCAGGCGTGTGAGAAGTGGTGCCTTTCATTTCAGTCTGGCTAGAACGCCTCGTCTTTCTCCACTTTCATGCTTTGCTATCCCTGCTACCTGGCTCAGGTGACACCACTGCAGGCAGCCACCCACCCAGTGTACTGAACAAAGGCAATGAGGCAAACCAAGTTTGGAAGACTGTCTTGAATTTTGCTTCACTTGCCCAAAAGTGATCCCGATATGGAAGAAATTGCTTGTCTACACAAAACTGAAATGATCTAAAGCTTTAAAAGTCGTCAGATGTTAACAGAATTTACCATGCAGGTTCTTTAATCTAAGCAGAAGTGATGTTCCTTGCTTAAGATTGTTCAAATGTGGAGTCTTTTATGTCGTTTTCACTCCAGGCAATAAAGGCTCAAAAATCTGAACAGCAAATTGGGGGTTATTTGTTATGCACAGAGAGATGAGTCATTAATGAAGAAAGGAGCAAATATCACAGTCATTCTCTTCATGAGCTACTCATAAACTTTCCAAATGGCCTGACAGATGGCTGTATAAAATTGTAAGTGTAGATGCACCTTTCAAACTAGGACTCGCACAATCTTTTTAAATATATATATATATATTCAGAGCTGCCTGTTTGTATTTACTGCTGTTCTCACAGGCACCGCTCACATTTGACAGTCATTACATTTACAGCTGGCAAGTTGTCGCACTAACTGCTCTGTGGGAAGTGTCTCATCTGCAGTTATGGGCCGGTGCACAGTGCACAGCGGGCCTCCCCGAGTACCTCCATCACTGGCTGTCCGGTCCCGCCTCATAGCATTAAATAAGGGCTGCCTCTGATTACCCGTTTGGGAGCCATCCCTCACCGCAACTGTCTACTTTGAGCAGGGGTAGGGAGAGAGGGAGGGCGGGTAGCAAAAGGGACGCGGTTATATTTTCTCCTCTTGACCCCACCGTTACCCCTCTCCCAGCTTTGTGACAAATGCTGATTGAGAAAGGAGTAGAGAGAGCCACACAGGCTTTTTGTGGTCAGCATCCTTTTCCCTCTCCCTGCTGGCTGATCAGGGGAACACTCCCCTTTTTTAGGATAACACCAACAGCCTGCTCTTTTGTTTTTATTTTCCGATGGCCACAGGTTATCTTTCAAGGGTTTAAACCAACCAACCTGTTTAATTATGGGTTGAAAAACGCGATCTGGCGTTTGACGGCAGCCTGGGATAAGATGACTGGCGAGGAGAACCGGGTGGATGGAGAGCTCCGAGAGTGCAATGGGGAGCTGAGAGATGCTGGCGTCAGATAAAGGCAGATGGTGATGCGGATAAAACTGTCAGAGAGAGGCAGAGGCTTTTATCCTCGACTCCCCGCCCCCGGTAACACAGACGCGCGCACACACATATACGCGCGGGGAGGGAATGCGCGTGCACGTATGCACACACGTGCACTGTACGCCTCTACTCCAAACTGTCAGCAGAACACAGACTCACACGCTGCTCTCAGGTTCCAGCTCGCTGCCACAGTTGCTCACTGACACATTTGCAAGGACACCTTCACATTCACTTACAAGACATGTATGATTAGCCCTACTACGCACAATTTACAAGGGCGGCCTCACACATCGGGATTTTGTTATTTCCTTATTTATAACCCCCACCCCTCCCACGCTGCACCCACACCTTTCTTTTTTTAAATGGGTGTCACTTCTTCAGGCCTGCTCTCCTTCATCTTGTCAAGGGGGGGGGGGGGTAAAAGCCAAACATGAAGGGAGGGACAAAGGGATAAAGCGTGGAGAACAATTGAGGGAGAAAGGGAGGCATTGCTTTGATGAATGCAGCTGCCTCGCAAAGGGGAACGTGGGCCGCCGTCAGTAATGAGATCGGGTCCTGGTGGGTTTGCCGGGGTCTCTCTCCTCAGCTGGCGGGAGCCTGACAGTATATCGATTAATCCTTCCCTTTCACATCACTAATTAATTATCCCCGCAGGTGGAGGGGCGGCAGGGTGAGAGCTGAAGGAAGGGGGGGGCGGGCATATTCTACCTTAGAGGTTTCATCATGCGTGGCTAACTTCGGATGGGTAAGGGGGATTAGGAGCTAGGCCTTCCTATAAATCCCACCTCGTTTACGAAGGTCGGTCAACTCCTTTCATATCTAACAAGTCACAGCTGAAGTCTGTCCATTTGACTGGCGATGCTTGAAGCGGCCGGTCCACAGCGTGCTGCCCGAAGGTCTCCCACCTCTTAGGATGCTACCTGTTTGGTCATTTGTCTTGATTTTTGGACGCAATGCACTTTGCAGATCTAACAAGTAACTCACTGCCGCCGGAGTGCGCGGCGAGCCTCACTTCAGCGCGTGGCTCGGTTAATTTGTCAGATCTAAATGTAAATGCCCCATTAGAGGGTCAATTATTTTGTCAACGTCGCGGCTGCTGGAAGAATGAAAGGGTACATCTGCACTGAATTACCTGCTGTCTGAAAGTCCTGCTTCTCTGCGCTGGATGGAAGCAGTTCAGGCGCGTACTGTACTGAGCAGCGCTGCGCCTCTGGCCCCGCCCCGACCACTGATGTCACAACAGCTGTTTTTGCTGAAAAGCACCTGCATCGGCATCGCTGACTGATGCCCGGTCAGAAGCTCAATGTGATTTCACATTTCCACAGGGGGAGGGCAGCTTTTCTAACACGGTGTTGATTTATTCATGAGGAAGATGCAGTCCGGAAGCAGCGGGTGAAATTACGTTGTTTTTTTTGTTTTTTTTAACATCATCTGTTTAGTGTAGACTTTAACAGCTGATCCGCGCCGTGCTGTAGCTTTGGTTTGCTTCACTACAGTGTAACGTAATGCCAGTTTGTGGACTCACTTAGGCTCGACTCGATCAGCAGATGCTTTCAACCAAAGCGACTTGCGCATCGGAAGCAATTTGGGGTTTAGTGTCTTCCTGAAGGACACTTTGACGTGTGGACGGGAACTGGGAATGAAACGGCCGATCCACCCTGAAAGCATCAAAGGGCTCAGTAAGGACCAGGCTTATAGTCCTCACACTTACACATTTCCCATATTTACACACATTGGAAGTGTTTTCTAAGTCATTACTCATTGTCATTTACCAAAATTACAGTCAATTTAGCAAAGTCTTCTGTAAATGTCTCATCTTGGCTTTGTTTTGTCTTTACCCCCTTGAAAGACACACAGACAGTAACTCACAATGAATCTATAATAAATGTAATTATTTTCTTGTCAATTTGGCTTCGGCCATTTTTACAGACTGTAGGTCACTGTATTTGCGGCTCACACTAGATGTGCATCCTGTAAGAGCAAAGAGGCGGACGGGCTTTCTGGATCAATAAGCTATTAGGGACCAGAGGAGGAGGGCTGTCTGCGTGGTTCCAGTCCTGCTTTAATAATCACCTGGGAAAACAAAACTACCCATTTCCATTCTTTCTTGTCATCGTCTCACATCACCTCCCCTCCACCCACCTGTCTGCATACTTGTAGTGTACACACGCTGCCTGAGTGCCGTCTGAATGCAGAGCGTGATGTACGCCCTCCGATCTAACGGAATGCGTTTTATTTTCATCATTTTCCACACAAACGATGTTATCGGCGCGGCGACGAATCGCGCCGACAGTCGTGTCATTTCAATTCAAATTTAACGCGCGGCACTTCTCATCCGCCTTGTGGGTTTTCAATCTCGGAGATTAGGGTTTGGACTCAAAGAGCCTGACATGTAAGGATTCACGATACAACTGCGGGAGTCACGTTGGAACCTAAAGAAAAGAGATATGTACATAAAGCCGGTCCCAGCTGTCCCCGGCGCTCAGAGACATAGAGAGAGAGAGAGACGTAGCCTGGATGTGGGATGAAGAAGGAAAGAAGGGGAAAAGGCAGAAAGGAATTAAGAGCATATAAGAAGATAGAGAGGAAAAGAGAGGGAGAGTACATTCATCCGGTGCGCTTCATCTTCCATGAGGTGCCCTGAGGAGAGGAGCACTGTGAGGTCCTTTCCAAATGTCACTGAATCACATCCGACCCGGAGCTCCCTCTGGATGCACTTTAGCCTCCCCTCCCCTCCCCGGGCCACCGCTTTATTCAGCGCAACTCTAAATTCATACAACATTACTCATTAGAAACGATGCCTTCATTTGCATTCTGATTCATCCACACCTACTACTGCTGCCGCCGCCGCTATTAACGATTCCGTGTGACTAATACACTCATTTTCTGTTTGAACGCACAGGTGTCTGCACTGTTCTGAACGGTCTCATTAAAACTATTCTCTTCCATGATTAACTCATAACGCTGACACATGCATGAATTTCCGAGCAGATACGTCATCCTTAAACAAACAACGTTTTCCAGCAACTCTTGTTTGCAGACTCCCAATTTTCCTATTTACCGCAGTGTGAGGGACTGAGGGCTTCTGGTTGTGTGTCCTGATTGTTCACTGAGTATCTTTGAAAGGTGCCTGTTAGCATTCTGTCTAATACTTTTTGGACTTTGGCTGACCCTTCTGTCTTCTCCGATCTTTGAGTCATCACCACATCCATAATTCATCCTTGCCCTTTCCATGAAAGTTTGTCTATTGACTTTCTGTACTGTTTTAATAAAGCTTATGTCTTCTATTGATTGTAAAACCACCATGAGTCCATGCCCCCCTTTAATATATCAATCGACCACCAAATGAGCATCCTACATCACTTTTGGCCCACTTTCCAAGAGAAAAGATAATCTATACCTTATTCCCCAAACACCACGACTGTTGCTTTGCTGCAAAGAAAATCAACGCGGTCAGACTTTTCAGTGTCGACTCCAAAAATCTGCTTTGAACTTTTTCTCAAAATGGCGGTCAGCTTAAAGCCCAAACACGGTTACCGAGTCTTTTCTGGCTCTTATCTCGGCGCACTACCTTGGGGAGGATGTTTCTACCTCGAACGCAGTTGAGACTGAGAGCGGAGTGGGAGAGAATGATGAGCAGAAAGAGAAATGGGCTTACAGACTGAGGGAGGAACAAAAGGGAACGCAACAGAGCCAAAGAGAGAACGATGGACTACAAGAGAATGTCTCAGAGGCCGAGGGAGGCAAAGAAAGATGTTTACATCTGCTCATCCATGCAGAGCACACATGTCTATGTTCCCAAGCCTGCGGTGATGTACTCAAGGCAGCAATGATGAATACACCCTTTCTCAGTCACCACTCTTAACTTTGCGAGTCCATCAACCGTTCCGCTGTTGGCAGACCAGGCAAAACCCACTTCATTATTCACTGCTTTTGTTGTTCTGAAAATGAACGCCATTAAGAATGAATGCGCCAAGCCGTCGGCATAAATTTGGCCGGAACTGAGAGTGAAGATCTTAAAAAGCGAGCGGTGTGGGGCAAAGATAAGAAGAATACGTGTCCTAAACTGTAATTCCTTTTGAGGAGTAAAAGGGCTCTTAATAAATGCCACAGCCGGTGTTCAGCGGTGAGTTAGATTCCGCACAACATCCCTCAGAGGAAGGAAAAGAGGCAGTCGGTGAGGCTGGAGACACGGCAGTGACTCTGCGCCATGATGCTTTTCCATTTACTAGGTTCAGACTTGGTTGCGCCTTCAGGTCACCAAGGTTGTTCCGCTGATAAAGTCCTTGTACAACAAGTGCTGTTACATGCACGGTGGTCGATGCGCATGAGTCCACAGGCCAAGTATATTTAGTCCACTCACCGTAACTTGAGCAGTTGGTCTGCTGCCAATTAATTTCCGTCGTTTGGAGAGGAAATAAGAGGCCGAAGGGGGGACTGATGAGACGGGTGACAGCAGAGGGGCAGAGGGAGATTGGAAAGAATATAACAAATGACAGTTTATTACAATTGGGTTGTACTATTATTGAAGTTTTGCAATCCTTTCCACCTGTTAATGTAACGCTGCACTAATTAAAGTAGCTACGTCGCTGCAACAGAGTTCAGCCACATTGTCTACATCACAGTGTTGGAGGTAAAACTGATGAGAACACACACCCAATACATTCATGTCATATTATACATATGCAGTTAATCATCTATTGATGATTTGGAAACTCAGATTTTCTGAAATCTCTAATGTATCTGTCCCGGCATTGAATTTGAAGTGCCTAATAAAAACAAACCAATACGACTGCATCCTGTTATCCAAAGTCCGTCCACCAATTTAAAAAATGGAAATTGAAAGAGAAATAGTGCTTTCTGTTTCATTTTGCATGATTTAAAAGCTGCATGACCCCCCACTGGACAGGACAGCCACATCTGTACAAACCCCAGTGAATACAGCCGGTCAAAGCTGAGTCAGGAACATGGTCTTTAAACAGCGACCGACGTGCAATAACTTGAACGGTTTTTAATTACATTTTAAGTTTGACTTGGGATTTGTTTGCAACCTTTGACTGTTGGAGCGTTCATAATACTGCCCATTTTTCTTTTTTCCCTCCAGTCTCAATTGGTTTGTGACTCTGCTGCTCATAGAAATAATGGCCACACCAAGAAAATGGTCATAATGGAATTTTCCTTCAAGAACGAAAATGAAAATGCCCTCTTATCCCTCATTTAGCCCGTCACTCCCTTCTCTCTTTCCAATTTTTTCTTCTTCATGGGTCGAGGAGTAGTTTCACCAGTAATCCATCCCCACTGATATGAGTGACTGAGGTCTTAGCTCACTGAGCAGCGAGGAGTCGACTGTCCTCTCTTCCTCTCCCTTTCCCCAAGTGATGAAATCCTGTTGTCAGACCAGCGATAACCGATGCATGATGGGGCCCCGGGGTCCGCGCAGACCTGTCGCAAGAGCCCATCCTATGGATGTTCACTGCTGAATCTTTCATGCGCTATCACCGGGCCGATAAGGTGCAAATAGGATTCGTTTGCTGCAGCTGCTGTACTGCTTTGGTAGATCTGCTGTAAAGAGCGTTTTTGGTTGGATCTGAAGGGAAGGCGGTGATCGAGTTGAAGACAGGTGTGAGTGAAAATAGAAACGGGAGAAAGAGAAGAGAGTGAATATGTTTACCTGCATATATATATATAGTGGTTTAGTTGCTTGTGTATAATGATTCCCCCATAAGGATCGCCCATATTTGGCTTTTAATTAATCCAAGTCAAGTATGTGCTTTAATTTTTAAAGGCATTCCCCGTCTAAGTATCAGAGACGTATAAAATTTGTTATTTAGACAACACAAGTCTTTCAAATTTTGCAGCAGTTTAATTCATTCGTGGATACTCATCGACCGCTTCCTCTTTTTGTGTTTTTTCGTGTCTCTTTTGTGCCAGGATTGGCTCTGAATTTGATCAGAGATGGGAGAGGAGGAGCGGGGATAAGGGGAGAGAGAAAAGCAGTATAGCTCTCACTCACTTTGATTCATTTCGGCTGGTGTTCAACATCTCCTCCTCCTGGGAGGAGGGGGGGGGTCAGTCGGAGGGAAATGCACAAGCAGCCAAAACTGCAAATGGCTTTGGCAAAACAAAACAAAAAAGGGGGGCTTTTGTTTCCTTAAGCTCGCATTCACGAGCGCTGTGTGAATCGAGACCTGAAGAGGGAGAAGATCATTTCTTTTGTGACATGTTTATGACGTGGAAGAAAAAAAAAGATCCCGAACAAAACAAACAAAAAAAAAAAACTGTGTCAGAATATTCAGAGCAGTGGAGAATCGAGACAATTCTCCGGCTCTTTGATTCTCACTGAGCTGCTCTGTCTCACATGCCCCCTCCCTTTAGATTTGGTGGAAGTAAAGCCACAAGGGAGGAACCTCTAATAAGTGATTGAAGGATTGGTGCCATCATATTATTTAGGAGGAGAAGGAAGTTCATCATTCATTCATTGCTTGCCGCTGCTGGGAATTGGATGTACCGCCATCTCTTAGGTTCATCCGCTTGAGTTGGGGACAATCAGACGCAAGAATCAGCAACAGCCTTCAGCCGTTTAGTTTGCAACCGAGCCGCGCTCGTCTTGTAACTTTCTGGCTTTCTTTCCAGCCGCTCGAGTGCAAATTAAAAGGTGAAAGACAAAGAAAAGCAAAGGTAATCTCCCACAAGTAAGATGTAAGTCTGTACTCAGACCACCAGGAGCCTCCGAACACGGACATTATTAAATGTGTTTCGCAGCTCCTTTGTAAAAATGTTAATTTGGCAAACACAATTGAAAGCTGCTGCTGGCAGGTTGAGGTTATTCTTGTTTGTTCCCTCATTTCCTAACTCTCTGTCTCCCTAATTCTTTTATTACATCTCTGTTTCTTCCCCTCCACTCCCTCTTTGCTGAGTCAGTACTTGTACTTACACAGAGCCCGGCTTCAGAATGATATGCTGAATAAGTGCCCTTATATCCGTAGCTGATGTAGCAAAAGGCTGAAGGGAGAGCTGGTGCAAACAAGGGAGGGAGAAGTCGCCGGTTTGACTGTAATGAGGCTAGGAAACTGTTTTTATATAGTGCCCGAAAAAGGGAAATGTGCTGACATCATTTCAGCAATGGCTGCGATGTGAGGCGTTCAGGGACGTGTGCAGATTAGCAAACGTATCCACGGCAGCGGAGAATCTGACATTTTCCAGCGCATCTGTAAAGTTAAAGAGGATTCTTGGCAGCAGCGCAGACTCATTAGGGTTGTGCAAGAAGTCACTCGCAAGACAAAGAGTTCCACCAACTCGGACTATTATCCTGTGCATTTTGGACACTTGGATCCTTCCCTCTCAACTAAGACTGGGGCAGTAGCCGTCAAGCTGTTCCTCTCCTCTGCAAAGAGCCGGGCCAACTCGGGGAAAAAAAAAAAAGAGAGTCTTGCTAGTTGGATGTCTTCCCAGAGCAATTAGCTGAACCCACACGCCTGTTTGATTAATACACAGATGAAAATTAGCCTCTCGCAGCCACTCTGCTGAGCCTAAGCTGCTTCCATGGTGACCAGGTTGGATGTCAGTTCGCAGTTTGGTGCCACAGCTGACTCGTTGACAAGGCATACGTAGGGTGTAACATTCAAAAAAGCATGTTTGGATTAGTACGATCCACATCGCTGCTACTGAAGCATGACGAATGGACGGAGAGGCAGGCCGCAGTCATCTGGGCTGATGAATGAAGCTCTTTCCCCCGTCTTGCTTACTCCACCTGCTCACCGGTTTGCATTGCCATGCAATCTTGGCTCAGTCAACCGGGGCGCAATCCATACATACATGACAGATAGGGCATAGTTATCAAAGCTGGCAGTCCCAATAATTAGAAAAAGGCAATAGTCGAGACTGAGGAGACCATTTCCTTGATGGATTAACAGCAATCGCTTACAGCGGCGCTGCGGAGCTGTTTACACTGGCAGTCATAAGGCAGATGTATTGAGCATCAGTAATGCCTTTCTCTGGATCCACTTGATCAAAAGCAATCGGCTAGCTAATCAACAGATGTAATGGCGTACGATGGTCTGTTTCCAAAAGCAGCAGATGTATTATCATCAGAGAGAAAATAAGATGTGTAAACAACAGGCACTTCCCAGCCATCCGGACGCTCTTTCATTCAGACGTGCACGCATGCAGATAAGCACGCGTGCACACACCACACACACACACACAGTCTGCAACCCACCTGGGAGGGATGATCTGAGCACTGACTGTGATGCCAGTTAGACAGAGAAGAGGAGGACACCCAGGAGCTATACTGAGAGCCCCCCACCTGCTGTTTTAACAAGGCTCAGATCAGTGAGCCATCTCTGGGTCAGATGGCTAGGGGTGGTGCCTCTCAGCTCTGGCGCCCCCCCGCTAGGTTTGCAGCTGTGTGTCTGTACGTGTGTTGAGGGATCCTACTGCACTCTGTCTGGCCTGCACGGGTGAGCTAAAGACTCAATACTAGCTGGCTTCCATCACACCTGTCTAAAATGGAAAACGCTCTGCGCTGACATCACCTACACCAGAGTTGCATCACTTTTGACAAAGGCGTCCCCGGGGTGGGGTTGGACGGTTTCGGGGGGGTGGGGGGAAAGTTTGGCGTGCTCGGAACATCATGTACGCACACAAACATGCATCCAGACACATGCTCCATAAATCTCTCCATGCTGGAGGCTGTCACGGCGGGGGCGTCGAGGTGCCACGCCTGCCATGAACATTAGCTGCACATCTGGCCTGATGATTGAGAGAGTGGGCCAGACAGCTGGTGCAGCGCTACCAGTATTTAATGTGTAAATCTGCAGGGTCCTTGAACATGCAGAGAGGATGCAGTTTGAGAGGAGGGTCAGAGGGGGCTGCAAGTTAGCCACTGAACCTGATGTTAAACGAAAAGCACGGCAAAGAGTCTGCAGACGCTCCTGTAAAGCCCTGATGTGGATTATCCCTGTAAGGCCCGATGCCAGTAGAAAAATGATGCCACTCCCCTGAGACAGTGAGTGATCCTCAGCTGTGAAATGAGTAACTGAGGGCATCAGGCGAAGTTACAGGAAAGTAGAGAGAAATCCACTTTTAGTAAAAGTTTAACTTTAATATTTAGTAAATACTGAATTTAAGGCCTAACCGGGTGTAAGTAGTCACTTCAGTCATCATCAGATGTCCTTGAATCCCTGGTACTAGATCAGGGTTGCTTACTGTATTTTGCTTGTCCTGATCAAACTGTTATTAAATGCAACAGTACATTACTACAGTGTGTGTGCAATCCCCTAAAGGACAGTGAACCTTCCTAAGTTAATGCCAGAATCATAGAGAGTATAATATATAATATATGATATAGAATAACTGTAGGCTGTGATGTTATTGAGAGGAAGCAAACTAACGCCGGCTCTGAAGTCCATCACGCTGCTCGCAGTCAGCCGCCTCTGCGAGCCACGCACTGTTCTGTTTTGTTTTCCCCGATGCCAAACAGAATGAGTGTACATGCACCAAAAAAACCCCAAAAACCGGGAGAAACACCGCGCGCCTACGGATTATTACTCACTGCAGCTGGCCGCTCAGAGGACGAGACGTCGCTCCAGCTAGCTCGGGTGCACGCGTGCGAGCTAAACTCTGAAGTGCACACCCAGCCTTCGCCTTATGTCCGTGCTCAGCTGGGTGAGACAGATAGCAGGAAAGGTGATTCCAGTAATTGGCTTGATGATTTGGGATTTGATGGAAGGTTGCTTTTGCGGTGCAGAGTCACGCGGCTGCTGAATAACATTTACGATGTCGAGGTAAACCGCAGTCACATCTGGTGACCCCTGTTGCTACTTTGTGAGTATTTAAAATATGCGCGTTGAGGCACAATCTTTGTGTTGAAAGAAATATCTCTGCCTCCAGCGGGAGCAGGTCCTGGTAAACAGTCTTAGAACAGATAAACCAACAATTCATAAATTAGTATTGGCTTGTTATCTTATTAAATGGTGGTATCACATCCTCGAAGCTTTTAAACAAAGCAGTTAAACAGGGATGGTCTGTTATTACTACAATCAATCTGAGAAAGACAAACTTATTAAAAATCTTATCTCTCATTTGGAACTAAAAAAAAAAAAATCATGAAAATACTTCAAAATTGATTTGGTCCCAGTGTTAAATTGGGTTAATAAGCTGCAGAGTGATTTAAAATTAGCCTCCAGGCTAAATCTATATATTGTGGCGACGCCCGGTTTACGGTGTTGCTTATCCTCCGTCCCTCAGAACACAGTAATTTCAGTGTGAGAGGAGTGTGTTAGCTGTATCAGCAGCTTAATAACACGACGGTTAAAGGGGGGGGCACGCTCGCCCCCTTATTACCCACGGCTCTGGCAAACACACTGACGTTAACTCGGCCTGTATGGCCATTTAAGGGATGAGACGCCTCCTTGTGAGGCTGAGGAGGAGGGGAGCGCCCTGGCACCCCACCTTCCCCCGGCTCTTAATTATCCCCCGGAATGATGAAAATGAAAGAGAAATAGCAGAGATGGAACCACGGCCGTGGCGGCTGGTGGGTCATTTAGCCGAGCATTTATAAAATGAGATCCCCCCCCACCCGCCCGCCCACTGCGGAGCCACATTAGAAAGTTTCAATGCCTGCCTGGAGAGATAAAGAGAGGTAGGGTCGCCCTAATCTGCCAGTTATACGGGGCGAGGTGTGGTGGCAGGCGCTGCAGGTGGGTGTGGGGGAGGGTGTGGCTGCAGACACCCGGCTCTGTCGGCTCGACCGTCCTCGCACGTCTTCGCCGTGTCTCGTGCTTTTCCACGTCACCAGAGTGAGACAGATGGTGAGACAGACAGAGTGTCTGCTGTTCCTAAACCTCGAATGGAAATATGAAAAGACCGTGACGCGTGTCCAATGACAAAGCTTTTTTTTTTTTTTTTTTCTTCATTTGTACAATCAACAGTGCTCAGAGAGTGCCTCTCCAAAAAGCACCAGCTGCAGAATCTAAATACCTCATTACAGAATCCTCCAGGTACGGCCCAGTACACTTCAACCAATGAACGTATGCAGCCACGTTACAGCTGCTCTTATTCTACGAGGATATTAACAGCATATGCCGCGTGTCTCCTCGCCGCCGCATTCAGAGATGCGACACTCGTCCTCCACTCCCCGCTGGCGAGTGAGGGCAGGGAGGAAGCACCAATTCCCCCATCAAACACAAAAGTTAAAACCGGCTTTAATTAAACCGTAAACTTCCTTCCAGTGTCCTGCAGCACGTTTAATCTGTTGCTTTGATGCTATTAGCTATGATACAAGAGGTGGTTGTAATGATGGTCCTGATCCTCTCTAATTGCTGCACCGTCGCACGCCGTCCTCGTGCTCTCAGACATTTGTTCACGGCAGCCATTTTGCGAGGAGGAGAGAAATGTCAAGAGAGTTGACTCTGAATCCGACGGGAGCCGTGTAATGTCACCGCTGCTGTGTTCGGCCGCATCTGATAAAGCAGCGGCTTCCTGAATGCGTTCTCCGGTGAGAGCCGGGCTTGCCTTGTGCCGCCCCCGCTCACGGAGGTGATTCAGCATGCGTACGAAGGGATCCATCCGAACGGATTCTCGTTTTCTTCGGTTTCTTCCCCGCCCCGCATCCAAATATGAGCCGACTAGACTGTCAAAGCGAGGACGTTACCTGTGTTTGAGAGAGGTATGCTTTGGACAGTCTGTGAGCGGTGGAATATGGTGCATGTTCCAGACAGACGGAGAAGCCCCCACACAGCCCGTATCAGCATCTTCTGCAGAGCGGCTGTCGTTGACCTTCATGTCACTCGGGCGTGTAACACACCGTGACCCGAAGTGTCCTCCGGCAAGGCCCCGTCCTCGGCCTTTCTCACCCTGTCGGTGTCACTCGGCATGGGTTAGTGTCAGCTGAGGCCAGGGTGTCATGTAACCTTTCGCTCCTCATCAAAGTCAGGATGGATACAACCTGCCCCGAGTCTCTGACCGACACTCTGTCTCTCCACATCTGGATCTCTCTTCTATCTTCCAGTTGTTTTGCGCTCTGGTATTAGTTTTGATCAGTTCCATGTTTCACCTTACTCCGGAGGTTGTAGCTCTTCTGTACTGGACTAACTTTCCCTTAGCGCCGACTTAAATATCAGAGACCAGCGTTGGTGATGAATCCACTGCTGCTGCTGGTCTGGCTTGACTTGAGCTCTGTAAAATCTAAAAAGGCCTCTGGAGATCCAGCGCATCAAACGTGCTCCTTTTAGCATCGCAGGATCTGAATGGACGGGATTGATTGGCAGCAGAGCTGGCAGGGGCGCAAAGACACAATGTAAACAAACTTACAAGATAATGCCAGACACTTGGCAGTTGCATTGAGGAATAACCACCGCACTATTAGCAATTGAAACAGAGCCATCTTGACTTTTGCAGCCCTGTTTTGAAGCTGTTTAATGTGCTTCAGCTGACTAGCTATCCGCTCTCTAAACCGAGCTCCGCCGTGCGCTTCGTGTCCGTCAGCGTTGCTAGCACAGGTGCACCGAGGGTCATTAGCTAAAATCAATGGGTCGTGGTTGTAGCATTGTGGCGGCGTCACTGTTTCGTGCAAACACGGTTTAAAATGAAAAGAATTTCACCAGTCTGAGTTGGTGCACAGACAGGCTGCTCTCTTATTAGACCCAAAAAACATAGAATATGCACTCAAATCTCAGTCTAACTCTCCGGCTCTTCTGATAAACCATCCCGCCCTCCCTCTGACTCACCTCCGTCCGTCCTTCCTTCCGTCTGTCCGTGTCTCATTTGCTCTTTCTCTTGCTTTTTTCCCCTCACCTTCCTCTGAAGATGGTCAACTTAATACATGTTCAAAAAGCCAGGCCCCTGCCATGTATTTGTTCCAGTTATACAGGGTTTAGCCAACTCTGTAATTGGCCCGCGGTTAATCCCCACCTTTCTTTTTAGCTACTTTCAATGAAGGGTAAATCACTTCTTCTTCTGCCTGTGGCACAAATTGGTTTGCAGTTTGTGTGTGTCTGTGTGTGTGTGTGTGTGTGTGTTTGTGTGTGCTGTGCATGTAGTACAAGTAAAATTACGGCACTCCGAAAATTCAAACTGTGGGCTGCAGGTAGTCGCACCTGTCAATAGCGAAGGGAGAGAAACAGGAGTAGTGATGGAAGGCTGCGATGTAAAATAAGCGTAACTGCGTGCTCTGCTGAGACAGTCGCTGATTTACGACATACATGTTATCTTTTAACAGCGTCGGGAGACTTTTGGCCGACCATAAAACTCAATGCACAATTAGCATCCTCAGGGTGGGAGGGGGGCTGCAAATCTGTCATGGGTAAAGCACCTGAGCGTGTGTGGCTCCTGTCTGCAGGCCCCGTGCAGTATGGATCGCTGTGCAGGTACCTGCAGAAAGCCAGATTAATAGTGATGGGAAGATGAGATGCCACAAAGAATTCATTATTCGCCCTCTTAAATAAATGAGCCCTGGACTGCGACTTCATTGCTGCCACCTCAGATATAACACACCCTTTAATAAGAGCTGTCGGGAGGACTGTGCCGCCAGCGTGTGCACGTGCGTCCTCGCACGTGTGTGCGTGCGCGGGGGCCCGCTCTTTCGGCGTGCGTCTGACGCCTTCATGCACACCCCTGCACGTGTTGCCGGGGAGGACGTGAGGGAATAAGGAAGAGGTGTGTGCCAATTGAATCTCGACTTTAAGTGAGCTATACGTTTGAGACGACCCTTTATTGCTTCCAAGAACGCTTACAGTGCACATCCCACTGCCGGCTTGCCTGGAAATGCTGGTTATGGACATCTCATTGAGTTTCCCAAACGTTCACTCTATGGATTAAGCAATCATCGTCTGATGTATAACTGTCTGTGTGTATTTTTTTTTTTACTAGCCTTGCAATAATACACTTCTGAACTGCAGCGCTCTGAAAATGGCAGCTTTACAATCTGGTAGAGCTCTGGACATAATTTACCAATCTACGGTTGTGGTTTCCTTTCATATAAGATGCAAAGTGTTTGCCAAAGAGATAAAGCGTGCGCTGTAGCATCCGTGGCTGAGAGCGACAGCATTGTGTACTTGTATATGTTCACGAGTGCGTGTGTGTGTGTCATCCCTAAGAGCCCATTGTCACTACAAGGCGGGGTGGCAGCGCTGGGGCCTGATGACAGAACCCCCCGCGGCATCGGTCACGCGCACTCACACACAAAAGGGACATCACATAATGCTTTATTGTAAATGTATTTTTAACCCAGCTGGTCAACTTCTATTATATTCCAGTCGACTCCGTAATATTCAACTCTTTTCCAACCTTTATCTGCATGCTCTAAATCTGTCAAGTCCAGTCTAGTGATTGTGTGGTCTGTCACTGAAGCTGCCTCGTCTGCCCTGCCCCCCCCATCCCTCCATCCCTCCATCCCTCCATCCCTCCACCCTCTTCCTGGCTCTTATTTTCTCATCATTCTGTTTGGCGCCGTCTGCCACGCTTTTGTCCTGTCCTCACTTCCAGCCAAAATGGAAGCATCTGGCTCCGGCCTCTTCAGCACTGGCTGTAGGACGGTTATATTTACCAGTCCGGTAATTGGGGTTGCGAAACCTCGCCGTGCAGGTTTCAGCTTCTGCGTGTTTGCATGGAGAAAATCAACAAATCATCAATTAATAGCTTGAAAGTGAATTCAAATCACTTATTGTTTCATATATATTCATTAGATCATTAGATCAAATATGCGTGTTATTCCAGCTACTTCAGTGGTAAACTGCCTCCAGTTTGGATCATATCACATCCTGTTTGTGGCTCAGAGTAAGCGGCTGACTCCGGTCGTGTGGGCAGGATGAGTAACTTTGGCAACTTTTTGTTTTAATCACACAATAAAACCTCTCTGGTCTAATGAGTGGCCTAAGAGCTATTTACAAGCCGTGCTATTCCCCGCTGGTTAGTGGGAGGTTGTGGGTTAAGATTTTTCAGAAAGAGCCTCTCCTAATGTTCACATTAGCCCATTAATTAAGGAGGTAAGTCGGAGTAACAGCAGTGGAAGGAAGTGTTTTGTCTTTTTATTCCCTCCATAAAAACCACATGTTATTACAGAACCTCTTCTTTGATAAACACTGGAGAGCAAAACAGCTCAGTGGGCCCGGAGCCATTCTGTCCAGAACATCCAGGAATTTCAAAAAAAAAAAAAAAAAAAAGTTTCATGCAAAGCTAAAAAAACAAGAGGAGATGAGCAGACACAATGGACCATGGAAGAACAGTGGGGCCAGCATTGTTACAGATGCAGTTGTCAGTCCCTTGGTAGCATTGACCATATTGGTGTAGATCATTGCACATCACCCTCATGAGTGTTAGCACAGCACTGGGGGGGGGGGTTGTTGTGCCAGCCTGCTGCCATCAAACTAGTGACCTTTGCCCTGTTTTTGGTTTGTTTCAAACCGCCAACCTTTTCAAACGTCCTTTCGCGCCGCACTTTGGGTGTGAAAGATCAGGAGCAAGATCAGGGCTCACACCCACCCAGTTCCCCGATTGTTCCATTTGCATAAATGATGACTGAGTCAGGTCAGGTGACCTGAGAGCCAGTCGCTCCGTCTGTCGAACCGAGGACTGATGAGTGATTTACTTTTTCATAACGTCTCACTTTGCCCCGGGCACTTTGTTCTTTGTCATCATTTCTCCGACTGCGCTCTCAGTCACTTCCCTCTCTCTCTTTTCACTTTTCCCTTTCTGCTTTATTGCCCTCTCTTTTTCAGCACCCCCGTCCTTTCCCCCCTCTCCTGTGGGAGACATGATTCTTTGTATCAGATTGAGTCTGTCAGAGTGATATTGCTAGTCTGATCACTGAAGCCCACCCTTCTTCTGAAGGACGCTGTGATAGGAGGGGCACAGAGGTGCGCGGCAGGCCCAGAAAAGGTGTCCTGAATTTGGGTCACTGCCGTTGGAACCATTTCTCTTTGCACCACCTACCTTCCGCTGTGCATACACCCCTGCTTCCCTCAAAAATCTATAATTCACCCCAGAAAACCACAATCACCAAGAGTGAATGCACTTTATCGTCATCATTTTCCTCAATGTAAGTCGCGGCGACAGAAAGGGAGCCTCCAGGACCTTTCAATTAGCCGCCGCAGTTCTTCTAAACGCCACTCTCCCTCCGGCTACAAACACCTGGCCCTCCATCATTTGACGGCTCTGGCACGAAATGTGAGCACCATTAATAAGCTTTATTATAGCACATTGACATTTCAGTGATGTCTTTTTAATTACGCTGATTGATAGTTTTGGATAGATGAATCCGGGATGGCGGGTCAGGAGGAGGGAGGGGGGAGGCTCTCCGACGATTCGTTCAGTTGTGAATCCCTAACCTTTCTAACTCTGAGCTTAAATGTAAATGGTGCCCCAAGGGTGATAATCATACTATATATATATCAATGCCATTTAGATTCACTCAGTAAACGGATGAGCCCTTCTAAATGAATATTTCAGCTTTTCCCCTATCTGGAGGTGTGTATTACTTCTGGTCAGGGAAGATAAATATGAAATGATTATGGCAAACACTCGCTGGAAACGCTTGTAAGATATTGACTAACTGCCTGTAGCTGAGCCCTCCGGTTCCTGTCAACCTACACAGCAAGGAAAGAGAACGATTCTATAAAAACAAAGGATCCAACCGCTTGGAGGATGTCAACACGGCTCCTTATGCTTCAGACGTTTGGAGATGTTTCTGTAATTGATTTTTTTCATTCCCCTTTGGACGATCAGTCAATATGTTGGATTGGCGTCTGCTTGTAATTGTTTTGATTAAAACCCTCATGACTGCCGTCCCCAGAAGCACAAGGAAGCGGAGGACGAATCCCTGATTTAACTGTTCTGCTGGATGCGAGGAACAGTTGGGCGTTTTTGATTCTAGGAAATAATTGTGCGTTTAACGGGACTGTGGTCAGAGTCAACGCTGCTTAACAGTATTTGAAAGGAACGTCTGCACATGACAATCCTGCAGTCACAAATCTTTAATCTCCTGCTTTGGATTTGCTCATACATCTGCAGTTGGTTCAGGGTACTTTCCGCTATATTTAAAAGCTGCAGGTTTAATCAAGGATCAGGACAGTCAAATGGCCTAGAGAGAGCCTGTCTAATTACAGAACCATCACAGGTACAATTTACAAATTTCTCCAAACTGCTCAGTCAGTGGAAGTCACTCTGGATAAGAGCTTTTCGCTAAATGCCTTAAATGTAAATGAAGTTGTTTGCGATTGTGCTGTGTCAGTGCGCTGCCCATCGCTTACAGTGCTGACGGAGGCAGTCCCCGGAGAACAAAGACAAGCTGGGCTCTCGTCTTACCCTGTTTTACTCCCGAGCGACTTATCAGACAAGATTGCAGACATGTTTTGCATCGTGATGATTGAGGTAGGTCAGGGCAGGTGGCTGGAGCTCTTTGAGTGGACAACCGAGGGCTGGGGCAGATCGAGCCAGGACTGCTCAGATCTCTTCCACAATACTGTAGTTCTTTCACCGCTTTACCCACAGCAATATACCACAGTCATGCACCCACAGTAATATATTTTGAAGAGCCTTGCTCAGAGGACGAGATGTTTATTAGTTGTGCCCAGACAAAGGCAAGATGAAGAACATCTGGTCAGCCAGATCAAATTATGACCTCTGATTAATTTCACCCACTCACGCAGGTGCACGCTTCGTCCTCGTATTCACTTATGCAGACGAAGGCCAGTCTAAGCCAAGAACACACGCGTATTCACACCCCATTAAATGCAATGACATGCGGCGCCACCTCCCTGATCACCGGGTAATCCAACAGTGTGCACTAGATATTAATAGCCATGACTCTAAAAGTGGTCACCAGATGTAAGACCTGTGTGTGTGTGTGTGTGTGTGTGTGTGTGTGTGTGTTGCTAAATTGCCTTGGAGGAGTGCGCCTGTATACTTTTAAATGGTCACTTTGAAGCAGGAAATTAACATGTCAAAAGCTTAACTGTCTGGCATTAAGTGGTGTCCTAGAATATCTTTTTTCTTCCCCTCCACACACCTTATTTTCCTTTCATCACTGAAGGGCACTTTACATTTCTGTGCTTAAAATAACTTTATTAGAAAATTAAATTGGCGCACCTCACGCACCTTTTATGGCCAGTTTATTTCAAAACTGTAACACACAAATGTTCCTGCCCGGGTTTTAAATAACCTTATTACTAATATTACAGGCCGCGTGCAATTTTCTGTTATGAATGGCCTGAGCCAAATCTGCGCTGAATGACAAAATATAACAAATAGTCTAAAATAAATTCAATGGGCCTTCTGGCTGAGCAGAAAGCAAGGATCCAGCCTAATTATAAAACCCAAATGAAACAAATATTTAGGCCACTATCAGCATTAGCGTCAGAAAAATACAATAACATATTAGGCTATAAAACAAGAAAGCTAACTAAATCAAATGGCGAACAAACAGTGCTAATTCGGTTTGGCTTTGCTTTGAAAACAGGGCTATATTCAGCGCAATCTATTTTTCATTTGATCACCATTTCTCTTCCCCATCTGCACTACATAGGCTGTGAATAATGGCTTCATTCTCACCAGTCAGCGGCGACAGCTGTGCTGACTAATTCCAGCGACATGAGCTGAGTGCTACATCCCATCACCTCGGCACAGCAGCTGCAGTTTGCCAGTTTCATAACAGAATTCACTCACTATTTATAACAGTGTTGGAAATGATATCACTGGGATTTCAAAATATTGATATGAAAATATTGGGGATAATTACTTCAGCTTTTACCCTGGCACACTCCCGTGTAATACCAGTCACGCAGGGCTTCATCTGGAGCACTGAAGCACTGCGGGGCTGCGCTAGTACATCCATGTGGGCTGATGCAGGCCTGTATGTTCATCTTACTGTTTCTGCGTTCATTCACTTACAATGAAATCAACGAAGTCTGCCAGCACTCATCATACGTTGATTTGATAAATTGCAGTATTTTTTGAAACAGCATTTAAAGCTCTTCAATTAAAGCCCATTTAAAGTGATAGCACCTGAACAGGAAGGCGGCATTTAAACACATTATATTTCACACCAAGACCAGCTATTCTCGACGCTGCCTTCATTAAGGAGTGACTCAGCGTTCCTCTTAGTGTGATTTTATTTTATTTTTTTTTTTAACAAGCTTTCTGTTAAATGTCTCTGCCGCACTTGTGATCAGACTTCCCAGCAGTCATTGTTATCTCCCTTTAATAGTTTTCATTTTCGGTTTCCTCTGTTTCTCTTTGCCACCCTCTGCCTTCTGTCATCATCGCTTGATGTCAGACGACGTGAGCCTCTTCTGTGAAGAGCAGTTTACTTGATTGGGATGATAATCAAAATCTCAAGTGGCTCTGCACCTTGGTGAGAATGTGCTTCACACCCAATTTTGTATCTAGTTTGTCCCCTTTTTATCCTTGTAGGCAGGTATCCTTGCAGGTAGTTGAGTCTCTTAAGAAGTCAGCGTAATTGACCATGAAGTGGGAGGCCTTTCAATCCAGCCACAAAGCACTTGACACCCTTTTAAAATATTAGAAGCCGAGATCGTTAGAACAGCGAGCCACAGTTTCATGTCACCGGTCCTGAAAACCGTATTTCTGGCAAATCACATGCGGCACCATTCAACAGAGTGTTTTAAGCTAACTACGACTTAGTGGGTGGGGTATTTTGGTTATCATTCACGACGACCCTGCACATGATTTCATTTGATATTTTTATAGAAATGATGAAACGTTCAGAACTGTTTTCATGGCTCACTCTTTCCAAACCTGATCCCGATGGCTATCCCATGTTGGAGTCTCGGCCTATGAAAGGGTAATGATCGAATGGAACATGGACGGAATATTCAATCCAAATATATCAGAATATCGACAACCTGACAAAAATTGTTTTTACAAACTCACAGGTAAGAAATATTATTGAGTTAACTTTAAGGAACAATGGAAACTACCCAGGATTTCACCCACTATTTAGTGACAGTCAACTAATGGTTGGATGTGGGGTGATTCATTCATTCTTCCATATCAGATTCATTTCCCTCTTTCCAAGCTACATGGTTTTAACCCCGGTCTCTGGTCCCTTTGTTTTACATGTGGTCTAGCTGAGGGCACTTTGCTTCGTTCCACTTGGCAGCGTAGTAAACTACAAGCTTTCTGGCGGGGGATCTGTGCAGCTTTATCCACAATTCATGGAGCAACTTTCCCGGTGGATCCTGAGATACGTCTTTTGGGCAACTTCTCAAACTCAAAAACCAAAAAATGTAATGCAATGAAATGGAAGTCAGATCTCTCAGAGTTACAAATTGTAAACAGTTGCATACCTGGGGAATAGAAAACAATCTCAATAAGATATATGATTCAATGATCACTGCAGAAGATCATTCCGTTGTGATTGAAGCTTGTCTATATCAGATATTTCTGTTTATTGTTTTACTTGCTCTTTGTAATTGCATCTTCATTTTTGCATGTTGATTTGACTATTTTAAAAAACGCGAAATAGTTCCACAAAGAGAATGAACATATCAGATTGTGTATGTTTTGTTTGTAATTGAATTGGATTTTCCTCCAATCACATCCTGAATATCAAACAATGAAACGGTCTTTTCTTCCCATCAGCAGTGCTCACTGAGGCGTCGGCCCATGCCGTTCTTTTTCTGATCTCCAAATTTAATTTAGCTTTAATTAATACAGCAAAGCTTCAGAGTCACTCAGAGGACAATTCTCACTCCGAAAAGTCTCCCTGTGACTCTGTGACCCAGCAAAGTAGCAAGACTATTTTGGAGTTTGGGACGCTGCTTAAGAAAATGTACAGAATGTAGCAGCGGTGTTGGATTTGAACCTCGAAGGAGAGTCTGGCTTTCCTAAAGATGCCGCATTAGCTGGTCTTGACAGCAATGAGGTTGTATCCTGAGCTCTTTTGAGCGCAGACGGACCTCTGTTTCACAAGCACATGCAAATATTAACCTCAGAGCCATGCTGGCGGAAGAGGAGATGGTACATTCATTGTTTGAGCGATGCCTGAAAAAGCTATTAGTGGCGAGATAAAGTGAGAGAGATGGAGTGAAAGAAAGATATCCATCTTTTATGAGCTTTTCCCACTTCTTCCACTGGGCTTTCTGTGGCTGAGTGCGTCCAACCGTATGCCCTCCTCACTAATCCCATTTAGCAAAAATGTAATCAGAAAAAGCCCATTGGACTCTCTATTGCCCCGCTGTCTTCCTGTGTGGGCTCGGCAGCTCTTACATCATCGAGATACTCAGATTCTCTCTCGCTCGCTTCTGTCAGACTCACCTCTCCTTGTTGTCCCACCGGCGCACGGAGAAAAGCCACCCATGTGCTGTCCGTGCGCGTTGCAGATGATTACTCACACGCCCGTCTCCATCTCTGTTGGGTTTGGCATTGATTTGTCATTGTTTTGCATGCGGGGGAAAGTTAGCCATGCTTTGTTCTTTTTAGCAACTCTCTGCTTCACATTCATGCAGGAACACACTGTCCTTTTGGGAGCTGACCAGTACAGTACTTCCAGTCTTTTTACTGTAGAACATGTTTTTCCCCCCTTCTGTCCACTGGTGACACCAACATCATACTCACCAAGCTAATCGCTGAAGGTTTGACGTCAGCGGCACCGCTAGAAAGAAGCCAGACTGGGCTGAAAAAGCTGAACAGTCAGAAGATCAGACAGGCTGTAAACAAACCCTGAGGTTATCCAAACTTATTTAGAAGGAAAGGATGAAGGTGAATGGCGAAATGATAATTGAATAATGGATTATTGCACATTTCAGGCGTCCTCTGTTTCAGTTTGACCTCCAAATGAAGTGGTTTAAATAGTCTGGCCACACTCATTCACAGCTCTTCTCCCACCGACTTTGTTGTAGAAGTTTAGCTAGCTTTAGTGCTCCCGGACCCTTCAGCCAACAAACGTGTGCGCAGAGGGATTTCGATGACTTTGCGACGTTGTGTTCTTCAATAAGGGGCTGCTGATTCCTCCAAACGGGGAGCGAATCATGCATGGGGATGACATGTTTCTCACCATAACTGCTTCTATTTCTAGATTTTACAAAAGTTTTTGTAATTTCTGTGAGTTGCAACTCTTATTCGAAGCATACAATATAGCTAAAGATCATTATTATCATCAGTGTTATTGTTAGCTGCAGTCAAAGCGCATTGTCATTCTCCTGGCTCTTTGACAGGCTTTTCCCAGTGTATAAATCCATCTGTCTGCTTGTTAGTCTGCCCATCTGCCTATCTGTTTCTGCAAGCACCCGGTCCGTGCTCTGCACCCCCCCCTCCCCTTTCTACCACCAACATTTTTTATGGCTTCATGGTGGTTTGAGGACAGCCAAGTGAAAAAGAAAACATCCTAATCTAGGGCACGAGCTGCATTCCATTAGCTAGGCCTGCCAACCCTTATCCATTGATCTGCCCGGATTTGGGAGACTTTCTAACTTTATATTTTGAGGAGTTGTGTGGAGTGGGACTAGCGCCTCACTGATCTGACAGATAAAAACAAAGATGAAAGAGCTGCATTTAGGCACAGGCCCGGGACAATAAGCAGAGACGAGCGGAGGGGGATTGAGCTGGAGATAAAGGGATGAAGTGGAGGATGTAGAGGAATGTGTGAGAGGCAGAAGTTTGCCCTCCAACACTGGTGAAGGTCAGAAGGTTTAGTGTTGAGGAAAAAAAAACCAAGAGATTGTGGAAGGGTGCAGAACGAACGGTCGTAAGCATTCAGAATGGTAAATACGGAACATAGCCACACCCGCGTATGCACTCACTTTGATTAAATGATAAGCAGTGCACTGCATGTCTCCTTCCATCCACTGCATCCCGCAGTAAATAAAAGATCAGCCCATGCTGCTCTCTCTCATAAGACCACGAGTTCTGATGAAGCTTCAGTAGCGCATCACTTGAAAGAGGAATAAAAACACTTGACAGTAGACGAGCAGCAGGATAACGGCTGTTTGAATTGTGTCACTTTAATGGAAAAATACAGGTAAATATAATTTAGGTAAAAGTGCAATTTTAAAGTCAAATGATTGAGATGAACATGATTAGCTGAGGAGAGGAAGAGAACAGCAATGTTCTTTTGGCAGCATTTAACCGCTGTCATTTTGTTTTCTCAGCCCTCCCTCTCTTCCTTCCCTCTTCCTCTTCCTCCCTTCCCTCCGCCGTTTGTTCTCCTCGCCTGCCTCCCACGCCGTATACGTTGACCTGGAAATGCATATTTACCCAAACACTTCCTTAATTAAAGCTGTCGCTCCTCTCCTCGCGGCTCGGTGGCCCGTCCCAGCCCCTTAGCCCTCACTGACAGCCATTCAGAGCAGAAAATCTGTGGACTGCATCGCCCTGCTAGCGGGCTAATCTCTGCCTCTCACACCCTGTTTCTGAATTAACTGTCCTCATTATCGCATCCTCCCAGAGCCTCTCCCTCTCTCCTCTTTTTCTATCATCCTTCTCCTCCTCCTCCTGCTACTCCATCCATCGTCTCCTCCTCCTCCTCTTCCTCTTCACCCTCCGCCTCTCTCGCGTAGCTCTTCCCTTCTTCCTTTCCGGCTCAGCCCCAAAAAGTAGGACGACGGGAAAGAGAGAGAGAGAAGGAGAGTGAAAGAGAATGAATGTTCCCTCGCCTAAAGTTGAGAAATTCTAAATAGCATCGTGAGTGGCCACGGGCGAGAAAACGCATTTTAGTGTCAGCCAAATGATAATTGCATTTCGGCTGCGGTGGTGGAGGGGGCTCATTACATAAGCAAAACATGAGATCTCACCATGGTCGGCGCTGGAGCTGTCACAGAGGTGTTTTGAAAACTAGCCAAGGGAACATGGCTGCATTACCGGAGCCCGACCGCAAAGCGTTTAGTCAAGCCTGTTTCATTAACCCTCACCCACCTCCTAATGATGCCATGTAGTCGTAGCCAACCTACTGTAAATGTCCTTGTTAATAGCACTGGATTATTGTAATCGCCCCTCAAAGCTGGAAATGATTAATTATTATTTTTATTAAACATTAGACCGTTCACATAAAATATAGCCATATTAAAACCCCTCTGTCCTCGACTGATACATAACATGTTACCTAACCGACCAACCAACTTTCCATGAAAAGGACCTGGTTGGTCAAAACGTCCCGCTCTTAGATGGCGACGGCTGCGCTATGTTTGCGGTCTGGTCGGGAGCATTGTCTGCTGTTTGGTGCTCAGCAGGGGCTGAACAATGGGTGCAGAGAATTAATGGCGCCACCTGTTCCCGGGTGGCTAGCATGTTAGCCATTAGCTAACTTAGTTTTCTGGAAAACTTCTGGACTTGTTTGTTTTTTGTTGTTTTGGGGGTTTTTTTGTATTTTTATTTAACATAAACTAACAGATACATGAATACACTGTATGCATAACTAATAAATTACATATTGTCTGACACCAACATCTGACCCCAAACTGACTTCTGCCTTCTGCCAATCTCTCTATGAACAGATATGGGTGTAACAATACAGTCTACAGGCATGGTACAAGATTTTAATTCTGGTGGCATGGCTGAGGTTTCCAGTCTTAGTCATAATAACTAATCACATTTAAGTAGGATATGGTTGCATGTAGGTTACAGTCTGTGTGGAGTGCAAAACAGGTGAAACGCTTGCGTTGGCTAGCGTACGATGACGTTTTGCCTTTTTATTTCACCTGCAGATATCTGTTTTTAGAGATAATCTGAACTGCCCTCTGGACCTAAAGCCCTGCTGCATATTAGACTGTAAACAATGACACACATGGAAGAAGAAGTATTGGCCCTTATATCAATATCAGTTATCCAATACTCACTGGCTGCGCTGCAGGCCCTGAAATATTGGCTGTTGCCACCCGACGTCAGACAATAGCCATTGGGTTTCAAGACTGGCTTGGTCGAGACCTCTCAAATAAAGCCTTGTTGGACAGTTCCAGCATGTATCACATTGTTTTCCTCTTTGTTGTTGTACCAGTGACTTACTACAAAAGATGTTGGGCAAAGATAAAAATTAAATAACTTGCAATGTGAGAAATGAAGTATTACATTAACTAATTTCAAATTTTCTAGTGTGAGGTTTCCCTTTCATATTTTGCAATTTGTATGCCTTCTAATAACAATAATAATACCACAGAGGGCTCTTTTACTCAGAAATGCTTTAATTGTCCGGTTGGAGTTTACGGCTGAATCGGGTTATTTGATAAATAAATGCATCAGAGCTTAAATTATTCAGCGGCAGTGCCTTTTCAGCACCAGAAATAATTCAGGACTGCTCTAAAATGGTGCGGAAACACACATTTGTATACTCTGAGGCGTAACATGGTGTCCGAGACGAGCAGGCAGCCTGTATTTACGACGTAAAACTGCTGTCTCTCTGTAAGGTAGACAGGTGCAGTGTGTAAGAGCTGGGTCCGAGTGGGCCTTAGCTTGCCAGGTGATCTGTCTATTGCCAGTCTCCTTCAGTAAGAGTACAATACAGGCACTGTAGGGATATTCTCCCCAGTGAGGATCCCTGTCAGCAGCCAAGCACTGGCCTGTCCTGCAGATTCTGAGAGCGCTGTGTTCTGTGAGTTTAATGCCAGACTGGAACATCTCTGAAGCGTGATTTATTATATGCATTAAGTTCATCAAGGCAGGGCTCCAAAATCCTGGTATCTGAGAACATGCGGTACAGTAAGTGAGCGACAGGTTGAAGCCCACAGCTGGAGACGCCTCCCCAGCACGAAGTGAAGGTGTCCAGGAGTGGAGTACAGCATGGTCTGGCGCTGATAGCACACTCCATCATTTGTCGACAACACGGCAAGCTCTTTGATAGCCAACACTTTAGCAAGATGGACCATTCCATCGGGGAGGATGCAGTTAAGGGTCCAGGAGACTGATGGACAGGCACAAGATGCACATGTACAGCGAGCCGCAGACGGAGAACAAAGATGAAACTGAAAAGTGGGGAAAAAAGGCTGTGGGAAAGGCAGGAGGCAAGAAGGGAAAGAGGTCTCAGATGAAGACCTCAAATGCTTTCATTATTGGCTGCCAGATGCCAGCATGAGATAGAGACTGTCCTCAAGACGTTGGGTCAGGACTCCAATCTCCAGCCACAGCAGAGCGAGACGGGCTGCAGAGGAAAAACAATTCACCACTGCTGACATGTAGGCAATGGAAAGAGCCCCAGCAACACTGAGGCTCGTAAACAGAGGCGCACAGGCTGAATGGCGATGCACAGAGCACCAGCGTGTGTGTGTGTGTGTTTTTGAGTGTATGCAGAAGCATCACTGAATGTACTGTTACAGTCATCTCAACACCAGGACGCAGCAGAGGAGGGGGCAGCTTCCTCAAAACACTGACAAGAAAAACCAATAACTCCTGGCAAAAGTCCTCCTCCAGCATCAGCTTATGCATCACACACACACACACACACACACAGTGCAAAGACTTAGCTCTCACTCAAAAACAAATCCAGACTGTTTTATTTCTTATGAGCATCATTCAAAGAGGCACATCATTGCATTCCTCTCTGGACACTGAGGCCCTTTCTTTCATCACTGAGCTAATGATGTTCCCCTGTTTCATTCACCGAAGGCCTTTTTAATGACGTGGAGGAGGCAGAGGGACAAGAGGGAGGGGAGGCACGTTGACCTGCCTTTTATTGAGAATAATGGAGCCAAAATGGCTCCCATCGGCTCCAATATTTCCCAGGTGGCTGTTCATTTATCACCGGACCTGCACTTCCCGAGAGAATCATAATACAGACGGAAAAAACCATTCAACTCCCCATTAATGGCCACTCAGCCTGAGCTGAAATATCTCTGCAGGAAGAGTGGCATCAGAAGCATCCCTCTGTATCTGCGGGCAGGACGCACTCTGCCTTTGTCTTATTTTAGTTAGGCACAACCAGAGCGCTTGCCTGCTGCAATATAACTACTGTATGGCTTAATCAGACAGACAGTGAGTGTAGAAATTATTGGCTAATGTCAGGAGCTGGATTTTAACCGTGTGTCGGTGAAGAGCTTGCGGAGCCTTCGGTTTACAGTTTGCATCCCGACTCACCGACATCCTCAGAACGCCGCGTTATTTCCTCCAACAAACCAGGTTTTTATGCTCTTTCCGACTCTCTCGATCCGTTCCAGGATGCAACCCCCCCCCCCCCCGCACGCCGACTTCTCTCGGTTTCGGAGTGAAGCGGTGATGCAAAACACGTCAGTCACTCTGACAGTTTTACTCGTCCTCTAAAAAGATTCCGAAAAATAACACAAAATGGACTAAAACAAGACCGTCTAAAAGTTGTTTAGTGTGCAGCAAACCAGCGTTTTACAGCTCTACTAAAATATTCATCGGGCGGGAGCTCACCCCAGACAGGCAACATCGACGAGAGTGGATTTATCTATTTTGTCAGTCTCCGCTTATGGCCAAGACAGCTTCACACAAACATCTTTTCCCCGAGGGGATTTAGTCAGTGTCTTTCAGCCCGTCTCCCTCCATCTTTAGTTTGCATTCAAAAAAAAAAAAAAAAAAGGTGATTTGAAACATTGACTGTCCAGGACCAAGGGTCACGCTGCATGTGTGTGCCTCTCCAAAAGGCGATCTAAACCAAAATCAAAACAGTGTTCTCTCTCTGCCTTGGGCACCGACTGCCCCGGGTCTGACTGGAAGGCAATATTAGGTTAAGGAAGAACCCTCTGAATCACAGCGGTGTCGTGATCACTTTGGCCCCTGTAGGAGTCGGTGTGCTGGGATTACAGCTCAGCCTCCACTGAATGCAGCTTGTTTCAGCCCTCCAGCTTCCCCCTGTCACCTAATAACAGCTCAATAGTCCCCGTTTGCTCTTAACTGCGATGCAGCTGCTTCGTTGCAGAATTGATAAATGCAGAAATTCACGTAAGCTCTCTTTAGATTGATTTTAACAAGACATTGCAGGAGCTTATATCGGCAAATCCTCAATGTTTTCTGAACACGAGTACGTCTCGCAGACCTACTTTCATGCATTTTCATTGCCGGTGCCGCTACGGAGCACGTGCAGTGACGTAATCTAAACCCGAATAGACCTGAAACGCCTGTTTACCCCGCATCTGATTGTCTGTTATTCTCTTATTGAATTCATTCTCAAACGTGAACTTTACAGAGCAACAGCAGCCCGCGTTGGTGCGTTGGTGCATCGCCGTCGGCTGCAGTTACAGGTGCAGCGGGGGCAATTCGTCCGTAGTGCTGACCCCTTTCAGCGAGTGTGCCTCAGACAGTGAGGTGGCGTGGGATGTTCGTGACTGATGCTGATTTGTAGAGGGACAAAACGACTGATTACCGGTATTGCGGCGGTTGTGGTGAGCGTTTGTGCTGGTAACCTAAATAAAGCGGTTTCTGTGTGGATTGTGCAGCAACTTAGCACAGACCTGCATTAACACCAGGAACACAAGCGGTTTTTGCATTGTGTGCCGGGAAAAGCTGTTTACATCAGGGCATGTTAGGAAGATTCCCAGATACACACATCACACCGATACGTCTGTGAAGGCAAATATCAGAGGATTTCCAGACATATCAGTCGGCCTCACCTCAGGGTGCCTCAGATCTATAGAAGGTAGAGCACCTAATGTAAATATTGCTGATTAAAATGACAAATCACAAACAACAAATGAGGCTCTGCTGCTTGTTTCCCCTTTTCTTTGACAATCACAGTGGAGCTGAATAATCCCATTTGAGCGGCGTCAAATCAGTAAGCTATCTATGGCCCATTACCTTTGCTAGATTGCTGTCTGTTGGATATAAGAGGGTCTTTAATAGAGAGCTCAGTGGTGGCGTCCAGCGATTGTTGATAGTGTTTGATACGGGGAATCAGAGCCCCTTAGGCTTAGCTTATGCACTCTAATCCTCGTGGAAAGATAAGGGGAGAGGGCCTTTTTAATGTGATGCACACACACTCATGCACAGAGGCACGCACACACACACATCACAGCATGTATAGTACCCAAGCCCGCAGATTGAAGGGTACAAACACTACACTGGTGCATTTCCATACACGCACGCCCCTGATATCGCCTCAGTATTTGACATTATCTCTGATGTGCGAACAAAGAAGCCAACACACGTGTGTATACACACACACACACACACAGGCACTGTCAAAACACTTACAGTATGGTGCCAGATCTGAGGCATCTGGGTTATCTGGAAATAGGTCTCTTATCTTGTGCTTGTCATCACCTCTCAAAACTATGGGTGAGCGTGTGTGTGTGTGCATGCGTGTGTGTGTGTTGGCCGCAGCCCCAAGTGTCATTACTCCCCATGTCGCCATGATGAGTGCATGATCTTGTGCGCGTGTCCTCTTTATATTTGTATGCATGGATCTCTTCATTTCTTATTCGGACAGATTCGAAGCAGAGGCGGCAATCAGGGGTTTGTTTTTTCGCCGCCGCTACTTCCTCCACGCCTGACGAGTCGCTGCCTCACAGAACAGCTGAGTATGAGACACATACAATGAGCCTCGGACATGTGGACACCTCTCAGTAAGGCATTACCCAACCCGGATCAGCTGCCTCGATCGGCGCCACAGTCATCAATCTCCATCATGCATTATCTCAGTGATCAGGGAGCACACAGACACACACACAGACACACATGCACGCGTACACACTCGTCATCATCATCATCAATTGCGCTGTGTTTATTAGACCAAATGAACTGCAGAATGCACATGGACGCTGCAAATCCATAATCGCAAAAAGAACGTCTGTTCAGCCGGCTGATGGCAAACGGAACCCGCGCTGGACACACAACGAAAGGCAAAAATGCGCTTTCACGAGTTTCAAGTTAAACGTACGCCGTCTGTTAGATGAAGTGGCGTTAGCTGTGCAGGAATGCTGCTTTTCCACGCAGGGTAGGACTAATTATTTCATGTTTACAGTGCAGGCAGAGCAACAGAAACAAGGGGAGTGACCGAGACAGAGGCTGCGCGAGAGATAAATAGAAGGGGACAGAGTTCAAGAGAGAGGCAAACAATAACGAGAACAAAGAGAGAAGCGGGGATGGAACCGGCAGCTGGGTAGTATTTATGCAAATTTTGATTTAGCAATCATGTAAATGAATGAGGAGAAGAGCAACAGAAAACTTAGCAGTGAAATAAATGGCCTCGATAACACAAAAGAAAGGAACATGAATGCTTAATTAGCTCAGGAAGGTGCGCCGGTGATTAAGATGTGTCAGAAAACCAAAAAAAAAGCATTTATTGGATAAACAGCGCGTGGATATTTCTCCGTGATAGGCGGCAGAGCCAAAAGGCATTTTAAACAGGCTGTCACTTCGAGGCATGACACTAGTTTTGGTTGCATGAGTGCTTTGGCCTTGAGGCAAAAACAAAATCTGGCCGGAAAAAACTTTCCCCGAGACCTTTTCTCCCTGCACATGAAATCAAATAAATATATTTATTCATATCAACCCGCCTCGTGGAGATGCACCTCATTAGCATTTCAATTTTGCGGCGTTTCTAAAGTTTTTGCCTCGAATTCGGTCGGCGCCGGCGTGAAACAACAGTGGAGCTCCAGACACAGGTGCAGCGGGAAACAGAGACGGCAAGAGAGGAGACGAGAGGGAGAGAGAGAGGGACGAGGCTCATTAGGAGAAGTTCGGGCAGAAGCAGTTCTGCATTTTCCTTCTGCTCTGTAATTAAGAAATGGATTAATGAGAAAGAGACACACACGTCTGCCAGTGCCACCGCAATTAACAAGCTGAGGAAAAGTTTGTTGCTGCGCGGACGCTCGAGAGGGAACAGAATGCGGTCATGACGTTACGCTCATTGACTTCCTGTCTCTTCGCATCCGTCTCCGTTTCCTTTTTTCAGCCGCTTCTGGCTCTGTTTATCAAACCCGGCTCTCGAAAAATACCCACGGTCCTCTCTTTGAGGAAGCTTTCCCCATTAGCCCTTCTCCTCAATATGTAAGCTTAAGCTGGCTTGCGAGTGGGGCAAGTGTGTAGCTCTGGGTTCTTGTTCTTGAATGCAAACCGCGGTTTCTCACGCAGAGATGATCGTAGGTCAAAGAAATGAAAGATTACTGTTTATCCCCAGAGTACGGTCTGTACAACAGCGCCAGTAATGTCCTGTATTAATATTTGATCACACTGTAATTATGATTACTTTCGATGAGCTCCACTTTTTGGTTTGGTTTTTTGCATTTTTCGGATTGACTTTCATGCTGCCGTCGGTGAAACACAAGACTTCCTGTGCAGTTGCCTCACCTGAAGAGCAGCCTTTCAGCATCTCAGAGGGCGTAATGGTTCCCCTTCCCGGCAGGCTTTTAATGCAAAGTGTTGAATTTCATTGATGCTATCTTGACAACGATTTGGGGGGGGCGAGGCTAAAATCGACAAAGTAGAAGCAATTTCAGAGTAACGAGGAAAGGAAGACAGTGAAAGTTAATGATTTTACAACAGGAGCCGTCACGATACGGGCGGCGCCAACCCTCTGCGTGATGGTTTCAGTAGGAACGAAGGTGTGTTTTCATATATTTGGCTCTATAAACATCATTACCCTGAACACACCGTTAATAGCATGTGGCGTGTTTCCTGCAACACAGCAGAAGGTCCTCACACGTGCAGCAACAGGCTCTTCGTACGCATGTGTGCGCTCCTGTCTTAACACATCAGTGTGTGCGTGTGAGCAGGCAGCAGGTGGTGTGTGTCGGGGGAGAGGGGGGTTGGGGGGGGGGGCAGGTGTCGGGTGCACGAGGCTCAAGCGGAGGTTAAGGTTTTGTGAGGTCTGTGTGTAAGATAGGCAATGATGCGTGCTGGCCAAGTTGTCGGCTCAAGTCTATTCCCACTTCTTTATGTTTCTGTCTCACACACACACACACACACACACACGCTTATACTGTAGACGTCCAGCTGTCCAGCAGGGTCTCTGTCTCTCAGATGAGGGTCAAAACCGAACTCGGCGGTCGCAGGATGAACGAAAACCAAAGCTTTAGGCGGCAGCATCCAGTTTGCATCTTCACGTGGCATCTTTGTTTTCCAACTTCCAAACCATGCGCTCACTCTTACTCCTCTTGATCAAACATCACCTCAGGCTGTGCTTCTCTTTCTCCTCCAAGCAAATTCACCTCAGATGCGCTTCTGCAGTTTACACCTCCGTCCCTCGGGATCCACATTGTAGCTGTTATTGTTTTTGGCGTCGTTTTAAAACCTATCGCTCATCTTCTTAAGCCCTGTCACTTGCCATAGAGACTCAATCGGCTCAGCTGAGTGTATTATAGCGCGATGCATCATAGCTGACATTGATCTCAGCTGAATGACAGTGCGCAGTACGTGTTCCTGTGCTGTTTTTCCTCCCAGTCTACTACCACTTTATACAGTAAACACTGTGCTGAGCTCAGTGGCCACCACATTACCACCCAAGCACGGCCTTTGGTATGTATGTACAGAGGTCGTTGTCTTGTAGAATATGAGATATTCATGGATCTCTAATTCAATTACTTCTGGTTGTCAGCAGAGAGCCTGCACAATGCCCGGGCGCGACGCACAATGGCGATGTCTGCATGTTTGGATTTCCACGCCCCGGAACGCGGAGCGAACATTAGCACACACAGCCGGCTGTGGCCCGTCATCTGCATCTGTGTTGTGTGTGTTTGTGCGTCTGAGAGCGTGGAGGTAAAGGTTTCCGCATGCACACTCATGACAGGAAGAAGAGAGCATGCACCCAGGACAATGGACTTTCTGTCTGTCTTAGCCTCGTACAGCATCTCCGCACAGGGCTTTCATGTTGGCAGGATATCAGACTGCAGACTGCATCACAATTCAGGTTCATTTCTCTGAGAGCATAATTATAAGGTTAGCAAAGGCAGCATCTAATAGAGAACATCTAGGCTGATGTCGCTGCCTTATGTATAAAACCACATATTTTATTATCTCACTTCATTTATTCATGTTTCATGGTCACAGGACCAGTGTAAACACCCCCGCTTTGGGAGATTCCATCCGTCTTTACTGACGTGTCAGAGCCATCACTCATTATTGATGAAGTCAAGATGCTGGACGAGCCTGTAGCATATCAGCCCCTCACCAAGCATTTTAAAGACTTTAACCACAGTTTATCTGCCAAGAAACAGATTTCCTCTCATCTTAAACAAACCACAGTTGTCACGTGCAGAGACTGTAAACTCAGGGAAGGACTTGTTGGCAAAAGATTAAAGATAATTTGTCACTGGACACGATCTGGAGTTTTGAGGAACTGTCAGATATGGCATTTTGTATTTTGGAGGTAAGGGGATGATTTGCATTCTGGTAACACGGGTCCTCGAGTTAAGTTCAAGATCACACATGTACTGAGCACTGGGGGCCAGACAACCCGCCGTGTCACTGTTGAAATAAAGGAGACAGTCAGCAGTGTCAAAGCTGTGCACGCACCAACTTTCACTGTCCCCCCTCCTCGTCTGATTTGCTCCCTCTCCTCATCCTCTGTCCTCTCCACCCCTTCCCTCCATCCACCCATCGTTCCTACGCCGCCGCTGAGGACATTTGTTTGGTGGGGGGTGGGGGTGATGAGGTGTGGAGTCTGAGGAAGCCTTGTCTGCTTGATTGGCTGATAAGATGTCTGGTTAGGGTTTTTGGACGGAGAGTGGGCACCGTCTGAGTATCGAGTGAGGAGACTCTCATATGCGCTCCCACGCTCCTCAGAGCAGTAATGAGAGAAGTGGAAGGCGTCGGGGTGGCCTGCGATTCATATTTGATGTGTGATTTCTTTTTTTTTTTTATATATATATGTTTTCCTCCTCGGCCTCTGAGCGAGCGCTGTGTCGCGGCGGTGGCGTTTGTGCTTTACGCCTCCGAGCCGTGTGCCGAAGCAGGCGACGCGCGCACGGAGTGAGAGTAAATAGGGACTCACGTTAAATCATCTTGGATTTATTGGGAGGTGGGTTTTGTTGCTGCAAGGTGGGCGGGTGGGGAGCAACACACGCATGCACGCACACTCACACACACGCTCCCTGACAGTACAGTAAGTGGTTCTGCCCCAGCAGTGCTAAACAAGGCCAACAGTCCGCAGTTATGGACAGTAAATAGAGCAGAGCACCACCTGTAAATAACCAGCAACACAGCCTCATAAATCCTGCGCGTGTGTGTGTGTTTCTCATCCTAGCACACACACGCAAGCACAAGCCATGAGTCCAGAAGAGCTGCTGCGTGTGGGTACGTGTGTACACACCTTCTGATTAATTGTAATCAGGCGTGACCTTAGCGTGAGTCCGCACAGGTCACTCAGTAGCCATACGTTTCAATGCTGCATTTATCATCATGTTCATTCCTCCATTGTTCCCTTCCTGCGTGCGTGCATACGGCAGGGTCATGCCTGAGTAGAGGCTGGAGACCGGAGACTGGAGGGATGGAATGACCTCTAGCTGACCTTCCCGCCCCGCCCATTCCCCCGATCCACTCACTCAGATGGGCATATGTGCACGCAGTTAACGCTGGCATCCTTCCAGTGACCTGACCAGAGCGGCCACTGGCACGGAAATCAGAGGCCAGCCACAAGCAGGGGCGCACGGCCCCGCGGTGAAGCTAGCAGCCTGCAGGCTGATGGAGAGAAGATTGCACAGGGTGCGTGCAGAGTTCCCTGCGTTTGAGAAACAGTCCCAGCTCACCGGGTCACGGACGGATGAAGACGCCGCATTTCTCAGAAAAGTCTGAATTTTTTAAAAAATTAAAAAATCTTAAAATGCCTGCGCCGCTTCCTCTCTCTGCTCGGGCTGTTCATGGGATTTTGAGGGTGTGAAGGAAGGCCAACAAGATGTCAGCCAAAGGGAGTAAACATTCAAATTTCGGTTTCCTCTGAGTGATTTTACAACACCGAGTTTAGTAAAAGTCATGAGAGGACAACTCTGAAAGTGCAGATGATTCCGGGCTTAAATGGAAAACAGATATTTATTGAGCGAGCTCGGCCTCTGTGGTGGGGAAGTAGCTGGGTTAAGCAATATTAGAAGGGGGGGGGCAGAGGATCCATTTGTACGGGGTGCTTTGTGTACCTGTGTGTGTGCATGCTTTAGCTGTAATGGGGTGTGCGTTTGTGTTGTGTTTAGTGTGTGTGTGGCAAAGACTGACACTTATGGAAAATTGTTGCTGCTGGCTGACAGCACAATCAGAATGATGTTTACACTCATTCCCTGCTCTCCGTTTTTAGTGTAACCATTAGTTTTACTACAGACAACGTTGAGGTGCACAGCCCCAGTGTGTGTGTGTGTGAGTGTGTGGTTCAGTCACATCCAGACATACAGTGTGTGTGTGTGTGTGTGTGTGTGTGTGTAGCGGGCAGGGTTTGAAAAGAGAAAAAAAAAGGGAGAAACAAATTGAAAGCTGGGCCGTGAGTGTTCAATATCACTGGCCTATCATTTTCTTGGAACATGATTCATCATGGTTGACGACCGTTGCCGGCGGCGCTCTGGACTGGCACGGCGGGGTTGCTATGGTGACATAGCAAGAGAGGGAAGAGCACCTGCGGCTGTCGAGGGAGCGGCGTTCATCACCTGCTGGGGGTGCCAGGTCGCACCTGGCAGACTGACCACCCACACCCGTACGAGCACGCGTCCATTCAAACGGAAAAATGGGAGAAAATAAGTGAGAGTTAGAGAAAGTCACGAATTTAATAAAGTGGAACTTAGTATTGGTGCGCTTTGTTGCACTTAAGCAAAGGAAAAAGGGGGGAGAGGCAGCAGGGCCACCCGAGGGGGGGCGGGGTAATGATCATTTGCGCAGACAAACTGAAACATTTTGTGGTGTTGCGGCAAAAATTTCAAATATCAACAATTCAAACAAGCTGAAAGAGTAAAAAAAATAGATGTTTATGATTCCATCTGCTAAATGTCACCTTTAAAGGAGCCTAAGCCTGATGAAAATGTATTTGTGGCAGTTATTAGAAAGCGTATGGAGAATGATCCCGTTCCTGTGTTCTGATGAGGCAAGAGAGTTTGCCCTTTAAAGAATAAGCCTCATCGTATTGTCAACAAATCCTGTGAAAATTGATTAAAATAACAAGCAGCATGTGCGTATTAAAGGCTGATATGTCTTGTCCTGATGGATGAAACACATTTATGAGTCGCAGTGTTTCACCAGGGGGGACATGTTACTTCAGTACCATGAACGTGCACGCTGTAGGTCCCTCTGACTTATCTCACGCTTGTCGTCCTGCTGCCGTAACGTTCCCAGCAGCACCACGTGCGCCGCTGAAAGTAGTCCCCTGCAAACGCTCTGCTTCCTGCTGTTTGAGTTGCATTTCCTGACACATCCAGCTGTTTGTGGAACTATTTACCCATCTCTAAGCATGAAATTACGTATTTTTGAATCTTTATATCTATTAGAAATGAGTTAGGGGGCACGACAACACATTTATCCTTTCACGAGATTCATCTGAGAACGTACGCAGACGATACGAGGCGTTCAGTGGTCAGCTCCAGCAGGAGGGATCAGCTTTTTGGGAGCAGTTGCTAACACAACAGTTGTTAATGACCTGGAAGGTGTGAGCAGGTCATTGGTTTGTGTGTGTGTGTGGGTGTGTGTGTGTCCAATAGCGCCCTGTCACTTTGTATCTTTTGTAGTCTCGGTGAGAAAGAAGATGTGCACCCTGACACACACACACACCTCTCCACGCCCCCCACCCCCCTGTGAGTCGGAGGAAGAGCCGTGGCGCTTTTCTTTCTTCCCTCTTTTTCTTTTCATTTAGTTCAAACTGAGGTCTTTGAAGACTCTGATGCCGCCTTGTAAACAAAAAACTCGCGCGCAGCCGTCACTGCTGGAGACAGCCTCACTGCTTTATGAGCAACTTTGTAGCTGTCACTTGTAAAGAAATACTATGTTTTTGTTTTTTTTCTCCAAAGCAACTGGCATGCAGTCGCAAACAACATCGGCAGTACGCCCTGTTCTGCCGTATGTACGTCTGCCTTTGGAAAAAAGAAAACAACAACAATCACAAACACATTCACGCACTAATCATGTAAGCGGCCTGTGATGAGAGCCATGTATGGTGCAGTATTAATGCACGCGCGGCGCGACTGCAACAATGCAGCGTTAATTTTTCATCCGCATCATGTATGACTGTGGAAGCGCTCGCCCCGGCAAGACACGGGGTGAAGGTTAGAAGACATGAATTCATACATTTAGTTATTCATTATCTGTTTGCTGCATGATAATATGCCAGTTGTTTCATTTTTAAAGTGTGCGCTTCCTCGGCTGAGCCAGAATGAGATCATTAGCTGCTGTTTAATATACAAGGCGCTGTTTGCTCACGGGGAACCTGCCTCCAGCCCCTCGGTGTTTCCTCCCCGCTAATCTGTGACATTTCTAGACATTTAGCTGCGGCGTTTGCAGAGAATTAATGGATAATCTGGGGACAATCAGTTAACTTCACACAATCTCACCCGGGCTGTAAGTGGCACAATCAGGGTAACTCTGAGCTGTTCGAAGTTTCCCCTCACACCGTCTCATTATTCCACTGTAATAGCTCAATGAATTTTCATATGCCTCTGTAGATTTGAACAAGCAGTTTGTTTAGATCTAGGAGCTAGAATTTAAATGGGGCCATAACGATTAATAATCGCTTCGGCTTGCATAAGATAATGTTGGATACGTCAGCGCCTCTTTAATGTCACTGTCAAATTACCTTTCACCTTGGAGCAACACGTTGAGAAATCAGAGGAAGCAGTCGACTCATTCCTCAGGTGGGGAAAAGTGGATCTGCAGGTGGGGATGAGAACACTCTGTCTGCTTGTTCTATACGTCCTGATTTAACCGAGCAGCAGTGCCTCACGATTACTTTGAATATGCAGGGGGAGTTACACAGACAGGCATTATACAGTCATTATGAATTCAGTCACTAACCATCAACACTGCATAAATTCCTCATCCTAACAAGTCATTCATGCTCGTAGTGAGCTTGTGTTTCTCTGAGAGAAGGCAGTGAGGTGAAGAAATTCCGCTTGTCTTCAAGTGCTTGTAAACACGGAACAGCAGCATTTAAAGGTATGGTCTTTATCTTTTATCCTCAGGTTCAGACGCTGGGTTTTATAACCGGTTTGCAGGAGGAAATAAAAGGTCCGCGCGTGGAACTCGGCTTTCACCTGGACGTCGCCTCTGCCGCGCGACCGGTGGTCATTAAAATAATGAGAGCGGAGCGAAGGCGGCTGCAGCGAGGGGCTGAACCAATAATCCTCCGTGGAACTTTTTTTCCAAATGAGAGAGAAAATATATGTATTTGTGAGCGGCGCACATTAGTTTCAAGCAGATCAATTGCACAAATATGGAAGTGAAACACACTCCGGGTTACTGAATCGATTTGTTGCATCCGACACTAATTGTCTGACTCCTCAGGTGCACCCCGCTTGTTTTATTCAGCACAAACACTTTGGGTTCACGTCTGTGTTGTGCTGACGCTTCTTTGCAGGCGCCTGTTGCTCGCTGCTCCCAGACCTGCCCCTTAATGACACAAACTCACGGACACTCACCAGCGCTCATATAGGCCGGACTTGACCAACTAGACAAAGGTAGAGGTGGACAGATTAGCGTCCAGGTGCCCTGTGCTGTCACTTAGCAGCTGCCAACAGAATGAACTCTTCAGCAGCACCTGACAGCTGCGAGTCCAACGCCCCTGCTCAGGGGTGAAGGTGGCCCAGCACGTATTAATATGTTATGAAATAGCATGTTATGAGTCCACGTCCAGCTAACAGCATATACTAAACCCCCCTTTAGATATAATGCACCAAACGAGCACCAGTGTGTCACAGTGAGTATTTACTATTAAAACGCCACTCGTGCTTTGCTTAAACTGGTTTGGAGGTTTGAAAGCAAATTTCTGTGCGCCAAATGTGAATTAGTGCATCTTACCTTTCTGCGAATGTGAGCAGACTCCAGTAATCAAGCAACATCAATATAATATTCATACAACATCCAACAGAACGTTTGCCTTAGATGATTCGGCGATGTTCGACGTGGGTTCAGAGACAGGAGACCTTTGATCCCGTTGTATGACAAATATGGCATGATTAAGCTTGTGGGTGGTTACGATAAAGTAATATACGGTTAAACACTTTGGTTAAAGTTATAAGAACTCCCGTGAAATAATTATTCCATCTTGCTCTGGGACCGAGCGTTGAGATTTGACTAATACCGTGAGATGCAGAATGGTCCAGTTTGAACATAATCATTAGGATTCTGCTGGAAGCCTGCCCAGTGTCAGTGAAGTGGACATTATAAGATTTACAAATGTATGGTTTATTGCAGGCCCGTTGGATTGGACTGCACAGGTGTTTCTAATAAACCACACACTCTGATGCAGAGAGACATGGACCAGAAACAGATTATGTTATCAGATTTATCGCCACTGATTTCCCAAAAACAGCACGTGCGTGGTGTGTGCATTGGTTAACCAGCACTCAGCTCTACAGCAGCGCAGGAAAGACAGGCGGAGAATGAAAGGACAACAAGGCAGACAGCCAGGGACAGAGAAAGAGATTGTGTTCGCTTTATCCATGTTTGCTCAGTTTAGCGCAGGGCAAATATTAGCCCGCGCGCTCGGGCAGCCGCTCTTCTCTACTGGGTTTTAACCCCACACCCTGCCCGCGGAGAGTAAAAGGTGAAAAGAGAACAAGGAGAGGAAGAAAGGAAGAGGATGACTGTGAGAGAAACAGAGAGTTGTCAGGGTAACAGATGGAGAGAAGCAAAAGGCAGGTAAAAGAAATTGAACAGAGACCAAATGATGGCAGAGAATAAAGAGAGTAAGAGAGAGTTAGAAAGAGGGCAATCTGAGCGATCATCCGACAGTCTGTGGTCCACATCAAAAGAGTCGAAGCCTACTTAGGTATAGGTCTTGTATTGATGACTTATGTATAGCTTTTCATGCTGCTGCACTTCATGGAACATGTCTCCTTCGGGTCTTTTGATGGAAGCACAGCGTGGCACTTACTTTGCAGCTCGTACTTTCAGAGAGAGCTATTCTTTGTCATGCCAGGAAAAGTGCACCATTTAAGCCTGTGTAAACCACAAACTGTACAATGTGTACCATTGCCGTTTTCAATCGAAGGTGATTCGGAACCACAAGGGAGGAAAAAGGGGGGGGCGATAAATAAAGAGCAAACAGATCCATGTTCCCCTCTGTCGTGAGGAGAGAGAGGGAAGGCGGTGGAGAGGGAAAATGAGGCTGCGAGGACAGACAGTGGAGAAGTGTGGAGAAAACAATAGAGACAGAAAACACTTTGCTCTTGATTTTGTCCGAAGGTCACAGTCATTCCCTTCAATTTCGGTCAGCTGCCTGCCTCACTTCACCTCAGCAGAGGGGAACAGGCTGCTCCAGAACACACACACATACACACACACACACACGCTGAAAGCAAACATTAATACACATGTCTGGCCCACAGCTACACACAAAGTCACACAGTCAAAGTGTAAAAACATCAAAAAGAGAAAGACAAAAAGAAGTAATCTCCCGTCTCAGCTCTCTCTTGCAGTGTATGCTCAGGCATGACAAATTGTATGTGCGAGCTGCAGATGAAAAGAGACAGCAGAGGAGGTCTGTCTGCCTCTGCCCCAATCTTTCCCGCAAAACTCTGACTATTTGCTCAACCAAAGCGGCTCGTCTCTTGTGTTCATTCCCTCCAGGTTTCCACAAAGTTACCCAGTCACGTCGCGTCTTAATGCAACGACTTTTGGGCGAAATGCAAGGCACCGTGCAAAGGACTATAACTTGGTATTCTGTAAACGATGTTTAATTTGGGATGTTTGCAAAGGTCTGTTGAACATGGAGCTACGTGTGGATTTCGGTATTTTAACTCCAACTTGGAGGCCCCGTCGTCTCCTGACGATCACACCAGGTGTCACGGCGGGAGCAGAGGAGTTGGAAGTAAATCGCTCAGATGACACGACTGACCAGTTGCATTTCTTTCATCGTGGCAGCCCAGTTAATTAGTGAGCTGCGCATGTTTTGACCTGTCTGGGTCGAACGCATTTTGAATCAGGTCACATTATCCTTGCGTCTGTTTGGGGCAGGGTGTGACTGTTCTCAGAGCACCTTTGGAGCAGGCCTCTTCTGTGTTTTTAAGGGTTCCAGGTACATTCATGTTGTGACAGAGGTCAGAAACCTTGGACCGAAGAAGAACCTTGCTGCGGGAGCAACCAGACGCTGACATTTCTAATTAGCTTGGATCTAGAACATGTATACAATGCGGCATAAGAACCCAGTTATAGCATTTTGTTTTGATCACAAATCCAACAGGTATAACATACTATTGAGTACAAGGGATGGGTGGATTGAGAAAGTGTTTGTAGAACAATCTAGAGGCACGTTACCACTGTTTTAATCCATCTGCAGCACCGAATGATGTCTCTGTTAGGATAAAACAGCAGAGCGATGACAATTTATTCATGCATTCACACATTTTCTGGCCCCATTCCAGCATCAAGTAAGACACAAAGTTAACGCCGTGCCACAGAATTAACCCATACAATGTCAGAAAGGATTATTATTGTACAAAGCTACTAAACAAAAGACAGATTAAGCGCAATATTCAAGGACTCCGTTATCTCATTTCACAGTTTGCTGACTAGATTCATGCTGCCAGGCAGGAAAGATCTACAAACCCATTTTGTTTGGAGCTGTTGCACCTTTCCCCATCAGCCACGGAGCACTCTGGGTATCAACTCTTTCTCTCAGATCACTCACAAGAGAGTGTGGATCAATTGGATTCCACCAAACCCATGTTAGCAACTCCAGTCAACGCAGTAATGAGCCTCTGGGGAGTGAAAGAGCTGGTGATGAGGGCAGACAGATTAGAAAATTGAGAAAAAGGAGGAAAAGCAGCAGAAAGGTAGAAGGCGAAGTGAGAGAAATAATAATGGAGGACATGTGAAGGTGAGGCAATAGCAATTCCTCGCCGAGGAACGTCAGAAATTGATTTTGAGGCTCTTATTGTTCTAATAGGCAGCAAAGACCAAATGACTGGATTGCCATTTCGGTTTCACCTTATTAGTATCTACTATTTCAATTGCTAAAGTAGGAGTGAATCAGAGGTCTGACACAAGGCCTGGGAAGACGCAACAGACAGAAACGTTCAAGTCACAAAGTAGAGTTAAGAGTTTCCATGACTTTTAGAACACTGATAAAATGTCATTCAGTCATCAGTTACTGCCCCACTTTGTCCTCAGAAAGGTAGTCAGTATAATTAGGTTTGGTGGCAGATACAGGGATTATTGTCATATCTTAGTGTTTAGTGAATTGATGAAGGATTATGTGGAGCTGGTACATGCAGGGGATAATTGAATACGAAAAGAAGAGACGAAAAGGATAAAAACGACGTGGCTGGGAAACTTTATTGGCCTTGTAAGCCTCTTTGTCCCCTATTAAGTCACCCGAACTGACACATATCTACCAGTGTCTGGGCCCACCAGGGCTTTTGGTGAAGGGATGAAGAGTGGGCGTATGGGCATCGATCTGTACCACCACAGGAACAGAGATCCTTTTCTGGCTTTGCCTCAAGGACTACGCCCCCACGCCTTCAGCCTCATGGATCCCTACCCACTTGCCTCCTTTTTTTGTTATTGCTTCTTTCTTATTTTATTCTTTCCTCCATATCACTGTGTCACCAGCTCTTCCTGCTCTTCTCCATTATTCTTCATACCTGCATCTGTTTGTCCTCCTCGTTCCTTCTCTACTTCATCTCCTCCATTCTCCATTCAGCTCTTGTTAGCGACTCAAAGAGGCCTTTGACGTCAAACATCTTTGCATCTTTGAAAAGTTCTCATTACATTTACTGTGTTAACACGTCAGGGTTTTTTTGAAGTGGAGAACTTCTAAACTGTGAAAACCTGAAAAAAAGCACATGGACATGTTTCACCAAACACTACAAGTCTGATACCCACAGGCACTGTGGCATTCAGCTCCTTGTAGCAGACATTCAACTTGTTGCCTTTCCAAACTAGTTTGTCTTTGTAAGTCACAGCTAACACAGGTCATTTAGTGCTTGATCAATTAAAAATACTCTAAACAACCGTTTGCACATGTACAATGGATCTAAAAACTGTTTGTCATATGAAAGATGTGAGAATTTTTATATAACCTCTAATTCCCGTCTCTTCAGAGGCTTTTAGCCTCATTTAGCTCATTATTTTGGCAGTTGGATCAGAAAAAACTGGCCATCACCAAATGGCTTATAGCAGAAGTTAGCAACTAGCAGGTGGGCATACTGGAGCATTTAGCAGCTGAAAGGCCAGATATTTTTCATGATGTTCCCCAGATATTTATATTTTATTTAACCCCTAATCCACCATGAATACTGGTTTTAAAAATGGCAAAATGGCACTGCTTCCTGGATGTGTGGATAGGAATGTGCGGATGTTGGCCTCATCAACTTGATAAGGTGATAATACAGAAACGTGTACGTGTAAGCGTTGTGTTGACAGCTTCTTTCTCTGCCCAAGTTGGTCAATAGTTTAATTAATGCAGGTTTGAGCTCATTCTGAGGCTGAAATCTATCTGTTATAATGGAATGGCTGCACTCAGTGCGTTCACTCACATCAAATCTGTGATGTTTTCAGGTAGAATTGAACTTTTCTGGACTTTAAAAGACAAAATTGCACCACTGACCCATTGCACAGTGTCTTGACGGCACCAACTTCTTTAAGACTTGTAGTTATTAGGTGTGATCTAATGAGAAATTATTTATGTATTATTATTTATTCTATATACAGGAGTATGAAGTAAACATACACTTAATACTCATACCACTTTAGACATGAATGGTTGCAATTGTTCATCAGACACGAAGCAGCAACACTCCACTTCACGCTTTGTACAATCAGTTGGATCCCAGCCACTAGGAAAACGCACACACGAATCCCTGTGTCTGTGTGTGTGTGTGTCTGTGTGTCTGCCTGTGTGTGCTTGTATCCATCAGCTCTGTGCAGCTTTGTAAACAAGGCCGTGGTGTGTGGCGGGGCTCAGCGCAGCCTCGTTCAAGGACGTTCTCATGTTTGCATATAAGAATGTGTGTGTGTGTTTACGGTGAGAGCGGGCGGGTCAGGCGGGACTCGGGTCTACACCCACAGGTCTGATGGTCATTGTGCTGAAGGACACATCCATCAACGGCCTCAGTGGTGCAGATGGGGCAGGAATCGACACAATGTGTAGGCGGGCGCGCTTGTTTGTATGTATATGTGTGTTTTTCTGGTGCTTGAGATTGGAGATTGGCTGACGCTGAGTGAATGAAGAGTTTTGGTGCTAGCTGACAACATGATCAGGATTAGAGGGGATGATGTGTTTGGCTGATTTACTCCCCTCCACCCCCCCACCCCCTTCAGCATAAATGTCGCTTCCCTCTGCAGTATTTTGGCTTGCTGCCAGCGTGTGAGTTTGTGTGTGTGTTTACACACTCCGGGACAAATGGGCAAGCCCAGTGTGAGTCATGCTCAGTTGGGGCGACGGCTTCAGACACACACACACAAGGGCACACAGCCGCACCACATGTGTCTAAGTCGTCAATTTTTCAATGAGATCTGAGTCTCGGTCAGAACGGCCGTTTGTCCTTTTCCAAGCAGGAACGAATGGATAGCAAAAAAAAGAGGCAAAGAAAGGAAAGAGTCGGGGAGGGAGAGAAAGAGGGAGGGGCAGGGAGATAAAGTGCTATTAAGATGAGGATGAGATGCCAGTGGGATGGGGGGGGGGGCAACTTTCTCAAGGTGACTGCCGGAGATCACGGCAAACACATACAAATGAGTTGCCTGAGCAGAAACAGAGAGACGGTGCGCAAAATGAAACCAAGCGCATCGTCTCTGCAAAGCGACTGTTCTGTCGCCGCCTCTGCCATCCAAACCACACGCATGTAGCTCCATGTGTAGCGTCATCTGAGGTGAACGCTGAAAAGGGAAGACATGAAGTCTGAGCGCTTGATTACAGCCATCCTGCTCCAAAATGACTGTTGGGCCCGTAGTCCTTTCCTCTCTCTGTCACAGACACTCTGAAGACGTTAGGTGAACGGACAGTGGCTGATTTAGCCAGCGAGGAGTCTACGTGTTATGCAACAGCCTATTCCTTCTTACGTAACGCTGCAGTTTCAGAGTGGAAGATTAGCCCTGCTATACTGTTCCCCTTGTAACAGATGCCACGGCCGATCTCCCCTCACAGGAATACTGCATACACGTTGACAAGCTGATTAGCCGTATAGAGCCGGAATTACTGTGAAAAGGGAGATGCAGAGATAGCATATGATGGTATATCTGGCTCAGCTGCAGACGCCTGTGGGATATCGTCAGACAGTATTCACCAATATCAATCTGTAACTGCAAATAGCACATAAAACGTAACATCAGTGCGCAGAGCTGCCATATAAGTGGAAACGCATAGTCAAGCTGTAACGCTGTATGAAATATTAAGCTGCCTCACACCATGTGATGTCAGATGCATGTGTGTGTGTGTCCGTCGGACACGCAAGAGTGCTTTTCGTCGGGCATCCAGTAAAAATCTATTTATCAGTCATTTCTCTGTCCACACGGCTCCGCTGGCTGATTCATAAGCTAATAAATACTGCAGCTCTGCATACTCACACTGGTACGTCGAGTTAGGCTCAAGCAGATACAGGCTGTGATAGATCATTATTGGGGAAATGAGAACGAGGCTGATGAATCGTTTGCATTTCCACCACCCGCAGGACTATTAATATGAAGTCTGTCAAACCGAATCATCGGCATCAGCAGATCCGTGAACTGGTCAGCCACGTTTCTGGACTGTTTCTGATGCAGCAAAATGCAAAATAGCTTGAGTGATTTAAGCAGCTGTATCTATCAGAGAGCCTTGCTGAATCCAGCCTCCCAGCCCATGCAGCGGTTGCATCTCTGTTGTCTCTCTTTGTTGTTTTCTTCCTAATTTGCCTGTTTGATGCTCACGTATCTCGTCTTAGAGGAAAATGCAGAGAGACGCTGAGGAAATGCAAATAGATCAAGGGGAAGATGCGAGTGCAGATGAAGCTGCAGGGGGTGTTCGAGAAGAAGAGCATCGTGATTGAGCTGTCTGTAAAGAAATGAAAACCGAGGAATAAATCCTTCAAAAATGCATTCACATTCCCCCCTTTGTCTATTTTCCCCTTCTTAGTTGACTACCAGTGTGTGCGGCATGAGACAACGAGATCTTGACATCTTCAAAAGGAGCTTTGAACTGAACGCACCTTGAGGCCCTGGAGGATCATCAAGGTTCCCTCTGTCCTTTTATCGCACAGTGTTTCTCTCTGCCCCTTGCTCCTCCTCCTCCTCCACTCTCTCTTCCTTTTTTGCTCAACGTGATCAGTGAGAGCTCTCTGAGGCTGGCTGATAACCCTGATACACACACGCCGACCGCAGCCTCGTTCTGGCGGCTGCCTCATTCTCATTCCGCTCTCGCCACAAGCGTTTACCTCGACGCGCTCTCGCACATCGCAAGGTCATGTTGAAATATTTCAGACGGAAATGCTCTCCGTATTCCAGCACTGCTCTTTGTCGTCTGTAGCTGCTGCACAGAATTCCAAAGCCAATTTTCTTTGTCTTTGAGAAAAAGGACGGAGAGACTCTAATGAGAGGATTACACAAACTTTTTTTTTCTGGCAGCTAAACGCCGCCGTCAACTTACTGTTGTGTGAGAAGCTGATCAGCAGTTTCTGCTCTGTGGAAAACAGCTTTTTTGTTGTACCAAGATCTCAGATTTTTGTCAAGGACAGCAAGTTTGTGCTTGAGTAATTATAATAATATTCAAGTAGAAGTTTTTTTTCTTAGTTAGCTTTCCTTTCTCATCAGGCAAACTTGGTGAAACTCAGTCACAAAACCATAGTTGAAACTCATTCTCGTCTGTGAGTATCTCCAATCAGCCCACTTCCATTAAAGATTTTTGAGTATTCGACTGAACTCAGAAACTCAAAGACATGCTGTCTTCCTCAGGCACTTGAGATTTCAGATGTAATTGAAAATGCATCATAAAGCAGAGCTCTTTCCCTTCAGTCCATCATGGGCCCCCTACCTACACCACTGACTGACCCACAGAAGGCAAAGTAAGCTGAGCTAACCTCTGAATAAAAGAGCAAAAACCTAACATTCTTACTCCTGACATTAGCCGACAGCTGCAGCAGATTAAAGGCTGCTAAGCAGCAGTTTAGAAGCAGTGGTGTTTAAAGAGCAGCCAGGGCTTATTGTCAGTTACCTACCGGTCCCTTCATTTCAATGTTGCAGGCCTGACTGCTCCCAGTCATTCAAAGAGGGTTTTTTTTCCTTCTGTTTCCAGAGATATGTTCGCTTAAGGGAAATGGCCATTAAAATGTCATTACCACTACACTAAAATCATTTTTAAAAAAGCACTGGTTCCCAGCGGCTTCCCACTGTAATGGGCTCAATACATTCCCTTAGCACCAGGAAGAACCCTAATGTTGCGGAACACAAATGCTAATCTCTCTGTAAATATCACTCAAATTCACTCTCCCTTCTGCTTTTCAGTCATAATAGCACGGATTCATTTTGCTTTGCCCTGGCAAATTGAATTAATTCTCCAGGCAAAGGTGTCATGATTATTCTAAGCTTCCTAGCGCGTGGGCCGTAATGGAGATGATCCCAAAAGCATTTCACTCACCCTCTCCATTTTGTTTTTCTTGCTGCAGTATCTCAAAGGTATCAGTAGTCAAAGCTTTGATTCAATTTTCAATTTTCACGTGTGCCTGGCTAATCACTCTCCGACTGTATTCATATTCATGTCTTTGAATCAATATTGGATTTCGGCATGCATGGGAAGAGTGGGCAGAAAAGACTACGAGGGTCAGTCCATAACATGAATCAATTGATTAAGTGCCTAAGAAGCTGGGAGCACTTTGCCATTTGAGACGTTCAACCCTCTTTGCAGAATGAGATCATCTGTTGAGCAGTCCATCAAGCTCCATTGTGAGAAACTCATCCTGGTCTAACTTAGTTCTGATCTTGTAGGAGAGCATTCAGTTGCGTCCGTTTCCTGTTGTGCTTCCACGTTGATTCCTATTTATTCTGTGTTCAACTGGCTCTTGCAATCTGTGTATACCTCTACAGCATTAATCATGGCCACCAACACTTCCACTTGCATCGCCCAGTTGAGCATGCTCAATTAATACCCTAATCGCGGCTGTCATCGGTGCTTGGCCATTCTGTGGCCTTGGCTCAATACTGTAACCACTTTATACAGCACCAAAGAGCGGTTAGAATGCACATAAATTTGGCTGCGATTATACCGCTCATTAACTTACTGCACAACCTCTGCACTTATTTACTCAATTAACTTGCTATTTTAAGTTCTGTTAACATTAGGGTGGTTTATTTTCCTTTTTTAAATACTTAATCAGCCATGAATAATGGAAAACTGCTGCAAGGGAAAGCCACACGTTCACCTCTGAATATCTCAGCATATGGAAGGTGGCAAAATAAATGCACATAGCTAATGAGATAATGGAATCAATGAAGCTGTGGCTGCATTGGGCAGATAAAGGGTAAAAGTGACCCCCGGTGCAGACGAGCTCAACCCGAAAGTGACAACCAGGAAGTGTTTTTCCGCCGAAGGTATGGACAGCAGGGCAGTTGCTGTTCTGGATCTTCTGGCTGTGCGGAATAAAACTGTATCAGAAGATTTACTGCCAGACAGGGAATTTGTCTGTAATGGTGCTGTCTGGTATGTACTCTGTCTGTTTCTCTCTCTCTCACCCTTGTTCTTTGCCTCTCTGGCAGACTGTAACTCTGTAAATGACTTTGACCTTTCCAGGGACTGAGGACAGGAACCACAGAGGGAGAGCAGAGAGATGGCGGGAGATGAGAGTAGAGTAGGCGGTTGACTGTAATAAACTCGAAGCAGTGGGCGGCTGTCAACACTAATAGATGGGAGAGGGGAGGGGGTCACCGGGTTGATGAATACTAAAGGTGCCTGAGTTCTCAACAAGTACTCTGTTCTTTACCAGGCTGATGTGTGTGAGATCTGATGCCCACAGCGTCATCAGACCACAGTCAGTAAGGGCTTTTTTGGTGTCTCAAGGAAAATATCTTTTTGCCAAAGGACGGCGAAGACATAACCTTATCCTGAGTTCATTAGCATGGAATTGTATTGCTTTGCACTTTGCAGTGATAATTCAATTGCTTCTTCGCAGTCACGCACAGACATAATGACTTGCTTGTTTTTTACCAGGGTCCCAATTATGCAATGGCAGCTTGAACCTAGCTACTCTCTGTGTGGTGTGTTTGGGTTAATTAAACATAAAAAATAGAATAGTAAGAGAGAGGGTTCAGTGTACCTCCTGAAATGTGGTTTTAAGTTTGTGTCAAGTCTTTGCAGTGGAGTAGAACACCAAAGACGTTCTCCTTGAAGAAACAAGACAAAATGTCTTGGCAATCCTTTGAAAAGGCAAGATCAGTTAAACCTTTATCGATTAGGAGGGGAAAGGGGGGACTGGCTAAGACACTTCGGTTTAGACCAGAGTGGTTAGACTGGCAGACCAACAGAGAGACTAACAGTGCTTTCCCTAGAACCATGTCACTAGAGTACACAACTTGTAAGTATGCTTGAAATGCTCCATACCCCATTGTGAAACGCCGAACTTATGGGACTTGCAAATCAATGAACTGCAAACTTTCTTGATATTGATCTTGGATGTACTTTAGAAACAGGATGTTGGGGCGGGACATCAGACATTGAAGGAGTAATCCTGTCTGTCAACGAATGGGCTGTTTTGTTTTGTTCAATGGGCAACAACACTTGTGAAGTCTTGGTCGAACTGAGAAATCCATGAGTTTCGTTTTTCAGATTTTTCTCGTAACGTTCTCTTCCATCCTCTGTCTACAGGAACGGGGAAAGATCGGCGTGATCTTCAACGTGGGAACAGACGACATAATCATTGAGGAGAGCGCGGTGATGGTGAGCGACGGCAAATACCATGTGGTGCGATTCACACGCAGTGGCGGCAACGCCACACTACAGGTGGACAACCAGCCTGTCATCGAACGGTTCCCCTCAGGTAGGAACAGGTGCCCCGGGCTGGGGACCAAGGGGGGGAGGGAGCTATCGGTGTTTCGATTTGACTTTCACAGGATCGACTGCTCAGATAAACTGGGTAACACAACGGAGAGAGAACACAGGAGCTTTGGAAGAGAAATATTATTCATTAATTCAACCTTCCACGTGCCACTTAAAGTGGTTTTTATAGAACATTCTGTGAGGGCTCTGGTTTATTTATCATGACATTCATATTTAGAGCATGCCTGCATTATTCTAGGTGATTAAGTCAGGTTCTAGTCTAAAAGGCAGGAAGAGCCAAGCAGCCTTCCTGAGGCAAGCAATCTTCCATCTAAGAGCATCCAGCTCTCTACAGTTAGTCTACCATTGTAGCTCCTGGCAGTGTGAAAGCCAGCGTTGAATCGAGGCCAGCGGAATATGAGTATGCCAGTCAGGTGTGGTTGTGCAGCATGGATATTGGGCAGGATACAGAGGGAGGACACTTCACGCTGGGAAAGTATGTGGAGGTGTTTATAAGTCATGCCTCGGCTCCAAGATAAACACAGACGTAACATCATTACACATACAGACTTTAAACGAGGGCAAACACCCAATGAGTCACTGCTGGGAGTGTGCTAATTCCCCCGCTTGTTGTTTAACCATAATCATGGTATTCTATTTTGGCCTGAATTATGAGGCTATTTTTGGCTGCACAGAAGCTCTCACATGATTTCTCTCTCCTTTGTGTTTCCTTTTGTTCATGGTTGTTCAAAGGAAGACATTTTGTGTTCCCGTCATGAGTTTGCATTCCGCAAAACACCAGGCTAAGCCAGTGCTGGTGCTGGTCGAGGTGTTAAGGCGTTAATGATCACATGGAAAACTAATAAAGAATGGCCTTGAAGCTCTGGTACATTCATGAATTTTCAAGCAGTTTTGCCCCAACCTGCAAATCTCCATCCCCACTGAAGTCAATGCGTTTCATCCCCATTGTCTGAAAACATTTTCTGTGTATCGTCATTGTTTCAAACAGCAGGGAGAGTGCTGCTAATGTGGCCATGATATTTACTCCAGTTGACATATAGAGCAATTGGACTGTGGCATTCTCTGTCACAGCAGTGATCCCATATTTTGAAGCTTTGTTTTGGCATTGAGGGAAGCGTATTCTCTTGCTCATCCGTCAGCCCAGCGAGGCCGGACCGAGGGGCATGCATCACAGCCAGAAGAGGAAGCGCCCTGTGACAGTTCACTCTTTTCAGTTGTTATTATGATGGAAATGCAGCCCTTTTCGCAACAGCACACGCTCCAAAGAGGAGCCTTCAGCTAACAATAGCGCTAACCGCTCAGAAAATAACGGCGGAGCAGCCTGTTAACATTGGCAAGTGAGTGTCATCATCCATATCTATGTTTTGTTTCATCAAGAAACATTAATGCACAGCCCATATCGCATTCCTTTTATTCCTCTTGCCTTCCGCCCTCCTTGCTGTTGTTGTCTTTGTCAAACCTCTCTGCCTTTCTTTCCTTTTCCTTTGCTGATCAAGAATTGAAGAGTATTACTTTGTTGCTGTTTCTGAGTTTGCTTGATAAGTTCGTCTGCTTCAAGTTTGGGGAGGTTATAGGGACGAAGGAAGGGAAATGGATACTTGCTTTGTTGTGCTTAAGAGCTTTGATTCATTTATGTGAGCTAGATACACTCAAATTATTTTTGGGGCTCCTGCTTTGAAGGCGCCGGCACCCGCTTTGAAGGCTTCAGTCGTCATCGGCTGGTGGGGCGGCGTCCCGGGGAAACAGAGATGTTGCACATTAGGAAAGCAAAACCTTCGGATGTGGCTGAGGCACAATAGGGCGGAGGAATGCGTAAGGGAAAGACTGAGCGAGGAATTGAGGGGGAGTGATTTCCTAAGTGAAGCAGGAGGTGTGTAAAGAGAGACAGTGGGGTTAGGAGGAGAAAGAAATGGGTAGAGCTCCCTTGTTGAATCATTTCGACGTCTTCTGATTCCCTAAACGAGACAAAATGCAATATACTGTAACATATTCAGACCTACTTTGTTGTTCTGATGCTTATGTTATGTAATATCCCTGCCAAGCCGTCCCAGTGGAGCACTAAATCTTAAAATGTCCATGTTCCTACGTTTGGAGGAATATGGAGTAAGTTGTCATGACAGATACCTCCGATGGAGCAGTCTGCGAGGTGTTACAGGTGCCAAATTTGTCTGGTTCTTGTAACACAACAAGGAAGCGCAGCTTGCTGTGAAATCTCCCTCCCCACAGGGACTGCTGTGACCCACATGAGGCAGTCTCGTTGGGATGCCACTGCAGTTTTGAGCCCAGTCTAATGCTTCGAGCACACAGAGAGTTACATGTGGGATTTACGCTCTTGTCGACCGCGGCCTAAGAAATGTAAAAGTTCCCAAAGGATTGCTGCAAGGACAAGGACATTAGAGAGAAAGAGGAGAATGTAAATGTGTCACCTCACACAGGAGACACCGAGGCTGGGATTCCTTCAAAGTGTGTCGCCAATCTTGACCGAATTTCGAGAAAATCAGCGAGAGAAAATATGAATGAAGTCTCGTTTCCATTAGTTAGTCCGTTAGTTATCAGAGCAAGCAGCAGGTGGTGCCAGTTCTCTCGTAGGAAGACAAATTCTAACTTTGCAAAATAAGAAGGAGCAACAGTATTACCCAATTAAAATAAGATGAACCTCAGAGAAGAATGATGGGAATCTGGCATTTCTATTTTATTTAATGTGAGGAAGGTTACATCACATCTGTGTGGAGCGAGGAGACTGTTTAATCAACAGCCTCTTCCTCTTCTCTTCTTCTCTAAAATTCTCGAAGTTGAAGATCTCTGTGCCAAATATGGCCATTTCCTTCAAATGGCTGGAGGTACACATGCTATAATCAGGGTTTCAGTCCACGTTATATTTGATATTTGACTCTGAAGTGTTTGCATTGCTCTCCAAGCCTCTGTTAAGGCCCAGGCTCCCCAGCAGCTGGCTTATAAACAGAGAGCCTATGTGAGGTGATGATTTGGAGAGACAGGATGTTAACAGCAAACATGGTCGTCACGGGTCAGGCACATTCAACGGCAAAGCAACACGTCTCCTGACGTCCCACGAAGTGATGTTTGTAGTCCCCGGGGACTGTGTGTCCGTGGGTGTTTTTGGTCTGCATCTGATCCTACGTGCCACCGTGCACACGTCTGTCTCTGCGCATGACATAGCACGTCGCGAGTGTGCCGTTCTTCCTCTCCGTGTGCGCGTGTACGCGGTTGATGGACAGAGAGCAGACAAAAAGTGTCAGAGGGGCAACCAGCCAGCTAATCCAGTGTGTCAGGTGTCCCCCGCGGGTCCTACAGCAACAGTTATTGGCCCACCCCTCCTCCCGTGTTCCCAAAATGGCAGACTGGCTCAATAAACACATCCCTGTGTCACACTGAGCACCTCAGCCTGGCCACAGATAGGCAGGCAGATGTCAGCAGCAGTGCCATACGGACTGTAATTGTACCATTTCACAACCGATTCCCTCTGTTTACTGGTCATCTGCTGTGAGAAAGGTAGCAGACATGATGTGGCTAATTGTTTCGTCTGCACTGGTTTATTTGCAAGTTTAGACCATTGCCCTGAAGAATTTCTGATCGCAGATCTGATTGGCTGAAAGGCCGTGCATCATTTTCGCATAGACACGCGGGCCAGGACACGGCAGCCTCATCATTGTTCTGAATTAAGAGTCGGAGCTGCAAGGCTTCTGTTTGAGCTGTTAGCACACCACAGCTTGCTCTTGTGAGACAATAAGGTAACAGTAATTCCAGGGAAGATGGCGCCCACTTCAAGAAATGAGCCAGTCAACACTTATTATTTCAAAACCAGCAGAAAAAGCTCATATTAGTCAAATTGTGGGATCTGCCTTGGTGCTACTGTTCTGTTGGCCGTTCTCTCCCAGCTCTCTCTCCCTTCCCTGCAGCCCCCCTAACTGATGATGGTGCTCAGACACTCAGAGGGGAGGTCAGATTTAGTGAGTGGGGGCCTGTTACAACATTAATCCCCCTTTTATAAGAAGCCAGCTGCCCTTCCAGCAGCTGCTGCCTCCGAAAGAGCAGGAGAGAGTAAGAACTTCACGGAAGTAGATGTTCCTCAGCGCGTGGCTATATTTATATATAGATGTGTACATCACGTGTACAGGCTTATATGTATATGGATGTATATACTTTTACCTTTGTTTGACAGAATATGTACCTGTCCCTCTGCTTTGTGTCACATGCCCTCTCATCCATCTCATCTTGTCTCTTTGCAAATCGCCACATCACCTCACATTAACTCTTTTTTGTGATCATAGTCATTTGCCACAGTAAATTATGACATTACGGTAAGACGGGAGCTTCTGGAAAAATCCATCCATTTCCTGTGAGTTTATACCGCACTTGGCATTTGGACTTCATTGCTGTACCCCATGAGCTTTGGATAATCATTGTGCATTTTACAACCGTAGTTATATTGTCACCATCGCAGCATATTGGCTGTGATTACCATATTTTGCTGCCTCATAACTGTATCATTATGACCAATGAGAGTGCACAGTGCGCCGTCTTTCACCCACACTCACTTTTTCTTTCTCACTTGCCAACTAAAGCTGTCATTTAGCTTTAGTATAGGACTGGGCATCAGTTGAGGAGAATTAGAAAGAGGAAGTGGGGGGCGATGTGGCAGCGTGGGGTAATGCACGGATGGAGCGGTTGACGGCGGCAGAGATAGAAGACAAGAAAAGCAATAGTACTCTACAGCAAAGTGCTTGGGATTGCACTGTTGAAAAATGATGGACTGCAGGAGAAGAGGGATCAAGAGAGGGAGAGGACGGGTGGAGGAAGGAGGAGGGCGAGATCCAGTATGTGTGCTGGAAGCATGCTGCTGTCACCGCTGTGATGGATGAGGCTTTGCATGTTACTGAATAATAAGCACTTCCCAAATTGGATTGCATCACAGCAGGGTGGATTACATATAGCCCGTACAGTATGACACAGCACGTGCACGGCCTCTCACATGCAGGCGCACGAGCCAGGGATAATTTCGGAAGAACTAACAAAATTACTTGAAACGCGCGCAGACACAACAGTGTTCATTCGGGAGCAGATCAGCACACCACTTAATACAGATCATAAATCAAGGACGGCAAAAGAAAGCAAGACAAAGTACAAAGAGAGGGCTATTGTCATTCCCTGTTTTCATTCTGTAAGGCATTTAGGGATCTGTTCAGCGTGAAGGCTGACCATTAGAGAGAGGAAAAAGGGGAGAAGGGAGACGTGGATTCACAGAGGAGGAGAGAGTCTTTGTGCCAGCGAGGTCAGCTCCAGCTCTTCCGACTGAGCTGTTAAGATGTTCTTACTCCTCAGATAAATGGTCTAAGAAAAGGGGTCAACAAAGCTCTCGGCTGCACTCTTTCCTCCCTCTATTTTTTTTTATCATTGCCTTTATGTCTCCACTGTTTCTAGATATCCATCTTTGTCTTTGCGACCTCCGCAGTGAGAGAGGGGGGAAAACCAAGCGTGAATAAGCAAGGAAGATAAAGAGACATTGTGGGGAGGGGAGGTTAAGGCGCTCCCCGCATCCCTTTGGCAAAAGCAATATGAGAGCACTCAGCGGTGCCGGCGAAAATGCTAAAAGTAGGGGAGAGCAACAGGATTAGGACAGGAGAGGGGTGCACTCTCTACCCAAGACAACACAGCCAGACAAATGGCTGGAGGCGTATGGACTTAAGCAGAGCGTAGACTAGATTTCACTTCACTAGCTCGGCCCTTCAAGCAAGGAGTATCTAAGCAGCTCTGTGTGACTTTGATGGTCCACCAAGCAGAAGACGATAGCTGAGTGTGAGGGGATGGTGCACGGAGCAGAGTGCGGCCTGATGTTGGGATTAGCAGGAAACCATCTTCACTGACAGTAATCAAACTATCCTTGCCTTTTGTCATCAGCGGACATGATGCAGCGTTGCAGCAGCAGCAGGTACAGGTCACAGTTCCGGGTACAGCCTGATCATCTCAGGCAGCGGTGCAAAGGAAGAGCACCTGATTGAGTTTCACGATTAAGCCCTCATTTGGGGTACTTGTACCGGATTTGAATGTTCCCATTTTTACGAGCAAGAAATACTGAGGTACTTTTTTTTTTTTTTTAAATAAAGAAAGAAATTAGACTTGGCTTGACTTTATGCTACTTTAATCTCACAGTCTATAACATTTAAGGTAAAAATACTGAACCTCTTTACTTCACTCCCTCTGTTCGAATGGTCTGTGCTCTTGTCTAGTGGAATTTCTCAAGACCAAAGGCTAAAGTGTCCAACAGCCCAGAGATATCCAGTTTTAAAAAAATCTAACCTTCGCCAGGTCTGCTTCATAAAGAGGCACCTGAACTGAACCCTCTTTATCTGTACACATCAGAGCTGTACTGACATCAGTGTCTGAATGCTGCCACTTTTACTTAAGAAAAGGATCTGAATACTTTGTCCCTCGCGAAGGAGGGAACTGCCGTTTCAATGGCAGCTCAGAGACTCTTTTTCAGTCGGTGTTGGTGAAATTAACATGCAAATGAAACATGTTGATTAATTCTTGCAGTTAACAGGTGGGGTTTTTAAAGATAACAGCCTTAAGCTTAAAAAAAAGAGACCCTGCTAGTCGCGTTGGGCCATTGATCTGATGCGATGCATAAGTGACATTTGTCGTAGCTCAGAGTATTATTTTATTCCTCATATTCGGCAGAGTACGGCAAAAAAAAAGTCAGAAAGAGTTAATTGAGGGCAGCCGGCTCAGTCACTTGTCACTGATGACAGTTCCTCCTCTTTCTGTGGGTTCTTATTGGGCCTCTGGTGCTGTGCGACTTCTTCTGATTGGATCTTGCACAGTTGGAAGGTATCTCCAATTATTGGCCTGTGGCTATGGGATGATGGAGAGAGATAGAGGGAACGGAGAAACAGAGAGGGAAGTAATGATGAGGAAGGAAGGAGAGAGAGGGAGAGGCAGCTAAGTAGCGTAGAGCAGGAGAGGGAAAAGATTGCTTTAGGTAATTAGAGAAGTGACAACTTTGATTTCCACATGAGTGAGGGGGTGGTGAGGTGGGTTGGGGGGGGGGGGGGGGGCTGCTTTCTGTGGCGCACACCAGCAGCCACCCTCACACAAATCCTCCGTGGCCAAGATGAAAGGTGGCGAGGATCCTGTCGAAAGCGGGAGTAGAGGGGGGAAAGAAATGAGAACAAGCGCACTGGATTGATAACTGCCGCACAGATGAAAGATGAGCGAGCGGTTAAAAACAGTGAGATCTCATCTGTTTCAAACGCCTGCCGACACAAGCGGTGGGCGAGGTATTTACATTGAACAAAGGAGTGTGGTGGGTAGGTAAATCGCTTTCTTTCCCCGTGCGTTTCACATGAAGAAACATAAAACTCACCTGCAATCTTTGGCTTAAAAGAGTTGGGGGAGAGAGAGCAAAATAAGGCTTTTCATGTGAAGTGTGTTCAGTTTTCGAGCCCTTAACGTGCTGTTTTCTAAAAACAAGTGAACAAATCGGGCTGTGCATTAAGATTATTTCAAAAATCGACTTGTTTCAAGAATTTTCTACAATCGTATCATAATGCAGCAGTCTTTCTGATTCTACCAAGAGCCTGACACCAAAGGACATCACTGAAACAGGCTTTAAATGTCTGTTTTTTAGATTTTTAACTTAAGAAATTAAGACTTTACATTTAGAAACACAGTTTACATAGGGTAGTTTCTTCCCCCCCATCTTCTCCAGGATGCCCAGTGGATATGAGAACAATCCATCTAAAGTTACCTAATGAAAAACAGAATGAGGCTAGGCTGACAGAGAGAGGTTTCTGTGAGAGGGAGGGAGAGCGGGATGGCCGCTGGCCAATCGTCTCCAATGTAATCTCCATTCTTGTGGATGGATTTCCGATGTGGGTGTCCTGTACAAGGGCATCTGGCTGCCTGCAGAGCTACATGATATACAGTTGGCTCCTTGGAGAGTCTCCACACACACACACACACACACACACACACACGTACTCGCGCAGAGGCACACATATGCCCTGATACAGAAGGAGACAGAGAGCGAGACAGAACAGCGTGTGATTCATATGCTGGATTATCAGAGCACTGGGATCCAGCTTTCCCAGACAGACACAGAAAGAGACACTCTACACCCGAAGCATGCCGCGCAGGGCCGCCACCCGTCCTTGCTTTGTGTCTCCCTGAGGTGCCAGTCAATCAGCGTGCCCTTGCCCTGCCCCCAGCACATCAGCTGCTACACCTGCCCTGGACGGGCTCCATCATGGCTGTTAATCCGGCCGATGCTGCAGGCACCAAAACGTGGAGTGTGGGAGCAGGACGGACAGGTTCCTGGCTTCCACGGTGGAGACTCCAGCAATGTTTCATTGTGGACGCTCTAAGCCGTAGGGGGTACAGAGCCGCAGGCGTGCCGAACGACTTGTGTGGGGCAGACCCCAATGTTTACATTCACACAGTCTGCAGGGTTGTGGCTTACATTTTTATTTAAGATAAGCTATTTCTCGGCACCTATAATTAGAGTACACAAGCTTTTTGCCCATATGTCCGCCAATTATACAGTATGCCTCCCGAATAAGCAGCTGTAATAGATCATTAACAAAATACTTAGGATGTCGCCTTCCGTCAGCTGAACGACCGAGCCTTGGAAAGATGCAGTTCTGAAACGTGAAGACTCATTTATTCGAGGCTCTGCGCCACGTTTTCACCGAATAATTGGCCTGTGACAGCAGCAAATAAATACATGACAGGTAAACCAAGAGTGAGAGGGATAATACCTGTATTATCTAATTATCCCACATACTTTGTCAGCGACAGGATATGAGTTTAGCAGGTTGCTGTGATGAGATGATGTTTTGGAGCACCTGCTCAAAATCAAACACTGCAGGAGTCTGAAGAAACTCAACAGCTGAGCAGTCCTGACTTTTAGTACCCAGAATGGGTAAGACTCTAGACATGTTGGAATCCTCCATTTCCCACAATGCAACTAAAACCGATGTTACCAGACATTCCCTCAGTGGTCCAGCTAAATCATGTTACGTATTAACTGCTATTACTGTAGCAACTGCTGTCTGTTAGCCAGAGTTGGCTATTAAAGAACAAATCCAACAGCTTGGAGCCACTGTTTGATTCACTAGTTTACTTTTCTCTCTCCTAAACGTCAGATTTTCCTCGAGCTTCAGGTCCGATTGCATTGTTTCGCTGTCGTTCACGTCAAGCGAAGGGAATAGTCTTGGGAGCAGAGCGGGCGTGATAATGGCGGTGAGGGAGAAGACAGCGGCCCAGCTGTTTAATCTATCCCCCCATTCTCATGCAGAGCATGCTTCCGCTGGTGGGGAGAAGAGCGAGAAGGGAGAAGTTTCACTGGTTCATTCAGAATAGCTTATTTCTCCAAGGAGCCGCATGCAAACAGATGCAAACAAACAAGCAGGACACGGAGGAATTTAGATTTTCTGCGGTGTAGATGACACAAAAACCTGTCCAACAGAACGCTGCAGCGTTATTTCCTGCAGCCCGATGCGCGTTTTTGCTTCAGTGACGCTCCGAGTCGCATTCTGCTCTCTGTTGTTTCCATTGCATCCCCAATTTTCCATCCCCATGTCCGTCTTTTTGTTTGGAGTGAACAGTATTTGTTGACTCCTCCGTCGTTTGTTGGTTGATGATGTCCCCCAGAACACACACGCATTTGCATACAGTACACGCGCACTTCACTGTTAGCATTTATTACTCTCCACACGACGCGCTCAGCCTGTGTGTGCATGTGTGTAGTAATGGAAGGCAGTGCATGTGTCACAATGTACCACATTTAATCTCCTAGTAATATCCTCACTCTGTTACCAGGCAATGAAGAAGGATGGAGGGATAAAATGGAGTGAAGGTAAACAAAGAGGGATTTAAGGGGGGCAAGTGAGAGAAAGGTAGGAGGAAGCAGGAAATAAGGAAAGATACTTGAAAAAGCAAAGGAGGAAGGAGGAAATTTGAGGCAAATAGATGAATAAAAAGAGAAAATTGTGCAGGGAGGAAGGAAGGAGCAAAGGCTAAAGAAGAAATAATGGGAAAAGGGAGGGATTGAGCAGCGAGAAGAAGGAGGTAATGAAGGTGCAAGGAGAGAATGGGGCATGGAAGGAATTCGGGAGAGAGAAACCAAAATGGACTATGGCAGGAGGGGAGGAAAAAGGATAGGCTGAAGTGTGGAGGAATGATCGTTTGAGAACGAGGGAAGGACAAGCAGGGGGAAGACGAGTGGTTAGAGGGAGAGAAGCCAGCAAGAGGGAATGAATAAGTGAGTGGGACAAGGAAAAGGGATTAAGGAAAGAGTGATGGTAGCCAAAAAGGAAGGAAACATTCCATAGGGGAGCCACGGAGGAGAACGAGGGTTCAACCATTTGAGAAGCGGCTTCGTGACTGCAGCATCTAACAGCGGCCACTAGGGGGAGAGCGGTGCCTCGCCAGTTGCTACTCATTATCAACTCTTACTCGGATGATAAAATGGAGCCTTCATGAGATTAAGTTACTGGAAGTGGCTGCCTCAGTGTGATTCAGACAAGACAGTTAGGAGAGGGAGGAGATTTAGCCGGGATTTGTGGATGAGAGAGCAGATGCAGCAGTGGAAGGAGAACATCCAGGCACAGGACTGATTCATCTCACGAAAGGGACTGCTGCCTCCCACTAGTTTCCTTTCGCTGTTATTATTTTGATCGCCTTTTCTCATCAAAACACACACGCGCGCGCACGCAAAACCCGCCACACCCCTCTCATTTCTTCCATCCATCCTCCCCTCTCCTCTCTCCCTGCTACCTGCAGCATCTGTCTCTCCTTCTCTAATTCAGTGATTGCTGCAGAGTGCCTATGTCATCTGTAAAATACGGCGCCAGGCGTTCTGCACTGTAATTGCCGCGCTGCCTCTCCAGAAGGCAGAGTACTCCCTCGCTAATCATAAGTGCGGCGCGAACGCGTGCATGTAAGTGGCCCCGCTAACGCTGCTGCAGCAGCACAGTTTACCTTTTTATTTTACAGTTTGCTGCCACTCAAAGCTACTGGAACATGTTTTTTAAAAAAAGTCTCCACCTTTCACATTTTTCAGACCCCTTGAAGGGTTAATTAACGAATTACTGACAGTAATAAAAAGCATCATTACAGCCAATTATATACATATAATAAAATGATCAAAACATCCACTAACAATTTAACTGCTTCATTTCCCGTCTGCCATTCTCCTCGTGTGCGTCAGCTCGCACAGAGAATCACAAACGCAGCATATGAATGACAATGAATCATATAGAGCATTGGAGCCGCCCACTCTTTCCACATTCATCCAGCTCGTCCTCTGTATGCTTCTCCGTCCCGGCCTGCCAGCCGTCATTCATTCCAGTCTTCCTCCTTTGCTTTCCTTTCTTCAACTCAGCCTCATTATCCCTTTTTTCCCTCCACTGTAGCCTTTATTCCCAGGCACAGAAAGAACCGTGTATGTTCATATACAGTGTGCACACGCGCCTCCTCAGCCTGTGTGAGCCATTATTGCGCAGGCAGGCGTGGGTAGAGAGACCCCTGGGGAGTGGAAGTAGGTACTGCAGAACAGAGAGGTGGTCTATTTTAGATCACTGCAGCAGCACAGAGCAGTGGGGGGAGCGGAATCAAAGTACACTAGTTAGGATGCAGGATGTGCTTCCCAAGCTCTTGTGTTTACTGTTTAGATGCTGGTCCCAAACTCTCCTCCGGTCTTTAGTTTGTCTCTCTGCAGACAGTTTCATCAGCGGTGTTCGGCGTTGGCTCACGAACCTGCACGACAGACTCACATCCGGGCGCCGAGACTGCTCATATTGTGTTTTCAGAGACTTTGGATTTCTTGCTTCATCACAGAAACATCTTTTTGGTACATTTAGTCTTCCAGTGAACAGGGCAGGGAGGAAGTGGAAGTTACTCAGACTCATAAGGGGCTGCTGTCAGGGGGTAATAACATTCTCTTCAAACATAAGCTACTCGATGTGAGCTCACCCTTTCCGCTGAAGTGTATCACCTTTAATTTCTAAAGTGACACGTTTTTGTGATTCGATCTCTCACTCACACGTTGTAAATTGGATAATTTCCTGCAAATTACAGTCATCATGTTCCTGGGAACACCCCAGAACTTTTGTCCCTCCATCAAGGACACCTGGGGATTCCCTGACCCCATTTTTTTTTTTTTGGGGGGGGGGGGGGATCACTATGCAAGCACAGCTCTCTGATTTTTTTAGCCTATAATCTGCGAAGATTGCCATTTGCCATAGACAATAGCTCCTAATTAAGCCTCTGACATTGCCACCACATTAGACTTCATCAAACCCCCAGCCTGGCCACCATCAGCCCTCATCTCCCCCTAATTCCAGCTCTGTCTCTATTGACAGTGTTGGAGATGTACGCGGCATGACCCCGAGGTTGATTGAAGTGAAGTGAGGGATAATAAGTTTGCACAGCGGCGATGAAACTTCTTTGACACACTGATGAAGTGATGCTAATTGCCAAGTGCCACTGAGAAGTGCTCAATTAATGCATGAGGGGGGAAGAAAACCTGAGAAAACCTGAGTGCTGACAGTTTCACTAAATCCTTTTTCGCTTTAGTGGAAGAGCTGGATTCAAAGTGAAGCGATGCTCCACGGGCAGAATGACATCGTGTTGTCGGATTTGGGAGGTGGTGATTTTCTAATCAGAAACTCTTTGTGCGCAATGGGAACTAAAATGTGTCTTCCTTGAAACAACCATGAAATGTGTTTTAGTACTGTGTGATTATCTCATGCTCATGTGAAATAACACTGTTTTACTGCCGGCACTGAGACGTCTTTTTTTCTTCCCTGCTCTATTCATTCACAGTCTATTAATTCCGTTGTTCAATGATTGCTGGTTCTGTGTGCGATTCTAGCTTGATAACTGCTAATGCATTTCTAAAGTGTATTCACTTTTGCGGACAGATACGATAGCGCAAATCATATTATATCTAAATAATTCATAAATCTGTTTAACGTGTTAGTGCATTTTAAAAAAAACACTTAAACTCAAGGTAACTAGAATGCTGTTAACTTGTCTAACCGAACAAACCAGCCCAAAAACACATCCTCAAGTTCTTCCTGTCCTAACTAAAGCTGATTTAAAGTACATAACTTGCTAAACATTTGACATGTTGCCCTTCTAACCTCTAACCTTTTAACTTCCAGATTTTTTGTAACCTTTCTTAATTTGTCTTCTCCAAATTTCTTAAAGGGAACTTTGATAATGAGCGCCTGGCTATTGCTAGACAAAGAATCCCATACCGACTCGGTCGGGTAGTTGACGAGTGGCTACTCGACAAAGGTAATAAAATCCCTTTAACTCCACTAATGATCTAACCGCCTAACCTACCGTTAACCACCACTCTGGAGGAGGTGCAGTGCCACGCAACAGGGGTGAATGTGATTTGGCTCTTTGACAGAACTGTAGGTCCCCTATAGTCCACAGCCCAATAATAATTGGCTGATATATCATTCCCTTCGATTATTCCTCATCTCAGTTGGTATCTGAAAACCACCTTGGAAATCCGGCATTGTTGGAAGACTCGTTGTTTTCTATCACGTTTGACATCAATTTACACCCTAGCTTTCCCTGTTGAAACTGTTCAGTGGAATAATTGGCTTTTCAAACTAAATTCCAGCATTTAGCTTGCAGTTATAGCAACATTAATATGCGGATATCCAGGGGACCGTATCCAAAGCACCTTAAACTGGGGCTGCATCTCTTCAGAGGATTAACCCCCAAATAACCCGACATAACCCCCAATAACCTGTCCACATGTAAAAAGCCTACTGATTCCGCTTGCTTCTTTCCTGTGTCTTTTGTTGGCTGAATGTGGATTTGAATTGACTATATTTAATCACCCATGAAAACAAAATATATATATATATATATGATCACTGGATTTTCAAGACAAATGAATCCCCCACTGAAGTCACTAAAAGTTAAAGGGACTGTTGCAGTGTTCAGTAATCAGTCTGCATTCATTGCAGTGTGCGGGCGCCATTTCCCGCCCCACGCTATGCATAACTAGTGCCATAAGTGTCGAATGTGGTCCCGTCAAAGTGATGACTCTTTAACCCTTTGAGTGCCGAATGTCCCAACCTCTTTGTCTTTGTCTTGTGCCGTGTGTTTGTGCTGCTGAAGGTGGTTGATTCTTTAAAAAAAAAAAAAAGAGGGGAGTAAAATAAATCAGACAGACAGCTAAATGGAGCGGAGCCTCCCAACCGTCTCTGTGTTGCAGTAAAAGCATCGCAGACGTGTCTCTCGTGCACTGTGCATGCAGCCAGTTTGGAAGGAGGAGGGTAACAGGAGCACATACAGTTGCATTTGGCAGAGTGAAACTCTCAGTATAGGGATGAGAATCTGTAGAAATGGATGGTTTTGGTGTAGATGATCAGAACGTTCAAAGCTCAGAGACATTACAGTACAGTTTGCATTATCTTTTCTATTTGCATAAGAGATGTAATTTAGATTATCACAAATTGAGAGTTTCGAGCATTAGCCACTTAGCTTTAGGGGCCCTTTGAAACAGTACCGTGACTGATAACGCATGCAGGGATGAATCCAAATGGTAAAATTTGTCTCCGAGAGCAAAATGAAGTATTCATGCGACAGACAAACAAGATAAATGAAGCGCCTGCATATTTATTTCATGGAAACAAAACAATCCTTGCATTCATCTCCAGCTTCTATAAACTGACTTCTCTGCTCTCCCCCGGTGCATCGGGGAATGCACTTCTGCTGAGGGTAGTTAGGACGCAAATCAGAATTAAAAAGACTTGGGAGATGAAAGTTGAATGAAAAACTGGATCAATAAAAAATGACTTACCCACTTATAAAATGATTTGTGCATGCTATGAAACTCTAAAGAGAATGAGCTTGAAACTGAATGTATTATTCTCTTTCTTCTATAGTTTGAAATGAATCTGCATCAAATCATTTTAGATGACAGCATGGGGAGAAAGTAGGAAGACGAAATAAACAAATAATCCGCATCAAACCCTAAGGGGGGCTTTGATCAGGGTGCTTTTTCTGAAAAAAAGAAATGCACAAGGTCGCTGTTATTTGTTAATTTGATTGGGTTCGTGAATGACATGTCATACACACATCATGGACTAATGAGGCAAAGTGGTTTTGGGAGAGTATTTCAAATATACTTATATAAAAAACATCTTAGTTTAGGTAATGAGGGGGATTAGCGGACATCTCCGAGCTCAAAGGGTTAAAGCTGTTTGTTGCTTTGATAAGGAAGCGGCTAGAACTTAAAGCTAAGAAACTTCTAAGCAGAATCTAACCACCTAACAGCAAATCAAACTCCACCCACACTAACTGCTGAGGGCTTCTCCCACGACTCCCCACCTTCCACCTCTAGCCGTGAATTGAAACGAATTGAAGAATCTCCCAGCCTTTTCACTGCTGGTGACAAATTCAGAGAGCCCTCAGTTATAACCTTGTTATAAATGATGTTTAACAATTGAACGCAATTGGACCTGGATGTCAGTATTTGGAAGAACTTGGACAGGTTGCGGCGATCGCTTGGGACAAAACCTTAAAAAAAAAAAAAAAAAAAAAAAAGCTAACAAAGTTCTAACAACTACTACTAAAAGAAACAAAGCTCCAACTGGCAACTTCTTCCCCTTGTCTTCACTTTCACATGATGCAAAACTCAGAGGGTTAAAACAAAGCCAATAACTGAACACCAAATTCAAAAACGATGCACCTGCTCTGGACCATTGAAACAAAAACGTGTTTGAAGAACTAAACCAAGGTCCCTTTAACATTTATTGTTTTCACCACTGTGGAACATGTTTTGAATGGACTGTTCTGTATGTCGTCTGTTGCACAGGGTGAGGGGCGTGTATGAACATTTGAATGAGTTGTGTGGTAAACAGCCTGGATCATTCACCCTGCAGTAATGGTCCAGGCTGTGTTACCAATATGGGGTTTTGGTCTCCAGTCTCTGGTGATTTTATGACATTAAATGCCTCAAAGGGTCTTAACCAGAGTGCACAATACAGTCAGCCCCATGGGTCTCCTCTCCAGGTGCCTTTAATGTCTCATCAATTCTGTAAAACTCAACAAGCGTGGAAAACCTCGACATCTCCCAGATCCCATCGGTGCTACAACAGTACCGTTAATCCTATGACTCATGGACTATTATATTCATGTGTGGACAGAAATAAAATAAAGGCAGCGATCGCTCACGGCCCCTTTCACAGATCAGTATTGTAGTCACACTGGGATGGAACGGCAGTCGCTGGAGCCAGCAGAGTCCTGGAGGAGAGCCGTGCCGTGGCACCGCACTGCATCTCACTCTGAAGCCCTTATCCCATCTCCGCTGCTGTGTGTGAGGCAGATCAGAGTGAGCATCTCTGTCCGACTCTGTGCCTGCTGACTAAATCCAAAATGGCAGCCATTACAGGGACCCAATGGAGGGGAAAAATCGGAGTGCCAAAAGTTTTCAACAGCTCTATCAGAGCCAAAACTTCCTCAGATGTGTCCTCTCTTTTCCTCGTGTCGTTCTCTCGTCTTGCAATGGATCTGTCATCCCAGGTTTTCTGCTGGCTACATGTCCTTCCTGCCCCTCGCTCTCCATTACTCCCATTTCATTTTTTCTTGACCGTCAACGCCAGCCTTCGCCGAAAACTTGGCAAGCTCTTCCCTACGTGAGTTTCTTTTAAAACAATAATAATGTGTTGCAGCTTCCTAATCTCATAAGGGAGTTCCACTAGAAAATAAAGATTACAAATAACCAGCAAGAATCAATTCCCCTTAGTTGTTCCCCTTAGCAGATGAGCAAGGAAGCGAATAAAGCTCCCCAAAGAACTGGAGCTGTATATCTTCTTCTGGCAAGGAGTCCGTCTCTGGAGCTCTCCAACAACATGGCGATCCAGCTCTGAGTTGAGCTACATGAGTGCACGGAGGCACAGAGGAGGAATACTACAACATCGGGTCTCCGTGGCCTCAAATGCAAGCAAAGTACCAGGTTTAATGTTCAGTGTTTAATGGTCTGGTGTGAGCTCCCCCAATCCCTAATCAAAAGCAATCAAGTCCTCCCACTTGGTGTGGGGCCAGAGCCCAAATCAACATCTCCAGGCCAGGCACTGGTCCAGATCTGCTATTCATGATCCCAGCTTCATTTCAGAGATTCTCTCACATCAGGCCACAGTCAGCAGAGAGCAAATCCGTCTGAGTCTGTCTCCAGCAACCCCGTGATGAGCTCTGTGTCCCGCTGAGTTACTATCTTGTTTTCTCATTTGATCTCTCCGCACTATTATGGCCATATTTGAGAGAAGTAGGGGGGAAATTATGAATTTTAACGTGCCTGCTCATGAGTAGAAAAGTGGCTGCGAGGAAGCGGCTGTGTTGCCGGAAAGAAGGGACACTTCGCTGTTATTTCATGGTCCCCTACCATGAAATGGCCTAAAAACAGCGCAGTCACAGCTGGAGTGAATCAAAAAGAGGGAAGATTGTCCTTGGCTAACCACCGTGCGATCTCCCTCTGTGTCTCTCCTCCGACAGTATCACCTGTTTAAGATCTACATACAGATACAAGATCAGAGATAAAGTCACATACGATTAAACCCAATCGACTCTCTCCAGAGTCCTGCAGATTCACCGCCACAATCTTGGCGCCCTCAGCTAGCTTCAAGGACCTCAGGGCTCTGCGCCGCCTCACAAGGCTTTCAGTCTAACTTCATGCCGCATTTGGCCCCTCATCTCCATTGTCAAACACAATTAATTCATAGTGTTCTACCCAAACCAGCCCAACTTCTGAGGAGTAAAAAAGCAAAACGCTCTTAATTACCAAAGAGAGCCTTGTGCTGAGGAGATAACTTGGGAACACTTCATAATCGACTTTGTCAGCATCCCACCCCACCCCCATTGTGCTCCAGTCTTCTTCGACTTTCTCCCTCCCTCTTTTTTTCTGGAGAGAGGAAAATGGAAATGGGGGAGTTCTTGTTTGTTGATACACATACTAGAAATTCTGCAGGCACATGAAGGATTTGTGAACACAAACCCATAAAGACTGTGCGTGCAAACGGTCCAACTTTCTGTTCTGCAGATCACAAAGCAGTGTATTGACAGAGGTGAATTGAGGGCCATCCCTCCCACCCTGCAACTCAGCTAAGAGAAAACATTTCAGATAGAAGCTCCTTGCAGCCATATGGCATCCCTCCTCTCTGTGAGATAACACGAGTAGAAGGAGGATGAGAGAGGCGTAATGATGACGGCAGAAGGAGAAAGATACTGCTCTCTCCAGCTGCAGTCCTTTTCATATCCCCTCCACTGAGGATGGGTACACTTAGATCATCCTTTCACCTCCCCATTCTGCCCCCCCCCTCCACAACCTCCCTCTGACAATCACCACCTCCATGTTAGCTGCTCAGCTAGGGGAGGGGTTAAGCCTGGCGAGAGCACAGTATCAACCCGCTGTCCCCTCCCCTCCTCTCCACCTACATGCTGGGGGTTGTAGCAGACATACAGCCATTATTTCACAGCCTCCGACAAGCAATCTGTGCATTAGCAAGCCGAGCGTGGCCCAAGCCCAGCCCACTCCCTGGCTTGGCTCGGCTCAGCTTGTAATTACCGACCACAACTCATCTGAGACAAGCCATTTCTCTGTGTTTAGAGAAAAGTCGAGGAGGATGGTGCATCGATGCAAAGCTGCAACTGGAAACTTGCTATTACTCCTGTTACTGCAGTGGCTTTTAGGGCAGTTTAATTTTGGTTGAGCAAGTCATCTAATAGAATTCTGCTTTCTATTTGTAACTGACATCAGACAGGGGTGATGCAACCTGCGCCCAACTGATAAAACCTGTAAATCTGCAGGTTTTTTCAGTAGAAAACTCTTGCAGCACACAGGAAGTGATGCCTTTTCCAGTTCCTGCTGCAGAATGATGTTAGCATGAGCAATTATTGGACACCATGACTCAAAAAAGAAGAGGGCGCCACCCACGAGTACCTACCCAGGTACTCCGACTGAAATAAATGGTGAAGACCAACCTCAGTACAACCATGCATGGAGAAAAACATCTGATTTAGTGTAGCTGAGCATGGTATTTTAGCATTCTCCCCACCCCTGTGCAAATGTCTACCCCCCTCCTCTATATGAGCATCCTCTCTGCTCCAACAGCAGGAGTACAGTGATACATACAGCATGAAGCTACGGTCTCAGACTGAGACAGGTTCACATCATTAAACCCTGCCATTACAACAAGGTTAACCATGAGATTAGCGGACTGCACTTGAGAATGGGGGTGGGAGGCTAGAGGTGACTCACCAGGCATTCCATATCCGCTACACGTGAAGCACTCGCCTGTACCTGTTTTTGCTTTCTTTGGCCATAACTCACTAGTTCTCTCTCTTTTTCTTTTTTAGTGTCTTACTGTTGTGTATCACTGTATGTCTCTCTCTTCCTCAGCCACTGTCTTTAACTGCATGATTCCTCTTGTTCTTTTTTATCAAGCCTGTCATCCACTCCCTCCGTCCCTCCCTCCAAGCCCTCTCTCTGTCTCTTTGACATTCTATCCTCATGCAGGCTCGCTCTTTCTCTGTCCTACTCGTCTGTCATCCTCCCTTGCTCCTGTCATCTCTCATGTCCCCATTCTCTCAGTCTCTGTCCAACCTCTTCGTTCTTTATCGTCTCTCTCTCAGGGATAGGATGGATAACTCAGGAGCTGCCCTGTGGCTACTACCAAAAAAAAAGTAAATTATATGTTACGGATCAGTTTCTTTAAAAGTGATGATTTACTTGAAACTTTATTGTTATAGTCGCAGTCAGGTCCAATTACGATACATCTGCTCTTTTGGGACACTGCTTGGGGAAGTCTCATGAGAAAATGACAGGCCAGTGTAAGATGTACAGTAAGAGGGAGTCCACATCTCCCTTCATATTGATTACCTGCCAGCTACGGGGAGGAGGAGGGGGTGGGGGAGCGGCATTGCACATTCCACTGTGCATTATAAATGTAAAAATAAATGCTCCTCCCCAGCTGCACAAGATGCCATGACATGCAGGGGTCATTACCGCCATGATTCGGTGAGGAAATCGTCGGAGCGCTTCTCACTCCTCCATGATGCCTGCTAGCCTATCAGCCACTAAGCCCCCTGGGTGATCCGACCAAAGGCAGGTGTGATTGCAGATGATAATGCCTTAAGAAATAGTGCCCGCCCTCTGTTACCCAGATTCTCTGTTTAAGCGGCAGAGCTCCCAGCCAGGATGCTATGTTTTTCCAGGCTGTCGGGCAGAGAGATTTACCAAGCCGCAGCATCTCAGAAGCACGATCCCCAGTCAGGGTGGGCTGAAAAAGAAACTGAATCCCCACCAATCTCCACTGCAACCATCGCCTTGAGATGGTTGACTTTAAGATACATGATACATGACTTTAAGTACAATATATGTATGACTGCTCAGTCCTCCTTCGGCTGCCCCTCAATGTCTTTATGCCGCTTTATTCTCAGCTTCCAGCGTGTTTCTGTGCATATCCCTTCATTACCGAAGCTATTTTTACTCCACTTTGTTGTGACAAATTTGAAGAGCACTGAGTGCTACTTTGTGCATTCCTAATTCACCCGTGGATTTTATGAGAACATGCTATGCGGATTTAAATATAATAGGCACTGACAGAGGTAGGCGGGGGATGCACAGAACTAAAAGAACTAGCGTCTATAACCTCCCGGAGATTAATTTGAGGATGGATGTAAAGATAGATGTATAGACAATAGTCACACGTATATACAGGAGAGAGATAAAAACAGATTCTGCACAAACGATCTCAGCGCTGGCTTTGTACAAATTCGGAGCCGTTGCACCTTTTTTCGCCCTGCCGTGTGGGCAGGTAGCTAATGTTAGCTAGCAGTTGTCCACAGATATCAGGGTGATGTCTGGAAACGCAAACGGCGGGAGCAGATGAATTAGTGTGCAGGCCTTTCTGCCCCGTCAGTGCTAAAACTGATTATTAAACCGGACGTACAGTGTGTGTTCTGCTCAGCCGATGCCTGTAGTACTGACAGTGCACAGAGTTACAGGCTAAACTGTATATTTAACCTACGCTGGTGCCATGGCTGTATGACAGTCTGTCCACCACTATAATTATGAATTATTGGATAGATAGCATTTTGCAGAGATATTCAGGATAAATTATAATAACTGACTTCTGAAAATGTTAGCATGCTAACATACAAGTATGGCTATTAAAACCTTTTTAATACTCCTCCTCAACCGTCTTATATACAGTTGCCTAAATGTATGTTTTAATTATGTTTGCAGATAATGAACTGTGATTTTATTTTTTGTCCATATTGGACAGACAGACAGTTAGTTGTATGAAGTTTGAATCTCAATTTCTGCAGCAGCTCAGCCCTGGCGATTACGGCCTCTGCATTGCAGTTAATTAAGGCATTGCGTAAAGCTGTGAATGTCTGTTATTATGAGCGCCTGGCCATCTGCCAACCCCCCACCCAATCCAAACCTCCTCGTAGTCCCCCCCACCCAGCCCCCTCCCATCCCAGGCCTCTGCCCATTAAATGCCTTTCACCTTAACAGCCCTGGGGAGAGAGGCGAGGCAGCAGCCGCCCAATCCCACCAAACTGGTCCAATAGACCCTCATCAATGTGCAAACCCCGTGCGCTGTGCTGTCTACAACAAATACACACACACAAAAGGAGAGGCGTATGTAAATAAATGTTGTGCAGATACGCGCGGCTTGAAAAGGCCAGCTATCACACACATAAAGGTCATTCCACTGACTTATTTCATAAGTTATTATAAACACGCACACAGGCCCTCTCGTCGGCTGCAGCGCCACATCCAGCTCTGTCATATTAAGTGCTGTGATTGCTTGTCATGCAGAGGCTTCTTTTTCTACCCTCCCACCCCTCCATCCCTACCCCGCTCATGCCTGCCGCCAAAATTGGCTCTAAAACCGCATGTCACTTTTGATTTGACCCGGCAGACCCTGAAACAATAACTTCATCAGGCCCTGTTAGAGTCTCATCTCGACCAGACAGCTCCAAAAACAAACACTGATTTCCCTTCATCCAGTTTGGAGGGCACCTTTCTTCTTTTTTCGCTCTGCCTCTCTCTCAGATGGGATGAGCGCATAAATGGCCGTCACAGTGCTCTCGGGCGCTCAAGGTTCATCTCTCTGCGCCTTTTCTGTTTTTTTAAACCAATGAGGACATTGTCGCATGATGTTGGAGCAACGCAGGATTGAACAGGTCACCCCACGGATGCACGGACACTTTCAGGAATATGCCACTATACCTCCAAACATGTGCACCAACATTTGGAGGTATAACTAATCCCCCCTACCCTGTATCATAATCATAAGCCGCTTGTCAATATGGCTTACTTATGACTGTGTCACTTGCTCCGAGTGTTACCGTGACACCGATGCACTTAACTCCTCCAGAGTAAACTGTCCTGTCTGAACAGATCATCTTCTGACTGCTCACACACAGGGAGACTTGGCAATCGTCTTTTAAGGAACTTGAGCCGTTTGGTAAACGAAGAGGACCGATAACACTCAGGAATAAGGATGATGATGTTTACCCTCAACATCTCCCTTTACTGGAGAGTGGAGGGCGACTGGAGCTGCTTGAAATGGAAGACCCTCTGGGCTGATGTGTGGTTGTGTATGTTTGTGTCCTCTTGTCAAGGACGCTTGAAGAGTGACCCGGGTGGGGGGCTGTAAAGTTGGAATGATGTGCATTTCTAAGTGTGATCTTTTGTGGCGTTTCAAGGTTCTTTGTGTGCGCACCAAAGCATGGTTATTCTCCTGTATGTTCCTCACTGATGTCCACAATTTGACAAATCTGTCCCACCCAACGTTCCCACACAGAACATGCTTAGTGATAATAGAGTGAGACTCAGCTATTATGTCAACAGTGCATATGCCAGACATTAAGTCTCATCATTATGAAGTTGAAGTCGGGTCCCTTGTGGGCCCCTGACGGGCCTAATGATCTGATAATGGGATGACACATGTAATGGCCCATCTCAAAGGAAAAGATTTATCTGTCCGGCACTTCTGTAGAAAACTTAGGACACACATGCACTGAACAGGGTTTTATGCCTACATACACATGCATGTGCAGTAACAGACATTATTAGTCCGTTAGTCCCACCCAGTTGGGTGTTACGCATATGTCAGAACAAGTGCACCCATATAGACAGAGAGTAAATCATAATTACAGTGATGAAGTACCCTCTCAGCTTTCTTAATTGAAAACAAATAGGACCCGGACCTGTCCCTGGTGTCTTCATGCTGATGAGCGGAAGGCCGTCCTCGCTGGCTCGCGAGTCCCACAGAGGAACCAGCAGCAACATCCAAAAGACATTCAGATGATTCATTCATCATCATTTAACACAATTACACACACAAAAGCCAGTGACTGCAAATGACTTGCGCACTGAGTGCAAATGTCCAATGACCATTTGCGCCAAAGAGGAGCCATAGTCCTCCATACCTGCGTACTGTGCGCACATGCATCCACACAAGGGTGAAACACACACTCCCATTAGGTCAGAGGGGTGTCCAATTTCAGGGAGCCGTAGCACACCATCTCTAGAGAGTCTATACTTTGCAGATGCACACATTAGTGTAGTATCCCTTTCACAAACAAACACACCCGTTCTTTCCTTACAGGCATTGATTTATCCATAAAAAAACCTCTTTGGCCTCTCCCATCCCTCTCCTCAAAGTAATTACCTCATCAGATCTGTTTTTAACCCACATCCTTCCAACTGTATCCTGCAATAGTATTCCCCTCCCTCTACTCTCAACGTATTCACATGTCTCATAATAGGGGACAAAGTTCGCATCAGCCCAAATGATTCGCTGCGATGTCCCCAAGTAGAGAGCTGGGATGCAAAAAAGGGAAAAGTATAAATAAAATCAAACTGACATCAGCTGCTGAAAATACAGGGAGAAAAACCACACCTGTCAGGCTGCCCCCACTCCACCCCCTCACCACAAGTCCTGGTAACACATTAGTATTGGACCCTGGTTAAATGGTCGACCCTACCCTCCCTTCATCCATCTATCCATCCAGATGAATGGTAATGACCACAGAGAGGGACAGCCCCTGCTGAATTAAACATTTCCCTCCAATGAGGATCTTATTTTCCTTCTTTGGATGGCAGAGCGAGGCGACATTTTTCCACTGGCAGAGGTACTTTATCATTGTGCAGCTCAGGTGCATTGGAGGTCAATGACACAGACCCAGCATTGTTCTAATATATTCCATCTCAGGGCCAATGAGATGCATTTCACTGTGAACCCTGAGTCTGAGGGTCAAGCCGCAACTGCCCCTGCAATTTATTTGACTGCCAGATTCAAGCTGCCTTTCTAAGAAAGTGGCACGTGCCCAGCCCCGTAATGGCTCCACCTGCAGCAAACCAGGGTCCATTCTCCCTAACGTGTTGCCCAGGAAGTCCCATGTGATTGAAACAGTCCCTCTGTCTCCTGTTTCACACTGTGCCTGTGTATTACTTTGTGTTTCATGTGCGAGCTCACCCAGAGACCATGACTGATTTATATTCTTTGCCCTTTCTCTTTTTCTTTCCCTCTTTCCATGGTTTCTCTCCTTCCCTTGCCTCCACTTCCTCTCTGTTCTTCGTCATTTCTTCATCGCCCTTGTCTCTCACGCATCAGGTCGCCAGCTGACTATCTTCAACAGCCAGGCGTTCATCAAAATTGGTGGCGGTGGAGAGAAGGGACGCCACTTCCAGGGCCAGATCTCAGGCCTGTACTACAATGGCCTGCAGGTGCTCAAACTGGCGGCCGAGGGTGACCCCAATGTCCAGACCCAGGGCAACCTGAGGCTGGTGGGTGACGTGCCCTCGGTGCTCACCACTGACACCACCTCCACCACCCCGCTGGCTGATATGTCCACCACAATCATGGAGACAACCACCACTATGGCCACAACCACCACCCGCAAACAGCGCTCACCCACCATGAGGGACAGTGTCACACAGGTGAGCAATCGTGAGTTTGTGATACAAGCTTGTTTACATGACTCACACTGAGAAGTGAGAAGAAGAACACACTGTAGCTAAAAGAGGGCAGGTGTTTGAGTCATTGAGCCGGGGAGATATTCTGGTACAGCGCGCTGTGATGGAACATTGCCAGTTACTTTTAATTGGCTTTCTAAAGTTCCTCTAAAATCTCAAAGTGCTGAAAACAATATTTGAAAGATTAAACAGCATGGCCAAGGAACCAGATGGCCCGCCTTGGACAAGTAGAGGTGCATTTCAAAAGAACTCCTACATCAGCTGCAAGGTCAAACAGTCACGTTCTCAGAGCAGTGTTTAGTTTGAGCCTCCCCCTTTTTAGCCCCCAGCTACATTCAGATGTTCAAACCGTCGTCAGCTTGAGAGGGAGTCACAGAACAGTTTTTTATGGCTAGTTCTATTAGACCAATCAACGCTGCAATTTTGATTTCCTCAAAGAAGAAATGGCTGAATAAACCCCAGACGTGGTGTGATGCTGGAAATTACAGCACATCCAGGCAGATCATCAAGGCTGGAGTGGGGAGGTGGACATATTGAAATGGAAATCCTGCAGCAAGAGCAACACATCATCTTAGGGTGCTATAAATGTATATTTATGGCTCTCCCACACACACATATGAAAGGTTATGATTTATGGCCTGATGATTATCTATATATGCTAAGGGTAGCCATCACCGTCCTGGTAAGCAACAATTAGCAAACAATAGGGAAGCACTGTTGCCCACATACTGGAAGATGGAAGAGGCGTGTTCTCTGGTACTTCACTGCTCTCATAAAAAGACCTAATAACAGGCTCCATATGTTCTAGGGGAGGGGGTACACGCTCTAGTTCATGTTCAGTATCATTAGTTACAAGCTCTGTGTTGTGGAAAAGGACCACGGTGCATCACATTTTGAAGAAACTGTGATCTAGGTCATCACATCACTGGAAGTGATGCATGCTTCTCCTCCACGTCCACTGTGTTTATATTATGTCAGCTATTTCTACGTTACTGTGATCGCTTGTATCGTAAATGCTTAAAGGCTGTCTTCTTTTAAAGCTGTCCAGTTCATACTTTAGACTTCAACCATCCAACAAACCTTTATGTTTCAGGAAACACAAAGGCGAGGTGCCAATTACCAGCGCATTTCTCTTATTCAGTTGTGTTCATTAGCGCTATTCATGTCCGCAGAAGCTTATCTGAGATCAGTCAGCAAGCCACTCGCACTCATCCCTGACAACCCCGATAAGCAGATCCAGAATATATTTAGACTGGCTCACTCTTTGTCCCTTTATCATCAGCTCAAACCTTAGCAGATTCCATCCTTTTAAAGTCCTATCTGTCTCAGTTTGAATAGACGCAGCTACCCCAATTAGAGCGAAGTCAAGGTGAAGCCGTCGATGGCACGAGTGCGCAATTCATGCCACTTTGTATTGCAAACAGCCAGTTCAAAGAAAACTGGAATGTTGGTTTTGCATCAGCTCCTGTTTATTTGTTCTTCCTTTTTTTCCCTCTTGTACACTTCTAAAAAAGACACTTAATGAAGCCTCCGCAGCCTCATCAAAGTAGGGTCCTGCTGCCAGCTGACAAAAGATATGACGGTGGTCTTTCAGTTAAGCTGAGGCTGTCATGTAACTACAAGGAATTGAGCTTTTTTGGGATGAAGGGTCAGTCAAGGCTCTTGTACAGACAACATTGTCTCCAGCGTGCCCGGTTGGCATGACTCATTCAAATGAATGGTCTGTGGTTTAGTGTTTCTGCGTCTTCCCTCTAAACATGAGATCAATGGATCCCGACTCCAAGATGTCACATGTAACCATCCGCTCGGTTCAATATCATATCTCTGGCCTCCAGACTTCTTGGCGAAAACATTCGTCCGTGTTCAGTGTGTGACGAGCTCGTACAGCAGCAGCCTGTGATATTAAATTGGCAGCCGTAGACGGCAGTGTTTGACAAATTATCTGGAACCGTTTTTAGGATAGCAAAGAACTCTTGAGCGTCGCATGCTACTCTACTGTTACAAGCCTCAATGTGCGCTGCGTTTGCTGACTGACGTTTATGTTGAGTCATAAAAAAGCAGAGTCCCACCTTTAGAGTGTGTTTCATTGCTAAGAATCTATTTTTCAGCTAGTGTACACTCATTTTAACAGCTTCATCTTTATTATCATTATTATGTACCTAGCTGAACATAGAGTATTGTCACAATAGCCCGAAATAGCATTAAGGAACGTGTGTGAGAATGAACAGACATTACCAATGAGTCACTCATCCACATATTTTAATGATCAAAGAGGCAACATTTTGCTGTGCGCACAAAACCATAAAAGCCTTATTTGGGCGTATAGTTGGCTAACACAGCCCTGATCACTCATACAGATGGTCTCATGAGACTGAGAATGTTTTTTATTCTGGAATTTGTTCTTATTCACGAGGTATTGAAGGCCTGGCAAGCTCATGTGCTCCCCTTCAGTGAAGAGAGAAACTCTAACAGACATGGTTCTGTAAAGGGAGGAAAAACAATAGCTGTTGTTCCAAAATCGTCTCATGTAGACATTTTAGTCAAGTAAAATTAAGCAAAGAGTCATGAAAGGTTGAGGATTACATTGATTTTGAACAGCTGAGAGGCAGCAGACAGAGTATGAAATCTTTTCTGTTTGCTCTTCTAAACACTCTGCGTCTGGCGTGTCTGTCATGGGAAAAAGCCTGTGGTGCACAGGAACTGTTCTTATTTGTTTTTATACTTATGGCAGCAACAACAATTTTGAGTAAATAGAGGGAAAATGGGTATTTAGCATGAGCGGCAGTGTGTATCATAGCTGAACAGGTGAGGAAAAAACTCACATACAGCTCAGACGCAATCAAATTCTCAGATGAAAGCGAGTTCAAATTAGGGCAGCGATCATGCGCTACAACTGGCAGGTAAAAAAGGGGTGAGCGACACAGCACAAAGTTACAGAGATATAGGTACTAGCCTGCTTATGGAAATTAAAAAGATAAATGAGGTTAACTGTCACTCCCAAGGTGAATTTCCCTAAAAAACGTCCCATCCCCCAGCTCTAAATTCAGTCGCATACACTGCTAACGGCTAAAAACTTATTTACAGTTCATTTATTCTGCAGACTAAATAAACATTGTATTACTTAATTCGTTCATTGGTTCCTTCGTAATTTTTTGTTTGTCAAAAGTGGCGTTATTTTAAGATATTATATTCAAGATTCGATTTCTTTGGTTGCATCAATCTCAGCTCCACCAAGGAACCAGGGTAGGACCAAATTCAGATTTCTAATTTTGAATTGCACATATAATGACTTCGTATAACGCAGACACTAAATTATACTCTAGATTACAAAGAAAACCACATTTTGTAATTAACCTCTGAAATTAACTCGTGTCACATGAGGAACAGCCTGCCTGATAGGGTTCTCTTTTACACACACACACACGCGCGCATATCCCATGAAGCCTGTGGAGTAATTCTGTGCTTATACAAACATAATAACATTGTGAATAAACTGGGCGACGCTAACAGGAACTCTGACTATGAATATCCCAAGTACCCGACAAGACGCAACGGAGACAGGAGACGGGACCAGGGTGGCGGAAAGCAAGCAAGCGGAAACCCAAATTTCAATTTCTCCAACAGCTCTGAGCTACCCACCGTGCTGCAGCTTTGATCATAGTGGAATAATGCGCTTTGATGCTTAGAATAAAAGATCTACCTTTTGATGTGTGTGTGGGGGTCCGATATTTTCCCCCTTCCCCTCACCCCTTGATACTGTGGGTTTCCATGAAACAGTCGGAGTCATCACTTGTCTCGCTCTGACCCAAATTTGATGTCAGGGTGTTATAAAACTAAGATCACAAGCGACGCCCTCGCTGCTGCTGTCTTAAGTGGAGAGCACTCCCAGGTGTTTGTGATCTCGCTCTGATTTGTCTGGATGGAAGCGAGGCGGCTCAAAGTTGTCTCCTCGTGGATTCAACTTGGAGACTGATGAGAAAAGTTCTGGCCGGTTCAAACCGGAGTTTGGAGCTGCTCCTTCAGCTCTCCCCCAGCAGTTATCAATACACTGGGTTAGTGGGCCTCATGTCACAATTTTCCATCCAAGAAATTACACTCACGCTGGTGTTGTGGGCTGTTTGGATGTTTGAGGGGCTGAAATGGGGTTTACAAGTGTGTCACAGATGCTGCGCTAAATTACAACTGTGATAATTCCGGGAGGCTGAAACATCCATTTGACAGGCAGCAAGACATTGGATTATTGAAACATTTTTTTCATTTATGGCCACAAGTACACCCTGCCCTGGGCATTTATTGACATCCTGGTTGCTTAATATACAGAAGTGCACGTTTTAAAGGATTCATTATGTGCTGTTTTACGTGGAGTTAGGGAAGGCGAAGCAGTTGATGGAATCGAAATGTAAGAGCGTGTTTGATGGAGATGTTGCCCGGGAAAGTGAAGCAGGATCATTAGGCCCATCTGACAGAGCCAGGTGATGTGAACACACACTCCAACTCACACAATGTAATTAATAAATGATTACACCCAGGCCGTGGATTAATAACAGAGAGGAGACGCTGCACAGCGGTGTGGCGCTCGAATCAATTATACTGATAAAAGCCCCCCATTTTCTATCGGATGACCCCATCTTGAATAATAACTGGAGGCTGAGAAGAGTGTGGGGGGGTCCTCGGTGTCTAGACACGCAGCTGTGTGAGTCATGCAGTAGTGAGGACAAACTCCAGCTACTAAATTGGTACCACCTTGTCAGATTTAATCTGTTTTCTTCTCAAGACCCCGCTGCTGTACCTGCTGCACTAACAGACTTCAGGTCTACTGTCTCCTTTATCACATGGTTCAAACGTCAAAGAGAAATGTCTACAAGCTGGGTCAGGACACAGAAATGCCTGCTATAGATGTAGCAAAAAGCACAATCTAAATGATAGTTGTGCAACAGTGTTTCCAGTGTTTGACGTTCGTGCCCACACCATGGAGGATGTTCCAGACAAGCTGCGCCTCTTTGATTGGTTGGTGTTTGGTCAGAAAGAGCCGGTTCCACTTCCCTCAAACTTCACATCTCTGCTTACATAAATACACATGGGTGCCTCTCATAAAGCACACCCACCTCCGTATTCCACAAAATGTACTACTACTACAAACACTCAACAACAAATCTTCAAGTTGTTACCACAGAAGGGTTTTTTTTTTCTTCCTACAGCAGTTTTTTAAGTTTTTTTGTTTGGGTTCTGCAGATTGTGTGTCCGTGGATCCAAAGACCTTCTCTGCGGCAGCCACAGACTCGTAATCCTCTTCAGCGTGTCCTCTAATAAAATGTGTCCTGACTCCATCTCCTCTGCTTTCTCTCTGTGCTCTTCCAGAATGCGGATGACCTCTTGGTAGCATCAGCTGAGTGTCCTAGTGATGATGAAGATTTGGAGGAGTGTGAGCCTGGAAATGGTGAGTCAACTCAGGGAGTTCTGTCTTCGTTGTATTTGGTATCCAAAATCAAAGTGCAGCTTAGGATCAAAAGTAGATTCTGCTAGATAGACTGCAGCTCTACCCCTTCCTCCACTTTTATATGACACTTTGTGACTGCACAGCCCTCTGTGTGCAGCTCTGATTGGCCAGATGTGCACCCTCTCTTATTGGTTTTCAAAGCAGCAGGCAGTCAGCACCACCGTGGTCTGTCAATTGCTCAGCCATGTGGTAGTATCTGGCATTTACCCAGCTGTTGCACCAATCTCCTGCCTCCATTTTAACAAGGCAGGACAGTTTCAACGTGGAAACGCAGCTTGTTCTGCGCAGCACACAGCTGTAGGCTGGCAGGCCCAGTGGCTGAGGCACTGTTAGTGTGAACAGCGGGTCAAGTAATGTTCTGACACCATGACAGGAGGTGGAAGTTAAAGGCCATGTGTTTTACTCCCCGCCTCTGTGGTTTCTAGCTCTATTAAGCCGGCCATACGTGAAAACTGCCAAGAACCACGTACAGTGAAGCTGTGTGATTCAAATGACTGGTTCCTATACAGAGAGGACAACAATTCGGAGACGAAAGCAAGATATGCAGATCCATATTTAATGACATTTTATCCTGAAAGATCCTGTCTGACAAGATTTCTGTTGTTAAATGGCATTACGGATTTAAATGATGCTGTGGGTGGGATGAAAACCACAATTGCCTCTGTGAAACCTCTCATTAAGACACTGCCAGTATACTGGTGCCAACTGCCAAGATAACAATCTTTGCTGTAGATCGTTGTTAGATGCAATGAATCATATGCTAGCACACGTAAAGTAGTTTATTATCATAGTCGACCTCTTATTCTTTTTTAACTTTAATTTAATTTTATTTATGGAATATGTGGTCAGGGTTTAGTCACAAGGTGGCTTTCAATCCAATCCATAAGATTTGATTGGATCAAGCGAAAGTGAGTGTGATTGAGGCTAATACGGCACGATGCCGAGCTCTAGAGAGTGCTGGATTTGCAGGGGGCTTTTCAGGAGAGCGAAGGACGGATGAATAAATCAGACCTCAGCCACAGTCTGTGGAAAACCCTGAGTCATGAGCTAACGGTCAAAAAGAGCAAGCGTCCTAATGTGATGGGTGGGGTTAGCCGGCTGCCCATATTCACATTCGATTGGAGGAACAAAGTATATCTGACACACATTTAGCATGTAAGAAGAGATGATTGTGAAGCTAACGCAGGATTCAAACTTCACATCATCCCCCTGTCAGTCGCTTCAAGGACCCCATGGTTACACGTGGTCTGAAGGTCTGTATACATCTCAACCCCCCTCGGACCAACTCACAACTGCTGTGAGAAGCAGGTGTGCGCATGTACAGTGTATTATGTACGAATTTCAGTATTTTAGAAAATGGAAGGAAACATATACAATAATGTATTATCAGTGTTTGTATGGAGCCCCCGTAAATTATACAGCGCCAAGGCCAGATTGGCCCAGAATCGACCCTGAAGTCCTGCGGGTAGAGCAAACCTTCAGCAAACACTGAAAGAATAAACGTGATTAACAAGAGTCAGAATCAACATGATGTCTGTGTTTGTGAGGAGCACTTACTTTCCTGGCTGAAAGTTTTAAAGTTTTTTCACGAGCGGGGATTAGTGGTTAGGATGGAATATATGTTGGACTGTAAATGGCAGGCAGATTATAGCGATCGGCGTGTTTGTGCGGGGAGAAACTGATCTGAACCTGTGTTGAGGAACTCGAGTGTAGCATTCTCCTGCGGTTTGCTCTGTAGGTGGTTGGGACCGAAATAGAGACTCAATTCCCTTCTTATCGAAAGGAGAAATGAGAGTTTTTCGGTGGATGCTATGCCCTGGCTTAATCTCCCATGGGGAAACGCAACTCACTCTCCCTCTCTCTCTCCTGCGTGCCCACACAAACGCACACATAGTGGCAGACATGCTCACCTTTCCAGACAGACACTTGTCTCTCTCACTCTGTGGGTGTAAAGTTTTCTCTCTGCAGCCGTCTCTCCTGAGAAACAACAAACAGGCTCGCGCGCACGCACTTGCTCCATATCACACCTTCCAGATGCCAAAAGAGTTCCAGCGAGGCAAGCCAGCGGGGTCGGATAAGCCTCGGTGAAAACTGTGGACAAGGAGAGAAGAATCAGCATTGTCCGCAAAACGTGTCCCCTCTCCATCACTGCTCCACAAACACAGGCCTGCAGTCATCGTATGATAGGACCAGTTCCCAGTGTTTTCAATTACATTTGAGAATGCAGCTCTGTGTTATTGAACCGCCTTCAGGAAGGAGAAAAAAAATGTTAAGCACAGCTGTGGATTTTCTATTAAGCTGAGCCAGATATGACTGCTGTGAATTCATGGGGATCAATGTGGCTCCTCATGGTGTGTACAGCCAGTGGATCTGCTTTACAGATGTGTTTACCTGGCAGCTGTAGTACTACAAGACACAATTCAAGGCATGCAACTTGTTTTCTTACAACTGCATTTCATCCAGGAGCCTTTAGGCTGTCTCGTGCTAAATGATGACCCTCGATGTGAAATGCTCAGACGACGGATTGTTGGGCAGCGGCGGCCGGGCACCTGCTGACGAGCTCAACGTGGATGCAAAATCTTAAAAAGGACGCAGAGAGAGGGGGAGAGAAAGACCTGAGGAAGAGATGAGCGGGAAAGAGCTGGAAGGGCTGCGTTGTGAAGGACTGACCCTCATTGAGATGTGTGTCACGTTCCTCTGCGCTCAAAGCAGAAGAGAGAAAACGGGGAGAGGAGAGAGACGGAGATAGAGAGAGAAGAGAGTTTGTGAGAGAGAGAGAGAGGGGAGGAGGAGGAAGACGATGCAAAATTGAGAGAGCAAGCCGAGTGAAATTCCCGCGAACGATTCCTGCCTTTCCCACCAGGCTAATTAAACTTTGACTTTGTTAGGGAGCCTTAATTACATCAGCCAATTAAAGCTTTGGTTTGGATCCTCCAGTGTTGTTAATGAGCCTCAGTCAGAAGAGTGACAAGACCTAGGAAGTAGGGACCTGGATTACGAAGATGAAACATGCAGGGGGGATAGAGTGACGAAGTGAACATGGGCACCCAGAAAAGACAATTGAAGAAAAAAGATATTTGTATATTCGCATGAACAGTCATTTAACAGACACACACACACACACACACACACACGCACGAAACGGCATTTCTAGACACTAATTGTATTCACAGTTACAGGCAATTAGTGAAGATATTATACAAACGTCTCTTTCTCCAACAAGCCTTGCTCATTAAATCTCTTTCATTTCATCTCCATATTTCATTTTTCCTCTTTTCTCTACCTCAGCACGACCTCACTTTCCCTCTCTCTCGCGTACCTCCTAGCTACTTATCAGTCCCAGGATGTTGTAGGCGCTATATCGGTTTTACTCTGACAAGATCAGAGCTTTGAGGAGCTCCTCAATAATTCATCAGATGATACGCCATAGAAGCAACCTGCGAATGTTCTTTTTAGGTCGAGGAGTGAAACCAAGAGATTGGGTGATAGATGAGGGATGACCCAGAGCGCTGAGCACACTCACCCAGCGTGACTCACAGCTCGCCTGGGATTAAACCCACCCTGGTCGATCGGTATGGGTGTCAGTTATTTGTGATGCCACGATGATCTCTCTTAGTTAGCCATCCTCCACAAGTAAACAGCCAGGGATATTCCATGTGGGTTCCACAATATGGAATTCAGGCGGCTTGAACTAGCGCCCTCTGGATGATCTCGGTTCTTAACAGCGCCTCAGTGTTCCGAAGACATCCAATCTATTCCTCGTGCCTCCGCTCTGCCTGAAGGATTAAAGCGCAGTGATTAGTACAATCAGCGTTCCTCTGATCTGACCGTTTTCTGTAGAAATAATGTGGGAGTTAGACAAGATATCATGATTGCATAGATAAAGAGGTGAATGGTTGAGTATGCTTAATAATCTCGTGATCTGAAATCCCCAGCAAGAGCGAAGAATTAAAATGATGAAAAAGACCATTAACAATTCAAAAAGTATGAACAAATCATGAAATGTGTTGGTAATAACAAATACTACTGACTGTACTGAGTCAAGTTTATTTGAAGCTTCACTCAACAACAAATCAATTTAAAGGGATTTATGTATGGCATAAAACAAGATCAAAACAATGTAAAAAGATTAAAGAGAATGATTCAGATAATGAGAATGTGCTACGATGAAACAATTAGAACATAATATATTCATTTAACCTAAATGGTTACATTATTCATGTCATGTCATTTGGTATTAAAAACCAATTATATCAGTGAGTGAAAAGAAACCCTGAGTTCCTTCACTGCTCAATAATAGTTAATAAATATTAAACACATATATACCTTCACGTATATATATTATGTATGCTTTATAGACCAGTGTCACAGTTAAAGTGGTTTAAGGACACCATGTACTTTATTATCCAAGACACACTTGAGTAAAAGCAATAGAGATCACATATAGCTCTCATAAAGATAAGGGAATCAGTTATTACATTTGTCGGCTCTAAAGAAATGAACACAGAGGCTGATGCCCAGTCAGCTCAGTCTGCTGTTAAATGCACATTTCAAAACCCGAAGACCTGCGTTATTCAATATTATTCAGATGCCATGCAAACATTTTACTTTAAACTGGTCAGTGGTGCATTTTATCATTAAGCATTGCTGGTTCAACCATGTTTGCAAACTCCTTCTGAAAGCAGGGGACAGATAATGGCTTCTTTTCCTCCTCGTGCCACTGTTTTCTCAGCAGCGTGTCCTTCTACTCGCACTCCACACTGTAAACAAACATCATCTCCCAGGAGCATGCTGGAGAGATACTGGTTCACAATTTGTGTGTGCCACCTAACCCACTTAGTTCTTTTTTTTACTTAATTTTTTCATTACTTGTATTTTCCAAGAGCCAGATGGCTTTGTGGTTTAATTTAACAAATACACATGAAGGAAGGCGTACGGTGGAAAAGAGATGTGAAGCAGATCTACTCCAGCACCGCGGCAGGAGAATAAATAACATGTAGAGAACACGAAGTGGGCCAGAAACCGGCCCAAAGCAAAAGCAGGGAGGTGGCGAAGTAGTAGGTTTAGATTTTCGCTGTGCATATGCGAGACGGGTGCCGTTGTGAGATGGAAACACAAGGCTGGCTAGAAATACAAAACCCAGCCAGCTTCATGGAGTCGATCCAGGTGCTGATGAGCTGTAGGGAGGTGACTTTGACTGCAGCCAATATGTGACTCTCAGTGAGACGCGCTACGAGCAGAGCATCATCCTTTTGTGTCAAAATAAATCACTTTTGCCTGAGAGCGACGGCAGCAAATGCAGCAGTTGTAAACACTTTATGGAGTTGTATATGTGAAGACACAGGTTCTCTTTCCTGTTGCACGGATTATACGGCTGTAATTGTACCCTATTGTGGCCTGATTTAAAAGCAAGCAAGGGGAAATATATTATGCTCGACCACACTGTTGGATTTTCCATCTGCAGCCTAATCAAAGCTGAATTATAGAACTCTAAACAACCTTTTTGCTCTAAATATTTCAAATGGGTGTGAGCGGGGTGACATGATCGGCAGAGTAACGATGTTTGTTAGGAGACCGACATAGATGCATCAGTATCCATCTGCCCTGCTCTCATTTTGAGTAAATAGAAGGGGATGACTCACACCGGCAGCGATGTGAAGTGGCATGTGGATAAAGATCAAGAAGAAATTTCATCATGCCGACTAAACGTGGTTCCACTGCCTCAGCTGTTCAAATCAATGGCGTCTAACTCAATCAATCAGGCTGAATATCTTTGAGTCTCTCTCGCGTTGATGCGTAAACGACAGTGTTACGATGTTAGAGGAGGAAACGCCCACGCTAGATTCATGCTGTGTGTATTTTTTAGCACTGTGTGCATCAGAACTGGTCTCAGGCGGTCCTGGTTTTGGTTCAAACACAGCTGACTTAAACCAGAAGGTGAGTCGGTCCTGGCCAAGGGTTTTTTTGATGTAACATAAAATGATTCTAACATTGCCGGATGCTCAGAATAAGTGAATATCGCACTCAGATTGACGCCAACAACTTCCTGCCTGTTACAAATCCATCACAGGTCTCTTCTAGCGTCATACATGTGTCTGTGGTTCTTGGCAGTCTTCAGTGGGGAGAACACATGTAGGAACACGTGTGTTACGTGTGACAACCCGAGTGAAATCTCTGTGCCTGTCGGCAGCCTGCCTGTGGGTGTTAGCCGAACAATCAGAGCCGCATACGGAGAGCGGAGGGTGCAGCTGTGGAGAAGGGGAGAGCCAATGGAACTTGTTGATTGGTTTAAACTATGGGTGCAGTAGGGCTCAGGTCACACAACAGGAAATGAAAAGATGGGGTCACTTGATAACTGCCTACTGCGCTGAGATGCAGCTCGCTCTGTGTACGAGGACTGCGGTTCGTTATTTCTCCAGTAGCCCACTGCCTGCCAGTCATATTGGGATGATGATATGCTGCCTTCAGGCTTTGGCGCTGCTACACGCTGAGAGCACAGCAGAGCGATGTGGGTGATTTGTCGTAACAACCCTGGGCGATTAAAAACATTCTTCTATTTCTGTTGTAGAATCCTCTTTAAGCAATGTTCAAGGATCATGAGGTAGGTTTAGACAGGAGAGAGTTTACAGTAACAGGACCATCCATTTGCAGTGTCAGCCTCGCGCACTATAAGTGTGGCACACAGTGAGTTGAGGTACTTTCTCAGAAATAGGTGGTCTGTGCGCCGAGCAGAAGGTACAGAGCTTGAAATTGCACTTGCAGCATGTCTACCACGCAGGCAGATGGCAAAGCAAAGATAAGCGACACTACCATCTCGTCTGGTCACCCTCAGTCACATGTACGTCCTGGATCTCTGAGGAACTATCTCTGAGGTCCCCCAAAACCAGTTAAGTGAAATAACTTGTCAAAGTCACGGGATAAGAAGGAGGGAGTATAAGAAAAAAAAAAAGCAAAAAAAAAAAAAAAAAAAAGCTCTGAACTCGTGAAATTCTACTTGGTGCCGGCTTTTCTTTGTTCCTCAAATGTGCCACCACGCTCTGCTGTCCTCTCAGCCTTCAAGGTGAAACGCAGCCCTCACACACAGAAAGAAAGAAAGGAAATATAATAGAGAGAATAGAGAGAAATAACTTGAGCATTGCCATGGAAACTAGCCTTCCCAACAGTGGTTCGGCAGGAAGAAGTTAGGAGAGGGGTTGAAGAATCACTAAGTTTCTTTTCCTTCACAGCTCTCACATTTTGCTTCATTTCAAGGCCTGTTTCTCTCAAGTGTGTTGTTATATGCTGAAATGTTTAGTGGCTTTGTTAACTCAATGCATCACCCTTTGTAACAAAGCCTTTGCCATTCTTTGAGTGAAAATGTATGGTTGTATAACTGTCAAGTTTTTTTGGGGGGGGGAGGTGGGGGAAGGGAAGGGAGGCGGGTGGGAGGTGGTGGTGAGGGCTCATGGTTTCATGGTTTTGGGCTGCTTAAGTGTTTCTGAGCTGAATAAAGGCCACGGGGGAATTGTTCCAATCCCAACACCTCCTCACCCACCCCACACCCCCTCCCCCTCCCATCATCCCTGAGCTGCCTGATCCAATCCCCTCTCCCTCTGAGTCACTCTGATTTACCTCATCAAATGAACAAAGAGCCAGAGTCATGATTTTATGCTGGTGATGTTGGCATTTCTTTGGTCATATTTTGCTCTTACCTACCCTTTTTCTCCCCCCAAGATGCCATAATCTAATCCCCGCTGCCATGTTTTTCAAATGTTTCCTTGACTGTGACCCTCAAGCATTTGCCACGCTGAAGAGAAAAAAAAATGTTCTGTAGTGTATAAACAGACTGTTACTGATATTCTGCCATGTTCTCTTAACATACTCCCGATATGTTTAACCCCCCAGTCCGTGATAGACAGATCCCTCCTTGAACAAATGCTATTATTATCCACCCAATGAGCCTGCTTTAATTTGGGTGTTCATTTCACACTGAGCTAAAATCAGACTACATAACTGAAGCTTGACTACATATTCTGGCTCATTAAGATGATTTCTTTAAAGTGTTGGTGGCTGTTTAAGAAGAACATCATTGCCCCGTGTTTATGTGTGGTATTTGGGAGGGAAGTGGGCATTGGGGACTCATGTGAGAAAAGGGAGCAGCAGTGTTTAATGGTGTCTCTCAGTGGACTGTAGTGTGTAACAGAGTTTGGGTTAGAAATTAGGGGCATCACTTTCCTGCAGCAGCTCCTGAGGGTTTGCATACAGATTAAGCTAATTAGAAATGAGCCATAAAAACCACCATGCCCAAAGGGGAGGAAATGGGATTGAGCCCATTCTTCATGAGACTTTTTTGGGGGGGTGGGTGGAGAAAGCGAAATGAATAATTCAACAATATATTTCTTTACATTCTGATTATTTTTCACCCTATAAAGAAACAAAAGAGGAGAGGAGGTAAAGACGGGGGGGGAAGTTGTTTATCACTATCCGAGAACAATCTTACACAGCTTTCTTTTTGTAATTTTTTTTTTCATGCAAAAATCATGCGGCCAATTTGTTGATGTAAGTGACCTGAACCTCGTGGTTTGCTATCTTATTTAACCAATCACAGCAGAGACATCTGAGCGTTAGTGTAGTAAGCATAGGTCAGACTAGAGAGTTAGCAGTGAAGGATAGGCTGTGTAGTACAATAGATGTTAAGTTGTTCAGTGTAATTTGTAGTTTACTTTTATCTTGTTTTAGTGATATGACTTGTAGGCCTGTGCAGTCTAGGAAGCTAGGTCAGAACAGTCAGCAGCAGGCGCAGGATAGACTATTTACTTACATCTTGTATTTTATTTCTGTTCAGTTAGACAGCATATTAACTTTTTAAATAGAACAGACTAACTAAACTTATATAACTAACCTCATGTTAAGTTTTAGTGCTGTTCTAATACTGGTGTTGCTGTATTCATTTGAACTGTTTTTCTTTTAATCTGGAGGTGGTCTCTCTCTCAGGTGGTCTCTAACACTCTTTTCCTCCGTTGTCTCTTTCTTGTCCTAGGAGGCGAATTAGTGTTGCCCATAATAACGGTGGACTCCTTAGACCCCCCATCCATCGCCACCCGCTACCCAGTAATCCCCCCACCCCCCACCACCTACCGCCCTTTCCTCACCCTGCTCGAAACAACCAAAGAGTCCCTCCCTTTGCCCAACGGCCGGCCCCCCTGCCCCCTGGACCAGGAGGACTGCGAGGAACCCATCGAGGTGTCGGCGTATGGTTCGGGGGAGATGACCGAGTCAGATGACGAGGACTATTACAAAAATTCCCCCCTGGTCACCGACAGGACTGTCCTCCCTCCTCCCCCAGCCGCCGAGGGTGGGGTCCAAAATCCCCGAGACCGCCATTTCTCCCGTATTCCCAACTCCCACCGCCCACCTCTTTCCTCCACCCCAACAGCCAATCCCGACCAGCTCAGTCCGCGCATCAAGCCGGCTGCTGGTGGCAGCAGCAGTAGCAACAACAAAATCCCTGCCGGGAAAATGAACACCCGGGACCAGGTGCTGCTGCCACCGGCCCACCCCTCATCAGACCCAGGGCACCGCAGAGTCCCAGGAATAACCTACCCCCCAAATTTTCCCCATGTTCCCACTCCAGACCCAACGTCTCCTGAGAGAGGGCTCCCGGGTGCCGTGGAGGTGCAGCAGTCCAGCAGCACCACAGGAATGGTGGTGGGCATCGTGGCCGCCGCCGCCCTCTGCATCCTCATCCTGCTCTACGCCATGTACAAGTACCGCAACCGCGACGAGGGCTCCTACCAGGTGGACCAGAGCCGCAACTACATTAGCAACTCAGCCACGCAGAGCAACGGAGCCCTTGTGAAGGAGAAACAGCCAAGCACTGCCAAGACGGTCACCAAGAACAAGAAGAACAAAGACAAAGAGTACTACGTCTGAGGGCGCGCCGCCGTGACACACAGAGACAGACAGCAGACGCACTTAGAGAAGGAAAGAGACGAGAGAGAAAGAGAGAGAGAGAGACAAGGCAGTATATGGAAAATGGCAAACATAACAGAGGGCAATTCATTTAAAACTCAGTATTGTCAGGTGGCCAAACATGGTACCAATTCCAGTCTAATCACAGGGACGAAGCAAAATCAGACGGCAAGGTGACACCACGGTCCTGTCCACACCTTTCAGCTTTGCTTTGATTGATTTGACTTCTTATTAGATGTTAACCATGGTGTGGATTCAAGGAAAGGCTATTACAGCTCAGATCTCAACGCGTACTGTGCCAACAACTGTGTACCAAATGCTGATAAAACAATGACTTATGGATCCGAACATGACAGGTTATTTAATATCTCGAGTACTGTAAGAAAGCACCACCATCAGTATTTGTGTCAGGGTCTGTACTTCATTCTGAGGCGAGCTCGTGGTGTAAGCAGTCGTCTTAAACAGTATCAACATATTATTTTCCAACTAGGCTTGAATTAGCAACTTGACATCCCTCTGTAAAATCAATATACTGCCAGCTTACAGAAGCACTGTGTCAAATCCAGCTCCCACACCTCTGTAAGTGTTCCACATCGCTGATCTCTCACCTCTCGTCAGATCTCTCTCTCTCTTCCTCTCATTCGCTCGTGCACTCTGTTTCTCTCCTTGTCTACGGTGCTCAGCAGCTGATGCAACGTAAACTCTGCCGTGTTTCAAGCATGTAGTATTCATTTACGAAAAAGAGATAAAAACTGTTTTTCTTTCTGTGGAGTTTAAAAAACAAAAAATATGACGATGATTGATGATCATAACAACGTTAAACGTAGCAACTATGTGAGATACCACCGCTCCAACCTAATGGATGCAAACTTGTACGTTTAGCCGCCAAAAACTTGTTGAGGCCAAAAACCCCTTGGTCGTCCTTTGTTCCAGCAGATCTGTGTCATGTGTTTCTGGGGCTCCGAGGCACCCCTTACGGGCCAGCAGAGAAACTGCGTCACGTCCTTACAGTTACTAATAACCGAAAAACAGAAAAAACCTCCAGCAAACAAGATGAACTCTGTTCTATATAATTATAAATATATGTATAGACGTTGCAGAAACCTATGGACCTAAAGCGTGAGCGAGTGGAAAAGTAAAGAGTACGCCGATGATGCGCAGCCGTGACGGACTTTAGGATTTTCGACGTCGGAACAGTTTCGCCACCCAAACCCCTCCCCTGTTCCCACCCCCCCACCACATGAACAGTACGGCTAATGCAACGCCTTGCTGCAGGACTCAGTCACTTTGGTTTGCTCTTCTCTTTTTTTTATTTGATTCCTTTCTCTGGAGAAATGAGAGACACTTTAGGGAAATTCTGAATTCATTCTTGCTGGAGTTCCACTGTGGAGAGAGATACCTTGCAGCTGAACAAGCGACTGTGTCTTTCGCCCCCCTCTCGAGCCTGACTGGACTGATGGCAGCCAATGGGCAAAGCAAACTTTGTGGGAAGAGCACACAAATAAAAAGGTGAACGGCAGTTCCCTGGAAGATGTACAACAGAACTCTAGTATTCCAATTTTCTCAACTCTATTAAAAAAGAAAACTGTACCATGAAAAGAAAAGAAAAATCCTGAAAAAAGTTTGTGAAATGTCTAAATATTTGACTCTCATCCCATTACTATGAGAAATGTGTTTTCCCTACTATCATTCCTGTTTGGAGAAAAAAATGACTATGATTCTGGGAAACTGAAATTTCTATGTATTTTCTTTTGGTAATTGAGCAAATGTGATTTGGGTTATGAACATAAAACCACCCATTCTCCTTTTCCGAGGGAGAACTCCTCTCCTTTTATTCCATCCTCCATCTGTCGCCCTCTATCTACTTTGTCCTGCATCTCTTCCTTTTTTCTCTGTATGGCAGATTGTTCGTCCCCATACCCTGTGGAGCGAGCAGGCTCTATCCCATCCTCCATGTTGGGTTTTTTTTTTCTATTATTTGTTTTGTATCTATTTTTGTCTATATGGCTGGAGACAAGATGGCAGCCATTTCATTTGACAGGCTCCATCGATTCACCCTCCTGCCATGTTTGTCTGGTTTCTCTCTTTCTCCATTCCAAGCATACTCCTCCCAGTATCTTCCTGTTCTTTCTAAATGTTATTGTAAAGTGTTCCAGTGAGATGACTCTAAATATGTGTACATTAACAGAGGGAATACACTTGGTTATATACTTCTTACTCCCTGTGTCGTGTGGTCTCTTTACAGTCTCCTTGTCTCTCCATATTATAGTATTTGACGTATGCAGAGCAGGTGTAAAACCCTCTTGATGTACATGATAAAAGTCCATAAATCAGGATAGAAGCCATTGGAAAAGATGCTCCTTATAACAGTAACCCCAGAAATTGCTTCCAGGCTTTACAGCTAACTGTCATCTACATTACCAAGTCATATAACCAAGTTCTGCTGGGAGTTTTAAACCCTGCTTACCCCGACAGAGAGGTCTGGATCAGCCTCAGGACAGCACCTCTGGATTCACTCTGCAGCGCTGACGAGCCTCTGTCACTGCATTCAAAGAAAAACAGTCAACCACCAGCACTGAAATCCCTCTTGCTTTTTAAATACTTGCTAAAACTTTACATTATATCAATATCAAACTTTTGCTTATCTAAATACAGTGATGTTAAGTCAGGAATGTTATTCTATAGATGGTACTTAGGCTCTGAAATATGTAAAACATTACATTATTACAGTTATTTGGCGACACACTGTAAGTCCACTCATTCTCAAGAGTACGATCCAGAAGTTGCAAGAATCATGTGAGTACATCAGCTTCATCAAACAGGCTGAACGGCTGAAGGGCTACATTTAGAAATAATAAGAGACGGAAGAGGAATTTCTTACTCTTATAAACACATTTAATTTTAATCCCACCGAGTTTATTTTCGGGCCCTAAGATGTCTCTCACACACGCAGCCGCGCAGAATGTGAGAGCATTTCCTTTGGAGTTTTCACATGACTTATCTTTGTTGTTTTCTCCGCAGAGTTTTGGTTTGGTTTTCCTATTCAATCAGCTCAAATTGAGTGTTCGTGAACAGCCTTCTTTGCACCTCTAAAGGGAAAATACTTTTCGCGCACGGAAAGAGCAAATCATCCCAAGTAGCCAATCAGTTTGCTGAAGATGTTTAAACATTTTTTTGAACGAAAGCGTGCTAATGTTCCAAACTTTAAAGAGCAATCACACAATTCAAGTACAGTCCTCCACACCTCTCCAATCAAGGCCAGCATGCAGCCGCCAGCAGCTTTACCTCTGTTTAAGACTGCTCTCTGAGATACAGAGGCTGAGGTAAGTGCCCTAATGTCGTAGTGGTGATTTACTCACAGCCTTAAAACTATCTGATCGTCTAAAGTGTGAGCCTCTAATGCACATGAATCTGACCATGGAGGTCTGCTGTCACTGCTTCCTAAGATCTTAAATAAATTATTTAATTGCCATAAATGTATTGATAGGCTTCTTACTAAGATGTGATAGAACTTTTAGGAGAAGTTTAGTAGTAGTGTTAAAAGAACTAAGCGGGTCTCTGCAGGTCTCTGCCACTGCTCAACTACTACTTTCGTCGAAATGAACTATTTCCAGCAGTGACTTACTTACTTAGAGAGAGAGAGTGGTAGGTTAGCCAGCTGTGTTTGGGCCTAAATCAGCCTCTCCACTATCAAAAAGCTAATTCACATTAAACCAGTGCACATCCTCATAGTAACATATGATGCTCAGGTCAGGCGACTGTTGCTAACACACATGGAGCGCACAACCTTTAGCTTCTCCACAGCACAACCTGAATCCGCACACAGCTTGGTTACCACTGACGTCTCTCGGGCTTCCTGTGCTGTGTGTTGTGTATTATTGCATTTAATCTGTGTTACTGACAGAAAAACTAAGAGCCCGCAGCTATGCTAGCAGCTGCGGGGGGGTAATTAAGGACAGTTTTGCTTTGAGTTAAATGCTAACATCCCCTTGCAAACATGCTGAGAATGACAATAACAATCATCCCAGGTACAGGATATCTGTCTATTGCTTTCCTGTTGCCATAGCAATGCATTGTCACAGCCTGGCCACCTTTTGCAGCCAGCACATGTATGCATGCATGAACATCAATGAGACTGCGTGCTTAAATAGTGAAATAGTGCTGTAGGAACAGATGTTTGTCTTCTACCGACACATGTATATTGTCTGTATCCCTGCATCTCAGCTGACCTCTCAACTTGGAGACCAACCATCGCACTTGGACGACCGATATCTGTGCTAAAAGCTGCTCGGAGCAAACTAGCCATAACAAAGTTCTCTGCACCTTGTTGAGATTATTTGCAGCCAGCACTCAACACACAGCCAGAGCAGTTGTTTACAAGGCATACATCCATGATGGGCTAATGGAGCATGCAACACAATAAGTGCACTTCCATACACGCTGCTGAAAAACCCATTTCCAATGACAGGCCAATTAAAGAGCTGATTCCAGAGTCCCTCTAACCTAAGTAGCTAACTGCAGTTCTTCACCTGTTCATGTTCACATATAAAAAAGCCTATGATGTATCATAATCAAGCAGAGAAGCATTGTGAGGAACATACAAGACTTAGGGGGGCAGGGAGGACTGCGTGGGAGCAACTAGTTGCTAGAAAAATGCAGTGACCTTTAGGATTGCAGCAAACCATGTAGCAAAAGTACAAGGAAGTGCCAAAGTAAATCAATTACCACCACAGCTTGTGCTAGACTCCACACCCCTCCTGTGTCGCAGTTACACACAGCAGAGGAGCCAGTGGAGGAGAGTAAAGCTACATGTTGCCCTACACCGCTACTGTTGGCAATGTGGCAACCTTTTGGATTGCATGGAAAAGCAACGCTGCTGGCAAATTTAGCGCTGAACATTAAAATCGTGACATAGAATTAGACACCGTGAATGAATATTTCAGTCATAACACCAAGGCTGCATTTGTCCAATAGATCGATGCGCCGCTTCAGCGCAGACAGAGATATGTCAACAACTTTTAGGTGGAATGCTATTAAATTTGTAGTAAATGTAAAGATTTTAATGATGCCCTGATTTCTCCTCTAGCGTTACCATCAGACTTTTTAAAATATTGATATGTCATATACATATAATATACATATATTGGCATCATAATACTCTCTATATTACTTAGTGATTACACCAATATTTCACCGCATGTATCATACATGTGCACATGGTGCCTATATTGGTAACATATACGCTAATAGTGAGTTAATGCCAAAAGGACCACTGTTGGTTTGGGGATCTACACGTGTGGTTTGAGAAGTTACAAGAAACTGCCTCCATCACAGAGTTTGTGTAGCAGAGACAACTGTTCAGTGTCCTCCTTACCTCCTTCTCTTGTCTTCATAAATAACAAAAAAGCCCTGTACATATCTTTTGCTCACTAAAATCTTTCGCTTCTCCGCTGACTATCCCTGACAGACAGGTTAGATCGATCACACAAGGGGAAACCCGTCCGTATCATTTGTGGGCAAACAAGTCCAACAAACATCAGGGAGCGGCGGTCCATAGCTGTCCATCACTCACCCTCCACCAGAAGACTTCTGGTCTCCTCCAATCAACTTGTACACACAGCATTAATATTTAGGATTGAAGCTGCACAGAGCTGCTTTGTGCTGTGCTGGCACCAAGAACAGACTCCACATAATGGACATAATTGATCATTTTTTTAATTAATTCATTAATTATACATTAGGGCCAGAAGTTGAGCAGATAGAGAGTGAAACCATAAGACCATCATCTCTCTTTGTGATAAAGGTGAGTGATTCTTTAGTTCTGTGCGCTCCTACGCCCCCATCCTCTAAGGATGAAAAGACTTCTCTGTAATCAAGCGACTCAAAAGTCTATGCAGCACCCTCTCCACAGGGATTGGATCAGCACGCACAGAGAGACAGTAACAAATCAAAGGCCCTGTTTGTGAATGTGGAGCAGAGGTTAGTAAAGGTAAGGCAGGAAAGAAGACTTCTCTGCTCCGTTTTGTATGGTGTTTCCTCCCGGTTTCATCATCCCATCTTCTATCCAACTGTGAGCTGTGCCCCATTGCCTGCTTTTCCCGTTTACTCGCCAATCAGTAAAATATGATGTGCACGCATGGATCGCACTCTGATAAGACATCTCAAACACTCCCAGGCCAAACTCGGTGACCTCTTCACCCCGAAAGCTCATTCAGAGAGATCTTTGTTCCTCGCCCCGCTCTGCTCGACGTTCATCAAAAGCCCAAAACAAAGCTGTGGCATCGTTTCCCCATAGGCAGAGAGCTTTGCTGTAAACACGCATCAGACCTCGGCTTTCGCAAATAATATGACATCACTGGTTAGATAGACAATCAGCGCTGACACCATCTCAGCAGCCTCTCCTGCCACTCAGATGATCAGCATTGTGCTTGAGTGTGTGCCTGTGCACGTGTGGGTGCATGTGACTGTCGGGGAAGGCGATGCAGCTTCAGACTCAATTTGTTTCTTTGCCTCTCTGAGTAAAAAGCTCAAATGGGCTGTGAGATGTCTGTGCGTTTGGTTGTGCGCACGCGTGTGTGTTGCTCAGTGTTTAATCGCGTGTGTGATCATGCACCCCAAGGCAGCGTTTACAACAGAGGGGGGCCCCCGCAGGAACAGACTTTGTTTGAAGTCCCTAAAGACAAGCAGGCTGGTAATCCTCACATTCTGTCACCTGGCTTAGTGTACAGGCACCTGGAAAAACATGGTAAAAGAAAGTCCACAGACTGCTGCAGACTGCAGAGCGAACACCGGGCTGCAGTTCAAACACCCTGCACACTAAACTACAAGCCCAATGCAGGGCAGACTTTACTTTTTATTCTGAGATAAAAGGTAATGTGTGGAATTAGTCTATGTTTTGGATCTTGTATTCCATGAAACATGAGAAACATGATTATGTGGCAGGAACAAGGCAGCAAACATGACAACAGCTAGCTGGCAAACATCAAGGTGAGCAGAGCAGGTTTAATAACATCTATACTGCAAAATGTTTTATGAATAAGGACATTTGTTAGGCTTCAAAGACATATTCAATACGCCTAGGTGAGAAACACTGAATGCTTCTAACAGCTATAGCAACGTTAGCCTATAAAGTTGCACCCAGCAGCACGTTTGTCATTTAATATGAAGACTATTCAATGTACAGTGGCAGAAAACAAAACAATGAGTATACTCACATTGTGGTTTGCAACCAATTATCCATTTTGCATTTGGTTCATAAGCTTTGTCAGAGGAACATCCATAATTCTTTGGAGCGGTCCCGTGAACTCTGAAATTATTTACACGCAACACTTTTCATGTGCTGCTGCTTTGGAAGCAATAATTCACAGCCATATTGCGTGCCCAAGTGACATGACTGCTAAACTAGCACGGCGTAACGCATCAAAGGTCTGCCGTGCTGCGCTTGCAAAGACGCGTTATCTGATGCAGGTCTAGTGGTCTTTTGGAACTCGCTGAAAAAGCGTTTGTTGACCGTTAAATTCATTAAGCTGTACCATCTGCCAACAAATACTGGAGAACCTACCATTGCCTCAGAAATGTCGATGTTAACTATGATTCACCTGCACACTATGGTTATTCAACCTCCACTCAGGATTTCGTGAGTGAGTGGTGGAATCACTGGAATCACTGTGATATCACTGATTTCCATACACCAGGGTGCAAAACCCGCATGTGTAGAAGCACCAGTCAAATCTGATTAGTTAACGTTAAAAACCATTTTAAGTGACTTTGTCCTAAAATAAGCTTTAAAAGGCTTTTTCACCCCTAAGGCTCTATTTCTACTACACATGCAAGCTTGAAGGACTCCAGCTTCTTTTAAGGCACCATCCGGAGTATCGGGATGTGACGCCGTCCGTTCATCCCACCAGAGCACTTGGCTGACATCAGGCTGAGCTGTTGACTCACTCTGCACTCTGTTTCAGTCAGCTAAACTCACTGGAGTGGGTCCATTATTACTTGACAAAGTGCGTCTGCACCTGCTCCATCCTGCCTCCGTATTGTCAACTGTTCTCTTGCAGCGATGCAACAACACAGCTACATATGTGGCTTCATGCGGGTGCTCGCTCGCCGCCACTGCAGAAATGTGAATGAGGAGTTAATGTTGCTTCTTTCTGAAGAAATAAAAAAGTCTCAGTCAGATTTCTCCAACCTTTTATGGCAAATGCCTTTTTATCACATAATTATGCTTCGTACGTGTCTTTTTATTGTGGCATAAGTAAAAAAAATAACGGAAGTGACAGATTGGTCAGTAACTAGAGCCCTGAGAGCTACAATACAGCCAACCAACCTTTGTCAAGTCATCAGGTTCAAGAATATGCCATTAGGAACTGCACTTTAGACATCAAAATGTTATGGTTATGACTTTAAGTATATACCTGAGGTTCACTTACAGCCTCAGGAACTGAAAAATGAGCTTTTCATACTGAACTCACTGAGCAGCCATGTTTCCAAGAGGGTTTATGTCACAGTTTGGCCGGTTTGAGTTGCAGAATCACAGTTTCTCTGGCGTGATCAACCAAACAAGTCAAGTAACAAGACCACAATCATCACATCCATTTATCTGTATCTACTTTACTTTCTTATCTCATACAACATTGCAGCTATAGTCTCCAAACATCTGCTGAATTTGCATAATGTCCTTCCACCGTGTATCATATAATTACTCATTCATAACTGGGTGTGTGTTGTGAGAAAATGTCGGCGTCCTCGTGTGAGTGCGCGTCTCGCCCAGCAGGCCTCTTCAGCATATGCTGGACAGTCAGCGTGCGCAGCCTCTCCAGTGTGAATCCCAACACTCCCCTGCATTCAGCAGCTCTCCGAGCGCTTCTTGCCAAGATGCTCAGTAGGTTGGAGTGGGGGGTTTCTGTCTGATGACACTCGCGCTGATCTGGTATCTGTTCTATCACCGGGAGGTCCCTCTACAGTGCTACACCAGACAAAACCCTCCTACGTGAATTCACCTCACTTTCTGTCTGTCTCCGTCTCATTTCTGTTTCTCTTGCCATCACTGTCACTCTGTCACTGTCTCCCTTCCTCCCTCTCTTACTCTCTCTCCCTCCCTCTCCCCCGTCCTTCCCTCCCTCGCTCTCTCCTCACAAGATGCGTCACGGTGTTTAGACTAATTGACAGCACCTCTTGGGCATGACACAAATAGAGCCTCAATTTACAAGTCAAATATGTATAAGGAGCCGTGCGTAAATGGAAGGAAGCCAGGCAGAGCGGTGCAGCAGCGGAAAGGGGTTGAAGAGGGTGAAAGGGGAGGGGGGATAAAATAACTGTATACAAGATGGTGAGCAGGGGCTAAAAATGGGGCAGAGAGAGAACTCTAGAAAAGTAAGGGAAGCCTCATACAGTGAGGACAAGTCTGCCTGTGTGTGTGTGTGTGTGTGTGTGTGTGTGTGTGTGTGTGTGTGTTCATGCCTGTGTGGCTGCTCACTGAAGTGTTGCCTTGTGAAGTGTGTTTTTTTTGTCTGCATGTATGAATGCGAGCGTGCTTGTGTCAGCGTGAACACGTGGGCGGCGACGCATGCATGTGTAAGTAAGTACGCGCAAGCACAAAAGTGGGTTTTGATACAGTAGGCAGTATGGGTGTGCCCGAGCATGTGTGTATAATATGAAGTAGTAGTGTGTGTGTGTGTGTGTGTGTGTGTGCGAGGCAGTGTGAGAGTGGCTGTCACTGCAGAGAAAAATCCAGACTGCGGGGCAGAGAGGAGGATGATGGATGAACAGGTAGCTGCCTCCAAACCTCCACTGCTGGAATGAAGCCATACAAACGCACCGCACTTACCTATCAATCTGGCTGTCAGCAGATTACACTGTCTGACACACATACAGTGCACACTCCCGAAAAAAGTGTGCGAGAGAGACGGAGAGGAGCTGGGGAGAGAGAGCGAGGGGTTGAAGAACAAAAGATGGAGAGATGTCGGGGAGGGAGGAGACAAACGTGTCGCGGGATTGCGAAATCACTCAGCTTCTGAGAGGGCTCGCGTGTTGATGAGTGTGTCTATGCGTGTACTCTCCAGCATCCCTCCCTGACTATTTTTGCCCAGTTGCCATGGCAACCACCATCCTTATGCCTGTGCGCCTGTGTTTGGGGAATGTAAAGTCAACGTCAAGGCTTGCAGAAACTGCATTGTCCACACCTCAAAGCTGCGCTCGGATGCCTCGGCTCTGAGCTCCACGGTCAAAGCTAAAATTAATACACTTCACCCATAATCCCCTCCTCACCTCCACGCCTGACCCGACCCCCAGCGGCCTTAGATAATCATTCACAGTTTGAGATTATTCATGGCCTCAGTTATGTGGAACAAATTAAGGACACATAGAATGACTAGGTGCTCATTAAGGGCTATTCCAGATTGGGCTCCATTATAGAACGCTCTAATTAAACTGCTGTGGCATTGAAGCAGCATCCGACTGACCTCGCCGCCTCCGAAGACACTTCAGCTCTATCACGCAAGCAGGATCCACTCATTACCACCCTGCGCTCCCTCTGGACTAATGAGCGAGTGCGTGAGTGTGTGCGTGCGCGCGCGCGTGTGTGTGTGCGTGTAACGAGTGATGAGCTTTTTGGGGAGTGATTCGCGCTGGATATCTGCCCTGGCTGAGAAAGAAGATGTTAATGCCGTCACGCTGTGCCACCAGCGTTACATCTAAAAACACATAAACAGCTGCACGCGCACAAATACTAAAACTTGAGCTTAGTGTTATGGAATGGAGTGAATTTGATGTTAGGGTGCTGGGGAACAGCGAGCAGTGGGGCTGAGGCTGTGTGTGTGTGTGTGTGTGTGCGTGTGTGCGTGTGTGGGTGCACACAGATGAGTGTGTGTGTGCATGCTTTTAAAGATTCACTAATCAGTATTTTTGGCATCAACAATCAATCATAAGACTAGAACTCACAGATAATTATCCCCAACTACGCAGCTCCACAGAAGCCAAAATTACTTTTTTGTGGCCATAAACCAAGGACAGGTGCCATAATGCAATGTGATTGGTTGTGAGTACTTAGTCAGGCAATGTTAATTAGTAATATAATTTTAAGGTTTCTAGTTTTCTTGATCAGTATTTGTATGATTAATATGTCCCTGACCAACACAAGCTACATTATGTGTGCGTCTTCATTTCAGCATGTGCAAGGGCACGTGCGTGTGCACTCATGTAGTATGAGTGAATACCTGCAGGTGTGTGATTGTCAATGTCAGCATGCTGCATTTATGTGCATGAGAACAATCTGTGCTCATATATCATTCTGTGTGTGTGTTTACGGAGCACATCTTTGGGGGTTAGTAAGGCCGTGGTGCGTCCTTGCGCCTGTCACCGTGGATGTATTCGAGAGGGTGCGCACGGGTGCGAGAGCGCGGCTGTATTCGTGTTTGCATTAGCACATGTGCGCCCGCGACACGCACGCTACTGCAGCCCGAGGAATGTAATGGCTCCAGCGAACATTTCTGTATTTTTCAAGATGGTCTCAGTAAAAGGATGTGATTGAATCAAATGAAAATGCATCAGTTACATGAGCAGGAGGGAACGAGGGGAAATAAAAGGCTGAATGGGGCTGGATAGCGATACATTCTGGACTGCCATATTGAATTACACCTTAAAAATGAGAAGTATCACTGCGGCTCTGCTTTCTCAGTGTGGGACTGTTTATCACAGCGTTTCACGCGGCTCACATGTCAGAGTAAGAGCTTTGTTTGCAGCCAGCGAGGCTTCCTGTCTCACCTCATCCATCTCAGCAGAAGGTGTTTCTTTTACAATTTAGTGGCCCAAAGTGTCTCATCATCAGATGGCACTGTCTGATTACCATTTACCAATTAAGGACAAACGTGGATACAGAGGTTCTCCATAAAACACAATTTTAAGTCCAGTCAGTCAAAGTCTAGTTTTAGAGTACTGTTGCAGAGATCAAGACATTTAACCTGCATTTGATTTATTTAGCCCAAATAAAACTGGAGGAATTTGAGTTACAGACTGAGGTTATGAAGCCAAACATGGAGAATTACAGTGATTCACATTTGGCTGATATCTGCAGGTCAGTCATAAACTGAATGATGGGTGGATGGATTTCATAATAAGCTTTCTAACTGAGGAGAAAAACCACTTAGAGCATTTTGAAGAGAGAAGTCCTGCCACTCCCCCCCACCCCAAAGCCTATCATCTGTTTTATAACAGCCAAACAGGAAACACGGCGAGTCAATAGTGCTCTGACAAGAGTAAAACAATATACATGCAGACAAAAAGTTTTAAACCTTCTTTTGCTGCAAATACTAAACTTTTTAAGCTGCGTTCATCTGATTTGACCGGTGATTCTATACATGCAGAGGTCATGTGATCTAAAAGGGTGCATTTGTCATTTGATCTCTGCTTTAATTTTGCTGGGGCTTTTGAATATTTGAACGCATATATGAAAAACGACTTTGCCCACAGCCAAACAGTGGGTGAAGGGCGACATAAAGTTGCCTCTTTTGCCGATTTAGGTTGCCCATACGCTGTCAGAGGAGAAGATTAAACCATCAGTTATAGACAATGATCAAAATGTAGCAGCACCATACTGATTTATGCCACAGTGTTGATTATGCATGACACGAATTACCATATCTGATTTTTCCCATAAACCCGTGCTGCAGTGCTTTGTTGATTACACTGTGTGTCAATGACAAGGTCATTATAAACCATTATCTGATAACTTAGAGTCATGCAGCATTTAAAAGCATGCAGTTATAATATCAAATACCCTTAATAGTAAAAAGAGCTAAATGGAATTTCAAATAAAAATCTATTGGAGCTGGGGTTTTTTTAATGTAACCTTGATTAAAACCACACACTGGAGGATTCAGAGCATGTCTTTGATCTGCATGTGGGAGTTGGTTGCTGCAATGAAAGGGGCTTTCTCTTTGACTCCGTTTCTACAATTGGACCTGATGATACTTTAAAATTGTTTATAGGTCCAGCTCTAATAATTATTGTTAGTAGTAAACCTTTTTTCATTATATTAGCTCTGTTATTCTAAAAAAAGCTTGAGCCAGCACATCTGCATTCTGATACTGCTACAATAATAGTTTTTTCGATACCTTAGTTTGAGAATTTTAAACATGGTTACATCCTTTAACAAGCAATTCATTACTATAAAACAGCCTAAAGTTAGAAGATTGTTGGAACTGTCTGATTAAAGATAAACAAAATAACTTTTTGGCTTATTGAATTCTCAAACTGACACTTAAGACTGGGAAAAAGCTTAATAATGTAATATCTTATTGCTATGAGAGTTTTATACGCTATCTTATAAGTTAAATTGTTTGTGCCACTTATTCCATTCCATTTCAGCTGTTTGCTCATTGTTTTTAAATGACATTAACATTAAATGAGTTCTTTAAAGATCATACAGTTCATACAGTTGTAGTTCAGCTTCCTCACTGCCAGTTTTGTCAACTCGTCCAACACGAGTCACAAAATGCCTCAAACCATCACACAACTGTCATCATCATCTCCCTCTTCTCTGAGAAACATCTCACCGCTGACTCCAACACGTCTTTGCAGCAGCGTTAACAAATACATCGGAGTCTCACCGGATATGCAAATCGGAGCAACTCATTAAACGTTCTCAGGCCTGAAAGCTCTCATGAAGCCAGCTAACATTTCGTCGAACTTCATTGTTCAACTTCCCTAATAATGCTTCAATCCAGCCTGAGTAGCATGATTCAGCTCTGTGTGGACACGTGTCCGTTAACACTCATAACAGGTAAAAGTCCTGACTGGTGAAACTGTGCCGTTCATATTCTACCTGTCTGTCATGCGTGGAAATCAGCATAATCATAACACCACGGAGGATCTCACACTGGGTCTCATGGGATCTCATTTACTCAAACATTTGATTATCACCTCCAGATGTAAACACCCCAGATACACATGCTACAAATATGAAGAAAGTGAAAGCGGCTTCATTAAGATCTGCCCGGATTTCATCATCAGCACCTACCAAACTGGGACTTCGTGCGGAATGGATAATTGTCAGTCTCCTCCACCTACTGCAAAGTGATCGCCAACATGCCGGAATACACGTATTAGAGCTGTTAACTGCTCAAGCATCATTAAACTCACTGGAACCCAAAACACCTCTGCTTTTTAATCACTGTTTCACTGGATGCTAATAATGTCTCTCACATAGTGACAGATCTGAGCTTTACTACTGATTAATTGTCAAACAAGAGCAATATCACCGGCCTGCTGTCACGTTAAAATTATTAGTTACAGTTACAAAGAGCTACTAGATGAAACTGGAAGGAAAATGGTAAAACACTAATGGCACGTACATCCTCAGTAAGACGCTAAAGAAAGGGAAACCTTGGGAGTGACGGCTCAGAGCGGGAAGAGCAGGCTGTAATTAATGCAAAGCTTTGGCAATCAAATAAGAAATGCTGATTAAGACTCTTTACATGTTTTATGCATACAAACTATAAAGTGACAAGGATTATCTGCATTACAGATCCACCTGAGTTTTTACTTATTCAGTTCATGTTTTTTTCCATCAAATGTACCTATACATATATTGTAGTATACATATATTGTATGTCTTTTTTTTCCAACCAACAGTCGACAAATCAATATCATTAAAAGCTAAAACCAACAGTGAGTCCACACTGTCGATCATCGAGCCGATTAACTGGGTTGTCATTTAAACTGTAATGTACAATGAGCAGGGTGCATACGTCTGTGCATCCGGATCACCAACATCTCCCCCTTCTGGCAGCGAGTGATTGCATGCACTGTTGACACGCTTTCACCGGACGCCTCCTCCATGCTCCTGGTGGCTGGAGCTGTCTGCTGCTGGAACTGAGAAAGGTGGTGCGCAGCTTGCTGCTTGGCAAAGATTAGTTAGTTAATTATATTTCATGCAAGTTTCATAACAGACGCAGATAATTCAATAGCATTATGTGTTCTGACAAAGCTTAACTAACAACACGAGCACTATCATCTCTACTGCTCTAAAGCTCTGCCCAAGCATTAAGAGACTGATTAATGGGGTGGGAACTGTTTGTAAATGTTATACTACATTTGGGCTGTGCAGCATTGACGTGTGGAGTTATGTTTTGGGATTTTTGTGTTGACCATCATGAGATTTTAACTAAACCACTGATACCAAGGTAGCTTCTCTTAAAACATCTCTGTGTTTGCACATTTATGGTAGCGTTGCGCATCAGTAAGCACCTTTCAAACAGAGAGATGCAGAAAATGAGCACCCAACACTCAAAAATCAAGTTTTTGGAGTATCCCTGTAAAACAAGTTAGCTACTCTGCAGTACAGAGGCGTAAAGTACAACTACTTGGCCTGTGTGGAGTTATACTTAATTCCTGCCACCAGTGACTTGTAAATTGTGACTTTGTGCCTTGGCTGATATTTGTTTTTAAGCCACTGTATTTCTAAACAGTAATGCTGGCCCTGGTGCAGCTTTTAAAGCACTACAAGTGCTTCCACTGATACTAGTGGGCTTGCCAAATGCAAGCTGGGATAGAATCCAGCTCCCTGAAACAGTGTGCAGGGTAAGCAGGTGTAGAAAAGAGATGAATGATACTAATGGAAGTAGTAGAGCCAATGCGTCTGTAATCATTAATTAAAGAAAAAGTCATATGAGTGAGATAGAACAGTCTTGGCTGTGGATTATTTATTTTATTTGTATGCATTGTGTGCATTCAGTTATACAGATGAAGAACCGCCTGAGCTACTCTACTGTGAACTATTTGGGAGTGCTAGAGTACTTCTGAAAAAGGTGAGCATAAAGAGGGAGGGCAACAGAAAGAGGCGGTACTGTGGAGGAAGCAGTTAAAGGACACAGCACACAGTAAGCACAGAGGTGGGTCAACTCATGAGGTCTATATACAGCCGGCAACTCAACCAATTTATTATCTACTAAGCGGGATGAATGGACTTCCCGGATTTCATTTGGATAAGAAATGAGGCACAGCAAAGAAAACCGATCCGTCATCATTTCCCCGTGCTCGGGACAGGCTATGAATGGCTCTTAAGAACACCATTTATTAAGGCTTACGCTGTACTGTATACCCCTGGTTCCTCTTAAAATGTTCAATTGTACCACTGCTGGTCATGAATCATGACATGGACACTGAGATCCCCAGGGACAGAGTCTCGGGGAGAAAAATGAACAGCACCAGCGGCCCTCTGCAGCAGTGCAGCCTAGTGGCGGCGCTGGTCCTCGTGTTTACACTCTGTTACACTCTGAGTTATTCTATTTTCTTCACTGTCTGTCCATTCTGCTCTTTAATTTCACAACGGATCAATATTTTCATTAAACTCACCCTGCTTTTCAACGCTAACGCCTAATATTTGTTCCAAATTAAAGCCCAGCCGATAAATTAGCACGGGTCGATTTTAGCTTATTGCAGCAGTGAAATGCCACAGATGTGTTCGAGCTGAAGGGTGTAAGATCACTCCAGAGCTCGGCTGATGTAACAGCCCCACTCCATTTAGCCATTTAGAGGCTGTCCTGGAGCTGTTCGGTCTGATCACATGACCTTAGAAACATTCTTCTCAACCGTAATATTAGATGATTCATCTATTTGCCATTGTCCTGCTTTTCAGGTTCAAAATGTGAGTATTTAGAACGTGATAATCAGCAATGAAAATAATATTCAGATGCAATTATCACTACCTTGTTAGTTTATTTTTCAGGCAAAATAGCAACTACAGTTTCCTGGCCAAACATAAACATCCAATTATCTGCTTTTCTTTGTCATTTGTTTGTAGGTATGTTCACTGTTTTCTGATATTTTATAGCCTGAATGAACAAATCAGGCACAAAAATGACTTTTTTTCTTCTATTAAAATGAAAACTAAATATTGATACGTCATTGCCAGATTCGGCTTCATTGGCCTCCAAAGAATCAGTCATGTCGTGCGTGGAGATGGGCTAATAGCTGACCCACCTGATTAAATACATACATTGTGTTTTCGCTCAGTGCATCAGACATCTGATCTGGACTCAGATCTTAATCGGGGAACTTCTGTTTGTGTAGCTGACTGTCATGAAAACAATTAGTGTGAGCGGGCTCGTGTCTTAGAAGACAAAAAGTCGGTGAAGACACAGCGACAGTATGAATTATAGGCAGTCTCAGGGCTTCATCAATAACAGCAGAGATAACTTATGAGCTGTTAAGACACCTTGTCTTGGTAATTGCTGCTGCATTGGCTGAAGACAATGCTGTGTAGAGAAATGCATTCGAACACTCATCCATTAGTACATTAAACTAGAGATCTGAGCAACCACAGCGGATACACTACATCATAAGCGCAAGCGTAGTTTCCTGTGGTTAAGCCATTTTTATCACAGTGGAGCTACTAGTGCGTTTCACACCCAGCAGCCTGCAGGAGAGGGGAGCTGCTGACACGCGGTATCCAATGAGATTTCTCCCCCCACTGTCGGGGACTTCTCAAGCTAAATTAGCAGCAAATAGCTGCTGCCTCGGCCCGTTTTTGTCACAACAATGAAGCATGTAATTGTTCTGTACACATGCGCGAAGGCCAACCGCAATATTTACCCTGCAAACACTTCTCCCTCTCAAGTCTTTCATGCATGCAGGCACATTTATTCAGGACTCTCTTATCGGGTGCCACAAAACACGCAGGTTTTGTGGCGGCGTTGTGCTGTGTAATTGTTTGTGCACTGCTGGCGCGCACCTCACAGTGCTATCTCGGACATGCTCCTGTTGAAGCGGGTTAGTTGTGAAATCAGGTGCGAGGACAGATGTCTTGTTTTTTTTTTTTTTTAATGTAACCATATAGGCCTGTCAGAGGCAAGAACAGCGGCCAATTTGGCACGGGGACAGGTGAGGCATGTTGAGACGAATTGCGAAATGAATCTATGATCAGTCCGAGGCCACTGCAGCAAATATCAGCACCTCAGAATGTCTGTAGTAAGCCTTTCTAATAAGTGTGTGTGTTTTTGCTAAGCCTGTAACAATAGTGGGAATTACTGGGACTCAGAACGACATTTTCATGCTTCCTTTCTTCTCGCCCTGATACTCACTCTGTTATGATAAGGAGTGAAGACTGAAGACTGTGTAATATTTTAATTCTGCATACATTTCCATAAAGACCTTTTGTCTGTAATTTCCATGATCTCAATCTGTCAATCAGCCCTCCTCGGTTACGTGTGCGGCTCTCTGCGGTGGGAGGACCCACTCTCCCTAAAAACATCATTAGTCAGCCCCGCCGTGCAAAGCTATTTCTGACAGCGGCTCATCAAAGGGGCTGCAGACGAGCGAGGAAAAGGAAACACATGCTCAACCTCTGACCCGACGCACTGTTGATAAACAATTCCCGGTGTGCGTGAGATGGGAAACAGTGGCGAGGTGGCAGGCGGCAGGGATAATTAATAGAATAGATTAGTGCACAAAGTCTGAGGCGATTATGTGCTGCAGCAGCTGTCCCCAGGAGGTGGCTGTGCACTTACACATTGCCCTCTGGTGGTTAGATCAGCACAAACACACCTGACTGCATACCCTCATCAGCCTGAGAGATGCACGGAGAGAGATTTATCTCTTTAGAATCAGGGCATTAGCAGTCAAATGCACAGAGATTCATACATTATAACAGAGAGCAAACACACGCAGCTATTGGCTAAGTTTTAGTACAGTGTTACTGGAAAAGGTCTGTGTTATCCTTGGCCTGCGATGTCTTGGTTCTCCATTATTTCAGCACTGGGGACATCTTTGTTCCTGTGTCAATTTGCTGTAAGCCAGTCTTATCAGACGACTGGCTTTTTTCCTGCTCTGGCTCATTCGTTACCCCCCTCAAAAGGACTTTGTGTAATTTGGCTGTGTGAGCACATATCACACATCAGATTGGCACATAACAGATTAAAGCCTGAGGTTCTGACATTTTCTGATAGAGGGGCAGGAAATAGCGGGAATGTTATAGATAAAGTTCATACAGAAATTGCGTAGTTCTTGCGCGCATTGCTGCTGCTTTTTTCAAATGTAGTATCAGACACATGCTCGGAAATGTCTGACTTCAAATGTCAGTTTGCAGTGAGACTGACTACAGCGCATTTGGTTCAGTACATTTCTGAAAAACAGATTTTTTTTGGGCATATTTCAGATGAAGGTTAGATAGGTCTAAAGGTCCACTATTATATTGTAATAATGATTTATGTAGCATAATATACCGTAATAGTGTCATTCTAAAAAATCTAATTCAAATATGGACACTTAAGCTTTAGCGATCTTGCACACACTGCTTTGAATGCGTTTCTGAAATGGCACATTTGACTCCCTGGAGAGTGATTTTCATATCAGTTCACTTAACGGAAGAAAAGTCCTCGGTTGGACCAAAAATAATGACGCAAATGTTAATTTTGTGATTTTCAGTGCAGACGGGCGGCCTTTGAGAAACTATTTCCCAGGCTAATTAGAACATTTTCATTTGGGTTTATATTTAACATGAGCTCGCTGACTTGATTAACACCACCTACATTTGTGAGAACGCGTCTGTGACCACGGGAGAATTACCTGCATTCCTGCGGAAGATGTTCTTCTGAAGACAGCCTTGGGTTGAAAAACGAGTGAATTTTTAGATGTAGGCACAAGGACAAAAACACTGTTTCACTTCGTCCACAGTGTGACAGTTTAGGGATGTCTCACATTAAAGGCTCATTTGAGGTTATGTCACAGCACAGGAGATATGGAGTGGCTATTAGCAGAAGCTAGATAGGTTGATACAGATATAGCATGTGAGAAAGACACACTCACACATACGTGCATCAGTGAATTCATAATAGCTTGTACTTCAGCAAGATTACACTCAAGGCCTGAGTAATAACTGATGTGTAATGCAAACAAATGTCTTTTTTTAGTGTCAGTGCTGCTCGAGTGCCAGTAATTCAAACGTTGCATGAGGAATCAGGATGACTTGACCACACTCACCATTAAACTCGCATTAAAATAATAAACTACAAGTGTGCAGCCAGTACAGTGCCGATCTCTGCCGAGCTCACAGTCGAGATGGCAGTGAAAAGAACAAACCGTGGATTTATTTAGGACGTGTGATGCGCCTGACTTTAGTGGATCATAGCACACTGGGTTTGGAAGCAATCTGCAGACGCTCCGGTTCAAGATGAGACAATGGATTATTCTACGGGTCATTATCTGAGCCACAGCAAAGGCCTAAACGCGGCCTGCGACAGAAGTCTAGCTGATTGGCTAAAGAGGAGTGGAAGCTGTCGATGGCGGTATGAAACAGAGGAAATTGTAAACTGTGAATCAGTGCAACCACGGGAGCACAAAGCCAAAATATTAGGATGATAGTTCCAGTGCAGTGAAAGATTAGTTACAGGTAGACACGCTGACAACTTTCAGACTTCTGCACGCCCACTGCAAACAGTCAACAGTGGATTTAATGATGATTCAGGAGCTGAAAGAACTAAATGAAACAAATGCTAAACATTCACCAGCTTTTTCATAAACAGAACATCTTTGGGCGTGTGCTGGTAGCTGAATAAAACGAGACATTTTCAGTTGCTAGCTTGAGCTCTGGGAAGTTGCAGTGGCTCCTTTTTACAAGTTTTGACATGATTCATTGAAAAATCATTCTTAGACTCATCAATAAAGGGTATTGTTGTTAGATGTCCAATATTCACACTGTTAAATCTCTTGTTTTTGGTCTCTACCAACTCCTGAAGTGACAACCAGCATGTCCCAAGCTGTGTCTGTTTGGTGCCGGGCAGTGAGAGTGAACATCACAGCTAAACAATGAACACAAACTCACTTTAAAACTGAGCATACGTCCCTTAAATATCTTAGATTTGCCTTTAAACATTGAGAGCTCGGCCCCAGTGTGGGAGAAACTTGATCGCCAGCATTTGATAATTGCCAAATTGTTAAATGGTTCGCGAAAAGCTTTGTGGATGGTGCTAAATGATACATGAAGAGTTTAAAAATGCGTTGACACGCAAAATTAGTGTGATGCTACGCCATCCAATGAGATCGGGTCGGCATGAGCTACAAGGTAAGAACAAGAACATACACTTTCACGGCATTCTTCTCCTTTTTGCTCTTGCTATTTACAAAATTAATGCTTACAAGAGACAGTGCTTACTGAAATTGAATGCTTATTGCAGAAGCTTTGATCATTAGCTTTTATCAACATAAAAAGAGAAAATAACTTTATCTTCCTGTTCTTGTGGTGCAAACGTACATTTATAAATGCACTGAATGCATCTAGGATCCAGAGAGGATCAGAAAGGCGGCGCACATCCTGTACCCGGTTAGCCATTTTTAACAATTTCTCACATTTTAGAGACAAGCAAGTGATCAATTATTAACCTGCGATGCAAACAGTTAGTTGCAGCTATTAACACGCTTATACTTCACTTAAGTAAAGCAGTTAAAGGAAAGATCAGAGGAGAAGTGCACACCATCGAATTGCTGGAAGGGCTCTTCTCTACTCAGTCTGCACAAAGGTGGTCACAAGGTGAACCGATGGGTAAATAGTAAATGGACTGTAGTTATATAGTGCCTTCCTACTCTTCCCACCACTCTGAGAGCTTTACACTACATGTCAGCGTTCACTCATTCAGACACTGATGGCAGCTGCACGTCAGAGGAGAAGCTGAGGAGCACATTCATACACATTCACACACCAATGAGGCAGCCATCAGGAGCAATTTGAGGTTCAGTATCCTCCTAGAGGACACTCTGACATGCAGCCCGGAGGAGCCGAGGATCAAACGTCCAATCTTCTAATTAGTGGTCGACCCACTCTACCCCTGAGCCACGGCGGATTGGCAGTTTGGTTCGATCACTGCCGCAGCTGAAGACAGGCAGTTGTGTGAGAAAACAACCATTTTCGTGAGGCCATCATGACATCAATGAAACCGTCCGAGCACTTTAAAAAAAAAAACCTACTTGGCAGGTGATTGGATAAACCGTATGTCAATCACTGTCTATCACAGGCTAACTTCAATCAATTGGACTGTCACTGGTCAAAGCTAGAGAAAAGCATCGTTTCACTGAAGGTAAGACATAGTCAATACTAAGCAGTGCAGACATGACTAATGCTACAGCAGCATCTATGCTCACATCTTCAGAAGCTGTGACTGCCACTGTCCAATGAACACTGGCTTCCTGCCGTTGTCAAACCTAAAGCCCGTCTGTAGCTGCCATAGCTCCTCATAGGACTGACAGCTGATTTGTCCGAACCACTCTGGTCTAACCGCAAGTGCACGTCTTGAGCCTGGCAAGACGGATCCTTGGCTGATTTCATCTCATGTGATCTCATGATCTTGCCCATCCATCTGCTTGCAAGGTTAACTGTTCTGTGCGTATGCGGAGTAGAAATGCTCCCTCACACTGTTTTTCCTCTCGTAGATGCTATTCTGTGTACTCGCTGCGCCTCGTTTTTATGCCCGTGGGATTTTATTCTAATTTATCACCGTACGGCTCCAAACAAAAACAACCTTTTCAGCAGAATTCATCAGCCCGCTACTCCACCAAACCTGAATTGTAAGTCCTCATGTTCTAGTACCACTGTGAAATTCTTAACTGACTGCCTGGCATTGACCACTTACCAAAACACTGATCACGGACCCCAATAACCTTTTGCACTGTTCATCAAAACAGCACTCTGCTTTCACAGAGGAAGCTGTCTTACCTTACATTATGTTTCTTCTCCAGCTCCATCTGTACGGCTCCTTCTAGCAAGACAGTGAATTCCAGGACAAATGAGCATGGTAAAGTCCTGGCTCCTTGTCCTTCCTGCTTCATATAACTGGTCCTAACTTTGGAGAACAAGTCCTCACAGATGGAGGCGAGGGACAGTTGTGTCTACGGCATTCCAGCTTGTGAGATGCATCACAGCTTCAATCTGCTCTGAGGGTTCGGATCTGTTAAAACAGAGAAAATATCAGACTTGTGTGCTGCTTATGAGTTTCCTAATAGAGGGAATAGCCAAACAAGCAATGACCCCTCGCATTTCACCAGTGAGAAGTTAATTTACAGATACAAGTGTTTAATGTGATGGACCACAATAACTAAATCCTTCTTTTAAGCCAACCTTAACGTAAAGTTAACAAAATAAACACACATATATTTAAAATATTCGTATTGTTCTCATGTATATACAAAACTTATGTTTTATATTTACTAATAAACTAATAAAGAGCCTTATGATGATACTGGAAATTATATATATCAGTCCATATTCTTTACATATGTGACGTAAAATGGAACTAATATAAGACTATGGTATGTTTACTTACAAGTTCAATTTAAGATGTTAGAGATATTTTATTGTTAAGATAACGTATTTTGTAATGGAAAACCATATGTTTATTTTAATTTTAACAAAACAAATTGCACTGTGTTGTAAACAGCCTACAAGTTTGACATGTGTAACAAACATAAGCGCTTGGAAGTTGTTTCTAAATGTTTGACACGCCTCCTGCGTGGACAGGCAAACGGCCATTGAGGCCAACATGGCGGCCGCGGTGACGCACCGCTCCAATGAGCAGCAGCTGTGCTATCAACACATCTGAGGCTAACAGGATTAGCATCATTATTAGCGCCACAAAAACAGCCGCCATCCAATTACTGCACCTTCTCTGATGTTTTCACCAAACAGGTTGGTCAGTGTCCGCTCTCAACAACAGGCTGGTGTTGTTTGTTGATTTCATAGAAGTGTCTGTTTCCTTCCTTGTTTGTTTAGTTGTGAAGCCACCTGCAGTCACCTAAAAAAAAGCGGCGCGCGACTATCGCGGTTCAGTTTGGAGGAAACCACGCCCACTTCCGTATGACGGCTGCGTTCCCATGGAAACCACACTAGTTTGGGAAACACAAATACAACACAAAAAGTCATCTTAAAGGCCCCCGTGTCACAGCATCCTCCCTATCCGACACAGCACGGAAGTTAACAGGTTATAATTGGCGCTGAGTCAGGGGAAGCTTTAATTCTGAAAGACTATGATTCTCTGATTTGACTATGACTTGACTAAAACAGAAAATAAGAAACACTTTATTGTGTTTTCTACCAGAATTCATTCATTTTCATTAAACACATACATTTAAAAAAAAAAAACTTTTACTGTGCATGTAGTACCTACTGTTTCTGCGTTTTGCTGAGGTTTATCAAAAATGGGGTTTGATATATGTGAACTTCAATAAAAAGCAAAATAAAACCGATCTCTTCTTATTCACCCTCTATGGAGTGTCACTCATTAAAATAAATGGATGTTTCTGCAGCGTCCATGTGCTTAATCTTTTTACTAGCTAAGTCAGCTCTCAGACTTGGCCATTGACAAAATGCAAATGGCCATCTGTCCCTCTATTGCCAATGTGCATGTATAAGATATATATAATATCTGAGTGCAGATATATAATCCAGCTCACAGCTGTCCTGATATTCTTGTGCAGAATATCCTGCTTTACCTTGGACTACATTGATTGCTCAGTCATTACTAGTTGTCGAGCACTTGAGGCAGCAAACCAGCTCCATACCCTGATGCTCCCTCTCCCTCAGAGGTCACCGCTTGGATGAGGAAAGGATGTTTACATGCACTGCATTTTCTCCCAGAAGTAACACTCTTTTTAAATATATATATATATTATTTTGGCTCTTCTGTCCAAAAAAATACTGCTCACTGTGAAAAGACAACTTTTGTTCAATGACTCTCTCGCCCTCTGTGGCTGCAGATGTTCTCACACTGAGGTCTGTGTTGTGCTCTTGCACCGAGCTTTGCAGAACACCCTGTCTTGCTGCAGGGAGCACAGCACTGGTGCTGGATTTCCTCCCTTTGGTTTTACATCTTTACAGAGGCTTGTGTGGTCATCTCTTGTCGAGCGCTTCAACAGCTCCTCTTCTCAGGTCCTCGGCACTTGATCAGGATCATCAAGGCACCTCTAACCCATTTTTTAATATAATCACAGTTATTTGATTACTTGACGCCACTCACCTGCTTTCATGGTCCCCGTAGGGGGTAAGATATTCTATATAGACCAAAACCATATAAAAGCATAAATTCAGCCCTTATAGTGTTATTTATTCTAATAGTTTGTCAGATTAGTACACATTCATCCAGAAATCCAGCTAAAATGAAATGTTATATGATATGATTTTCACTACTAGGCCTGCGTATGCTTATTGATAATAATATATTTTCCCTATGTTGGTGACTTGGGCTAAATTTAGCCATACTTCTATTGTTTGTCTTGTGTGTGTGATCATTGTTAGACAGAAAATGAATGCCGAAGCACTGACAGTTCCCTGATTGAGACGCATATAAGTGCTTAAGACAATTACCATCTTTGCAACTTCATGGACTCAGAAACATCTGAAACACTCTTCTTCACAGCTCCAGGACTAGAATCGAGTTTAATCACATCTTGAGGAAACATCAGGGTTTGTTCCTTTTTATTGTATTTTGCTTCTCCGCCAGACGAAAATTGTTTCACTTCAAAGGCAGCTGAGCAGAGAGAAATGTGGGGAGACACAGAGAACTTCATTCTCACACTTCATTAACGTTGATAAGATATTCTCTTTTGGGGAATAGAAGACCCTGACTAGTGGGAGCCAGATTTGATTACGGAATTGAGACAAAAATTAGAACATCTGACGCGCGGCTCTGTACATACAGATGACGCTGAACATGATCTGTTGAAACAAGGATTATCAAGTTTAGTCTGGACACGGGGAGGCTTCGCACGGAGCTGGCGGCGGTGTCGAAGGGTTGAAATTATGAGGATAAATCGGAAACTCTTCAACAAAAGGTCAGCAGAATAATTACCACATAAACTCACTGGACTTCTTTTATATTATCACAGTGAAAATTTGATGAAGAAACTATGCACACAAAGGGAAATCAGGACTTAACAGATGTAGAAGAAACATATTTTGTTAATTAAAACCTGTATTCATCCATGCTCATTATTCATTGGATGCTAATGCCTGCAAGTTGGCAATCTATTGCTCATTCACTCATTTCACTTTTTTTTGGTTTCTAGCAACTCCTGAGAGAATTATGTGCCTCTTTAGCTGCTTAGTGTTCACCGGCTCGTTGCCAACTCTGTCTGCTGTTAGCTGCTGGTAGCATACAGTCAGTGTATATCATATGTCATTTAATCCATTACTTACATGGAACTTTCGACTGGTCCGTCTGAACATGAATATTCAAACAACTAAAGATAATGTTCAACAGCGCTTTTCAGCCTTTTTTGAGTCATTGTTTTGGATTTCAGGTCTGCAAACTCTTTTCCCAAGAGGTGTTTAAAAGAATTCATGCAGCTTTAACTCACACTGGTGAATCCTGGGTATGTATATTTCATATAATATTTTGCACAGATTACAACATTCTCTTTTTTATTTTTAATGTCAGTTCATTAGAATGTAAAGCTAAATGTTAAGTACCCCTATAGTTATTTATTATATTTAATAGGATAGATAAAATATTCTTTTTTGGTTCAGTTTATTAAGATAATACAATATTACAGAGTAAATCTTAAAGGTCATCTATTTAAATAGAAAAAATGAAATTGACCAAAGGAAAAGAAAAAAAAAATAAAAACACTAAGTGCTCAGTGTGAAGGCACTGCAGAGCCACACCACTGCGCTTTACAGACTTTCATTCACAGTGTCCATGGCAACAAGAGCCTGGGAGACTTGTGCCAGGGTAGAGGAGGGTCAGCCTTTGCAGAGAGTTTCTCCATCACGTCCTCGCTGACGCTGCTGATTCCCCATTCTCTGTGTTATCCAGTTGACTGACAGTCTTGATGAGAAGGGAGAGTTGTAGTAAAGTGCGGCGCCGTGCCTCAGCATGTCCATCCACCCAACCCCTCCGCCCGCACCCCACAGCCGCCGCCACCCCACGTTGTTCCTCTCATTCTTCAAACGGATTCATGTTTGAGATGATGACCTCTCTCTGGAGAAATTTCATATTTGAAGTTAGCTTGCTGCTGCGCTGGATTGGCTGCAATTTCCTCACAGCCCCTTTCAGTTTCTGACATCTGAGTGCAAAGTGTTCAAACAAACAAGCAATATCAGACATGTTTGCAGCCTGGATGCATATAAACACACTGATATCTAGGCGCGAAGGGGCTTAGAGACTCTAAGGAGTGCTTCAGAGCCCTCCTCAACAAACAGACTAATAGTTTAATTTCACTGTTATTCAATTCTCCAGGAAGTTATCCGGTTATTAGGTTTCATTCTCATTATTATTAACCTAAAATCCTCCCATTCAAGGCAAATATCAGATTGTCCAGTGCGTTTAATAAAGGTCTGTTTGGAGGTCGATGACATCAGAGAGGGCTTCTTCATGTACCCTGTCGCAATACATCTTGTCGTCAGTCGAGACAGCAGCAAGTCACACGCAGCAAGAGATCCAAAATATCTGGTCTGACAAGAAACTAACACGGTGGAAAAGATGCAAAAAAAAAAAAAAAAAAAGTGAGTGTGAGTGCATTCAGGGGTCTGCACAATTGTTGTGTTGTTTAGGGAAAAAACACAGACGCCAAGCGATGTCCTCACACTGTCATCACCTGTCATGTAGCACCAGGTCTCACCACTGCCAAAACATCTTTACCCGCTGGTACAGGAATAGAACACGCACACATACATACAGAGCCATTATTTCCACTGAGCCATGCTGGTCTTCATTCCATTTTATGGACCGTAAATGATGTGAGAAGATGTCTTAATATGGTAATAATAGAATATTTCCTTTCACCTCTGTGACAGGACTGACATTGGTTTGGATTTAACGTTACAGAGGAGCTGTCAAGCGGAGAGAAACGGTCACACCTGCCCCCTAGAGGAGGACACGCTCCAAAGCCAAGTCGGTCTGGGTTGAGCTACCACTTTAGTCTAAAGGTAAATATCCTGACAACATCCCACTGTGTCTCTATTAAAGTTCATACAGGTATTCATTGTCTGCAGAGGATGAACCCTTATGACACTCCTGACTTTTCCTTTTTGGGTTTCAGCTGTTTCTTTTGTGATTCAGAGTGAAATGTCTCAGTTTATCGTTGATGAAATTTGGTGCAGACATTCATGTTCCCAAGAGGATCAACTGGAATAATCATTTTGAACAGGACTTCATTATCGAGAGAAAGAACACTCATTTTGCTTGTTAGTTAACAAACTCCATCTGCGATGAATTGCAAAGACATGTGTTACCTGTTAGGCGTTACTGCCTGCAGCACCTCTAACATTGCCCTCAGATCATCAGGGTCATCAGCCAGGGGACCACCAATCAGCTCCGTTATCCCAGTACGTCAGTGAGCAGATGTTTTCCACGCCACTACCAGGCCCAACAAACTGGATGAGCTGTTTCCCTGCAGGGGTCTCCTGCCTGCATGCTGCCATTGTTTTGGCCAGCTTCCTCAGGACCAGGGCATGTCTCAATCTGCAGCACCCTTTGGTCGGTGTAGTGTTGCAAGCTTAGATCGGTGGCACTGCAGAGGAAGCAGCTGAACCACTGGAACTGCTAATCATTTAATATGATCAAAAGCTGTGGAGCAGCCACTAAATGGACCTCGCGGTTGGATTGTTTTCTCACTTTTTGTGATTGTGTCAACATAAAATAGAGACCCTGTGATGCAAAACCGAGAAGCTCAAAATCACTAAAGGACAATTTTGCAGTGCCTAACAACATATCATCAGAAGTTCCCTCGTGATCACAGATTACAGATTAGCCTGCTGTTTTGTTGACATCTTAATATAATTACTTGGCATCAAAAGCAAATAAAACAAGGGAGATAATTACATGTATGTCTGATTCAGCCTTCCATAAAAGACATCAAGTACAACGGGGAAAGGTTTCATACGCTCCTATTTGGTCTCTAACATGTCAGTGAGTCTATAAAGTGCATGGAAATGACAAGAATTATCTAATTATGTCAATACAACCATTTCATTTTACTTGACTGCTATGTTTACTGTAAATGCTGAAAGGACAGATGACTGATCATGAATGTGCTCTCTTGCTGCGGCGCTAGATTCTGTTCCACCTTTTCCGTGGTAAGAATAAGGTCACGCACATGCACGCACACACACACACACACACACACGTCAGGAGTGTTACATTTTATTTGGTCTTGTCTCTTTTTTGAGCTTTTTCCTTTGTTTTTGTTTCCACAGGTTAAAACCCATTATAATAGTCAAGAGAAATAAAAACATTTTCACATACTGTATACAGAAACGCTCCTCTTGACACACAACAATAAAAACAGTTGATTAGGCCCAGCCCAGTGCGAGATTTCACAAAAAAATGCAACAATAACGAATTTTCAAAGCCCGACGACCGCAAAACCTCCAGCTCGTGTGAGCGGAGACAGTTCTGGGAGAGATGTAAAAATGGCTGCCAGGGCAATGCAACAATTGCGTTATCACATCGCCTAGGTTGTAATAAAACACAAGACAGACATGGAAATGAATCTGGAACACTTACAATAAAAGCAAATAGATACAAAGACAGAGAGGAGGTTAACCTTGTGCACGCCTTTAAGGTAGTGACAAAATCAGCTCATCTCTATCTAGCAGTTTTATGCACATAAAAATTTAGTATGGGTGCCCCGAGGGGACATTAGACTGGAATTTAGGTTTGGGATTTTGCCACAATGTACACAAAGAACCAGATTTCAAGCTCTACCAGGCAATTCTGCTGACTGTTCTGCTACACATAAATACTGAGGCTTTATAGAGGAATCAAAGCAACACACAAATTTGGTCAAATTGGAGAAGTGGAATGTGAGTCTGCCTCGTGTGAAGCACCCATACGTACATCTTAAATACTCCAGTGAAAACCTATAACATGTTTTGTTCATATGAAGCAATCAATCCATCATCCTAATGTAGACTGCGTCCATGGCCACCTAAAAAAAAGAAATAGTTTTCATCCAGTGTGTAAAAAGATGGCCATTTATAAATATCCACTTTTTCAACCCCTTTATATAAATTTTGGAAATGTCCTTAGCTGGCTGGTAGGAAGCTGTCAGAAGGAAAAGCCTTTTACAGTACTGCGATGCTGTGAGTGGAAGAGATTTGACCAGTGAGTCATGGGGATTTGTACCATCCAAACCGTTTCAAATTGCCTTTGTGGATCATTTAGAGTTCACTTATTTAAGCCAAAGCATGAGCACCTGAAAAAGAGACCACCTACTGCTAAATACCCTCAAGCCTGAGTCAAACCTTTAGCCGCCAATTATATTTGTGCATAATCAGGTTAAGAGCCAGCAGCAGTGTCTTAGCCCCGGTACAGGACCGTTATATGCCGGGTATCCTGGATGTTGATTGATGAGCAGATGGAAATTGCACATTAGGCCTTTCAACACTGGACATTTGGACAACAGGCAACACCGCTGTCAACTGGCAACTGGAATGCTCCTTCATGTTTGAACCTGCGAGCTGAACAGCCCGGTTTTCTTTACATAACAGATTTTGACACGGATAAATAAAAATCGATTTGTTTTTCCAGAAACGGAATAGAAGCATTACTAATGAATACGTCGTTTTAGGTAAACATTGGCAAACCTTGATCGGCTCAGCTGACCATTGAGAGAATGGAGATCAGGAGAATCCAAAAAGCTAGCTTATGACACTAGCTAGCTCATCAAAAAGGCGTTCAAACTATTTGAAAAATGTTGAAATCTCTGTAACAATTTCAAGTCCGGAAAAATGATGTGAGGGGGGAGGAAATATACCAAAACATACTGGTTTAGCAACCGCTGCACGGCTCGAATTGTAAATACATCACTAAGCTTCAGGGACGTGGAAATGGCTTGTACTCTGGCCTGACCTGGGCTTCAAACCTGGAATTAGTTGCACCCTGACCTGTAGAGAGACACTGTATGATTGAGAAAAATGCCAGAATATCAACCATTTCATCCCTTTTATCTGAAAACTCTGTTGGCACAACAATAATTCATTTTGCAGGCTCAATATTGTCATTATAAGAGATGTTTACTCAGCCGATTGGTTTTCAGCTCACTCGTTCAACACTTAAGGAACAGAAATTTACAGATTGAACGGCCTCTATTCCAGGAAGATCACAAGGTAATTGATTGTCAATAGCTAGGCCGAACAATAATCACGACTTTGAGGCTGTTGTGTGCACTCGATTGGAGGGGGGAGTGGTGAATGTGTGGGTCTTGGACTTAATGACCTCATAGATAAAATCCACGTTTAGTTTCTAAACAGAGCGTCTCCAAGAGCCGTCACTGTGGTCTTGGGAACAAATTGGTCCTCCTTTCATGGCTCGCATTCATTCAGTTCTCGTTGTTGCAGAAAAAGAGGACAGCAGATGGTGACCTTGGAAGCGCGGACTGAAAAGAATTAGGAATAATGCTCACACTTTGGGAGTTGGAGCATTAGCTTACGCACCTGGCGGCGCCTTTTGCAGACATGGCTTTTGTCCATGTCCCTTTTGGGATGTGCAATTCCTGTACAGTCAATGAAAGGTCATATTTGATCATTTGGTCTCAGCCTGTTAATGCCAAACAAAGGCCTGGGCAGGTGTTTCAGTTTAATAGGAGCCAGAAAGACCAATAATGTGTCTCTGGCACTGACGGCTGGCTGTGAGACAGCTGAAACGAGGCTGATAACCAGGTATATTTGTAACCTCCACTTAATTGAACACAGGCAAGCAAGGGCAGCAAAGGTAAATGGGGTGAAAGCCACTGAAATGCCAGGCCATCTACTTCGTCGTTGCAGAATTTCCTCTCCAGTGACCCGCCAAGGTAAGATTTCATCAGCAAAATAAATGCAACATGTGCTCAGCTTGATTCCACCCTTCACCAATTTTTCCAGTAACCATGAAGGAGAGAAAACATGATTTGACTGGAGCTGCAGTGGTTTAAGAAATACAATACCTCTCCTGACTTGCTGACCGCCTTAAAGTCAAACACTAGAAACTGGCGAGACCCTCTGTGTTCCTCAATCCGATTAGTGTGCACAACATTTTAATGTCGTGGTTAGCTGCTAACCATCATACACCAGCAGCACGCGTACCTTCCCGTGCTAATCAGAGGAAAGCTTTAGTCTCTTACCACCATCTTTCCACACCGTGTTGTCACCACGGAAACACATCAATTCACGTCTCTGTTCCCATGTGGCTATTCTGACACATTCAATAATCAAATCACTCCGAGGCATCTGAAAGGTGTTGGAAGCAGAAATATGGAAAAGAAATGTGATCATTTTCTGCATCTTATCATTTCCTGATTTAACAAAGTGAAGCTGTTAAGTTATGCAGCCCCACAACCCAAAGAAAACATATGGAAGATGGTTTAGAGATGAAGGTTAGCTTCAGCTAGGTAGCTAACTAGCTAGTGCTCAGTGTGATTAGCTGGTGTTGTTAGTAGTAGTGTTTAACTGTCTGAAGGCTTTTTGCCAAAGTTTGTCACTGTTATATCTGTTAAAGATATACAGATGTGACCGTTTCAAGGGGCTCCTGTTATTATGTCAAGTAATATTACTGATGCCTGAGCACCCACAAGGAGCCTTTGTCCCATGCAAATCAGTATTGTACTTATGTGACCACCTCCACAGTCGAATCAATGACTTAATCAGGGAAAATCAGGTAATTAGCATGCATGTAAACATACTCAGTCCTAACAAAGTCAAATTAGGCTTTTAGAATGAGCGTGACCTTGGTGAATGGATGGTTGCATGAGTTAACACTTTCAACTGTTACCCTCCTCTCCCCACACAGGAAATAACTAGCTTTGAACACATTTTCTACTCTCGGTTGGATAATAGCTCTGATTTTCCCCCCTCTGAAAGTCTAAAATACAACCGCCGCTCACAAGTTGCCTCTTGGCATGATGAGGGCCTGGGCTTCGGGTTCCTGCATTGTGCTCTCTCATTAGCTTTTATTCATGTAATGTATTGACCGTTTGCCATTCACTGATTAGGGGCAATGGCGTGAGCTTGAACTTTGAATTTACATCATCAAGTCGTGTCTGCAGCCTGCCACTGGGGGGGCCTGAAATTGGATCACTGGTGGCCAGATATCATTCTCTTCTGCAGAATCCACTTCCATTCTCTCTGTCAGTTCGGACTTGCGACACTGATTTGCAATGACGGATGGGGTGATGCCTGGAAGAGCGGAGCGTCACAAACAACTCATCAGGACTTTCTTACTGGAGTGTCTACTGTCAGCTCCAGCGGACGAGTGGCAGTTATGGTTCCTAAATCTGACAACCAAAACCAACAATTGGATGTCCACATCCGCAAAAGACTTAAATGTGTCCCATTTATTCCTTCAGCCACAAAACTAGAGTTCTGCCAAATTCAGGTTACGCCTTTAGAGCCAAAGCAGGAGTATTTTGTTTATGTAAAAATAAGCATACGCTGTGAGGACTAAAACTGATTTCTATGGACAGGTTATTTCACAGCAGGAAGGCTTCTCACAGCTTTAGAGGAACCACTTCCCAAAAGAGGTGGATTCCCAAACGGACTACAGGCAACAACGTAATCTAAGGTACAGTAACTCCTGTTATTGCAATTAATATTTCATGAAGTCAATCACTCGGCGTGCGCAAGCTTGATGGGGAGCGGCAGGTAATGCTTTTCAACGTCAGTTCTGAGGGAAAATTAAAGTCTAGCAGTGAGCGAACAGACAGACAAGACATGAGTGGCAGGTTGAAGTGGATACTTGACGCACACAGAGAATTTGTGACAGAAATAATCTGCCAGGCGTCTCAATCATCTCCATTTCCTTCATCTGTCTTTTCTCCTCACTCAGCTCTGTTGACAATAAGATCTTCCCGGGCCTAATGACTATCAGAGGACGGCTCTTGTAGCTTTCTGTGTTGACACGAAGGGACGAGGCAATAACTCATCACTTGTCACATCTCTTAAAATGTCGCTGAAGAGGACAAGGGGGGGGCAACGGAAGGTGGAGAACACTGCTGATGGTGACAAATTCTATATTAAACCTCAGAGTTTTGCACAACGTGGAGGAAGATCCACCTCGCTCACGTCCGACTGACGGCAGCTGAGTTCTTCAAGAGGACCTGAGGTCGACATAAAACAACTATCTGGGTGATCCTGTCTGACTCTGACTCTGGATCATTCTTGCTTGCTTTGTTTTCAGAGAATCGGGTGAATTCTTTTAGAATATGTTGGCAAGGTGCACCTACGTTTTGAAGCAAAAGCACTACAGAAATTCTGGCCAAGGGGGATTCAGACCTGACCTGCCCCCTTGTGACCCCTCCAGGTAACTAAACTTAGCCGGTCAGCATCAAGAACTCCCTTTATGAAGGCACAATCAAAGGAATTAGTCAGAGAATCTTTGAATCTTTTCAAAACAGTCGATCTGACACCGACACCCACTTGATGCACAGCCAGGGCTGTTTCAAGCATTCTCAATAGTGACAAAGAGACCTGGCGTCTTTTTGTTACTATTGAGAATTGGCTTTTGAGTTTTACTTGGATGTGCAGTAGAGAATGAACAAACAGATTAACGTGCAAAAGAAATATACACTAGAGCTCCCGGTTCAACTTCACCAAATCCAATTGAGCACTTAACGGACTTCTTTTTCCCTGATACAACCTGGCTGTTAGCGAATCGAATGCTCTGCAGTGTCAGGACAAAGCTGCCCTCAAGAAAACTTTCCAAGAGAAGAGGGAAGCAAAGGAGTAGGAGTGAGAAGAAAAATAAAGAAAGTACGAAAATCTCCCACATCACCTGAGGGGGAAGGACGTGGAAGAAGGTGAAGATTTCATCTGGTCAGCAGCTGAGCAGCCAGTGGCAATGGAGAGAAAAAAGGAAGGGAAGGGAGGAGAGACAGCACCGCCTGCCTTTGAAACTTTCTGCATAAGCGAGGGCACGGCTTAAATCCAGGCGTAAGCTGATGAAGGAAGCGACTTGACACCTTGCAAGGAGGACGCGGGGCATTTTCGTAATGTGGGGGCAAATTAATTAACTAAATATCTGAACGCTTTGTTAATGCTCTCTGCTCTTATCAAGAGGCTAATTATCACTATCAGCCTCCGCTGTTCATCAGTAGGATTATTAGGCTAATCACAAAGCTTTCCCCTTTAGAGACGAGGTTTTTTCACTCTTCGTCAGAACAAAGCCGGTATTGTCTTCCAATGACACGGTGTCAGCGATGAAGCCGATCAGTATTTGTACCTCGTAATGCTCCGGCAAAGGCACGGGTAACAGGACGGGTTTGTGCCATGCGTAAGTGGGTCTCTTTCAGTTGCTTACATGCTTGACCTACACCAATTATGTTAACGGACGACATGTTTGAGAACCAGCCGTCTGCCATTTGACAAAAAAACACTGTTGTACGCTGTTACGCATCATCAGTCGGCCTATTCCACAATGATTTTGCGATCGAGTATTTGCTGCTGCTGACACTTTCCCTCAACCTGCCTCAAATCATACATTTCCCAGGATGCTTTTATTTAAAAAGTGCTATATTTAGGATGTAGAACAACCAGTGATGATGAAGACTGTGAACCAAGAGTGAGATTTTCAGTTGCTGCTCCAGTGCATTCTGTTTTTTGTCGAGACTGCTGCTGGTGGAAAAATTGATATTTCAGCATCTCGGTGGTAAATTAACGTTCAGTGCTGACATTCTCTGCTGTGTCAGTTCTGTTCTTATCTAAACATCACATCGTGGTCAACCACAGGATCCTAACAGGTCTTTTTCTAGCAATTTAGTTTAGTTTAAGATGGATTTAGAACAAACTGGGAGGGAGGGACAAGAGTTTAGGAGCCCTTCTACTCTAGTCCCACAAAGCCAGCCAACATCTCACAGGCTCAAATCAGCAAAGAAACAATCAAATCTGAAATCATTTGCAGAGATTTGACTGAGATCCACTTGATACTGAAGTAATCAATGAATACATTTGATACACGTTACCCTTCACTGATCATTAAAGAGTTACATTAGCTCTGCATAAAGACTGGAAACCAAAACCAAAGTCTCAGCCACAACAAAGTTCAAGTCTTCTGGGTTTTTTATGTATTCTAGGCTATTTTGCGGCTCAGAGCAGTGACTTCCTGGAGTCTCCGCTGGCTGGCTGGCTGGCTGGCCACCCCACACGGAGGACAAATCTCCAGGAAGTCGCTGCTAACACAAAACAAAAAGAAACAAGAGGAACAAATGAAGCATGGTGTACAAAAGGAATTTCATTTGTTGCTGGGAGATGAATTTGTTTGCTCCAGTCTTTATGGTAAACTATGCTTACCTGCTGCTGGCTTCAGCTATTAAAGTTGAACTGACTGATGCGGTGAAGAGTGTTATCAGTCCCTTTATACCACCCTCGACACCAAAATGCCAAACTGTTGCTTTAAAATTACATGTTGCATGGGTAAACAGATTATTTCAAGAGAAATTTAACGTTGCTAGAACAAAGCCTGGTTCGAGAATTGAAAGATGGGACCAGCGAGAGCTGAGCAAGTGGACTGTGTGTCCAGTGAGGTCAAGAGAAGAGAGTGTAAATCATGTGGGCTAAGACACTGTGACACTGTGAGCTGGCTTTGCGCAGCTAGCACTGCTCTGGCGGACCGCACAAACGAAGTATTCAACGAAGCGTCCACACCGACGTACTGTAGTATTTGCAAATACTTTGCGGTGTTTGGTTAAACCTTCTCACAGCATCAGACAGGTTGTGATAAGACAGTCTGGATTATATGAACACAGATAACCACAGAAAAGTATATCTGTGATTGTCTGGACTTTCGCTCCATGGTGGAAACCCCACCCGTCTGGCACTACTTGGAGGTAAAACAATTTATTTGCAAACACTCTTTGTCCCGGCCCTTTCACTGTCCCACTGGCATTCTTTGGCAAATGAAGGGAATGCAAAGGGCTCCCCCGTCTTGTTTCCTGTGCTGTGTCGCCTGCCAACCCAATGTATCTGTCCAATCCCTGGCATTTCCCGGGGAATGCAACTGGAATGTTATCTGCTTCCAAGTGGAATGCCTGGGTCATGGTTTTGTCTTGAGTTTCATGAGTGGCCTGGAATATCCACTCTTGAGTGCTTTCTCCCATAACAGGCAGATGCCGTTAAAAGAAACAGGAACAGTAAGCTTTCCTTGAACAATGCACCTAGACATACATGCACACACGCACGCACACAACATTTGCTTCCACGGAAACGCTAAGCTGATTTTTAAATTTAAGCCAAATTCATAGCATCTTCCCTACGCACCAGATTAACAATTCAAGGAACCTTGAAAAGATATATATTAAAAACACTTCACGAAATAAGGCACTCCAATTTTCCATTGTCCTGAATGCTTTCAGTCTGCAGAGAGGTAGAGGCAGATGAAGCTGTGCAAGTCGCCTTATCCACCTCTGCATTGTCACAATGCTTCAAAGGTAGGGGGAGATGAAAGCGGGTGATATGAGCAGTCTGATAGAATCTGAAGATGGGACTAGTGATCTGTGTTCTGCTCCTTCAAAGGGATAGAGAAACAGAAAGAGGGAGAATGAAATGGGCACCAGCTATTGGTTCAAAGGCAGCTTTCCCACAATCCAATGTAGCACCTTTCACTGGCTTTCTGGTTTCCAAAGCAGCAGGCTGGTGTATAAATAGGACCTGCAATGATTTAAGGTTCACATGGGGGAAACCTCCCGCAGCGGGACAAGTGATGGCTGTGCGTTTTTTAAAAGGTTCCAAATCTTCGGCAAGATGTAGGACAAAGTAGTGGAAGGGGTCCTGGACTGTGTTCTTGTGATAGGAATCGCGGCCTCGCCACAGGTTTAGAACCTGTCGTCTCTGAGTTGCGTCGGGGACTTAAAGGGCTTGAGCCCCAGTGTCCTGCGGGGGTGAGCTCTCTCTTTGGTGCCATCCAGGGGTTTACTGCAGGCCGCCCAGTCCAGGTCGATGAGGGGCGAGTCTGCCGGGTTAAGGGGCACTATACGGAATGTGGGCAGCGTGGGTGAGCCGTTAGTGGAGCACGGGGCAGAACGGGAGGTGGGAAAGGGAGCCGAGAAGGGGTCGAAGGGTGAAGCCGTGTCCGAGTCACTTGAGGGCTCAGCTTTGAGGGTGAATGGGTCACAGTCTGGTGAGGGGAAGGGGTCACAGTTGTGGAAAGGGTTGGTGGGAGAGGGCTGGTAGCCCAGAAGGTTGCTGTCCGAGCGGTTCGGGCTGCGGCCGACACCTGAATTCCCACCACCGGCTGAGATGAAGCTCCAAGGGTCGATTCGGGGGCGGATGGGGGATGGGCGAGGACGGGGAATGAGGTTGACCTCGAGGCGCCGGGTTTTGGGGCTCCAGAGGGCAGGGTTGGGGTGGAGAGAATAGGGTGCTGAAGGCTTGTCATCAGAGTCCTGTGTGTCTTGGCACAAGGGCAGGTCCAAAACTGAGAGGACAGAACAAAAAAGACATTAAAGCCATTTAGTATCACACTTCCAAAGAACTGAGGGTCAGAGACTGAGACATCCTGATTTTTAGTCCCTGTTATGGGTCAAGCTTGAAAACACTGTTTCCCACCTCTCAGTTTGATACACAGGTTTTCTATCTAACATGTCTTAGGGTTAAGGGTAAACTAAAAAGTAACCCTCATGACATCAATATGACATCATCAGGGTATTGTTGTTTTATTTAAAGAGCTCCTCTGGAACCACATCAGATACTATAGAAGTGTTTTCACAGAATGAGTAGTGGTCCCCGCGACAGGTAAACTAACCTCCGTGTTTAAAATCTGTGGCGTCCCTCTTTCAGCAAAGAGAATATCTCAGAAAGGCTGAATTTTCAACATATTAAACAGCTTCATCATCCTGACCTTCGCTTTCCCCGCTCGAGGAGGCTTTAATTGTTAATCTGAAAAGGACTCTCAAACTGCTGCAGTGCTGCCCTGGTGTTCCTTTATGCACTCCTCACCGAACTCAAACGCATAAACCTGTCTGATGAAAACTGATCCAAACAGAAACATCAAAGTGGAACCTTATTGTTACAAAGAAATGGAACAATCGCAGGCGCAGAATGTTGATGCAGTTAGTCTAAATTAAGTATAACATGGTGCTATGTAACTAGTTGACAGAGCTGCAGCATAGTGTAAATTAGCGCTGACAAGAACATTAAACTCAGAATAAATCATCTCGAATGAACATTTGCTGCTTCCAAATGTGATGTGTCTGCCAAATGGCATTATTTACATCAACAGCAACTCTCCGAGGCTGCTAAGCTATTCAGCTGACAAGAAAGAGCAATCAGGAGTCACACGAGAGCAGACGAAAAACGCCGGCGAAGGAATCTGCGGCATTCATCTCTATACTTTCAAGCGCACATTCACCAGCGGCAACCTTGTGGCACTCTGTCTATGCATCTGAGCCTGAGTCATTACAGTCAATAAACATAATAAGATGTTTAGCTAAAACACTCGCCGTTTAATCATGTGTGTCTCTTTTCCTTTTCGCGCACGACGTGATGAGCACGCGTGGTTTGCGAGGTTACGGCTGTTAGCGGCGGAACAGGGGAGGCATGTCTGCTCGCTACCTGGGGGCAGAGCTGTTAGAACCTCTCTGTGGAGAATCCGAGGCTTTGTGAGTCAAACGGACCAGATATAGAGTGTGAAATGTTACCATAGGGCACTCTGAAAGCCCCAGTAAAGCTCACTCGCTCTTAAAACAACCAATGCCCTCCGCCTCCGTCATTACGGTTCTTAACCATCGGTGCTTCCAAGAAACGTGTGCTAGTCTTCGGGGAAAAAAAACATGGTAATGCACTGTATATTCCACATATGCAGATATCTGTTAGCGTGCCACTTACATGAATTAAGACAAAAGTGTAAACATGCCCTGGGAGAGCCGGATGTTTTCACGTGTCATTTCAAGGCAGGAAGTGAATGCTAATCCCCGCTGAATGTGATCTTTCATCATGTGTCATGCCTGCACCCTTTCCACATGGCACGCAGGCACATATTTGACATGGCTCCATGTGAAAATTTGATCAGACTGGAGGGCGAATACACCGAGACGCCGGCTTCGGCTGCAGCCAAACTCAAACTATCTGAGGAGGTGGCCGCGAAGACGCTGCGGCGGCGCTGAAGTCGGGAGTAGATTATTAGTAATTTCAGCTCCGGCGCTTTCTGTCTGCCTGACCTCAGCTGTGCTGCTGGCTGTTTTGCATTCATCTTCAACTTTGCAATAAAAGGAAAAAGTCTGACATTTAAAAAGAAAAAAAAGGGAAAACAACAGAGAATTGGATCCTAGCTTTCCTTAGCAAGTATTAGCAGCAAGGTATGGAGGGCCAGCTGTTACCTGAGATATGCAAATAGCCGAAGTGAAGCTTTGATGTAAATGAAAAAGCTGGTGCGGTACTGAAGCGTCCCTCGTGCCGGAAAGATCTCGCTTAAAAGAGGCACAATAATAATTCGGAGAGGAGCGCGAGGGAACATTGTCATGCCGAGGAGGTACATTATTCCAAGGTAAAAGTTGGATCCAATTTCAGTGCAGGGCCTCCCCAAAAAAAGCTAAACGCTTGGTGCTCTTGAGGAAATGCAGATGAATTGAACAGATGCATTTAAGGAGAAATCAGGGATCCAGGACTGCAGTGGTGGAGTGAGGGGTTGGGGGCTTCCTTAAAAACCCCCAAAGCTTGTATTTGATTTTCCCTGGTCTCTCAGACCAGACCTGGCAACTCAGCGGAGCACAGCTACGACATGGGTTGTTGTCGTGTCAGCTCACAGCAATCATGAGAATCTCAGCCGCTTGTTCCCGGACAGTTCCTCAGCAGCGTCAGCATGAGCCAGGGAACAGCGGTCACATGATTCAGGTCTGCAGCTGTGACCAGAACTGCTGACTCTCGCGTTCTGACCACAGCTGACACTTTCACGCCACAAGTCCTTTTCCTAAAGTTGCTATGCAAATAAGGACACGCAGACAAACACAACAGACCTGCACAGTGCCCCTGTCTTTATTGATGCTGCGCCCAAGCAGCCAGTAGTGAGTCTGAGTTGCCATGGTTTCCGGGATGCTCCGTGCCTCCGACGCTTTGGCGCTTTCACCCGATTCCCAATATTAGCTTTTTTAGGTTAGCGTGCTCGTGCAAAATCATGAATGAGTACCGCAGCGCTGAGATCGAGTAATATAACGTAATTTTCCCTTTCTGGTAAACATTATTCTGGGTTGCCAACATGCTCTCACGCTGCCCAAACACATCTCACGCCAAATAACAGGAAGCCTCAAAGCTGCTCCTTCCTGAAAAACACCTTTTCATGTTTACAGAGCTCTGGCTCTTTCTGCCAAACAAATTAACATGTTTGTGGAAAAAAAAAAAAAAGCAAACTTCTGATGTGATTAAGACGCGTTAGGCTGGACTGCTTAGACTCATCAATAGTGTCTCCACCTGCCATTCAATGTAGGTAATTAATTGTTATAACAATAATAATAATTGTTTATTCATTATCCCTTATTTATTGCTGTTTTGTATCCACAGATCGTTCCATCAGTCCATGGATATCCACTGACCCTGACATTTTATACATAACAGTGTGTAAAATGGTCATGCTGCCAAATCACTGGACTTCCTACATTTCCCATGATGCAACAGAACTCTACACCCTCAGATAATAGCTCTTCAGATAAGACTTCACTTTGCTTGTCTGACTTTGACTTGTGTTCTTGGTGGAATGACCCTTTAAAGTGGAAAAACACTGACCTAGCTGAGAGGCATGCAGGCCTTGGCTGGACCTCCTCCTCCTGTCAGCTCTGTGCTCCCAGACCTCACAGCCCAACTCGCCATTAGTCGAATGGGAACTCGGGGGCCAATCCCCTGGGCTGGTGATGCCCTGCTGCAGAGGGGTCCTGGGGCACTGAGGACTGTGCAGCAACTGTGGCGTCCGGTGGCCGCTCCTGTCACGGGGGTTAGGCGGAGGCGGCGTCAGGGGCAAAGGCTTCAGTTCTTGGTACTGCAGAGATAACTCCAAGAGCGGTCTGGGGAGCTGCTCAGAAGTGGAGAAGGTAATGAGATCGTCCACTACTGGGGGGTCTGAAATGAGGGGCTTAGGGGAGGAGATCTCCGGTTCAGAAGGGGTGCGGTCTCCTAATGAAGAGGGGTTAGTTCGAGGGGGCACCCGTGGGGGAATATCCAGGCAGCGACCTAGTCCTATAGAGGCCAGGAGGGAGCCACCGCCCAGCAAGGCTCGGTGGGTGCTCTTAATGAGGCCACCGAGGGAACCCCTCTCAGGCCTGGGGGAGCCAGCTGGGGAGGAACCCCCTTCCTCACTGCCCGAGTCTCGCTGAGGTAGAGGAAGCCGCAGGCTGTCCTTCACTGAGGAGCCTGCACAGAGAGAGAAATCGTTTTTAAAAAGACCGAGAAGGCAAAAGAGAAAAGGCATTTATTATTCATCCAACTGTTATTTATAATTCACGCTCGCGCCGGTGAAAACTGTAACAGCGACTAATGGAGGAGACGCTGCTGGCAGCTCGTGGTGATGGAGAGCGTTGGATACCGTTCTGAGCAGGGGGGGTCGGCGTGGAGGGTCTGTACTCCTCAAAGTCATCCTTAGATTCTCCGTTCTCGTTGCTGTCCGACTCCAGGAGCTTGGCCCTCATCGACAAACTGAAAGCGCAGAAAAGTTCAAAAACATTAAAACTCTGGGGACGAATTCAGAGCAGAGCGGTGAAACAGTGGCGAGTCCTTCTCTACCTGCTTTCCTGGGGACTAAGGCGCAGGACTTTGGGGCTTTTGGGACTTTTCGGGCTCTGGGGCCTCCAGTGGGGGCCCAACCTCAGGTCTCCGTTGGCTTGTTTAAGAGAAGGTGCCTCGAGGGGCCAGACCGGGCTCAGCCCAAACGTCCTGCTGTTGTCGCTGGGACTGACTGCGGGGAAAAAGGGAAGAAACAGATTAGCTTGGTTATTACAGTTTAGCTGTGTTCCGATGGGGTGAGCAGGCTTTAAAGGCGCGTTTCGCCGCTTAATCGACGCAGGCCGCAATCATCTCCAACACAGTGACCTTTAAACGACTCCCGTTAGAGCCGGAACTCGATGTACTTTCCCGGGTTGTGTTATGGCCGCCTTGTCACGAGGATGCATTCTAGATAGCAGCCTCCAAACGTGCGCCAACCAGGAGCAAAAGTTAAACCGAAGGACGGGCAGAGTGCTAATAGAGGCTGGATTTCCACCTGCCGTTCGCACGCTTTACCCAGGATCTGACACCACGCCTCACCCAGACACTCTCCCCACCAACAGGCTCGCGCTGCTAACAGAGTGTGAACGGTTCGAAAGCGTTTGCGCGCACACAGAAAGGATATGCTGAGTTTCCTGCCTCAACACCTCCATAACACCCTTCAAAAAGCCTTATGGAGCCTCCTCAACATCACATCCGACAGGTTAGTCAAAAGACAAGACAGAGTCGGTGCGGACGGCTCTGTAGAGGAGGATACTCCTCTAAACCCGTTTTATTCTGCCACTGCTTATTTCCCAGCGATTCTGTCATTCACGTCATTTCATCTCAGCTTCAGAGAGGGGGAAAAACGCTCCGTGAGTGGCCTCGGCTACCCTGAAGGCCTCGCTGATGCACTTTGCCTCCCATCAGTCCTCAGCGCAATGTTTTCAAAGTAAGCACGGAGGTCGGGTGATAGTGTCAGCGCCGCAATTTCATCAGGATCTGACCGTCGCCTGAACAACATCCCTTTTTCCCAGCGTTTGCCTCCGTACACTCGCTTTCCTCCGCTAATGTCACCGAGGTTTGATTGAATATATCTTGGCGGTCGTTACGTTTTCCCATATTTGACATGCAGTGCGTCACCCACCCGTCCACCTGCGTGTGGCAGATGATGTGCACCCTATTTTTTTCCCCCCGATCGGTCAAAACCATGAAACCAAAAGCTGTGGCTTGGTGACACCTGAAAGTAGCGTGGGATCATGGGAGTTGTTGTCTTCGCAACCAACACTGCTAATTAAAATCAACCTGAAATGAACTGTTTACGGATGACACTGTGATGTCACTGTACTTATGGGTAACCCCCTGCGTCCAGCAGCCATCTTGAACTAATGTCACTAATGAATAAACTAAATGTTTGGTAACTTTGCCCCAAAACACTTCCTGGTTATGATTGGACTATGCATGCACAAAGTCGGTTCACGATTTGTTATGGTTCCAGTGATGTCACAGCTGTCAGCTCCTCCCACCAGAGCACTGGGCTGAAATCAGACTGAGCTGTCGACTCGTTACACCCGGTTTCAGTCAGTGACCTCCATGTAGTCGGCTGATTACTTGCTGCTTCTGTGGAACAACGTGATTGGCTGGATATGACGCCACTGACATGACAGGCAACCTACTGAAACACACCTTGTATGCAGTTACGGACTCCTCTGGGTTTGAACTTTGACGACAGCACCTGGGATAACGTGAGCAATCGACTCGTCGACGCGTACAAATAAAGATCCAGTCGTCTCTGAAAAGATTTTGTTGCAACGCTGCACATACAGTTTTTATCTTGCTCCTGTCACGGAGAAGAAAACACAGAGCAAAGCTTGTTGTTGTTGTTATTCAGGTGCTACTGTCAGCATAATAACACACTCACAATGGCAATGCAATTGCTCAAAAGTGGAAGTATTGACCGAATCAAAATCTTGACCCGATGATGACTTCAGATAAAAAAAGTTATTACAGCCCCCCCCCCAGGGAGACGTCGGCATCGGTGCCAAACTTTGGTCCAATCCTTAACGTGAACGCGGCGCAGCAGCTCTCCCTGTGTGGGCGCAGATATTTCAGTTTTAACCAAAGTGTTGGACCGGCTAACCAACCATCGCAGCCTGGTCTGGAGCTTTTGCCGCCAGGACAGCATTTACATCATCCTCTAAACGTGGAAATGCGGAGACTTCTGTACCTCAGGTGCAGGAAACGGAGTGAGGAGCGGGTGGTGGGGGGGGAGCAGGAGAACCAAAGCTAATCCTGCCCCCACAGGGAGCAGCATCCGTAAGCTGCCAACACATACGATACAGACGCTAAAAATGCTAACAGACAATTCAAAAAGTCCCCGACGCTTTAATTCTCTACCTGTCTAATTCAGTAGAATATGACACACTGAGACACAGTCATTCTGCAGGTTGCATTGTGCCCTCCTGTGCTACAGCTCTTTGAGTGCAGCTCTGCAGACTAACGCAAATCAATGTGGCAGTTCTCTCCACCGACAAGTTCGGGCCCCGGCAATAAATCACTGCTCGCTACAGCGAGGGCGGGCATAAATATCCACTAAACACATTTTAATGACAGACACACTCATGGCTTAGTGATTGCCATTAAGGAAAGTCATTAGGAAGTAAGGAAAACCAGCCCTCTGTTTGATGAGTAAATGAAGCTGGCAGATGTTTTGGATCCACAAACCACTTTTACAGATAAATGTTTCACCGCAATTTGCACGCTCGCGTCGAGGCCCGGTGGTGATTGTTTTGAAAAATCCCCTCCCGCCGCCTGGTGCCACGCCACAAATTTCCTTTTGGGTTTTGTTAAGACGCCCCGTGACCTACTGGCTACAATTTCCCTCCGAAGGGAAACGATCTCGGGGCGTTTGTCTGAGAGCCTGACAAGCAGAAGAGTATTGTAAATCTCTGCCACCGCCGCCGCCGCCGCCGCAGCCCTCCTCAGCCCCCTTCTCCTGGAGCAATGAATTCCTCCCTGCTTATTTTTAATTCAGTAAACCGCACTGTAGCCGCTACATGCATATAAAACCGGGGACTGGCTCTGCATGGAAAATGCAGCTCGATGGCTCCCCCCGCTGGCCCCACGAGAGAACTGCAGGCAGGGGTGGGGGCGGGGGAGCAGAGCGCTGCTGCGGTGGAAGAAGAAGAAAAAAAAAAAGCTGCTGAGAAGTGCTGAGCCGCTGAGAGGAAGTCAGATAATATTTGGACTGGAACAGACTGTTGAAAAGGGAAAAGGGTGTGTGTGAGAGAGAAAGCAGTAAGGCAGGGAGCGGGAGACAGAGAGAGAGAGAGAGAGAGAGAGAGAGAGAGAGAGAGAGACAGAGGGGGGCCCACAGGGAAACAGGGGAAGACAAAAAAAGCGAGTGGGTGGTTGGGAGCACATGAAAGGAGAAGATTTGGAAATTATGTTGCAACATAGCCTTTGTGCGCATGCAAGAAGGCGAGAGATTCGCCATTCTTTGGGTTTTTTCCTCTCTGGAAGCGAACACATGTGCATCTGTGCACCTGCGTTTGCGTGCGGAGCGGCTGCACTCACGTTGGATGGCGCGGAAACGTGGGCCGAACGAGGGTGAGGAGCCCGAACCCAAATCAGGAGAGTTCCGCCTCTTCTCCAGGCCCGGGGATGCTTGCACAGTAATCTTGTGGATGAAATCTGCAACGCACACGCACATAAAGCAGATGTTAGACCAGCTGGATGGTAGACACCAACCTGAAAACACACACACACACACACACAAGTTTGGGCTTCCTCGCTCTACTTAACGTTCACACACTCCAGAGCTGTCAGTTGTTTTGAAGCTTGCGACTCGTTTTTTTAAGCTTCCGTATTTCTCTGAAACAGCCTGCGCTGTGACTTTTATGGTGGCAGCAACTCGGCGTAACTCATGTTCTCGGCTCCAGAAGATATGAGAGTGAGTGAGGAGTGAGCTTCTTCAGGTAAAAACATTCAGTTTGAGTAGCCTTGTGTTGGCCGTGTTTGAGGAGGATCGGGCTGTTTTACTTCCAAAGTAGCTGCTACATGCAAACCGCTTCCTAATGCCGAGCCGCAGAGCCCGGTAGCTGTCGGCGGGGAACGTGTTCATTAATCATATGACTCATTTATGCACTAACTTACGACCGATTCCCTTATATCAGCGCCTACTTTTAATAATGACACATGGCCGCATTAACGCAAATCCAAATAACTTAAAGGGCCCTTTGCTTCTCTCTTATGGAGAGCTGAAATACCTAATCTGTGTCAAATGTCTGTCAAATCTACAATGTCACAACTTAATAATTCAAGGATACAAACCAAGCGTTCGTGGAAACATGAACGAAATAAAAAGTTGGATTTATGATAAGTACAGTCGGGGAAAGAATTACTCATGGAAAGCTGTTCCAGCCTCTTATCAGTCTGCAGCAGTAAGCTGCCGCTAACTAGCTGCTGATAGCACAAAGCAACAATGCTGGTGGTTAGCGTCACAGCCCGGTGGCTATCAGGAGGGACGCTTTTAAGTAATTACTGATGATGTCAAGTGACGCGCTGATTCGCACCGAAAGGGTATTAAAGATGGTCAGGTGTCGGGTTTAAGTGCAAAAACCCACAGTATGACAAATGCTGAAGTGCATGGAGAGCGCTGACTGAGTGGGTCAGGAGAGATAGAGCTATTCATTTGAGGTAATCAGTTAATCTTTTGTTTATGAATCAGTTGCAGATGTTTTCAAAACCTTCCATCCCCATGTCTTGTTTAAATTGTTCCTTTCAGACGTTTTTCGCCACACGTCTCGCGACAAATAAAAACCTTTAAATCCCAAATCCTAACTAAGGACATCCTAAGCATGTTCTTATGTATATCTGTTAGAGGATACGGGATGAAGCTTTACGTTTAAGCTCCTCCGCACGGGTGCGAAGTGCAAAGAGGCGACACAGGATGAGGCAGGAGAGATAATAATACTACTGGTGGAAAGAGGATGGGAAAAAGGAAAGGGAGTCGGGCAGATATGGTTAGAAGGAGAGAGAAAACACTGACTGGGGAGCGAGAGAGAAAGGGTGAGGGAGGGATACTTAAAAAGAGAGAGAGAGAGAGAGAAAGTGAGAGAGGCCAGCCAGCAGTGTATCCATAGACAGGAAGTGTCGAGGCGTGGTTGGCTCACTCTCCCCTCTCATCAACCCCCCCCACCACCACCACATCACCGCCCTGCTGCTGCTGGGAAAGGCCTAACCACAACACACACAGACACACAAACACGCACACACGCACACACACACACACACACAGAGCGCATTTACGCATGCTTGCTCAGCCCAAAATACACTCACACACACGCTGAAAAACAGTGGATGTGAACTGCAGCAGGCTGTGTGACCGTGTGACGGCGGAGGACAGAGACGGAGCAGCACCCGGCGGAGCACAGCTCACCTCCACAGGATCGGGGCTCCCGGAGTCTAACGAGAGTCCACGTTTCCGGCTCTCTCTCAGAATGAAACACTGAACCGTTTGAAGGCTTCTCGCCTCCTTTGACATTTTCTTCTGACAAATAAACAAAGTTAAGTCTGAAACTTTCTAAATATCAGCCTCTACACCTACACGGGTCCAGCCCTGACAGGAGCCTCCAGCAAAGCGGGGATATTATAAGAGCAGCAGCACGAAGCTCACGTGCTCTGCTTTCTTTCATTTTTGTTGATGTTGCTGCTTCTCCAGACTGACCCAGTAATGCCCATTGAAACAGGACTTCTCATTAAACTGGCTGATGCTAACCAGCTAATAGATGATTAGCAACAACACACACACACGCACACACACCTTGAGGCATGCTGATCTTCTCCCCGTTCTTGCCCTTGAGCTTGTGCTTCTTGAAGGTGCCCTTCCTCTTCTTGACGTTAGGCTTCTCCTGGTTCTGGTTGAGGTGGAGGATGAGGAGGCTGAGCTCGCGCTCGAACACGTCCTGCTCCCACTGGGCCAGCTGCTGCTCGCGCTGCCGCAGGAACTCCTCGTGGGACTTCTGCTCCAGAGCGGCTCGCTTCAGCTCCTCCTCGCGGCACCGCAGCTCCTGATGGAGGGAGAGAAGACAAGAGCGTGAACGAGACGAGGAAGTGCTGAGTATCAGCGGGCGGCCGGTGGCGTGCGGCTGAGGTTTAGGGGCTTATCTCCTCCTGGGCGACAGTGATGCTGAGAGAGGCTGGCCTCAGTGGAACCTCTCATGAGCATTAATGGGAAGATGAGTCAGCACTGCTGTCTGACATTTCAGCTGATGTTCCCCCACATTAGAGGCTGATCTCAAGGTGCCGGCGCAGCTGAAGTGCTTGCAGTGGATTGGCCTCAACACACAATCTCAAATTAAATGACGCACGGCCGACGCGGCGGCATGAATAACAAGCAAAACTAAAACGAGCTGTTCCTGCAGACGAATACCTCAGTAACGCTATGGTGCAACGTCTTATGCAGAAACACATCTGGAATTACTCTGAGCTCATGCACTTTGAATGAAAGTTGCAGACCTATGCTGCTGTGACGTCGGGACAGTTTGGGGCAGATCCACTCTTCAAGTGTTCTGCTTTGATTACGCCGCTGCATCAGTACGTTGACAGCTGCTCTGGTATTTTTATAGTTACATGTTTGAGTACAAACTAATGCTAAGTGCTAAACAATGCTAAACAACAGCAGAACCATCACTTGAATCTGTTCAGAAGGCAACAGTATTTACATACATTCAAAGCAAACATGTGACAACATGGTACAACTGTTATGGTTTGTCAGGGATGCACAGATTAACATAAATTCAGTGACAACTCATGGTTACGTGGACAGATGGAAGGACAGAAGAAGAAGAAGAAGAGGAAGAGGAGGAGGAGGAGGAGGAGGACACCCCGTCTGACCTTCTCTTTAGCCCGGAGTTCATTGAACATGTCCTGGATCTCCAGTTTCCAGTCCTCCTGCAGGGAGTGGAAGGAGTCCTGCGGCATCTCTTCCTTCACCTGCCGCTCCAGGGCCGTGAGCTGCGTCAGGATGGAGCTGAAACTGGGTCTGCGGTGAGGGTCCTGGTCCCAGCACGCTGTCACACACACACACACACACACACACAGTCAGGGTCCACACTGCGTACCACCTGTGCTTATATGCCACTGGAGATACAGAATCATTAGCGCTACAGCCGCGCTCTGCAGAGGGAGCAGAAATAAGGAAGTGGTGGAGCACAGCAGAGCAAAGTGGGCATTCAGGAGGCTCACGTTGGAACAAAACAGAGGGTTATAGAGTCGTTTCCTTAAAACCAGTGGAAAATATCTGACCATCGTCAGGCAGATTCACTCGTTTCCAGTACAGTTTCACTTCTTTTGAGCCTTTTCTTGAATCAAGGGACGTGAAAGAAGGAAGTCACTCGCTGATTCACCATAAATCCTCACATGTACTGACGCGCATCTGCAAAAAAAACCACATAAATCGAAAAACCCCAACGAACTACTGGGACGGGTGCTTCTGCGCTCATTACGCCTCGTATCGAACGAGCATCCCACAAATCCCTCTAATTTTTATTTACACACACTCGAGGCACTTGTGTGAGCACAATCCAGAGTCAAGCTGATCACTTATTCAAAGTGTTATGCTTAATTAACTTGCTATGGGGGGTTTTGCATAATTTGCTGCACCACTTTGGGCACTACAAGCAGATCAAAAACCAATCCGATAATTAATTAATCCTCCAAGGTGGCTATCGGTGGTTCTGCGCACTGATCGCTCTTTCTTTCCTTTCTTTTTTTTTTTTTAAAATGAAACTGTAAAAGGCGAGCTGACACCAGGGGACAAGGCAAAGCGGACAGAATGTAAAGCACCCACGTCCGCTCCTGGGCCGGCGTCAGGAGCGAGGCAGATAAGAGGTTACAGAGCACCCAGGTGACATTTTTAGCTCGAAACCGAACAAAGGAAGAACAAAAATGGGTACAAACATATTGCACAAGGCGGCTCCGGCACAAAGCACTTCCTCTCCACGGCCACGTTATTAGCAACATACAGGAATTTGTTTTTTCAACTCGAGTGCAGCTTTGGGGAAATGGAAAGAGAGCGCGCCGGTGACACGAGTTTGATCTCACGCAAGGGGACTCTCGCGCCACTGTACTGCAGAGAGTCGCTGCCTGTACAAAGCACGTCCGCATGCGCTCTCGTTCCCCACCTGCCATGAGCTGGGCGAAGGGTTCGGGGCACGTCGAAGGGATGGGCAGGGTGAGCTTGTTGACGGCGACTCCGTAGGCGACGGCGAGTCCATCGATCCCTTTGTAGGGAGCCTCTCCTGTTAGCAGCTCCCACAGCAGAACGCCGTAGCTGCAGGGGACACAAACACGAACCAAAGTTAGGGACAGGCTATATCCTGGAACACAAGTCATGATCAATACATTCACGATCAAGCTGCTGCAGCGCTCAACAGGAAGTGTTGTGTTACAACTGCTGTTGCACTGACCGACTGTGTTTACAGCATTTCTACGCCACGTGAGGCTGCTGATATGTAAATGAATGTGAACTGTAGACTAATACTTACTCAGGCTTTTACTGCTGCAGTTAAAGGCAGCGGGGTTACCTTAATGGCATTAGATCACATCCTCAGTCATGTTATACTAATTTCACAGCATATGCAACAAAAGTAAACATTCATATTTAATTTCTTTGTGTTTCTGCGTCAAAAGTCGACGTGTTTTCATCCTGTAAAGCAAAATGTGACTCACATCCACCCGTCAACAAGTCTCCAACTTTTAGCTGACATTAGTTAGCCGGCTAGCTCCCCAGCACGTATCATCTCCAACCTCCTGCAGTCCAATATGGGGGTAGCGTGTGATGAAGGCGTGGAAGGAGCAGCGTAGCCCGTACGGCTGAACGGAGGCTGTAATCCAGCTCTGAATCACTGTAACGCTCCGCGTTCGCTGCCGCTCGCCCACTTTTCAGCGTTAAAATCAAATGTTGTGCACTTCCTATTTTGATTTGATCGCAGCCTCTTTCCCATTTTTAAGTTTTGTGTTACCCGTTACCGCCCACGGATCAGATCAACAGGTCGACAGCGGTGCCTGTTTCTGATTTTCTACACACACGGTGGCTTAAAAGGCCGCATTAACCGTTGTTTTTGAATCTTTCAGGCGTTTGATTCATTATTGATATAAAAATGTTGACACGTATTTGCGTTGAGCTTAGCTCGCTGCGCTAACGGGTGGCTAAAATTTATGTTTCTCTTTTTACACACAGGCAGAGAAGTAGGTATGATCTGGATCTGATGATTTCACAATGATTAGAGGCGACTTTACTTCTACTTCCTGCTCTGTGCAGCACGCTCCACGCTCCTCACCAGAGCAGTGACGGGGCTAAAGGCACATTTGTGCAGTGGAATATTTTTGCCTGATGAAACATGCGCTTGCAAAGCAACGTCAACTCACGCATGCAAAACTCGCACAATCACACAAACAAGACGCACACAGGACGCTCGAGCCCACACAATGGGAGCAGCCCTGTGTCCTAAGAAGATGAAGCGTGGCGCAGGACTTGGATCTCCCAGACTGTCAATTAGCCCTCGCCTGGACCTGACTGAACGCACTGTGGAGGCTCGCTAAGTGGAGAGCGCAGGCCGCAGCCTTTTTTTATTTAGTTCTTTAATTACAACTTCCACACACTGTAACTGTGCAGAAACGCTGCTCGTCGGCTCGCCCTGAGGCGGTCGTCGTCTCCGCGTGGCGGCTTTGGAGACGAGTGGCCGTGGACAGATGAGAAAGAATAGTAGAACAAAGATTACCCTTCATTTTCCGAGCAAGGCTGCCTGCCCGCCCGCCTGCCCGCCCGCCACTCGCTCATTTTGCTGTTTTCCAGATTGCGCGCAGATTGCTCTGAAAACGAGCTTGCGTGGGTTTGTTGTCGATAGACGCGGGGAGTTGGAAACTGAGAGGATGCGTCTGTGAGATAGTGAGATGGCACTGAGCCCATTAGGGTAGTTCCAAAAAAACCCAAAACAGTGCACTCTCACTAAACAGGGTTCCTTAAAGCACCAGAAAATTCCTTAAGTAGCTTGCACCATGGCAGAATCCTTTCTGATGTTCTCAAGGACGCTTTCAAAAAGGTTCTCGTAGCAGCATGCTCAATTGGTTTCACATGGGCTCTGTATGGGGCTGCAAAGAACCATTTAAGAATGGATGAAATGGTCCAAATCCACAGGATTAAAATTAAACCATAGCATATGAGAGGAACTGCAATAAGCACAATGCAGCAAAGCCGTGGACGTGTTATTGCTTTAATAAATTATATATCTTCCTCCCTGTTGCCGAGTAAAAACACCCCTGCCTGCTGCGATCCAAATGCAAATTCATATACGGCGCTTAAAAGCCGCCATGAATCCCCTCAACAAATCACACAGTTGTTGGAGTCATTATTACAAAACCACAAACCGTAATCAAGGGACTCTTCTCTTTCTGTGTAGATGTGGCCAAACGCACAACAGATACGCGCGCACACACGCAGCTATTCTCAGATAAAGGGCTGTGGTTAGGTCTGGTGTGTGGCCTCCTTCTCTGTCTATGCTGGAGACAATGGGACAGTGTGCAGTACACATGTCCCACAACAAAGCACAGAGCAGCCCTTTGAAGAGGCGCCATCACATGGCTGCGGCGGCCATGCTGCAATCCATCACCCCGTCCCTCCGTCTCTTCATCGCTCCGTCTGCACTTTCACCTTTTCAACCGTTCAACGCGCTCTGCGGCCACAGACGCCCACAGCGCGCCGCCCGTCCTGCGGCGGACACCAGCAGAGGGCTGGACGGAGAGGAGCTGGGCGGCTCGTGAGGGACAGCAGGCGAAAGAAAAGACACATGAAAGCAGGAGATGCTGACTTTTAAACTGGTGCAGGTCAAGGTCAAGACCGCCTTGACCTGCGGGGCGTCCCTTTAGAGAAGCTGCAGGGGTGAAACACACGAGCAGGCCCACAGAGGCCAGGCAGGAAATACTGGAACCTTTGTTTTCATCTGAGAACTCAACAGACGCATCATACTGATCTCTAATACGGCTTCATCCTGTATTATTTATAATAAGATTACTATTCGTACTGTTAACGCAAGGTGAATAAAACATGTTTGCTAATTCTAACATTTGTTTTCACCCTGTATTCTGAATTTGCCTCCAACAGTTCATTAAATCAGAACATAATCAGAACATATTATAATAAATAACAATAGCTCCTTACATACAGGTTATTACTTTTCCCTAATAAATGATTTCTAAAAACTAGATCAAACTCATATTAATAGTCTGAACTTGGTGTGTTTGGCTCAGTCGTATGAACTGCACATGAACACCTGGGGCGGAGCTAAAGCTGTGCGTTGTTTAAGGCGGACTGTCTGCTGGCCGTCGGCTCGTATGGAAACAGGAAAGCCCGCGTCGCTGTGTCACTTCAGCATCGTTACCGGACACTTTGCTCCCAGCATCCTCCTGAGATCACGCGCTACCTACGAGCTCCATCAGTCCCCCTCGATCGGAGATGTCTCCGTCGCCATAGAAACACCAGAATGAGTCAGCTCGCACCTTGTATCGGAGACCGGCGCCACTACACAGAGGACTGCATGAGCCCTCAGATTTATTTGTTGGCTCCTGATCAAGATGGGTTACACATTCTGGTTTGGTGACGCACTGATGCTGGATTGTGGAGACAAGCTGGTAACACACTCACATTACAACATCAGCTCCCTGGACCTGGATGTGTTGGATATTACTGTCTAAATACATCAAGAAGTGGTTGAGTTTACCTTTTAACTGGGAACAGTATGAATTCAGGGCAGCTCATGACTTAGCTTCGCAAAGCTAATAAGCACATTTCCCGAAAGCTGCACTTTCCCTCTAAAGCGACTCAATCCATATCCCCTTTTCAAAGAAATGACGAAGGGCACATAAACACACACACACACACGCACGCACACACACACACACACACACACACACACACACACACACACACACACAGGCACTCACCTCCAGACGTCGCTGCCCTTGGAGAAGGTGGAGGACTTGATGACCTCAGGTGCCATCCAGGCGTAGGTGCCGGCGGTGCTCATCTTGGTGGTCTTGTGCCACTCCCGGGCCAGGCCGAAGTCGGTGATCTTCAGCGTCAGGCCCTCCATACATTCATTCTCTATGGGCTGAGCCAGGAGGACTGCAGGCAAGGAGGGGAGGAAAGGAGGGAGGGGAGGACAGGTCGGCTTTAAACACTAGAAGGTGCTGAGTGATTAACATTCAGTGAAATGCATGGCTGCAGACACTCGCCTCTCAAAGGAGAGCACAGAAAATGGAAGAGTCGTCTGTGCGCACGCCCCTCTCTCACTTCCTCTCGCTTCTACGACACTACAATCAAAGCTGACAGCGACAAACGCGTCTCCACATACCGTCTGACAGGCTTCACTCACTTCTGACTACTCGAACGTGAGTGCCCCCCCGCCCCAAATGTCTTATTTCCCCTTTTCTGACCACCTAGCAAGCAGCAAATAGATTTTTTTTAATTGGATAAATAACGCAACATACATTTTGCACAGTTTATTCAAATAGCTTTTTATTTTACTACTAATTACCCATTTAGATTTGAACGCTCAGTGGGTCAAAACAGGAAGCGCGGCCCTGCTGCATGGAAAACCACAATCTGCATCACTGATCACAGCGGCCCACAGTAACGTGCAGCGTGCCATGTGCATAAATGAACCAAAGCACCTGCTGAAGCTCGAGGGACGCGGCTCTCTCAAAACAACATTTTTCCTTCAAAGAACAGCGACTGTCATCCTCGCGGCATCTTATCTCGTGCCTGCAGACCCCCATCACATGCACCCGGTCGCCAATGCATCAGGTTCATGTGCGTTATTATTATTATTATTGTTGTTGTTGTTGTTGTTGTTACGCATGTGCACAAACGGCGCTGGATTACATTTAAGGTGCATGACAGCTGAGCATCGCAGCTCTGAGCATCCAGTCATATTTAGGGAGCAAGGCTGCAACACAGACATATACTGCGCAGTCTATTTCTCCTATTTCTACGTCGTAAGAGGCAGTTGCGCAGGGACCGGCTCATTTGCGTGAATTATTGGGACCGAGCTCGCTCGAGGCTTCACACGCGTCTGAAAGTCTTTTAACCCTCAAATCAAAACACTAAGAAGGTCGGGCAACCTCCAGCGCACAGGCTGGAGTTCCAGCTCTTGAAGTTTGACCTTTGACCTCAATCCGCCGTGCATCGTGTGTGCAATGTTTGCAATATGCAGCTATTAAAGGTGTTGCTGTAAGCTTCACGGGGCTGAGGTGCTACGGGGGACCTATTGTGACGTCGTGCAAGGAGGAAGGCGGGTGTGGGTTTGTGGGTAAATGCTCAATGATGCGCTAATGCTAAAACAGGCCAACGCTGAGCTCGGTCTAGGCAGAGCATGTTCCAGTTGCGCCTCGTTCTGTGACAAACACACCTGACAGCGGCGACGTGGGTCAATCAGTTACGGGTGACTAATATTCCAGAACGGGGTCTCCAAATATAGCCGTAAACACAGAAAATCCCAAATGAGAAAAGTACACACTGTAAAACGTAATGAGCTGCACAAGCGAACGCATCCTGGTAACCAGCCAGCGTTACGCAACCGCACGGCGGTGGCAGGCTTTGTTTCTATGAAAATAGAATACAACAGCGAGGACGACGGTCGCTGCGGTGTGACTCTGCATCACATGTCTCAGTATGATCGGCGGCCGTGCCTCTCCTTCCCCTTTGCTGGCAGGCCGGGCATCATTCAGGGCAAGGCTGGCCGTCAAACGCAGGGAGGAGAAGCAGCAAAGAATTCGACTTATTATAGGGAAGTTGGACTCCTGCTATTTGCAGTCACTTTCCGACTTTCTGGGCTCGCCGCTCTTTTCCTTTTTTTCCCCTCTCTTCTTTTGGCGGCGTCTGACAGCGAGGAATCTATTTTCTGCCGTCTCTGCCTCTTCTTTAGCCACACAAATATGGAATTTATCTTCTTCTGCACATATGAACGCTTCTGTCTTTCCCTCTTTGTTGTCTCTGTCTTTGTCTCTCCCTCTCTCTCTCTCAGACATCCTGTACTGTGCCTCGTAGCCCAGAGGCAGCGAGTTTGACGTCACAAAGGAATGCATCACAAGAGGTTGTGTTGTCTGCTGCGTGTGTGTGCGCGCGGGTGTGTGTGTGTGGGGGGGCGATTCAGTTCTTTCATAATGTACGTGTGGGACTTTTTCATCCAGCCATGCCGAAACCGCACGGACACACACCTTTCCACGGCAACCGCACGCATGACTTCGCCCATTCTGCCCCGAACGCAATGACAGGTACAGAGACGGACAATTAATGGAGGCTTTGACTTCACATTCTGAAAAGCCCTCCTCCCTCTTCAATCGGGGTATGTCCATCACAAACTTTCACATCGACTTCTGCCCGGAGAAGAAGGCACAAAACAATAAAACAGCGAAAGTAGCCGATGGCCAAAACAAAAACAGCCTCTACAGTGAGGAAAAAAAGGCCCCGCTCATTTAACCTTTCTGCAGAAAATCAATTTCTGTCCATTCTATGGCTGAGTCATTGTTTCTGTCAATTCCGCAGGCCCTCAGGGAGGAGGAGGAGGTGGAGGAGAGGGAGGGCAGTGGTGGTATTTACTGCAACAGGCCCTGATCCCCTTGCTCCACTTCTTTTGTCCACCTGCCGCTCAGCGCCTGGTGAAAACAAGCTCCGGTCAGTCACCCCTATTTCCACCCGGGCGCTAGCTCACGGTTGCGTGACCCTTGGATCCCGGAAGTGACGCTGGTTTCGGCCAATTAGCCCCTCCGGTGGCGAGGCTCTTCCTTTTTTTTTTTTTTTAAGAAAAAAAAAAGAAAACCCAACAAGGAAAAAAAAAAAAAAAAAACAGCGGCCAACTTTGTTGTTCTTGCTTTTCACTGCGCGCAACAAGCAGAGCGCTATTTTAGGAAACTGAGGTTAAGAGGGGTCACGTGGCACCAGACAGTGACAGAGACAGACAGGAGGGAAGTGTAGGTGCTGTGGTAGAGCGAGCAGAGGTGACAGAGAGAGAGAGAGAGAGGGAGCGAGGGACTGAGAGAGGCGCTGACTGTTGATCGTTATCATATGATTGAGTAAGACAGGGCACAGCTAAAAGTGTCTGCCTGGGCCTAGAAAGCCGAATTATAGATAATGGTGAGCGCGCACACACATTCTCTCACACACACACACACACACACACACACACACGGGCAGATACACAAAGCACTCATTCTACATGGGCAAACAGATGCACACACACACACACTTAGCACAGGACACACTCGCATTCCATGTCCGCAGCTGCACACAAGCAGCAAAGTGTGAGAAAAATCTTTACACACACACACACACACACACACACACATAGCTGAAGGACACGCCTGCATGCACACCAGGGGACTACCAAACTTACACACAAACAGAGGTGTGGGGCCACATGAAATGGGTGTGGGGGGGTTGCATTGTGACAGCTGGACACTTAATCTCTATGTGATTTGGATTGTGGAGATAAAATAGATTCACTTCAACTTTGCAGTCAACATTTGAACAAATATGAGTGCTGAGACGGTGCAACAGGCCTCGGGGGTCACTCCTATATACCCATGGTCCTATGGTCCCATGGTCCAATGGTCCCATGGTCCAATGTTCCAATTGTCCTATAGTCCCAGGTTCCTAACATCCCAGATCCTTTGTTCCCAGGGTCATACGTTAGCACCATCATATGTTTCTGTGGTCCTACGTTACCAAGGTCCAAACATGCAAGGTTCCTATGTTCCCAGGACCATATGTTCCAAGGGTCATGTGACACCAAGGTCTTATGGTCCCAGGTTCCTATGTCCTATGTTCCAAGGATTCTAAGGTCATGTCATCATGTTTTCAAGGTCCTCTGATCCTAGAGTTCCATGTTCCCAGGGTCTTTGGTTCCCTGTATTTATATGGCACATAATGGCATCATGACAAATGGTTCCAGGGTCAGGATTTTGACCTGAACACAACATAACATGACTCTGGGACATGGATGCACTCCATGGCCTTACCGACTGGTGACATTCCTGTCACATGACCTGCCGCACTATCAGTCAGTCAGCTATCTCTTTGCTCGCGCACAATGGAGGAAGCTAGCGAGTCGAACGGACTGAACAGCTAAGCATCTGACAAGGAAGAATTATGTATTTGAAACCTAGATGGAAGCATGGCTGATGGCTGAGTAAGTCATAAGCATGTCAACAGTGTAATTACACTCCCTGCCTGAAGAGGGAGACAAACGTGTAAACCTGAAGCTTGAGTAGAATCGTTCATCATTTTAATGACAGATGTTCTTTTAATTAGAAGAGGATGTACCATTCTCATACCCCTGCTTTGAAAAACAGCTAGCCTAGCTTAGCATAAAGACTGGAAGTTAGGGGAAACAGCAAGGCTGGCCAAAATTCAAGTATGAAACTTCTTCTGATAGTCACAATTTGTCATGTCATGTCTGATTAACCCCATCCTCAACCGCAAATGTAAAATGACAACTTCCGTGGTGAGCAGCAGTTGGGTGCAGTGACAGCTCAGTGAGGTCTTGTTGTCAGAGTGAGGTTGTCAGGTCTGAGACCAAAACCAAAACCAAAGCCTGTGCTCACCAACAGTATCTGTCTAGAGCCTGAGACTGAACACAGAGGTGCTGGGTGGATGGATAAACTGTTTAAAGAAAGAGACAGACAGACAGACAGACAGACAGCATTTTATCCATCCTGTGATGTTAATAGGTTTAAGTACAGAGTCATGCTGGGGAAAGGGCAAAATAACAGTCCCTGGCCACAGGCCTATCTTAAACCAGTGCATTCACCCACGCACACACACACACGCGCACAGGATAGATTTATTGCAAAGGCCAACAGGCAGACATACATAACAGCGTTCTGACAGTTTCATAACACACATATGTAATAAATACATAACCCATGCATATAGATGTCGCCGCACTTATGGCACGCATATAGCCTACCTTTACAGACACGTACACACACGCAAACACACAGCCAAGCACAGAAACAAACATGCAAATCCACACAAGCAAGCATTTTAGCAGCCTCAGCACACGAACGCACCACACTCTCCTTCCACTTCCTGAGCCAAGGCACATCGAGTGCATCCACAGTTCAGCTCCGTCGAAGTTTCCTCCTCTCTCCTCCACCGCCATCGCACTGACAACGCCTGCCGCATTAGTCAGCTGCTTACTGGACGCCTTGTTGCAACACACTGTGTCCAAATCAGCCACTGACCCATTTAACATTAAGCCCCGCTGCTGACATCTTCGAAACTGTGCCCGAAAAAGTTTGGAAGTTTGAAAGTAGAGCGCTGGAGCGTGGACGGGATAACTCCAGCGTGGTGGGTGAGGAAGTGTGGAAAAAAAGCTTACACCCTGGATGACCTCCATGCTGTATGCAACGCTATAGAAACAGCACCAACACAAACAGCTCGAGGGCTTTTTGCATGTGAGCAGTGCATGTAGGACTTCATGATTCGGGGGACCTCATGTGGGATCCAGGTTTGGACCTAATAAACGTGGATTTGTATGAACCGGATCAAGCGTTTTTCAAAAAGGACACACGGGCTTTTTATCTGCACCCCCTGCTATCTCTCACCTGCTATCACGTTTTGAGGAGCTGCGTTAACAAAAGTGGCAAAACAGCAGGAAATCCACCTCTCCTCCAGAGGATAACGGCGAGTATCATGACTAGATCAGTCTTGCCCAGACAGAACGTCTTCCTGATAAAGAGGCGAAACCAACAATGTCGCCACAAAAACACCGTGACAGATCTCCATAGCAACAAGACTCTGTTTGCCATTGTTTGTTGTTTGGAGACAAGAGTGTGTCAGTTGCAGACATGACTCCTACCAGCAGCAGCCTAGATATGAGTTTGGTGCTGGGACTGACTCAACACAGCAACAGTTAGCTTAGCTGGAATCCCAGAGATGGGGGTTTTTGCATGGGACGTTCCAGGGCTGAGTTAACACAAGCTCACCTGACGGATTATGTATAACCATGTCCATCCTGTGCAAACACAGACTGTTTACATTTCCCACATTCTTCACGTGTAAATGAGTGAGAACCTTAGGTCTTCCCGGTGTTCATAAAGTACCATGCCGCCTAAGGTCAACATCCTCTCAAAAAGAAACCACCAAATTTGAAATGAACTGCAATTGTTTCGTGGAAACAGCTCTGACATAAATACCAGTGTAGTGACTTTGTATTTTGAGGAAGCCATAGCAGACGAAAGACGCACCCGCCAAAGCGCGAATGTGCGGAATCATCTATGCCTGAGTAAAAGTGACAGTTAAAGGCACATGAGCCCAAATGTGTTAATCTGCTGGAACATTAGCTGTAGTCATTAATGTGTCTGGCTTATTAGCTTAAAACCAATCACTGTAGTTTGAGAGGAACATCATTAACCAACATGGTACTGGTACTACTTTTTATAAGATTTGGGGAAGTTTGCACCCCAGAAACGTTAACTCAGGTTACGATCAGCCAAACACGCATGTGTGCCTGCATCCTTCCTCGTTTAATGTTAATATTGAAGGCGTGCCGTCAAATGTGGTAAAGCAGCCAACCAGGATTGTGTTGCAATAGCTGTTAACAGCTTTTTAAAATGCATTTATGACGCCTTTTACAAGTTTCTGGTCGGTTTAAAAGAGTCAAAAGTCGACCGGATTCGGGATTTTCAGCCAACTCATAGAGCTACATTAGCTACTGATAAAACCAGCTGGGAAAGTCGATATATATCGAAATAAGGTTTTGTTTACATGAAATCAAGGACCCGTTGGTTCAAGCATTTCAAACAATTTCAAGAGCCATTGTTATCCATTGTAGATTTGTAAAAGGAAAGCTTGGAGGTGCACAGCAACAGCAACCACAGGAGCCCAACAGTCAATTTCGTCTACAGGGCCTGATGTTCCGAGAGCAAAAGCCTGTAAAGGGTCAATGTCCCGCTCAAGGACACTTGCGCGGACACGTGGCTGGTCCTGAGCGTACACTAAATGCAGTGACAGAGGGTGCAACCTTGCAGTTGCAGGACAATCTCTCTCTCTAACCATCCCGCCTTGCCCTGATAACAAGATGCCAGATGCAAAAGTCAGCTCCGCCATGCCGCTCTCTGCCTCTTCACTCTGCACCTCACTTAATTATGTTTTCTCTATAATCTGACGCTGGAGCTGCATCCCCCTCTCTCACCGCATTTCTCATGTATGCTATCATTCCGCACCCCCTCCAACCTCGAGTATGGTTGGACTGATATACCAGTGTGCGACTGTATCAAGCAGATACTGGCTCATATCGGATACTGCGTGTTCATTTTTCTAAACAGAAAATGAGACCGAGACTAAAAAAGGCAGAGAAACACAAACACTAGACCAAGAATTTCTAATTCAATCCATGAAAAGTATCAATTTAAATGTGCTACATATCAAAACATATCTGTACCCACATCGGTTCAACCTAGGCCTCCTCTATGCTCTTTCTACCTTCCTCCCTCTTCCCCCCCCCCCGTCCTGCACCCGTAGGCGAAGGCAGAATTCCGGCAGGGTGGGGGCTTTCCCCAGGAAGAACGGGAGCTTTGTCCCCTGAGGGACGAGGCCATAGGCTGACAGACAGTCTGGCAACCTCTGACCAGGCAGCCAGTGAGAGAGAGCGAGAGTGATAGAGCATAATCATAGTGCAGAAGATGAAACTAGCGCTCAGTCGGTCTGAAGTTTCGTCTCAGCTCAGCAGCACGCAATAAGTTGTTAGGCAACGTCACTGGGTTTACCAACCAGGCCACAGCTTAGTAATTGCCATGACTACAACATTCTCATTTAATGCATATCAAGATAAAGCTGGGACTCAGGATCGAGACAATTTCACATTCACGCCTTTCCATGATTCAGTTCTGTCATTAGGATCTGAGATACGTCACCATTGGTTTATCGTTACGTGGCTGTTATCGCTCTGCATGGTTGAGTGTGGGTGAAAGACTTTAAATGACTCGTGAGGTGCTCTCTGTGCGCAGTTGTATTGGGAAACACTGATCAGGTTTGTCTGGTCTTACCTCACCGGGTTGTGTGAAACAGCATGTCTTCACAACTCAAGTCAGCAACAAATGGTGTTGCTTTGACTGTTGGCCTTCTTAAAAGGAAACAGTCTGTTCTGCGTGCCCAAAACCCAAAGATTCAAATTGCGGTGATATAAATCAGAGAAACACTCAAAAAGCCAACTCAAAGAATGAGAACCAGGAAATGATAAATTCACTATCGAAACCATCACTTATCTCCACTAATAAATGAAATGATTAATTAATTGTCCAAACACTAGTGAGCTGGTCAGTTACTGATGGTTTCCCTGCATATTCACAGAGAACACGAAGTAGAAGTATGAGGCGAAATCAATTCTAAGCACTGAAGTTATCACAAAGAACAAACAACCGCTGATTACAGCATAATATAATAGTGTACAGCGAACAGTGTAATATTGTATAATGTACTATAATATCTAATACACTGCACTACACTATAATATTGTTATAATAATATTATCAAAGTTGGCAACGTGACCAGGACAAACCTGTTTTTATTAAGCACATGGTGGCACACAACAGGTTTGTCCTAAAAGCTAATAACCATGAGAAAACACACCCTCCAACACACACAGACACACACACACGCAAACACAAAGGAATATTTTGTTACTGGGCATCCACATGGAGGCTGTCAGAGGGGGGTTATAAATGATTCCCTGTGGACAGTATCTGGTGCCAGGTAAAAGGCAAGCGAGGTCCTGAAAACTGTCACCTATTAACAAGCCTCCAGTGCTCCTGTGTTGAAATTTAACCTTCATTAGTGCCATTTTTTTTTACAAATTCAGACAGGGAGTCGGTACTGGGTTGACCTCAGAAGGCCCAAGGCTCCGAGGTCAAGGCAGCGAGGTAAAGATTAGGCTAGACTAATCAGCTAGCAATAAAAAGTCACCATAACGCAGCACAGGGCAGGTGGCGCACTGCAGACGGCGCCATTATGTGCAAATGAAAACTGCTGGTCCTACGATACGGTTACCCCAGCTGCAATAACACAACAAAAAAGATAAGTATTGCAGTGAATCAGTCCACTTGGCTCAGAGATCAGTGACCGCTGATCAGTGATCGGCCAGGCGTCCCTTGTGAAGGTGGGAGGGAGTGCTGATGTTCTGATGAAGTCAGTAAGACAGATCCAACACAAACATGCACAAAAGACGATGTCCAGCATGGAGTCCGTGGCCATGCACATTGACGTCTCACTGTAAAGCCCATTTCTGACCACATACAGGCACGAAATGCAAAGAAGCTTGAGTGTTTGACCAATCACTGGCACTCTCTCTGGTTATCTCCACAGCCTTTTGTGGACCAGGAACTTAACTGATACTTAAAATGTCTATGGTGAGCAAAGGTTTTTCAAACACTGATCTCCAGACCGTCTCCAGCTTGATAAAGGTTGGTGTGAAACATCAAGGACAGGCCTTTACTCACTTGAAAGTTGTCAATAAAGCAAACCAAAGTATGGAATATACTGTGTATACATGCTGAGTTTGAGTGAGAGAGAAAGTGAAAAAAAGAAGTGAAAATCACAGGTACATTAAAAACTATTATTAGAACGAAATAAGGTCCTTGGCTGAAGCACCACAATCACGCAGAGGCCACCAAATCATCTCCAACATGCCACCACGGAAGTCAACAATCAGCTCTACACTGATGAACAGTCTTTATGCTGGACTCCCAAGAACCAGTGTGTCCTAGGCCTCATAACCATTCTTCTCTTCCACAAACACACGAGTAGGTTTTTGCTCATTTGCATGGGAACTGTCTTGTGATCTGTGTGAGAATGAGGTTTCAGACTGGAGAAGGGGAAAGAACAACAACGGATTTCACTCTGGCCGAGTTCTGGAAACCTCTCTACTTCCTGTGCGCTCTGACCCTCCAGTGTCTGCTTTTTTTTTCTCTCTTCTCCTCTTTCCCTGCAGTTGTTGTTCTGCCTCCTCACTGACACTGACACACACACACACACACACACACACACACACTGCTGCTTTCATTACTAAGTGTGGGTGTGCAATCATTGTGTGGGCACATCTCACTTTGCACCTAAAGTACAGACACTTTACTGTATGTAAAGAAACACGGTGCTGATATACAACATCAAGCCAAAATGGCTTCCTATCAAAACTTAAAACTATGATGATATTTAATAATTTGATGAAAGTTTGATCATTATGCTGGCCACTGTCTGGAAATCTCAAACCTGAACTTTGGCTAGCTTTCATCATTATTTCTTAAATGACTCAGCATTAGTTTCAATGCAGATTTGGCTTTTCTGCAAAGAGAGATGACAAATAACAGGAGAATCTGCGCTCAAAGGGTTTGACGAAGGTGAGCAGAAAAGTTGAAAGAAGTCGAAAGTGGCTGTCAAAAAGAGATTTGTGAAAAAAATGCATGGCAGTAAAAATTTAAGGACTGAAATAAGCCAGAGCTGCATTTCAGATATTTGAAAAAGGTGAAAAACTGAAAGAAGTTGAAGTGGCAGAAATAAATGAGTGAAAGAAGGTGCAATGGCAGATCAAATGTATAGCAAGCACTGGATGACATTGAGGTGGTCAGGTGTAAACACTGAGTCAGGCATGTCACATGAAATGAACATGCTGAGGGGTGTTGAAGACTGACGATGAACTTCAAGTGGTGAAAGGAGTTGAAACGTCAGTCGAACAGCAGGTGATAAATGAGCCAGAAGGGTCGGCTGAAGCGGGTATGTCAAAATGAATGAGTGCTTGTTCAGAAGGACATAGTTAAAGACGATGTCAGTTGAAGCGATGGCTGAAGTATAGGTACTGAAAGCAATAGAAGTGTTAATCAATGAGCTTTGTTTTCTTAGGCCTGTTTTTTTATTTTGTTTAATGTGAGCAGATACTTCCCTGGTCCCTGCTCCTAGCCCTTATGCTAAGCTAAGCTAATCACCTCCTGATTTCAGCTCTGAACTTTGCACACAGGCACAAGGTCGATAACAATCTCTTCCTCAGGAAGAGAGCGAGTACCCGTCTGTCTTCAACAGCTCGACATGCCATAAATCAACTTTGAACCTCATCTTCAGAACGTGACTAAAGATGAAAATTCAAGATAATATCAACACACAAAAGAAAGTCAGCTCTGGGAAGCTTTGATCTAAAAATACTCTTATCAGTACTAGCCTTTAAAAAAACCTGCAGCTGAATTCAGGACATGCTCTCATGAGTGAAGCTCTGAAATCTGCAGACCCCCTCTGCTCCTCGATTCAAGGTGAGGCAAGGATCACTGGATTCTGCCTGTCTGTCTTTTCCAAAGCACAGCGTGAAGACAGCATGGAGGCGCCGCAGCCTGGCGGCTGGCTAAGCTGCACGCAAAGCTGCACGCTAGCAAACTCCCCTCTGCCTTATCGCACACTGACACTCACTCGCAGCCAGCAGCAACGCAGCTGAGCTCTACCCCAGGTGACCCTCTGCACGGTCACCCCAGGCAGCCCGCAGATGTGCCAGTCAGCAAACAGGCGCTGAAGATGCAGCCATGTTTATGGATGGGTTACTTCATGACGGTGCACTTTCAGCAACACTTGACATCTGATGTTAGGCCTCCTGCTGAATAAAAACACCTAGCCTTTGCAGGAATTTGCTCTTCATGGTGATGCGGAACCAAAAGTAGTGAACTAGTTGAGTATCTCAGAGGAGTTTGAAAGCAGACATGTTGGATAATTCATTGCAGAGTCAAGGACAAAATATTATATATAATGAACTCAACGTATAGTACTGAGGGAGCTCACTGCAGTATCAGTGAATAAACACAAGTTCCTCATTTTTATTTATACTCAGCTTCCTTCTTTTGATGCACACAGCTGTTTCACTGCATTTCCAAGAGATCACTTAAGTCAACCAAGCAACACAGACCAATCATCCTTTGATGGATTTTGGAACCAGTTCATCTGGGACCCAGACGTGATGCTAAGCAGTAAAGAAATCACAGCACCACTCCGTCTCCACAGAGGCCGTATAAAGATGTATGCTGTGGCAACGTCCCTTCCCTCACGTGTGCTTTACATCATGTGTAGCTCAGCTGAGCGGAGTGTGATGCAGCAGCAAGGCAGACGGTCGGATAACACCGGGCAAGGAATCTGTGTGACTTTTTAAAATCAGCACATTGGAAATTTCAGCGCAACGGACAGAAGCACCCACCCACTACCTTATCCCAAAACATTCCGCCATATCCCATGAAACGCGGTCCTTATGCAACCAACGTTCACCACGTGATCGCAGTCCCACACTCAGGTCACGTGATAAGAACATGACAGCTGAGCAGGCTCCTTTTGCTGATGACGACCGTGTGATGTGCTCGAAAGCTCTGGAAAAAAACAAGCGGACCAATTCCCATCACTGTATTTGATGACTTCTGGATCATAACTTTAATCTTGTTATGTGTCATGAACATGTTGTTCAATCTTAATATAAACAGGTGCATGATGACACCAAGGCTGATTTGGCAGTGCCAGACCAAGGACACAGGGGATTTATTGACGTCCATTTAAGGGTAACACTAGGACTCTGCATGGTCCATATGTAGGTGTTGACTGGTATGCATGCCAGGTGCCTGACACGCACACGCTGCACATGTTTTGTATGTTTCTGCATGTATTATTCAGTAGAAATGTTCCTCTGTAGTTTGAAAAAGCCACAGCCTTAATGACTAAATGTTTCTTAATGACAGATACTAAAAAAACTGCCTTTAATACTTTTTCCTTAAGACCTCGTTTTCCTTGTTTGTCTTGGCAGCGACTCCTAAAAATCATTAAGAGGCCATTAAGGCTGTGACCAACAGGTCGGTGGCCCCACCCTCTGCTCCACTCAGGCTCTGTCCTCACCATTTGGATTATCAGACTCTGGCAACGCAGCAGAAAGCAGTGCACCTCCGGGTGAAGTCACAGGCACTATTTGCATGGATTTTCAATTACATAAGTCTTTATGAACTGACTTTGGGTCAACTCAATGTTGTCTTTTATCAGCTCAACAAAAGTTGTGCTATGTTTTTTGGGATGAGAAATGCTATTGAGGACATATCAGGAACGTATCGGTACTGGTGTATATGTTCCTGATCTACGTTGACGTGGAAACAACTTTTTCTGGACTATAATGCAGAAAACATGCTTGTGTTATGTGGTGATATACTGGTATCTCTAAAAAGAACATTTAACTGAGATGTGTATTTAAATTATTTGTTCGAGAAAGCATCCTTCTGAGCACCTTTGCACAGGGCATGTCGCCGATTACTTTTAAATTTGGGCCGGACAAAGGTCGTTCAACACGAATAAAAACCTCTCCTCATCTACATGCAACAGCACCATGTTCATCCGGGTTTGAACGGGACGGCACGACTTCCTTACACACACAGCGCATTGGTGAAGTGAGGCACGTGTGAGCAGCCGGTAGAAGATTTGACTGGCAAACTGACAGGACGAGTCGAGCCTTACTGACACCCTTCACTGCAGAATCTCCATCTGTTGATAGGAGTTTTATGGCGCTCTCTTTCTCTGATGGCTGCCTAAACTCAGCTATTGGCTCCCTTATCACCTAAACTACACGTGTTAAATGATAATACGGCGGGCTTAACAAAACACAGGTGCATGTTAAGGCTTTATCACCAAATGGCTCTGCGCAATCATGACATAGCTGAAATGTCCAAATTTCCCTCATGATTCCAGAGAAGAGTGTGTGTGTGTGTGTGTGTGTGTGTGTAAGTGCAGTGTTTAACGGGAGTGCAGTTCACCAGACACATGCACACATCGCCCACCCCATCCCCCAGGACACTCAGACGCACACACAGGGGGATGTTTTGAGTGCACTGCAGTGTGGGGCACTAGGGGCCCTGAATGAAAACATGCTGCTGGAGAGATGTATCAGATATTTGTCCACTCGTGGAAAAAAAAAAAAAGCATGTTGATCCAAAATCTAACTGTGGCTTCTTCCTGAGAAAAAAAAAAGCCTGTGAGTTCCAGCCCAGCAAGTGCTTAGCTTGGCACGTTCCCCACCGGTTCTAACTAAAGCCTCTGCGGAGTTTTATGGCATGTGGTGTTGCCTATAGCTGTTTTTGGGTCCATGAAGGCTTTGTGCAAGATAACCGACAGTGTAAGGACGACAGCTGGACTGAATGAGCTTTTGAAGGCTGTTGCTGATAGCGCCATTTACACTGTGGCTGCAGCAGGAAAATTAGAAAATGTTTTCATTAGAGGAAACTTAAAGCACCACCCGTTAATATTTACATCTAATCAACAGATCAGATTATTGTGTGTAATGCGAAAGGGGTCGAGGGTAGTGATGAATCCACAGCACAACCCCACTGCTCCCCTGACGTTTAATGAGCACTGTGGAGTCTTTCAGCTCATTGTTTTGGTTTTGTGGCCCTCAACATCATTGTTTTGATTCACTCTCGAGGCTCTCATAATTCTTATTTCCTGTATTCAGCAAAATGGCGTGGTTAAACCCACTGTGCACTACCTGTCAAGCAATAAACATCAGATAAACAACTGCTTACTATTACTAACTACTATTTGTTTAGGTCTTAGCCATAACAACTGTTTCAGGTAATATTACGCTAACGTGTTTACACCGGCCCCCTAGTTATACTGTTAATATGATCTTACAGCCATTTCAGATTTGCTCCTGCAGTCTTAAGGTCCCTGAGTGGGCGGGAGTCTGTCTGTTTGAGTGACAAATGAGGAAGCAGGGAGACACACAGAGAGGACACAATGTAAACAAACTGGTGCTGGTAACTGTAGCTTATAAGCCAAAGACAGACAGCATTTGTTCACGGTGGCACTGGGTTATAAGGATCACTCTATCTTCAATCTTGATGTTTAATGCGCTACAGTTTATGGTTAATTAGCTAATTTAACCTTCCACTTGAGTTCAGCAGTGCAGTTTTTCTGTTTGTTGGCTTGTGCAGCAGAACAAAGTACATTGCTAAGCATGTTTCCTAGACATGTTTGTAGATGAGAAGTAGCATTAGCTACAATGCCACAGTGTCTCGTGGCTCAAAGTCTGAGTTTTAACCACTGGCAGTCTGTTTGAACCAATGAGGGTGAAAATGAAACGATATGATAACAACAGCGGCCCTCTAACCACCACCAACACAAAACAGACAAATATGTAAGAAACAAATGCTTCCTTTTTAAGTGGATCACTTTTTCTAAGAACACAGCACAGGTCATAGAATTTACAAAGCAGATCTGTATGCTGCAGCTGAAGAAAAACATGCAATTTATTCTCAGCTGAACTTGTAAAGATTCAGTGTTTGCTGCAGAACTGTGTGGCTTACAGTGTGGTAAAACCTCATTTAGATAACCGCGACAAACTAAAACACCAGTCTGCTAAAAACAGAAAAAAGACAGAGTGCATGAGGTGCGACAAAACCCCAGACTCTCATCCCCAGATACAGAGACACAATGGTTAAAGAAAGAGGCTCCTCTGCTCTCTGTGCTGTATTTACTTTGGGTAGAATTCCAGTTATGGCCTCTGGCTTCGACCCAAGCGCCCCACCGTGCACTTTCTTCAATGATCCTGTTTGATCAGCATCTTCCAAACAGGCCAAAGTGCTCCGCCGGTCATTAGCTACAACTGCAACTTTTAGCTCTTCTTTGTAATGACTATTCACCTTAATCCATCACTGTAACAGCTGGCCCTTATGCTCTGCAGTGATCTTGTTTTTAATGTATTTTTAATGTAGTAGTGTGCTGGTGGTCACTTTCTTCCACAAGTGCTTCGGTTTGGTGGTGAAATTGATCTTTTAGTGTTGGATCGATACGTTTTTTTGGGTGACTTCACTGTTTCACTGTTATTTCAGTATTTCTGATAATTAGCACATCTTGATGCATTGCTTTGCAACTGCACTCAGGTTCACTTGAGGCTACCGATGGAAATACGTCCACCTCCTCTTTGAAAGATTCCTCCCTGTCCGATTGCATGATTGCGAGGACGCAACATGCCAGCTCTAGAAAGAAGAACTTGCACCATTTTACTGAGGAACTGACACCACAATCCAAGGTTTACCATTGATGCTTTAGTACATTTTGTGCTGTCAAAACTAAGTGCCTCATCATCTGATTTTTGTGTTTTTGCATTTTTCATTTAAAATGCCCCTCTGTTGAGATTGCTCTTGCACCTGTGCGTTAAACCTGTCAGCACCTCACTTGGAGCGCGGCACAATATCTTCAAACTGACAGAGCGTCTTTTGAAACGAACCCCCCATCCCACCTCCTTCCCACTGCTTCTATCTGCCGCCCCCCCCTCCTCTCACCACCACAACAGGATATTGCTCAGTGGCACAACAGGGCTACAGCTGTATGGAGACATGTAGGGGCAGGCCAGCAACAAAGATGCAGAGAAGAATTAAAAAAAGCAAGAGGCAGGAGGAGGCAGGACAGCGATATGATCTCCCTGCACACAGAAAGAGGTATTGTGTTGATTTTGGCCTGCCTCATATACAAACACTACATTAACATAACTCCACTTTCTTTTGCACTACAGAAGACGGTCTTCCTGCGAAGAAGTCTTGCCGGGAAAGAACCTGATGCAGGGGTAAGATAGGTGCGAAGAGTGGAGGAGAGTGTGAGCAAATGCTGAAGGGAATGGGATTGGTTGACGGCCATTGAGCAAATCAGTTGGGGCTCAATGAAAAGATGAAAAATGCTGAAAGGAGTCTGGAAATGTAACCTTAGGATGTACTGAATAGGGATCCCTTGCTTTAAACAAAGCAGCCAGTGCTCCTAACCATGGTCATATTCTCAGAACACTACAGTACTGAATGTTTTGCGGTGTCAGTCGTTCCCAGTAAAACAAGAAGCAACCATGACCTCTTTCTATTTTGGTGCACTTTGGCGATCAGGATCTGCAGTAACAGACAGGGTGAGCTGAGGGAGGTTGAAAATCTTTTGGACCGCAACAGATACGACCGCAGAGCTGACAGGGATTATATGCTGCATCACAAGAATGATAATAACAGAGAGGAGGCTGCTGTAAAATTCAGGTGGCTCAGTGTTTAGGCTAGGCTAAAAGCGCTGTTAGAGCTGAGAAAGGCACTTGTTGTGCATCAAATGGGGGGGGGACAGAAGCTTTATCAGCAATACATCTCTCTGCGGTGTAGCTTTAATGACAAGGTCCAATGCGTACGTGTCCACCGCAAGGGCCCGAAACACTGACGCAAAACTTTCCCGCTGCCCCCGGACGGCAGCAAAGTCCAAAGTGTGAGCTGTGATGGCGCTCGGAGAGAAAGCTTCCTCTTGAATTCCTGACCTTTGTGAGCAAAACATGGCATTTCGTCCTATCAACAACACATATTTGCAGGCCTTTCAGCCTTGCCTTGTCCTACCTTTTAGACAGCCACATGACTCGGCTGCAGTCCAAAAAGTTGTGTTGTTGTACAACTAATCTTATTTCTTACTGCTTTGTCATGATCTTGAACTATAACTCTAGATAAGGCTGGTATATTACCCTAACACATGGACTGGACCAATTATAGTACAGAATCATACGCAGAGAGATAATTCAATTTCAAAAACAACTGGATGTTTGAGTTAATCATTCTACAGCATTAGAGTATGTTGAGGGAGGTAAAAAGGTTGCTTTTGTTCTAGATGTGGCCTTGTAAACACTAAGAGGGGCCTTTAGCAGTTTACTATACAGTAGTACACCATGTTCCATCACTGCCATCGGGCATGCTGCCACACAAAGGGCACAGTTAATACGTCTGTACCCTTTATTTTCAGCATTCTAACACTGACATAGCGGGACCGCACTGAGTTTGATTGATGAATGACTTGCACCAGTGGCTAAAAGGACTTACTGTTGTTGGACTTGAGATCCCGATGGATGACGGGGACGATGGCCTCGCTGTGCAGATACAACATCCCTTTGGCTATCTGCACGGCCCAGTTGACCAGGACGTGCGGCGGAATCCGACGTCCCGCCAAGGCCCGGCTCAGCGGACCACCTGAGGCGTACTCCATGATGAGGCATAAGTTGGGCTCCTGCAGACAGACGCCTTTCAGGGCAATGATGTTCGGGTGCGTGAGCATGGCGAACAAACGTGCCTCCTGCCTAACATTCTGAGCGGTGACGCTGATGTCCTCATCGGGGTCTTGCCGAGCAGCCTTCACAGCCACCAGCCCGCCTCTCCATGTACCGCGATACACCTTTCCAAAGCCGCCGACCCCAATGACCTCCTCAAGGCTCAGCTCCCTAAAATCCACCGCCTCTGGTTCGAATTCGCCGACCACCGCTGAGCCGAGCTCAGCAACCACACCGCTGCCCGGAAGCTTCCCATATCCATTTGGTTTAAAGGAGCCATAGTTGGATGGGAAAATGCCCACCTTGTTGTTGACCTTACCCGCCCACCAGCCCTCGTCCCCTGATATCTCAGAGTCCAGAGACAGGACCTCCACCAGGTCACCTTTACGCAAGGTGAGCTCATCTTTACAAGATGCCTCATAGTCATATAAGGCCGTCCACACAGGGTTGGTGAAGTTCCCTTTTTGTGATTGTTCCAAATTTTTCCAGTTCGACAGCGGGCCACGACTGAATATGTTCTTCAGCGGCTCCATGGAGCCTCAAGCAGATGTTTTGACTGGATCTGATTTTGCACCCCAAGGGTTTGAAAATAAAGTACAAAGGAGTACTTTATTGCGCCTCGCTCCCTTTCCTGTCTTTCTTGTTGGTTCATCAGGGACCAGTGAAATGTGTTCAAAAGCTTGACCAACAAGTGGGCTACAGGAGAGGATTCAAAGACCACTGAATGGCAAGTGTCTTTCATTCGTCGTGGCGTTAAGCGCAAAGCTCTCCATTTGGAAATGCAGAATGAGTCAAGAGATTTTGCTTGATGAAGTGTTTCAAAGCTCAGAAAGGCAGCACCGTCTCCACTGGATTTCTCTCTGTTCAAGTGATGTGGTTTCCCAAAACATGGTTTGAGCACAATATCATCTCACCAGCCTGTATTTAGGAGGATTCTGAATTGCCTCATTATGGGTAAAATAGTTTTTCTCTTCCCTCATTCAGACCTGCCACCTGTTGAGTGATTTTGGGAAGTTAAAGTTTAGGGTAAAATAAAAGTGTCCAAAGCTTATTGTCAAATACTTTAAAGTGTTTTACAACACTGCGATTCCAAATGTAGGTTCCCACTGCATGTAGCTGTCCATTTGGAGTTATTATGTATTTTTAGCCATTAAGTCCAGTGGCCACCACAAGCAGGAAGCGCTGAGGAGCGGAGAAGAATGGCAGGAAAGGAGCATTCAGTCCAGCCAGTGTTTTACGACAAGTTTCAGGGCTGACCAGTTCGCATTATTAAACCCAAATCTCCGATAACAGCGTCTGACCGCAACTTTGCGGGGCTCCCGCAGGAAATCCCGCATCCCTTTGCGCGAGAGTATCCATACTTACGGTGTTGTCAGAAGCACGCAATGAGCACGGCTTTATCACAGCTTATAAACTTAGGAACCGCCGACTTGGTAACAGGAAGAGCTATCCAAACCTGTTCGACTTTCCTTCCCCGAGAGAAAGACGCAGTAAAAACAAATCCCGTTAGTTCCTAATTGGAGTTAAGCGCGTGGCCTGGTGCGGCTCGGTGCGCCCGTTGTTCCAGTCGGTATCCAAACAGCGCACCAACTCCATCAGAACCTCCGCTTACAACGTTATTCCTCTCCCTCGGCCACCGTTCACTCGCCAGGACCTCGAACCACTTCTACGTCTGTGCTTACAGTCAGCGGAGAGGGTGGGGTTACAAAACTTTTTCTCTCCCAACAGGAAAAGAGTCAGATGACAGGGCCGCGGTCAAGACTGACGCGACACACAATCACATTTCCGGTTCGTACTGTCAAAATAAAACATCTTATGGCGGAAGATACCGGTCAATGCAAAGACTATGAGTACGCGTAGTGATCACCAATGTGGTTTTATTGTTCTATATATTATATTATAATCATTTTTTATTATTATAGCAAGCGCTCCCAGTAGCTCGTGAAGTTAAAGCAAAAATGCAGACTTCAAATAACAGTACTAAAACTACAAATCCACGGGCTAACATTTTACAGTAGTACAATTTTTTTCAGCATTTAGCCGAGTTTATGTAAAAGTAAAGCTATTATTTACTGCTGTTTCTGCTCGCGTGCTTGCGTGATACGCGCGTGCCGTACTTGTGATGTTTTTATTTTGAATTGATCCATTTTCGGTGTTTTCACTGCTCTCTTCCTGTTAGCTTCACACTGCTGCGGCGCCAGCGCGTTCAAGGTGCGTCAAGCTCGCAGGAAAAAGCTATGAAATAACGACATAGGAGAACTTGTGGCCTTCACAATAAAAAGAATAAGGTTCGTTACAATCGCGACAACGGTAATAGTCTGTTATACAGTTGTAATGTCCAGCATGGCGAATATAAAATGTTGAAAAAAAAATTAATAATTTAGTTTCATTTACCATAGATTTACGCTTACATCGCACGACCCTGTTGAATCGGACTTTTATTTTGAAATCCACCCAAGAAGTCCTGTTTTTTGGGTTGTAGCTCACTTGATGTTGGCGGTAACAGGTGGTAAATGTGCGTGAGAGAAAGAAGATGCCCCTAAACAACATTCACCAAAAGATAATCCTGTGAAACACAATAACATCACTAATGAAATAATATAAGTATGATTGTACAATCATCAGATGCTCTAAATACTGTAACATTTTATATCTAATCTCCTTTTTTTTATGAAGCCTTGTGTTATTTTGCACATTCTGCATATAATGCAATAATGTAGTTATATTTTATTTGCTGTATACTACGCCTCCTTCTCTTTTGCCATTTACATGCAATGTTTCTTTGCTTCCATCTGATGCTACAACAACACTGAAGTGTCTTCCTGCTGGAACAGTTGAGGATTCATGCTTGTGTGATACTGAGTCCAAAAACTCAAGGACGGAAGTTCATTAAAATTGTCCCGGCAGTCAAAGAGAGGAGGGTAAAGTGTGGCTGCCGGGTTTCTGTGAGGAAAAGTTTGCTGGAGATTTTCTTTTTCCTTTTTGTTCTTTGAACAAAAACGGGCTTTCAAGCTTTTCTTCAAACAACACATTTACAGCGTACGGCTGGTTTAATGTTCCTCATGCTTGATGGGCTACTTACCCAACTGAGGTGGAGGAGCTGTTGCTGAAATGTCACTGAAGTACGGTCGGACTCTCTGCCGCTGCAGTTCTCCTTAAGATGAAGTCAAATGTAGCTTGTTTAAAAGTTTTATTCCAGGGAGAATCCGTTCGCTTCCAGCTACTGTACGAGCAGCGGAGTCCAGCAGTTCTTATGAAACATGTGCAAACCACTGCTTCAGTGGTGGGAAGTCAGACCAACTTCTGCGCTGAATGGGCTATTCAGTTGACTGGTTTGCTTCCGGCCATCTTCTGCTGCAATGTTTAAGAGAAAATATATACATTTGTCCTCCCGTGATATGATTTACTGCAGCTTCTAGAGGCACATTATCAACTGTTACTCAAACAGGAGGAATATGCTAACAACAAATTACATTTATTCTGATTTACTCTGATTACATTTGCTAAAATGCTCATAGTGCCCTGAACGTTAACCTTTACCTTTAGGCCAAAGTGGGACAAAGAGGACTGGTCATGGTGGGACACAGGACAGACTCACCGACTTGTCTTCTCTTGGATCTGTGGCTACTTTATTTACTTTTTACTCAGTTACGACTAAATACCTGCAAAACTACTGACATCCCCATCACCCAGAGCTGCACTGGCAAACACCCTAAATTAAGATGTAAATGTCATTTAGCTCAAAGTGCAGCCTCATAGAGCTTCGCGCACAGCTGCTGCTGCCTGAATAGTTTATACAGTGCGTGCTCCTTCCTGTTTTGTATTTTGCAGTGACCTTTACCCTGCGACTGATAAGAAGTTAAACTACATCAAGTTTGCCACACTGCCCTACTTTATTATGCTCAGCTGTATATATATTATACCACGTATGACCTGGCAGCGGTGAGGCAGGGACATGACGTTCAGATAGGGTTTAATAATAGCCTGCAGCAGTACAGGTCTGAGAGGATGTTAATGATGGCTGCCCAGTGGGCTCTCTGATCAAGGCCACAGCTAAGTGTGTTATGAACACGTGCGTTTCAAGTTGCCGGGTTATGAAAGGCTCCTCTTCTTGAAAAAGGTCAGGGAATTCCTTTTCTGCCACATTTTCCCGTGTTTCCAGAAATGCAGAGCTCTTAAAAGTGGCTGGCTTCATGGGAGGGGGGTGGGAATCAGAGGGCCACCTTTGGCCCCGCCGGCTGCTGTGTGGAAACAGTGTGCTTCCTTCTGTTAGCCCTTTGATGGCTCCCCCTCCCCTCCCCTCCCTCCTTCCCTGCCCCACGGCCGCCGTTTGTTTGGACACCGACCTCCTAAAGTCAACCACCTCCATCCCCCTCCCACCTCCGCACGCACACACACACACACACACACACACACTAACCCACACAGCTATAACCCCACCCTCCTCGCAGTCCGCTGAGTCAACGCTTGTGCAGGAAGGATGCAGTTGTTTTTGTGGCCCCGCTCAGGGCGGCTTGGTCTGTTGGGTGGGTGGAGGTGGGGGTGGGAGGGGGTTAAAAGAGACGGCTGCATTTACACGACAAAATGGAGTGTTTAAAAAATAAAGAAGGCAGGAGGAAGAGGAAAGGGGCTGGACACACACTCCAACTGTGCCGGCTGCTCTGAGAGTGGAGTGTGTGTCTGTAACAATCGGCTCTCTGAGAACACCTTTCCACAAACCTGTGCCGTCTTGTATTTATCTGATTCAAATACCAGGAGGACGTTGACGAGGACGCCCAGGATAAACAGCAGCCCTTGTCTTTCAGGTCGCATGAGTCACCGGCGTGTAAATCAACATGAGATGCCGCCGTGGGAAACTTTTCCACAGGGCGAAAGACAGAAAGTAAAGAAATCAGAAAGATGCGAGGAGGCAGAGCGTCGAGTCAGGGCTACAGAGGATGTGTTCCATGCCTGAGAAACTGAAAAATGAAGGGGGAAGCACTTTGAAATGTTTTGCTTAGAGATGCCGCAGGGGTAGCACATTGCCCTTCCAGCTGGTAAACAAAGAAGTGTGTCTGTAAAGGTGAACGCCAGTGCAGATTTGCTTGATGGGGAGAGCTTTTCAGGCCGCTCATCTCTGATATGGAGAACACAACACGCTCAAACAGGGGTTGCTTTTTTTTTTCTTTAAATTGAAATATGAACTTTATTTCACCCATACAAAATAAAAAGAATGTTAAAAGTTTACAATACAGTGTCAACTTCGACTGTCTATTCGGAAACATTTCATACCGAGACTGACACGTAAATGGGAGCCCCAATCTCTGCTTTCCATGGGTACGTTTAAAACAAGCTAAAAGAGGGGAGAAAAGCTGGGGGATAAAGAGGAAATGAGTCACAATTGAAGCGGGGGGGGGTGGCCAGAATTGAAATTAGAGAGGATAAAGGAGACAAAGAACTTTAAAAACAAAGTTATGGTCCAAGAGTCACAGTATACCTGTGGTGGGTAATTCAGGGGATTTTAATGGTCGTATAAAATAATCTACGAGGTCCACACAGCTGGCGGAGCGGCTGACCTCTGTCAGCGTCCAAAACAACGATGAAACTAAATGGAAATCATTAACCTGCTGATATGGTTTCAGGGCTGTGGTCGTGGAGGTTTACAGCCCTCGTGATAAAAACGTGAATTAAAAATAGAAGCTCGTTCAAAACAGAACAGAAAAAGCCGTGGTTAGCTAATGTATAGTAAAAATACACCTGCTTCCTCGCTTCGTGTTGCAGCCTGGCAATAAGACTGACGAGCGAGTTGCTGACAGAGCTCACATCTGAATTCCATAGCCGATCGATAACGTAGTAATATAACACTTCATGGGTGAGACGGTGACCTCCTTTTCCTTTGACAAGTGCTGATCTCCTTCCAGATGCTTCACAAACTGTTGCCTGGAACTCGTCTCAGCTAGCTGAGTTAAAACTTTGACTGCGACCCAGAGAAGTTTGCTTTCAGCCAGCCTGAGCGTCTGACTTCGACGTTTACTGCAGAGGGTTGAGGAAGAAAGAAAAGTGCGAAAAGAAAAAGCTACAAGACAGCAAGCTACTGCCGCACCTATCCTGTCTGCGGGGGGGGGGGGGGCTCATGGCCAGAAACAGTGACGACTGCCATTTTTTAATAGTCAAAATAGAACGACCGACTTGTTAAAAAACATCCTCGTTGGATTCTCCTCTACAATAAAATAAAACCTTTTTTAAAAAAAAAAAGGGGAAAAAAAAGAAAATTAAAACAGATAATATACAACCAGGTTCCTGTGTCCTGTGGCGTGGTCTCTTCCAGCCGCCTGCTGAGGGTTTTTTGCCAGTGGGCCGCGATGAAGAGTCTCTTCCTGCTCAGCTGAGAGCGGCCGCCGCGAGACCAACTTAAAAAATTCGAAAATAACGTTGAAAGAGCGTATGTGTGTGTTTTGTGTGTGTCTGTCTGTTTGTGTGTGAGGGGTGGTGGAGGGGGGGAGAGGGAGCTAAGAGTCGTAGTCTTCGTCGTCGTCATCCTCGTTTTTGTGCGGCGCGGGGGCTGGGGGTGGTGGCGCGACGCTCATCATGGAGGGGTGGGGCGCGAAGGCCATGCCACCCTGGGGCTGTGCTGGAGCCATGCTGCCCATCGAGACCATGTTGCCCATGTGCATGTACTGGGGGAGTGTGTTTGAGCTGCGGGGGTACAAGCAGAGGTGTGAGGCAGGTGTCAGGGGTCCTGTCCAATCACATTCAGTGTACTCACATGGTACTGCCCATATAAACAGTTAGTGCTAACTTCAGCTCCACAGCGTGCATCAACCTGCCTACATACTGACACATTTCCAAAGTCAAAGAATGATGACAAAGTAGTGTGGAGTGGACACAGAGGTGTGTCTGTGGAAAAACAGCGCCCTCTCCCTGTTTCTGCCTGTAAAGCAATAATATCAGAGTGGGTGGCACCATATTTTTAAATTAGCACATGAGGAACTGTGATCTTCCACTGATAAAACGTAGAATTTGAATGTAGAGTAAAACAGCTGCGTCCAGATCTGCCATCATTTGCTGTTAAAGTGACACTTCTTAAATATGAAGTGGAGAAACAACACAGGAATTCTGACAAATGAAAAGTGGAAATGAGTGGGAGGAAGCACTGTTCCTCAATTCAATACACACACACACACACACACACACACACACACACACAGCTGTGGAACTAATACTACCAGACTGTGTTCACTGACTTGATGACTCTAGTTCTTGTGCTTCTGCTACACCACGTCTTAGCATTTAATATTAGCCTGTAACTGTCACTCGTCCTCAGTTTCCTGGTTTCACATCAACAATGGACACAGGTTGCTGTCAAATAGCTGCACATCTCAACTGCACTGTGTCAGTGTACGGTGTGTGCGTGCACCATGAACCCATACGTAAAGTAAGTGTGTGCATTTAAATTGACATAACTGATGTGGACTGTGTAAGATTAAGTCTGACTGCGGCCAAAATGCATTGGAATCCCACCTTGCTGCACATGTGTTCAGGAACACACACTGAATATGAAACATTGCTGGCTTCATCAAGCTGCTCCGTGATGTGGTCTTTTACTTAAATGATGCTTATGGGTCTGACTAAAGCTAAAGCCAGACTGATTCACCTATCACAGTGAGGAGGAAGTAACGGGGAGTTGGGAGAATGGATGAAGGAAGGAGAGTGTTCTCTATTTTCTCAGCCTGCACCAGTGACAGACCCCTGCTGGGGCAAATTTGGGATGGTTGAACGCTGAAAACACCAGGAATGAGACAGCTGATCTGATTACTGCTGTGGTTGTTCGCTGTATTTTTAGATATTCTGACTGAGAAGCCTCTCACTGACGCAAAAGTGGCTCATTCAGAGTGTTTGATAATAGCCTGCAGCGGAGTGCAGAGTGTCAGCGTATGATAATGCTTTACCGGACTTTCACAAAAGATTGTTTATTATTCCATGATGTCGCTTTTCATGACAGAGCTGTTGTCACCACACTCTTAGCTAGTTGACTTGTTAGCACTGCTGTACCAGCGAACAGGGGCTAACAGGCTAAATTTGGCAGCAGTCTGTGGGTTGTCATGATAAAGAGAGGCACGCAGCACATGACTGGCTGAAAGGTGAGAAGGTGGCGACACTACAGTAATGAATAAGTGGCGTTAGGATGCTCAGGTGCTCGTACCTGTGGAACCTGGAAGCAGCCTGCAGATTTGTGCTTGACTGAGAGCCGTCCTGCTCGTCTCCGTCTGTCTCACTGTCTTCAGAGTCGTCCTGTTGCCAGCACAAACACACCAGTGAGCCTTTTACCTCAAATATGCACAAACCACTGAGACTGCATGGAGCTGCATTAGTCCAATGTATTTATGTGTGTTTGCTACTTGGCCACAATGATAACCACGCCCCCCTTGAACACCCTGAATGTTTCTGTCGCTCTCTTAACAGCTCAGGTTGGTCTGGGTGCTAACTCAGTTTAGCACTATGCCACAATCCCAACCAATCAGAAATATGAAGCTGGTGTTTTCTGGTTGGCTGGTTGTATCCCAGCTGACTGGAAAGCACTGGGTCTGACAAAGAGGCAGACATACCTAATTCATACAACTGTAGTTTCACACCTTGTTGAAACTTTGCATATATTACAAAATCCATCACTACATCAGCCTGCAACTTAGCTTAGAGTTAACTCAGTCAGAGTGGCACTAGCACTGAGGCAGATATATACCTCCATTAAACTGTTGCTAACTATTAGCCTCTGTGTGCAAATGCGCTCCCACCTCTTGCTCGGACTCTGTGCCAGACAACTTCTTGTCCTTGCCTTTGGAGCCAGCCCCTCCGTTCTTGCGGCCCGACCCTGGTTTTCGACCCCTGGAGGGAACAACGAAAAGAATGAAACGTCGGGTTCATGCGTTTGCTGTTCTGGTTTCAGGGAAAGCCAATCAGAAGGGTTTTTTGTTTTAAATTTACATATTTTTGTCATTAAAAATAATTTCCCTCTGCATTGAGGAAAAACAATCCCCAGTAATCATACACAATCTGTTCTTGCTCAACAGCAACAATTACAGTTATTTAACAGGTGTATTTTGTGACAGTACTTCAAAACACATTTTAGTAGGAGAAGTTTCTATAACACGTCCACGACCTCCCCTTAAGCGCCTTAGATCAGCAACACGGGACACAGACACCTGGAGGTACACCTCAAATTCTAACTCCCTGTGCTAACACACCCATTCGACAGATGTTTTAAACCTTAATTACAACTTGGAAATACATGTTTTAGATGTTTTAAACAAACAAAAAAAAAAAGTTGAAAATTTGTTTTTAGTTTCATAGGCAGCCAGATTTTAATAGCTTCTAAAACTAATTACAGATTAGACTGTCGTTTTCCACCTTAAATCTGCAGGGACAGTCCCGCCCCCATGCATCATTCAGATAAACAGAGACAAGCCTGATGTAGGGAGTAATGCGACCGATACTGCGGAGGGAAATTACTTTTGGCCATTTATATTCAAAGATGCTGTGACTCCACATGCCTCATCCCCATGGCTGAGACAAAGTGTCTAAATATTCCAGGCTTACAACCACTTTAAATTAAATCACAATCGAATCAGCCACACTCTTCAGTGTAAAGTCTTCTAAACTCATTTAATTTATGTGTAATTCTCTGCCAAGCTCTCCGCTTCAATTTAGCCGCGGCTGCAGCGTTTGATTTGACAGTCAATACTGCTTTTTCTTCTCGACAATCCTCAATAATTAGTCCTCGCTCTGCAGAGCTGTAAAAATGTGCCCCCTCTTGTTTTTTTTTAGTAATTCATTTTTAATCGCAAAACCAAACCGAACCGTGGTAACATCGCACAGGACGCCGAACACGTTGCTTTAGTCGATTTCAATTTACGCCGGTGGAGAGGACACTGGTCCGTGTGTGGAGGGGTGTCCAGTTTGTCGTGAGTGATTCACTTCCTCCACATGACCGTGTGAGTGCATGCACTTATCAGAGATGACTGGGTGATCAGCTGATAAATCTGATTAATGGGTCAAATTTAACTGCATGACACAGTGAGTGAACACAAATATCACATTACCCAGGACTAGTGATGTAGGTGGAATAGAGTCTTGCAGATCTGGCGTCAGCCTTGAAGTGTTGTCTGAATCCTTGGTAGTCATGGTGCTATACAAACACGTCGGTGTGTGTGTGTGTGTGTGTGTGTGTGAGACTCTGAGATACCTGCGCGTTACTTTTTCCCCTCCCCCCTCGGTGTGGTTCTCCTCCCCCTCGCCCTGCATGTCCGGCACCGTTGCCACCAGGTCTTTGAGGAAATCAAACTGCTGCTCCAGCTCGATGCACTGCTTTCTGCGAGCACACACGTTCAGACACAACTTCGAATCAACGTTGCGCTGTGCTTGCCACAGACTAACGTACTTACAGCTTGGTGTTAAATAGACAAGGAGCCCAGTGGGATCACAAATAGCATCACGGGTACAGGTACAATACAGCACACAGGATAACAGGGTTCCCTGAAGTGTCCTTCTCTCAGTCCAAAGGAAATGAGGACTTAACACCTTTTCAGCAACCTGTACCTAAAATCAAATTAGAGCCTTTACATGATTTCCTGTTATTATCCAGCCTGAACTCACGTATATATGCTCTGTTATGGGCAGAGAATGACTCCAACAGAGGTCTAACCAGGGCACAGTGCAATATGGGATAATACAGGATGTATTATGAAGCAAATTGACACAGCCAGGCTTTCTTTGTGTCGTCTGGCTCAACAAAACCTAAAAGCCCAGGCAGAGTAAATGAGAATCACGACACTGGTTCTAAAGTTTGGTTAACCCTGGGTTTTCTTCTTTAGGGTCTGTTCCAGTCCCATTAAAGGGGGGTGACCGACGCATCATTTGAGTCTTTTTCCAGACAAAACGGAGCAATCACTCGCCGCCTACTCCAGTCAAAAGGAACAGGTCGTTACAATGGAGAGCAATGAGGAATATGAAAAGAATTAATCCAGTACATTCACAACTTCACCACTCAATGGCCGCCACTTTCATCTGTAATGTGACAGCCGCACATTCAAGCTCTTCCACTTTAAACATGATTGAAGAAGTGCATTAGGTTTTGTTCCGCAATGAAAGATGCATGGAAATCGCTTCACTCTCATGACGAATGAAAGGGAAATGAATTTTATTGATTGAATATTCTCTGTTTATTAATAGCACCAGACTAATTAATTCTATAATTTGTCTTCTATTAGCGGCATTAAAGGGGTGTAAAATGCACTTTGCAGTAAATCAGCATGGCAAACCAAGCATAAAAATATAAGTCTGCATGTTTTGTATGACCAGCACCTGAACATAACCTCATCCGGAGCAGGTCAGGTGTGCAGCAGACATTACCGCGGTAACTGAGCCACGTTAAAGGAGGCTTTGGACTCAATGTACCCTCGCTATTAATCTTGCTTCATAATAAATCCATCGGGTTCTTCATGAGAACGCACACAGAAAACAGAAACTTACAGATGCGACGTCGTCATTGTCTTTGCATTCCTAGACTGGGTGACTTGACAGGCCTTCGTAAGCAAGGATTCCAAAAAAAGCTCCAGGGCTCTCGCTGGTGTCTCGTTAAGGGAATTGTGATACAGCAGCTCTGCGTCCTTGATTTAAATGAACAGATTCACTTATGTGATCTAGCTTATAGTAAACTACACAGAGCCAACAAAAACCCTACAATCCTCACTAAACAACAGAGAAACTCTAAACAAGTGCCAATCCACAATAATGATTTACTTGCCATTAACTGTTTTCAACAACAAATGCCTATCGTGAATTCCACAAGCCCAAAGTGACTTCGTTAAATGCTGCCTTCTTTTGTCTGACCAGTGCTAAGTCAATCTTCATGGATTTCCTGATGAGAGACTGATGACTGTTCCAGATGATGGAAGCCTTGGAAGTTGCACCGTGACAATGTAACGGTGGAAAGGATACAAATAATAACAGGTACTGCTGCAGCCACTTTGCCTATTTCTTCATCTGTCTGCATTATCTTCTTAATCCTTGCCTGTAACGAGAAATGGTGAGTAAGGTCAGTCAATGCATGTGAATACACCGGTACTATAAAGTTAACATGTAAATAGACGTCGACTATGTATCCAAGTCCAAAGCACGTAACCTTAAATTTTGATATATTACAGGAATCGCAGCCTATTTTTGATCACAGCATGCAAGTTTAATGACGTTTGTTCAACTTGTCATTTAGTTGGTCCAAAGTTTGTTAAAGGTGCACGTATAAACAATAGATTTGCTAATATTCACAGCGTTAAGCGTCACTTAGCTTGCAATGCTAAAAACAACGGTAATTAGTGGAGTCGCTAATTCACTTGTGTCGCGAGCTTCAAACGTAACGTTACCTTATTTAACATTGTGGGGAAAGTACGTTAGCTTTATTTTATTGTATTTAAAAGGAAGAATTGTTAGAGACACTGGTGTAATTTACATTGTGGCGATAAAAGACTCGCGTAAACTAGTTCTCTGTGAAACAAAACAGGCCGAATCCCCCATTCAAGCTAGCGACGGAAGTTAGCTTTTCATCACACGGTTTGCTAACGTTAGTTTGGCTTCACACCGGCTTTCAGCAAAGTTTAAACTTACCGGGGGGAACCTGGCGTTGTATTTCTTCTTTTTGCTGGGCATAATTAAATCACCTGGATGGCTCGCCTAAAATAAGACGCAAAATATCCCGGAGTATTACTCTATATCATATATTAATCACCTCCACCGCGCACACACTAGGTAGCAGCAGCTAACCGGCTAACTCGTTAGCGCGTCGACGTCACTCGCTCCCCAGTTGCCTAGCAGGTCAGCTTGGTTCCGCAGGGTCACAGCGCCGTCGGCTTCAAGCACGGCGACGTCCCAAAACTTGTACATAAATAAACATCTATATCCTATACTATAACTCTTAATAATTATAAAAGAGACGTTTATTTGGCGTCGACACAGAAAAAAAAATCAACTAACAAATAAATAGGTGATTGCATATTTGTATACTGCTTTCACGAGGAAGCTACGCTTAGCGTTATTTCAATTGACTAACTTAAATAAAAAAGGTCGTGCTGCAGGAATGCGTTTTACATTTTGATAACGACGCAGGCTCGTTATTCGTGCGCTGTATTCTTCCAAATAATAATTAATTTCAGTGTTAAGTGCTTCGGCGTAGCAGGGCAGTGTAGTCTGTCAGGCATTTGAGTGGAGTTTGTTCTGTCGCTGTGTGGTACGGGGGTGCGCACTACCGGGGCTGCGCTGCTGCGGAACCACAGCACCGCACCGCAAGCTTCAACATCTGCAGGTGAGTTTAGCCTTAATAACCATAGCTTAGCAGTAATGTTCGACAGTTCCCATTTTCCAAGTGCAAGTTATGTATGTTTTAACGTTAGTTGCGATCAGCAGGCGGCTGTAAATACTATTTCTCCAAATTTGAGGACGAACATAAACGTGAACGGCTAGCTAGCCTGCTAGCTACAAAACACTTGAGCCAGGCAATTAAAAATCTTATTTATTCAGAGTATTAAATTACATATCAATGAAAACGTTGCACGACACACTGCTGGGATGATTAGTTTTTTTTATCAATAGTTATTTGTTGTGAACAAATCGTTGGACAAACGTTAGCTACTGAACAAGTATTGCTAACGCAGCAGGCTAGTTAGCAGCGTTAGTAAACATCCGCCAGCAGCGCAGCTGTCTGGGTTTGGAAGTATTCTAACGCTGAGGTTACACCTGTGGTTCATAATCACGCCAACAACTTCCCCCTTTCAACAGGACAAGCTTCACTCTGACAGCATTATGGAGGAGGAAGAGGGCCCCGTAGATGGAGAGGTGGAGACCCCCTTTGCTGCAGAGACCTACGCCGCTGAGGCCATGGCTGCAGACATGGACCCCTGGATTGTGTTTGACTCGAGAAAAACACCCAGATCCGAGTTTGACAGCTGGCTGGAGAGCAACAGGCCCTCACAGGTGTACAGATTTGGTGATGAGGAATGTGGAGTTAGCCCTGTGGGGTGGATCGCTGTGGTGGGTACAAACCACTGCCCCAGCACTGGAGATGTCCTTGGTCTCCAGGAGAGCTGGGAGAAACTTTTGGCCAGTGGTCGGCCCGCCAGCTTCCAGACAGTGAAAGAGCTGGCTCTCAACCACGGAGTGCTCACGGGCAAGTGGCTGATGCACTTGGACTCTGGTTTCAAGTTGGACCATGCCTGGGAGTGTGTGGCCAGAGCAGCCCTGGATGGCAAGATCTCCCTAGTTAAAGTGAGTCCCCACAATCCCAAAGGAGAGGGCAAGCAGGTCATTTGTGCCTATAACCAGAACTTCACTGACGAGAGCGAGGTCATCAGGCTGGACTCCATCATCCGTGCCACAGGGGTCAAATGCCCCCTCTTCTATAAGCCAGACGTGTACACATACCTGGGAATCTACCGAAACAACCGCTGGAAGCTCTGTCCAACCATATACGAGAGCAAATTTGACCTGGAGTGTGTACCCAGGCGTTCCCACATTGTCAACAAAGTCACCAATCTAGAAGTAACATAAGCCTGTCAGAACATGAGAATAACTTTGCAGGACAAAGGAAATGAAGAGGCACTTTGTGGTCCTGTGTGCAGAGACTGACTGAAATCAGTTTGAAAGTCAGTGGTTGAAGTTTGATCTCACGTTCTTCCTTTTGGCAAAAAAGCACTAAATCTCATTTTGGTCTTTGGTCTTCTCATGCTGTAATATTTTCAAAGTGACCTGAATTATTGTCACATTGTTTTGTATTGAATATATTGTATTCATGAGTAATATGAGTATTTGTATTCTTGAGGTTTTGTTTTGTAACACAGGAACACTTACCTGGCCGACAGGGTGGCTAAAGAAACCTTTGATTTGTATACACACGCACAGAAGAAAATTGGCATCCAATGAAGAATTTCTTTTTTACAATATACATTTGTCTCATTCTTTTGGCTTTATTTTTTTGGTTTGTACTGAATCACAATAACAGAGTTGCCAAATAAAGTCTACTTTCAAAGACAATCTTAAATTGTTTTTTTATTTCCAGGAAAAGTGTTTTGGAATTTGGAGTTTATCATTCATTTCAGCAAAAAAAGGCATATGGTATAATCTGCATACATCATACAATATAAAACAGTATGGTTTCATCTTGATAAAGCATCTTTGACTACAGAGTATAGCAGGCTGACCTACAGTTATGAAACAGTTGAGTTAAACTGCAGCTATTGTTCATAAAATAACTGTAGAGAAACTAGACACGGCAGGAAATTATATCACCAGACACAAAAAACAAGATCTGATACAGCTTCTCTGCTATAAGCACGTACGTACATATTAATGTTGCATGTTTGATACTTTACATGTAGACCTTCATTTGGTTCTAAACACTTTTTTTTTTTTGAGTCAACAAAGGCACCTTTATAATGAAGTCATTACAGTTACTGCTGACTTCAGAAAACATTTAAAGATTCTCTTAAGTTCAAAAGTAATACATGGGGATATTTAATTAAAAAGCACAACGGGCATTTGCGTAGACTTACCTCTGGATCCCATTAAATTCTGGAAGAAAATGCCAGCTGCTTTAAACATAAAAAAGGCGGACAAAAACACTTACCACTGTTAATATGACAGTACAAAAACATGCAGAGCATGTTCTACAGACAGCGACCACAACAGAAAAACAGTTTTAAAACGATGCCCTTGTTCAAAGGCATCTAATCTGATTGTCTTTATGAAACAAACATGTCGGTGGATAATCTTCTAACAGGTTGTAACAGCGGCTGAAAAGGTTAATGATTGATGCTTGAAAAGGGCAGTGAAATCGTCCGGTGGTTTATCGTTTCTCGGACAAACTATAAAAGGTCTGGCACACCCCACTTTTGGAATACCACAAGGAGTTGCGGTGGTATTTCAATGAGCACATCCACAGGGAGCAGTTTTGCTACATTCTGTCTCTTACAGCCCTTCATATCCACCCCGTTTCCTCTTTTGTCTTCAGTGACAACAAAGGAGTCTCAGTTCTGAAGGCTAAAGGAACAGACGCAGGTGGTCTTTGTAAATATGTCCGCAGTCAAATTGCATGGACTAACTTAAGTTGGGTGTCCTGACACAAACCTCGGTTGGGTTCCACTGTTAAAAATGGAAATAAGACGATCTTCGTCAGCGGACATCAGCTCATCCAGCTCATCGAGCATGGCGGGCCGGTGGTTGCTGTTGGATGAAATGTCAATCATGCCCTCATCCTGGAGCAAGTTGACGATGCTGTTGGGGTAATTCATCCAGGTGCTTCCTGGGTTATTGGCTGGGTCGGGGGTGTTCTGGGCTGCTGCGCTGTTCTGGGCAGCAGTAGCAGAGCTGGGAGGGGCAGCTACATGGGATGAACCTAGAGCCAAAAGAGAGGGGTTCAGAAGGTCCTCCAAGTCATCCATGTTTATGCTGTCCAGAGTACCTGGGGCCTGGCCTTCAGGAAAGCTGGGGAACTCTGGAATATCATCATCTTCAAGTGGTGCGTCCACTCGGAACTGAGAGCCCTGGAGGGTGAATGAGCTGCTGGACTGTGAGGCCGCGCTTCCCTGAGAAGCTGCTGGCTCCTGAGCAATGCCCGAGGAATGGGGGAAGAATTCCTGAAGGTCTGCCAGGTTGACGGTGGGGTAGTCCTGGTTGAGAGTCGACGTGGTGGTAGAACAGGAGGAGGAGGATGAGGAGGGCGGTGCTTGGCCCATTGTGAAGCTTGGCACTGGGTTAGCTTTGGGCTGGGGGCCCAGGTTCAGGCTCTCCATGATCCTCCAAGTTTGGCTTGTGGTTGCAGCAGAGATGGAGGCGGAGGGCTCCACCTTGGGCTGGACTGAGAAGAGCTGGCCTGGCTGATTGTACTGATAAGAGGGCTGGGGTTTCGCTCCACTTGCAACAGGGGGCACTGCAGCTGCTGGAGACAAACGCAACTCAAACAATGAGCTTTCTGAGTTTCCCTGCAGAGGATCTTTATTCTTTATGCTAAAATTACCCTCACATCATCAGCTCAGTGGTGTTTTTTTAAAAAGCTCTTAACATAAAAGGAAGAGGAGGCCAAATTCCAGATTTACAGGGCATCTACATCATTGATAGGACTACTGTCAACTGATTAATCTATTATATCAAACTCAATGGACTCACCAGCTTGTGTGTTCATTGACGGAGGCTTGGCTGTGACGGTTCTCCTCGCAGGGCTTATGTGCCGTCTATCCTGTGAGATGGACACTGAAAATACAACAGGCGTGATTATAGAACAGTCCAACATTACCAGTTATGTATAAAGTGGAGTGATTGAAAGAAATCTTGTCAGCGTACCACTGGACAGCATGGGCTGCAGCTTCAGGCTCTGGAACATTTCCCCTGTACGCTTTCTCTTCTCGCTCAGCCTGTATTCATCTGCAGGGGTGAAGCAAATACAAGATGAACAAATTCGTTCCTCTGGTATTTAGATAAATGTTCTCAGGAAAAGCTGTTATCAGTAACTTGTGTGACGTCACATTGAAAAATGATGGCTCTTACCCGGATCAGCAGGCAAGTACTGGAAGTACATTGGCTCGCTGACCTCGCGGTCAGAGGGTCGGCGGAGCTGCATCTTGACTCGAACGGGCTCAGAGAGGTTAGTGTCGCGGTACGGCGGCGTGCGAAACACAATGGCCACCTGTCTGTGCACGTCAGCCTGGGAGAAGATGCCCTTTCCCTCCCAAGAGTCCTGGAAGAAACGCACCTCGATGTCCTCTGCAGGAGAAAAGGGAAACGGGAGCTGTCAGAAGACGCAACATTTGAAAATCGACGCTGAACCTTTAAGAATCAACATCAGGGATCAATCACGCAGAGGCGGCTCTGTTCGCTGGAAAAACAGTCCGATGACATCCTTCCTTCAAGACAAAGAGATAAATCATCCAGTCAACATTCAGATTCCTCCGGCTTTTTTCACCCTGATGTAATGTGCATCACAGCTTAAACAGAGCCATGGGACACTCAGGGGAGTGTCCCACAACTCCAGAATGTCCAGAATATGAAGCACATGTTGCGCACGGCCTCCTGCCATGAGCAAATTACTGTAGAGAGGCGGGAAAAAGATCTATTTTCATATAAAAAAGTGATATTTGACAGCAGTCATATATATTTGCTTTGTTTAACTGAGTGCTGATCAGGAAGAGATAAGAAAAGAATGAAACTCGATAAAAACTGTGTTCACACAGTGCAGAGGCTGACGGTTGAAAGAACTGGACTTAATATGAGCAGCGGAGCACCCACGCAGGAAACTGCTCTGATGTGAGCCCGTGGTAACCTGCAAAAACTTTCACATTTTGCTTTTTTTTCCCCCCCTCGAGACAAATTACCGAGCTGTTTCACACTCAGAGTTTGGATGTAACGGGCACAGTTGACGTGCTAGTGATTAGAAAATAAAAATAAAAAAAGAGAAGTGACGTCAAACGTGGAGGAAGGCAGCTTTTGGTTTGTGATAAAAGTTAATGTGATTGCTTTACACATTCACACACAGCACATAGCGTGACAGACAACGAAACCTCGCACATTTCCTCATGTGCCAATGGGGCTGGCCAGAAATATCACTTTACACTGGTTGTATCATGCTACTGTAAGAGCAGAGATACGGAGAACTTAGAGGACAAGGCTGATGTCTGTTGAGGTGTCAATATAATGAAATATATATATATATTAGACTAGTTGTAGTTTCATCCTTAATTAATATTGAGAAGAGGTAAATCATGGCACACTTTGCTATTTCACATTTGTAAATGTCTCTGAAACTGCACTTCTTGCTGAGTCACTGTACGCTCTGACACTTACAGGGTAGTCACAGATGGTAAATGTAGAGTAACAGTGTCACAAGTGGCGAATGCAGCAGCACCTTGCACAATGACCACCTGATTAACTATGAATGAGTAACTGTTTCACCACCTTCACAGCAAGAACACGGAAACCCACTGTGTCACTATGATCGCCGATATAATCACCTCATCACTTCAGCTTCCACTTCTAGCTGCCTCGCTCAGAAGGGGCCACTGACTTCTGGTGGGTGTGAGAGCTTTACACCTTTTCCGTTTCAGATGCATCTCAAACTCTGCATCAGCTTAGGCAGCTCTGACTTCTATTCATGGGTCGCTGACTGTGAAAGCAGAGTGGTATGGCGTGTTTCCATGTTCCTTCAGCCTTCAATCTTCTGTTCTCACATCTAAACTGAAACAACCCATCCCCTGAAGAGGGCCCATACAGTACGGGCGCAATGTACCTTTTTGTACTTTATCACAAAGCAGAAAGATCTCGTCCCCTCCTCTGCAGCTTCCAGTGTTGCAGTTGACTCGGCAGATCTTCAGCTCGGCTGTGTTTGGGGCTCCTGTAAGGCAAAAAAAAAAAAAGTTTCAGGTCTTTCCTCTTATTATTCTATAGTATATCAGAAGCTTAATTTGGAAAATGAAGCAAACCAGAGAAGAGAATATCAAAATGTTTTGCTGACATCATCAATTGCGTTTCAACACTTGTTGCAAAATTGATAAAATTACTGTGGAAACTCTGTAGACATGCTGAAGTGACTGAGACTGAAGACTGACTCACTATTAGTTCTGAGATTAATTCTTGTAAAAGCTCAAGGCTGGCAGGAAAAGAGGAACAAAGAGAGTCTAGGGCAGTCTGAGGTTGCAGGAGACATGCAGGTGGACGTGAAGGTTCATCAGCTTATACCGACTCCAAGTCCACATCTGATCAATCAAAGCCTAATATGCTGTCTGTGTGTGTGTGTGTGTGTGTGTGTGGGGACCGCTCACTGTTGTCGTAGATGGGCTGCGACACCACAGGCTCCAGGGGCAACAGCTCCCCTGTAGACAGAGTGATGGAGGCCTGGAAGCACAGCCGGACTGAGTTCAGGTCAAACTCCTCCTCCCACACCTTCGCCTCAGGAACTGCAGCCAAGACACAGCAGGGAAGTCAGTCAGAGACCTGCATGCTGTCACATGTAGGCTACCACTGCTTAAATATCAGCCAGAGGTGAACAGAACAAATGCGTGAGCGTGACAATACTTTTAAAGCTTTGATTTGATACACAAAACAGCTGATTTGAGAGATTACCGGGGCCGTGCTGCGTTTAAGAACAACGCGGCCTGAACAATGCCTGGAAACACTTTGATCGCACCTCGTACAGTTTGTGGCACTTTCTGATGTCGTTTCTCGTGGCTCTGGTCATGAGAACTAGCCATTTAGCCAGTTCTTAACACAGCAAAGGTGAGAGCTAAACCGTTAACAGGTTGAAATACAGATGTATTGTTTAAACAGGAGGAATAAGACAGAGAATGCTAGAGATAAGAGTTGATACTCTGCGTGAACTCTGTTTATGGCAGTAGTTACCTTGACATTAGCTAGCAGCCATCTAAGCAGCTACAGTAATTAATAATTACCTTGTAGAGGAACAGTCAGTACAGGAACTAAGCTCATTCTCATTCTCGGCGTCATCCAGTGACTTTCTGTTGTCTTGTTTTGTTGTTTGCGTCTTTTTACTTTCACCAGTGACGTTTACTGAAACCTTTGGTTCAGTGACACTCGGAGCGGGACATTCAGAGACCCCCCCCTCGCCGCGCGGCGCGGTGCTGTTCCGCACAACGACAGATTAAACAGAGAAAGGGCAGCGACACAGAGAGGGCTTTGTGTTGCTCACTCAATTTTAAGCATGGCCACTTACTGTTGAAGGGGTTGTTATTGGTCTGAAGCCTGCAAGTGATGGCCTCATTCACGTCCTTCTTCTTGACACACTGTATACCCAAGTTCTGAAAACTGAAAGCAAATACAGTGTAAGACCGAAACTATAAAGACAGAAACCACCAAAGCATGCACGCATGTCCCCACAGTAATGGCTGTGATGCTGGCTGTGATTATCAGGCATCAGTGACTTTGGATCTTTCTCATGTGAAACGAAACATACTTGCATTTTACACATGGTGCGAGTGCTCACTCCATTAAGCCCAGGTTTAATCTTTTGCCCCCACAAACCTCAACAGGAATCCTTCCCACATATATATAATAATATAATAAGCTCCCACATACTACTAACCTTTATGGCTTAATGTTTGCCAATAAGATCTGCCTTAGTTTGCAGTCTGAATTAGCGACTTCTGCTCTTGTTTGCTGGGAGGCTCTTCATGCTGTGGCCCGTCCGCCTTGCCAGCAGACATCCTTATGAATTAAATCAAACTGGTGCCCTTGCAAAGTACTGGGTGTGCTGTGTTTGGATCCCTGCCTGCTAGCTCTAAACCTCCCAGTCTACTGGCTGTATTCCTGACTGCGTCCGGCTCCTCGGCCCTTCTCTCTGCTGATCACAGACCTGTCGCTAAACTCTCATTTGCTGCCATGATCTTATTTTTGAAGACGGTGTCTTAGAAAGAATATTTATAAGAAGGCTTTGAATAATAAGCACTTTTCTCCCTGGCCTGACATTTTTAACAACAATATGTGATTTGGTTATTTATTAAACTGTGGTAAGAGCATAAGAATGTGAAAGCATCTCAGTTCCCTCACATTACACATTATTTGTGCACAATCTCTCTGATGTCTTGTGAAATCTCTGTCGCGACCCTGATCATCTGCCGCGCAGCTCGACTCGAACTTTGTTTTGCTGGGCCGAGCGGCCTTTTAAACTCACTGCTATGTGCACAGCGAATGAGTAACGTGAACTAGTACACTGACTCATCCTGTAACACAACACAGGCAGCGGAGGGCAGCACACGCTGTATGTTTGAATTTCATCACACAGAGTTCCCTCGGCACAGACAGGCTGGCTGAATGATGTAATATTAGGATTAAACATAACGTAATGAGAGGTGTCTCGCCGGGCGCCGTCTTCGCTCTCTGGACCGGTTTTCAGTCAGGACACTAGACTGAACGCCAGCACGGCAGCAGACTCCTCGCCAGGTGCTTTATTCTGTTAATGTTTTACTCATCTCCAAACTAAAGATGGAGCCAGTGACAAGTTTACCAAGGCGACAGCAAACACATCCCTATCTAGGCCAATCTCGAGCAAATGCCACCATGTTTTGATGTGGAGCTTGCAAAGCTTCCCCTGCAGCGGCTGAGTGTGTATCTGAACGCTGAGATCCATGTCTCTCTCTCTCTCTCTCACACTCACACACACACACACACACACACACACACACAAACATACCTGTGTATTCTTCTCTCCTGCAGGTCGGCCTCATAGTACCCATGTTTGCAGTCTTTCCCGACCAGTTCGTGGGGGTGAGGCTTGTGTGGTGCGTTCTTGGTCACCAGTGAGATGCGAACGCGCAGGGGGCCACTGTAGTTGTGCACCTGCGGTAGGGATGATGTCGTGTTTTACTGATTCCTAAAGGCAGTTTAACAGGTGGGTGAACGCATTGTGGAAGCGAGCTGGTGAGAAGAGCATGACCGATTATCCACAGGGCGACAAGTTTCCACAACCCAAGTTGAACAGACAGAACACAAAGTAAAGCGAATATCAAGTATTCTCTTTGCTATCATGTGATAAAAGATTCATATTTTAGAAGCTGAAACGAGTTCATTTTGACCATTTTTGTTAAAAATCTATTTTGAAGTTTCTGACAAATAACTAATGGACTAAAAGATCCAGCTCTGCTTACTGCTTCTCCGGACTTTTGTTTTGTCATTTAAATGTTCATTTTTCTTATTTAATTGTTATTTTTAAGTTGGACTGATTTGATTGTAACAAATGTCTGTCAGCACTGGGCCGCGTGTAGTTACCGCCGCAGCGTCACATTGAGGGTGTTTCAATGGGGCAACCCAAAAAACTTTTATTATGAAGTGGTCACAGGAAATGCGATGCGTGTGTCAGTGACAGTAGCCCTGATGGCTGCTGACAGTGGTTATTTTGGGCTTTTTTTTTTTTTTTGACAGTGAATCAGTTTGAAATACAGCAGAGGGGAAGAAGAGGGGGCAGCCGCAGTGAGCGAGTAACCTATTCCTCTTTCACTGTGCCCTGCTTCTCACACACGAGTTGCTCTCAGAATGATGCAAAAGGCAAATTACTGATCATCTTCTGCGTTAGAACATAAAGTCTGGACTACCACCTTACTTCTAAGGGCCAACAGGTGGTCCTTTAGCAAATCAAAACTAGAAAGCAACAAAACAAAACAAAAATACATATATTGAATGGCCCACAGCAAGAAACCCTTCTCAGTAAGCTGCGGCCTGCTCACCTTGATAGCTGGGTGGGTCTTAGTGGTGTCGTTGCTCTTCTCCCCGGGGATGCTGCCCGCTGAGCGCCCCTCACACTTATACCTGAACCTCATCCCCCTCTGCTTCGGCTGCTCGATGATCTCTATGAAGGGGTTCGCTGACTGGACTGGTGAGGAGGAGAAGGCGATTTCAATGCATTGTTTTAGAAATACCTTAGCACCATATTTGCATTGTGAAACACCGCCTGTCCACACAGAAATAGCGCCGTTATCGACCCCGGGAGCACAGAGGGCGCTGAAATGTTTGCTCATGACAGGCCTGCGGTCGATATCAGCACTGATTTATACAGAACACTGGCGAGTTACGGGAAACGGCTGCATACCTGGGTTGAGTGCAGTCAGGCCCCATCCATACACACCTGTGGTGAAAACAAAAAAAACAAGACATTTCAACCACTTGTTTGTCAAAAGTCCAGGGGCTATTAGTGGATTACCATGTAGAGTGTATGACACATAAGAGTACAGCGGCAGCACGGATGACACAAACCAAAAGCTGCTTTCAGCACATACTTGTGGTTCAGTAAGAGTTTGTCATTTGTGGCGTGGCCAGGATGGAAATCTACAAGTCGGCTCAGCGTCCAAAGAGGTCAAAGGACTCTGATGTACGAGGGCTTCCCAGCTAAATATAATTACTCGCCATAAACTGCCCGCCAAGCGCCGACAGAAGGAGAAGTGCGGAATTAAGCAAACAATGACAGGCAGGGTGTAATGCTGGTGTCGGATTACCCGCCTTGTAGCGACTGCGAGCGATTCCATTGTGAGCGCGCAGCCGAAGGCGCTCTAGTTTCAGGCGCTCGGTGAATGAATTGTCGTGATTCACGGCAAGAGGCGAGGTGTGACAGGGGATCGGGTGGCCTAAGCTCCACCCAGCAGCTCGTAGGACTTGTTCAATTTGAAAGCAAGAGTAGGATGCTTTCCAAGTTGTAACATGTTTCCCAGCCGCGCGCCAGTCTAATAGCATATGGAAACTGTGTCGAGCTTTGACTTTCAGCCCTCTGTCCAAAAAGCAAAACGAGCACCGCATCCATTTTCCGCTCATACCACGTAATATTAATATGCAATTTGTGGACAGCAGACCAAGCGCAAGGGCCACTTGAATGTTTGATTCCTATGTGAAAGACGCCTCGTGGTTATTTAATGAGCCTAATGCTGAGGAAGTGAAAGTAAACACACAGCGCATCGCGGCAATTAGGCCTTCGTAAATCACTGAATGTACTAATATGAAAACACAGCTGAAGCGGCGGAGACAACTTGGTGTGAGTCACTTTCACTGACACACACGTCACCGCGCTGATGTTTCTTTATCAGTGGAACACGGAGGCGAGCCATTTGAACATTTAATGAATATATATTGAAGATATCAGCGATTAAATTTTAATTTCTGGAATTTAAATGATGACTAGTAACAGGTGGATTGTAGATGCCTGCAGGATATTGGATTGCAGTTGTAGGATGAGTATCTACAACACATATCGAGCCATTAAATGTTAAAATTACACGTGTTAAGGATTTAAAATGAGCTGAAGTTGTAGGTGTCCTCAGTTACACTTTGTACTAGTAAGAATGTTACTTGGGTTATCTTTAATTCCTGTTCTGACTAGTAAAATTATAATTTATAGATATATAAAATGCAATTACACATGTTAAAGCTGTTACAGTTATATAATGTCCCTTACATTATCAATTTCACTGTCCTCTTCTGCATCAAAACTAAAAGTGATATAACATAGAAACACAGGCAGTTTAATTGTCACAAGATACTTCGCACCCATAGGTCCCACTGAATGGCCCGTATCTGACCACAACTTGTGCACAAAGTTATTTCCATAATTTCCATTTACTCAAAGTGGGCGGGCGCGAGCGGCTTGGTGCAGTTGCACAAAACACTTTAAATGTTCTTCCTATAAATGACACTTAAGGGTTTAATTTCAGGACAATCCTGTGAAATGTTTCCTTACTTTAAGAACAGTTCTCAGGCATTTACAGCACTGAAAGAGATGTTAAAGCAACAAAATTTTAGTTTCCATGGAGACCGATTGTTTGCTTGCATCACCTGTTACCGGTATTAGAAAGATGGCGATAGCTAGATCATAAAAGACAAGGCAAAAGAAAAAAGGCAAATCACAAAAAGACTGTGTAAGGAGATAAGGATTTTATAGAAGTAACCACACTAAAACTTTAATCTGATCTACAAATAACAGCAAGTGGAAAACAATTAATGTGGGAGGAAATTGCAACGACAAAATAAATTCTGCTGAGATCCAAAATCAACAGATCAGTACTTAGAGGAACGACAACTGGTAAGAATAACTGGAACTTAATTTAAAAACAGCTACCTTCAAATAACCATCAGGGTTTGACAACTGCTATATGACAGATGGTGAGAGAAAACTCTCTCTGGATGCATTTACCTCCCTGTTATATTAACTAAACCATGTTGCTGTTTACATAGAGCCAGAGCTCTACTGTGGTTTCTAAGGTCTATTGAGCAGTTTGACTCAAGATAAATTCAGATAAGACACTTAAATTAGACACGTAAATTAACATTTTAAGGAAGCCTTAAGGGGAGACTATAACGGTATTTTGTGCAACAATTTCTATTTAAAGCAAACCTTAACTCAAACTTTAAGGAAAATTTAACTTAAGGTGTTTTTGTGCTAAATGTAGCCAATGCTAGCTGGTTAGCCAACCTATCCCCAGTGTTGTCGGTCAGTGCGTTTAGCATGTGATTTATATATCGCGTTTTCACAAACAAACTGATGACCGGTCTATTTATACATTTTATAACTACGTTTGACAGGATACAGTAAGTGTGACATCATGTTTCGTTGGGATATCGCTGATGTTTGTAATAAAAGCGCAAAGTTATGTCAAACTTCCTACTGTACGCTAGCGTACAAGCGGGGAGAAGCAGGCTCCTCCTGTTAGCGCAGAGCCCAGAGTCGGCGGGGCTTTCCCCTGCTCCTCGTCCAGTTTCACCTCCAGCCTCTACCCTGAACCAACGAGCCGAGCCACGAACCCAGCCCCACTTACCCTCCATGGCTGTGTCCGAGTCCGGCTCTCCGCTTCTCCGTCTAACCCACTGTCGGTCTGGATTTTGTTTTTTATGACAAACGACGCTGCAAACAAGGCAGTGCGGGCTCTTGAAACTTCTTGACAGGGTTGTTCTGTCGCCTCCCTCGCTCCACCTACAGCTGTGTACAAGAGCACACAGATTGGGCCCAGTAAAGCTGGACGCAAGCACGACAGGCCCGCGTGGCTTCCGGTAGGAGCGGCGCAGCTACGCAGCACCTGCGCGACGGGCCCTTCCACATCAGCGTTATCAGTCAGCCTGTTTGTCTTACATTCACTTCACTCATGTAGAGCTTCAAAATAAAAAAAATATAAATAAATAAATAAATAAATAAAAATGATATATATATATATATATATATATATATATATATATATACACACACACACACACACACACACACTAAATTAAAGGGTTACTTAGAATATACACACTTTCTACGACCATCTTTAAAAAAATAAAATTAAAACCGTATTTTAAGTTACTAAATAACATTTTAAATGTTTTTTGGGTAAATTATTATTACGTCAAAACATCAAAAATTCATTCAAGTTTAATCATTTAATTTTAAAAAGCCAAACAAAGCAACAGCTCCGATCCTTTGTGTAAGTACAAAAAGTAAAAAAAATGTATATATTAAGACTAAAATATAAACCTTTTCCTTTTTTAACATTAAAATATATATTGTACTATAGTGACAAAGTTGGGTTCCAAATGTTCCAAAAAACATTTTACATCATAATATTCAGAATAACTGGCCACATTATGCAGGCAACGTATTTTGGTAATTATCAAACCTTTGGACACTTATCTTAATTTGACAGATATTTAAAAGTAGCTACTCGGAATAAAACCAGTTTAGCTCCCACCTCTTAAATACTTAAGTGTGGTTTTCGTTGTCATTTTGAGAATCAAACATATTTTTTTCTGTCTTCTTTATAGCTCCTTGATGAGTTTTAAGCATGTTAGTCGGTGCAAAAATAATTTTCTATATAAAATAATCTATCTATTCCACACTGTTTATACACATAATGATACAATAACTAAAGTGACTACAAGCTATGTTTTCACAGTAACTGTATTATTTTGAAGAGGCAAGTGGTCTGCTTCCGGTATTCTGGTGTCCTTCGGCTGGCTTTGCGAAGTTGCACTCCTCTGCCTTTCCTCTGCAGTGCAACTTGCTACCACCCACTCAAAACAGTGCGGAAATACCCAGATGACGCACTTGAAAGAAACAGAAAAATAAGTTGAGTGGGAGAGGCAATAGCATAACTTCTGGCTTTAGTCATTACCTGGAAGAGAGTCTGAGGCTGGATCCACTTCTGGTCTCCATTTACAAGTTTATTCTTCTGTAAACAGGCTGTGATGTAGAAGATCCAGCTGTGATTGTACAGCACTTTTATGGCTCATCTTAAAACAGCCATTCACACACTGACCTGAGTTTCCATTCTGCTGCTGGCCTACACAAAAATTAGTCTTCCACCTCGACATTGGCTAAGTTTTGTTGAAAGTACATATGTAGGACTCCTGCCTCTTTTAATGAATTATTATTTGCTCTCTGATTTGAAGAAACCGAATTGTGTTTTTTAAATGACCAATTAATCGTAAAAACACGAATCTCACTGACAAATTCACATTTGGGCATGTTCTGACCACTAGAGGGCGCTGTAGATGAATAAATCAGGACGCGCTCACATTACCAGTAATAGCAGTGTACATGTCAGCCCTGAGAGTGATAGTTTGATGACTCAGCCTTCATTTGGGTATTTTTAAAACCTTTCCCATTGTTTTAATGTTCACGTTTTATTCGATGATCTCGAAATTTTATTGTGAGTAGCTATGATATTGCTCAGATTATGATTTTCATTCAAGTGTTCTTCTTCCTCTTCTTGTATTAAAACACTGCAGTAACCTGTTGCAAACGCCCTCGCTGTACTAATGCCGGCATAGCTGAGCTGTCGCAAATCACGGGTGTGACCTGAGAAAACAGCGATTTGTCTGTGGTGCCTCATGCTGTATTGACAGCGTTGTCTACAGTAACGCGAGTGCATGCTGGGAAAGGCCTCAGCTCCTAATGAAATATTACCCATCCATGCAACTTCTCTTCCTACCTCACCTTTGCCATGACAATGATGGTATACAGTTTGTACCGCCTGTTTACCATGTTGTAATGTTACTGTAGCTTTTTTGTTGTTGTTGTGTTGTTATTATTGCTTTTCGTGTTGTTCTGCACAAATAGAAACACCTGGACATACATGCGGCATTGTATTTAATTTAGTTATTCATGTTATCATTGTGAATTATGTGATGTTTTGTTTTTAATAACAAATCAATGCATTTGAAAGCTGCTATGGAATCATCACTACACGGTGGAGATGGTTGAACCCGCTTCACCAACGATTTGTAAACTCTTATGATTGACTTAACTATTCAGTATGCAAAGGAGGAAAACTATATTTTGAAACGCTGTATGTATGCATTTGAAAAGTCAACACTCCCCAGTAATTAGTCAGGATTATTAGTGAGTAAGCCTTGAGTGGAGATTATTTTAAATAAAACATTTCAGCGTATAAAACCCACTTGAAAAGCCTGTTATTGCCATTTATGGCTAATTAAAAGCTCCCCGATTTCCTCCTTTCTGTGAAAGAAGCCGGAATATCCGAGGAGCATTTCAATGCAGCATAATGGTTCTAAATGGGAGGCCTGTGAGTGGGAGGAGGCTGGCGGTGCGTTTCTGTGCAGTGAGGCGGTGCCTGCCCTGCCAGCTCCAGACTGCGGCGGGCAGAGCTGAGCGTTACAGAAATGGCGGAGGGGGAGTTGGACGTCGACTCGCTGATTTCCAGGCTTTTAGAGGGTGAGTTTGCCACCGTGTTATCTCTCATCTTCCCCGTTGTTAGTAATTATTAGCGCTCAATTGTTATTTAGGTTTCGCTTTGACACGAGTTGACCAGAAAAATGGCCGCTTTACTTGCTAGCTGATCCCGGCGGAGGAGTGATCAGGACCAGTCCCGTCTGTTGGTAATGCGAACCACAGGCACGCCTTTCAGTCAAGTTCCCACAAATTCGCACCTAATGACGCTCCAGTCTTTTCATGCTTGTAGCTCCCACTGTGAAACTGTGCGTTAAATGGGAACAAAGTTTCGAGTTCCAGTTGGTGGACTGTTGGTTGTAGCCCGACAGGTCGAGTGTGGAGGAGAACGTCAGACCAACCTTAAAACTAACTATAGAAATGTAATGTTGCATTGAATAATGTCGCAATACATGTATTACATCGTTATTGGTACACCACTTCAGCATGCAGGATGTAACACACTAGCTAAGAAGCTTTTGCCTTATAAATACCTATATTATGAAAAGGACTCCTCTCGTTTTTCCACAAGCTTTTAACTACAAAATAGACTCTGGTGGGCGGTAGCTCGGGCTGCATATCAGCCACATAACCTCACATTTCTGTTGAAACAAAGTGCAGCTGGATGAATGAAGTATGCCGTATTTTACAGGACTGTTGTTTGGTTCCTGATGAGATGTGAAATGTTGGTCGAAGTGTGTATATATTGTTTGGCCACGATCATACGGAAAAAATGGCATGATCTCAAATGGAATTTGGCACAAGGATTTCTCAGCTGAAGGGAGAGGGCACGTCACAGGGTTATGGTGTTTATATGGGAATATTGCTGAATGGCAATATTGACACAGGCCTTGATGATATTCGACTTTGAATGAACTTGCAGAGTTGGCAACCTGCAAGAATTTCAAAATGAGGACATTTTTGTCAATATTATCCCAGTATTTTGGACGATTTCCATAAAAAACTGTGCTTAACTGTCGACAAGTTAGCTTCACCAAACTTTAAGGAAAAGTTATCACCCAACTGTGTTATCTTTGTGATAATTCAGAAACGTGTCAGTGATATTACTCATATTCGTGTAGCTATAATGCATTATAGTTTTAAGTCTGTTAACACCACTCAAAAGTAACCTCAGTACTTTCCATTAACCATTGTTATGTGTTAGGTAGCAGGGATGACTTTCTTAGCAGTGCTAAATAAGGGATCCTGACACAAAGGTGAGCGGGTCTGTCATTCACTTGCCTTCATTCTCTGGTGAGCGCTGAGACAGTGTCCCTATGTGTCTTCAGCAAACATGTGGACAGCCGAGGCAGTGGTGAACAAACATTCATGATCGATTGTCCGTCACAGGCACACAGATTCACCCCGCTGAAAATCACACACAGATACAAACGGACGTGCACAGTTTGGCAGCGTATGCTAATGAATGAGCACACTGTGGATCAACATGTCAGTGGAACCTAATCATCTGGATTGATTGGTCTGGTTACATAATCGTGCTTGCTTGCTCTCTGTGTGTGTTTGTGAGCCATACAGTAACGGCAGTGTGAGCTGGTGCTGTCAGCCGGGCAATGCTTCACCGTAGCTAGTTAGCTGGCTACATATTAAGTCTGTTTTATGCAGCGACGAGGAAACCTCAATGGAGGAAACTGGAGGGATCTTAGCCTAAAGGCTTCCAGATGTGAGCTGTGAATATATCTAACCAACCTTCTTCCTTCAGCCACTTTCTGTTTCCATCTATAGCCAGTTTCTAGCCGGCTGGCTCAACACTAGCTGCTACTCATGAAGGGTGATAGTTACTTAGTTAAGTTGTAGATACCTTCAAAAGTATCTACCTTTAGAAGTATCTGTCTTTAGAAGATCAAAACTCCAGTTTAATCTAAATTCAAACAGTTTTAAGTTGAAACAATCAGTCCCTGCTTCTACAGAACCTTAGAAAGTAGTGAAAATAGCCCTTTGTGCTTGGTTGAATCTGGCCAACAGTTTTGTCCGACCAACAATCCCAAGTTGGAACACAATGAAAACAATCACATCAATGTTTTCCCAGTCATTCTGTTACCAAGGTTGCAGCTAGTGAATTAGTTACTTAATAGGCACTTGATCGACCGTTAAGGAGGGACCTGAACAGACATGCCAGTTTTACCATGTACCGTGGCCGCATAAGCATATTGAGGTTTGTTATCAAGCTTACCTATGACATGAAATATGACATCAGAATCAGTTTCTCTCAAACAACAAGTGTTGGATTGATCATGTCTGCAAACAAAAGATGTCACCAAACATCCTCCTCCTCACCTAGATTCTAGGGGTAGCCTAGCTTGGACTGTAAACACAATGTACGTGTTGGGTCTGTTATGTTAGTTCAGATGTAAAGAACGTCCAGCCTGGTTGTTTGAAGCGTTCATCATGTCGGGTTTCAAATTTCCGATTATTGACTTTCCTGCGTGGAGATGATCCTTCATGAGAAGACAAACGCACACGCTCGAATCGTCCCTTATGCATCGCTTTGTCTTCATAAGGCCTGCCCTGACCTTTTAACAACACAAAGACCTCTCACAGGCTTTTCCTCGCCGATGAAACCTCGCTGACCCTCATCTTGCGCTACTTAACCAGATTCCACCCCCTGCCTGCTTTCATTTAGATGTTTCCTTAATGTCCTGTCAGTGGCACTCGGGGACTTTTTCCCCTTATGTTGGACGGGATTTCCTTAAACCCTTCAATGAGAGGTTGAGCTCTAACTTCTTCAATGAGCTGTGGTGCCACGCAGGAACCTACATGCTTGTGCGCAACGGACGCACATTCGGGGAGCTCTCTGATCTCCTACTAAATGTCAACAGGCACAGCTGTCCCTGGGAGAAATTAACCTACCCTTTTGGTGACACACACACACACAAGGCGGAGGCTGTAGAGAGGGCAGTACAGTAATACAGTTGACTTTCAGCCCAGTTGTCTATTTTTACAGACCAGTAATGCCTTTTGATATTGAACAATGACGATGTGAAGCATAACAAAACATTGCACCCCCCTGTAATCCCAGCAGCAGGGAAACTGTGAGACCAGGTGATCAGAGAAACCAACAGGTTTCATGGGAAATCCCATCTTGATTTAACACCTAAGAATCATCTTGGCAGCAATGTGAAGCTGTTGCCTTCAAGCTAACTGTGTAATGTTACCACGTTATTCTAGCTTTGCATGTTAGCAGGCCAACATTTGGTAATTAGTGGAGCCCAGCCTGGTTTTAGAAGGGAAAGGTTCATTGATTACAGATGTGACGGCTGAGCTGGACTGAAAACAGACCCTTTCTATGTGGACTGTGCAGGAGCCTGCTCTAAAGTATGGATTTAAGTGCCGTTCTCTGCCACAACACCAGCGTATTACAACACGCTTCTGTCCTGCATTACAAACCAAAACTCATCTGTCTGTGACAGGCAGGTGCTGGCTGTCAGTATCGTTAAATGCCGATGATACAACATGAAAGTTAAATATATTGCCCGCCGAGTTTCGTGTTCCATCCATGAGCTGGACGTTCAAATTCATGCAAATATCAAGCACATTTGAAATTATATTTTGCATGGTCCTCACTGAGATGCTGATTACACAAATAACACTGCTGAATACCGTCCACTTACTGAACGTAACCCCGTCAGAATAAAGAGTTTCAAGGGACCGGTGGTATAAATCTAATAATTAGAATTATTTTGTCTGTTGATTATGACTAGTTTTTAGCAAGACGAATGTAAACGCAGGTAAATAACAACATCTGTAAGAGTCAGATTAACTCTTACTGCATGTAAGAAAACACAGTAGGCATCTTGATTCAGTGCGGCACAGGTGTGTGGAGAGCCCAGGTGTTGAGTAGCCATATTCTCATATCCATCTTCAGATCCATAATGCTTGGACATCCAAAGCCAGACACGTGCACACACATCCTAGCGCACGTGTCCTCCAGCGCTTGTCTGGTTGGAGGGGTAGACAGGCATTGCGGGCCGACAGGCTAAACCTGATCGACTGACAACATGGTTTACAATCACTGAAGCCTCTCTGGTTTCGTGTGTCACTCCGAGTACAATGACTTGTCGTTAGCTGTCTCGTGAGTCAGAGCTGAACGCTGAGCAACACAATGTTGTGTAGATGAACCCATCAGAGTCATTTGTACATGTAATTAAAATGGCATTTGTGCGTCTCTGCCTGGATGCTGGATGATACCAAGAACACTTTAACGTCTATTTGGTTGCACTTGAGCCTTGGACTCTTCCATCGTACTGTAATGCCATGATGAATACAACGCCTAGTAGGACTGACATCATTGTCTTCATGGCGTGGCTGATCAGAGTTTTAAAAGGTTTCTTTTGGAGGTACTGGTTTTTAATACCGGTGCAACCATGGCTGCGTAATCCTGCGTGGAGATGATTAAAAAGAAAAAACATACTGTCCTTAATCATCAGTAATCACCAGGGTGTGATGTCCTGCCACTGCCCTGAGGAAAGACAATCGATGCCGTCACAGCCACGTCACGCAGGATTGCGTGACACTGTGGGAACTCAATCAGTCACTTGCTGTTTTAGTACCGCTCTCAGTAGCGCATCTCCGATTTCACAGCGCGGCCGCGGCGGTGGGTTACGGCACGTTTTGAGCCGACGTTGCATTTTCTCACAGTGTAAACAGAAATGCTTCGGTTGCTTCCGCGCAGCGGGCGGCAGCGGCGTGCATCAGCAAGACTGCACATCGCCGTCCCCCGCATGCTCGCGCACAGTGTGTTTTTGTGTCTCGGTTGAGTCCACGGTAACTCGCCCCTCCTTCTGCTTCTCATTAGTTTTTACTGTTGCTGTTTTCTGTGCAATCCAGCGAAGCAGCTATTACAGGCCCCAGCTCTCCCAACGTGCCCACGCTAAGCCCACACTGGGCCCTGGCCTTAGCGACAACAGGCCCTCTGTTTGTCCTGCCAGCACAGGTGGCCTGTAGGCTTTATGTGGCACAGCCAACACCACGGCCCCGTGCGTCGGCCTCGGCGGGAGGGGGAGGAAGGCAGGATGGAAAACTGCATTTCGGAGCAGTTTTGCCATTTTGGTTTACAGGCATCGACGCCAGCCAGTTGTTACCAAGTATTGCTGCATAAAATCCAAAGAGCAGTTCTCTGCTGGAGCTGTGCAGGTGCTGTTTATGTCCTGAAATGGAACAGAAGTACTATTTCTGCCCGGTCGTTCGTTTTTCGTGTAAGGAATCATAAAGGCCTGGGTACAATCAAATGTAAACACTGATTACAGCATGTAATGTGAAGGGAACGCAAGGGGGGGCGGTAGTAGTGGAATTCAGGTGATGTCACTGCAGAAGCTTTGGCGTGTCTGATTACTACTGTTTAGTTTAAATGACATTACAACAGGTCGATCTTCATTTGTGTTTACTCTAAACGGGTAGTAGTGGGAAAGGCTTGCTATCCAAACATCCTGTCTTTGATTTAATCTGTGGGCCACACCAACCCCTCCTACCATATATCTTGTTATTCAGCTGTGAATGCGTCAACACATTCACCCGATGTCTCTGAAGTCAGAGGACTCGCATGGTCTTGGCCTCTCATCCCGTAATATTTAGCGAAACCTAAGCCACCGTGAGCTGCTGGTCATACCAGACCGTGTAAGGCCGGAACTGTGTGGTGTTGGTTCTTCTTTACGTAGTCTGGCTTTGGTAAGGTGTTGGGTGTCAGACGGTGGCAGATGAGTAGATCTGATGTGTTTCTGACCTTCTGCCCGCTGTAAATAATCAATCCCAGACCCAACTGTAGGAGCAAACAACACATGATGTCACTGTTTGTCTCTGGATTTGATTATGATGCGGCAGTTTTAAGGAGTTAGTTCAGTGCGCCATTGGGCCGTTGGCGGCGCTCCCTCGGGATGCATTTCGACGGAGTCACCCCCCACTGTTGTGGTCGGACGCGGAGGACTGCTGCTGTGTTGCGTGGCGCTCAGGCTGCTGGCGTGGCACTCTGTTGTGGAAACAACAATGGTGGAGCCTGTGCGGCGGGGGAGCGTTCACCCCCTGGCACCGAACGTGGCACAGAGCTCGCCCAGGCTTTTCAGCGACCCAGCTAGACTTCGCAATGAACCCTCCCGCCCTACATTCAGCACTCTGCCTCTGTGTCTCCCCCACTCAAGCTTCACTTTCTCCCCATCTCTCCCACTTTCTGTGCCTGGACCCATGCCTCCTGTGTCTTTCTCCTCCAGTCTCTCCTCTCAATTTCATCCTTTCTCTGGCCCCACAAAGACGGCCATTCACCCACGGCACTTAGAGACGAACAAAACGTCCTCTGAAAAAGCAAAGCCCGCACAGAAATGCCATCGCAGTCGGGATTTCTGCCTTAAGACTCGCTCCCCGCTCTCCTCGCCAGAGTTACTTTGTGTTTCCCATTCACTGAGGGGTCACTGTTTTCCACCGGCCCTGTGTGGGAGAGGGTTAGGCGGAGGAGTGGAGGGCAGCCGCTGGCCTGGTGCCCAGTTGCAGAGAATGGAGAATGGAGGTGGAGTGCTAAAAAAGGTCTGACGGGGCATCTTTATTGGTGCTGCGAGGTGCGGCGGTGGCTAAAACATGCACAGTCATACCTGCTTAAAATTCATGCCCCTGCTCGACCTGCTGGAAGCTCTTTTGTGTGTCTTCGCACAGCAATCGGAGGAAATGAAGGAAAATCCTGTTATGTAAGGCGAGCGAACTTCATCAGGTGGCCTCAAACACACCTCCAAGTGAAATCTAACGCTCCTCTGCACACGTGGACGCAAGCAAGCAGTTAATCCAGCATGAGGCGAGGTCAGGGGAGTAATATTCTTTACAAAAGGTAATGAACAATAAAAACATCAGCGAGAGAGGCTGCTGACACGACTTAAAAAGGCCGTGTGAAATGGGTTTGTGGGGTCGAATATTGTTGGTTGTTGGCCTTAGATGGTAGGCCCCAAAAAAGGGTTTTATGGAAAACGTGATAACATCATTTGGATGTTGGCACTAAACCTGGTGCTTTCAAACAATGTTCAGCCACTGCTTTCAGAAACTTTGACACCTAAACTTCCTTTTGCAGACAGACGAAGGCAGGATGAAACGAGCTGCAGCGAGCGCTCAGCAGGATGTGATTATTGTAGCTTTGTCACGATCATCACAAACAGAGCAGAGCAGTTATAAAACGTGACTTCGAGGGGTCGGCCTTGTTTTAACGCTCAAGATGTTGCGCTGACGTGTGTGTGTGTGTGTGTGTGTTGTCTTGTTGGTTGAATGGGCTTACGCAGCTCTTTGCCAGTGCAGCTGACAGCCGCTGCATTGTTGTGGACCTTCTCTCGCTGACGGAGTCGTGGCCCGTCCCGTCCCCTCGCGCACAACAACTGAGCCGTCGAGCTCTGCCTCTTTGTTGGGACTGGCGACCCTACTTCCTCCTTCCTCCGTACAGCAGCGCCCATATATGGCAATGCCTTCAAGAAGCAGTCTGTGTGTAGCTGACTTATCTCTCTCTCTCTCCCTCTCTGGCTCTGTGCATGTGAACTGTGCTCTTTTAGATAAATGGAAAAACAGCTGACCTCTTTGGCCTGTGCCTCTGGATTCATCACGTTAAAAAGCTACACATTCCACTTCTTCTCATTGGTCAAAGCCAGTTTATGGTCAGTTTTAGGTCGCACGTTGCTAAAACAGCCCACAAAGAATTAAAAAGTCATCTGGTGAGCTTGCGCCGACAGGCCGGCTCTCGCTGCACACTGCCGCTGTCGTCCAACTAAACCGAAACTCGTGAAGTTTCTTGGAAGGCAGTTGCATCTGATTGGGCGTTCAGAGAGTGCTGTGTGTTGTAACAGCCCTGGTGTGGCTCAACACGCAGCACAATGGTGGGCTGGGCAGTGCCCAAATATTTAGCGAATTAACCGGCCGAACTCACGGAACGCCGGCTCATTTGTGGCGAGAGCGATCAGCCGGCGCTGCAGAGGTTAGTGGGCGGGGCAGGGAGACTGTAGGGGATTAGATGAGGGTGGTTAAACAAACCATCACGGTTAATGTTGCTAGTTAAAGAAGAGGGCACGAATAGCACTGCAATGCTAACACCAACAGACCTATCCTGACGTGTTTATGATGTGTTTATGATGTAGATGCATCCGCCAAGTGTTGTAAAATGCCAGAAAACGTCAGTCGCTACGTTGGTTTTGTCTAATCAACAGTCCTAAATTTGAGGTTTGATTCCGATGCAGCTGGTCTAGAATCTGTTTTAACGCGGTGGTTTTCCTGAGCAGGCTTTCCCCCTGAGGTGTCATGTCCGCCTCGTTCCATCCAGACTCTTTATTTGAAACATTTGTTTCATTTTTAAAACAAGACTTTGATTCTGATGCGACGTGCAGATGCGACGTGCAGATACCAGTGTGTGTGTCCCAGGCTGCACTGAGGGCCCGAGTAGCTGGAGCTGTAGAGGTCTGAAGGGTCTGTGAGCTGTCTGGAATGTAAAACCCTGAGGGGAGGGTGGATGGAGGGTCCTCTGACGTCAGTGCGGTTCACTGGCAAGGTGGAGGAGGACGATGACCTGGGAGTTCAGCCTTAGCCGAGAGCGCCGCTAAACGATGAAAGGATGAAGAGAAAAAGAAACGGAGACGGAGACAGCGGCTGAGAGAGGACTCAGAGTGCGACGGACGCATGGACCTGACCAAATTAGGAGACGTGGACAGGAGCAGGGTGTTTCTCAGAGACGAGATCCTCGCTGATCTTGCCTGGGAACCGGCCGGGTAATGAGAGCGGAGCATCCTCCAGTCCAGACGGGGCTGTCGACAAGTGAAGCTCGACAGCTGCTTCGGCATGTTTCAGGGCCCTGCTTCACCCCCTGGCTGCCACTGAGACAGGAGGCAGCTCATAAAGAGTGTTTCCTGATCTAAACTGTTATCAGGAGAGTTGATGACCACATCAGACATATTTCCAATTATGAATATTAAACATATTCACTTTAAGAAGCCCGTCATCAGGTTCTCTGGGTGGCTTGAGTAGGATTCCATACTTTAGGTTTGTTGTTGTCGTCTTATAGTCTTCAGTGTGTGTGTGTGTGTGTGTGTGTGTGTGTGTGTGCGCGCGCGCTGTTGCAGGCCTCTCAGATGCACTACATGTTAGTATGCGGGTCGTGCATTACCCCACCGCCCCCAAGAGATACAGCAGCAGTTCCGCTCACCAACACCTTGCAGGCTCGAAATTGATCTTGCTGGGTTGCCATGGTAATCAGATGTGGGTACCACCTCCTGTTTTCCATCTTTCCATCTCTATCTCCCTCTCTCGCTCTCTCTCTTCTTCTGTATCTCACTCCTTCTCTTCAGTGGGGAAGCTGCAGTGCAGTGGTGACAGAGTAAAGGATGCTGGGATACCTCCCCACGAGCCCCCAGTGGTACGATCTGAAGTCAAGGTCACTTGATCTGTTTGCGTGCGAGTGTGAGTGACAGAGCGAGGGAAGGAGGAGACAGAGATATTGAAGTGTTTGTGTTGCCTGCTCTGTCTTAATTTAACCATATGAAGAAAGGGGATCCTCCCAGGCAAGCGGTGCTGGTTGCTGTGTGTGTGTGTGTGTGTGTGTGTGTGTGCGCGTCCTATATCAGGCCTCCCTCCCTGTCAGCTGAGCCAGCACAGACCTGCAAACGCGTCATCACAGAGCAGAAAAGGGAGGGGTGTGAAATCACTCTCTCGACGGTACACACACACACACACACACACACACACGCACACATGCAGACACTCCTTGCTTGTGTATTGTGCTCACTGAAGGACACGTTGTGCTTGACGACCAATAATACAAGGTGTTCACATTTCCAAACTGTAGCTCTGCAGCGTTCAGACCTTCGATGATCCGGGGTATCTCACCTGTGCGCGGGCTAATTATAGCCCCCCGCCTGACCCCCTCAGGCGTGTGTGTGTGTGTGTGTGTGTGTGCGTGCGTGCGATGGCAGGTTGTGTCTGGAGACAGACGCACAGACCTGAGTGTTTCTATCCCCAAAGGTCTGGGGGCAGAAATAGCAGGGTCATGTTACACACAGCCGCACACGCCGTTGTCCTTTTCAAAGTGCATGTAAAACACCTTCAGAGCTGCAGGACACGGACAGGAGTCACCTGCAGGAATGTGACACGCACGCATGCACGCACACACACACACACACACACACACACACAGGCGCTGTCTTGCAGAGGAGGAAGGACTCTTCTCCTCCTTGCTGAAAACAAACTGTGGAGGTGGGGCTCCTTCGACCCCGTCCGTCTGATTCCGCTATCGGGCGGCGTTTGACGCCTGCTCGGGTTTCCGTCATGTTGCGGCGGTGTCGTCTGACAGCAGCGCTCTTAGTCAGCTGTGGCCCACTTCTGCGGTTTACCAGAGGAGGCGTTACATGGAAGCACACAGGGCATTACAACATGGGAAGTTAAAACCTCAAACTGTTGTCTAATGCGTCCTAATAGAGGATGATTGATATATTGGTTGAGCTCAGATGAAAATCAGATGTCTGTTGTCGTGACAGTTCACGTGCAGCTGCTTTGTCTTTAAACAGCAGTGCACTGACTGTGCGTGTTGCAGAAAAACATGCTGTTGAGCTCAGAGTAAATACAACAGATTTAGTAGAATATTGCATGAAAATAGATTGAATACGTGTTTTGTTTACATTTTGTGTGTTTGCAGCCACACAGCAGATGAAGGATGAAGTGAATTTGGCAGAAAATGTTTCGGAACAGAGGCTTTTAATTGATTTTGATGCACTTATATGCACTTTGCTGTGTGTGTGTGTGTGTGTGTGTGTGTGTGTTTACCAGCACTGATGAAAGCACAGTCATTTCCAGTCAGGCTCTGCAGGAGAGACCCGAGACACTTCTCCACCTGCCGGCTTCCCCATCAGTCCCATGCACGTTAATTAAAACGACCCCTCCTCTTTACATTACATTGACCTACAGCTCCTAGTCATGTGACCCCAGAGACCCCCACCCCCCCCTCCCCTTTTCCTCTGTGTTACACAACAGGAAGCGTCTCCAGCAGCCCTCCCAACAATGTCCACGCAGGCTATTTCTATCCTCTGTGTGTTTACCAAAGCCCACCGCCTGTATTTAGTTTGAGGCTCGTGGAACAAGTCACCCTGTGGGACACGCCGGGTGCAGTCAGTGAGCGTCAGCAGGCGGGAGGAAGTGCGCTGTGACCGGGACAGCTCACGCCTGAAAGCCCGGATAACTTTGGTAACGTTGCGACACGCGCAGTCCTTGTTTAACCTCCCTCTCTGCTCTCCCTCCACCAGTGCGAGGATGTCGTCCAGGGAAGATCGTACAGATGACGGAGGCCGAGGTGCGCGGCCTCTGCATCAAGTCCCGGGAGATCTTCCTCAGTCAGCCGATCCTTCTGGAGCTGGAGGCTCCGCTCAAAATCTGTGGTCAGTAACCCCGCCCCTCTAAACTGCAGTGTCTCTTTCATTTCCCCTCCACCTCACCGCCGCCTCCTCTCCCTCCCAGGTGACATCCACGGACAGTACACAGACCTGCTGAGGCTCTTTGAGTACGGCGGCTTCCCCCCGGAGGCCAACTACCTGTTCCTGGGCGACTACGTGGACAGAGGGAAGCAGTCTCTGGAGACCATCTGCCTGCTGCTGGCGTACAAGATCAAATACCCCGAGAACTTCTTCCTGCTCAGGGGCAACCACGAGTGTGCCTCCATCAACCGCATCTACGGCTTCTACGACGAGTGTGAGTGGCCGCGCGTGACTCTGCACGCCGTGTGTCCGCCGAGTGTCGACGTGATGCAGTACGATAGATGTGACGCGCGTACCGCTCGATGCCTCCTGACTCGCCGCCTTGTTGATGTTGCAGGTAAACGCAGATTCAACATCAAGCTGTGGAAGACGTTCACCGACTGCTTCAACTGCCTGCCCATCGCTGCCATAGTGGACGAGAAGATCTTCTGCTGTCACGGAGGTACTGACTGGCTCCCGCCGATGTTTGCGGTGTGATTCGTGCTGCATTTCTGGGTTCAGTGTTTGGATGCTTGATGCTTCCGTCTTGTTTGGTCCACGGGGCTTGCCGTAGAGCTGCCTGTCAAACGTATTCCTGTGCTTTAATCTCGCTGCCTCCTCGGTAAATCACCTGCAGCGTGAAAGATGAGGCTTCCTGTGAGCGTTCTGTGTTTTTGGTTTTCTAATCTGATGTGAGGGAAGTGGGTCAAAGAGAGTTTAAAGCTGACTGATACACGCACGCACACACACACACACACACACACACACAGGGTGATTTACAGAGTGTGACGGCTTTGTGTCTCTGTGTTGTCTGCAGGTCTCTCCCCAGACCTGCAGTCTATGGAGCAGATTAGACGCATCATGAGACCCACAGATGTGCCAGACACGGGTAGGTCAACACACACACACACACACACACACACACACACACACACACACACAAAACAAACAGTTTACTTAGTTGCAGCACCACGGAGGCATCCTGGAGATCATCTGATGAGCTGTGATGGAGGCACTGCTAGCTTTAGCTGTAGCTGTTAGTACAGATCAGAATACACACTGCGTGTTTACATTAGCACCAGGATTCTGGTACTGATCACATTTGGGATACTGCACCGCCTCAAAACCACCAGGTGCTTCCTGTCACAGTCCTGGTTTCTGCTGGAGCGATCCAGCTGTCTGAAACCAGAACGCAACATCAACATGTGCAGGACAGAACCAGGATATTAGAGCGCATGTAAACACTCAGCGCTTGATGACTAAATGAACTGTTTTGTCATGTGAGGGTTGAAACATGTTGGAGTTGTTTTCACGAGCCTGTCCGAGCAGGGAGCGACGTCTGTGACGCAGGTCTGCTTCTACTTTTAGCTCAGGGAGTAAAATCAGTTTATCTGCTGTCTAAACTTTGGAAGTGACTCGTGTGTGTGTGTGTGCGGTGTGTAGGCAGACACACACACACAGGGTGGACAGATGTTTGTTTACAGCACAGAGCTTATTAAACGATGGGCCGTGGCTCTGGTCCGCCGTGACCTCGGCCTGTGTGCCGCCATGCTGCTGCTGCTGCTGCTGGTGCCGGTGCCTGCTGGCTGCCAGCTGCCAACATCTGGGTCCGGTCGTGGAGCTGCTTTGCTTTAGAGTGCCACCTCGAACACCCTGCGCTCACACACACATTCAGACGCTTGTGTGTTTGCTTCCTTTGGAGCGGGTGGTTGTCGGTCAGGTGAAGCAGTGGAGAGGCCCTCTGCACCCACTGCACCCACTGCACCCAGCTGTTTTGTCCTTATAAGGCCGCTAGTGTTCAGAGCCGGCCGCTGTCTCTCAGATCCTCTTATGGTCTTTCAGGGAGCCTGCAGTTGTCTGGAGGTGAAGGGTGTGTGTGTGTGTGTGTGTTCACAGGGCATCCACAAAGGGTTTAATATGGGCTGTACTGTATATGTAAGGTGAAGTGTCTGAGAACAGCTGGATTCACAGCGGGGACGTGTTACTTCATGCTGTGACGTCGGTTCAAGTGTTAGACAACCAAGGATTGCAAGATGGAGTTAATGTTTTTGATTTATTTGTTTGTTTGTTTGTTTGTTTGTTTTCTCCAGGCCTCCTGTGTGACCTGTTGTGGTCGGACCCAGACAAGGACGTGCAGGGCTGGGGGGAGAACGACCGCGGCGTCTCTTTCACCTTCGGAGCTGATGTGGTCAGCAAGTTCCTCAACCGCCACGACCTGGACCTCATCTGCAGAGCCCACCAGGTACCACACACACACACACACACACACACACACACAGCCTCCTGAACTGCAACTGGGCTGGTTCATCAGGCTGCGTCGTCACCTCTTGTGTGTGTCTGACGCCCCCAGGTGGTAGAAGACGGCTACGAGTTCTTCGCCAAGCGGCAGCTGGTCACTCTGTTCTCGGCTCCGAACTACTGCGGAGAGTTCGACAACGCCGGCGGCATGATGAGCGTGGATGAAACCCTGATGTGCTCCTTCCAGGTGACACGCCGACCTGGTTCTGCCGCAGTCATCACGTTAGGGCAGGAACAGAAAGCTAAACAAGCTCCTGAGCGTGCACTTGACTGTCACTTGGGATTGTTTACAGCGGTGGCCTTTTATTACACACACACACGCAGCAGGTTGTTGTTGCATCACGTCTGTCCTCTGTGTGTTTTCCCAGATCCTGAAGCCATCTGAGAAGAAAGCCAAGTACCAGTATGGAGGGATGAACTCGGGTCGGCCCGTCACTCCTCCCCGCACAGCCCAACCTCCAAAGAAACGATGAAGAAGGACAGACGATGGACGGCGGGAGGGAGGAAGAGACGCAGAGACCGAGAGGGAGAGGTGATCGTCTCCTGTCGGCTTTTCACTACACAAAATACGCAAAGGCAACACTCGGCGGAGGAGAGAACCGATGAACACAACTGTTTGAAGAGACACGCCCAAACCTGTCTTTCATTTTCAATTCTTCTTTTCTCCCTCTGAGCTGCTGTCGCTCTCCTCTTCCACCTCAGCGCTTCTTTTCTCTGCATCTGTGTAACATTTTTAAAAACAAGTGTTAAGAGAAAACAACACCACGGTGTCATTCTGTAGCATATCGGAGTGTTTTATTTTGTCTTTGTCCTTTGCCTTTTATTTTCTTGACAACAGAATGACGACTAGTTTAGTTTACCACTCTCTCTTTACCCCCCCCCGCCTGTATGGGCACAACAGGTATTAATGACGACTGCTGGGTTTTCAATAAATAATACAGGAAATAAACCAACGTGAGCGCTCCGTGTGGTTCTTTATGATACGTCTGTCACACTGTCCGACAGAGGTAAAGTCTGTCAGGCCAACAGGTCAGCCGGCTGTGTGCACAAAGGCTGAACTGATTATTAATGCTGATCCATCATAGTTTCCCTGAAAATACATTTTATAGTATTCAAACTGAATCTCAGACAGGTCCTTCTTAAAGTGCACTCATCATATTGTGCAGTCCACGTCACTGTCTGGATATTTTAGGATAAAGTAACTTTTGATAACTGCAGCATCCTGGATGTTTGGACTTGATCATTTGACCCAAAACTGATTTTTTTTTTTTTTTTTTTTTTGCTTTAATCTGATCTGGTTGTTAAAGCAGCTCATTAAGTCCTAATTTATAACAAGTAAAAGCTGGTGGCCAGCGATCTGGAGCACGACAGACTTCCCCAGCCTGCACGAGCAAATATGATTCAGTGTTTGTGTCCGTACACTCACGGCCACAAGGGGGAGACAACCCTCTACTATACATGTTAGATCTATGAGGACAGGTGAGATATTGAACAAAGTCAGTTGAGAACAGACCTCAAAGCCACTCTAAAGTTAAATCAATGACATTTAAAATACCTGAAACTGTTTTTAATCCTAACTGACTTTAAGGTCAGTTTCCTACTGTTACACAATGGAATCAGACACTATGACAACTTTACATTCTGATGCGTGGCAGCAATTTAACTACTCAACCATGGGCAATGGTGCATTGTATAAAAGTAATGAATACTGTATTCATCATTATAATGATTAGTGTGACACGTGTCAGTCAGCTGACTTCCTGTGAAGCCATGTTTGAATAACGCGGCCTGCGGGCGACCTGCCTGTCCACATAGCAGAGCTCCGGTGACGTGTTCCTACAAACGACAAACACGCGGCAGCTTACAACCATCCATTTATTGACAGTCAGGCCTATACATATACACAATGCACATGTACAGGCATGAATTCCCTTTACTGTAACTCAAGTGCCACTGTAGGTTCAGTCCAGCGCGAGTCTTCCGCCCGGCGTCAGGTGAACTGCACACGACGGGTCACTTTAAATATTAATGTTGTGATGGCAACACAGGTGGGCGGCATGGTGGTGCTCTGCCGGCCTCCACCCACCATGGCTCTGCTTCAGCTGCTGATGCTGGTTGACTTTAAACCATCCACCACAGGGGGGCAGACGGCAGCTGGAGTTCCCATCCAATATGATGCAACACAACGTGAGCTTTCACACTAAGGCTGATTATTAATAATCAGCAGGCTCAAGTGTAACTGTTAGCCTGCTGTGATGCATTGAACACTGCATGAAAACTACCCATGAGTCATCCCTTTAACGTCGTCTACATTGTTTCTACAGGAAGTGTGAAGCTAGAGAGGAAATAACCGTTTCAACCCTTCTGGACCATAAAATGACATATGATGTGGAATTACACGTAAAGAGCCCACTGTTCAGTCCCTGTGCTCCTGAGCTGTTCATGAGTCGGGCTGCACTTTAAAAGCCCTTATGCGTTTGGTCTGAGGCCGCGGTTCATTTCAAGCAGTGGCCGTCACAGACGCCACCTCGTGCAGCGCCCACTCGACAACTCGTGGAACTCTTCATTTAAAGATTCAGCAGATACAAAAACAACATTTTGAATAATGAATAATGAATGAAGGCGTATTGACACAAATAAAAAAGGAAACATTTTGCTTATCAGTGGAACAGAGAAACCAAGAACTCTACATAAACTGGAGCAATAAGTTAAAGCCTACATGAGGAGGTGTCTGTGTCCTATGATAAATAAAACCGTCAGATATACGGAGGTCATTGGCACATCGGTTGCAACGTCTAAATGCCAGCACTCTCTGACAGACGAGTCTCAGCGGCGCTTCTCTTCTGACTTCCGCACGCGTGTTCAGGAAATGGCTTGAAGTAACGACAGCATCACCGCGCCGCTCGGCTCAGCGACGGAACAGCTGCTGCCAGTTGTTCTCGGGAAGAGGGAGGCGTCACCGGTACGTCCACTGACCTGTCGCAGCACCGCCGTGTCTCACTGCGAGGCTCTGGAGGGCTTGAGTCTTTTGACCAGTAGGTGGCGGTAGCAGCTGGGTTCGTGCCGCAGCACTGGAGAGGAGACCGGGAGGAGAACAGCAGCTGGGACTGAGCACGGACAGATGGTGAGACAGTGTGCCCGTGGGTGCAGCCGTGTCCCGCACAGCCCCAGGAGCAGAGAGGCGCAAGATGCTTTCCTGCATCACTGTGTGGTCTTCTTGCCTCCGTGTGGGGTTTTTGCGTGTTATGTGGTGAACGCTTGTCTCCTTGTGGTCGTTTTGTGTTTATTTAGTGTGTCTCTGTGGCCCTTTTTCCTATTTACACGGTCATGTTTCCCTCTTTGTAACCGTTTTGTGTCTCTTTGTGGTCATTTTGTCTCTTTGTAACCATTTTGTCTTTGTGTTGTCGAACTGACACCAAGGTACCTGACGCCATTAAGAAACAAAAAGGAGATTCACTGTAGTCGTTCAAGCCTTCAGTCCAATAAAAAAAAAAAGCCTTTTCATATCAAAAAGCCAAAGAAAGGCAGTTTAAACCAGTGATTCGCAACCACTGTGCCGCGGCACATTAGTGTGCTGTGAGAGATCATCAGGTGTGCCATGGGAAATTACACAATTTCATTTAATTGGTCTGAAAATAATTATTTGTTTACTGCAAATAATTCGTCTTCGTTCGTCTATGCCAGCGACGTATAGTGACAGGCAGAGCAATTAAATGCTCGATGGCCGAAGGCAAATAATTAACCTGTGTATCTACCTGTTGCCGTTCGAACAACAGAATAATTCATGCTTCGAGTGAGACAGCGGTGGTAGCGATAGATAAATACTTGAAAAGAAAAAAAAGCTCAATCCGTACTGGGTCCTGGAGAACATTCTGATCTAGTGTGAGCAGTGGTCAGAAGAAAGCAACAAAGGTGCGCTCAAGACAACACAATGAAAGTTAACTTTATCAGCTTCGTGTTCAACTACACAGGCCCAGATTTCACACTGAGTAAGCAAAATGTGAGTAAATTGAAACGAGATGGTCATTATTTCATTATATCTAATTTTATTTGGTGGTGTGCCGTGGGATTTTTCTAATGTAAAATATGTGCCATGGCTTAAGAATGGTTGGGAAACACTGGTTTAAACAACACGCATGGACTTCCTGTTTGCAGCATGTGAAGATGAAGACTGTCTCTCTAAGGTGTCCCTTTATCTACATGTTGAGGAGAATGCCCCTAAAAACAGCTACTAACAGCAAACCTAAACATAAAGAAGCCTAAAAACGCCGAAACCGTCGACATGAAGAAACGGATCCATCCCGGGAGAACGCTTTGCACAGAGCAGAGCCTCTCGGACCCGTCCCTCGGGGTTAGCAGCAGGGGAGCTTTCGGAGAGCAACAGAATTCCCTTGATCTGACTTCAGAAAGGAATCGTGTCAGTCATTTACATGTATTAGCGTCAAGGCTGTCTCATAACGTAACACACACACGCACACATATACACACTCAGCGCCTGACGGATGAATGGAGAAGGTCTGTCACTCCTGCTCCTCTGCCAGGTGTGTGTGTGTGAAAGTATTCTACAGTGTCTATGCAGCTCTATTTGTGTGTGTGCGTGTGTGAGAGAGACTAGACCAGAGCTCGCAGAGGGAAGGACAGAGCGGCTCCTATGGACAGACCCAGGGCTAGGAAGAAGGTCATCAGGGCTCCTGCTGTCTCTGCATCCTTCGGCTCCACCAACCTGAGGAGAGAGCAGGCGGGAACAGAGGCTCAGCCACAGACTCATCTAGTCACAGAGCAGAGTTTAACAGCCAGCTGCAGATGCCTCCCTGGCATGGCAGCGTTCACCCAGAGGCTACAATGAGTCGTCGTCGTCTGTGGTTACAGGGCGCTTCACTGCGCCGCGTAAATAAACATGCTGAGACCTGAAGTTCAGCTAACACTGCTGATTCACCACAACGTTCAGCCGCTCACAGTTCTGGAGTCAGTTATTCTCTGTTGCCATGGCGATCCAGCTACAAATAGGGCTGATCTGAAGCACACCTTATCGGCGCGTTCAAGAACACTCGGAGATTCAAGAGCTCGAGTGCTGCGTGGCGTTCATGGGTCAGAGTAAAGCTTCAAATCCCCCTCCATACTCCACCACAGTGAGGTGCTTGGTTGCTGACCCTTCACATTAAAAGCATTCTCAGCGGCAGAGCACAGGAGCTGTGAAGGTCATGGTCGTGGTCACGGAGGGATTCTGACACAGCCCACATCTATTCAGCCAGTGACACGCTCGGTTGTACTCACTGTGGCGCGTAGGACATGGAGAGGCAGACGAAGTAGCCACTGGACAGGGAGAAGAGAGCCATGATGGCGGTGAAAGCGGCATCGTGGGGGAAGTAGACGGGAAGGTAGGAGCGAATCTGGACGTTACAGAGCATCAGCAGAGGGACGAACACCACCCTGGAGACGACGAGCGCCGGGAACAGACGAGACTCTTTCCGGGGCTGCAGAGGAGACAAGGAGACACGTATGGGAGGCGGTGAGGGAATGAGATGAGCAGAGTGTGACGGTGCGCTCGGCTGTAGAAAGGACCTGATCACACACACTCACCCAGCGTACGACGGTGGTGATGGTGCGGCCGAGCCAGTCACTGATGTTGAAGGTCAAGAAGCAGCACACAGAGATGAAGAAGCGCTCTGAGGAGGGAGTCAACAGTGTGAGAACTGGGAGGACGTTGGGACGACCGATCTCAAACACACGAGACAGACTGCACGTATGTGTGTGTCTCTACGTAGAATACGTGTGTGCTGCATGCAGCCGAGCTCTAATGGAGCCACAGGGCGTACCCCATTTCCCCAAGAAAGCCGTTTTCACATCTGCGGTGACGGCTGGGAAGACGGACAGAGTGACGGTGAAGACGAACGTCACGCAGAACGCCATCACCCAGATCTGACGAGGAAAGGACCAGAAACAGTAAACCTTTAGACGTTCAGTGAGAATAAATGGTTGGATCGTGCTGGAACTTGAAGAGTTACAGTTACTAGGCAACAACTGAGGAAAGATATGGAACAATGACTGACAGTTAACCATTAGTTAATGAGCAACTCCTAATCCAACTGTAGAGAGCAGCTAATTATTAGTTAATGATTAGTTCGATAAGAAACAAGTGAGGAACAAATCAGAACTTGATGGTTAATGACTCATTAATCAATACTTCTCTGATAATTCCCAATTGAGGCCTGTGGCAGATAATGATGAGTTACTAGAGTTACATAATGACTCATTAATATGGGATCACTCATGACTCATAACTATCTACTGTACAGTCTCTATCAGGGCTTATTAGAGAAGAACTTCTTGATTAGTCATCAATTGTCAAGTTGTTCCTGATTCGTTCTTCACTCTTTAATTGATTAATTACCCATTAGCTTCTTTATCATCATCATCATCATATTACCTAGCAGTGCATTAGTTAGCAAACGTTAAAGTTTCGCCCCCGGCCGGCTCATCACGGCCTGTAGCATCAAACCAGCGCGTTCACCTTCTTGAAGACCTCTTTGACCGAGGCCTTGGCTTGTGCCTTCTCGTGCTGCTCCAGGGGCAGGAAGGCCAGCTTGGTCCCGTCCGCGCCGGAGTCCGCCTCGTCCTCGGCCGGGCCGCCACCAGCTGAGCCGTTAGCGTGGCCGTTCAGCTTGCCGTTCTCCACTATGCTGCTCTCTGCGGGTTATAAGACACTTATTTTACTTTGCTAATCCACTTCCACCCGGACACGTTATTTTGTGGTGGCGTGCTCAGAGGAAATATGTGTTTCAGTCAGCGGCTTGAGTCGGTGCACCTCTCCGAGCTGTTTAGCATTCATAGGAACACCATGAGTCGCAGTGTGTGTGGGCCTCTGTGAGTCTAACAGGGCTTGTCTTTGTCTGGACACAGCCGGGACTCTAATTGGATAAACAGAGGGTCAACTCGCTTAACGAGATAATGTTCCACAGAATTGATTTGATTCAACCAGACGGCGAAGGACAGAATGGTGAACTCAGTGGAAAAGCAAACAGATGCTCTCTCGCTGTCAGACTAATATTTGATGAGCTCAAGTGTGCTGGTGCCCTCGACCTCGCACTTTAAATCCAGAGCACGCAGTGGGAAGTGTCGCCTGTGGCAGCGGCGTGGTGTAAAAAGCCATTTGAAGCCCCACCTTTCAGCAGCTCGTCTGTGGCGCCGGCCTCGTACTTGCTGCTTTTGTTCAGATGAAACCGAGCAAACGCCTGCACAGGAAACACAAGACAACACAACTTAGGCCTGAAATACCACAGGAAATGAAAACATGAATTATGCAGTCCGTGTTTTAGAAATGTTGTCAAGAAGACGACGACTTCCTGCTGAACTTCCTGGAACTTTTACTCTGCAGCAGCTCGTCAAGATGCTCCTGTTTCACTCTTCAGGATCTGATCATCACAAACTCTCTGACCATGTGCTGACATCAGTATGTGGCTTACTTTGACGACATGTGGGACCAGAACAGTCACAGCTGTGTGTGAAACGGTCGGGGGTTTGTGTGAGGGGGAAGGGATTGTGGGTAATGTAGATGTGCAGGGCTGGGACTGACCAGGCGGGGCAGCAGCAGGTAGCTGAAGAGTGTAACAAGCGTCCCTATGCATGGCGTGATGAAGTAGCCCAGCGCCGCCGACTCAGAGTCTGCATCACCTGAGAAAGAAACACACAGCTAGGAATTCTGGGAGGGAGAACTAGAGGATAAATGGAAGTGCTGTTCTAAAGGTTTCTTTGAAAAGGCTGAGTTGTTGTGTTGTGCTGTGCTGTGGCATCATGCTGATTTGACTGGCACCATCCACTTTGAATGTGAATCTGTTACCTAGCAACTGGGGATTAAGCAAGTACTGGCATTCTGCGTGTGTGGGAAGCTTACTGCCTATGGCTATCAGCATGGCGATGGCAGCGAAGGTCCCGGCGAGGCCCTGGCCGCTCATGAAGATGGCGCTGTACTTCTGAGGCAGCAGACCCACAAGGCCGAACAGGCTGCCCTGCAGCACGGCCCCGAACGCTGCAGATCACACATCGCTCAGTGAAACACTCATGGACACACATGTGCTACTCTCTCAGGCCTTTACTCAGTCACTGCAACTTACAGTTGATGAACCAGATAGTAGCCATGGTGACGGAGAAGAAGCGGTCTTCTTCCAAGGGAACTTTGACCAGCGCTGCCGTGAGGATGAAGAGCAGCAGGATGAAAATCAGGCTTCCTGCGATGCGGATCGCCTCCGATATCCTGAAGCAACACACACCCACTGTCACTTAACAGTTGCCATCAAACCGGGTGGAATACTCAGACGCAAACACACGGGCGCACATCAACGCCCAGCAGTCCTCTGAGTCTGGGTGGAGCCTGTCACTGACCTCTGGTACAGGAAGGAGTTGAGCAGGGTGAACAGCAGCAGGGGCAGCTGGGACAGCAGGGTCATCCAGTTGTTGAAGTAGTACTCCTTGCGCACCACCACTGTGCCGTTGCTCCATTCTGTTGTGTTGAGGCGAGCCTGGAAATACTGCGAGTCCAGAGGAGACACGACAAATGTTGGGTTATCGCTATGCAATGATCCTGTCACACTTCAGTTTCACATTAACATACACACCTTTACATGCGGGCATGTCAACATATATAATATAAAACTGGATAAAGCAACAGAAATAGAATAGAAAGTCATTTTGTCAGCAGCTGTCACCTGCATGTCCGACTGTCTTTAACAGTTGACATTGTTCCAGGAGCAGCTTTGCTTTAGTGTCCAGCGAGCACAAAGATAAACAGCGACAGTGCAGCAATAAAATCTCACAAAGATTCATTTTTATGGGCCTGGATAAATGACTCCTGCGGTAAGTGTGGGCAAGAAGTGCATCATGCAAGCGGCATTAACTTTTGTGCTGTGCTGGGGTCAAACAGGGCCTGACGTTGAGCTCCTTCAGCCACTGAAATGTAGGTTTATCTGAAAGCTAATGGATTAAACCTTGACACGATGGAGTGTTGGGGGGTGAGCGCAGTCTCTGAGGGGATGGAGACTGCGGGCTAAAAGTCAGGGACGGTTTTCGTTTGCTGAGATGCAGGGCCAGCGCTCTGAAGGCGCTCCACATGTGATGTTGTCTATAAAAGATGATGAGGCAGATCATAAACGGCTGCAGGGAGTCGGCAGACTCAACAACAAAGAGGCAAAGAGCAATAAATATATAATATAATAATAAAGAAACAATCTGCGACTCATAAAGCTCCAGTAGCTTGCCACTAGCATTAGCTGTGATGCTGGTTACTCTCTCACAGCTTCACCCGATGTCACGGAGCAGCTGACAATAGCCGGCTGGTGGGGCGTCCGTGTGCTTGGCGTTGGAGGGCTCTACAGATGCAGGTAACATGAACAGCGTGCAGAGAGAGGCGCCGCTCAGACATGTGAAATCGTGGGTACACGTGTGGTGGTTCACATGGTCGCCCGCAGTCATATGATAAGACTGCGTGGATTTACGGGTCCCTGCGGGTCGTGACATTTTAACGCCCCGCACCCAGACTGCACCACGTGTCGACAAATGACCTCAACCACCTGCTACACAAACACCAGTTTGACTGATCCCACCCATCAGCTCAGCTCTGACTGGGTGAATGAAGAGATACTATCTTCTTATTGGTTCATCTGGGATAAAACAATAAAGCGTGACACAAACAGACAGATCTGGCGTCTCTGAAGGATTAAGTAATTGCCATGTTTTACCAGTGAGGCGGTCATGAAGAAATTCCATGGCAGCAGCGTTCCCAGGCCCAGAATGAAGAAAACGATCCCGACCAAGCAGCCCCTGTGGACGGCGGACAGAAGGCGTTACAGCAAACAACACAATGCTGGCGAGATGCGACCAATCATTTTAACTGGTTGTTATCAGCAACACCTTTCACTGTTCATTCTCCACCAGCAGCGATAACGCAGCTATGTTGAGTTACTGCTGATTTAACCCTTACATTGCTCAGTGCTTACTGCTTCACTTTAAAGGCAATGTGTTTGTCCCTGGATGTGTCGACAGAGTCCTTTTCTGACAGGCAGTCAGGTTTAAATATATTCCAGGACTGGACGTTGTCTGGCTGCGCTGTAGAAAACACCAGCTGCTCCACCTCTGTTTGCTGCAGGATTGTTGTTGACAGCTGTGACCACAACGCTGAGGATTATTACTTTTTCAGAAAAGTACAAACACAGCACAGAAGTGCAGTTTGTACTCTGACAGGGAAACGAGATGCTTTAGGCTGTTGCACCTGTCAGCTACAAACAAAACCGAGAGAGAGTCTCAACTCTCTCTGAAACTGTGGTCGAAGGCAAACAATGGGAAGTGAAAGTGTCTCATGTTTCCAGCTGATATGAACTCACCGGTCCTGAGGAGCATCTGTTCGGCCCTTCATCCTGACGTACGAAGTTCTGCTGAAACTGCAGGGGCAACAGGAGAGGAGAAAGGTCAGACACATCGCCAAAGACTACGAAGCAAGTGTTTTGTCTTCCAGACACTCTGCACGTCCCGTGTCCAAGTGGGAATGCACCTACATTCTAGCAAGAGGCTGCAAGAAGCTGGCAAGAGGCCGTCCAGGGAAACCCTTGAGTGCAGAGGGGTGATGTGTGACTGGGAATCACTGTATGGATAATGAGGTCTTTAATCCTCGACTTCTGGTATGTTCCACAAACCTCTGAGTACTAAAAACAGACCGAGGTCTTGTGGTTAATGTGAATAAGCCAATGAGAACAGCAGGAGTGCATACGTCCAATCCAGTGACCTGACTGAATGCAGTTTCAACGATTTTTCCATCGGGGCTTCGGAACCTGTTGGAACCAACGAGCCCGGGGCCGGGAACAAACTCTGTCCCTTTTTAAACGTGCACATTAGTCAAGAAGCTGACAGTCCACTTCCTGTGTTCACACAAACGCTGCAACACAACCTCAGAGAGCAAAACTAAGCCACACACTCACCTACGGGACTAAAAGGTACTGACCTCAGTGCTGTGGTGAAGCTATTTAACAGTGTGTTCTACTGCTGCTCTGCTTGTTTGGACTTGTTGGGGGGGGGGGCTAGAATCACATTCAACCTGCTCTGAGAGTCTGCAGTAATACAGCTCATACACACTACACCAATCTTACATAAACTGAGTCCAACAAAAACTGGCTTGTGTGTGCGTGTGTGTGGCAGCTGTGGAGGAGGAAGTGGCCCGACCCATTTGTTTTTAGCAGATTTTCCACTGACTCCACCAATTCGTTATTTTGAACGTAGCTTTCTCGGTCTTGAGTTGCGTTTGTCAGCACTTGCTCTACTTCCCTGTGCCCGCAGATCGACACCTCCTCCTTCCTGCAAAGCAAAGGCTGTGTCGTTCTCAGAAGGCGCCAATACAGCGCGCGCTGTTAAAATAAAAAATTAAAAAATGCACGCTGAATGCACGTCCTCCATCTTCTGGGAATCACAGGGTTCGTGTGACACGTTGCCACAGACCTCAGCTGAAGGCCTGTTTTCTCGCCGGTGAGACGGCTGGTTGCCCGGCCTCTGCCTGCTCGCTCACTGTGACGGGTCCTTTCTTGATTCCGCTCGGTCAAAGGTCATTACAGTCTGACTAGAAAGCATGTTTTAGGCAGCTGAGCAGAACTAATTACAGCTGGCTAGTAGATCATGTACAGAGGCGCAGAGGTTGTGGACATACAGGACATAAACATGTTTTAATTCATCAGTCATATTATGAAAGAGAGTGGATGGGAGTGGATGTGCCTCTGATGGTCACAGGCAGTTATGCTGCTTGGCGACAATTCAATTAGAACTGACAGCCTGCTGCTTCAAAGCTCTCCTAATGTAGCTTTGTTCCTCAGTGAAATGCTAACAGCATGAGGCGGACTGCAGAATCCACAGCACAGCTTGGACAGTCTGTGATGAGGACATAGGGAACCAGTCAAACACATGCCAGACTGGTTCCTCAACAAGGGCTGAAGCTGTCAAGGCAAACGCGTCCAAACGCGGGGTTGTCTGAGGTCATGGCTCAAACCAAACGTCAGAGTCGCAGACGCTCTCTCACAGACAGGAATGTCAGCTGGCGCAATCCCACCGTGAGCCTCACGTGAGCGACTTAAAATATGAGTAAGGCCAGAACTGTGTGAAACACTGGAGCACATTTCAGTCTTTAAACTGACCTTCAGATGACGTCATCCACCTGCGCTAACACACATTTACTTTGTTAATTATTAGACTGAACCTGTAATATTGTGCTCCCTGACGACATCTGTTATCAGCACGACTGTTACACGTCTTAAAGGGGAGCTCCACTGATTTTACACATCAGAGTGTTTCAAAGTGTGTTCGAAGCTCAAAACGACCAAACAGGCCAGTACACCCACTGCACTGCTGACATGGGTTGTGAACGTGCAACAATGACTGTGCTGAAAATTCCCAAAAGGACATATTCATATTTAATGACAGGTATTCACGACCGGCTGAATAATCGCAGCGTGCCTGCATTAAAGGGAATATTATCAGCTGATGCACGTCTACTGCTGACGGGTCGGTATCAGCGTATGTGTCTGATATGTGCAGATGGGTTTGCCATGGTGTATAATGCAGAAAAAATGTTTGTGGTAAAATATTGGTGCCACTTTAAAGTTTTAGAAAGAGAATTAGGCTCCAGTTTATTATTCACTGACGTTATTTGTGTCAGAAAGCAGCCATGCTTCCTTTGCATACTCTAACGGCCTCAAAATCCACAAGAAAAAGGTTTCTTCTCAGTCCAGCTCAAAGATGACTACTGACCATCAGGAGGTTTTTCCCCTCAAAGATCAGTATAAGTCTCAAATACCCCACATCGATCTGATGCTACGACTTTGATTTGAACTGTGCATCACGAGTCTGACCTGAGTGGAACTCTCGCTCGATGCCGCGCTCTTTTTAAAAGAGATTTATTTAAACTCACAGTCTATCAGTTTGACTTGCATGCTGGACCACGAGCGGCTGCTGAACTCACTGGGACGTCACAAACGATGTTGAGTATAAGGGGGGCACAGAATGTGGAAACCTTGGAAGCCTTGTGGTGTCCAAAGCTGGATGAATCTTTCTCCTCAAACATCATCAAGTGAATTAATGGCAAGCAAAGCACATTTCTGAGTGGGGAGAGGAGGAGCTTTAACATTCTAGTCATGTTCTCTGGCTGCTTTGTCTACCAGTGTTGTTTCTACGCCCCGTAATGAAATGTACGCGGCACACAGGCAGAGAGGCCCCATTGTTCTGTGTGAAAGACCCCCCCCCCCCTGTCTTTGGGGAAAACATGCAGAACGTGAGAAACATTTTTATGTCCCTCTGTCTGCTTGGGATCCAGCGGCTCTTCAGAGACGTTTGTGCACACAGAGACCTACGATCGGGACAGTCACTCCCCATGTTAAAACTGTGGTTTCAGGGGTTTTGGCAGGACATTCCAGAGGGCGTGAGAATACCGCTCCTACGCAGATGCTTGTATCCTAGCTCCAGGCAGTAAGACGGGAGGTGACGAAGTTTGGAGGATAAACAAACTGCCAAAACACAAGGACCAAAATGATCTGCTCTGGTCCCAATGCCAGTTTATAAGACAAGCCCTCGAACATCTCCAGACAGCTTTTTACTGAAGTTCAACCTTACTCTGACCACTGTCATTTCTGTTTTCCAGAACGCCCTCACTCTTACAGTAATTTAAGGAACACACACATACACAGGCACCTATACACACACTTGGCAGTGGCAGGAATCTGTGTCGTCACTGGGCGTTTCTGCTCATGGTATGGGGTACTGTAGGGTATAATTATAGACGCTAAATTAGCTCCTCTAACTACACACACCCTCGTCTTCATCTCTGCATCAAGACCAACAGGCAGTTGAGTGAGTTCAATCAGAAACAATCACCTCCAACACCACAACCTGAAATTTCCTGGTGGGCATACTGTGACAGGCATTATGGGAAAACTACTGAGTGAGTTCCTTTTCCAGGTTTGTGATCCGCTGCCTGCGTTCCCAGTAACAACAGCTCCTCATGTTACCCGTTAACCATTGAAATGAAGGTGTTGGTCATACGCTGGAAGGCTTCTGTTTCCTGACTGAGTCATAGGAGATTACCGGCCCTCAGCATAATCCACACTGAGTCACACACAGCATGTGTTCGTCAGACAGCAGGGGCCATGCAGCCATCGGCCGACTGCAGAGCAGATACACAAGCCTTTACAGATTAAGATAAAGTGCTCGAGGTTGACGTGTTCGCAGTAACAGTTTCAAAGAAGGTTATTTCAATGTCTCTCACTCTATACTCTACTGCGGTGTAGCTGGGAGCATCGTGAGCAGCACAGACACAACAGACTGGCAGCTTTGGTTCAACGTCATACCTGGATATGATTGGCCAAAATCACAGAAAATAGGAACACACCTGTTCTATAAAGAATCGTTTGATACGTGTTGCTGGTCACAATTTTAATTTCGGATCTGAAAATAGTTTTTCTACATAATGTAATTTTGTAGAAAATTTTATTACTGATGTTGACAATATTTACGGCTGCTCACAAATGTGTTTTTCCTAGTAAAACTACAGTTGTACATAGCCAACATTTTACTTTTTTACTAAGCAAACCTTTCCTAAAACGAATATCTGAAATGTTTTATTCTCATTTCTTGTAAAATATGGCTGTAATAGATTATACATTTGGAAGGTATTTAAGGTCTGTCTTAAAGTTAGTACTACATGTGTTGAAATACTACTTCCCTTTGTAAAAGTATGATCGTAGAAGTCTCTAATCAACGTTCAGACAGGTGAAAATGTAATTTGGACCAGGCGTGTGGTTCAGTTACCACACCTGTTCAGTTCAGAGAAGCAAAAAGCAGCAAAGATGAACTCGTGTATCACAGTGTGCATTAGCTGTGGTATGGTAACAGGAACTGATAATAATATATTCTGGCAGTAACAGGAACTGTAATTCAACCACGTTCAGCAGTTGTCAGGGCTACATCAACATTTCAAGTATAACGTAGCTACAGACAGGAGAAACAGAGCAGCACCGTGTTCTCATCACCCACGCGACCTGAAAAACGCCGCGTATGTCTCGTGCGTTTGTTAAAATACCATTCCATGATAGAACGCGGTGTTAGCCAGCCCTGCCGTCTAACAACACGTTAGAGCTAGCTAACATAATAGAGACTCACCTTAGACAAACGCGGCTCTCTCCTCACTGTATTTTCATAATGTCCCCGCCGTAAAGCCAAGCCCCCGCGACCTCCAAGCGGTCCAAAACGATTCAGGGGCAGACAAATTAATGGCTGTATGTGTGTTCATACACGTGGCAGGGATGTAAATGGCTAAATCATGGTAGAAACCAGCTCAGTGGCTTGCGTGTGTCGTCACAGTTGCATCAATAGTCTCGTTTGCGATGAACTGCGCCTCGCCTGGAAAGTGGACGAGACCAGGCGGCGGCAGCAGGGGGCGGTGACAACACGCTGCAGTCTAATCGAACAGTTTTCAGCAGCCTTCACAGAAAACAGGCTACAGGAAATCACAGAAGCGTTTACAAGCTGTCAGATCCGTCTGCAACATAGATGTATACTGAGATTTATATTGGTCTTTATGATACACCTTGACCTGCAGACCACAGCACTGTCCTTTTAATATGATAGGACCTTCAACCAAAGAAACGGAAGAACTGAATCAACAGTCGCAACGTTCTCACGGCTCCCGGAGAAAACAATGACATCATAATTTTATTTTAGTCAAATATATCAAGAGACTTAAGTCCTGTAACAGCCAAGGCTCTCAGTCCCTTCACAACAGTTATATATCAGGAATTTCTCTGGCTGATCAACGCTGCAGGCCTGATTATAATCATATATGTAGAAGGGAGCATGTGCTTTCCGTATTTTCAAGTGCTTTATAAATGAACTTTATAATCACCATTACTACTACTACTACTACTAATAATAATGATGGTAATAATAATAATAGTTCGGGATATGTTCGTTGACAGATTAATCCTTCACGCACAACATAGGAATAATGGTTTCCAATCTGAATTAGATGAAATTAGATGAAAAATTAAAATTCCTACAAAACTTTTGGTGTGACAGCTAAACTAAGAGCCAAACAGCTCTTTGATCGGGCGAGAGCCAGGCGTTTCCCATCATGCCCTGGGTTTCGCAGTCGGGGGAGAGCAAGTGCTGCGCCCGGTTGTGAAGCCTGCAGCCGCCTCGATCTCCCCAGATTATTGCTGTCCATTAGTTTATGACGTCAGAGCAAGTCGGGCTCCAGTCGGACAGAAAACTAACCGGCATGCATTGTGCGCCGATCGCCGGTGATCGACTCTGCGCAGGCCTGGCTCATCTCGAACGAGCCTAATTACATGTATCTTAGCTCCACCCCATTTCCGACCCCTTCCCCCCCAAAAAACCAGCCGAGCACTTCCGGTGTCAAATTCTAAATTGGCGCTGTTTTATTTTCGCGGGCTTTTGACGGGGGACAGGTGCCTGTAACTGCTACCCGGCCATTTTTGTACGTCTACGCAGTAATAAATAAATAAAGTTGTTATTACACACACACACACACACACACACATATAAAAATCTCTACACAGTGCCTGATGGAAAACCTATACTATACTATATACTATACCATTTATATACCATAGATAAATAACTGTGTCAGAACATGATTATTATTGATTACTTAAATGGTTTTATGAGTTGAATCTCAGCTTAAGTTTAAGTCAATAGTGAATTATGAAAGCCTTCATAATATATATAGTGTAATATATATAGTGTTTTTGTGCTGCCTATATTAATTTTTAATGAAGTCTGTATTTGGCAGACATTGTAGTTGGAGCGTTCAGGGTCACAGGGGTTAAGGGGCCCCCTGGGGAAGTTGCCTGCTTTGTCTGGTAATCCAGCCTTGGCATCGACAGAAGGAACCTCTTGCATAGCACAAAGTCTTAACTGTCAGAAGCTTAAGACCATCTCATCACAGTTCAAACAGCTGTCTGAAAATATTTGTTTATAGTGCTTACTGTGTTGTACAGGCAAGGAATTCAACTCTAATGCCTGGGAAATAACTTCCTGATTGTAAGTCATAGTCAGTCAGCAGGCTGAACAAGTCTACTTCCTCGAACCTCCAGAAAGGAATGTGTGTATCACAATATATCTGCTGTATTTCCTTTGAAAGGATAACCTCAGCTCCCCTCAGCGATGCTCCCACTGAAACGCTGCTGTCTTGTGCCCCCTGCTGGTACAGCGTGGGAAGTGAACACTCAGTGTCGTTGTGTAAACTGTACATATTTGACCTCGGCTGTGGTTGTGACAGGCTGAGTTACTGCTACTCTGATCCTGGTTGCGGCTCAAGCCAGAGCTGAGGGCTCACAAACTTTTACTCGTAGCAAGTGGTTGTGGTTGCTGCTGGAGCCTGGACGTCCTCAAAAAACCTAAAGCTTTAAACTTCTTGAATATATTCCACAATGGTCTTTTGACAATGAATTAAAACAGCAAAGAGCTTCAAAGTGAAGCACCTTCAGTCTTCTGTGTGGGACCCACTTTCACCACAGGGCGAAGAGATGATGCAAAACATAAATTCTGACTTCTGAAAGGGCTGAGAGGAAAGTCAGAGGAGCCTCCGACTCCCTCAGAAGATGTTTCCCATGCTTTAATCTTAATCTTTATTAACTTTTCCTGTGGGGCATATGTGAAAAGGTCAAAATGAGTCTTGCTGATCAGTGTGCAGTGCAGAGGATACTGGAGTGACAGCGCTGTTGGTTATTATTGGTATATCTACCTTAAATGAATTTTCAGTCACAGGAGAGCTTAAATGCATGGGAGCATATCACATTTTACGGAGACTGAGGTGATACGGTGCTCACTGGAGCCTACGTAACGCAAACCCCCATCAGTCTGACTCTAGAATAACTGGAAGACCAGGAGCGTCAGCGCAGCGCGGTCAGTCGGGGGCTGTGAACTGCAGCAGCTTTGCTCATCTGTTTGGACGCAACAAACAAGAACAGCTCTTGCCTGCAAGAGTTGGCCTGCAAGAGGTGGCGGTTTGCGGTGGAGGGTTTTCCTGTTTTTGTCACACATCACGTTGACAGTCCTGAGCAGGGGCTCAAGGCTGCTTCCGTTGAACAGACCTTAAGCAACATGAAGCAGACTGATTCTACTCTGCAAACCAGAGACTATAAAAAACTTGTGAATCAAACCCGAAAACACCTTCATTCCCTTCCTGCTGCCACTGCTGCTTCCTTACTGTCCACATTTATGGTTCATTCCCCCACGACAGTGCTGTGTGTGTACATGTGTGTATATGTAGTTTAGTATTTCAAAGCAATGAGTTATACTAGGATTAATTCTTATATTCAGTACTGTGCATGTTTTACACCGGGTCATTTCTGAGGAAATACTACCTGTCTGTCCTGTCTGTCTATTCCTGTGCTCGACTGAAGTTGCGAGCCAAAGATTGTACAGGTTAGCGACAAGATGGTTTGACCTGATTTGCAGCTGGAAAGGGTTGAAGTTGGTCCGATTTCAGTACAAGATTATGTTAGCCACTGGGGCTCAGACAACAGGAAGACAGGTCCTCTGGGTTCCCAGGCAGCCACTGACTTGTGCATTGTGTCTTTAACTGATCTGAAGGAGGAGGAACAGAGGTTGTGGTTTCAAAAATAGCTGAAAAAAAGCATGAAAATAAAGAGGATGGTCTGTACTGTATCATGCGCGTGTGTCTGTGCGCACGCGTGTGTATTAGGGTGTGAACTGGCTCTGAAGAGATGAATGTCAGGTCTGGTGTTAAAACATGAAGCTTCTCCTGAGCGGTCTGCTGCTCGCTTCTCTCCTCATCTCCTCATGTCGGAGTGAGTAAGATCACACTTAATTTACAATTTACAACTCCATATTCAGAAAGCAAGAGCAAAGGGTTTTTATCATATTGCAGTATATGAGTGGAAATGTGGTTGAACACATGTACGAATAATATGAAGAGCCAAAAATATAAATGGCATGCATTCCAATGAACATCTGAAGTATTTAATGCAGTACAGTGTCCCAGGTGGTTCTTGACATACTCCATTTAACATATTGTGTGGTATGACTGCATTGTTTGTCTGAATTATATAGAAGTGCGTGCACTGTCTGTGTCTTTTCACAGGTGTTCCATCAGCTACACAGGTTGTGACCCAGACTCCTGATGTCTCTGTCATGGAGGGGGAGACAGTCATCATCACCTGCTGCTGGAGAGTGGAGTCTGAAAGACTGACAGTTACCTGGCTGAAACATCAAGAATCTATAAAGAGTGAGGTTCTGTTGAAGAATGGCTCTGAGGGACCTCAGTGGAACGAGAGACCAGACTGCTTCAACCTGATCTTTGAAACTATCACAAGAGAGGATTCTGGGAGATACACCTGCAGGGTGACTGTGGAGATACCAGTTTATAATCAGCTTGAAGGAAATGGGACTGTCATCACAGTAATGAGAAGAGACAACCCAAAGGATGTCACGGCTCCTCCAGCTGCTGATGAAGGTAGGTGAAAACCAGTGGCCTAACACTTATGCACATAGACATGTTGTTACAGTTTACCAGTTAACTTTACCTGTTTACTGATAATGATGTTCATTAAGAACCACACCTGTATATTTATCCATCCTCTATCACAGGGATGGGCAATTCATTTTCCCAAAGGGCCACATAAGAGACTGGGACTGTTGTGGAGGGCTCCGGCCAATAGGCTGAACTCAGTTCTGCTTAATATTCATTTTACCACTCTATAAAAACGCTTTCAATTGTATAGTTTGGATAAACTTCTACAGGTGAGAGTAGATATTACAATTGGGCAATGAAAATATAAAACAGGAATGGTAAATAAGCCAACTTCATTTAATTAACAATGACAAGAACAATTTTGAACAAAATATACATTTTACAGTATTACAGTATATAATTAACTTTATACAAAGTACTGCTGCTATTCTGCTTGTAGTCTAATCACCACATTGGGAGAAATCTAGTGTTTTGAGCTCGAACAAGTGCACAAAAGTCAGGCTGAATGTCTGAGGAGGATATCTAGAGTTCAGCTGACAAGCGATCTTCGGTGAGGGAGGATCTGTATCTTGACTTGTTTAATTTCATCACTGAGGATATTTGTTCACATATGTAGGTAGATCCAAAGAGAACCAAGATCTTCTGAGCATGCCTCCTCTTGTGTAAAAAGTTCTCCTTTTTAAGAGAAGAATCCAAATTTAGCAGTGATACTGACTTAAAATGCTCTGCCATCAGTGTGTCAGATTGCAAGTCAATCAGTTCAAGCTGAACATCACTGGGTGCATTATCCACACTGCAAGTGAAGGGAGAGGAAATTGTGTACTTTTCACTCTGAAGTCTTCAAAACACCTTGAAAACTCACCATGTAGTGTCCCTAACATGGATGAGTATCTGGGGAGGTGATGAGTTGGTGGTGTGGCTTCCTTCAGTGTGGGCAGGTGCGTAACAATGTTGCTCTCCAGCTGACTTCAAAGAAACTGCAGCTTTCTCATGAAACTCTTCACCAGGATGTACACGTCACGTACAAACAGCCCCTTGCCTTTGTAGTTTAGTATTCATGTCAGTCACTAGTGAAGTCACATCAGCAGCAAATGCAAGATGTGCCATCCAGTCTGCATCTGAGAGCTCTGGGATGTTCTTGCCTTTCTTCTTACAGAACCCACCAATCTCTGCTCTCAGGTCCCATACTCTCTTGAGTACTTTACCGAGGCTGAGCCATCTGACAGCTGCTTCAAAAGTCCAACATTTTTCCCTGTCAGATTTGGACAGCCATCACTTGTAACCAGGGCCGTTTGTAGCTTTCTGGGGGCCCCTTGTTTGTCAAACTACGATGGAGAGATTCCTAACCCTTTAGATGATCCACGAAAATGCCACAATCTATTACACTTCATGAGCAAAACAGGCAATTAAACAATTTAAGTTGAGCCACTAAGGCAAGTTAAACTCATAAAAAACAATAATACAAGGAAAACAACAATTCCCTATACGTCAATAAACAAAACAGATATTGAGTGTTTTTAAAATGTTAAAATGTTTACTTTAGATTTTGAAAGCCTGGAATGAAAATACAATAAACCAGCACCTATTTTAAAGTGCAACAATGAAAAGAAACCAACACTAAAAATAATACTTATATATTTAACATCACAGTCTCACACTTACCAACATCACACTTGTATAACGTCACAGTCACAGTACATTATCCTCAAAATGTCGGCTTCCTGGTGTTTTTACTAGCCATCAATGATGATCTCATATGACAGCTGCTTGCCCATCTCATGGTTGATGCTGATTATGGCAATACCAGTGAGGTGATCCTGTCCCATGGATGACCTAAGATAGGTCTTGATGAGCTTCAGCTTTGAGAAGCTCCTCTCAATTGATTCTCAGGGCAATCCACAGATTGGGATACAGTTGCTCCAAATGGGTTTTTTGTGGATGAAAGTGAGAAGCTCTAGAGCAGTCATGACATCAGAAGTCAAGCTTGGCAAGTTTTTTATCTGATGATGAAAGCTTCTACCATCTTCTTTTTTGGGAAATGTGAAATCTGGGCTAATCTGAACTGGCCATCTACCTATTAAATCTGTCCTGAATAAATCGGAGAGAACTGATGGCTAGTCAGCTGGATCTACAGGTTTACCAAAAACAGGCAGCTGACCATGTAAGTTTGGAGATGAAGATGTCCCTGCTGCTTGGAATATGAAAGTCCTGGGGCTTCCTGGTCAGGAGGAGGTCCTGAGGAATATGAAGGTCCTGGGGCTTCTTGGTCAGGAAGTTCTTAAAACCCCTCTGCTTCAATGTCTGGAGCTCCAACATATTTTAGAATTGCTCCTGCAAACACAAAGCTCCTTGGGTTACCAAGCAAAATAGATCATGAGCACATATTCCTATTTTATAATTTCAGTGATGTTGTACTAATACAGAACTAAAACAAAGATACATGATCCACTGCCACAATAGTCCAAAATAACCAACCATAGGTCTAATATTTATTAGTCCCTTAAGAAATAATTAGTGTTGTCTATAAAGCAGTAGCGCACTTCTAATTAGAGGCCTATAAAAGATGATCCATCAAGATGCCACAATCTATTAAACTTCATGAGCAGAACAAGCTACAGTCATGTTAACCTCTCATACGGCTCACTCACTATGTGACAGTGCAGTCCAACAATTTTGACTTAATTATGCCACAAAAACACTGACCGCAGCTTGTCATTGCAGCTTATTTTATTTATATCCTAGCTACAGATAAAGACAGCTCATTTTAATTCTCCTCAGATGAGGCTGAACTTGCAGCTTTGGGGCCCCCTGGTGGCTCAGGGGCCCTATGCATTTGCATAATCCACATATAGCAAGACACAGTTCTGGTTGTAACACCTACCAGTTTGTGCCATTTCAGTCCAAGCTTGTCCAAACATGTACAACAGACATAACTGTCCACTTTCTTTTGCAGCTGATGCTCCAGATTTCCTGGGACGTCCTCAATCCTTCTTGTTACTGTTCGTCTGGAGAGGGGGATATTGTCGAATGCTACTTTTTTATCAGAAAATGGCTTACTGTTCTTTGCTATTTTGTGGGATATCACAAAACTGGTCATGCCTGCTGTGTCCCTCGATATGTAAATCTTAAAATGTCACTGCTGCTTCTGCAGCTTAGCTAGCATAGCATCAGATGTCCTTATTCGCTCTGCATCAGCACACAGCTTTACCTTTGACTTCAGTAAATAAGTACTTCGAAGTCCGTGTCTTGTTAAAAGCTATACATTCTGCATCAGCCTTTCTTTTATTAAGAGGAGCTGACATTTTTGAGGGCTAACAGCGAACTAGCATCTCCCATAAACTTATGTTCACCAGCAGCTTGCTTATGCTCGCAGGCATGCACATGGGCCCAAAAGTGCTTAAATTGAAAAAAAAAAAAAAAAAAGTTGTTGCCTTCAAAATAAAAGCATAGGGTAGTGTAAAGTGCTCCATTTTTGTTTAATTATTAATTTCCCATTGACTAAACATGGTCCAGGAACAGGCAATGGGTCGAATGTGGCCACGGGGGCCGCTCAATGCCCAGGTCTGCCATATCACCTTGTAAAGCCTGTTCCTTTAGTGGATTCTGTCTAAAATATGTTCATCTGCACTGAGGCGGTTTGTAAAATCCATCCTTCTCACTGTTTTTTTGACCAAAACTGAGCCTTTCCAGAAAGAGGGTGTACTAAGATGTTGTCTGTGTGGGTGGATTTCAGGTTCTCACACCGGGGTAGTGTTAATTCACACACTGAGGTATCTGCCCCTCCTTGCTCTCATCGTATCCTTCTGCTACCTCAACAAGTTATGGACCAAAGCTCAACAACGCCAGCGCTCCACAGGTATGAAACAGCTTCACCTAAACTCCAACATCATGATTCTGTGTGTCGATCTGCTGCAGTACAACATGACCAACTGATCAGTGCATTCATGTTTCAGCTGCTCCTGGACAAGACCTCCAGTCAGCACCGAAAACAGAAGAAGTGCAAGAAGAAGAGGCAGGAGATGAGTGAAAATAAGAAAGCAGAGGAAGAAGATCATGTGATGTTTTGATGAAGATACGTTTTATGAGTGACTGATGGTGGGCCAGTGAGCCAGGCCCCTAATTATTGATCATTTTTTTCCTATTAAGTGCAAACAACCCGCAACCACCTGGACTATGTTATGATTGGCTTCTCAACCCTGAATTTGATAGATATTACAGGATTTAAAGGAGGCATATTATGGCAACTGAAAGCTGTCTTAAACAGGTCCTGGATGTCTTAAAAACAAGCTTTTGACTTTTTCTTTTTCAAAAACCCCCCCAAAAATTCAGCCTCTGAGGAGGGTCTGCAGTCATTATCTATGCAGAGTTCTGAGTGGGCAGGGAGGCTATGATAATGAGGCGCTGCACTGATTGGCTGCCTGAATGACTATGGAGGGGGAGGGTGCAGAGCGGTACAGGACCAGTATCCAACATGGCTACTGCTCCAGACGAACAGCCCATGGCTGTACTCTATAGCTTCGACCCAGAATCTGACGGCGAACAGCGGAGGAAACGGTTGAAAAGAATAAAACGCATCCACGGTCTCCTCTGGTCTTCTGGGGCTGGGACAGAATATAGGCATTTGTGGTGGTTTTTACAACCAACAACAGCAACTTGCATGTCTGGCTCTGATTGACAACATTGCGACACACCGCAAGCTTACCGCTGCAAACAGCAGTTTCACTCAGAGGAGGATGTAACGTTATGTAACGACACAAGCTGAATCTGAACGGCCTGTAGGAGCCCCATTTTACCAGTGGGGGGGCTGTAGAGACGATGCAGGACTTGTCTGCCTTCCTCATTCTCTGAGTTGGTAGACTGAGGGGGGAATACTTTAAATATGTATAGGCAAAGTGTTTTTCATAATACGGCCCCTTTAATTCAACAAGCACGTTTCAGATTCAGTTCAGGTTCAAACTTGATTGATCCTGAGATGGTTAAGTCATCTGCAGCTTCCTCCGGTCCAAACACATGACTCCAGAAATCAAAAGCTAGGTATAGCTACATGTCAGGGGGGCAAAGGACCAATACATATGGCAACATAAAGAAATCTACAGAAGCCCGGAGAGGCATGAGACAAAACAAAATCTCCAAATCTTAAAGCTATAACAGACAGGGTGGGCATTTGTGCAATAGACTGCATGAACTTGCACATTTGAGGGAAAATTCTCAGAAGACAGCGGCCACTGAATGAGTCATAGCCCAGCATACCACACATCTTCTGTGTTATTTTACATCCACTACTGATGCTGTACTAAACGTATATTACAACAACAAGATAGATGTTGGTGAACATTTGAGGCCCGTTGTGTTGTATTTTATGTTTATTCAGAATGTAAAATCTTATTTTAATATAAATAAACTAAGAAGGTTCCCTCACAAGACTAATGAGGATGTTTCTGTAGAAGAGTAAGAAGTAAAAAGAACAACACTTCCCTCTAAAATGAAGGAAAACTATAAATGTACATAAAGTGGAAAGAGGAAGTGCAGATAAATTGTACTTAAGTGCAATATTGAGTACATATGGTTAGTTATTGCTATCTACTGTAGGAAACCATACATTTTCATTGGTTAATAACTAGTATTTTAATTGGTGCATTTATCATTTACAGATTTTTCATTTCAGTTATTGCACAATTAACTTTTAATATTGGTTAAAAACATTATTATTAAATATTTCAAATGCACACTGACCCCAAGTACATGCAATGTGCTTAAAGGATGCAACATATTAGACACAAAGTAGTGGTAATAATAATGAAAAGTCATATTCTGCATGAAGATCTGAGTCCCAGCAGCACAAACTTAGTTCAATTGGTGCAGTAGCAGATTACATGTGACTTGGGGGAGCTGATGAATCACTGCATGTTTCAGAGGAAAGAGGTGAGAGTGAAAGAGTTTTTGATGAGTGATCCGCTGGGTTTTGATTCCTGATGGAATCACTGGTTCAGCACTGAGGTGCAGCTAACTAGACCTTGAACATCTCAACCTGCAGGAACCTGGTTGGAAAGCATTCCCACTGTTCTCGTATTGAAACGTCCCCTCTTCTCTGGTCTACATGCTAAGCAAAACCTGGAGATGGCTCCAGTTACATGATTCAGTCTTCTCATCTTCAGCTGCAAGAAAGTAAAAGCAGCCTTAGCATTGTATCTATATAACATTGTCTGACTGTGATGTGCATCTTAAAAACTTGACCCACAATGCAACTGCACCAACCAAGGGTCAACAAGCTATTCAGGTATGTTGTGGTAGTAGGTACACATTAGAGGCCCACGTGTCAAATGAGGAACGGGCTTCACAAGTCTAGGAAGCTCACTTCTTTTTCTTCTTCAGATTTGCTGTTTCATTTCACAGAAATGACCTGAAGCACCTTGTAGGTACGCTCACTATGTTCCAAACCGTCGCAGGTCTGCTGGAATATGAGTAAATATTCGTCTTGATCACTGGAATCTGTGCGGAGAAGGAAACCTCTAAGCTGGCAGCTCTGCACAGGTAAGGAGCCGGAGCAGCTGGGACAGAAGATCAAGACATTTTATGTAACTGGCATAAGCACAGTATAGTCTGTATGACTGTATCCTACAAGGGTACAGTCATTGGTAGTTGGTGGTCAGATCTTTGTTGCGTATCAAAGTGATCCAGTGTTATCCGCTGGTACACCAAAACTGCTCCTATTTAGTTCTGCTGATGTTTAATGGGGCCACTCTCAACAAATATAGTCTAAAATGTCATTTGATAAGTGTGAAATTCTCCTCATTTTGCTTTGTTTGGTACAACATTTTTTAAGGCTGACCCACTGAGGAATCAGTTTAAAAAGGTATTTTATTTTTAAAGTTCACACTCTAGGGACCTCTAGTGGTCGAACCAAAAAAACCTGAACCAGTTTCAAACAGGATTATCTTAGTTTTCTGACTCCTACAATCAGAATAATAGTCATATAAAAGTGCATAAAAGGAACTTCAACTAAACATATTAAATCCAGTGTGTTAGCACAAACTACACTTTTTGATGCTTCAACCCTTGTGATTAACTGTATCTAAAATACATCATTTAATAAACTTTGGGCTGGGATCGGGATTAGAAATGACCAAATATGTAACCGAACACCCTGGGCGAAGAAAAGCATCACCTTCATTATAATTTTTACTGAAGCATGCTTAACCAAAATGCTGGAATCACTCTTCTCTCTCTGACATCTTTTCTCCCAGTATTTCTCCAACAAGGTTAACATAAACAGGGCGTGTAGTGTGAGAATGAAAGAAAAAAAAGGAGAAGCGCTTGTGAATTTACTGTGCATCGTTCTGAAGGAGGAAGGAACAGAAGATGTGGTTTTTCACACTTCTCTGCAGAAAACACAATGAAGAAAACACTATGCCCACTATGTTCTGTGTGTGTGTGTGTGTGTGTGCGCGCGCAGGTGGTGGGAAGGTGTTAGAGCAAGCAGTAACGAGAAGAGTCTCAGTAATCAGAGGCGCATCAGTGTGGAAGGATGAAGGTTCTACTCAGCAGTCTGCTGCTCGCCTCTCTCTGTGCCCTCTCATCGTGGAGTAAGTAAAAACACAGCGACTTAACCTCTGCTATCATTTCGGCTTCATATGTCTTTGTTGTTGGCCTTGCGTTGCTGCTTTATTTGGTTGTTGTCTTATGGAGAATGTGCTCAAATGACTATGATCTACTTTGTCACCTCTGTGTGGCATACATCCTCGGATTGTGTTAGAAAGTGCCAGAAACTCACTGCTGGCTACATCCAGCTTCTGGAACATGGCAGTGTGTGTGGTCCTGTGATGAATTAGCGAATCATGCATCACTCTGTCTTTTCACAGGTGTTCCATCAGCTACACAGGTTGTGACCCAGACTCATGATGTCTCTGTCATGGAGGGGGAGACGGTCATCATCACCTGCTGCTGGAGAGTGGAGATTGAAAGACTGACAGTTACCTGGCTGAAACATCAATCCATAAAGAAAGAGATTCTGTTGAAGAATGGCTCTGAGGGACCTCAGTGGAGCGGGAGACGTAACTGCTCCAACCTGATCTTTGCAAATATCACAAGAGAGGATTCTGGGAGATACACCTGCAGGGTGACTGTGGAGATACCAGTTTATAATCAGCTTGAAGGAAATGGGACTGTCATCACAGTAATGAGAAGAGACAACCCAAAGAATGACTCATTAAGAGGTAGGTGATAAAACAGCAACAGTTTGATGCACCAATGCTTTGATTAATTTCCTGGTTAGCTAATGGAGTGGCTGATGATGATGTGTATTCAGAATGGGGTCCAGTCTGTTGAGCTCAGTCAAAGCTTGGGTCTATGTAATATAAGCGGCCAATGAAAGGATTTAGAAGAAATCAGTTTTTTTCATCCTGAAGTGCAAAATTTTCAAAAATCCTTTCTAATTCACCCGCAAATCACGCTGCACTTCAAATAAACAGCTTCAATCCTGTTATAATGTTATTTGTGTGTAAGCATTATGTTATTGTGCAATATTTGTGTCCCACTTTTTCTGACAAGACGAAGGTCCGGGAGCTCCTGGCGGTCCTGTGCCCGTTCCCTTAATCGTATCCGTGGCTGTAGCGGCTGCACTGCTCTTCCTCACACTCGTCTGTTTCTACACTCTGCGAAGGAGACAAGGTACGAGGGAAAACAAAGTATTACCAAATTATTTAAGAATCAGGAACTCAGCCGATGCTTGAATGGTTGCTTTGCAAATGTTAAACAAGCACACACGTTTCTTTACCTTTGGTGATACAAAGCTAATTCTAGGTAGTTATATTTAGAAGACGTAAAGTCCACAGAACATACATGCTTTCACAAGTTCTCCCTATTTTTTCAGCATGTAAATTATTAAAAAAAGCATTGTTTCTTAGAACAGATAATATAACATATAAGATATTACTGTTGGGTTTTAAAATATACTTAAATGTAATTTCTTAAATTTTTCTTTTAAACAAGTTCTGGTTGCATCAGATTTAATGGAGAACCTGAGCAAACAAATTCCAAAAAAGTATCTTTAGTGTGAATATTAATTATTTAGAAGTTTATACGCTATTTATAATTTTCTGATTAAGCGTTGGACTACAACAAAACTTTTGTAAATTAACTCGATGTCCTGAGTTTGAACTGGTAAGGTTTGGACCTCTAGGTAGCAGCTGCTAAACCTCACTGTGCTTTAAAGTCGACCAATAGGACCTTAAAACAAATTCTTAAACCTGCAATGACAGCACAAAAGCTGAAAAACGACATATTGCTAACTCATATTTAGCAATAGCAAACAGTTGCTTACGCAACATTTGCATCAAGAGACCTTTTTCTGGTAAACTAACAAAAGCATGTGTAATATCTCCTCTCCATCTGCTTCTGAGGAAAACACCAGGCTCCTTAGTTACCAAACGTTCTACTCTGTTTGCTAGCTAGCCAGTAACTATCTGCCATTTGTTGAATTGCAGGTATTGTACGGTGGCTTTAGCCAAGCTTTTTCAGTAAAGACAGTGGTGTCCTGTGTCTGGAACAATGCAGATGTGAGCAATTTACAGTGAACCACAAGGTGTTGCGTTGTAAAGCAAAGAAATGAGCTATAAGACGCCAAAAAGCTTTCTGCTGGGGTCAATGGGGTCTTATGGTTTGATGCTACAAGGGATCTCTTTCACTCTTTCATGTCTTCATTTGCCTCATTGTTAACACAAAGGTATGGATTAGATCAACTTTAAAGACGATGTAGGTAAGCAGGACCTGGGCAGAAACAGTCTTTTTTACCTTAGCTCAGGTTGAAGTCGTAGTGGCTGATCAACCCGAAAATGTGACGTAGTTGTTTGACTGCGTGAAAGACCAGAGGTCAGCAAATGATAATGGTGATAAACATCTAAAGAAAAAAAAAAGAATAAAAATAACTCTTAAATTAAAGATGAATGTGCTTGTTAGTTAATTTGCTGCGAACGTAGCCAATCTGCTCTACAATGTTGCGCCCTCAAAGTTGCACTTAATATTAGATGTATGAAAACGAACAATACTGACGGTAGGCTCTTTAGAGGACAAAAGTAAATAACATTTCAAATTTAATTACCGACCACCTTGAGTACTTTTATATGCAGATCAGTGTGTGGGTTTATAGTCTTATACGTTTTTTTGATCATATAGGGCATTCAACCTCGAGAAACCATTTTTTCTTCAACCCATAAACACACATCTAATATTTAACAGGTTTACAGGATTATCTGCAGTACATCCTCCTCTGCGTCAGCAAATCTTTCATTCATCGGCTGAGTCACCTCAAAGTTAAGGACGAACCTATTTTAGCTGGCGAATGCCTGACATAGACATCAGTATCGTCAATAGGTTTAATTAGTTTCACTATCACGGCTAACTTCTGTTTCAACAACAGTATTATTTATTGTCATATCTTCTGTTCAGCAATCAAACTACTACACATTACAACTATTATAAAGTTCAGTTTTACCTCATGTCTGCAAAGTTCTTCACAAGGTTTAACACAAAAGCTTGTTATCATTTAATGGGAAATGTACAGGACTGAGAATTACACGCTGTGGTACACCACAGACGGTTTCTGCTGGGAATAACGAGGAAGTGCTTGTAATATTGAGCTTAGCTCAAAGGGATGAAACCAAATAGTTCTGCTGAAGGTGAGAACAGTGCTGCGGGAGAAACAGAAGCATTGATTTACACTGTCCAAACATGGTGACACACAATAAAATTGGATGGTAAGGGCAGGATATTAGCTGTAGCATTAGCCTTGCATTAGCAGTAGTAACAGCAGTAAGCAGCGGTAGAAGCAAACAATAGCATAATTTAATGCAGCAATTATATCAATTATGTGTGTGTGTGTGGCCCACAGTTTCAGTGCAAGTGGCCAGAGTGATCTATGAGGTCCCCCACACTGACTCTGAGGTGGCAGACATGGACAAACACAGCACCAGCTCGTCCAGAGGCTCCTCGCAGTGGGTAAGTTTAACCATAGAGAGTACAAAGACATAGCGCTATGAAGCCGTGAAGCCATGAAGCCAATGGGCAGGGTCTTTGATTCTTATTTGTGAAAGATCAAATTCAGCATCATCATTACGTGTGCGTGTGAACTAAACCATTAGAATGGGTGGCTAACATGTGGTGAATGGTGTGAATTATGTGACACAGGCTTTCTGTTTAAAACCACAACAGAACACATTGTTATTTTATAGGCAAAGGTAGCTGTGTGAGCCAAATTACAAACCCACTGTCTTACGAGAGACACTGAATCATCTGTTGCTACAGGCTCAAAGGGCTACTCATCTTTTTATCCCCACAAGTGACTACGATGTCTTTTTGTGTAAAATATAGACTGTCCCATTTACTGCACAGTGCAAGACCAGAGCAGACATCTGTATGATTTACTACAGTGGCCTACATACAGTGAAACAGCTGTTCAGTAAATGGTACATGACTGACAATGTTCAGTTTTCAATGAACAGACTAAGACTGCTACTTTAGCTGTTTTCCTCACTGCTACAGTGTGTTTTAAACGTGTTTGTTGTTCTTCCACCTAGCAAACATACAGGAAGTAGCAGTGTAATCCCATACAAATACACACTGGATTTTCTGGTTTCTGGTCACACACTTTCACAGCCGAGTCTTTACTCGCAGAGACGCTCTGAAAGCAGCGCCTACCAGTGCTGAGACATTATTACGAAATATAACCGCCATCCTGTTTCTAACGTATTTTGCAGATTATTCCCGCCTACACAGTTTTATATTATGTGTATCAGCAAAGGTCTTCCATTGACATTTGCACACCACAACCCTTCAGCTCTTTTCTACCCTTACTTGACAAGCTTATGTGCGGCCATAAAACACTTAAACTGCGTGACGGGTGCCTGCAGTAACTGTTTCTGTCTCTCCTTCTCTTACAGTGTCAGGTACCGGTGTATGAATCCTTCGATTACTTTGAACGCGTGCAGACCAAAGAGAGCAAATGAGGATCTGCTCCTCCAGTATTTTTCCTGCCTACCCTTCAGCATTTTACGTTCTCGTATATATCTTGTACATTCGCTTGCTTACCTTTGCTCGATTTATGTAAATGCTTTTGTACAAATATGTTATATTTTTCTATAAACCAAGTCTTGTCCTTCACTGAGTTCTAAGATCATTTCACTGGCGACATGGGGAGTGTAAGTGTGTGTGTCTGATTGAAGTCAGTGGTTATTGAGTGGTATTGATTGTATAGCAAAGATGTAGGTTTCGCAATGACTCTGGCTCATAAGGACGCTGAGTGGAAACTGTGGTGTTACAGGGTCGCTGCTTCATAGGTCAATGACAGGAAGTGGAAACAGTGTCTGTGACAGTGTGCGTGGTTTCTCCTTGGCCTTGTTGTGTGCATATTCTGATACAGAGACTCTGAAAAGATCTTACTGTAGTAACATTCTGTTGAGAACATGTTTTCCGATCATTATCTCCACGTCACATTCTCTCTCAGTGTGTGCGCTCTGCGTCTCAGGTCGTGTGTTCATTTTCTAAAACTCACCAAAACAGTGTTGGTAAAACACCGCTGATTACATGATTGCAGTCGGTTCTTCTTAAAGCCATCGGGCATACTTTGAAACTGAAAAGATGAAGCTGTACCAAGGGACTACATTTTGACTGGGCCACGCACACGCACGCACACATGCCTGCACGACATGCTAGCACCCATTCACCACTTCTCACATCTGCTATAATCAATAACTTTTCAGTATCTTACAGTTTCTTACATTCCTGTGTTTAAATGTTTAATTAATAGGATAAACAGTCTTTCTCAGACAACATACTATGGAAGGCTCCATGCAGATATAGCATGAATCTATTTTAGTCTACAGGACCTCAAAAAGTCCACTACATACAAAAGGACACAGTGCAAATTCAAAAATAGTCATCAAACAGCCGGTTCCAACGAAGTTCCCACCTCTCACTAGGCAGACAGTCAATTAAACTGCAGGATAATGGGGTGGCACTTGGGCTGGCCAATCAGATATCAGGGATGCTCGAATTGCACCCAAGGACATTGTCATAGACTCACCCCTGGCTGTAGCTGCTTTAAGATAATTATAATTCTTAACAGACTTGAGTAGTTTGCTTTCGGTTGGTTTGAGCATCATCTTGCTGGCAGATCTTTAACATATTGTCTGGTTCATTGTTAGCATGTACACAGTGTGGATGATATTACAACCTATAAGATGTTATTTTTGTGTCATGCATTTTTAACATCACTTGAAATAAAGTGCAGCCCCGTAATGAGCATGCAGCAGAAACGAGCACTCAGCGATAACTATTTCGACGTTTGCGAGGTTGTGCGCCGTGAATTCGTCCATCTACTGCACTGTTCTGAGGCGTCTGAGGGAGGAAACTCAGCACATAAGGCCTGGACTGTGTGCGATGGAGCTTCGGTTCTCCCAACCAATCCAAAACACTACGACTTGGTGACATCCGGCCCCTGAGGGTACCTCCATGGAGCAACCCAAGTGTGTCAGGGGCGGGTATATTGCAGACCCCGGTTCATTTAAATCAGCGATGGTAACATTATGACTGCACCTCACATCTGTGGCTATCACAAACAGGAGGGCCGTGGCTGAGTAAATAAGTAAAGACTGCCTACTGAGTGACAAGAGGTTGGCAGATACAGCGACATTTGATTCCTGATGAGTCACACAGGTTCAGGTTGAGAAAGAGTGTTAAAGGCTACTGAGAGATGCTCTTGCACTCATGTGAACAAGCAAACCTACAGTACACTTCCCCTTACCTGCAAGCCAGCCATATGGTTCTTGATGTGTTAACCACCACACAGCCTGACTGGAGCTTTCTCACAATTTCTTTCAGTTGCAAACATTCACCCTTGTGCGTACTGAACATATTCGCCCCGTCTGGGTAATGGGCCACACCTCATTAATCCAGCAGCAGTTCATCCAGTTCAAACAGATTCTGTGTGCTTTGCTTCTATTGTTGTAAGTGCGGTTGTGAAACTGTTTTGTCAGCTGTGCTTCTGCACAACATGTACGGTAGACTGTTTCCAGGAAACCAGACCAAACCGGACGAGCAGCAACCTGTGAGTGGACTCACACTCGCACGCACAGACACACACAAACACACTGGTGCATCTTTACACAGCTCAAACTTGTCTCTCGTGGTTCTTGTCCACTGTAGACAACCACCAACCGCAGCAAATGCAGCGATGCTGGGTTTACACTCTCACCTGACATCCGGATAGTGTGTGTGTGTGTATGTGTGTGTACTTTGTGTGTGTAGCTCTTCGTTTCATACCAAACAAATCACAAAATCTATTACCTTTCATCTGGTTATTGACAAGGCCTCTGCTTAAATCAACAACTGAATGGGTAAAGATCTTTATGATCTGTGAAGTAATATGTACACTGGGTGTTGTAGGACTGAGGCTTTGTTATCACTACTGGAGCCACCGCCTATGACAAACACTTATTAACTCTTGAGTACTCAGAGCTTTTGAGGGAAGGTATAAAAGGAGGGCCTACTCTCCTCCACAGCTCCACTCCCAGCGCTCCTTCTGCTCTGTCTGCCAGTGTCGGCTTTTGACTTTTTCACTTCACGGTATTAGCCACCTCTTAAGCGGGCAGCCATGACCCAGGTAGAGACAGCCATGGCCATCCTGATGAAGACCTTCGACACTTATGCCGCTGGTGAGGGCAAAAAGGATACCCTGAACAAAGCTGAGGCCAAGACTTTGCTGGAGAAGGAGCTGCCTGGCCTCATCAAGGTACCGTACACCCCTGGGGAGGGATAGGTCTGCTGACCTGGGTGGTAACAGCGCTCGGACCTGTTTTCATGCTTTAATTACACATAATACACAGCACGAGCACTGCTTTATGTTACCAAAGAGTATTGAAAATGTACTGCTGGTTTCTGTCTAATTCAACGTTTCAGAAGTCTGACTGATCTAATGATTCTAAAACGGGTGTTACTTCTTTGTGATTTCATTTCCTGTGCTACCCGTGATAGCTTTTGGTGCTACTTTGTGCTCTGTTTAAACTTTCTTTTTAGATTTAGATTTCCTTTATTAGTCCCACACCGGGGAAAATAATAAGTGGGTGAAAAATAAATATGTAGAAATACCAGTCAATAAATATATGCTTACAGTATGTTTACAGTATATGGTATTGCACATGTCGATATAGTTATTGCGCGTATATCTGTAGATGCATGTGGTGAGTGTCTACAGAGAGCAACAAAGTGGTATTTAAAAAAAACTTGCGGTCCATTGTGTGACATTTTGTTACGGTGGACGTTTAAAGACGTTAAAATGAAACAATGATAATAATAATAACAATAATATGTTGTTTTATTGATCTACAGTGTTCGAAGAACCCAGGTCAGGTGGACAGCCTGCTGAAAGGCCTGGATTTCGACGGAGACAGCGAGGTGGACTTCAGTGAATTCATGGTGCTGATTGCTGCTCTCACCTGTGCCTGCCACGACCGCTGTCCAAAGAAGTGATCTGGGCGACCGCACCCCGAAACCGCAGCAGAAAGCATGTACTACAGCAAGAAGATAATGCTAAATTAAAAGAAGAAGTGATTACTGTATGCATGTGTAATATTAACAAATACATAAAAACAGATGATGAACTAAACTGTAATACATATATGAAATTAATAAACGTGTCTGTGCAGAGGAAGAAAAACAAAATGAACGGTTTCAAATGGGAGATGGTGTTACGATAGGAAATGGTTTGAAGGCGCTGTAGCAGGTGGTCAGATAGCGCTCCTCATGTCAGAACAAACATGACACTTCCTGTGTAACTAGGACAGCGGGGGCCTGAATGTGAAACTGTGCATGCACTCTGCCGCGCCTTCTCTGGCTTCACCTGAGGGCTCTCTATGGCATGGGCTCGTGCGGCTGCGAACGGACTTGATGAAACCATCTCAACGAAACCATCTCAGGCTTATCACAAAAAAACTCACAAATAAACAAGGTGATCCACCACGTATCTTTGATGCTCAAAGGTCAGCTCGCCCTGGCCGAGGAGCGGTTGGAGCAGCGGCTTTGCATGTGATGCAACAGCATCAGCCAATTCACAGAGCAGCGTCTTGCAAACCTGTTAGCGGTCAAATGCAGGGTTTTTTTTTCAGAGCACAAGTGGGTGTTTGAGGTCCACACAACAACAGCAACAATTAAGCTAACCACACTGCACTCGAGAAGCAAAAAATGTGGAAGCGCACAACGGCTCCTCGATGTAAACTGATATTCCACACTAAAAAGCACAATGCACCTATATGCACATATACAATGTCTTATATTCCGTCCATGTCTATTATTGTTGGAAATGTCTCTAGTAATTTCCTAACACAGACAAATCTGTCATTTTAATCAAGGTAACAATTTTTATTTGGTCACCCATCAACAGCGTCATCATATCCACACCTGTGTTTGACTGCCAGAGCTCATAAACTGTCTCTTCATCAGCGTTAAGATAAACTTTTCAGATTTCAGTTGTTTTAACTCCAAATTTAAAGCAGATTGTGGGGATTTTAGTCGTCGGACGTCTGGATGTTAAGTTGTCAGAGAAACAAGCTGAGCAAACGTTAGCAGCAGCTCGGCTCGCCGCCCCTCCAGGACGTCCTGCGTTCAGGTGGTTTTTAAGGTGGAACTGCTTTATTCAGTGTTTCTCTGGGTGTGGCTGTTTGTTCTGCAGAGGAGGAGACCTCTGTGGAAAATTCAGCTCCCAGTTAAAACCTCCTGAACCATCAACACTGAAGCTAGGAGAACACGAAGACAACACCTTTTGCACCTTTTGTCATTCTTTTAATTGATTGACCCCTAGTGGCTGAAAATGACACAGTGCAGGTTAAAGCCGCCTGACTGGAGCTGTTATGTAGCCTGCATTGTGTTTCCACCTGATCCGTGTGAGGTGGCCGGGGCTACAGAGACAACAGTGGGATTTGGAGATTCAGAGACGCTGGAGGGGAAAACTTTTGTAAGCCCGTTTGTTAATCCTTCTGATCAGAGGCATCAAGCTGCCCCCTAATCCTCCACTGTGATACTTTCTGTCTTTAGGTCAGGTCAGCGCTCGATTAGCCCACCAGGGAGCACTGGCCAAGTGACACACTTTCTCCAGCCGGGGACAGTTGTGTAATTACAGCAGGCCGGTGCTGCCCTCTAGTGGCGGAAGCCCTGTGGCTTTTCAAAAACCAACGCTGAAAAACAAGTTTTTAACAGGAACCTGAGCAGGAAGTGCAAAGCTTGGTCGTTATTATTAGTGCTATCATGAATCACCGCTGCTGCGTTGACAGAGTCTCTCTGTGTGACTGTAGCTGATCTGACGGTGCGGGCTGAGTCTCAGGCCTCACAGTGCTGTTTGCGAAACGTGGTTGGACTGTAATCGGCTTGCAAGGTCATTAAGCTCAGTCTCTCCTCTCTGCACTTCCCCTCTCTCTCCCTCTCTCTCTCTCTCTGGGCATTATAAAGGCTTATGGGGATTAGGCGTCCAGAGTGGAGGAGGATGTAGCTCTGGAGTCAGGAGATACAGGTGGGAAGGAAAAGGAAAAAGGAAATGGCGTTTACAGCATTCTGTGGTGCATGTGCTCTCCAGCGTTTCACTACTGTAAAGGTTTATTTGATTTTAAATATATCCTCACTGCATCAACAATATCTTACAAACATTATATTCTATACAATAGATCACTACCACTGTCTACTGTGTGTTTATAGTCAGATTGCTGTCAGGAGCAGGCAGTGGGACCTGGTAGAAAGCTCATTTAGCACAGAAATGTGTCACATTCCAACATATTCCATCTCTTAGAAAGCCTTAATCAGTCATAACAACTGTCCAACCAATTAACATTTCTATATCTATAAAGTGTGACCCTTTATTAATATATATATATACATTTAGAACATTTTATTTTTTAAAGTTTAAAATCAATCAACCATTCATCTTAACTTCTCTTTTTCTGGATCATGTGACCGACACAACCTGACCATACCATAAGCTGGTGGGAGTGAAGTGTGACCGGACCAGCCTGGGGCTCGTCAGACGTTGACTAAAACCGAAATGACAGACTGGAGAACAGCTTTTGATCGCCACAGCGTAAACTGTAAACATGTAAAAGAAAAAACACAATTTAGGGCAAAATGTAAATAGTATATTAACCAATAATTAAGCCCTTATACACTTAATATTAAGTATGCTGGATTAGAAAGTACAAATATGATCTAAAGTGATATTTTATTATGTTTAACCTATGTAAATGATTATAATGACTGTATACTCGTCCTCGTATACTCGTGAGATAAGAAGTGTCCTCTAATGACCTCTGAGGATTAGAGGTGGCATATACCTGATGAATTTATCAGTATTTAAAGTTTCAGATCCCTGCTGACTCACTGGAGCTAAAGTCCTCCCACAGGCCTCCATCTCGAATCATGTGTCGATGCAGGATATTTGTGGCCACAGGTTTACACCAAACACAAACTCACGCACACATGCTCGCTCGCAAAAGTGCCGCTCAGCTGGTTCCACGTGAGGAGGTAGGGCATTTATGAATACCTCATTCTGTTTAAAAGCCACACATCTCTGGTCATATGAGCTGGCGGGGTGTCCAGCTCATCTCGTGGCCCGACTCTCTGCAGGAGCAACATGCCAAACACACTGCTGCTCTTTGTCTCTGAACTGTAAACCAGCGTGTTTTCTTGTCCCGGTAGGCGTCATGGGGCATCAGCGGGTTTCACTGAGGGACTGAAGTACGTCTGGTTCCATTGAAAGGCTACTTGACACATGACTGTTTGACTCATGGGTTGTTTGCATATGGATTATGTCCATTTTTAACTTGACATGTGTGTGTTGTGGATTTGGAGGTAAACATAGGGATGTGTAAAATACCAGTTTTTAGTCTGAATCCACCAAACACGAAACCGCAACATAACAGGGAGGTTAAAGGTGCTCTGATTAATATCTTTATATGAATAATGGCTCAGAGGACTTTGTGTAATGTGAAAGTTGTCACTCGTACTGAGAATTATGACTTAATTCTGAAGTTACCCATAACTCCTTGATGCTTTTCAGCCTCATTGTTTTGGTTTTCGGGCCCACCACTGTAGTGTTTTGGTTCAGTCCCAGCTGCTAAAGCTAGCAAGGTCAAACTGAGGTTTTGCCAAAATTTTGCCAAGTGATGTAATATTTAATTTGACTTCTAGATGGTTTGAAACATAGAACCATCTGTGAAGATGTCTGAAACTGTTTGGAAAAGGGTAGGAACTTTAACAAACAATTGGGTGAACCATCTGTCTATCGACATCCATCACAAGCTAACTTCAACCAGACAGGTCAGCACCTGTAGTTGTTTTACGGATGAGCAAACAGTCACTTCTGGCTGCTTTAATAGTTCCCCATAGGACACTGATTGGTCCAAACCACTGTGGTTAGACCACATACGAATAGTTTGAAGCCTGGCAAGTTGGGCTCTCAGATCACATGGTTTCGTGTGAATCCAGCTGCTTCACAAAAGCAAAAGCAAAAGCCTCAGCTTCCCTTTTTGTGAATAAACAGGACACAGCGTGTAAGAACAGTATTAAAACCGCAGAATGGGATGCTGGTGACCTTGCCGCCCCCAGCGGAGGTATGAAAAGCAACACAGAGAAACTGACTCATTCACAAATTAGATACAACTTGGTGTCATCAGCATAACTTTAAATATGAGATTTTACTCTCATTTGAATGAAAGAACTACATTTTCAACCTCAAAACTACCCATGCTGCAAAATGGTACTTGTTAAATGTAACTTCTTCTTTCTGATGATGCCAGCGTGGCCCCATTATGTCATGTTATGAGAGCGAAACCAAACACCACTAACCAAACATCTCGGTGTAGCTTTATTACAAATGGACTGACATGAAAATCTGTAGAATGTCCCTTTAAATGACATTTGGAGCCACGTGAGACTTCTCTTTATACTAGAAATAGTTGTGGTTGTTGAGTCAATGTAATTATGCGTGACTTGAATGGGTGTGTCATTAACCTTTATCTTACAACCTGTTTGCCTGCTGACTGGCTGTGTGTGTGTGGACTGGAGCTTTGTGTACCAACTAACGAATGGTTGCCCGGGCTCATCCAACATACCAGGGAGTTCCTCCCATACCATGCATTCCTTTCAATGTAGTGTCACTGGGGCCACTTTTGTCAAACAGGATGCTGGTGTCTGTCTGCTTTAAAGGCTGAGGTCCTGTATCTGCAGCTCAAGTCTGATTTATGAAGTCAGCTGAGCCACGCTGGCTGTCTCCACCTCCAAACAATACTTGTGTGTGGCTTACTGAGAACGTTTGTCGTGTTGTCTTTATCAACACGCCTAAGGAGAGAAGCCTTTAAAGTCTGATAGTGAAGGGGGAAGGAAACGCAGAACAGCCCCAGATCACAGCAGCCACTTGCGTCTGCGCCCTCACCTTTGACCCAGAAGATGATAAGCAGGCTCGTGGTGCGATAGCCTCTCTGTGCAGGAACCTACTGCTGCAAACATGTTTTTGCAAACCTGGAACCAAGGTGCATGTTTTTGCTTCTTGCTGCTTTATTTGTGCCCTCGAAACGCAGAGAACACGTGACCCTGTGAGATCTGTGTGATGTGCAGCAGCTGAGCGCTGGGTTGGAAGCAGAGGAGACCAGCTAGAGTAGATCCAGGGATGTCACTTAATTACGTTTAGCTCTTTTTGGGTCAGTTTGTTGGCGTCTGGACAAACGACGACCAACGGCGCCAGTAAAAACCAAAATCCACCACATTGCCCTCGGTTACTTTGTATCAGCCTGCAGCACACATTCACGCAGGTCAGCAAAGCAGGAAACAGCCGGTGACTTCCAACAACTCACTGATTAACAACATGAACCGACAACTCGATTCACTAAAAGTTGCTACCGTAACTAGCTCAACTGACCAATGTCGCATCACCCAAACATCCACGCTCCTTCTCCATCAGCTCCCTGCTCTGTTTAGAATTGTGCAATTCCCCTGAGTCTGGCCCCGAGGCTCATTGCAGAAACGCCGACCTTGTTTGATCCTGAGGTTGGCCCTTGTGCCTGTTCCAGAGTTTTGAGGCTTAGATCTAAAAGCAACCATGCTTTTGTATTTAAATACGCACTAGTTAAGGCTATGAGTGTTTTCTTAAAAATCACTTCTCAAAACCCATTTTTATATACTTGCTTTATACGACGTTGTGTTTTAGTGCATGTATTCTTCTTATTTGTATTGGTTTAAATGGATCTTCGTCTGTCAAAGCAATTTGTTAGACCAAACTCAAGTTCACCTCCAAGAGGCGGAGCTAAAACAGAAAACAAACAAAAATGCAGCATCATGTCTCGAAAGGAGCAGCTGCACGCGGACGCTTGCCTACGTGCGGCCCTGAGAGGCATAACTTCAGTTTAAGATCAGATCACCCAGAGAATCTAATCTAGGATAATCTGCCTGTGATGGCTCACTTGATAGCATCCATTCTCAGAATACACATTCAGATGGAAGATATAATTGTTCTTGCCACAGCTTATAGCACAAACCCCCACACAGCACAGTGCTGAACAGTCATGTCTGAAGCCCGGTAACTACACAGAATACGGGTGCTGTCTTTGTGTTGCAGGATAAGTTTGATGTTGATCTATCATTTTCTAATTGTTGACAAAGTTGGCGAATAGATGCAGCGGATTTGTCCCGTCTCTTGATTTGCTCTCGCCGCAGCAATCTCCTGCAACAGCTGGTCACTGTAGTTTTTAACACACGTCATTGGAACAGGAGGGAACAGTGCTTCTGTTTGGGACTACTTTCAGTAGTGGATGAGTACACACTTGAAGGTCACAGATTTTTAAGTTTTCTGGGGGGGGCACTGAGATGCAGAGGAAGAAGATACACAGTGTCAACGCACAATACTTGCAAGAGGGCCCACAATCATTGCAAGTTCTGGTATTCACTTTGGATTTGTGGTCATTAAGAGAAGACTATAGATCTTATTCAATGGCAAACAATAACTGGGGTCAGCAGCAGCACCTCAGAAATCCTTTCTGTTGTCAAGAAGTTGCACACTTGACCAGCGATGACCAAAAAACACTTTATTTTTGTGATCTAATATGTGAAAAAAAGCACTTTTGAAGCACATGTGGACATATTTTTACTCATTTTAATGAAAAGTAAAATTAAAATAAAAACAGTATTTTGCAGGGTGTTGTAGCTTTTTCCTTTATTTTGCAGCTGAAAGCACTGAGACATTTGCTTTAGATTGGTGTCAGCTCCTTTAAAAGCCCAGTTCTATATCCTCACGAGTCTTCTCTTGGTCATGCAGGCTCTGATCAAAGACAGCAAACGGAGTCGACTGCAGAGGAGTGGAAAGAAACAAAATACGCCGAGCTGTTTGACTGGGAGCACTTTGTAAACCTGCTATCAGTGATCACTCGCCGCCAGCAGACAGCTGACAGGTTAACAGAGGGCCGGGAGGCCATGCTATTTGCATTGAGAGTGCATTCATACCTGCTCTGCGCTGATAACAGGCTCTCTGTGGACAGACTGTGACCGCATGATGTAATCCACATTTCCCTGCTTTTACAGCCGCTTGCCTGTGACGTAAGTTGAACTAGCAATGCCTGCGTGCTGTCCCGATGCAGACAGGCCTGCTCTCTGTCTCATGCCCTTATTCACTGGCTCGCACACGCCCACTGAGCGCGCAAACACAGTGGAACACATGACAAGGAGACTTTGTCCCGCAGCACAGATGCATTTGCACATTGTCAGTGTTGTCTTTGCACCGCCGTTGGCCCAGCATGCATCTGAACTCATCCAAAGCCGTTAGCACCCATAGAAATCCTCCAAAGCACCCAGGCGTTTGTTTGAATGCCCAACTGTTTTGTTTTACACCAAATGGGCTAGTTGTTCATCCTGATGCAATGATTAAGGGTGTTTACACGCTGCTGTGAGAGATTAAGTTTGGCCGGCGCTTTGTGTGATTACAATGGACGAAGGTGCCGACAACCCTGAGACGTCAGACTGATTGATCTGTATCGACTGACCCGCTGAATCTATCTCTCTCTGCCGGAACTACAACGCAGTCACAGGGCAATCACATGCCGGTGACTTCTTCTGAACAAAGATAAAGAGCATCGTTGCGCGTTTACCAATGAGATTAACCATTTACCGCACATGGGGGGAGTGTCTCACAGGCCGCAAACAGTCACACAATTACGACAGGGAGAACTCAGTGACCTGGTGTGGAGTTATGTGCTGCCGCTGGTGGAATGCGCTTTATTGCTGCTAAGCCATGTCGCGTAAGGATGGAAGCTAACGGCTGGAAAGGTGCATTACAGACATATGAATGGGCTCAGCATTGGATTAAAGTGGAGGAATATGTTTAGGCACAGCTCAGCTTCAGTCCTTATTGGGTGTCACCACTAAAGAATTAGAGACCGTCTTCCAGTCGGGACGGTTTGTTGCATTTCAGCTGTTCAGCCTTATTCAAATATAAGAGTTTCTGTGCTGACCTCAGTTCCAATTAATCCAATTTGGCATTCAAAGCAAGGACACAAAAGGAGTGTAAGAGATCCCAGAATTCATCAGAATTACATGAGGTCATGTAAAACACAGAGACAGACATAACACTGTTCACCCCACCAACACAGATGATGGTAAGAAACGGGTGTTGTGCAAAGGAATGCAACAGAATCAACTTGATCAGCGCTTATACTTCATGTTATTACAATGCATCCTCAGTTTAAGGCACAAGTGCACCCCAATCCCTCCCATCTGTTTTAATGTTTTAAAGTTTGCAGCCTGGTTATCTTTGCAAGACACAGCACGACTGCAGAAACAAGTAACGAACGGAAGAGGTGGATTCTCAACTTCTTCTGATCAAGGGACTCGATCGAGTTTGTTTTCATTATCTTCCTGAATAGCCTGGGGTCAGGTATGACAGACCGGTTCCGGTGCCAGTGGAAGCATTGCGCAAGTGGGAGCGCAGGAAACAAAACATCACCCGGGCAGACAAGTGGGTGTCACAACAGTCTGTGTGAGAGCACATACAAACGCATGCACGCACTCCGGCATGCGCGCGGAGTCCAGACAGAGCGCAGACGGTGGTAAACAGCTTTGGAGACAAGAAAGAGGAACCAGAGTCATATGATTTGTCCAGGGCGGGGTTTGTAACATCACCCAAAGATCTTGATTGGTCTCTTTGATTCATGCTTCGAGCTGCGATTGGGCCCTTCATGGGGAAGTATTTAAATTCTGTACAAGGATTAGTGTCATGAGAAGTGTGTCAACAAAACAGGAGGCGAGAATAGTTTGCTGTTTGCTGCCCATATGGTGTCAGTCCCTCCTGTGATGAATCCTGACATGTGACTGTCTGGACGACATATGAATTACTGTTATCATTAAATAAAACTTCACTGGAAAAAAGGAGAAAATGCCTGACTGATCCAGTTAGAGCTGCCCAACGCCGGTGATCCAGTTTCTCTGGTTACACACCCACTGTGGAATTGATCAATACAAGTCCTGAACTTACTGGTCCAGAATAATTCCCAGCACTCCATGTCCCATATTTCTTCTAATTATCCAGCAGTTAATGACAACAACATTCAAACTTGTGTGTTAAGACATTGGCCGTGAAAAACACAAACGCGAAACTCAACCCTGCACGTACTGATGTTGATCAGAGGTGCTCTTTGTGCGATGGAGCTGGAGCTGGAGCAGAGAGATGTTGCCATCCCCCCTGTTAACCTGCAATCCCCCTCAGCAGCTTAGTAGCTTACAGAATGCAGGTGCAGAGGTGTTGGAAAGTTCATATGTTAGTCTACCTGACTCATTGCAGCTTTATCTAATGGAGGTTTCTACAATTCTACAACTCTATGACGTCACTCTATGAGCTGCAGGCCATAGAAGTTACCGTTTGAGTCGTCGCTTGCCTTTGCAATGACGTTCATTGGCCTTGGTAGACAAAGGGGGACGAAAGTGAATTTCAAATAATCACAGCATGAAAGTGCTTATGAGGTTGTGTCAGGACACAGAGACAACATAAACAGGTTGGCGTGTATAGTATAACCTGCCACGTGTATAGCTATGTGGCTCTGGAGCTGGGGCTAATAAAGGATTTACCTCGGTGACCCACCCTGCGGATGATAACCAGCCTCACCTCAGATGGCTGTGAACTCGCTGCTGAGGCGCAAAGAGATCCTAAAGCTTTGTGGGAAGCATTTTGCTTTCACAACCTCGGAGCGGAATCGCCCGGAGGCCTCTTCCCCCGCCCCTCCCCCCATCTCCCAAACCCACCCCCTCCTCCCCTCCGCCTGGGAGAGGATTACGAGGCATCTTTTAACTGTGCCATCTGCTCCAAATTGACTCTCAATTAACACTGGCAAATGAGAAAGCTGTCGGAGCAAAGAGCCGTGCCGATGGAGACGTGGCCCTGTGAATGCTGAGTCGCTGCGAGCTAGCGTGCACGCAGCCCAGGTTCAGATTAGATTTTATCAGCGACAGGAAAGATAGAAACAGAGAGAGAGAAACAGAACTACATAGTCTAACAAAACATCACAGCAGCTCTGTTACTGAGTCTCATGATGTAATGAAATGGATGTTTCGCAGTGTGTGTGCGGTATATTGCTGATGGTAACCCACACAACTTCCTCATCGATCAGACCTCTGTTTGCAGATGGTCAATTTGTGTTTAGCCTGTGGCTGCAGTACTCAAAAGCTCAATATCAGTTGACTAACTGGCCCCACGGGACCTTGGGAACTGTAGTAAAATTACAAATACTGCCTTTATAACATGTCAGCTGTTAGACTGACACACCTCACACACTCCTTTTCTTTAGTTTTTGCTCCCACGTGAGCTCTGGCCCAGACCTCGTTTGCTCCCTCTCTTCACACACTCACCCCACATTGGGCACTTAAAGATAATTACATCTGGTAGAGCGGCGAGGAGGCAATGAAGCGTGTGCGTTTCTGTGTGTGTGGTGGCAGGAGCGCAAACAGCTGGTCAATAGGCCTGGACTCATTTTGCCTCAGAGGTCACAACCCCTGGGGTCAGGGGGCAGCAGAAGTGTGCCACACTACGGTGATCGGGGGCAGGTGGTCAGTCCAAATAATGAGCAACACCCCCAGCGCACACACACACTTAATGGTTAGTAGTAACTTAGTGGCTATGGGATATAAGTTGCTGGGTTGCTGGTTCAAGTTGCAGCATCTCACTGTGCTGCTTTTGCTCTTGAGGAGTAGGGGCGCTATAAATAGAGCTGGGAGTAATGGTATCACCACAGTTGTAGTAATAGGAGCAGTTAATAGAGGTACAGTAAAGGGTGCAGGACTGATAGTAGTGATGGTGTTACGTCTAAATAAAAAGTCAAGACAGTATGAAGTAAAGCTGCAGGAATACTTAGCTTTGGTGGTGGTGGTGCATAATAAAAAACAGAATATTCCGGTGATGTAAAATTAATTAAAGTAAAAACAATCAATATCATAAAAAAGGTCAATTTCTGACTGAGGGTAGTTGTTGTGGTTGTGCATCAGCCTGCAATGGGAATCTAAACTTAAATAAAATGTATTCTTTAAAATCAATTTTTTGTTTTTTTTTGCTTTGTCAAAAATATCGTTGATGAAAACAAATACCTGTTCTATCCATGTGTGCCTTGTGAAATAAACAAAGCAAACACATGATAACAAGCAAACCAAGCAAAACAAATAACACTTGCTTAAAAATTTTGACATACTGTGAAAATATATGATTCCATTAATATTGTGTAATTTGACTCAAAGAACTGTCTTTTTCTTTCATAAGAAATTTTTTTTTTTTTTTTTTTTTACAAATTCCCCAAACCTTAACCCCGAAAGAGGATACAAAATTTCTAGTATAATTATTATTATTCATATAATTATAATTGATTTTAGTGTTGATTTTAATTTTCTCGTTGTCATTCAACATTTTATTCAGTTGACGCGCAAATAATTGAAGTACTAGTTGGGCTTCTGATGCAATACCCTAGCGGAGGAATCAAACCTATACGAATAGGACGGCAGAGGTTTGCCTTGTTGCCTAGATACGAACGCGGAGGGTGGCGCATTCAGGCGTCCTTCACCGAGTGAAACTGGGTTTTCGTTTGCGGACATTGTGGCTCTACGTACTGATTGTGAAACGGAAATGACCTTCCTCGCGCTTGAGCCGGAATGTCGCCGGTTTCCTTGACGCTGTTGAAGAAGCAGTTGATGTGAAAACAGCGCCATTTCTGTCGGCGTCCATGATACGCGATGCTACCGCAGCGGATTCCAGAGCTTGAGCTCGGAACGGCAGCGGGAGAGAAATAGCCGCTCCCCTTTCGCTGCTCCTCTTTACTTCAGCCCACGGCAGGTAAGTAAACCAGCGAACCGGTGGGAACTTTACTGTTCGTCCTGCGCTGTTAGTGTCACCATTTTGTATTTCATGTTTAGTCAGCTTTCGCTGTATGACGATATGGCGTACATTTTTGAGGGGAAACGTCTGACAGTCCTCTGGTAGCCTACCGGGGCAGCCGCTCCTCCTCCCCCTCGGTCATAACAACAATCAGACGTGAGAGCTAACGTTAATTTAAATATGAGTTGAACATCTCTGGTATATTCTTTTGACTTTTGACCAATTTGGGTACTACGTCTCCGACTGAAAGTTTAGAAATGGCCTAATGTTCGCGTGCTACTGTTTGCTAGCTAACTATTTAATGGAGAGCCGTCACAGTTCTAATGTCACCGTGCATAAGCAGCCTCCGTTCACCTGCCCGACGTTTACCAAACTAACGCCAGACTTCGCTTTAACCGAAAGACGTCGGGGTTAAAATAATTAAAATCATGTTTACACTGTCTCACTCGAATAATACATGCCAGCGTAACACAAACGTAATTGTCAAATGACAGAAGGCGAGCAGTTCTCGGCAGCTAACATGGCTAACTTAGCTCGTTAGCTAAAGGTCGGTGGTCCGGCTAACCTTGCCGTTTGCCTGCAAAACGGCGATAGCTTACAGACCCCAATACCAAAAGTCAGCTTACACTATAGCTGTTAACAATTCACTAATTGTGTGGTATATTGAAATAACAAGTACTGTTTGTGGATGTTGTGTAGTTGCTTTACCGCATTTGGTAGCCCAGAAATTTAATGTGACTTGATGTAGTTCACTGACTAGTTAACGCTGCACGTATCATTTTGCTCCTTTCCATGTCAGATTAATTGCGCCAGGTAAATGATTCTATAGCAAAGTTGTGGACAGTGCAATCCAGAGCTAGCAGCCGGGGCTAATGCATACAAGTAACAGCTGGGTTGTAGACGCTGGTCAGCCATATTTAGCAATATCGATGAAGCTAGCTAACCTTTCAGCTGTTGTCCGTTAGCATTCATTAAACTGACATAGTGTTATTAGTTGAAATGATTAGGAATGCAGAAATGGTGGGGTTGCAAACTGCAAAGCTTCTTATCGTGCCCTTTTGACGTCCCTAACGGGTAACCGATAATATGCTACTGTTGAGTGACGACCGGTCCAGCCAATCAGATCGGTGCAGCCTCCATTTGCTCTTCACGTCGGTTCCCTAATCCACTGCTGCCATATGAAACACATGCACTTGACAGCAAGCTTTTCCCTGCCTGTTGCCCACACACTTACGTTCAGCCGCTGGAGTTTGCTTGCAGTCATGCGCACTAATGCAGGACAATTACGGTTTTACTATTTGCAACTGGATCATGGATGTTTTAAAGTGATATGGTCATGGCCACTTCTCCTGTCACGTAGTTCTTACTTAACATTAGGGTCATTGTGCACGCAGACTTGAATAACTCCGATGTCTGAGATACTTTTACATTAATGTGAGAGGTCATTTTGAGGAAAACACACATCACCATGGTTTTAAACCTGAGCCCCTGGTATAATATAGTCACTATTTCTTGTTAACCTGTTCCATTACTTTAAACAAGGCGTACCACCATAATATGGCGTAATTGTGGCTGCTGTCTGCATTATTTAAAGAGCTCGTGTTCTCTCAGGAGCCCATTAGCTTTCTGGTAAGCAAGACTATGAACAGTCATTAAACATCTTTTGGGATGTAGAACAAAACTTACATGCTGTGGTAGGATCCGCATCGTTCTAGTCCTTTTTTTAAATGAAAAAGTCATTTTCACCTCATACGTAAATGCATTTTTTATAGCGGCTTTCTTTCTGTTTGGTGGGGGGCGGGTATGAATAAGGTCTTTGAGATGTATTTGTTTGTTCAAATGCTTGGATTGAACATTGAAAATATTTCATGGGAACTGATGCATGCTTGCTCTGTTTCAGGTTGTGCCGGTGAAGTAAGACGTAGCCCCAAAATGGACCCCTCCGACTGAGATGCAAACACATCCTGTGTTTTGCTGAGCAGCTGAGATCTATCAGCAGTATAAGCCATGCCTGACGAGTAAAATCCCCTTTTTTGCTCAAAGCAATAAAAAAAGAAAAAAAAACATCCTACATGCCTCCCCATGTAGAGCCCCTTCAGTGCGTCCTGCTGGAGTGACTGCCCCCTCTTCCCAAGGATTCTGCCTCATCCCCTCTTTGTACCCCTTCTCCACCGACCACCCAACAGTAACTACCCATCACAATGCTGCTCTACCTGAGAATGGCCAATACCTGAGGTCCCATGCGTCCAGTGAGCACCGATTCAGACGGTCCTGCTCCTCCTGAAAACCTCTCTTGCCCCTACCCCCTCGTGGGCCCCCTGCCTGCCTCAGAGATGTCCTTGCTCCAGTCGCTGGGGCCAGTACAAAGCTGGCTTGGCCAGGAGCTTGAGAAGTGCGGGATTGATGCCATGATTTACACCCGCTACGTCCTCAGCCTTCTCCTGCACGACAGTTATGACTACGACCTGCAGGACCAGGTAGGCTCCCACAACGATACAGGAACATTGCTTGTCAATTTTAAAAGCTTAGAAAAAAAATCATTGTTTGTGTTATGCTTTGTCAAATGAGTGGGCAGTAGGCTTTATTCAGGAAGGGAAGTTAGTGTGTGAATATAATGGCCTTGTTAGAGGAAGACATCAATTTGCCAAAGAGGTTAACAATGGGGCTTTCTTTCATAGCATGGCTTTGTGCCACCACTGAATAATTCCTCCTTTGATTTCTGTGTTTGTGTAGAGATTGTTATGGTATATAAGCCTGCATAGAAATGATTATGCACAAGTACATCTTATGTATAATATTTCTTCTATTGTCTGTGTTTGTTTTACTGTTTAACACTAGTTTGTGCTTCTGTCTTCTCTCTGAAAGGAAAACGACATCTTCTTGGGCTGGGAGAAGGGAACTGGGAAGAAATGGGGCAAGAGTAAGAAGAAAGGTGGGACCGACTTGAGTCTTGAGGAAATGAAGAAGCAAGCTGCTGTGCAATGCCTCCGCTCTGCATCCGATGAAGTAAGCAACATCATTTTTCACCCTGATAGTAATCCTGTGATTTTCATGATGTTTGAGGAGTGGTGTTAATCAAGTTAGTCAGAGTTCATAGTTAATCAAACTTTATACTCCTGTAATATAAAATAATTGTTAACTTGAATCACTTTCACTTTGGAGGAACCAGTCATTACTCATCAATGAAGCAGGGACTGCTTGACCTGCCCTGTCTGTTCTGAAACTTTAGAATGAAATGCATTCTGAATGCAGAAGGCATGAGGGTGTAATTGGTCTAATTATGTCAGGAATTTGTTACTGTAGTATTTCTTGTTGCTTGTTAAGGTGCAGTCATGCAGATATTAATCGCATGAATCACGGTGACTAGATACTGAATAAAGCTACATCAATGTAGAAGCTAAAGCATTTAGCAAGAGAAGATCGTTATTGTGCGTGCATCGTCACCTCATTTGACTGGATATCTATATCTTCATCTAGTTTTCATTGAAAAGGTTGCATTAAGGTCAGTAGTTTAAAGTTGACATAAGAGATACTATAATGTACTGTAATGTTTTAGCGCATGACCTTCAAGGAATGTCATTTGCATGTAAGAATATATAATTATGTTCCAGAAGTATATTCATTTTATGCCAGAATTTTGTGTGAGTGAAGATTTGCTGACATTTTCGTCTGTAGCCAGCAGTAGTAAGGGAGGTGTGATTTCAGAATGACACAACATAAAGCTGGAGGAGGGTAGGGGGAAGGGTCTGCAAGGCAAGAGGAGGAGTGTTGAGCTCCTCTCAGGGGACTGGACTCTGCGGTCTATTTTTTAACCAGCACATGCTGCACAGGATTGCAGCAGTGAGCAGCAGAGTCGGTCGGCTGTCAGCTGACCGGCATTAGCACAATGATGCAAGAGGAAACACAGGGCAGGAGGAAACTTTGCTCTTCATGAGGTGGCATGGTAAGGGATCATATTTTCTGGAAGAGTGAACAGGAAATGAGCGTGCTGTCAGAGAGGGCTGGTGTTGAGAAACGGCTATGTTGTGGTTTGTTTGAGGCTATTTGCTTTGTCGGTGCCTACTCGATCTAGCGTAGCATTTGAGCACAGTTGCCTGTTTATTTCAAACCCTTGTTTACATGTTTTCATCTGTCATATTGCGCAATTTGTGAGGGCTGTAATCTTAGCAGGATATGTAGTAAATGTTCAGTGCCTCAGAACATTGTGAGGCAATCATTCACACTGTTGCTTGGCCCTTTTTTATTTTTATTTTTTTGAAAGTATTTCTGCTCCATAGCTAAATATAGCACAGTCATGGCCATGCATGTCTAAGCTCTCATAAGTCAGCTGGTGTGACTTGTGTCAACCCCCATGCCTTTCATTCTTTCTTTTGGGTCACATTAGGGGTCGAAGTAGCTTTTGGGAACTCTGCACTGTTATCTAAAGCTACTGGATCGTGTCAGTCAGTCACGGTTGTTGTGACCTCAGAAAACGTTTTTCTTTTGTGTTTGCGTCACTGCTAGGTTTTTTTTAAATGTTTTTTGGCTTTGACCTCAACACAGTTCAAATAATACACGAGATACTGAAATCATCATCAGCCCTTTCTGTTATATACTCAGCCATTTGATGAGATTGTCCATTCACAGTAATATGCAATGGAAAAATGGGGATTCCAAATTCTACCAGCCACTTCATTTTTAATTAATTTATTTTTTTTAAACAGCCATGTGTAAATATTGTGTTTTATGACATAACAAACAGAACCTTTATATGATTTATCACCCGGTAAACTAACCAACCTCAAGACTGTCCTCGGATTTTCTCAACTTCTCACTGTGACCTTTGCCTCTGTGGCCTGTGTCCCCTCCTTTTGAGATTTACTTGACAGGCCATGGATGTTTAAGACCTAGATATGTGTCAGTTCAGCCTTGCTGCCAGTTGTTCACAGTTGCCACCAGGTGTATAGTGGCCCAAAAAAGCATTTACTCTATGGACCACTATTGTAAAAGAGAAGTCTGTAAAACTGTGGACACCTCCCTAATCATGAGTAAATGATTCGAATTATAATTTAATCGACTTAGAACTTTTTCAGAAGTTTATCTGATTGATGTCAGTGCTGTGCACAAGCATGTGATGTGTGTTAGTATCTGTGGAGCGAGAAAATCTAAAACAAACACTGTTTTGTTGTGAAAAACTGAAAAGGAAAACAGTAAATGACACATTTATTCACAACTCAGTTATATTTAGGTTTATGATCTTGCATCACACTGCTGGTCACTTGTTAGATTTTGCTCTCAAACTTAAATTGCTTGCCATCATTATTAGTAGCTTAGTGACAGTAATAACTGATATGATATTGTAGGCGAGCTTTCATAACTACCCCCATCACAATTTTCTTCAGGTATATTTTTTCATTAATCATTTCCCTTATATGTCATCCCAAAATAGAGTCTATGCACATCTATAAATCCATCAGGCCAACCAAAATTCCCTTCCAATTATGCAAAATCATCTGTGTTTGGTTGGCTGTGGGTGCCATTTTGCAGCACCGATGGGCATACAACAACAGACATGTTTGTATGCCGTAATGTGCCCAAACTAATTCTAAACTATTGTGAACATGACAACTAAACCTCGAAAAAATATGTGTGTATTGATGTAATGATTTAGCATCCGCTAACCCCAGTCTTAGTTTGACTTCTTAAAAATCTGTTGTTTGCTCTTTGTGCAGAACTCTGGAATTGAGAGCCTGGTTGAAGAGCTTTGCTCTAAACTAAAGGACATCCAAAACAAACAGAAAGGTATGGTTTATACCCTCTACTGCGATTTATTGAACTTTCTGATTAAAAATGAATAGAAAAGGGTGAATATCAGTTTTAATAAGATGTCTTAATGTAAAATCTCTTTTACAGAGGAAAAACAGATTCAAAAGAAATCTGATGGCTCTCAGTCTCCAGATCGAGCTGAATCCCCCTCTTCAAAGGACCAGGTGGAAATGTAAGCTTTATGATGCATATAGAGTATACGTGAATATATTTGTTTAAAAAAGTGTCTGCAGAACACACCCATATTCATTTGCTCATATGAACTCAACTCCTATGAATGCATTTAAATTAAGTTTTCCCTCCCTTTGTTGTGACTGCAGGTATTATGAAGCCTTTCCTCCTTTGTCAGAGAAGCCTGTTTGTCTCCAAGAGATCATGACGGTGTGGAACAAGGCTAAGGCCTGCGCATATTCAAGTTCATCATCCTCTGCAGCCCCACAGACCAGCACGGACACCTCTTCCCCGAAAGATTGCAACAGTGACGGTGAGGGTGCAAAAGAGCGAAACCTCGAGGCATGTGGTACCATCACTACTGTGACCAACGAGAGAGGCCAGCAACGACGAAGCAAGAAGGAGAAAGAAAACCGATACCATGGTGGTGCAGCAGCGGAGGAGAAGTCTACCGTCCACTCTAAGAGACAGACGAGGCATAGATCTGAGGGGAAATACAGACCCAGGTCCTGGTCTTCTGGCTCCAGTGAGGCGGGCTCAAGCTCAAGTGGGAACCAGGGTGACTCCAAGTCATTCAGAAGCAAGGCAGTTAGGATAAGGCACAAATCCAGGGAGGCCGCAAAGAATAAGAGAACACGAAACAGTGGGCAGGTAAAGCTGCAGGTGAAGGTAATTGACAAAGAAGAACGAAGAAACGCAGGAGGGAGCAGTAGCAGTGCCACTGGAGGCGCTGTGAAACAACCACAGCTTTACAAAAAGGGGAAGAGGCCGCTGAAGGAGATTCGTAAAGATCCAAGCTGGAAGGAAGCAAAAGAGTCCGGAGTTGATGCCAGAAACAAAAAAGAATATATGGAGGAGCCACTTTGGTACACTGAGCCCATCACAGAGTATTTTGTACCTTTCAGCAGCAGACAAAGCAAGCTGGAAACAAAATATCGAAGCAAGGTAGACTCTCCAGAAGGCTTTGCCTTGTCAACTGACATTGAGAGGCTGCCGGAGAGGATCCAGGGAATCTGCATTGCCAATGAGAACTACCAGAGAGCATACCTTGCAGCGGGCTCATTTGTGGATGGGCACTTTGTGGAAGGGCCTGGCGAAGCAGAAGATGAAACTGCTGAACTCACTGGGACCTCAAGCTGCCCTCAGCCAGAGGATAGTAGAGATTTAGATGACAAGCATCTGTCTGAATTCACTCACTTCTATGAAGTTGATATTTATCAATCCATATTGGATACTAGTGCCTCAGACTCTATACAAGAGAGTCGGATCTTAAGCATGATTCGACAAAAAAGCAAAGAGCAAAGAGACGTTGAGGCAGAATGTTGTTTAGTGTTAGATGGCCTTGAGCAGCAAGGGAAAAGTGCAATACGGGCAGACTCACAGGAAGCTTCGGGATCTGTAGGATTCTTAATGGAGGATTTTGAAAACATGGCTCAAGTGTGGGGATGTTATTCGCCATCTACTTCAGAAGATATAGATGGAGAAAGCTTCATAGGAGACTCTCCCATTCGGCTCTCCCCCCTTCTTGATAGTGTTTCATTTACCCTGAGCAAACTATCTGGAAATCTGGAGGAGCCTCCTGTTCCTGAAGCCACCAGTGAACCATCTGGTTTGAACTCATCCTGCTTCTCTCTTTTTGAGCTGCAGTATGACAGCCCCACTTTTCCTTTTCCCCGCGACTCACTCACCGTTGGTCACGAAAACAACACAGATTCTAGTAGCTGTCTCGACCCACATTCTAATAAACAGTCTCGTTTGCTAATATGGACCAAAAATAGTGCCTTTGACGAAACTGAACACTGTTCTAACCTTTCAACACGAACTTGCAGTCCGTGGTCACATTCAGAGGAGACCCGTTCAGACAATGAGCAAGGAAATGTTCAAACTGAGGATGCTGCTCAAATTGGCAATGAAGAGATCGATTGTATAATCCCTCCTCTCTCTGGTACATATCTGGAGGATGAAATTTTGGATTTTTTGCAAGAGAAGTCTGGCTGCAAGGGTGAGGAGGTCAGTGTTAGTACAGCATCCAATCAGACCTTCACCAAAAAATCTAAATTGGAGTCCATTTGTGGTATAGCATTAGAAAAGGATGAGAGTAAACAGTACAGCACTGGCATGTTTTCGGACAACACCAACCAACACAGTGATGACTACAGCTCAGGGATAATAAAGGATATTTGGACTGCAATAGGAGATGACAAATCTGTAATGTCAAGGCAAGGAGCAGAAAAAGCAAGCGAGGGGCTATTCTCAGATGAATCTAGTGGTTACTGCTGCAGTTGTCTGGAGGTGCAGGCAAAAGGAGTTCCAATTCAGGGACCTCAGAAAAAAGCAGTGCAGCGATCAGAGTATCACCTTTGGGAAGGCAAGAAAGAAGAACAGGACTTAGCCAAAAACAAACTCTCCAAGGTAGATGGTGCTGGGGATTACATGACTCCGTCCAAGCCCTGGGACTTGAACTCTGACAAGGAGAGTACATCATTCATCTTAGGAGGGGTGTATGGAGAGTTGAAGACACTAAGTGGTGATAAAAATTGGGCTGTTGTACCTCCAAGTGACACCCAAGATAGCCTGCTCCAGTGTGCCGCGGCAGCTGCATCTGCTTCTAACTCAGACATGCTTACCATCACTGGCACAGATGTGTTCATGAACACTGGCAGCTGCTTTGCCCCTGGGCACAGGCCCCTGTGGAGGCCGCTCGTGTCCTTTGGGCAGAGTGACCAGGCCATTAGAGGAGGCGGAGATGGATTGAATAAGGGATTTTCTTTCATCTTCCATGAAGATTTGCTTGAATCATACGGAGGCTTGCATAGTGAGGAGCAAGGTTTAGAATATCCGTTCGCATCCTTCAACCTGAACAATCCCTTCTCTCAAGTCCTCCATGTTGAGTGTTCCTTTGAGCCTGAGGACATGGCTTCGTTCAGTCCGGGGTTCAAGCCCAAATCTATTCTTTGCTCGGACTCTGAGAATGAAGCCTTCCACCCACGAATATATGGCATCAACCGGACGCAGTACAGGGCCATTCGCATTTCCCCCAGAACTCATTTCCGACCAATATCAGCTTCAGAGTTGTCTCCTGGTGGAGTGAGTGATTCAGAGGCTGAGACTGACAAAGAGGAGATGAGTTTTCCCGTCCTGGCGCCGGTGGACGTCTTCGATGATCCTCAGGCAGACCTCAAACCTCTGGAGGAGGATGCAGAATGTGAGGGCCCTTATTACGGGAAGTCAGAACTGGAATCTGGTAAATTCTTACCCAGATTAAAGAAGTCTGGCATGGAGAAGAGTGCCCAGACCTCTCTGGATTCACAGGAGGGCTCCAGTACCCTCCTGCCAATTGCTGAGCAAGAGATTTGCTTAGACTGCAAAACGGCAGCAACTGCATCAACTGCAGGTGGAGAGACAGACGTCTCAGTCGGCAAGATTCAAAAGGAGGAATCTTCAGGAGAAAAACAGTCCTGCTTATGCGCACCAGCAGGTCAGATCCCCAAGTATGGGATTGCATTTGACTTTGTTGGAGATGTGCCAGAGGTAAGGGTTTCTTAAAGTTATCTCCAACGATTATCAACATGCTGAGATCAGTGTGCGAATTGAACAGAGATGTTGCCCTAACCACAGTGTTTCATAACCCACCGTCAGCTGTAAAATGGGCTCAGGCGGCTGTTTGCAGAAACACACTAACCACTTCTCGTTTCTCTCGTTTAGTTCCCTCTGTTAAATGTAAGTGGACAGGGAGGAACTGGCAACCAGCAAGATGAGTGCTGGTGGCAGAACACACTCTGTTCCCCCCTTTTCCCTGGATCTCAGTGTACAGGTATACCTGTTTTCAAAAGCTTACTGTGACTTAACAGTTTATGTTTATACTTTCTTGCACATAAACATTCAAGGTAACAAATGTGGTCCAGCTAAGTTGCCAGTAACAATGCCTGCTAAAAGTATGCCCTCAACATTCAAATCCTTTATTTAATGTGAAGCTGTTGCTGGTATTACATGTAATACATGACCTATCAGCTTTCATGATGCAGGAAGGAGTTGCTCATGGGTAAAGGAGGTTAATGAACTGACCAAATATTGACGAGCTGTTACAATTCTAGAACAGGGCCTGTGCATCACAGATGACCACAAACTGACTTCTGCTGTTATAGCCATGGAAAGATGTCAACTGTCTACAGTAAATAGCATCCCTATATTTGGTAACGGCTATCAAAGTCCACTGAGAGAGTTTGATTTAAAAAAACATTTGCAGTTGCAATCAAGCTGAAATTCCTGATTAGGCCACATACTCTGTAGTGTTTGCAAGATGCTGTGCTGAAACCCTTTATGGTGTCCAGAAATGCACAAATCCCCTGTTTTATTGATACTTTGACGTAAGGATTTAAATACTTAAAGCTTATGTTTAATGTAAAACTACAGAAGAGGGGAAAAAAGTCCCAGTTCAGCAGCAATAGACTGCAGTGCAGAGAGTTGCTCAGCAGCTCTCCAGCGAGAACTTGTGTTTTCTTCGGTTAAGAAGTGTTCAGTTTAAATGAATGAGGGTCGTTACAGTTAACTGTATAAAACTGCAACAACCTGCATTATTTAGGGAGTCTAGCAGAGGAGCGGCTGATTTAAAGTCAGCGCTTTTACCTCAATTGTGTGAAGTCCTGTTGAGGACGACTTCTGGCATTACTAGTAGTGCAACTGTTGTAGACATGGATCCTAAGATTGTGATATTTATTGCAACTTTTGCAATATTACTGCATTGATAAGCGATTACTCGTGATGAGTTATCTGATCTGTGGGTGGACCACTGAGAGTGGTGACTAGAGACTACAGCACCAGAGCCAAATAAACCCACTTTTAAAAGAATTCATCTGCAGTCTGATTTTAAAAAAAAAAAGAAATAAAAAACAGTTATAATGACTGAGTACAACAGATAAAGTGAACAGTCAGAAGCAGCATGGATATTAACATGTTAGCTTTTCTCAGAGTCTAACCATTTTACCATTTGTCTTCCTCCAGGGAGCAGCAACATTTGAATACTCCAGTTTTGCAGAGGACACCTGTCGTAGAGAGGAACCCTTCCTCTCCTTTTGTGACTGGACCTCTACCAGCAAAGATTCAGGGTCATCTCAGAGCTGGAAAAGCTAATGTAGGCTAATTTTCTGAGACACCCCTCCAAAACCCCCACACATAACCCTGCTGGTTTTCATTTACTAACTTAAAACCTTGTGTAATCAATCAGATCAACAAAAACTGAGTGAAAATAGGAAAACTCAAAAAATATGTTCTGTCTTTGAGTGATGCCATGTGCGGACGTGCATTTTTAGGCATTTTAGAATTTGTTTCATTTGATTCTTCTGTACACTGGTCCTCATTCAAGTCTCACCGTTAGGTAGTAGGGACAATCTTTTTTGTTCTATCCTCGTCAGTTTTGTTCCCACCATTTTGCTTTTGAACTAGGATACTGGTAGTTGGTGGTGTCTGAATGGTTGTGCATGTGTGTTCGTCCAGCCAGTCTCACTCCTCTTTTTCTAGTTGAACCTAATGTTGTGTGAAACGACTGCTATCGCATCCTCTACTTTCCATCTTGTGTTCAGAAAGATAAAACAAGGATGTTGAGATTTTTGAGTTGTGCAAGAATTTGAGAGTTTTAATTTAAATAGTTTGTTTGGACGACTTTCTGAATGTGAAGTAGAGAATGTGTGCAGCTTTCTTCTAAATATCCCTGAATTCCCCATGTGTGAAAAGTTATCATAAATGAGTCTGATTTTTTTGAATGGTGATAGTCTTACAAAAGCTAGTAGTAGACATAGTATGGTTTGTGAGGCTAAAATAAATAAAAAAAAACCTTTTTAAAAATAAAAAAACAGGAAATCAGAAGGCGTTTTGTTGGAAAAAATACTAATAATCTACTTGAAATGCAATGCTGTAAAAGAATTTGGGGGGTAAAAAGAAAAAAAAAGTTTTGTTTTGGGGTAAAGACCCATCATGAAAAGACATAACTACAGCCATTTCTGCAGACACCTGTGTTGCAACCGAATGAAACTCTGTTTTATTTTGTTGTAATTTCTATGGTACAGACTATTGGTGCTATAAATATGTTAAAAAAAAACCTTCTTTGAAGTTGCAGTTCCATAATACGGCTGTGAGAGGTAGACAGCATAGCCTAGTTTTGTTTGTAGTCGAGACAGTCAGACTCCACGAATACCTTTTTGCGAAAAGTTGTGAAAAGAGGAAAAAAAGTTTTGCCTGATCGCGATTCTTGCTTAATGTGGCTTGGATTTTTAATTTAAGGTAACCACTTAGTTGTCAGGCCTGCAGCAACCGAAAGGAGAAACGCCTGCAGGTATTTAAATCTCACCTTTCTACGCATCTTTTCAGTTCATTGTCCCCAAGCAGAAAGGACAAAATCAGCATTGTCGATTACTTGTCCAATGCTGCGAGTAAACAAATGTGTAACAAAACAAGTGTTGGGATGATGGTCAAACCAAAAACATAATTACACTAAGGTACAAATGCTTTTTTTCCATATGAGGTGTGTTTTATTTTTTTGGTTTACAATATATCTTGTTGAAATATTGAGTAACGTCACTATGTGTGCGTGTGTGTGTCTGCGTGTGTGTGTGTGTGGGCAACAGAACTTGTGAAGGCACTGGTTCAGAATGAGTGTACTAGAACTTTATCTCAGAGAAATGTGAACGTATGCACAGGCGTACATTCACTAAAGCGCAAAGGCGTCAGCGCCCCCTTAATTCGAGACCCACCCGAACAAATTAGCTGTAAAACCTTATCGGAGGTGTGGTTAGACTGGCCCTCCCTGGGACCTGTGCTTTGAAATTTAGTTAAATAGTTTAGAAAAATGCCTCGTGCATTTCTTACCTGCTGTTTGTCCCTTTTCTTTCTAAATTTCAAACTTTCCAAACAGGTTCGGAGGGCGGTAGCAGGGTGACTTGTTTGCCACGTATGGTAGAAATGAAGCACAGAAAACTAAAACCCTCCCTCCGTAAATACAGACAAGTCGGCGTTGTGAGCAGGCTCCCTGTAATGCACTGTCGCAGGTGAAGGTGTCTCTGTTGCGGGCATGGCTTTGGAAATGGCTTCCTCCTTTAAAAACCCAATGATTGTATGCAAAAGCCCGAGATTTGTTCAATTCAATGCCACTTCAATTGACAAACACCCCCCCCCATCCCCAACCCTTCAGTAGCTGAATGAAAGGTACTCCAACTTCAGGGTCTTGTCACCTTTCTTTGACAGTCATCAGACACTCAGGAATTTTTTGATATAAGCATACTGCATAATCTACACTCAGACCTGTGACAGTGCATTGATGCATTAATGTAAAACCTTTTTGATTGTAGAGCAGACATTATTGACAGGAGTTCTTTCAAACCACACACAGGACTCATTAATTTAGAGCTATAGTTTTAGGGGAAAAAAAGAAGTAAGCCATCGTAGATTGCATAAGCAATGCGGAGGGGATGTCAAGAGCCCTGAGTCCTATGCAATACCTTGGCGCATGTTAAACATTCAAGAATATATGGAGAAAAGTCATTCAGTTAGTTTTGCATGTTTACTTTTGAGTGAGGGACACCTGAGGGGAAAATAAAAACAAACCAACCATGGAATGTCTCTGAAAAAGCAGCATGCAAACATCACACTCCATCTTTTTTTACGTTGGATTAAACAAAAATCTTTTGGTTTGAATAAAAAAATAAAAGTGAGGTTATATCAGTGATCGAAAGAATGTCACGACCGCGTGCTTGTGTGAATCCGAGTGTGCGCAAGAAGCTAAGTCACAAAAAAAAGCACTTACATGGGAGTTGAAAGGAACGCATCACACCTTTCTCCATTGAATTCTTCCATTTTGATAGGCCGCGTTTGAAATGAAAAAAGGAAAAAAAAAAAAACGCATGACGGGAAAATGCATTCGGTGAGGGTATGTGCATCTGGAACGACTCTGACAGCGTTGCTGAGTTTTCAATTGCACTGTGGTCTGAAGAACATATCCAGCACTGAAAACTTGAGTTTTCCTCGTCTTTTCATTCCCACCTAGATGCTCCTTCACCCTCCCAGTTCCTCTATGTTCCTAAATCCCATCAGTCCGGAGTAGCTCTGTTGTTCTAATTTCATGTACACCCTGAGTAAATTATTTTGTTTCATTGTGGATTTTCTTAACATCTAATAAAGGAATAAACCAAACCTCAGCCCGTGAACGTCCTGTCTTCTTTGCCTTTACCTGTGTTTGATCAGCTGGTGACTGCTCAGAGCCGCAGCAGCTTCACATTTCCACTTCCACGCAGTGACACTAGAGGGCAGTCTGAGGGCGCTGCGGGAGGAACAGCCAGCTCCTTCATTAGTCATAGCACGTCAGACTCAAGTCACTGTGTTGATCTGAAAAGATAAAAACTTTGATGAATATCAGTTGAGTATTTGGGACTTTTTCCATTAGTAATATTCATAAATCAAATGTCTGTATTCTATGTGGTGGACCTGACAGCAGCCATCCTGTTAGCTGTGATTAAATATAACAATCACTTTTGCATTTATCTGTCTGATATTTTTTATTTTATCTGTTAATGTATTGTGCCTCCATATTGGAAGTTGCATAATATGTGTGGTCTGGCAAACTGACACAAGAAATGATATTAACCTTGCAACTTACACACTACATTTTTCAAATTTTGTGTGTGTGTTGATAAGAGCATGAGATCCTTGACCTCCCCAGTCACAGTTAAACTATATTTATCTGCACAAAGAGTTCTGCATAAATTAAGTTTGATAGATTGAATTTTACTTCATAAGTGGGTCATGACCTAGAATATAAGTTCCAGTTAATGTGTCATTTTTAGTACTTTTTTAACACAGGAGGGAAAAAAATCATAATATCTATGCAAAAAAACAATATTTTGGAGGCTGAAAATGAAAAAAGGAAAAAAAGTTTGACACACACATAAAAGCATAAACTGTATGTTATTTAATAAAACTTTAATGGCAGTTATAACACTGAAAATGTCAATTAGGAGTTCGTTCCTGGGCGTTTGTAATGCCAGTGTGTAGGTGCTCAGGTCGCGAGGTCGATTAATAATGCCTTCAGGTCCAGACAGGTGAACTCATCGACGCTGAACATTCTTGACTCGATTACACCGCACTCACAGCACAAGTTTGTTTTAAAATGGCGGCGGAAGCGTCGAGACAGGTATGAAACATCACCGACACCGGTTAAACTTGTGAAATGCGTTTTGTTCGCGTGACTCTTTGGATGTCGGAGGAGCATTTCCTCTCGCGCAGTGACGCCGTGAAGCGCGAAAATGTCTGACGCATTTTAACTTGGTTTGGTTGCACTTGAGGAAGCGCGGGGCAAATCAGTGAGTTGGCGTCAGCAGCAAGTGCACTCGCCGAGCAAGTCCGGTCCTGCTGTTCATGTTTACCAGCCGCCTATTTTTCAAAATGTAATGTGAATTTATTCGTTTCCTTCGACAAATGTGCTCACGCTGGTGCTGTTTGTGTACACTAAGCTGCGCTGAGGAGGCAGGGAAGTGATGGTGGTACGGCAGTAGTCACAGCATCATCATGGACCGCCCCGGCCGGCGGCTACCTGCCACCCACCTGTAGCATCTGTCGGCAGCATGGCGAACACGACCCTCGGCAGCCAGGACCGGAGAGACAGCCGCTGTGGTAGGTGACTATGATGTGCCGTCACAGGAACCCAATATATATCATGGTTAACACACAGACCACACAAACTCTGTCCCTGTGAAGTGTGTGCCGACCTCACTGGTAACATCACAGATCACACCAAACTGCATTCATAAATCGTTGAAGTTGAAATCAGGAACCGGTGCTGGAAATGTACACAGTTATTCAACCACGACAGGTAGCACTGGGTGAAGAATTAACGCCGTTCTTCAATTCGGGCCAACACTTGAAATGCAAAAGGCGAGATTAAATATAAACTTTTCACCACACAGGAAATGTATTTTAATTATTAACATTTTCGATTTGCTTGAATCCTGTCTTTAAATTGGGCGGAAACCAGTCTGCAGTTTGGCTTTCATTTAAAGTAATAAACCACTTAAGTTTTTTTTTTTTTTTTTTTTTTTTTTGAAGAAAATAATTATTATTTAAAAGATATAAAAACATTTTTTTATCTGTCAGGGTCCATTAAAAGGAATGAAAATGTTCGATGTGTTTAAAAACAAAACAGCAATCTGTCAAATGCGAGTGCATGCATTATCTGCATTACATCATGCATTATGATCTCAGGCTGTAGATGCAAACTTAGAAATGTGCCTTGTTTATTAATGTTTAACCAAAGATGAAAGTGATGGTGCGTTTCCTTGCCGTGCCTGCTGATATAACAATATCATGAGTCAGAACAAGGTTTGTGTGTGTATGTGTGTGTGCACAAATGGGCGGTAATGTGAATTAGACAATAACGGCAGCCTCTGCGTTTATCATGACTTACGAAAACAAGAACATGCACGCCAGTGTTGGCGTGGCCTTGCACTTCACTGCGAAAACACGCCTGCTCAGTGGTTTATACCTCTCAGGCGACGCTGCATGTTCATTTAAATATAATGCATGTCAGGTTTTCAGCAGTAGTCATAATGATAATAATAATAATAATAATGACATTTATGGGTGACTGCTGGTTGTGGATTATTTCCACAGAGGCACAGGAACAACCTGTTGCTGTGTTTTGGGACAAAGTCTCCCAGGCTCACATGACAACCTGCAGGTCAGGGTTTAGAGCTTGGCTAAGAATCTGGCTTTGTGTGTCAACCATTTGGAAAGCATTAGGCTGTGCGTTGACCTCAAAAGCGTATTAGTGTTATTTTACCTTTACGCTTTAATTGCCTCTCATTTCACTTCATAAAAAGTCGCGCGTGTGTGTGTGTGTGTGTGTGTGTGTGTGTGTGTGTGTGTGTGTGTGTTCAAAGCCCTTAGCAGACCAAGAACAGACAGTGTGTCCTGCTGCACATACGGCTAACGTTTGGGTGCTGTCAAATGAATCTGAAGCAACAAGGAGTTCATGCTCCTCTCCCTGTTACAGTCCGCCAGAGTTAGCAGCCCTGTCCCTGCAGCCGGGGAGCTTAGACACACTAGCTTTAGCTTAGCCTCCCGGCTGGTGTGAAAGCATTATGTAGCCCGACTGGCGCCCTGTTCACATTACAATACGGACTCCGGTTACAGCCTGGTTACTGGGGGATTAGCTTTCACCTCTCAGGGCTTCCACACCCAGTTGCTCTGGTCAAACGGGAGAAACACTTGCGTTGTGTTTAGTGGAGCTGCCATTGTCAGTTTGTATTCCTTTAATACAAACTGACAATGTGTAGTGTGTGGTTAATAAAATGCCATGACAACCGTGGTCGGATTAACCATCTAGGTGGACCTGGGACAGGAATGAGCCCTAAGCTCCTGTTGAACTCAGTAACCCAATGTGCAGGTATTATATAGTAACTGTATTTACTTTGTGGAGACCTGATTAAGCACAAGTTTACTCAGCACAAGTTGATCTGAAACAATAAAGAGTTTAGATCTGACCTGCAACACAGAGGAGCCCTCAATACTACATAATAATGTATGTGTCATCTCTGTATTGTGTTTCTGTAGCTGGTATTATATTACCAAACAAATAAGCAATTACTCAAACAGCCACAAACTAATTGCCAGATGGTGAACCCCCCAGGTCCCGCTTTGCCCGCTTGGTAATTAGCCTTGATCACACCTCCCTGGAGCCACGAGTGTCATCTGACAGGTTTTCTCTAACCAGCAGTCCATAACCCAACCGTATTTAGTTTACAGTTATACAACTGAGAAAATGCATATTCTTATAGAGTGTACTCACAATGTGCCACACACTATGACACAAGCCAAAATATCATATGTATGATGGAAGAGGAATTAAAGGGAAGCTATGTTTATTTACATTCAGCGTTCTCTGTCAGAGTGCTAACTGGAGCATTAAGCACGTCTCATTCCTCATAAGATATTTAATTTGATTTGATTAAAAAAGTCTTCAGTGCTTCCAAACTCTGAAGCGGGACGGGCCCTCTGACCCTCTGGCCCTTCGACTGTGTTAGTTGTTCCAAAGTGCAGGACAACGACCTTTGGCGAGGCAGCCTTTAGCTTTAGCGCTCTGAACAGTTCGTGTGAGGGCGTTTATATAAGTGTGATGTCATTAAATGCTAAATGACACCCACCTCTTCAGCCCGGCTCTTGATCAGAATGTTTTATGGCCCTAACTTTAATCTGTATGATTTTATGGCTCGTCTCTTTTAATTTGATGCCTGTGTGAAGAACTTTGTAAGTTTGATTTTGAAAACTGCAATATAAGTGAAGATTCTAATTGTTGCTATCATATTAAAATGAAAAAGTATATTTTTAAAAGTGTTTTAGTTAATTACTACTTTGTCAGTTTTGTTTCTCTTAGTTAATCAAAGCATGGTCAAGCTTCATGCGTCTCCTGTTTGTCTAAAGGTGTGTCTGGAGGAGCCATGCTGGAGAATGGCTGTGTAGCGAAAGACCCCACCACCACTGACCTCCATGATCACACCAACCACCACCCCCGTGACCCTGGCACGACCCCGCACAGCGAGCCCGTGCAGCCCAGTTACAGGTCTCCCTGCTCCTCCGACCCCATCTACTACAGCAGCCCCCAGAAAAGCTACTCAGACCTGAACCAGGACAGCCACAGCTTGTCTTCCCAGGACTCTGGTATCCCAACTCTGGAGATCAACCCCCCAGAGCCCCACCTCCACAGCCAGCAGCGCCGAGGCGACGGAAGCCTCATCCTGGACTCCAGCAACGACTCTCCGGCCACTTTACCTTTGGACGATGACCCCTCTGACAGCAACGCCATCCGCAAATCCTCCACCTTCCCACGCAGCGGGTACGACTCCATCCGCCTCTTCAGCCCCGCCCTCAGATTCTCTGCCCCCATGGGGATGAGCGTTGGGGGCGGAGCTTTAAACCGCAGCGACGACATCTCTGTGTGCAGCGTGTCCAGCATGAGCACCGAGCTGTCGGTCTCCAATGAGGACATCTTGGATTTCACCGTCACCTCTGACTCCAGCGCCATTGTTACCTTAGAGACGGATGACAGCGGCGCCGCTCACTTCTCAGACGTGATGCTGTCGTCGTCCCCGGGAAACCCCAGAGATTTGTGGAGCCCCGTGAGACCGCATCCGGGGTCTGGTGTCATGCGGCAGGAGGAGGATGGCAGGCAGAAGAAACTGGGACCCTTAGCAAGCTTATTCAACAAGTAAGTTCATCACTCGTTATAGCTGGAGTCAAGCTAGAAAGGATGGCCCTGTACTCTTTATTACATCATCATCGTATCAGGAAGTCTTTGTTTAGAACTAAAAACTTTGTTTGCCCTTTCTGTGACTCTCACACACAATGAGATGTCACCCCTGTCTGCCATTTCTTTCAAGAGAACTCATTAAAAGTATTAGTAAATAGTTACATTATATAATAAATGGTTTACTTATTTAAGTGTTAATGTGGATCACTCCTCCTGTGGGCCCCCCTAAGTGGAGGCTGGGCTCCAAACACATAATAAATGACAGTAACACACAACAGTAGTAGTATGAAATGTTTCATCAGAGAGGTTATAGTTACTGACAAATACTGTGGATTAATAAGATCTTTAAAATGTCCCTATGTCTGTTTACAGCTAACATATAGTGTGTTAATCACCAGTAGTTAACCACTAATGGTAAGACATCAGATGTCTCCACTGTACGCATGACAAAACGAAACGAGCAAAGTGTTTTAAACAGGAAATGACACTTTTGAGTGCATATTTCTGAAAAGCTACTTGTTAAACGTCTTTTCGTTGATTTGCACGTCATGGATATAACGAGAGAGGAGGCGTGAATTATCGTTCATTTGTCTTTTTTTATTCAAAAGAATCACACATTCATACATACACAGACAGCGTTGTGGTAGCTTCAGGGAGAGAGTACATCTCCTCTCCACGCACTCTTTGGATCTCTGTTGGAGGTTTTGCAGAAGTAGACGTTGCTCAAAGTTGCTCTACTGACATTGCACAGGCGAGATTTCCTGTGCTCAACATGGAGCAACATTAGCAACTTTTCATGCGGGGACTCACTTGCTACAGTGTCACACAGGGCTTTAGCTAAAAAGAGCTCGTCTCAAAGCAAGGGCGGGAAGATTAAAACACATGAACACACACAGCCAAGGTTTGTACAGTCGCAGGATACAGTTTGTCTTTTGCACATCATGTCCCAGTTCACCACATCACACCATCGTCCTGCAGCTGAAGGAAGCAGTGCTTGTTGGCGGTTTTCCTTCAAACCTACTGATTGGCCCATTGTACAGAGGACACAGTCACTATCTTTTAAAGTGCTATTTCCTAGTTCTGTATGTGTGTGATGGGGTGGTGTGGGGTTCCTTCCTCTTTAATAGGTGCATGTGTATCGCAGATAAAGCAGCTGGAGGGAACCTCTCAGATGTCGGTGCAGCTGCTTAAGAACTGAACAAATGACAGAGACAATTCAATTTGTGAGATGAGAAGTGTGAAGTCAACCAGTTAGTGATACAACGAAGCCAAACTTGCTTAGACTGCCACAAGATCCTTCAGCGGGAGGATTAAATGACCCGGAATGACCCCTGTTACCTCTCAGTTCCATACAGGGCTAAAGTGCTTGGCCTTGGCTGAGTTGATGATGAATGACAATGACTGATGATGACTTTATGGTCCAACAGAGTGCGCCCAGTTGTTTTGAAAAGTCAATCAGCTCGAAGCTCCTCGTAGCGTCCCCGATGGTGTCGAGCCACTGACAGAAATCATTCTCACTTCCTGCTCCGTCGCATTCCAGTCTGTACTGAGAAGCAGAGTTTTCCTTGAATAAACAGGAAGGAGATTTAACAGTGGCCGGTGAGACGTTTATGTTTTTATTCTTGCACCACGCCGCTGTAACCTGAACCCTGCTACGTTGCTTTATGATGTCTGCGCGTGTGTGTGTGTGTGTGTGATTGGATGAGATTCAAGGTTTAAAGGTTTTTTTCAGGGTTGAAAGACTTGGAGTGCTTTGAAACACGTATTAAACTCTCATGAAATATAAATATAATATACACAGCGCCAGTATAATGTATGCAGTAACAATCAGTTGTGCTGTGGCTCTATAGATGATGAAGTTTATTTCCATCAGCCACGCTGTATTTAGAGCTAATCAGCAGAATAGCATTCTAAGATGCTACATGGTAGCAGCTGTTGTATCACTATGTTGTGTGTTCTTAGTTGGCTTGCTAACGTTAGCCACAGGTACACCTACTTTCAGGGGTGTGCTACATACCGCAGTTGTTTTCAGAGTTGACCAACACAGTCACTGATGCTAAGCTAGCCCTTTATAGTCATCGAATGCATTTGAACAAGTAACTCTGCTCACGAGTGGTTAGCAAAGCAATGTACTAACTTGTCCGCTCAGGAATGTGTGATGCGGACTCGATCCTGCTGTGGTTTTGAAGCAGAAATGTCTTTATTTTTAATATTGGAACGACTCTTTGGGTGCCAGCGGAGCTAATGTGTGTGTCAGTGCCAGGTCCTGTCTGTCACAGTTCTGTCACACCACTCAGACGCGCTGAGTCACATGAGAAAGTGACACTGAAGCATGTCGTCCACTTTGATCTGTTTTCCTCAAATGCACCATCCGCTCTCACTGAACCCTGTTATAAATGTTAAAAATGATTTTTTTTTTTAAAAGTAATTCACTTCAGATTGAATAAATCCAGTGTGTCTGATGTTTAAATGCTTTCACTGGCTGTCACCTCTCCACCCTCACATGCAGAAGTTACTCCTTCCCTCGGTGCCTGTTCCTCACACCCATTCCTCCCATTCCTCCCCTCCCATTTGCTAAGTCAGGCCTCTCACTGCCTGCTCCTTCAGTCTCACTCCGGTTGAACATGCTGGCGGTGTGGGGCTTTTGTCCTCTCTGCAGCTCAAACCGTTGAAGTCATGGCTCTGAATCTCAACTGAAGGAGAGCTTTGACTTGACTACTTGTTTGAAAGTTGGACCTCCTGGGGCCTGTTTCTGAGTATTTCTTTATTTTCTGGAGTGGAGGATTTTGTGACAGCAGGATGGCAGCCCCGTCACTTCTTCTCTACATTGACAGGTAGGTTAACACAAACCAGCAGATGACATAAAAAGTTGGTTTTATGATCGGCCTGCAGGTATTAATTTGATTAGAAGCTGAATAATGTGCCTGTTGACCTGAAGGCGCACTGTTTTTTGGATTTAGCTTGGAACAACTGTACTTTTTATGATGGAGGGGTAAAACTCAATGTACTTTGCTTTCCCCCTTCTTGTACTAGCTTGTTTGGTATTTCTGCACCAGGTGTCTTTATTGTTAGCTGAAGCGTACGGACCACCGGGGCCACCTTATCACCTTATTTTCACACACAAGACTGAACACAAGTGTTGTAAAATCCCAGCGTTCTTGGAAGACACGACCTCAAAATCAGCGCAGTGCAAAGCTTCAGCTTCAATTCAACATACAAACGAGCCCCTTCGCCAGCACTCTTTGCTTCTCCAGCCGTTCCACTTGAGCACTGGACCATGGCCGCGGCCATTCAGCTGTCACGTTGAGCCACATTTGGCCCGGGCTGAATGCAAATCATCTTCTCTGGAACTTTGTTTGCGGGTGCACACAAAAAGCAGCCACGAAAACGTGACACTCCGATGAGCTACTCAGGAAAAATGGTCGTATAGAGCGTTAAAGGTCCACTCAAAGTCACGCTTTGTTTTGTCAAGGCGGCGCTCAGGTGGCCTCTGCACTTTGATCTGTGCAGCATTGCTTTATGGCGGCTCACTGAGTTACTCAAGTTCATCACTCCCCACAGTTCAAATCTGCTCACAGGTTATTTTCCACCTCAGCCCTGCCCTGCTCTGTTATTACTGGATGATATGAGTTTTCGCTCAAAGTCATTGATGTTAGATGTTAACAAATATGTTGATTTTTAATGTACACACTGTTAATCCTTCACTGTTTGAGCACAGAAGTTCATTATTGACCTTGGAAATGGTCTTTTTTTAGAACGGGCCTCTCATGCTCTTCTTCTGAAGTTGTCATCATGTGACCTGTCACATTGCAACAAGTCCAAAGGCTGAAGAAGTGGAGTCAACCTCGCTCTGATAAAAGCTTTGTTACTTCTATTATCGTCTCCTCAGGAGATCAGATTTCAGTCTTTTTCACTCTTTGTGAACAGAAAGCTGGTGTTTCCTTCCTTTTCTCCTTCTGCGGGTGGAGTTGGGTTACTTCGGTAACAGCAGACATTCCCGTACTGAAATGACTGAGACGAGTCACCCTCAGCAGCTCAGCATGTGAGCATAAAATGTGGCTCTGCAGGTGTCTGACTCCTCGTGTCCTCCAGCGTTTTTCTGTTATCTAAGAAAAGAAAAATGGTTGCAAAGCCTCTGGCTGCGGTTTCCCAGTCAGTGGTTCCCCTCGAGCAGCTCCCAATATAGCAGAGGGAGAGAAGAGTAAGTGTCACAGGGAGGACACCAGCGCTGCATGCTCTGTGATTAATCTGTCATAAGTTCACTGTGCTGGCCTTTGTAATATGTGTGTGTCATTAGAACCCTCGAGTCACACGCAGAATGAGGAAATACCTTGCACTGTTTACAGAAGTGTACTACAGTATCAGTGAGCAGAGTGGAAACTATGCAGGGCTGATGTGAAACGTGCCGCTGTGAGAGAAGCGAGAGTGCGGCGGCCCAGCTGGAAAGTAAACAGTGTTTATCATGGCGAGCTGGCTCGCACAGACTCCTCGACTCTGAACACGCACTGTGCATCTGGTCTGGGTTGATTACGACTCGTGACGATTGTGGCAGGGTTGGGGGAACAGAAAAGAGCAGGTTGGTGTCATCTTGTTTCCTGGTTGCCACGGGAAACCAGGAACAAGCTGGTGTTTGCAGATCCGATAGTGAAATGTGGTCAATGTGTAAGCGCGTGGGGTTTCAGAAGACATCGCCGCAGGCTGTGAGCAGCCGTCAGGATGTTTGACTCTGACCAGTCACACTGGGTGTAACGGCTTACTGCGTTTATCTCCCGCCAGTGCTGAGTCAGCTTACCTTGGTCAATAACGTAAATACGTGCAGCTTTATGATTTAATACTCCTGATAATGATTTGTTAGACATGCACAGATTTCTTTGTCCTGTTCATGGCTGCAGGGCTGTTTAAGTGTTGCCGTAGCCAACATTGTGACTTCTGCAGCCGGTGGCCGTCCTGTCTTATCGACCGTCTCTTCACAACAGCGTTGCTCAGCCTCCCCCCGTGACTTCAGAGTTATTGTTCTTCAGTGAAGCTAACAGAAGCAGTAACAGCTGCCGAGTTACAGTGTTAATCAATGCTGGCATATACGTCAAGTTGAAGCACCTTATTGGCACTGCAGCCCATCTGAATAAGAAGAGAAAGCAGGCTACTGTGGCTAATGGCTCACAGTATGAGGAGTGGTGGAGGTTTCACAGAACTGCAGCCTCCACAGTTCGACTTCAGTGATCAACACTGGCTGCAGGCCATGTCTCTCTGTCCGTCTGTCTTGTGTGCTGTCTCTCTCTGTCTCCCTGTCTCTGTCTGTCTCTTTCTCATTGTCTGTGTCTCTCCCTGTCTGTGTGTGTGTGTGTGTGTCTTTTGTTCCTTAACCAGCAGTGCTCTTTGTGTTTTGCTTTGACTAGCATCCTTGTGCTTTGTTCCCTACAAATACAGTCATGTTTTATTTGGGTAATTAATAAAACTACATTTTAACATTGTCCAAGTGAACCAGTGAGGTTCTTCTTTTACCCCACTTCTTGTCAAAACCGGATCACTTCAGCCTTAACTCCAGAATCAAAGCAAGAAACATACCGGGTCCTGGAGGTTTGAACAAGTTATTATTGAGCCAGCAGAAGGCCACATGTCTTGATGATGGCCGCTGTCTCCAAAGCAAACACAGGAGCCTGGAGCCTGGAGCTCTGTATGTGTGTGTGAGAGATCAGTGTTTGGCAGCGTGTTTCCTGTCATCACTACCCCCGGGACAGGCTGGGTCAGAGGTTAAATAGATCCAGCATGGTTAGTCCAACTCCAGGGTCCAGCAGAGCCAAGAGCTGAACACAACCTGTTTATGAATGTTAAATATTTCTTATTGATCAGTGAATCAGAATCCTTCAATAAGGCAGTTGCCACGGTGAATTGGCTCTTTGATGTTAGTCCGGTACACTGCCTGTTCTGTCACGTGGCCCGGTCAGAGGAGGCTATAATGTGACCAGTTTATTCATGTCTTTTCACAGCTGGGCTCTATTCAGGCTTTTAATTAAAGCCCCCGCTAACAGCTCTGTGACGGCAGCGCACTGATGGAGAAATGGAAGGGGCGGCCGGCTAAACGCTAAAGCGAACCTTTTCAGCAGCTCTGCGCGTGGAATTTAAACGGCAGGTGATTTTGAGTTCACAGTGCAGAGCAGACGGCGTGGCGGTGAGCCAAACGTGCAGAGTAAAGATGCTGGTTTTCACCTGTTCAGCAGCCACGACGGTTGATTATCGCCACACACAGCGCTGCTCTTTCCTGGATCCTGTGTAGTCCTGTGACTGAGACCAGCACGCCGGCTCACGTGATGTCGCACAAGTTGTAAAAGTTGCTCTTTGGGTGGGCTGCATGCTCCTGCTCCTCAATCCACAGATTCCTTTTCTGAGCTAATCTCAGTACTGAGTTCAAGTTTCAGGCGCACACACACACACAATGCAGTCCCCAACTGTGACTGAGATCATAGCATGTGTTCCACTCTTTGCTCTGTGATACAGCGACCTCATCAATTTGTCCTCTAATTTAACCCCCGCCTCCCCACTCGTCCCACAGGAGCCTGTTTGCCAGGAGGGTGAAGGACAGCCGGCCAGTGGAGCAGAGGGATCCTGGGTGGAAGCTGTTTGGGAAAGTCCCGCCGCGGGAAGGACCCACTAAGGACCCCAAGAGAATACAAAAGGTACCATTACCACTCAAGATGCCAAGTTACTGTTAAAATCAGGCTGAAAGTCAGATCTACACATGCTCCAACGATGATGATCACTCTGGAGCCACAGATGGTCAGAAATGAGACTTTGTGTGGGAGTGTTCCCCCGATCGCTCTCCTTTGTCCTTTCCTCTCTGTACGTTACTTAAATCTCCAGGACCTGTGCATCTTCGTTCACTAAAGCTGAGCCGCATCACCCCGCCGACACCTCCGAGCGTCCGCTTTGCTCCGCGTGGGGAATTTGCATGCAGTCGCGTTTTTCTATCGACTTTGTCTGCGGCCACTCCCGTCAGCCCCGCTGCAAAAACATTGTGTCCTGTAACATCTGAAGCTCCGCTCAGCGGCGCGTTGTCTTCCATCCTAGGTTCGATTTTAGTCACGTGACCAAAACAAGTCTGTCCGTGTCACACACCACATGTTTGCTTTTCTGTGCATTCTGTCCCACAGCAGGGGAGCTGTTTGCTTTAGGCAGCTGATCCCCTCTGACTGTGTATCATGACTTCACAACAGTTATTATTAATGGTGGTTCATACCTGGATGCTTAATGTTTGGACGCTTAATTAGTTTATAATGAATGGAATAAAGTGAAACTGAAAGTGTATCTATATTTCTATGTCTTTCAGTTTCATTAGCTTCCTCATACATACAGGATTTTACCATCTTTTTAATAATTATATACAAGTACAATTAAACAAAGCACCCACACTGTAGGCCAGCCAGTACATTTGTCACAAGCCCTCCACATGTTCCACCTGACTTTTGTTTATCAGACCTTGGCCACAGTCTGTCAGCTGTGGTCTGTGTTGCTGCAGCCAGTCCTGGGTCAGGTAGGACACACAGCTGCCCAACACACATTCAAACCACCTGCGCAGAGGAGAGGCTGCCTCATCAACGGCACCCGAGCCCCGGAACGGAGCGCAGCCTCAGTCGTGTTCTTGAACACCAGCAGCACAACGCCCCGAGCTCCAGCACTCCCCATCAGTGACATTTAGCTTCTTTAGCTATTTTTAGAATTCCACAGGCTGAAAGGCAAACAGCTGCTCGCTCGGTTTGCCCAACACTTCTGAGAAACATCACAGAAAGGACACGGCTGAATGTTGACCCAACCAATGTTTGACTTCAACCTTTAACGCGCACAGAAGGTATGTACGGTCAGGGTCAAAATGCTACATGTAGCATTTAGCAGAGAAACAAATGATGGCAAAAAGTGCCCTGCAAAGCCAGGGGTGAATTTGTTTATAACACGTCTTCACATGAGGCTTTACTACTTAACTTTTGAGCTAGCTTCAATGATGTCAGCTCTGTTAGCATACTGTTAGCTTTCTGCTGCCCACTTCCGGTTAAATACAGATTTGTAGCTCCTCTAGCTTCTGTTTCAGATTAGCTTCTCCAGCGACCACAAAAATGTAAAATTAGAATTTAAGATGAAAAAAGGCAGCACAAGAGAACATGTTTTCTGCTGACGCCCAAGATGGGCTACAAAATAATGATCTGTCGTATGTCAGAGAGCGTCGAATAGATCCCACCGAGGGTTTTGTTGGCGTAACGCGCAGCGAGCATGTGACGCGCTGTTTGTGTTGCTCAGCTGTTTGAAATTCAAAATGTCAAGGTCTTTGAGAGCACTTTGTCAGAGAGAGAGCTGGTTAGGGGACGCACTTATAATTTCCCACTGCCTGTCAGGGGGTAGGCAGGAAAGTGTCTCCGGCCCAATTAAAGAGCACGACAGCTCTCTGCTGGTTAAAATAAACCAAAGAGCAGGATGGCAGCTTGTAATTAGAGCCTGCAGCAACCTGTTATTGTGCTACCACTTACCCAGAGTCTGACACCAGGGAGGCAGCACGCTCCTCCGTGCTGTCTGAGGCCCAGGCAAAAGGCCCGATAATGTGCAGCTCGCACACTTTACGTCAGCCCTTCAACATGCCACACTCTGCTTTGAAAGAGCTCGTCACAGCCACGGTCGTGCTGTGTTGGTTAGAAATTAGACCCCTAGGATTGAAGTGCAGGTGCACACGCAAACGCCCACGCCCACATGCAGCTAATATCTCTAGTCCATCTCTGTGGTTGGAACCTTATATTGGCCCTCAGGAATCAGTTAACAAGGCTCGGCTTTCAAGCTTTTGTTTTGCAACCGATGCTGCCGTTCTAAGGCGGGGTCAGCAAACCCTGAGTGTGTGTGTGCGTGTGCGTGCGTGTGTAATGCTTTATTTGCCTAAGTTATTGTTCAGACACAGGGCTGTTTCCACCAGCAGCTTTTCCCCTTTTTAGTTCATACTGTGTTTTCCAGCACTTTGCTCCGCTGTGAGTCTGGGGACTGTGTGCTCCAGTATATCTGGAGGCCTCAGCACAGTGTCTGCTCACAGCCCGCCGCCGCCTGCTGAAGAAAGTAATTGTTCTGTAACCTGCTGAGCCTCTAAATCACATTGTGTGGCAGCCCAGGCACTGGGATGTTGGAATGAGGCTGAATTAAAATCAGACAATATTCCCAGCAGGAGTTTTAATTTTAATGTTGAGTCATTTAAAGCCTTTTTAGACTAGACTCAATTTTCAAAGCAACACACAGAGTACAAGAGAGTATATTGTCCTGATGCTCCATGTCTTTTAAATAGTTTAATGCTGTAAAGTGTTTATTTTTTTCTTTTAGAGTATATATTTCTTCCTCTGGTCATGATGGAAAAGTTCCTAAAGCAGCATTCATCACAGGCACTTACATGGAAGATCTAAAGGAACAAGTGAATCTGAGCATGAAAGTGAAAATGTGAACCCTGCAGTAACGCCGACTGTCATCCTGCCCTCCCCAAAACTGCTCTCCTGTATCAGCAGCCCAGCCTCAAGCAGCCCCACTCAAGCATCGACTGCACTACATCGTCACACTGAAATCATGCAGCCATCTGTGGTTTCAGTTTCTGAAAGGAGCTATAGAAACTCCCTTCACCACAAACCCTCCCCTGTTTGTGTCTTTGGTGGGCAACACTAATAATTAGAACATAGATTAAAGCCTCTATTACATTCCACAGCTAAGTACATGATGGTATTTAAACGTATAAAAGGTATTGCAACAAAATTCATTTCACACTTTGAGACATGGTGTGGGGGTGGGGGTGGGGGGGTCTCAGGGGTCAGCTCAGGGGCAGTCATGTTGGTCAGCAACATACTGTGGATAACTGAGCACATTTTACATGCTCTGCTTGCTGTTTAACACCAGTCCAACATCCAAATACTCATGTCACTTACTCGTATGCTATGTAACGGCCATCAGTAGCCCACCACCTTACATTTGTGAAGAACAGTCAGTGATGGACCTTAAAGAAGGCTCGCTTATAGTTAAATCTCTCGTCTTATGGGATGCTCTTTTGGAAGAAAGCTAAATTGTGTCTCAGTGTAGCCCGAGTGGAAGCATGTATATACATTTGTGTCGCTTTTTGTTATTTTCAGAATGAAAAATGTGAAAATTTTCTTTTTTCCGCTCACTGTGCCTGAATATTGGACATCCCACTTGTCCCCGTTTGTCTCGCCCTGCACCTTATTTTCACCTTTTCCCCCCGGGTTGCATCCCTGTTTATAACTTGTGTTGACCCTTTAGCTGCAGCTGCTTGTTGAGTGGATTAAGAGAGCAGAAGGCTCAGCGGCTGAAACCTGATCCATTACTCTGGGGTTGATTAGAACGGCTGCCAGGGCAGAGCGGCGCGCAGAGCTCCTCTCAGTGCAACGATGGTGACTAATAACACACGGCGGAGCTGATTTGCTGACACACACGCGCGCGCACACACAGCAGCGGCAGTAGACCTGATGCAGAGCCGCTCAGTGTAGCGTCACAGCTCAGAGAGGGGGAAGGGGGGGGATAAAGGGGTATCATGCTTCTGCTGCATCGCTTCAAATGCGGGGTGTGTCCCTCCGTCGGCAGCTTGTCTGTCCCTCTGCCCTCCTTTTTCGCCTCCACCTCGTCTCCTCGCTCCTGGGTGCCCTGTTGCCAGGAGTGAGCCCTCGGGAGCAGCAATGACGCTAGGCTAGGGTTTTGGAAAACGAACCCCCACCGGAGGACTGGCCGTCTGTAAGGAACCGCAGCGTTCATGGTGAGTGAGCGTTTGTACTGTGAGGACAAGTGGGTGAGCTCGGTCACCCACTGTCTCTCTCCTTGTCTGGCAGAATCAGAGGGCATTGGTAGTCAGAGCGTGAAAGAGAGGCAGCAGAGGAAGAGAATGGCTCAGGTTTCACATAATAGCTTCTTTCAGCGTGTCGTTGGGTGATGATAGTCAGGATGTCTCTGGCTCTGCAAAGATGAAAACATTTGGTTTCCTGTTTGTGTTGCTGGACTAATGTCCATCCAGGAGATGACCCATCTTAAGAGCATCTAACTGGACCCGTAACATTGAACTTAGTTCAGCAGAAGCACGTGTGGCAGCATGTCAGCGCCGTCTCTTTCCCATTATGCCGTTTTTAAGTATGTCAAGGGATTTCCTCCCGTTATCACTGATGCAGATACGGAGCCACAGAGCTCATTGGACAGATTGTATCAGCGGGACTCCACTTATTTCCGCTTCCCAGTTAAACACACTGAGATGAGGAAAGCACGGATTGTATGTGTGCTCATGGCTCCATCTGTTTGTCTGGATATTGTACATTTTCTTTACGTTGTCTCAACAAAGCTGTTGGATTATTACGGACTCATCAACCAACACACACATGCTCCTCTTCACCTCCCCCTGTGGAACCTGAAATACCACGTGCATATGAAACTATTCTCTTTTCAGACGTATTTAATGATCTTGACGCGTACGACACAAACTAAATCACATGAAACTCTGCAACAACCCAAGCTGCTAGGTTGTTTGTACACAGAAACAAACTGTTTTGTTTCACTTCATGTCATTGACTGATGGTCCTAGATCTCACTGTGAGGACACGATTGGAGGTTTAGGTGCCACATGCAGGAACTTCTCAAGTACGCAGAGTCAGGGTATCTCAGGAAGGATCTGAGTACTGAGGAACTATTCAAGTCCGTATACAGTAAATGTGTTGACACATTGTGTAAAACTGGTGGAATGTGAAGTTACTTTGAGATCACACGTATTCAGATTATTTTTTGTTATTTTCTTTTTTTAAAAAAATAAATAAATCATTGCAGTCGTGATGAAATTTGCGTAACAGCTCTCACGAGTGAACCTTCGTCCTGTCCTGCTAGAGCTGCCAAACGCACACCTACCTACTGCCGACCACACACAAGCCATCTGACTCATTCACGCTAAGTTCTGTGCTTGACGGGCTTCAGAAAATACTTGGGGACTGCCTCAAGGGGTTTCTAGTTGAAAGCTGTGAGTCTGGCACGTAGAGAAACAAGGCTGAGCACCCTGCCGCGGCCTTTCATCTCACAGTTTACATTACTGAGAAAGCAGGTGGTGACGCATAGGTAGGAGCCACGAAGGCAACTCAGGATGACGGTGGACAGGACAGCGGTGCCCTTTGAAGCCCACTCTGCTCCTTTTTGCATGCAGACGGAACTTGCCTCCAGCTGTGTTTATCATAATGACAATAATCCGTTTACCCACAAAGTACAACAGTATGCTCGGCTCTCCAGGGCCACAGGGTGTGACGCTACTAACAGACAAGTTTTAAATCTTTACCAGAAAGCAACCTTACATCCTCCTCAGAGTCCTTCTTCCTTTTTTGTCTGCTGGTTTAAGCCATGAAAGACCATTAGCAGTGCAGCCAGAGAGCTCTGACACCACTTCCAGGAAATTGGAGAACTTGTGGCAAAGCAGGCCACCCTGACAAATGCAGAAAGAGTAAAGGAGGTGCTTCTTATCACTTCTTGTAGATGATCAGTGTCTGGTTTCCGGTATGATCAGCTGTACACTAGTTTCTGGAAACTACGCAGAGGGAGCTTCATTATCTACCTGCATCGGTATACTAATCTGAAGTCTAGCAGGACTACCTGGCTGATTTAAACCCCATCAGACTTAGACCACGGACTGAAGTACAGAAAGGTGTTCCAGGTTAGACTTTGGAGGCTTGTGAAGCGTTCCTGCTTTATTAGACTGATGCCAGGACGATGAACAGGACGTGGTAGGTCACTATGCTAAGATAGGAGGAGGAGTTTAGCTGAAATGTGTAAAAAAGTGTATGTTGGAGAGTGTTTGGTGCCTCTAGAGGAAGCTCTGTGATGATAAATGTCCTCATGTGATGTCACTTGAGTCGGTGTCGTTCAGGTCTGGAGACCACAAGTTTGAAAATGAAAGATCTGGGGCCGTGGAGCTGGAGAAACAAACTGAAGAAAGGGGGAAGAATGTTTGGATGAAAAGATACGTCTCTGCTTCTGCCGCATTGGCTTTCATTCCTTTCGTAGCGGCTGTGGCTCAGACGTAGAGCACGTCTTAAGTTCTTAAGTGGCTGACTTTAACATCCACTAACGAGAATATCGAAGTTTCAGAAGTACCATCCGTACTTGTTTAATGCATCAATGGTACAACAGGTAACCAGCTTTCTCCAGGTTTAGTGGACCAGTTGGTGTTTTTTGTGGTGGAGGACAAATAACTGTGTGTTGCAGTAACAGTGGGCTCCAGGAGGAAGAGTCACTGTGGTGATGATGATGATGATGATGTATAATTTGTTTCCTTCCTCCCTCTCTGCTCCCATCTTTGTCAGTCAGAGTGCTGATACACCAGCAGGGACGAGTTACGGGGGACTCGTCAGTGTAGTCGCATAGTTTTTATGAATTAGCTAATCAGTTATGGTTCTTTATCGCCCTCACGTGCACTTTTCCACTTTCACACACCACGTTACACACCCCTCAGTACGGCTTCATACACGTCTTCGCTTGTGTTTCACCTTGTTGGTAGCACCTGCATTGCTGCTGAACAGAAGCCAGATTACCCCTTCGCTCCTCCCACCCCAATCTACCTCTCTCCCCTCTCCCCTCTCCCTCCCTCTCTCTGCAGTATCCGTCCATTCTCAGGGTGCAAAGCTTCTTCTTTTATCGACCTGCAGCTGGTCCCTCGGGTATGTGGTGCCTTTTAATAAACCGACCAGCAGTAAGTTACATGTGCATGAAAGCACTGCAAAGCTTTTCAGTGTTTACAATGTGCAAACCTGGTCCTCCATTAAGTCAGAACACACTCATCAAAATTCATTTGAATTTCTATTTTATTTCTCAGTAAACTGCAACAATAAGACACAAGTTATTAGAATACAATTAACATACAACACATTCACCACACTAGTACTGGTCCTGCTTTGACTGTAGTGTTCTGAGCTTTGATGCAGCTGATGCTCGGTTCTCACCTGTGGTGTTCAGAGAGCGTCTGTGCTGCAGCACTGCTTCTCATATCGATAATATAAAGTTTACTTCAGAGCCATCTTGCCTGCTAAGCGACCGCTATTAGGCTTGTAAGAGGTTAGTTTGCCAGCTACAGTACCAGCACCACACTCTTTCGAGATCAGAGTATGTGATATAAAATGTGTTAGTTTGTTAGTTTGTGTTTAGCTAAGTATTTTAGCTGAGGGCTAATGCTAGTTCAAAAAGATATCCCATTTATCAAACTCCTCAGTCTCTCTTTGGCTCATTTTGAGACACCAAACCTGCAGCCTGGTGAGCACCGACAGGTCAAAGGAGGGACAAGACAGTTGAGACAGAAGGATGGACACATGCAGAGCGGATGATAGTGAGGATATAGATGGCAAAGAGGCAGGAAAGAGGTGCCGAGCGCAGTCTTTCCTCCATTAATCACCTCTGTTCTCCAGGAATGGTTTTCCATTAGCACTCTTCACCTCCAGCCTCTCTTCCTCCACCATATCCCATTCGCTGAAAGCCTCAGAGAGCTGCTAGCATGGCGGTACAATCTATATTTTATTTTCTGTCATTGTTATTAACATTATAAAGAACGTCGCTCTCTGCCTCGATGTGTCTGTTTTAATCCACGGCGGCTTCACGTCGTTCTCCATCTCTCCTCTCCCTCTTGTTCTGTGATGTCACGCCGCCCTCCTCCAGCGAATATTCAATCTGACTCAATTACCTTTATTTGTCCCCGAGGGCATGGCAGCATCTGGTACAGCAGAGCGCTACACAAAGACAGATTAATAACAAACGCTGCACCACTAACAGCCATGCACGCTCGCCTCCATTGTCAGAATGGATTTTCCCGACTGCATTGTGGCCATCGCTGATCGATGTGAACGTCCCTGTGGCGGCACAGTGTTAAGCTGATCGCTCGCAGTCCTCAACCTGCATTATTAACCAGCTCAGCGCTCACTGGAGGCCATTTTGGAAAGACAGCAGGGGGGTGGGGGTTGTGTGCGTGTGTGCGCTCATATTGCACTTGCCCTATTTACTGTCGCTCCCTAATTAACAAGTTAGGAAGTGAAGCATCTTCCACCAGGCTCCTCTGAAGGTATTCCCTGAACTGTCTGTGCTCTGTCAGCACCCTAATGCCAGCTCCTGGATTTAAGCACACACACACACACACACACACACACACACACAAAACCTGTAAGTCAGCTGATGGCTGACCTTTTGTTAAACTGCTCTGAGGCCTTAGCCATCACATGGCCTCCCCTTTCCTATAGGCCCGCACCACACTCCCAGCGGTGGAGCAGACTCATTAAACACCAGCTGACAAGTGCTCAGAGGCCAAAAGAGCTTTGCCACAAGGCTGCGAAGACTTAACACTGCGTCTCTGTGTGCCTTAATGTACACATACGAGTCTTCTGTCTTCTCTCTTTCTTTTTCTCTGAGCACAACATTGGTTTTGTCAGTCTTCTCTGGCTTTGGAGCCATGGAAACATGGAATGTGTAGCACCTAATCCACCTTATTCTTCACCCTGTGCATTTAGTGGAAACGGTACAGGCCGCTCATTGCCAGCAGCAGTGCGGAACTAAATATAGCTCAAATAAAACTGACCTGAAAAGCTGGTTGTTTGCACCGGAGCGCCGTCACAGGTTTTAGCTGCTGCTGTGTCTGAATTGTGCGTTTCTGTTGTCAGGAATATGAAACAAAGAGTGGCAGAGCTGGACCTGGCAACCCGACGTCTCCCAGGCAGAGCGTGAGGAAGAACCTGGACTTTGAGCCCCTGTCCACCACCGCACTCATACTGGAGGACAGACCTGCGTATGTAAACACGCTCACATGCTCACACGCTCACACACGTGCACAGTCTTCGATCTCTGGGTTGTTAGACTATCCCACATTCTTCATCCTCCCTCCCAGCCAGCGGAGTTTGCTTATCACACTGTAGAGCCTTGTCTTGTTGTCCCACTATCTTCATCTTCCCCCCTCATTCCTCCTGTATCAGCCCTCCTTCCTCTGCTGGGTCATTAGACTCCATTCAGTATTGTTCCAGCCCTCACCGTGTCCCTGTTTGCATCTGAGACACTGAAAGAGAAGTGCTGCTGAAAGTTTAATAGCCCTCCAGCAGCCTGGCTCCATTACCCCGCTCTTTTTTTTTTTTTTTTTTTAAAGCAATTTACATTTTGATGACGGACTGACGGACAGAGACGGACAGGAGCTCAGCCTCGTCTTACGTTCAGCCGTGCCGCTCAGCTGCAGGTTAGCACTTCAGCTGGAGGAGCGTGCTGAGTGACGACAGCGCTTTGATTTGGAATGCACTTCCTTGTGTTCACACAGGAAACCTGGCTAACGCCGTGACTGGCAAAGTTCAGCTGCTGCTCGGGTGCCGTGTCTCCCCCTGCCGGCAGAAACAAATCTGTACCTGTTGTTCAACTTTCCTATGTTATTGGCTTAACAACATTAGAGCTGATCATCTATCCAGACTTAGGGAATTTAAGGGGAGTAGTTTATTTTGGTGTGATTAGCCTTTGAAAGAAGAAACACTGGAATCTGAATGGAACCGTTTTAGATCCTCCTCCGTCGTTCAAACCTGCTCAACGTGAAAATTACACTTGAAGCCCAGAGCACGCCGTCACTCCTCCATTTCTTCTGCTTGTGTGTTACAGTAACCTGCCTGCCAAGCCAGCCGAGGAGGCACAGAAACACAAACAGCAGTATGAAGAGATGGTGGCCCAGGCCAAGAAGAGAGGTGAGGTCATGTGACAGAGTAATCAAAGTCCCCTTACTGTCTTCCTTCAGAGCTTTCAGCTGCAGAAGGTCAGGTCTTCTGTGGAGGACTGGAGTCTTTACAGCTGCCTCAGCAAACTGCTCCTGAACCATTTCTCTAAAGCTTGGCACGCTAATACAGAACTGATCGGACTCTATCTGTGTCTCTCTGCCCTCTTTCCTCTTCTCCTGTTAACGTCCCCTGTGTTCTGGATGCAACCTCTCTCCCTGTCTGCAGAGCTGAAGGAGGCTCAGAAGAGGAAGAAGCAGCTGGAGGATCGCTGTAAGCTGGAGGAGAGCATTGGCACAGCCGCCCAGACCTGGAACCAGGAGATCTTACCCAACTGGAGTACAATGTGGGTGCGAAGAGAGAGTGACTGGGTTCAGAACAGTCAAAATCAGTGATGTTTCAAGTATTGCTCTTCTTTATTTGTAGGAATTTGCCTGTACACACACTTGCCACACTTGCTGTGTTACCAAAGAGCAGCAACTTCCTGTTGATGCCTTTCAGCACCTCTGTGGATCAGAGCAGCGCTCAGCAGAACAGATCCTTCTTCTCCGTTTTGCTTTATTAATTAGTTTGGGTTGATCGGTCTCCCGCACCCGTCTGTTCATGCGTTTCAACTGCACCGTGCTCAAATTCCTAATGTACCCGGACCTGTCATGGAAAACACAAGCTGGAAAGCAGCCAGGCTCTTTCAGGAAAAGCCACCTGTCAGATTAAATAGTCGGCCATTAGCTTAGAAAGGCGGGGCTGCGACGTTACAGTCAGCATTATACAGTGAACAGCTGCTGTAGGGCCAGCGCTACACACTGTGATTCATTACGACATGAAGTAAACACAACCTGTTTGACCAGCAGACCTGCCCCGTGTTCACTCCAGATGATGATTCAAATTAGATCGACTGACGGCTTCTCTCATCTGTGAAACCAGTGGGAATCTTGTGTGAAGAGTGTAGTTTTGTGTGATCTTGCTTTCCTCACCAAGTCTATTTACTGCTGATTACAACGTCAGAGAGGAGTGCTGTGAGTTAGAGGAGGAACCTTGGGAGACGTGAGGAGCTATAAACCAATAAAACGGGCCGAGTGTGAGTCAGGAGCAGTTTAACTGATGGAAAGTCATTTCCTGCACACGTCCTGAGCAGCAGTGGAAGACATGACTGCCCCCTTCTGGCTCTGATCCATAAAGTCTGATTCTCTCTATGAAGCACTATTATTATTATTATTATTAAACAGCCTGTGGTGTGGTGACCTGACCCTGTTTCTACATTCAACCCCCCCCCCCCGCCTTACAGGTGCACATCGCGACGGGTCAGAGACCTCTGGTGGCAGGGCATCCCCCCCAGTGTCAGAGGCAAAGTGTGGAGCCTGGCCGTGGGAAACGAGCTCAACATCACACATGGTACGAGTGTGTGTGTGTGTGTGCGCTTTTTGTGTTGAGGAGAAAAGGCTCATGGGATCAGCTTCCAGAGCTCCACGAGCTGCGCTAAACCTGTAATTGTCATTAGTGTTTGCACTCTTACCCGATATAAAACACACACACTGTAAGGCCCCTCGGTTCATTCACACACACACACACACACACACACACACACACACGCTGCCACACAGACAGATGCGTAGAGCAATTTGTCCCAGTGTTTGTAATTTAATAAGTGGCAGTGTGATGGATACAGGAAGGAGGAGTGTGTCCATTAAGAGGGAGCACGCTCCAATGATTCCCCCAGTACAAGAGGGAACGAGCAGCATTTCAATGAGCTGTCAAGTCTGGGTGGAGATTATACACATACGCGCGCGCACACACAGACACACACACACACACACAGACACAGACACACTGCAGAATCATTCCCCACTTGCTTCAGAGCACCAACTTGGAGAGAAAGCTCCTCAGGACCCTCAGGGCTAGTTGCAGATAAGCACGCGCTCGCTGACTGCTGAGCTGGCCAACTCGTCTTTGTGCTGCTCAGCCTTTTAAATATAATACAGAGCTATACATTATCACTTAGTGCGCTCTCACACACACACACACACACACACAGTTCTTCTGTTAGTGTGCTACAGCTGTTTCCTCCATTACTGCCAGTGTACAGCAGCATTAATACGTCTGCTCCTGAGACAAGGCTGAGCTCTTGCTGCTAATGTGACACTGCGTCACAACTGGATTCAGAATGTTGACTGAGTGTTGATTTGCTAAATCGCACTGAGGCTCACTAGAGCTCTGAATCATCGGTAAAATATTTATTCATCTATTTTAAGTGTGTATATATTTCCTCTATTATCCCCAAAGTGTATCTCCAGTTCTCATCCCAGCTGCATTTGAGTCCAGTCAGCGTTTCCTGCAGTCACTGTTAACGTGTTGGCGTTGGGTCCCACGCAAGGTCAGGGCCGCTAGGGTCGAGCTCCACACCACCTCCCAAGGAAAGCTCATCGGTTCATCCAGCGTCTCATCAGCAGAGGGCAGCCACAGGTCACAGCAGAAGCTGCTAGATTCAACGTACTGCAACAAAATGCAGTTCTGTTTCCTCTAATCACCTTTAATGACGCTGCAGAGTAACGTAAAGAGTCGGATCCCTCTATCACCTGAAGTGCTTTCTGTGCAGCCAGCGTGTTCTCCGCTCAGCCTCTGTAGCCTCAGCCTTCCTGCCTTTCTGTCTCATGGACTGCGATGTGTCCCCGCAGAGCTGTATAACATCTGTCTGGCCCGGGCCAAAGAGAAGTGGAAGACCACACCGGCGTCCGCCTCAGAGCCTGAAACTGAAGGTAGGGACAGAGCGGAAACGACGGCGGCATCAACACGTTATTCAGTCTTTTTTCTTTTTCCTCTGCGTTTCTCAACGTTTCGCCGTGTCTCTCAGATGCAGGCTCGTCAGATCGAGAGTCGAGCCTGGAGCTGATCAAGCTGGACATCTCAAGAACTTTCCCCCACCTGTGTATCTTCCAGCAGGTCAGTGAGAGACCCTCAGACCCCCCCGGTACACCACTGATGATTTAAATTGTACAAAATAACCCTTTAATTGAAAAAGTGTCAGCTTTTTAATTCAGTCCAGTGTTACCTTGGCAACGCTGCCAAGAGGCTGTGGAGCCCATTCCCTCCGATGTTATTTCATCAAAGTTAATCAAACCCTGAAACACCTGGAGAGGAGTGTGTGTGTTTGAGTGTATCTCTGGCCTCTTTGTCCCATTGTCTTCATTGTTTCTTTGTCTTCATCAGGGCGGGCCATATCACGACGTGCTGCACAGCATTCTGGGAGCATACACTTGTTACCGGCCAGATGTTGGCTACGTAAGTCGTCTGCAGAACACAGCATTGCATCCTGTTGCACTGCATCAGCTCCTCTTATTACACCGCACCCTTTTTAAGAAGTGACATCACTCATATTCAGCGCAGACCAGTCAGTATTGTTAACAGTAGTGAAACTTGCAGATTGCAAAGGTTGGAAATGACACAACGCAGACTTCAATCTCCCACTCCCACTCCCACTCCCACACATTCTATTATTATTTTGATTGCGGTCTGAGTGACTGGCAGCGTACCGTATGTGATTTCCACTGTGTGCGAGGTGTCTCCCAGACACGAGGAGCTCAGTGGGTAGATGATACTCTTGGTCTGCGTGGCTGCCGCTACCCGAACACGCTGGGTCTCCATCTGAGACAAACTCAACTATGAATGCTTATCATCTGCTCAAATAAAGCACAGGTTTGAACTGAGACACTTAGAAGTTCTAACAAGAGACAGTTTGACCCAGACTCAGTGCTGACTGTGTGTAAGAATTCAGCTTTTTCCATTGAAATTCATATTCAGGGAATCCTCTTAGTTATTGCTTTGCCCTAATATGTAGAATTCTGCTAATATCCAGGAATAGAAAATGACTTTCTTTGTTTGGAAGAAATAGAAATAAATAATAATAGAAATAATCATAAATAAATCTTAATGATCAGTTATGTATTATTTAAATTCAAAGGACAGTTATGTTTTTAAAATGCTACAGCTCTGTAGCAGGTGCACGGTGTTCTAATATAACAGGCTAGAGCTGAAACCGCGGCAGACCAGGTGCACACAGCTGCAGGCAGCAGGTGAGCGGAGTAGCTGTCGAAGCGCTCGGGTTGAGTGGAGCACCTCTGTGGACCCCCCCCACCTCCAGCGCAGTCCTGAGATTACCTCAGAGCTGCCACAGGTTCAGCACCTCTCCACAGCGCAGTGCCCACTGCCCAGGCGCCTCTGCAGCGCGCAGGTGTAATTTCCCAGTGACCTGTACCCAGACCCAGCTCTCACTGCATTTAAAGCCTGATATGACATATTTATAGACCAGACTTTATAGCATCAACTTCATTTTCAAAAACACTGACTGCATGGCATTCGTGGATTAGCCAGCTGCAGTAAACACCCTCCATGTGTCGGTCTCTGACGGTGTCAGACTGAACCCGTGCAGCCTGTAGCTCCTCAGAGGCACATTCTGCTTGGAAATGCTGTGGTTGACTCTGCTGCTCCTCACCGCAGCCGCACGCTGCTTGTGCTCTGTAGAAATGACTGTGACTTCCTGCGCTGACCCCCGACCCCGTTCTACACACACACACAGAGCTATGCATTAAAACCTGTGTGCAGGTGCTTTTTGTTTTGTGCTTTGCATCTGTCTGTGTCAGCGTTTGATGCCTCCAGCTTCAGTATCCAGGCTGACGCAGAGCTTTAGAGCGTCACTGAAGGTGTTGTGCAAAAGTCACCTTTAGCATGCGTTGACCTGCTGCCAGTGTTCCTCTGCCTCACTTTCACGAACAGAAGTCAGACCAAACTAACACCTTTTTTTTTTTTTTTTTGTCACCTGTAATTGGTTTTTTTTTTTTTTCTCTCGTGTGTGTGTGTGTGTTCAGGTGCAGGGGATGTCATTCATCGCGGCAGTGCTGATCCTCAACCTGGACACGGCGGATGCCTTCATAGCCTTTGCCAACCTGCTCAACAAGCCCTGTCAGATGGCCTTCTTCAGAGTGGACCATAGCCTTGTCAGTGCACACACACACACACACACACACTGAATTAACATTGTCTTCACAGCGGGGACGGTCTCTGTCACTTTCCACTGCCTCAAAATAGCAATACACCAACAAAACACCTGACAACGCCTCATTTCAAGACCAACACACCCATGGGTGCACGCATAGGCACAAGCACATTTGCTACTTACACAACTTGGGTGCTCGATTATTTAAAGCAGCACGGCTGCAGCTTATTTATTATTTGTAACTGTTTCCAGATTGGATCTATTTATTATTCAGTTTGAATTATTTGCTTTGTAAACTGTGAGAAGATGAGAAATGGCCCTCGCAGGCTCCTGTAGGAAAAAGTCACGTCCTGAAAAGTTTCAAATGATAAAAGATCAAGAAAAGCTGTGGTCACTACTACCAACTGTCTTACTGTGTGTAATGAAGTGGTGTGGTTAGAGCAGCGCTGTGTGTCTCCTCTCTCTCTGCAGATGTTGACTTACTTTTCGGCATTTGAAGTGTTCTTCGAAGAAAACCTACCAAAGCTTTTTGCACATTTCAAGAAAAACAACTTGAGCCCGGACATTTATCTGATCGACTGGTGAGTCTTTGACACCGCCGGCCCCCCGGCCCCGCCCCCTTTCTTCTGCTTCACCGTGCCCTCACGGTGCCTCTCTGAGTGACGTTGTCCCACAGCCACACACGGGTCAAACTGCCCCATCGGAGTTTGTCCCCCAGCCGGTGCACTCTGTTCCCTCAGAACACTTTTCTCACAGCTGACGCTGAAACTCTGAGCCCGTCACAGTTTCGGTGTCAGGAGCGATTCTGAGAAAACGGTGTGCTGGTGGAGGCAGTGGTCTCAGCCCACTCACGGAGGAAATATCACACCTCAACTCACTTGCACACCTCACACCACATCAGGGCTAGAAAGGCAGTGATGTGGGCTGAGTAAACTCTGAGATCATTAATCCTCATTTTTTACAATATCGTGAATTGTTTTATTAGTTCAGTCATTAGACATCACGTCAAATTCCTGAAACGGTCACCATCTTTAATACAGAGAAATACTTTTCTAGAGTTTTTAAAGAATATTTCTTGAAACCTATGATTTGATAAAGTTGTTTGTTGAAGGAGGCACTCAGTCCTCCGTCCACAAAAAGCCCGTGTATCAGGCTGGCGTGTGACCAGCGTGTTGTGGATGGATGCTGCAGAGCTTCACGAGACAGCACAGCAACAGTCCGTAGTCGCTGCAGCTCTGAGTAGGATTTCATTATTACAGAAGTTCAAGATGCAAAGAACAGATTTTGGCTGTAAGTAAATGATGCTGCTGCTCTGTGGGGACTGAAATAAGCTGTGAATGAGCGGTTAACCACGTTACCTAAGAGGTAGTGATGTCACAGCTTGTTTTCACTGACCGCAGCTGGCCAGAACGCAGTTCAACAGCAGTTAAATAGAAAACCTTAATCTGCTGTACCCCTGCCCCCCATCCCAGGATCTTCACTCTGTACAGCAAGTCCCTGCCGTTGGACCTGGCGTGTCGGGTGTGGGACGTGTTCTGCAGGGACGGCGAGGAGTTCCTGTTCCGCACGGCGCTGGGCCTGCTGCGCCTCTACCAGGACGTCCTGACCTGCATGGACTTCATCCACATGGCCCAGTTCCTCACGCGCCTGCCCGACCTCATCCCCGCCGAGCAGCTCTTCCAGCACATCGCCTCCATTCACATGACCAGCCGCAACAGGAAGTGGGCGCAGGTGGGATTGCCACGGCTTTGACATTAAGGGTGCCCTGCCGGTGCCGTCTCCCTGCACTCCTCTCAACTGTCCCCTTCTGTCTCAGGTCCTGCAGACGCTACAGAAGGATCCGGAGCGGGGCAGCCCGGTGCTGAAGCGCTGAGCTGAGGTCGCAGGAAAACCGGACTCAACCAGGAAAACTGGACTCTGAGCAGGCCGGGGCGGCCCTGAGGGAAACACCTGTGATCACCGAGACACGCGTGATCGTCTCCCCCGGAGGCGCGTCGCTGCTCTGACTGGAACCAGGACGCTGCAGGAGGGGTGTGCAAAGGAACCCGAGGCCTTATCTATCTCCCACCACCCCTCCTCTGCTCAGAGCCCCAGCCCAGGACTGGAAAGTTAGTAGCCGGCAGAGGCTGAAGAATGTATCACACACTCCCCCACTCCCACACACACACACACACACAAACCAGACTGATTCAGGTCTCCACAGACCAGATGAAACCACAAAGATACTATTTACCACTGCAGTCCTCCCCTTTTAACTCTCTGCTGTCTTTCTGGCTCCAGCTCCACTCGTCTTTTCTCCAAATCTGGATGTTAGTCAGGGAAAGTAGTCACGCGTGTCTGTCTCATCTGTGACTGACAGTGTTAAGTGGAACCTCACTTAGTGTCCCCGTGTCTCGATCTCCTCGTCACCATTCCCTCTGAGTTTGATTCTGCCCCTCGAGCTGCGGGGTGCTCTCTCAATCGTCTGTCGTCTCCAAGATTTAAAAAAAAAAATAATAATAAAAAAAAAAAATCAGAGTGCACAAAACGATCGCGCTGTGCGTTAAACACATCGAAGACAGAGCTGGTGTCTCTGCGAGCGCCGCGTTGTTACATTTAATGAAACGTGGGAAACCTTTAAAAAGAGGTCGTTAGCTGCCTGTAAAATGTCTTTTACGCTGTATTTATGTCAATGAAACTGGAGTAAATAATGAGGTAATGTGCTGCTGTTAGACACACACACACACACACAGCATCTTCCCCGAATGTGTTTCAGCGTGTTAGTGTTTTGACTCCCGGTGTGTTGGCGTGAGTGTGATGTCTCTATTTATTGAATATTTAACAGCGGGGCCCGGACAGGCTCGCCGCCGAGCTGCTGCCCATCAAAACTCAGACACGCTTGGCTTTTAACAACACGTTAGCTCGGCCGCCATGGTTCGTAGATTATAATGGCGTGTTGTTAAAGGCGAGTATGGTCGTCGTTGCGGTGGAAGGGTTCTGACACAGGAAGTAGCCAGTCAGCTCCAGGCCCCTGTGCCTGAGGCCTGCGACACAGCAGCTCACCCACAGCGGTATGAAAACAATTCAGATCATATGCCGTGTGTTGAAGTTCTTATTCGTGTCATTTCCTGTCCCGCTGAACATGCGGCAGCGGTCAGTCAGGTGTGGCTGCGCGCTCAGTTATTTCTAGGCTGTGTGGCTGCCGCTGCCCTTTAAGGTCGCCACCGTGTCAGGGCACCAACGCTGCGCTCACACTGTGGTTAATGTGTCACTCCGTCCTGACAGGTGGTGGGCGGAGCCACTGTTTCCATCGGGTTTCAACATTCGCAGAGTCAGCACTGCGTATGTCTTGAGAATCAGATGCTGAAGTGAAGGACCACTGCTGGTGCTGCTGATCCAGGAGGCAGCAGTCTAAATGTCTTTTTGCCCTTTTTGCACAGACCTGCTCATCCAATGAAATCAGGGTTGAGGAGCGCAGGAATCTCATTGGCTGCTGATCATTTGTCCGTGTGTAACTGTCCTGTAAAGGCTCGTGAAGCTGCTTCATCTGATGTTTTGTGCTACTGACTGTGTGTTTGTTGCAGCTGTACCCCCCCCCCCCCTTTTGTCCCCTGTAACGCTACAGCGAGGTCTCTGTTTCTTTCCTGTCCCACCTGAGGCTGTAAAGATGATTGGACCACAGCCGGAGAACAACACATACTCTGCGTTTGAAAACAGGAAGCGCCTTTCTTCTGAAAATCACCACGTCGGCCAACAAAACACACACACTCTGTCTGTTTTTCAGCGCGTGCACTGGCGCTGCAAGCTTTCTGATCAGCCTCCATGATGCAACCACCTCCCCCTCCCCCACCAGCTCCCCCCACCCACTCCTCCTCCAGTGTGGCGACACACCGCAGGACTGCAATAAAACTTTTTGCACGTTCGTGAAATTTCACGAGTTGTTCCCCTCGTCACCCCTTCATGCCGTCGCTGGCAGGTTGCAACAGGCCGACGGTTTTCCATCCTGCACGTTTTGCTCATTGTGTTTAAGCAGAGACCAGCTGACGGCGCGAGCTGTGTGTGTTTCACATGGGCCGGCAGCGAAGCAACATTTCCAGAGCGACGTGTGTAGTTACTAGTTAGCTGTTACATGAAAGGCTGATCCAACACTACCTGCCTCCTGTCCGCCTGCCACGCCGAGTGACCCACGCAGACCAAACTCAATCAGACCAGATCAGAATAAAAAGCGTGACATGCTGTTTGATCAGCGGACGGCTGCGGTTCCTCTCCATGGGTTCTGTTTGTTCTGTTTGTTCTGCATTGTTTTTGTTTTTTCCTAAAGAGACCCGTGTACTGTAGAGGACTGATGGAGACGGCAGAGGGTCCCCATGCAGCTGTATCTCACTTGAAATGTATATAAGCAATGGTTTTATTAAAATAAAGAGCTGTACATACTCAACCAGGAGCAGTTCCGGCGTTGGAGCCCGTTCATTTTCAGCGTCTCCCAAAACGACACTTGGTGACGAGTGGAAGAAGTGACTGCAGCGTGTGAGGGTGCACACACCTGCGAGGGCTGTGGGACAACTTTCAGAACCAACACACACACACACCAACATGCTTACTGAATTTTCACTAAACACATGGATTAGTCTAAGCTGCACTCACCTCTGTGTGTGTGTGTGTGTGTGTGTGTGTGTGTGTGAGTGTGTGTGAGAGAGAGAGAGTGGTGAGATCAATCAGCAAATCAGTTTAATATCACACTTAACATCCAATAAACCTCATTTATAATTTATCTGTTGGCATGGAGATTGAGTTCTGTTCAGCTGGGCCTCTGATTGTTCTCTTGGCCCGTTAGCACCTATTAGCACGAAAAAGCTAAACAAACAAAAGCACAACAGCCCCGACAGAACCTCTGTTCTGTGTCTCGTCAGGTTTCTTTCTTCATGACGATGGCGCTGCAGAAATATTGCGGCTTCTTTTTTCGCTTTTTTTTCTCGCTTTGAGCTACATCCTGGTGGCTAACCACAACTGATTTCCTCTGCAATCTACCACCAAACCTTTAAAAAAAAAAAAAAAAGAAAAAAGAGTGGAAACTTTGACACCCACCTCAGCCCCCCCCCCGGTTTTGATCTCAACAAACGTAACAGCACGCCGCGCTTTTGTTTAGTCGCCCTTTGCTGCAGCTGAGGAGCACTTGTGTCGTTGACCTCCATCCATCGTCCCGTCCAGCAGAATCTCGAGTCGCCATGAGGACTGCTCACATCCTTCTGCTTTGCATCTTGGGAGCTGCGCTGCTTTCCTCAGTGATGTGCAACAGTAAGGCAACTTCACATTTTGATCCTTCTCTTGAGGTTCGTCACCTCTCAGACCCGTTACCCACGGTTACTTTGTGGTCTTGTCTCCAGGTGGAACCGGTCCCGATGACTGCTGCTTCGAATTCTACCCGAGAAGAATCAGCAAAAAATTGATCAGGTCATATTATATGACTGATCATCGGTGCACCAAGACCGGAGTCATGTGAGTGCTGCAAACGCTCTTTCTTTCACTCAGCTTGCTTGGTTTCGATCACATTAATTAAAAAAGTCTCATTTTTCTTTTTTTTTTACCTGCTATACTGAAGCTATAATGCTTACATTAGCAAAAAAAGGCTTATTCTGCTTTTCCCAGATTCTACTTTTTATTTGCACTTCTTTAAAATCCCATTTGGCAGCCGTTCTCAACACGCAAACGTTTTCCACCTCTTCCTTTCAGCCTGGTCACGCAGAAGTCCCGTCACATCTGTGCTGATCCGAGCCTCTCCTGGGTCGAGAGCATCATGAAAAGCTTGGACGAGAACTCCTTTTAAAGCCGACCGCCCGCTCTTTAAAGCTCCCTGTTGCTGTTTCGAGTCACATGACCCTGACGCTGACATGTGATCACAACTTTGGCGTTTGTTTGCAAATCTGTATCCGAGCGAACACATATTTTGAGCTTGCGTTGGCACGTTGAACTGTGTATCCTTTGTTCTTGTCATTTCTTTTGAATGCTTTGTATTACCAACAATGTCATTTGGCATAAAGCTCCTACAAACCCAGTAAACAGTCCTGAAACTTTGTCTCGTCTCCTGTCAGTTCCTTCACTGCTAGAAATCAGTGTGGAGTCTTCACTTCCCACACATCTCAGTCTGCAGTACAGCTGCCTTGCCTGTGGACAGATGTGTGAATATGTGGATCGTGTTGTATTCGATGACGTATCCTCTGCTTCCGCTCGGACTGAATAAATGAAATGCGTGCGCTACGCCCACCACTAGGGGGCGCAAATTGCCAGGCCACACTAGCAATTTCAAAAAAATCCTCCTGCGTCGAGCCATGAGCCGTCGAATTCTCATGTTGCCGTGGCGATGGTGACTGTGGCTCACGTTTTCCAAAACCCGATAAATTCCATTTTTTTTGTTGTTTGCCCCGCCATTGTCACGGTAACTGAATCCACAACAATAACTAGCTTAGCATTTGTCAACTATCAAAAGTGGAAAATGCAGCTAAAAAGACAGACTGCAATGATGACATCATCCAGGTTATTGGGGTCGATGACAACAATGCAGTGACAACTGTAATTCATTTATTAATTCATATCATTATTTACTCATTGGCAGTGTAGGCACACTGTTGGATATTGGGCAGAATCTGAATGTCTTCATTCAAATTTCAGATAAAATATGAAATCACAATATTCAAAACACTAACGACTACTGCTAGAAATACTTTACAGCTGCTACCGCTGTGATCGCAGCTACTTCTCATTTCAGTAATAACATGTCATGTTTGAGTCCACCCTGTGAATGCAAGTCTCGATCCTGAGAGTGATGTGCTCCTCTTTAGCTGCTAAATGCTCCACTAAGTTCACCAGCTGGACTCTTAAGTGTGTCTGTCCACAAAGATCTGCACGGTACGCTGCTGTCCTGCACCGAGGCGGGCGCCCAAGATCACGTGTTGGCTGTTGAGGCTGTAAAGTGAGTCGTTTGTGGCAGAAAGAGCTGTAGTGAGTGTCAGCTTTCACAGAGATGCACCAGAGTGGGCCCCAATAACTGAGATCATGGAGGAGGATACGGTGCGATTACTCCGGCTGCCAGAAGGGGGAGACAAAAGTGCTGCACTCAGAGCTCAAAGTCATTTTACACAGTTTGCAGCAACAGTTCAACTTCAGCTGTATTTGAACATTTCCCCCGTGTGTTGCTTCATTTCTAAACACTGGATCCAGTTATCATGCCTTTATTTGCTGTGTGCCCATCCATGATTGTCCGGGATGTGCACACAGCACATATTTATATATTTATATTTTTATCATTTTAATAAGAAATCCTCATTTCACAACCATGAGCTTGTGTTTCTAATGCTTCAGCTTTACTCTTTAGTTTAATGTACAGCTTCATTTCTAAAGCCCGTTTCTTGATGTTTGTCAGGGTTTCTGCCAAAGTGTGTCAAACTTTGCATGCATGGCACTTTATCCTGATGCGTATGTTGATACATTTTGCAGTTTTGTATGGAAAACATGGCTTTTATTCATTTTAATAATTAATCAGGCCTTTTTACACCAGCAGGGCAGTGTTTTTCTCTCTCTGTAGCTGATTACACCAGAGAGCAAATATATCACATGTTGAGTAGATTTAATGTAGACTTTGTAATCAGGAGTGACGTTGAGATATGATTGTCTGAAATGTACAAAAAACAGAAGAAGACCGAAGCTAATAATACGTCGTCATAGCAACAGGCAGAAACACAAATAGCCTTAAAGTAGTTTTGTGGTTACAGAGTTCAGTTTCGAACCCTACAACAACGCACAAACGCATTCTGCAGCATCTAAACTCTCAGTTGTGTTGCATCTCCCACGGTGCAGACATGCACTGGACAGCTGGGGTCTTTGTGTCTCTCCTGAACATCGCGTGGATTGTCGTCTTCTGGCAGCCAGAACCTTTCTCGGGTGGGAGAACTTTTGTTTATGTTGTCGGTTTTAAACTTTAAACCCAGTGATCACGAGTCGATGTTGGACTCTCTAGCAGAGCCGCGGGGTTTAAAGGATTGGTGGTGTATGTGTGTCGTTTTAGTGTCTGTACGCACAAGGAGTGTGGACAGCGACGATGGGACGCTGTTTGGAGAGTTTTGCATTCAGCTGCGGTCTGACATCGCCTATAATGAAACCAACAGCACCGACACATCTGAAGGTGAGTCCTTGTCATTCCCGCAAATGCTACGTAGTATTGTCTTCATCATACTGTCACACCACAACAATCCATTCCATTGGCCAGAGCGTTCTGCTGGCTAATATCTGAGGGTTCTCTGCAGAGTCTGGGCTGAGAAATTTCACAGGGCACGAAGGCAGCAACCTGACCGACGTGATCGGCAGTGAGCAACCAGCAACTAGTCTGCAACCAGAAGACGCGGACCTGGACCCGGACCTGGACCTGGACCCGGACCCGTCCCCATTGTCGGAGGTCGTCCTGACATCTCCTGCAGCAGAACACAAACCTAGCATAAAGTCAGTGCATGTTAGCTACCATGACCTTTAAACATTTAAACAGATGTGCAAACAAGAATCACCTTCCAGGGTGGCTTGTAGCAGTTCTCATTGTAGTGAGAGTAGTACAAGTACTACAGTCCCACTGCTGAGACCAGTGGGACCAGGCTTCCTCTGTGCCCTCACTCCACTCATGTTGTTAGTTCTGGATCCATGGAGTTTTGCCCATTAAAAGGCATTAAAGCTCAGTGTGTGGGTGCTCACGTCGGCTGACATTCAACAGAGTTGCTTAACCCAGTGTCCTTGTGTATCCATGCTGTTGGTGACAGGTCTGAGACGACCTTCCATCGGTCTCACGGTTCAGATGGAACCGGTCCCGATAACTGCTGCTTCGAATTCTACCCGAGAAGAATCAGCAAAAAATTGATCAGGTCATATTATATGACTGATCATCGGTGCACCAAGACCGGAGTCATGTGAGTGCTGCAAACGCTCTTTCTTTCACTCAGCTTGCTTGGTTTCGATCACATTAATTTAGTCTTATTTTTCATTTTTTTACCTGCTATACTGAAGCTATAATGCTTACATTAGCAAAAAAAGGCTTATTCTGCTTTTCCCAGATTCTACTTTTTATTTGCACTTCTTTAAAATCCCATTTGGCAGCCGTTCTCAACACGCAAACGTTTTCCACCTCTTTCTTTCAGCCTGGTCACGCAGAAGGCCCATCACTTCTGTGTCGATCCGAGCCTCTCCTGGGTTCAGAGCCTCATGACAAGTTTGGATGAACACTTCATCACTTAAACCAACCGCCCGATCGTTTTACTTGAATCTGTTGTGTGTCACTGCTAGGCACCGACATGCACGTTAACCATGTCATACAGAATGCAGAAAAGAGCTGTAGCTGTTGGTGATTTGAAAACCCGCTGTAATAAATGCTGCAATTCAAATGGAGCCACTGAGCTGGAATCCATGTACTGAACTGTTCATACGTCTCTCTTCTGTGTCTTTTAATCTATCAAATAACCTGAACTCATGGGACACACTTCCTCAAATAATGGCAGCTTTGTGCGCTTTGTTTTCAGCATAATCGCTGAATTTCAATCAGATTTATTTAAAAATACACGATAAAATGACCCAACGTGAGCAACACAATGATGTGTTGTTAATGATAGTTGTGATAGTTAATAGATGTGATAGTTAATGATAAACATTTGACACACAACCTCCTTTAACTGTTCAATCCGGACTAAAACCTTAATATTAACTGGCGAGTTGTGGTTTGGCAGGTATGGTGAGTCTCTGCTGGTTGCCTAGCGACCCCGGGGTGAGCCACGTGTGTAAACCCCACTGGTTACTTATGGGTTCAAGTGATAGGCAGATGTGAGATTAACATCAAAGGAAGGAAGCATATCTTATTTCATAGTTGCATGTGTTAATGCACTGCTGTGTCACTTCACACTGTTGATGGTGCACCCCCCCCCCCCAAAAAAAAGATCAGACACTCTAAGGATTCTGGTGTATTTTAATATTCTAATGTTCATCTTCCATATTTATCTTTGACTCACACTTTTTGTTTCTCTAATATCTTATTTTCCTCTCTTATTATGCGTCTCTTATTAATGCCGTGACAAATACCTTGTAGGTGGAAGATTCGTTGGTTCTAAGGCCTCAGAGCTGTGTTTCCACATACAAATAATCAATTCCGTGGCAACTGCATGAGGACAAATATGTGAGGAGGCCCATGTGCACACACACAACAATTAAAGGTGTAAGACTGGTGGAAACCGCTGTATGATTGACATCCTGCGCCTGTGTTTAACACTTATAAGAAGGAAGCAGGCAGACCATGTGTTGACAGATTCTGTGTGATATGACTAAAGCTGTCAGTCACCCCCGCAGCAGAGACATGCAGCCTATGGTCCAGGTCGCCGTGGCGCTCCTGAACGTTCTGTGGATGGTCTTCTTTTTACAACCACATCCTTTCTCAGGTACAGAGGGTTTTGTCTTTAGCTCTTCTTCGGCACCAAATGATAATTTCGTCTCTGACGAAAGCCTCGCTGTGGCGCTTCACGTCATGTGATGCTTCGTGCTGGTTCGCAGTGTTTGTGCAGAGAAGAAGCAGCGTCGGCTCCGATGATGAGACGCTGTTGGGAGAGTTCTGCGTTGAGCCTCAGTCTCACATGAGCTGGACATCAACTCCTCATTCAGTCACCGCCACCGCCACTGCTGAGAATGAACCCAACAGCACCACTCAGACGACACCTGAAGGTCAGCTTTAGTCTCCCCTTCACTCCCCTGTCTGTGCAAGGTTCCTATTGTAATTATATTGCATTGAAGCCCCTATAAACATATCAGCAGCAGGTGTGCAACAACGTTTTGCAATATCATTTTTCTATTAAAAGATAAAGAAGTCAGCTGCGTAATTGGGACGCTGGAGGCCAGAGGTTCTTAATATGACTTCATGTTTTAATGTTAATGGGTGATAAAGACATTTTGACAACATTAAGATGAGATTATGTTGGAAAATATTAAAGTATATTATAGAAAATATGGCATGAGTAGGAGAAACCCCAAGTACGCAACTTATTGGCTCTAAATTGACATTTTTTATGGTTCTTTGGTTTCTTTGCAGGAAGTGCTGTGATGACTTCTGACAGAGTCCTCAACCACATTAAACCTACTGTACATGATGAGGAGAAAGCAAAAAGCCCCTCTCAGAGATAGAGTGTTTTAGCGCTGCACTGTGGTGTGCAAAAAGAAAGTGTTTCTCATGCAAGAATATTCCTCCATGCGGCTGTGGTGTAACACTGTTTCGTGTGACACCCAACTTTACGAGTTTCATACACTCTAATCCATCCTTTTGTCCTTTTGTTGAGCTGTGTTAGTCTGTAGTATGTGTGACCTGGTCCTGTAAGATTTTTATCTCCAGTAGGTCGGCTTTGGTTTTTCTTTACTCCCTGGCGTTCCTGTGTATTTTCGACAGCAAACACAGAGATCGGCTTCACACTGGAGGAGTATCCATGGCCAGAAGAGATGCTGCCCCCACAGCCGTCAGAGATCGACCTCAGGCCTGCTCCAGGAGGAAATGAACCTCACATAATGTAGTTGGTGTTTAATGTTTTGCTTTTTAAGTCATATTAACACATTACACATATTTTATACATTATACCGACTCTTCTTCTGTTGCATCGCTGAGCTGTGGATGACACTGCAGCGCTGCAACATGACATGCAGGTGCAGTTTAACAGTGTCTCTGCTTCTATCCCCTGTTAGAGACCTGGATCGGACAACTCCAGCTCCACCCCCTGCACAGACGCCGACGACCTCAGCGCTCGGCCCTGCCAGGAGCTCAGAAGCTGCTGCTGTTAGTGACGCCTACCGTCCAATGTGCCTGAACTGTGCTCCAAGAGTTAGCAGTGAGTGTTTGCTCTAACACACTGAAGGTTTGAAGGAGAACGTTCCTCACTATAAGCCTACACATCACCATTATCATCACATAATTAACTCTTAGCGTTGTTAATGAAGGTCATCTGAGTAAAATACCAACATTTTCAGGCATGATCCCGTGCTGCTTCAAGTTTTACACCGGAAGAATACCATGGAGACGTATTAAAGCATATTTTCAAGTCTCACCACCACTGTGTCCCATGAAGGCCATTGTGTAAGTAAAGGCTAATGCTAGCATATTCGCATAGATATAACATTATGAATTTCCATTTCCAACATTTATGTATTATGAGTATGAAATAAAATGTAATTTTTGGTCAAAAATGCACATTTTAGTATACTTTAGAGTTAGTGGTTACAACAAACTGAGCGTAATAATGACTCATCATCTTATTCTCTCTCCACAGTCTGATTACAGTTAAAAAACGCAAATTGTGTGTTGATCCAAGCGATGTATGGGTCCGGAATATTCTGAAAAACACGAGACCTCTGCATTATGTTGGGCAGTAGCGCCATCTGCTGACATCTGCAAATGAAAACAGAATGCGGTGCCTGAGACGGCGTGGCAGGGTCGCTGTGGAATCACCTTCGTGATAATTTCATCAAACCTTGTAAACATCAGGCAAAAATAGAGGACCAAGGTCACAGAAGAAGCAGAGACCTGTTCTCACCTTATTGATTAAATTGCGGGTACGAGTTGCCTTTGTTCCCTAGTTATGGTCGATACATCTGCAGAAATAAGTGTATATGCACATTACTGATCATTATAATAGTCATTCCTATGTTATGGTAGCAATATCAGTACTGAGGTATTTGGGGCATTGTGATATTTGTTCATGTAAATCTCTGTCTGCTTTTTATTATGAATTATAAGCAAACCTATCAGGGTTAGTGATTAGCAACCTCAGAGTCACAGAATCACAGGACGCCATTGTTAAATTAGGAACGTCACAAAACGCTCATTAAAATTTACAAACATTTACAAACAATTTAGGGAATGCTGATTGGTGACCATTAGAGTTTACTGTAGGAACATTTTTAACCTGAGACACAACCAGCCTGCAGTATGTAGCATAGTATTAAACTAAACTCCATGTTAACATTGTATCATGAATGCAGTAAAGAAGAACTGTAAAGCAAAAAATGTTGCAAGTGATTAAAATCTGATTATTACTGAAGAAATCATGATTGTGTTGGTCTTTAACAGTGATTTCACAGTGATGCCGGGAGTAGACCACACCACATATGTGTTTCCTGACATTGGTTTCTGACAGTTACAGCCTGGTGAAGTACATTGATTACAGAACTGGGTATTTTCTATAATGACACACATGAGGTAAAACTACAAATAGTAAGCCCTGATGCTCATTATCATCCCTGATGTCCCTCGTCTGCAAATCAGACTTTTCTGGGCTGATACTCATTAAGCTGTCTTCCATCTGCCACAGCTGAAGAGAATCTCAGCTTGTCGGCCCTTCAGATTCTCCAGCTGTTCCTCCAGGTGCTCGGAAGCATCCACGGTGTTCTCAAAGTCCTGAAGCAGGACCCTGTTCCCCAGCAGTCCGCGATGCTCTTTCAGCCTCAGGTTGTCTCTCTGGAGGCTGTTGCGTGCCTGCTTTGTCCTGGTCAGGAGGTCCCTCTTCCTGGCCACCATGGCCTCCACCTCAGCCAGCTGCTCTTGCTTGGCTTGGACCTCAGTCTGGCTCCAGAACAACTTCTCCTTTATGTTTGACAGGAGCTGATAGAGCAGAAGACAGCACATTACATAATCTACCACTTAATAATTGAAAATCCTATTTCTTGTTCCAACCACTCTGATGCACTCTGCATCTGTAGGCTCTTCAACCCACCTCCAAACTGCAGCTGATCTTTCTCTGCATCTTCATCGATTCCTCATTTTGTTTTTCCGCCTGCTTTTTCAGCTCCAGCCTCTCAGCCTGCAGCTGCTCAAACTGGAGCTGGAGGGGGTCCCTGGAGTGCTCGTCCCCGTCACGGAGCTGTGCCTCCAGCCTTTGAATTCTCACCTTCAGCCTGATGTGCTTGAGGCGCAGCTTGATCAGCTCGTCCTGGTGAAGCTGCTCTGCTGCCAGGGTTGACTCCACTTTGGCCCGAGCGGCTTGTTTACCGAGGCGTCGGCTCAGCACTGTCACAGCTACATCCTGCTTCAGTGCCATGAACGCTTGCCATTCATTTTCCACCTGAGTATGAAGATAAGACGGTTTTACCCACCAATCAGCTCACCATAACACACTCTATCAACTCTTACTGTGCAACAAGTTGTTATATGTGCAATCAGAAAACTCATGCAAAGAGCTTTGGGGTGTTTGCAAAGTGTTTCAATAAACCCTGCAATCTTGATATCAACATATTTGGGAAAAAATTATGTTATATTTGATTTTTTTCATCCAGTTGTATTTGCATTCCCCTGTTCACATACTGTTGAGAGAATGGTTCAGTATGCGCGTCACATCCACCCAGCTCACTGCGTAGCAGCATGTGTAGCCCCCTTGTATTCCTTTTCCCTGGAGAGACTGCTAAAGCCTCTGAAAACCAGGTTTCAGATCTTATTTATTTATTTAAGTGAGAAATTACTTAATGAGAAAAATACATTATTTAATTAAATAATTAAATATCATAATAATTAAGTATTAAATATCAAGCCTTATAATATTAAACGTGTTGGTGTGGTGTATTTAAATCATCAGCCATATTGGAAATTTGTGAAATTTCCGCTTGCAAAACATGTCAACAGTTGCACATCAATCATGTGTCAGAAATGATCAAATTGAAACTTTTTTGAGACTTTGACCAGCTGTGACCTTGTCCAGCTTCTCCTGGGACTGAAAGCTCAGCTCCTGTGCCTGCTGCTGAGCTGTCACTGACTCAGTGGTGAGCCGCTGCTTCAGGTCAGTCAGGATCTCGATGAGCTTCTCGTACTCCTGCATCTGCTCCGACAACGCCGGCAGCTCCCTCTCCATCTGGCCGTCGTCCCCGGCCTTCTTGCGGAGGTACTCTGCCAGCTTCATCTGCAGCTGGGTGCTGTGTTGGCTGGCTTTGTCTTGCTCCTCACGCAGCTCCCGCAGGAGCTGTGTGCACTCCTCATGGTCAATGTCTTCTTCATCTGCAGGAGCAGCAGTGGGATCCCCTAGCTCAGCTTCCTCCTCTTCCTCTTGTGCAGGACTGATGGTCTCTCTCTCTGGGGTCTCAAGATGCAGTCTCTCAGGTCCATCATCATCACCATCGTTGCTGTTGATCTCAAAAACAACACTCTCCTCGTGGGACATTGGCTCTTTGTTGACTTCATTTATGTTTACAGCCATGTCTTCACTTGTGGTGATCTCGTGGACACCAGGGAGCTCATTCCCATTGATCTCCTCTGGCTCAGAGGATGTTGCTTCTTCAGCCAGAGCCTCCTCAGTGGTTTTTACACTCTCTGAGGTGCCCTCATCATGATCTGATGCATCTGTTTTAGCTGGCACACCTTCATGTCCATTCAGAAGAACAGGAGACATCTTCTCCTCCTTGGTGGAATCTGCTGATACCACTCTCTCTGTGTCACTCTTCGCCTCGTTTTCTTCATTTTCTGCCTCTCCGTCCATTTTTCAACAGAAACAAGTACTAAAAAGTGTTTTTCAGTGTGTCTATAGTTATAGGGCTCGTGCACCTCCGTAGTCAATGAAACTGTTCGTTTTGTTTCAGTTGTCCTGGAAACTGGCACAGGGAGCCAATCAGAGGCGGCCTGACCCTTGGCTCATTAATATTAACAAGCAGGATGTGAGTAGGTCGCGCCGTGAGGCTCGCGGTGCGCAGGCGCGCGGATCTGCCTCCAACAACAAGAAGCAGGAGCCAGGCAATATGGCCGACCTGGGGAAGAAGTACTGCGTGAACTGCCTTGCAGATGTTACAAACCTGCGGCTTCGCTGCACCGACTGCCCCGATATCGAGCTGTGCCCGGAGTGCTTCTCGGCGGGCGCAGAAATCGGTAATCACCGGAGATGGCACGGGTACCAGCAGGTCGACGGCGGTCGGTTCTCTCTCTGGGGTCCCGAGGCAGAGGGAGGATGGACCAGCAGGGAAGAGCAGTCGCTACTCGATGCCATCGAGCAATATGGATTTGGAAACTGGGTACTTTGAAAGTTACTTCATTTATCTCTACAGTTCACCATTAACGCTCGCTAGAGTTTAGCTTAAAGTGCGTAGGAAACGTCAAGAGTAACAGGTGGCTGGTATCGATAACTGTAATGAACTGCATCATTATCCATTTTCTGTACGTACTGTCGGAAAAGTTGGACATTAAATTACGAGCGGGAGAAAAACTCTGTCACTCTGACCCCTCTCAAAGCAGCAGACAAACACTTATTCATTTTTATTTGCTTAATATTAAAGACACAACAAGGCTTCTGTAGAATGCCACAGCATGAACGGGCGTTATTTGTGTATAAGCAAGTCACATATTCAGGTAATAATAGATAGTTATTAATCAATGGGATCAACATACGGGTACTTCAGGAGGACCAGAGGTAACCAATAGAAACATGGAAATAATAAGAAACAGTTTTTAATGAGGTACTGAACTAAACTAAGACACGAACCTCTCAATGTATGAAATATTAATAGCAGGTTATATGCTGCACACTCGGGGAGTGTATAAGTGACCTGTGGAGGGTAAATCTACCATATATATGATCTCAGTACATTTTTGACAGACACATCATATGTTAGCATTAGAGGGAGCTTTATGAAAACAGGATTTCAGTTCTAATCAACATTGCATCCCATAATGCATTATGTGTGAGTACATTGTTCTTGGAAACTTATTTGAAATAATAATGAAAACAGACACTTAAAATAATATATGAACAAATGTACGGCTGATTTTCACAGAGCCTGGGGTGGCAGCCAGGGATTCATTTTAGAAAGATATTAAAGACAGAGAAGCAGAATATTATCACCTTTTTAGATGCTGGAACCAGAGACGCTTTCTGTTTTTGCCATAAATGTCTAATATATTGATGAGCATTCTATATTATTTATTATTGATTATTAATTGAGGATTTATCATACTCTTTAATGCTCATTAGTAACAACTTCCTGTTTGTCTTATTCTTCTTCAGGAGGACATGGCAGCTCACGTTGGAGCATCCCGAACTCCTCAGGAAGTCATGGAACACTATGTCACCATGTACATCCACGGGAACCTGGGTAAGGCCTGCATCCCTGACAGCATTCCCAACAGGGTGACCGACCACACATGCCCAAGCGGGGGTCCTCTGTCGCCTAGCCTTACCACTCCGCTCCCTCCACTGGACATCAGCCTGGCTGAGCAGCAGCAGCTGGGCTACATGCCACTACGTGATGACTATGAGATTGAATATGACCAGGACGCTGAAAAGCTCATCAGTGGGCTGTCTGTGAATTACGACGACGAGGATGTGGAAATCGAAATGAAGCGTGCCCATGTCGACATGTATGTGCGAAAGCTCCGAGAACGCCAGCGACGTAAAAACATCGCCAGAGACTACAACCTGGTGCCAGCCTTCCTGGGCCGGGACAAGAAAGACAAGGAGAAGGAGAAACCAGGAGTGCTGGGGGGCATTGGCTCTGTTGGTGGTGTTGGTGGGGCAGGATCTGGCGGTGGAGCCGTTGGATCAGGTTCTACGACAGCAGCAGGACCAGGTCCTGTTCCAAGCACACCGAAAAGAAAGATCACCAAGGAAGAGAAGGAGCAGCGAGTGAGGCTGCGCGGCCTCTGTCAGTTCATGGCCCATCGGGAGTTTGAAGAATTCTTTGAGAATATGCACAAAGAACGTATGCTGAGGGCCAAGGTGCGTGAGCTGCAGCGCTACCGCCGCAACGGCATCACCCGCCTGGAGGAGTCTGCTGAATATGAAGCAGCGCGCCACAAACGAGAGAAACGCAAGGAGAACAAAAGTGTGGTCACCTCCAAACGGGGCAGCGGAGGAGGTGGTGGGCTCGGCTCCGGGATGGGACTTGGTGGTGGGGCTGGAGGGGGAGGAGGTGTTGCTGGAGGGTTGGGGGTTGGAGGAGGAATCAAAGAAGAGGGCAAAGATGGTGAGTTTGCCGCCATTGAGAATCTGACGGGCTTCGAGCTGCTGTCTGACAGGGAGAAGGTCCTGTGCAACTCTCTGAACCTCAGCCCGGCGCGCTACCTGACTGTCAAAACCATCATCATCAAGGATCACCTGCAGAAAAGGCAGGGCATCCCCGCCAAGAGCCGGCTGCCCAGCTACCTTGACAAGGTCCTCAAGAAACGCATTCTCACCTTCCTCACAGAAAGTGGCTGGATATCCCGGGATGCCTCTTAGCGAGCCATTCAGGCAGGAAGTAAAGAGTTGATGATCTCTGGTAGCTAAGTTGCTCTAAGCTCTGAGAAGCTGGACAAAACTCCTGGCTTTGACCATTTTTGTTCAAAGGTGGCCGTGTGAATATGTACAATGCAAAGAGAGACGATGCCCCAATGGAAAAAAGTATATTTTCATAGCGGGGCCAGGAACAACGATAAGCCTCTATTTTTACATTTGGAATGGGACGGGGGTGAGAAACAACTCTGTGGGTTCAAAGTACTTTCTGACCATATTGTTTCTACGTGATGATAACTACAACAACACTGCGAGGTTTCGGAGAGATTTGGTGTTAACGCAACAGGCTCATTGAAGAGGTCAACCTAGAAATGCTATTTTGGATCCAATTAGAGACAGGGCAGATGGCGTTTCATGCTGAAAAGAAGGGGAAACGAGAAGAAGAGTCGTGTTTTGACCGCATGGTCCTGATGGGTAACAGAAATGATCCCTTGTGCTTGAAGATGAAGCTGTTTTCAGGATCTCTCAAACTCAAAACCTAAGGTTCGTCAGTTAAAATTTGAGGGCATTTATTTCCCAGAAATTGTCAAACAACTTGGGTAACACCTCAATCTTCAGGCCAATTTTCTGTCCTACCTACTGCCTGAACACGGTGTGTATCAGCGTTGATCTACAGCTAAACGGGTAAATTAGCCGTACGGACACATCTGCTAATGTCCACTCATCATGCATCAGTATTGACACATGTTGACCAATAAGTAACAGGAAGTGTCAATACAGAAATGCCAAAGATTATATTTAAAGATGAATTAGAAACAGTGTCTCTGTTGTAGTCTGTCCACTGGAGGGTGCTAGGAAGATTGTTTTTAAAGCTGCCAAATGTCCCACTCAGGATCTGTCACACACTTGGATTTGCGTCTTACATGCTTCTCTATAAAATCCACTATTCACGCTAAGATATTGTTTATTCAGAAACTCGGCAGGACTGTGTGTCTGTGGTTTGATCAGATGTGATTCATGGCAGCAGAAGCAAACAAACCCAGAACTGCCCTTAGATTTGATGCTGAACTGGGTTTTCAGCAGAGTTTGTGTCGTTCCATGCTAATGCACCTGAAACATGTTGCCATGACAGCATTTCAAGGTGTGTCAGACAGATGGTGCAGTAGACAGGACAGCACAGCTGGATTTAAACGGACCTTTGACACTTTTCATACCAGCTGCTTGTTTTCAGTGTATCAGCTGATTTAACCCATAGGCGACGTCACCAACTGACGGGACTCCAATCGGATCTGATGGACTTTGACCAAACAGCCCTCCTACTGCCTTCAAATTTGCAGCAATGAAATTTCGCTTGGTCCCAATTGGTGCACGACATCCTTCCAAGTTTGCCCCCGTCCATTTTAAAGCAGCGAGAAAAGCATAGAGGGAAACAGAAAAGAGCGGTTTACATGTTGGCAGGATACAGTGTTTATGTACGACCCCGTTCCCCACAACGAGAGAGGCCTCTTAAATATCCAGATGTTGTCCATAGAAGTAAATGCAGTCTGACTCTAATTTGCATTTTTTTATGATCTCCATTAAGTTGCAATTTAAATTTGCCCCAAAAATTATTATTACATTTTTTTTTAAATTTCCTTGTCCACACTATAGAATGCAGGTAAAGAAGGTCAATGTTAGGGCATTAACCGATGGTGAAAGTCCAATATTGGTCGTTTATTGGTTTCATAACTTTCATAAGTAACCTCTTTATGTTAAACACTCCAATGGCAGTGTCCTTCCTCGTTATATGCATGCGACTTGCCCTGTGGTTTACCGCTCCACGTGCCCGCAGCTTCCCACGCGGCGTGTCGAAGCAGACCTTACCTGCAGCCTGTCATCAGTTTGTCAGAGGTAACCTCACGTTGTGCTGAAGGCAGAACAGCAGCAGTAGCAGCAGCGGTGACTCATTCTCCTGCTTTTCCTGCAAGCCGAGCCGAGCGGTGGACATTTCGCTATTTAAATGCAAATGAAGTTATTGAATGGGCCGTCATCACACAGCGCGAGGTGACGCTCTGAGAGAAAGGCGTGCGGACGTGTGGTTATTACCTAAGCTGGAATATGTCCTAGATTCATATTCTTGGCCTCTTTGGGTTGACATGTGGCATTAGTTGTGTAGTGGGAGGCGTAGAGGTTCTGGCAGGAGATGACCCTGGAGGGCGTCATGGTCCTCTTTAGACCAAAATTAGTCACTCCTAGCCATGTTTCATCAGTGTGGCGCTCCAGACCATGTACCATTGTCCACAAACACTACAACTGCTTTTAAATGATATCTGGTTTATTCTAGATTTCTCTTATTGTCAACAAATCCCATGAAAGAGTGAAAGCTTTCAACGAATTGATTCTTCCAAGTGTCGCCTGGCTTCAGCCGCCTGGTTTAGACCATTAAAACACGTGGATGAGCCCCTCTCCAACACTGGCTGACGTTTCCTTTTTCTCTGTGAACACACATGCTGTAGTTTACTGTGACTCAGTCCCACACGCGCTCCGGCCTGCTGTCCAAAATGCTCACCGGAGCACCGAACGCGTATCAGTCCGCAGCCGAAAATAGACCCAGACGAGCGCACCGCCTGGCCCCATTTGTGAAACGTTAGTTGAAAACCAGTGTCCGGCTGTTTCAGGAAATCACAGAGACGTTTAAAGGTAGAAGCACTTTGTCATGATATGTTACCTTTAGAAGATTCACACATGTCATGGGATATAACGGGTGTGGAGCAAACAGAGAAGGGAAAATGGAAAGTACTAAGAGGCGGACGAGTTTTGTCTTTACTCGGGCTTGTTGACAATATGACACATGTTCAGTATTACCAGTCTTAATGATGAGAACCACTGCATCTAATTGCTTTTCAGCTTGTTTTGTTCCTTGACTCATGGCTTTAGTTTAGAGACTGCCGCGCTGCATGCTGTTCTGATTTAGCTGTATTCCTCGCTGTCGTGGGAGCAGCAGGACAGGCTGCAGCTAAGGGAGAAAGTCTGAATGTTGTCCTGGGAGCAGAACGTCCCAGAAAGGCCTGTAAACAAAGCAGAGATGACCCGGAACTGACACCTGAACTCGATGGCTTGATTTACTTGTTTGTGACCTTCTGTTTGTTCCTTTAGATGGCTCCTAGATAGTCATTTCTTCTTCGTGGGGCTTTTTACAGTGGCACCGTTCTGCATGCGAAACCAAATGTTCCACCTTCTTTCAAAAACAGTGTGTTTCAGTGTCAATGTCTCGAAAAATATGGCGATTTGATCCTTTTTTTTGTACCCACTGTGGGAATGTTGTTATCTTTTCTGAGGGGACGGGGTTGCTTACTTCATGCCACCAAATGTAAATACTTTTGTAAGATAACTTGGAAAAAGAAACTATAACTACTGCTCTGTGAAATGTACAGTATTTTGTGTCATGGAAATTTTTTTATAGGTTTTGTAATAAAAGAAAAACAGATTTTTGGATCATGGAGAAGCGTTTTCTGGGGCTTCGGGTACGGTAATGCTGCGGAGCTGTGTTTCATCCTGTCGCCGAGCTTCTGTCGTCCTGTGACGTGACAACGTGTGTATGGAGATGTATTAAAAGTGCAAATACTTTATGATTCTGATTAGTCCTGTTTCCTCTTAAGTCATTTGTGGAAGCTGGGAAGCGTGTATGTAACCACCGAATGTCAGCTTCTTCTGTCAGCAGAGTAACAGAGAGAGGGTTTGTTCCTCGAGCTGCAACTGTGGAGTCTGACGAGTTCCACCAGAGCAGCATGTCAATGAGCTCACGTTGGGTAGTGTTTTCAGATGTAAGACAAGACAGAGAGCAATAAAAGAAGTTAAAATAGCGAATTAAAAAAAAAAAATCTTGACAAAAAAGTGAAAAATTCAAATTGATAATTGAAAATTAACCATATCTGTAATGTAACAGAAAGCTACAGCTTGAGTTTAGTGAAAGCAACAAAAACAAAATCTTCCCATGCTGATTGGTTGGTAAGATGTTTAAATAAACAAAAATGATCCCTAATTTAAATTTGGTCTCAATCCCCTTTAAAATAGTCACCTTGTGCAGTGTTTCACAGCTCCCAGCGCTCCCGCCACGCTCGGATCCTGTTATGTGTCCTGTAAAGGAGCATCTGAGCTGTGAGCTGGATGTCCTCAGGACCTCCTCCACTCGGTCAAACCTGCAAGTAAGATCAGCTTGGATCTCATTTTGGAGGAGAGGAAGAAGCTGCTGTCGTGACGCCCAGTGAGTAGGTCAGTGATTGTGTTGCTGCAACCCTTGGCTTCATATGCTGTGCCTTGATGGAGAACTGATGCTCCAGTGAACAGTTCAGTTTGCTTGTGTTGGATTTCCTCCCTCAGACGCCTCAGAAGGGTGCAGCAGAGTCTTCTGTTCACTGTCTGACACTGTGGGATGGATTCACGGTGCACAGCCCTGCAGATGCAGGAGAAAACAACCAGCACGTCCTCCTGATCTGACTGTGCAGCTCCTCCGCTGCTCAGCCTGCTGTTTGCTCTCTGACTCGGAGCTGCTGCTGATCCTCCACAGGGTTTTGGGTTGACACGGATTTTGATGTCAGAGCTCTGTGGTGAAGGCACACGGACGCACCACGGCAGATGATCACATGACTGCCTGTAACTCTGGTCCTTCTCTTGGTTGTGCAATGCAACAATGTGTACTGACTCACAACAGTTCTAGCTAGCAACTGCATGCCCTTTACCAGTCATGCTGTGTTCAGGAGCAGCAGAAACAGTCGGGAAATTCTGCTAGCTGCTGTTGTGTGTGGTTTGGATCTGTTTAGAGGCAGCTCAGTTATTTCCTAATACAGATGGCCACTGTATTGATACTTTGACAGGAGGGAACTGTATTTGCTGGGGACTATTTTCAGCAGCGGATGAATATATAAAATTGATATGCTAGCAAGTGACTGGCATCAGGATGGTGTTTGGTTGAGGCAAAATTTACTACAGTGTTTGTTTATGCTGATGAAACTTGTCAGCCGGTGCATCAGTTTGACTGATCGCGTGTTTTTAGTAGCTTGGAAAAAGTTTTGTATGTTGCGTGTGAAAGAAACACTAAACCAAGACCCTTTTCAAAGTGTATCAGTTTATTCTGATGCTGTGACAGTTTGGACATCGGTTCACACACATAATTAATCAACTGGTTTACAGATGAAGCTGTCGCATCACTGTCCAGCTCGACTGAACTGATTTGCGGCATTGGGATGTTACAGTGACTGAGGCTGGCTGACTGGAGCTCTGTCACGACCAAATCAGCAAGAGGTTGATGTTTACACTGCGACGGCTCTGAGAAGCCCAGCTCAAACAAAGTAACATCTCACGCTCTTTCTTCAGATCCTCAGGTCCTGCTCTGTGAATTTAACACTCGCAAACATTAAAAGAAAACTGAGGAGTCAAGTTCAAGATTACGTGGGCTTTAGACTAAAGTCCAGGAATGATACCAGCAGTTTAGAATCACTTGTGGATTAAACATCACAGCTCACCCAAACGAATTCTCAAACTAGAGGGTTCTGTGATCGTCTGTGGGGCGTTTTGTGAAACATGTTTGAGCTGCTTCTCTTCCAGTTAGGACTGATGTCTGTAGGAGACATGAGAGCTTCTGTCTGTCATCTGGTGACTTTTGTTATACAACCTCTGAAATTAACTGACTCACATGACTGATGACGGATGTTACTGTAAAGACTGTCCTGTGCTGGACAAAGTGGTGGATATTGTCCAGATACAAAGTTCAGTTCAGTTGGGTTCCTGTCTCTTCGAGGCACCAGGCTTGTGGGAAAAGGGGCGGCAGGGTGCCTTGATCAATCTGCTGTTCCTGAAGTCATCCATCGTCCTGGCAACCAAACAAATCCCACTTTGTCACAGTTAGGTCATAATTTCTAGGGTGCTTTGACCACGCCCACCAGCGCTGGCCTGAGGGTGCGGCCGTGCAGCTTGTAGCCCACTTTGGTTACTGTGGCGACGCTGCCGGGCTCCTTGCCCTCCACGGGGGCGTGGAAGAGGGCCTCGTGCTCGTAGGGGTCAAACTTCTGGCCGTCGGGGTTGAGCTTGATGAGGCCGTGCTTAGTGAACACCTTCTGGATCTGGACCTCGGTCATCACCAGGCCGTCGTACAGGTTCTTCAGATGAGGGTTCTGGCTCGTCACCTCCTCCTTGGGCACGCTCTCTGTGGCCTTCTCCAAGATGTCGGCCACCTCCAGCAGGTCCTTACAGAAGCCCTGGATCCCTGGTGATGGAAGGAAGTTGTTTTCAGTGAATAATGTCACCCTGGTTTACGGTGAAACTTGCAAGTTCTTCTATGCAACCCTAATTAATAAACATACTAACTAATAAACATGTATCATAGGCTAGTCATAAAACTAAAAATGAAGAATTCTAGGTGTTTAAACAGATTCCTTTTAATTTTAAGTTAATAAAACCAACTGCTACTGTAAAACACACAATTTAGTCTTAAAGGCCAAAGTTGCCCTTTTCTGACAACTAGTGGTTGAAACATGCAAAAGAGAACATTGTCTGAGACCACTGAGATAACTACTGCAGGATCAGTTGGTGGTAAAGCCCATATTAGTTGTTGGAACCTGTTGAAATGTGGAGAACGGGTCATTACCGTATAATTTAGCATCTTCTATCATCTTCTGGCTCCTCGTCCTGAGGTTCTCTGTGTCTGCTAAGGCCCGCTTGTACTTTTCCTGAGAGGATGGAAGAAAGCAGTGAGCCATGGTGTAAAACTCAACATTATCAACATTATGGAGTCGAGCTCTAGGCAACACACTGTAGTTACCATGTCTGTTGAGCACTTCTGTAAAATGTGGCAATGATAAAAATGTATATAATGAAGATGTTTGTTGTGTGCAGCCACATCGTACTAGAGGAGAACACTTAGCACAGTGCTGATCTCCATCATACATTCAAAGTGTGCAATAAATATATATTAGGATAGATGATTGGAAGAAAGCAAACTTCTCCAGATTACTGCCGTTTAAAGGTTTATATCAGTAACTGTGCCGTAAACGGCAGACTTACCGTCATGTCCTTGAGCTGCTCCTCCAGCTGGCTCTTCTCCTCCACGAGTTTCTCTGCCGCGCTCTGCTCCGGCTTTTCAGCCTCCTCCTCCGACCTGTGGCCATTCTTCTGCTGGGTGGCGGTGCATAGCAGCCGTGTGGATGCTCTGTGGGGAAGGACATAACAAATCATTTGTCGAGAGTTTGAATTCCTCACTGAAGCGATTTCCTTAGTGGTGTGATTAGATTAGATTCATTGACCAAACTGAGCAGTTGGTCGATCTCTGAGCTGTTAGGACTTCTTTCACTTTCTAACTTGTCTAGAGGTCAAACTGACCTGGTTCTTTGTTCAGACTGACTAATTGATGGTACCAGACAGCCTAATTTACACCACTGCCAACTGTACAACTGCCAGTAGTACTTACCAAGCATGTTATGCAACGACCTTATATGTCATTCAATGATAAAACATCCACTTGGACACAGCATTTGGCCTAAAAACGAGTCATTTTGTCACAGTCATCCTGAGAAGTAGATTAGCCTACATATTTCATCATATGGCATCATCTCGCTCTGGCCAATGCAAAACTGTGGCACCAGACTTCACTCACAGATGATTCATTTCATGTCTTTTAGATCAAACGTGTGTATACGCTCAGAAGACGAAAGGACCTTAAATCATCAGGTTTATGAATGGAGTTTGGTTTGGCATCGTCTTCATTCAATATAAGACACAAAGACAAACGGGACCCAACGCTTCATTAAACACACTTTAACTAATAAAAACTAAACATCAGGGAACAAATACATATATAAACACACCAAATGTAGGTAAAGGTTAGCTTAGCATACCACAGTACATCCATCTATAACTCATTAGGGATATGTCACGTTATGTCATCATCCTGTTTCTAGAAATTACACGCTGACAGTAACACACACGCATGCATCAGTAACAGTAAACTTAGAGCCATGTCATTTCCTATATCATGTCTCAATAGTCAGAGGATCACTGTTTTATCCACATAAAGGTCAACATTAAGGACCACGGTGGGTTACGAAAGCTAACGCTGCTAGCTAGCTGATTGCTACAACCGTTCCCTGAGATGACAGAGGCGCCACATCCTGTCAAACCAAGCCTAGCATGGTACAGCCATTTCATCTCACAAAGCCGTCTGTTACCTTCCCAGTGCGGGCGAAGCTACAAGCGTGTAGCTCTGTCTCACCGCTCGTACACACCAGCTCGCCATTTTTCCAACTGTGCACAATTGTACAGTAAAACCTCCTTGTATCGCACGCTGACAGGACGCTCAACCCTGACGGCAGCGTCGTGCGGTTTGAGCCAATCAGGAGTCAGCGAGAAGAACACCTCTCCCAGCCAACCAATAAAATTCAGGGAAGAGTTTGACGACTGAGATATAGTTCGGTTGAGTTGGAGTTAAAGGTGAAAGTTAAGACACGTGACCAAGGACAGTTTTTTTTAAACAGCCTTGTGAGGCAGAAGGTTACTCCTCTGGTTATTCAACTCCATCTGTTTGTAAGCACAAGTGCGAATATTTACGTGCTGGTTAGTACAAAAATTAAAAACCTGTATTTATCAACAGCATACAGTATTGTGTATTTCTTTGTTACAGAGCTTTAAAAATCTCCTCTGAACATAAAACAACTTTAAGATTATTGTCACATTTTGCAAACACAGGGCAACATTAGCATTCACCTGAAGTCATATGGTCAACTGACAAATATGTGCTAATATGTTCCACCTGCTGACACTAGCGAGCTGCTAACCGTGCAGGTTTTCAGCTGGGCTGGCAGTGAGCGCTGGGTTTACCTGGTGTGCCTAACATGGCTAATATGGCTGTAGAAACCAGAATACCTGAGCTGAGAAGCTAACAAGGTGTGGTAAAACTCAGAGGTGTATGTGGATTGTAACTCTCTGAGAGCTTGTCACTATCAGCAGCCCCTTTCACACTGCATGTAATTTAATTCATGTTTGTACAAAGAGCATTAAGTAGTGCATATCTGAGTGTTGCTGATGGATTCAATTCTATGAATGGAGCTCAGATATGAGTCCATGTTTGTTGCATCCAGGTTCAGCGCTGTATTGTTTTCACAGGGCCGGTGCCTTAATGTGGAACATTTCCTGGAGCAAATCACCAGCTGTGATGCCGAGGAGGAGGAGCGGAGGTAAGCAATAGCGCGTTGGAAATTAAAAACTGGATGTTGTCGAGATGAACAAAGGTGCTCAGCTGATGTACAGTTTTTAACAGTGAAACCTTTATGCAAATAATCTGGTTGGCTGAAAGAGCGATAATGGAAATGGGTAAATGGCAGTGACTCCAGGAACAAGGTGATCTACACTGAGTCATATGGCGACACTAGGGAGGAGTGTGAGTATGATATTCTGTTGGCGGTGGACTGGTGTTGGCAGATTCTGTTTGTTTGTTTAAAGAAAACAGATCTAGATCATAATTTCAGTAAAATGATCAGTTCTCACTAGTGTATGGAGTAATTTAGATCTTCCCCCAGGTCTGGTGTCCAATCACTGGAAACGGGGTGAACTGATGCAGCATTTCCTGTTCACAGAGCAGATACTCCCCACACTATGTAAAAATCACATTTTCCTCCAGGTGTGTACAAGTAAAACATGAAGCATAACAACCTGACCCATTATCACAACTCCAAATGTTTCATAGAACACAGAGAAGTTTGTATTCTTAGTTAAGATAACAGTCTGTTGCTGGTTTCATTTGGTTGGTCAGTGGTGTTGTCACATTGACCTCTGTGGAGTCAGAGAGACCTTTAATCTGCTTTATCGCAATGCACTTTGTAGCTGTGGGTAGTTTTTAACTATACTTAAAGCAGATGAGGGGTTTTAGTCATCGGATGTCTGGATCTTCAGTGATCAGAGAAACAAGCTGAGCAAACGTTAGCAGCGGCTTGGCTCGCAGCCCCTCCAGGACGTCCAGCTGACAACAGTGGTTTTTAAGGTGGAACGGCTTCATTCAGTGTTTCTCTGGGTTTGAATCAGCGGCTCTGTTTGTTTTGGAGAGGAGGAGACCTCTGTGGAGAATTCAGCTCCCTGTAAAAACCTCCTGAACCATCAACACTGAAGGAATCTTAACTGGGAGAAGCTGACCGCAACTCCCATGATCCAATGCTGCATCACAATGTTACCAAACTCTTGTCTTTTCTCATTGCTTTGATTGAGAGACTTCCAGCGGCCGCAAGTGACATCTTGCACGTTTAGGATGTTTTTTGAAGAGCGTGATGAGGATGTCATCTGAGACATTAGAGTTCCAGAGCTGTCAACCGACAACGCTGACTTCTTAGAAAAGACGCAGCCTATTTGTTGAACTTCCTCTCAGACTGTAAGCGGTGAAGTGCGCGCAGACGTGTGAGCTGTGACAGTCACATTGCCTGGAGCTTCCACGCAGCCCTTTGAGTGACACCCCCGGTTATAGCCTGCTCACTCAAAGGCGTGTTTTCTCTGTGCCTGCCTCGTGTCAACTAATCAGCCTCACTGTGGATGAAAAGAAACCTTGCATCATCTCTCTCTCCCTCTTTTCCTGTGACACACACACACACACACACCAGTCTTTTTATTTCCCATCTCTCCTTTTGCACTCTCTCTCCCGTCCTTTCTTTCAGTGCACATCTGACAAGGCGGAGCTAATTGATAGGCACGCCGTTTCTCTGTGCTCCTTCCCGGCCCCGCGACTCCACCTGTTCACATGCCTCTGCCGCCGCCTCAGCGGCAGGGAGGGGGAGAAAGGAAAAGGCAAATTATTCCTTGATATTGCAGTAAGCGGAGCAGACAGGTTGGCACTTCCTCATTAGCAGGAGGTTTGTTTCATGAGGTGAGGCGGCGATCTCTCATGTTTCTGCTTTGCTGAGGCTGCGCGCAGTCACGCTTTGATGTCTGTCATTAATGAACCCCTTAAAAGACCCCCGATTCCTGCTTAATGGGAAAAGGACTCGCGCGACGTGGCGGTTAGGAGAGCAGCTTCTGTCTCACTCTGGCACCGATTGATAAAATCCTGAAACTGTTTGTTTATTTCTCTATTTCTGCACGTTGGAGCCTCAAAACATGTTTTCATGTTTCATTAAAATCTGTTTATCAAACGGGCACTCTGTGTTGGCGGGAATCAGCCTCATGTAAAAGGTCTTTTTGCGGCTGCAGCGCTTTGACATGCGTCCACGTGACACAGGCTCTCTCACACACCTTGAAAACCACTTTTTTCTCAGCACAAGAGAAACTATGTGGCTCCAATCTCACATTTTCTTTGGATTGTCCATTTGGAAACAACCTCACCTCAGGGTCCCCTTAGTGCAGTCACTGAGCTTTCGATCACATCTCAGTATCCTCATCAGCCCGCGGAGCTCTGGTTCTCAGGTCTCAGTTCTCGTGGCAGAGTTTCCATTCTTCTGAGCGCTTTAAATTCCACGTTGGCTTGGAATTTATATTTTGAAGCGTTTGTGAATCGTTTCTGCCGCTGTTGGTATTGCAGTTTTCAGTCGCACACCTGGACCTGGAGCTGTTGCGTTAATGCAGAAGTTCATCAGAGTTGTTTGTGTTGTGTTTGTCTTTTCATATTTTCTACAGCAGTTTAGTGAAAAGCTAAAATACTAAAAACAGTAATCATTAAACCCAAAAAACCCCAAAACAGCCTAAACCTGCACTTTGACCTGCCATGTGTGACTCAACAACTGTGCCAGGTGTAATCCCCGTTTCCCCTCGTTCACCCTGTGGTTATCTCAGCCTCTCTCCACCAAAGTTGGACTTGGGACACGTGATGACTGTGTTTGTTGGACGCTTATCTGGGTTAAGGATTTAGTCCTTATGAATAGTCATTGCGAGCTGCCAGCCTTGGGGATGGAGCTGCAGACAGAGCTGTTTGTTTGTTTACCAGAGATGCTGAACTGACTTGACTCTGAAACCCAATGTCATATAAAAGCAGGGAGCAGGAGGAGGAGGAGGAGAAGGAGGGGGAGGCTGATGGACGGCGGACACAAATGAGTGAGGAGCATACCGATGGAGAGGCATAACACAAAATAGGCCACATCAAAGCCCGCTGGTAATGGAGGAAAGGTTGAGAGGGGCTGGGTGGATACAGATTGTTTGAAAGTTTTTTTTTTCCCCCCAAACTAGAAGACAACATATTCAAGGTTGTTCAATTATTCATGTTCGGGGATCTTCTGCAAGCCCTCTCCCTTCACATCCAACAAGACTAACAAGACCTTCACAGTATTACCAAGAGGATGTTTGTTTACATGGATCAGATTCAGGGCAGGAAGATGGCTGGCGAGGGTCAGATGATTGCCACTGCTTTAGAAGGGGACGGCGTGCCCACCGCCGCCAGCAGGGGGCATCCAAACACATGTTTTAATGAACGGCCTTGGTTTAGATGATATGAGACATGGCACGGAGGAAAACATGCAATACACAGCAGAGCCTGGGGGGAGGAAGGGGCGGCTGAGGCTTTCTCAGTGTTAGTGACACTCGGAGCACAACAAAAAAAAGGGGACTTGTATACTTTCATTCATCATTTTCTCCTTTCACCAAGATGCATGCAGCAGCACGCTCACACACACACACACACACACACACACACACACAGAGTACAAAGAGAGAGCGAGCACAGCAGAGAGAGTCCCTGTCACCGCCACTATCTGTACAGGCCATCACTTTGAGTAATGGATGGGGAAAGTACACTAGTGTGGGTCTTAAATGCACAAGTACAGGGAAATGAAAAGGAGTTATTCTCAGTACATACTCCATAAAATATTCTTTTGGGCCATCTCCAGCCTCAGTAATGCACCAGTTTGCTTACACCAATAAAATTCATCTCAGCTAAAGTAGAATTCATCCAAAGTCTAGGTTGGAACTCATGCAAACATTCATACAGCTGCTGGAGACTTGCACTTACAGACAACATTTAGGTGTGCATTAATGGACCATTAGCAGCTTAAAAAAGGCAAGTAGCAGTAGTGTTGATAATAATAATAGTAATAATAATAATAATAATAGAAAAATGTTAACAGTGGGATTCGGGGGGGGGGGTTAGGAGGCTTGTCATCACAGATCCAGACTCTCAGGATACCTGCAGAAAGCAACAGGAAGAGAGAGACCAGGAGAGGGGAGGTGTCTGGTTACTAACATATATTACTGGGATAAAGAGGAGTACAGATGGGGAGAGAGGTGCATCATGGGAAGTCTCCCTGCAGTCTAGGCCTATAGCAGCATGACTATAAGGGATGTTTTATAGCTCTCCTAACTATAAACTTTATCAAAGAGGAAGGTTTTAAGACCACTCTCAAACATGGAGAGGGTGTCCGCCAACTGAACCCAGACGGGGAGGTGCTTCCACTGATCCGATGCCCTGATGCTAATCAATAGCAAAGCGGAGTGTGGAAAACATTCATGTAGCAGCTTCTCATATTTAGTCACTGACTGTCCCTGACATGTGATCCCAGTCCTTAGCTTCACCGTGATCATAATGCTAACCCAGCATTAGTTTTGAAATTCTCTTAGCTGCTCCAGCATTAAACCCAAAGTGTCAAAGTTGTTTGCTTTTCATCTGCAGCTCCTCATGGGATGTCATTAACAATGAGCTGAGTGATGATGGTGTGCTTACCTGTATGGTTAGCACTTCTGACACTTATTCAGTGGCCTACGATGCAAGAGAATAAGGAAGAGTATGACTGTTGTATTCCATGGTGTGAAATACACAGGGTCTTTTAGAAAGTTCAAAATTCCAATAATTTCCATGTACATCAATCTGTAATGAGTACAAGAAGAACCGTTGACTTGCAAAATGGTCTGTCTTCTGTTAAATAGTGTTTTGTGAGCAAATTAACTTAAAAGAAAACTCCTCAAAGGTGATGCTGAAGGATGCATCATAGAGGTGTGGACTCAAATCACATGACTTGCCCTTGAATCAGACTTGACTCATGAGAATGATGATTGTAGGCTGGACAGAATCAAACCAGAACGCTCATGACTCAGCTCGGTCAGGCTTAGAGTATTTACCTTGAACCGACCCGATACATTCACCAAGCCTAAAGATTAAATAATGATATAGTTCTAAAAAGTCAAAAGTAATTCAATAAAAAATATCTTAATGCGGTACATTTTAAAACACAGTTGAGCTTTAGAATAAAAGCAGAACACGGTATGAAAACACCAAAATATATGAAACACAGACACTTCGCAACAAAAAAAAAAGAATTTTTAAATGAAGATTTGCAGCGGTGATCCCCTCAGAGAAATCATTCCACAGTCTTAATATAAAGGCTTATTACCTTTGTGTCTAAATCTAGATCTGGCAACAACAAGAAGAGATGATCCTGGGGAGTGAAAGGGACCACAAAGGGCAGAAATATTGTTGTTGTTGTTGTAAAAGTTTATTATACAGCATTAAATATTCATGTGAATGTACTATAATTAATATTTAACGAGACTAAGTGTCTACAGCCGTGCTATAAGCTCCGTAAGCATCTTTAATGACTTAGTAGGTAATGAATTTCCTGTCTCATTTGGATTTTGACCTGGTACCTTCCTGTCTCAACTTGGGTCTCTTGTCTTGGGTCTTGACCTGGTCCATTTGTATCTAAGCTTAGGTCTTGACTTAGTACATTCCTGTCTTCAACTGGTACCTTCCTGTCTCAGCTTGGGTCTTGACCTGGGTTTGGACCTGATGCATTCATGTCTCAGCTTAGGTCTGTATTTGGTACTTTCTTGTCTCTTTTTGGGTTTTGACTTGGGTCTTGACTTGGGTCTTGATCTGGTACTTTCCTATCTTGAGTTGGTTTTGACATTGGTCTTGACTCGGAGCTTCATAGCAAAGCATCAGCTTGACTTTGATACAGCTTTTTTGCTTTGACATGCAACTTATGTTTGTGTACTGTTAAATCAGATCTACACTACAAACAGTGACAACAGTGAGGTTGTGTGAGGACGCTTGCATAAAGAAATATGTAAATTCATGATGGCACCTCCCCTGTGACTCTTCCTTCCTCTGACTCGAGCTGAAGACCCTGGGCTAACCTTGAGCATGGAATAACTTGTGGGAGTAATAATTCACTGCTACATTTCTTGATGTGACAGCACATCATTTCCCCTCATCCCCAAAGACAAGCATGCCAGCCTCTGCACTCTCTCCACCCCCAAAACACACACACACACACAATCCCGCATCTATCTGTTCCTCCGGAGCCTCCCCCCTCCTTCCCACCCTCCCTTGACAACAATTAAGATGTCTGCTTTGCACAATAAACAAATCTGTTACAATTAGCGTTGTTACAGCAGGGTGCGTTCCAGTACCCTACCTTGGGTCCGGGGTGGTGGCGGTGGGAGGGTGGAGGCCCTGGGAGGCTCCCCGCTCCAGTGTTCAGACGTTTGGCTCAGTTGAAAATAAAACCCCAGGGGGAGGTTTGATTGAGTGAGAGTTGTGGGCGGGACGGATGGTGGAAAGTGGCCTGGCTCTCTGGGGAAATCTGACAAATGGAAACGTATTTCCATTCCCAAAGCAAAAAAATTTACATCAAGCATCAGGCAGAATAAAAGTGCTCTGATGTGTTTATTGCCACGGTGAAGAGGCTTTAAAGATGTTGAAAGTTAACAGAGCTGAGGGCTTTTAAAGTGTGGCAGAATGCTTTTATCATCGTATGGCAAGAGAACTTGTTGTCCTCGGTTTTACTGGAGAGTTATATTGTGCTGACACGGTCTAAATGCTGTGTCAGAGGCATTTACCATTGTGTTGTACCAGTGTATATATGTACATTTCTTCAAGGGATGGCTCAGCGTTACAGTCACTGATATTGCGTTTTTCAACCACTTAAATGTCGGTAATAGGTTGTATTTTCACTCTATGGTCCAGTTGCTGTTCAGAAGCTTCTGTCTGGACAAGAGTATCATTCTCGAAGAAAGCAGTCTCTTTTAAAGCACCAAATAAAAAGGAAAAGTTTAACTAGTGGCCTGATAAATGGTTAAGAAACATCTGCCAATGCTGATCCGTTATAAGCCATTAATGGGTATGTCTTTTGGATTGGTTGTTAAAATCTCTTTGGGTGATCTTTATCCAATAGAAGGATTCAGTCAACCATTAGACCAATCAAGGCTCAGGTCAGGCGTTCCTGACAGAAAACTCTTCATCCAAAATGTGTTTTGATCACAACTAAAGGGAATTTGATGGTTTGACCCGCCTGTAGCAACAGCTCTGAAATGGGCTGAATGGCAAATTGTCCAAGCTTCTACATTTGTAGTCCACAAAAAAAATATCTAACATTTCAAGCTTTGGGAGTTTGGGCGCAGTCTGTACAGTGTGACATCACTTCAAACCCTCCAATCTCTCCCTGCACGTGACTCAAGCTGGAACAATGACAATAAGGCATGTTAGTCGTATCTAAATATCAGTTATGTGGACATCAATCCCAATGTATGCATTAGTAGTGTTCCACAAAACAAAAATACATCATACAATTCATATAACCGGTCAAAAAGAGGAACGTGTACAGCTCATTCTTCTGTCCTCATTGGTTAAAGCAGCCTAAGCTAGCGCCCGCAGCTCTGATTAGCCCATCATCCTTGAAGGTTTACTGTAGGTCAGTGTGATTGCTGTGAGAATTAAACCGTCTACGATGCAGCGCATCACTCACCACAACTCAGCCTCTTAACACTGAGCCGCTCAGTTTGGTTAGCACGGGGTGGCAAAGATGGCATATTTGGTCATTAATACAGTTTTATTTGCAAGGAAAAAACGTGATTATTGACATGTGCTTTTGAATTGGAGTATTCCTTTGCATCTCTGACACATACAGATCTTTATATACATTCTTAACAAAAGACTCACATTTCAGTCACCATTTAATTGAAAATATGGTCATTTGAACTGTTAACTTGAGATGTAGTTAAATTCTATCAGCAGGTATTCTGATACCCACTTGAGAACTAAACCAAGTGGGTATCAGATGTATGAGTGCTGGATGTGACCTGGCTCTTTGTAAGAGTACTCAGCTCATGGGGTTTAAGCTTTACCTTGAATTATGCGTCATATTATTTCACTATTGTGTGAAAAGTTTGAACCTTAATGCAGCATAAAAGTGGGTATGAAACGGACCCGTTGCCCTCAGCACATAAGTATCTGTGTTTTCAGCATGGGTATGTGCAGAGCAGAATGTACTGTATTGAGTCGTGAACCTGAAAACACTCTTGTACACTTGTCCAGTACAAGCATTGTTTTGTTCATGCACTGGATGTGCCCAGGGACACCGAGGTATTCAAAGACCCTTGTTTCTTCCTGTCGAAATGTGTATCCAGCAGCCAGGGTGAGTTATCAACCCCTCCGCTTTTAATCTGGGATGACAGACTGTGACTGCTGGGGCACGGGGACCTGTCTACAGGGGGATAGAAGAGGCGACAGTCCCTGTGCGGTCCCTAATTGATGGTCACACCTTTTTAGACCATGCAAGAGGAGATATGGAATTCTTGGGGGGCTGAGCATTGGTGTCTGTCTGTGGTTAAAGTTGTGTGTGTGGGCGTTTGTTAGTGTGTATCAGTGCTTTAAGGAACCTGAACCGAGGTAATTACTCCTCAAGAGTTCAGTGGGGTCAGCTGTTGGCTGCCTCTTCCTCATCCCGATAATGCGTTTGAAGATTGCCTTGTATTGAATCATGGTTTCTGCTTCACTATAGGACCTAGAAATGATCATGGCCAGGAAAAATATATTTCAACCACTCATACTTATTATTTAGTACCTATTATCAAGCCCAAATTGCAAATTGACCGTCTCTCGTCCACTGCTTTGACTTGTTTCCAGCTATTTTAGCACATAAGCACATGTCTACCCACTGTATGCTACCTACCCAGCAAGCAGCACATGGACACAGTTAGCAACTACCTGCTGAACATGAAGGAGCATTTAGCCGCTAAAGAGGCATATTTATTTTTCTAAGTAGACCAAAACAGAGCTAAAATGAATGAATGTTGGACCTGTCACATGACTAGAAACGACTCCATTACTGCTATGACATGATGTTAGCTACAGCAATTTTGCGTCAACTAGAAAACTGTATTAAGTAAACTGGGCAGAAGTAACCGACCAACGGTAACACATGACCTTATGACGTTGAGGTATAAAATGTGTTACCATCCAGCCACATTGAGGCAATGTTAAAATTCATTAATTATTCAAATTCATTGTTATTAAATGCCACCATTGCCTGCCCTTTGTGGTGGAGAAGTTACATTAAGTGGGTTTACTGAAGTCAGACCGAAACAATGAGCTAAAACAGGCTAAAGGGATATACATACCTTCAAGAAAATCATATCAGCTCAGTTATGCATATGAGATATAATATTAGTGTGCTATTGTAAACTTTCCAGGAAAAGCTGCAAATTCAGAGACAAATTTCAGGGTGCATCTCCTCACTGTGACCTCTCAGAAAACTAAGCTTGGTAAATATTTCATGGTCTCATTGATGGCTGCCTGTGGCACCATCTTGTTTGTGTGTGTGTGTATGCGTATGTGTGTGTGATCGCAGATGAGAAGTATGGATGAATAAAGCAGGTCTTGCATCATCCGAGCGCAGAGACAGCTCAGGGGGAGGCAAACCTTGGACTGTGGGAGTCCAGCTTGTTAGCATGCTGCTGAGCGGCTGCCGAACGTAGCTTTGTTCGTCATGAAATTTTCACGGATAATTGGATGTTATGAAGATTAATGTGCATTAGTTTAACAGAGCCGCAGGAGAACTGCAAAAGACTTTGACTTTCAGCAGCAGTCTGTGGCCTCTCTACTGCTGATAGCTGTGATAGTATCGGGCTTGATCTCTCATTGATTCATTTACTCACACCTTTTACCCATTTGTGCCAAACGTTCTGTACGATCTGTACCGAACTGTGCTCGCACATGCTCCGAGGATGTTCTGCAGTTTGACTTCACTATAATTTACAACAAATTACTCCAATTAGGGAATGCACAGGAGCGACTCTAATTGTATGTTTCGCTCTCATTACTATTATTTCCCCACTGTAGACTGTAATACATTCAATAATGAATCAACCACAATAACCTTCAGTAAAATCGTAAAATCATAACCACTGCAGGTGACATGTACCTCAGTTGTGTCCAACTTTCAGGTTCTTACCTTGTAAATGTCTGATAGTTATAGTGCTGCACGCAGGAAATGGTGAAATGCAGGAATATAGATAAGATGAGGGATACAAAGACATACTTACATTCCAAAGAGATCTTATTTTTGGAGTTAAAAGTGTAAAAGTTTTGTTTTTCTTGCAAAAGCTTTGTATGGCGTTTCGAATGTTGTTTGTCCTTTCACAAAAAAATTGGTTCAGTTGCAAATATTTTATAAATTTTACCTTTTATCTGAAAAAGAATGTGCGAGATCTTTTAAAATACCTTGTGTCCTGCCAGCAGTGACCAGTTGGGACACACTGAGGTGGAATTATTTTCATCATTGTGGAGAAAAAATTGCTAGACAGTAAAAAGATGTATAGAGAAACAAACAATGTTACAAAATTTTGCCAAAAAAATTGCAGGATTTGCCCTTTTTTTTTAAAAAGAAAAAACAAACAAACAAACTACAATATATGGTCTGTCCCTTCATGGATTCCGTAGAAAGTTTCTCATGTAGTGCTATGGACTCAATGCTAATAATGACCAATCCTCCTCCTAATTCCTGATTTGAGGAAGGGAAAGATTGTTTGCTACACTGCCTGCGTACTCTCTCCTGGCATGGTAAAACAAGTCTCTCATTTGATTTTCATGACCCGTCGGAGTCTCTGGGTGAACATGAGCATTTGGAAATACGCTGTTTACTTTTTCTATTCAATTTTCACCCTAATTGGCTTTCGTGTCGAGCCTGTCATACAGATTAAAACAGATTACATTCGGAGCCTTTACCCCTCGCTTTCCTCCCACACCCACACACCAACAGTCTTATGAAATATTTAAACTTAAGCTCCAGTTTAGGAGGTGCAATTACAGGCAGTATCCTAGCAATAGAGGTCACGGAGGGTGCACGCCCTGCCATCATATGCCGTCCCTCGTTCGCTCATGAAAACACAGGAAATGCGGAACACAGACATATTTCTAAGATCGCAAGTAAATTTTTCATTTGACGCCCTGCCAGATCAACTGGCTAACTAGGCTGCGTTTTGATCTGTGAGTTCTGTTGGCATCACATGTAGGTACTTTTTTTTTTTTTTTTTTTGATGCATATTATTAATGCAGACTGAATTATTCAACATTTCCCCGGCACATGCATTATTAACGGTGTTGTCTGTTGAATTATGTTGCTAAAAATGACTCAATAAGTTCAAAATGACCATTTGAAGCTTCCTGGAAATCCTTGATGTTGAGTCCCTTCCTTTGCCGGCTTACATCACTCACCCAGCGGTAGTTCTTTGACTTGCCAGAAATAGTATTTCTCTGTTTAAACGTCCAGTTTATGGATTTTCAGTGTGAATGGAGAGCAATAGAGATGATAAAAGAGTGAGAGACGGGTGCAAATGTACACAGAATCAGTATGAATGTGTTGTGATGTTCTGTGATCCCCCCCCCCTCTCTCTCCTCCTCCTCTGTAATACAGCTGCACCTTCTTCCCTCACAGCCATCAAATATTCAAAGTAACCCTGCTTCTGCTCTGCCGCTCTGGACACCTGAGTGCACTGATCTCAGACCAGTTGAACCAACAACATCCCTTCTCTCCATTTATTCCCAACCAGCAGCAGCAGCAACAACAGAACGGCTCTGATGTGTAAATAATTAACAGATATCACCTTTTCAATGCAGATGCTACTCGCAGGTCAGCTGGACCAGAATTCTCTCTTTAAGCAGAGGTTCTGCTGAAATAGTAATGTCTAGCCAGAAGAGATCAAATTTAAAAGTCTGCGGCGCCTGTCTGCAGCAGCGCTCGGCTTCAAATGTCAACAAAATCTGCTTTTATTTACGCTGGCTGAAGCTCTGTTTACCACCTTTTTAGAGATGCCACAGTTGTCATAATGTGACTTAATTATAGAGCTTTGGTCACGTGATGCAGCTGTAGTCATGTTGACTTCCTGTCGGTTACACTAGTGACAAGTTTTCATGCTCAGAATTGAAAGATTAAGACTGAAACCTCTCCTAATGCATTACTGTGAGTATTTGTCCTTAAAGCTGCATCAGTTGATGACTTGGCCACTTGGGGGCAGTATGACTGCACATAAACCTAACACTCACATATTATCGCTTTAAAAAGGTGATGTTAGCAAACACTTTTTTACACATTCAGTGTATATTTCACTGTTAGCTCAACTTTGGTTCTCTGGTATGCTGACAAAACCTACAAGATGCAATTCAAACCCAAGGAAGCAAGACTTTTGGGGGGGTCTGAACAGTATCCCGCCACTCTGACTACATGCAGTTCTTTCTGTATAGACTCTGCTTTATGATCAGTAAAATATGAGAATCACTGATGTTTTACGGCCGCAGCCTAATGTCAGTTTGAAGAAAAGGTAAATTATTGTTTTCCCTGAAGGGACATCAGACACCTGACCCACAAAGTCTGCTGATGCCTCTACCTATAATTGGATCTGAGGACGGACACAGAGGAGAGCTATTACTTAGTGGGATCAAATGTGACCTCTGACCTCTTGGCCAGCCGGCCACAGACACGGAGACACCGTTGCAGTGAGGAGGTACAAGCAGACTGGCAGAATGGAAATATGCAACACTGCTGTCTTTGCGACTGCTTTTTCCTCATTTTTCATCTTTTAAATTTGGAGCAAAGATCAAATTAAAACATGTGGGAATTCATTTTAAAACAAACAAAAAAAAGAAAACCCAGAGGAAATTTATGGGTCAGCTGCATCTAAGCTGATTAACTGCTGACCTGTAGCATGTCCAAATTATCCTCGGGACCAGTTTTAGGTTCCACCTGCTCACAGAAGCGAGTGTGTGGACAGGAAGTGTAATCTCATTACTCTTCATTGACGGATTCTCCTGGATCTGTAGAGCTGCTTCCTTATGTCGACAGGGATGTAAGATGGCAACACGAGTCGTACACATTAAAAATGGCTGTAAAATAGACCAAGTTAAGGGGGTTAGTTAAGGTTAGCATTAACACGGACACTGTACTGGATTGACTGATTACTGTTGGAGTCTGTTTCCTCAGATGACTGCACCACAACAAGTGACAAACTGTCATTTGTGATCCTCAGGCTCCTCCAATCAGCAAACACTTTAAATGCAAGTGTGTTGCAAATGATGAGCGATGCATTTTTAAAAACGCCATGCGTCATGTTTAAAGGCGGATTCCTCATGTGGTGACACTTAATGCGAATGCTCTGAGTGGAGTCCAGTCGCACGGCGCTGCAGCTGTAGGACAGCAGATGGCACCGCTGCGCCGTCCTGCGGATGGCGCTTGGCACGGAGACGCGTCCACGTTGTTCCCACTGTCTGCCTTCGCTCTAGTTCCCCTCCCTCCCTCCTTCCTTCCCTCCCTCACTCTCTCTCTCTCTCCCCTTACAGTATACACCTATCTATCTTCCACGAGCATCAGCAGTCTCTCCATCAGTCTCCGCGATACGAGCGCTACTACGGCGCAAAGCATGGCATCTCTGCGCCCCGAAAAACCGGTCTCCGCTTCTGCGCACCTCTGCATCTTTCTGTTGACCGCCTCGGCCTGGATGGCACTGCCTGGACCCGTGCGCTGTGACAGCGGGGCTCTAAACCGGCGCGGCGGGGAGGACCGTGCGTTTGACATGGGCGGCGGAGACGGAGGCTTCCCGCCGGGCTTACCGACGGACGGTGACGAGGAAGCCATCGGCGTGGGGAGCTCGCCCCGCTTCAGGAGAGCACTGTCCCGGGAAAAACAAATGTCTCTGCTCAGCAGTTCGTTCGTGCTCAAAGGGGATGCGACCCACAACCAGGCGATGGTCCACTGGACAGGAGAGAACAGCAGCGTAAGTAGCCTATCCCCTCTCCGCCCCGTCCCGTCACGATCCGCTGGTTCACGCACCATCCCCAACCATTCCCTTCTTTGTCACCCCTCACCATCCATCACCCCAGCCTCGGCGCACATCACCATAAACAAGTTATTGTTCTCGCAGCCTCCAGTCGCTGCAGACGCACGCTGCGCGGCTTTCAGGACGACGGAGGCGCGGTGTGGTTTTTACGCATCCAGGTGATCCAGCTGGACGCGCCGTGCATGTTGTCAGGCACCGGGCTTTGTTGTCAGATCAAGACTTTTTAAACGTCATGCCCCCCCCCCACAGTCAGCCCCTCTGCTCCCTCTAGACTTCCGTTACATCACATACTGGTCCAGGTCCACGAGCATCTGTTGTCGTCTCTTATCGCAGCGATCAGAGTGAAACTTCTTATTATCCCCGTCCTTTGTTTGAACTTCCCTCTATATTAAACCGCAATAGAATGAACACGTGCCTCGTTTGACTCGGGGAACCCCTTTAATGTTCGAATTGGTGACCCGGGGAAGGTCCCCTGGCCCCACTTTGGAAACCACAATAACAAGCACTCGTGCCACCGTGTATGATAACATTCAGCGGGAGCCCAAGGACGCGCCCGTGAGCGCACAGAGCCTGCGTGGAGACGAGGGGCGCGCGCTAAACAGACAGCACCGTGCTTGGTTTAGTCACACGAAGCCATGACTGAAATATTGATGGGGGCTTTTTGTCCATGAATTTTGCAGTGCCTTGTTTATTTGCGGTTTCAGGACGTGATTGGGCTCACGTGGAAGCGGATGTAGTAGCCTGGTTTTTAAGCCTTTACGGCCAGCGTCTGCACAAACACTGCACTGAAGTAGATTCCAGACAGATGTTTCACCAACACTGCAAAAAAAAACAAAAACAAAAAACAACAAGTCCCACTGGGAGTGAACTGTGATGTCAGAGGAGCCCAAAATAGCACAATACACAATCAATCCAGACCACTCCATTATATTCCTGTAGGAATATTTTAGGGTTATTCATGTGATTACACTGGAGATTGTGGTGCCACGTTTATGAAGTATGATCACTGTTTGAACAGTTGTAGCGATTTTGTCCTCAGGGCCGGGTTAAGTGAGAGCAGCCACACTATGTAAACAAGAGCAGTCTTTGTGATGGATATTGACAGACGCCGAGAGGGGGATCAGTGGTGGCGTCTGGTGGCGACATCGCTTGCAATCAGAGCCTTTTTTGTCAGTGTAATACGTTGCTGTTTTTACAGGCAGCGGCTGCGGGAGGGTGGGTGGGGGGGTAAGACAGAAAATAATCTGAGCGTGAAACAAGCAGGAGTTTCCCGCAGAATTGGTCAGTAAATAATGGAAACGGTGACATTTACAGGTGACGTTCGGTTTGAACTCTGCAGCTTTAGAGCTGAACTAAAACACACTTTTTGTGACTTTAGGCTGCAGCGACTCTGCACTCATCATGCACTCAACAATTCATTTTTGGAAATGTTTGTAGAAACATCTCAGCCTGGTCCACGGCTGCTGTTCTTACATATGACATGCTGCTTAGTTTGTGTTGCTGCTTATGGAACGTGGGAGCTAGCACGTTAGACCGACAAGCGCAGAGAGCCTGAGAGCGGATGCTAGTTAGCGTAGCTTGCTAACACTCGCCTCTGATGCTTCCCTGAGGTCACTTTTTGGTATTTTGCACATCAGCACCATGCTTAGTCATTCACAGCTTCATGCAAACTCAGCGCTTTTTCCCCCACCACTGTTGCACTAAGAGGGAGGGCTAGCAAGCTTTAGCTGGGTTTAACCGGTCCACTTGTGGTGAGGACAGATGACGAGACGCTGTGGTTTGAATCATGACAAAGAGTCACTGCAGACAGGATCACAGGTGAAACCCAGCAGCTGTTATCAACGTCAACCTCATCAGCCAACTGAGGCACACCCAAAACAAATCAAGCTCAAAATCTCCTTTGGTTTTTTTGTTTTGTTCGTGACAATTTTGACCAAATCAGCTCACGAGACTCTCAGATGGTGGGCAGACTTGTTTGGCAAAATGAACCTCCGTGTCAGTTCGACTACAGAGCGACTCAAACTTGATCCACTCAAACAAACTGCCCAAAGTCACTTCTGAGGACGAGGCACCGCAATACAATGATGACTTGCGGGATTCTAGTACCTTGGCATTTAAGTCCGGGCATTTAAGTAATAAAAAAAAATTGACATTCTCCCAACGGACTCTGGCCTTTGTCGTGATGAACCTCGTCGTCTGCGTCTCCCTTTCTCTTTCCTTTTTTTAAAATTGAGCCGACGAGTCCGCGGGGAGGCTCGCGCTCAGGCTGCGCCAGTCATAAGGAGCTCCAAGTTTGACTTCTCCTCAGTTAACTTGGCGTGGGTATGCACTCTGAAAGGTCATTGAGACCGAAATCATCCCAGCCTAATAAACACAGACAAATGGTGCCATTCAATTTCCCTAAGGCTGACATTTATGGGCGGCGTGCAGATTGATGGGAGGGAAAAATGAATCTCGGCCTCCTCTCTTGTTTCATCATTTGGTTTTTCTGAGTCTTTGAGGTTCCAAATGTGAGCCACTGATGAGCGGGTCAGCGGTGCAGAGGACTCCGCTTGTCACATCTGTCTTGATGATGGGTAATCAGGGATGTAATAAAGACCGGTGCTGCAAATTTCCTCCAAAACATACATTTTCACTTCCAGGCTAATCAACACATCATTGCATTGTCGTCATACGTGTATGTGTGTGCTCTGGCCAACTTCCATCTTTTCCTCTGCTGCGGAGGCTTTCAGCGAGAGATTGAATTGTTCATGTGGCGTTATATTAAATGTGCTGGTGTTGAAAACAGCTCCGGCACGAAGCGAAGACCACAGTCGCTTCACTTTGGCGTGCCTTGATTGGTCAATTGATGGCTTGGAGCATGAAAGAGCTTTCCCTCAGGCATTCCTCCAGAGGTGTCCTTGAAAAGCAGACATGGCTGGTAAAGTGTGTGTGTGTGTAAGAGGGTGTTTTAGAGTGAGCGCATACAGATGTATGCTAGATCAGAAAACTCTGTGCAAGATCATCAGCATAGTAAAAATCCAATACTGAGGAGGTCAAAGGTCACAGCCACAGCTCCTTGATAATATTCACGAACCCAGAGTCAAGAACCAGCAGAGAGGTTCTGAGAAAATAACCCAGAAAAGAGGAAAGAGAGAATTTTCTGTACCACGCAGCTCATTATTCATCGTAATTTGTGTCTGTGGCTGTATACGGTAAACTCTCCACGTACAGTACATCTCTCATTAAGGAGATATCAAAGAGGCAGCAGGCTTGTTTTATCGCTCAGGTTGAAGGAATTCCCTTTTCCCCTGTGGGCTGAGTCATTTCTCTGTGTCATGAAGACTTAAGTCTGCCCCTGCTGCTGTAAGAGTCACTCTGACTGGGCTTGTTCTCAAGAACCCGCGTCAGATGTTGATACTGAGGCGAATATTGTTTGATTTCTTGACTATCCAAAGAGAAATGACCAGATTTCTGTACATACAATCTTCCTGTACGATCAACCTAACCCAGCGTTGCACTTTTGAAGCAGCAGCAGAAGATAACCGTGACTTTCAACCCCCTTTTAACTCCCAGAGTGCTGGTTCCTACACGTCCCATGATGCTAGTTGTTAGCAGCTTGTCAGTCCTTCCTCTTCCTGTTAAATGGCCGAGCCTTTCACAACTCCAACCCCAAACAACAGCTTTTCGTGACAGCTGAGCAAACCGCAGGCCATGAGATGTGGTTGACGGCTTGAATGAACAGCTTACCGCCAAACCGTGAATTCCACGGTCAAGAATGAACTTTGTTTCGTGATCTCTGGTTTGTAATTAACCCTTTTTGTCCGAAGTAGTCTCCAGACCCAACCTGAGAGAACTGTGATGGCCTAACCAAGGGTCGTTTTGTCTGTTAAAGCTCCTCCACAGAAGCATTATTCCACTCTAACCAGCTGAGTCGTGCTCCACATGCCTAGTATAAGTTTAAAGCTGCTATGCGTGGGATTTGTAAATGTTTGACTGTGGCAGCTCCTAGTGGTGACTTATTAAAAATGCACAAACTGCCCCACAGACTGCAGCAGTTCCCACCTGGACTGTCTCAAATGTCTGCGAACGAGCCATGAAATCTCCAGAATAATATGAAGCAACACATAAAAACTGGGCACACAGGCCCTTTAACATGACTGAGAGTGCATATGTGATTTAAAAACAGCAGGGTATTACTTACAAGACAAATAACATAAAATCATACTCCTAAACACACATGCGTGCAGTCCCAGGAGACTTACTGGGAAAGGACAACATGATACCAGCCTTCTGAATGAAGAGAGCCTCCAGTGTTGAAAGTACTCTCTTTGTGCCTCTCTCTCCCTCTCTGAGTTGTTGACCAACCCCCGGGTCGTCTGAGCTGTGCTCGTCTTCCCTCTATTTCTGTTTCTCCGCGCTGATGAACAGCGACACTCTGTGCGCGCGCGCGCGCGCGAGTCTTCGACGTGTGCATTTGTAACGGCGAGGAAACAGCCCTCAACATTTACCGGGGCTTCGGTATTTCAGACAGATTAGACATCGCTGTTGCACTCGCCACCTTTTATTAACTTAAATTTGCCAGCGCGCCTGCGTGCATGTGTGCGCTGCCGATCCCCGGCGGCCTGTCCCACAGTAGCCTAAGTGATTAATGAGCGGCAAAAGGGGCGCTGACAGTCCAAGCCCTCATCCCACCCTCTACCCTTGTGGGTAATTCCAGCCACTTCCTGGTTTAAGAGCCCCCCTGGGTTGGGAGTAAATGAGTTCAGGAGAACACTGAATTTATGGACTCTTGAATGTTCAAGGATTTGAAATGTAGAACATAAAAGTACAGGATTATATATGTATGAGCATCACTTGATATGACCTGGCTTGTAGACTGATATATACATGCAGTGCTAACACACATGCTAGCACGCTGACAACGCTGAAATGATGTTTTGTTACCTTGCTCGCCATCTCATTTCAGCATACTAACATATTTAAATTAGTGCTAAATACAATCAGTGCGGCTAATGGGAACGTTTGGCAGGTGTTTGGTCTAAATCCAAAGTATCTGACAAACTTACAGTTTGACGGAAGTGAAGGAGTCACCAAGCTGTTACACTTCAACTTTGGGGAACCATGAAGGTCTTCCAAAATTACTGGCGATCCATCAAAAAAGTTGTTGACACATCTCAGCCTGCGGGTGCTGTTCTGAAAGGCGAGGGCCACAAAGGTCTTTAGACTTAATGCTCTAAGCACCACAGATGTTAAATGTCTTACTATAGTCTGTCAAGAACTCATGAAGCCACCAAAGTCAATCACTATGAGTCCTTTTAGTGTTTGTTTCAGTCTGAATCGATTTGTCAGACTGACAGATCATGCTGTCGTACCTGCACCTGCTGCAAGCAAACAGTGGAATTTAAAATCTGAATTAATAATAATATCATAAAAACTTCCTGCTTTAATTGCAAGTTTTGAGACTGCAAATTGCAACACACCAAACACCTGCAAACCACCATTGCGCCTGGAACCAGCGACAGGCGTGACCAGAGGCGTTACCCGCACAGGTTGCCCATCCATTCTTGTGAACAGCAGTTCTCAGAAATTCCACAGTGGAATTTCTTCAACTTTGGCACAAGCAATCCACCATGACTCAGTGATGAAATGATTAGATTTTGGTGATCAAAGGTCGAGATAACGGGACAAACAGGAGGAAAACAAGGAAATGATAGCATCTGACGTTCTGTCAGTCGGGTTTGGACAGACATGGACGGTGATTGCGGCTTGACCGGCTGCCTGGGGGCAGACAAAGCTCAAGGCGGATATTTTGTTTTCCTCTGAAGCCTGCACTCCAGTGGCGTCTCCACTCCCTCCACATTGTGATCGCTCCCTCTGTCTGTATGTTCGTGCCACTGGTGACGCATATCAAATTATGCACGTCGCTGCTTGAGCGTGCAGCGGCTCACACCGGGGCCTTTAATGGCTACTTTCTCTTGACTTTCTCCTTGTTGTTGTTCCCTGACACCACATCGGTCTAAATATATTTGTCATGACCATCCCTCCCCCTTATCTCTCTTGTCTTCCTCTTCTGTTCACTGGCATTGGGTCGAAGGCTCCTTACAGTTTTGCCTCCTGTATCAACCGACGCCGCCTTTTACCTTCCGCCTTCCCTCCACCCCCTCGGGTTACCTTGCCAACACCACCTTTGGATCATGAGCATCGTTTTAGCCAATTAGGTCAAAGGATTATGCGCCTGCAGCATGCATCTAATCTAAACATGGCAGTGGTTGAATTTAAATTGAGTATTTAGAGGGAACCATAATGTTTTATAATAAGGTGCTTGCCTTTATTTGCATGGGAAATCATGGCTCGCGCAGGTGTGTACACACACACACGAGCTGGAACAATACACAGCCGTGCTCTCTCTCTGTCTCGCTCTGTCTCTCTCCAGTCACACACACACACACTCTCTATCTAGGTCTCCAGGGTCCTGACTTAATGTGAAAGGCATTTGTTCACGCTTCACATACTGAACAGACAGTTCATTTGGCCCCTGGTTGTTCTGCAGTGGAAAATTGTTTGCACATGTGAGGGGAGCCTTTCTCGTCATTTATCTTGTCCCTCCTCGTTCATCCTCAAGAAGACACTCCAGAACCCAGACTGTAAATCGTCAGACTCGTTCGCTCGGTTCTCCGCCGTCTCTTTTTTTAGTGCGAACCCGGGCACTGCGTCCAGATTACACAGTACGGCACCGCCATGGCGGGCGTCACCATCCAGCGCGGCCATCAGGACACATCGAACACAGCTGAGTGTCTTACCGCAACATCTCACGGCTCCTGACCTCCTCTCATGGATGATTGATTCATGCCATCCATTATGCCTCGATGAGGGTTTCGGAGATATACGGCTGTGATGTTATGTCTGGCCACTCTCGGAAAATGCATATTTTCCAGGAATACTCCATCATCAGACTCTTTTTGGAATATTGAAGCATAGTCTCAGTAGAGACTAAACCGCTAAACCTCTGTTTGCTGATTATGATTTAAACTCTGATCGTTTTGCCAAAATATTCAAGAGCATGGGGAAATAAAAAGCTTATGTTTGTTGCTGCTATGTTTTTGTTTGTTTTGGACGTTGAATTGGATTATGCAGCTGTTTTGCAGCGTGCTCATCATTTGATTGGGCTACATTGTTATCATGATAGACTGCAGTACGTACTTGGACCCCAGAACTACTCATATGCTTTGTTCAAGGGTGAGAAAGTTTATCCCTACAAACTCCAAATAAGATTCTGTTAATGTCCAGTTCCACGTTTCAGCTGAGTGCAGAAGGTCCGACAAAGATCAGCTAATGTGTGAAATACATGAGATATGTTTAGCAATGATAATTATTTGTATTGGAAACAGTACACGGACTCGCAGCACATAGGGAGGACTACTGTGCCTTTATTCATCTAAGGGGTAATTTGATTAAGGTCCCAGTGTTCCTGTCACATCTACCAGCATCAGAACAGGAAAGAAGAGGTGAAGTACAAAAGCCCACCTGTTGCTTGATTTGATTGGCTACTTAAGCCAAAGTGTGACATTGAAGAGCAGTGAGACTCCACATCTTGTGCTGAAAAACTGGAAATTTACTTGCATCTACAAAGCAGCAGACACGCCGCGACTAAAACTCTGGTTTGGCATGTAAAGTCTTTCTGGCAATGCATCTCAAGTGTGATCGCCCCGTAAGACTCAGGTCTTGTTTACACAGCCACCTAACAGTGGATGGGTTATTTGACACTTAAAATATAACTTTTAAGTGGAATACTGCTCCACTAGAACCATGTAATGGAGGGGAGCCATCATGTTTGATATTTTTTGGAGAATTTCAGAGACGTCAAACCTTCTGCAACCTGTTTCTCAAAAGTCCTTTGCTAACCAAGGAATTGCATTACCCTTTGAACGTTTTGCTGGTTCGTGGCAATCAAAGTAGTTCTTCAAAGGCTTAAAGAGTTAAGTGCGGGTGAAAACATTGTAATTTTCTTGATATTCTAGCCTTTACAATGCTCAGCAGACAGACATCACATGTCTCGTTCCAACCAAAAAGTCAGCCTCAGCTTCCAAAACCCATATCAGTGAAATGTAAGAAGGCTACCTGGCACCGTAGAATGCTGATAGCCCTGACTGTGACGCCAGACATGCATATATCTGTGTCCCATCTGCTGGCAGGGTTGACACAGGCAACAATAGCGAGTTAACTGTCAGGAACATAAAAGCACTGTGGACGATTGCGCTTATCCGTCGATAAGATCTTCATCCAGAGCCTTTCTCTCGGCGTTGGCCTCGGCGTTGGCACGGGACAGCTCTTTGCCATTTGGCGGTGGGTAGCGTTTGTCGCTTCAATGCCGTGCTTGCCTTGCTAACGAGACCTTGGGAAAGTACGTGGGGCTGTGTGCGACTGTAGTTTTACTGTCTAATTAAGTGTTTAGTCATGCCAGGTGGATGCCGGCTGCCCGGGAGCCAAATAAAAGCACCGAGACGTGTTTGTCTTACAGGTTGTTCCGAGGCTGCTGGCAGCGGGGCTGAGAGATTGTTGTCTGTTTGTTCCTGCAGTGTTGTATTTGTATGAAGAAGATGTGTGTGTGTGTGTGTGTGCACGCACGTGTGTGTGGGGTCTATCGCTAACCAGCTACCTCCTTTGTTCTCACCTTCCTACCATGTCCTTTCGGTTTGGTGAGGTAGAAGCCCTTAGAAGGCAAACATACTCACTATAAGTGTTTGTGGGTTTTTGTGTGCATCTGTTTGTGTGTGTGTGATGGAGCTGGGGGGCACTGGTTACCAAGCGACGGCCAAAACAACTACTTGGCAGGCCGTGGCACACAAGAAAGCCCCTCATCTGCTTGAACATCCCAGACATTCTCCGAACTTTCGGTCTTTTGTCGCGGCGCTAAAATGGACCCAGCGTGCGTTCATTGTTTTTCCAGTTTTGTCCCTGTAAACACACACACACACGTTCCCCGTCGTTTTGTGCTCTGCTCCTCGTCTACTGCAGTTTGGCTGCCATGGTTGAAAGTTCCTGCTCATGTTGCCCTGGCAACCCACACTGGAATCCTGTTGGGGTCTTCCAGTGGTTTGGTTCCTGATCTGAATTCAGAGTGGCCCCTCGCCTTGCTCTTCTCCCAGGTCCTGCATATTTCATGTATAGCCCTGGCATAAAAATACGGCAGTCACATTGAGGTTGTCAGTCTTTGGATACCCGGGACTCAACTTTTCAGGAATGAAGGAAATGGACCTTCTGTTTTGGCTGACCATCAAGCAATCTTGCATTTATTCTATAATTATTGCTTTTCGTCCATCCATCCATTCCCATCATTTTTGAGACCCTGTGTCATCTCTTCAGGTGCCACCACTAGAACAAAAGCTCTCTTTGATTATCAACAGTGACATGATATCTCAGAAGATAACAGCACAATTTCTCCCTTCCCTGAAGTTTGGAACTTATATTCATGGTCCCCAGAGCACACCAGATCTTCCCTCTAGCCCCATTATCCAGCCATTAATAATAGCATGAAATGAGTAAAGCGTATTCATGCTCACCAGAGGCTGATCCTCTTAGCTAGCACGAGCCATATTTAGGCCAAAGTTTGTATCTCTGCAGACTATATATAAAAATGAATGACATGACATTGCATAAACAAAATAAAAATGGCAAGAAACAGTGAAGCCAAGCACATCGATCGCCCCCTGGTGGCTTTCAATGAATTATTTGATACTGTGATATATTGGTGTGATGTCACGATTGACTCTGTCTTGTTGGTGGCAGTGTCAGGTGGGTGTCTGGCCCTTAATGCCACGGCTCCACCCCCCGATAGTCACTGTGCAGAATGAAGTTTCATCTGATGTCGCCTGACTTTCGCACCTTTTCATATTTTGGGTAGAAGTGGAGATGTTTCTGACATTTTATATACAGACAATGAATATCTCATAACCATAAAAAAATCACAAGTATGCTTATTCTGCAAAGGACAAGAGCAAAATGATCTGTGTATTGTGTGTAGTGTCATATTTTACACATCGGCATGTTGTGTTGTCACGCCAAAGTATCTTCAACTGAAGATAAACCCTTACAAGGACTAAAGTCATAGTTTCCTGACAGTAACGATATGTGGATATATACAGGCTCGCAATATTTGGCTGTAGAAAAATGTTTGCCTGTGTTGTGTGTGTGTGTGTGTGTGTGTGTGTGTGTGAGGTGCTGGTGTGAGTGTGTGTGTGTGCCTGCCTGCAGCTACTATAGGAGCAGTGGGAAAGCTCTCCCTATAGAGCCCCTCAGAGAGTTGTGAAATGCAGCCCAGCAGGGTTCCTCCAGTATTTCACCTTCACAGCAACACATTTAGAGATTGGATCTTCTTCCTTCTGCACTAAGCCGTCCCCACTTTCTATCAACCCCCCTCATCTGAACCGCACCTCTCACCAGGGACCTGGGTATTTTCAGTTTCTGTCATAAGCCAATTGCACAACAACAGCGTGAAGCCTTCCACACGAGCCGTGGACAGAGAAATGGATACAGATATAAAATGAATCGCCCATGTCTTTGGTTATGATTGGCTGAGGCAAATACAAAAATACGCAGTAAACACACAGAGTGGTGGCACAGTGCTTTATTTATGTATTTGAGATACATTAGAACATACAGTATGACTGAAAAAAGATGTTACAATATTAAAAAATGTATAAACCCTGCATTACACTTTAATGTCAGCTATTTATTAGTAAAATCAGCCACTTAACACTGATTTTAGATCAGTTACATGATGTCGTCCATCCAAAATAACTGCCTTTCTATGATGAAATGAACAAATTTGATGAATTTAATTTAATTTTTTTCTGTTTTTACCGATGTAGTCTTTTGTGATTTCCCATTTCCTGGGTAGAATATTAGACTCACCCACAGATTGGATATTATGTTCTCATGCATGTGATATTTAATCAATTATTCCATCTCAAGACCATGAAGGGTTCTGCTTCATCACTAACACAGGTGTTTGACCATCTTCATCAAAACCTTCTTCAGCATCATTCATTCTCTGTTCTCACTCTTCTAAAACCTCCAACAGACCACAGTCCCTTGTTGTTCTCAGCTAATTCCCAGCCACGCTGTCTGCAGAATGATTAGTTAATCACCTCCTCGCTCTTCTGATTCTGAACAGACTCTTTCTTTCTTCTTCACAGGTAGAAAAACCTGTTCTTCTTTGATGAAGGCAGTGATTTTATATGAAACCACAACCGTTTTAAGAGCTGTGGCTCTTTTTATCACAGTGAAGGGTCTTTGTTAATTCGTTTCAGCACGGTGCTAAAGGGAACCTTGGTTCTGCTTGGGTTCAATGCTGAAAGAACCCCTTTTTTTGTTATTTGAAGAACCCTGTTTTATGTTGGCCAAAGTTTTTCTTGGAGTGCGAACCCAGACCTAAACTCAGCCCTGTCTGCAGTTCAAAGGCAACTCTGCCACCCAAGCTCTACCGGGAATGACGCGATCGGTCGCTGTGCCAACTTCACACACACCTACACACACCTACACAAACACACGCAAGGAGACTGGAAGCAGTAAAACGGGAATTAGCATGTGTTGATGGACGTGGAGCTTGCCAGTAATAAATTTTCTCCCTGGAAAAAAACCCAAACCAAACGACTGAACGTTTTGTGACTCATGTTGATAGCAATTAGAACACCGGGGTATCAGGGGAGGGGCGGCGGCGGCGGCGGCGGCGGTGACTGTGTGGGTGGAAAGAAAAGGAAAGACGGGAAAAGAAAGGAAAAAAAGCAATAGCTACACTGAGGCGATACTCTGCATGTTCCTTGGGTGTTTTTTAGCAAACGTTCTGTCAAAACCAGCGGTTGTTTTACATGAAAAAGACGAGGCCGTGCGCTGTGATCTGAAACCGGCAACAATGTAACGTACTCCGCCGGGCTCCTGCACTGTTTGCTACCTCCATCTTTCTCTCTTCCTCTCTCTGTCTCCCTCTGTGCCTCTCCCCTTCTCTATCTGGCTTACTTTTGTGTGATTGAAAGGCGACGTGTGCCTGTGAGCCAGAATAAAGATGCAAAGCAGCGACAAATTGAATTATTGTTTGGAGTGCCGCTTGTCACAACAGCGGCGTCAGGTGATTTCAGTCTTCTGCAGCGTAAAGGGAGCGACGGGGTGGCTTGCAAAGGCGAGGTGACAGGCAGCCAGTGGGATGCTAAAAATAGACCTAAACGCAAACTACAGGGGTGATTATGTGGTTTTTAAAATGCAGGCTAGTAATTTGAGTCGTTCAGGTACGGATTCATGCACCAGCATCTCTTTTGAGTAAGTCTCTAAAGATAGAAAACGCTTAAGGCTTGCACTCAGGAAGATGAGCTGAGATGAAATTAGTTAAACTTTCTTTACAGGAGAATGGAACTTGTAGATTGTTGGAAATATGAAATGCAAATAAGTGATGAGAAGGATGAACTGAGGGGATAAATCAAGATTATGTTTTTGCTGACGGCAGTTTATGTGAGGCTGTGAGTATTATTATTAATTTGTGCATAAAAAGAGGCGAGGAGATGTCAGAGATGTGAAAAGAGGCAAAATATTACAAAAACCTATGAAATGAAATGAAATGAAATAAAGGATGTTGGAAATGAATTTTTACATGGTCCCACTCCTCCAGAGTGACCAAATAATGAAGCTTAAAGAGAGTGGAGGTGTAGAGTGGAGTCTGCAGGGGGGACCCGTGTTTTTCCTCTCTGTTATGAAAAGTGTTCATGAAAACCTTTGGAATTTATTTTAGAATTCCGATCCAGGGAGGACATGCTTTACGACCTGCAGCCGTAGCAGCGAGTGACGGCATTGCTTTCAGGCGAGCAGGAGTGAGTGTGTTTGATACATGCTGCAGGTGGAGTCCAGCTCTGTGATGCTGCACCAACACTTGAGTTTGATGCAGCATTCTAATGTGCCCATGATGGCAATGTTAGCAAGTGCACAAGCATGTTCGTCATCTCAGCTAGCATGCTAACATTTGGTAATTACCGGAAAACACAAAGTACAACCGAGGCTGTTTTGGTAGGTCATCAGTTGTGCAGGATTTTGGTCGTCAGCCAAAGTTCTGGACAACCTGAAACTGACCTGATGGCGGCGCTAGATGAGAAAGTCAGGGCATCACCAAAGCCAAAAGGGTATGACGCTACTGCCCTGTGGGTACTATGGATAGTGTGCCAAATCATGGCAGTTCATCTAGTCACTGGAGCAAAGTGGTGGACTGACTGGCCCGGCACCAGTTTATATAAAAACATGTATATTCACATTTTTATTATTCATAAGGGTGGTGAAATTTGCTTAAAACTGGTCACCCATAAATGCACCTTATGCAGCTCCATCCTTGTTTGGTCGAGTATGACCATTAGCATTTGGTGGCTAAGTGATTAAACCTTCCATAGATATTACCAGTGACATTAATGAGTCACTTCGTTGAGTTCGCAGCTCTTTTCTTTTGCTACCTATTTTTCAGGACCGTTCAGGATGCCAGCATTACAATAAATGCGCACATACACTCACACTTTCCGGCCTCCCTCGTGTCCCACCTGGTTCCTCTTGCTTCGCATCTTCTCAAGTGCTGTCACTGGTGGTCATACTTCAGCGTAGTGATTCTGCGAAAGCATCCCGCCTGCTGCATCTCTGCTCCGGGAAAAAAAAAAAAAAATTGCCATTTGATCCCTCAGCCTCCTCTGTGACTGAGCCAGCCGGTTTGTTATTGCAATTGGAACTTTTTTTTGTTTTTTCCCCGACCGAGAGAAAGCGAAAGAGAAAGAGGTGGAGGAATGAAGGAGCATCGAAGCCTCTTTGGAATAACGCGTGTAAACACAGGCAGTGCATCACTCAGGTAATGAGATTCTCCACTCTGCTTAAGTCGAAAGCCCCTCAGCACCTGAGGAGGACAAACAAACCCCCTTCCCAGTGCACTCTTTCAGAACAAACACACACATGCATGCGCACTTTCACTCATATTTCCCTGGTTCTTTCCTCCCTTCCTTCCTCTTCCCCTCTGTGAATATGGACAGGCTGTTTGTATGCAAATATGTCATTTGGAAGACCCTCATGCCCAACACACACACACACACACTTGCACACGAACAGTGAAAACCCCGTAGAGGTTCAGAGCTGGCATGCTGAGGTGAACAACACTCCAGCAGGGCAATAGAGGCCAGCAGAGGAAAGCCTGGTTGCCCTTTTTTTTTTTAATTTCTGTGTATTCAACAACAGGCCCAACTGGTTCTCTCCTTTCTTTCTGTGCTTAATCCCCTTTTTCATTATCATCCTTTTCTTTTCACTCGCCTCTGAAAAACAGCTTAGCGCCAAAACGCTGTGCAAAACACTCGCCCATTTCCGGAGCGTGGTGTCTCATTCTTTCTTTGGGACAGATCTGTAAAGCTGCTTTTGCTAAGAAGACCGTGTTGTTTGGTGAGATGATCGTGGGGTCATTGTTGGACATGTTGCCGTTTCATAATGTCGAGGTCTTTGTGATGTAATGCACAGAAACTTATAGCTACAGTATGACTCATCAAATCAGTAAAAAGACGTTGCTGATATATCAGGCCTAGAATAATCAGATGTCTACCAGTAGATATAAAGCCATGGCAACATGATGATTCACGTGCGGCAGCCTCCTAACCCTTCAGAGAAGCCTTGTTCAAACCAGCCACCCACTAGATGTCTTTCATGATGTTAGCAAGAAGAATAATTGGACTTATTCCTGCATTCACATTACAAGACAGCTGGCATGAATATCAAATCAGTTTAATAACAGAATTAAGACGTCCTAGAAGAAGTCAGGAGCGTGGGCGGGTAATTAAACATAGAAACAGCCCTTCTAAAAAAGGGAGATTACAAAATAGGATATTGGGTGACCCTTCAAGTGAGCGGATTTCAGAAAATCATGTGGTGAAGCCAAATGTCCTGTAGTTTAGTAAGAACAAAGAAATAGCAGAACTATCACAGCAGAGCTTTTGTGATGAAGCAGAATCCAAATTCAGTTTTTGCCATTTTAAACCTTTCAGAGCTGCACTTGCTAGGAGATTCATTTTGGAAACCATCTCCAATGACACACCATTTAATGAAGCATGTGTGTTACGGGGATTATATTTTGACTTGCAGCCTTCTTTAAATGATCAAAAGCTGTCAACATTTACCTGTTTTAGGATGTACAAATGAAGCTTAATTGAGCTGTTCTGACTTACCTTTACCCTAAATTGACTCCAATGTTTGTGACTAAGTTCAAAGAACATTCCAGGAACCCAACGTTAGAAGTGGAGCAAATTGTAACTTTATAGTTCAGTCCTGACCTTAAAAAAAAGAAGATTTCCTGACTAAAGGTCCACTTTCTGTGTTTTTCTACCGCTTTCAACCACATCATCTGGCCTTCACCTGCCATTGAAGCTTAGTGGCTGTACTTTTTGGAGTTCTTGTCCACGTGGCTTTAAAGTAAGTGCAAAAGTTCAAAAATTAATAGTCATGAAGATCATTTGATGTAGTCCAAAGTCCTGAAATAGCTACTGAGTGGACTTTAAGGTGGGAATGGTTTTTTTTTATATAATAAATTTCAGTTTTTAGGTACCTTCATTACAGTTTAGTCATGGAAATGTTCCTGAACCCATGGTAATACGTAATCTTAAGGGTCTAGACGTTTTAACCAAATGTGACCTAGTTTGAGTGTCGACATCTAGATGTGGTTTGACCTACAAAGAATCAGATGGGTACATTGCTCTAAGGTAAATTTAATAATTCATATCTTATTCATGTATCGGATCAGTTTATGGACCGTTTGATGTTGACATGTGCCAGTGAAAGAGAGCGCTTGTCAATCATCTACAGTACTGTTTGCTTGAAACAATGCATGCCCTGAGCTCATTGAACGAGACAACAAAGAGTAAAGCACCGTTTGCATTCTGCAAACTTGTTTTTGTCGTTAGAGTTGTTCGACCTGTTTCTTCCGCATTAGACCGACAGTGTAGCATGAACTGAGGCTGATGCTTCCAAAGAAAGACATTAATACTTTGAGTAAAAAAAGAGCTTCTTGAATGACATCATCTGTAAGAAATGTGGTCACTGATGGACTTGACCTTGTTTCTGCACCCAGAGGCCTGAGCACTTTAAAGTATAGCTCAGTCTGAGTAACATCAGAACAGGAAGTTCTTTAGTACACAGCTGATGAAAACTGTATCCTTGGTGATGAAACATGACACCGTATCCCCCCTTTGATGCCTACACGTGCATGCATGTGTGTTGCTGCGTCACTTTGTCCGTCCCTGTTAGTCCCATTCCAGTGGCCCATGGAAAGAGGACATTCTTTTCTGCAGTGTTACAGCCTTGTTAAACCCATTCCCCCAGCTTCCATCCCTGTTAAACCTCATCTTTCTCACAGCCCCTTTTCTCTATCCATTCCTCCCTCTCCAGTTCTCCAGTCAGTCAGTCAGTGGCCATTCAGAGGGTAAAGAACACATTGTCTGATTGGTGTAAATTAAAAGTACTCTTGAAAGCTGCTTTGGACTGAGTGTGTTTGCGTACTTCATCTCTGCTTTGGTTTGCTCTCTCGGTCGGGGTTCTGATTTTCAAATGGAAAAGATAAAGTGAACTTTTTTCTTTCTTCCTCTTTCCCTCATAAATACTTTTACTGGCCTTGGCCTCCAACATGGCTGCCAGTTGCCAAGAAGCTGCCCTTATTTCCCAGTCAGTTGCTGCCACTGGCCCAACACTCAGCATGTTTTGACACATTGGGTGCGGAGTATGTGTGCTGTAGAATTGGGGGTGTTATGGTTCTGGCTTGTGTCTCTCTCCACATCCGTCACAATGGCTGCCAAAATCCCCATGACCTCATTCTCATTAGCACTGCCTTAACTACAAAGAGCTAGGCTGCGGCCCATCAGCGAGGAGCACCGGTCCTGAATGGACGACGCCCGCTGCATTTTTAAAAAGGGTTGGAGATTTTTGGTCACCGCGCAAAGCGTGCACAAAGTCTGCTCATGTGTAAACATGGCGGATAATTATGCGAGCGAGTCTGTCGTCTTAGCGTGAGCTACAGGCCTCCTCTAAGGTCTCTCGAATTAATTACGCTCAGCAGTGGACGCTCTCACTAAACTCGAGAAGTGGTGCACCTTGGAGAAATGCAGCCATGTGGAATGTTTTTAACACAGATTTCCCATTCTAATTAATAAGTCGTAGCCTGAGGCTGACAGCAGGGATGTTGAATCAAGGTTTGCAGACAAACAACATAATAGTTGGATAACTCTGTCGAATGCTGTGCTTTCTGTTTTGCCTTTCAGACATTGGATTCATTTAGCAAACCGTCTGACACCACAGTGATAGGACAAAATCGCACCTGCTATCTTCCAGATACTCCATCAGAGAGCTCAGTTGATGGCGGAGTCCCTGTTGTTTCAACTGCTATGGCTTTTGGAATTACTAAATTAGAGCTAAAAATCTTCTACCAGTACTGTATGTGTGTTTCTAACCTTAGGAGACAGTGGAGATAAAAAAGAAAATCATCAGGCCTGCTGCTGGGTAGAGAGAAGATAAAATGGCAAAATGAAGGATGATGAAAAGGTTCCCCTCTTCAAAATCTCCCACCCGGAGAGGGGATTATCTCTCCGGAAATATCTCCATCTTCAAGGCTTAGTTTCTTTTGCTTTGTAGGGGGAATCTCTACATTTCCCACTGGTCTCCACTGATTTTGGGCTTCGTCATGAGAAGCTTTACCCTGGGCCAAACTCCATCTTGACCATAGTTCGAGGCAGACCCTCTCCTGAACTCCTGACCCCACCATGTGCCAAGTCTGCATTGTTGAACACAACGCCATACATCTGCGTATCCAGGCCATCACCGCTGGGATGAGTGAAAACGCAGGGAGGGAAAAACAAGCAAAGCACTGTGGGGAATTTCGGAGGGAATGACCTTATTATGCGGGTGACGCTCGCTGTGTGAAATACCGATTGGCTTCAATTAGCCCGTTGGCACTTGCACAACACGTGTCTCCCAATGGTGCCACATCCATTAATGCCATGACGATTCCTTATCTGTCTGGCGGACGGGATTATCTTGAGATAGATATGGGGATGGCGCACATGGTGTTAATGATGCCGAACACCTGCGCCATTCCATATTACTGTGTGACGGTGGGGGTGGGGAGCACATCTGTATTTTAGCGCTGGGGTGGAAAGAGGAGGAGGAAAGGGAGAGGGTGTTGAAAAGCCAAGCAGCTTGCCGCCTTCTTGTCAGCGGCTGCACAGAAAGAGTTAATCGTCAGAGCTGTACAATAGCATTGATATGTAGATGAATTTCCCTCACACCACAGGCAAGGGTATAGCAAATAAGTCGGGGCCGTTTCGCTCCGCTGTTGTCTGGAAATACTCACACATTAACTATTTTTTCCCACCACCGCTCCGCTTCGCATTCCTATATTTTGCTCTGCTCGGGCCCCATTGTAAAAGACGTCCTCTGCTTGCTTTTTCAATTTGAGACACAATTCAGCGGGCGAGATAGAGCCCCGTGTCAGGGTACAAATCATCCCAGTGTGTCGGAGAAATTGAATTTCCCATGAATACGTGATTGGCTGTGATGTGGCCCCCAGCATGCGTGGCGGCTAATCCTCCGAGGTGGTGCCGGCGGCAGCAGTGGCAGGGTGGGGTAGGTAGAGCGCAGGACGGTGATGCTGGGTCACAACAGCTGTACACACACACACACACACCCACACCATCACAGTCACTCACACACACACACACATAAGAAGACACACCTATGCGATGACACGCTCATGAGAAACGGAACCCCAGAGAGTCACAATCACACACTCGCAGCAGGTCGCCGGCAGCTGCCTGTTTGTGTGTGACTTCAGAGCATGCTGGGCGCACATGTCGGTGCGATTACAACCTGCTGCGCGCGCGTGTGTGTGTGTGTGTGCGCGCGCGTCTGTGTGTATTTTGTTTGTCCTGTCTGGTTGAATTTTTGCTGCCCTGCACGCTGTTGCCCTCTCTCTCCTGCCACATTTACCGACCACTTGTGGGCCTCTGTAGTGTAACCACACCACAAAACTTCAGTATCACGCCTGTCATCAGCTCTCATGCTAAGAGCCTCTTCAATTCATCCTCTCCTGTCTTTTACACAAAGGCTGCCAACAGTTCCTTTGTCGTCCATGCTCCACTGCAGCGAGCTGATATAATTTTCCCATGTATTTCAGGAAACAGTAATGAGTGTATATCCAGGCGAGCTAATGCCTATTGGGCTCGTCTCCCATGTCAGACAATGGCTGGTGGATGAGTCACTCAAACAAAAGTGCATATGATTGCTCAGGCACACACCTACTTTAGCAGAAAACACACACACACACACACACAGACACCGTTTTTTTCAGTTAGGAGCACCACCTGAACAGTCAGTCTCCAAGGATCTCTCTTAAGACAAGCAGCTGTCATTTTGGCAGCGATGAACTAAAATATTAGGCCGCTCTCAGACGCCAAGACCACGGCCTTCATTTCATTGCTGCAGCTCTCAGGAATGCACACGGTTATTTGCCCCCCCTGCGCCACCCAAGTCGACAATGTCTCAGCTTGTGACTGACAACTGCTGCGGAGAAAGCAATGCAGACGTGACTCTAGACATAAAAACCTGCAAACTGCATTAAGACCATTCCAACATCATATGCATACTATACATATGCATACTAGCATCAGTCATCAGTCAAAGCAACCGCTTTATTACCACATATAGACAGATACCACCAAAGCCAAATCAATACCGACATCTATAATCATCACAAAACACCCCATCATGACTGAGTTGGTTTTACCTCATTTACATACAGCCAGGCTGCGAGGACACACACATGTACGCACACAGCCGTGCACACAGCTCTTTAAACAAGTAATGGAGTTGAACAGACAGCCCATTTGATTCCAGACATGCTTACTGTCTGCAGCTACAAATGCAGGCTTTGTTGCTGCAGCGTTCAGCGAGTCCCCATCAACACAAAAATGTGTCTCGCATATCATTACTTCAGTATTTCACTGTTTTTCTTTCAATTAGGTAATTGAACATTTTTTACATAAAACCCATCACAGAACATCAGTAGGATATTGACAGCAATGTCTTGAAATATAATTGGTTGGATCTTTAATACAAAGAGATTAACTTTGCTTATTTTACATGCTTTTGACATTAAACGGCGCACTTATAAAGTATCGGTAGTTGATGTACTTAGTATCACTGTAACCTGTGCAGGATTGTTGGGTTATACCAAGAATGTCACACAAATACAGTGAGTTACACAAAAGTAGCTCCCATTGTCCAGCTGTTCTCTGATTATCTGGTTCTGACTGCGTTTAAAGTAACCATAGCAACAGTCGGATTTCTTCATGGGTGCGTCAGCTCCCGAGCACCCCACGTGATCGGTATCTATGGATGGAGGGGCTAATGTTAGTTACTAACTATGGATTATACTGATTGTCTTGTCGCCAGCACTGAACAGACCTGTCAATTGAGAAGTGATCTTCCTGTCAGCCTCTAACTCGATGGAAACTAGCTCAGCTTTAAGCCTTAAACCTTCAAGCTCCAAGGTGCCATCTCACTGCTTTGAGAATATTTTGATAAAAGGCAAAAATAGAATAAGTTTAGTTGGTGTGATCAACATGTTTTAGACCACTCCTGCAAAAAAAGAAACACTGTACGTAAACTGATTTAAATTTGGCAGCCATTCTCTTTTAAAGTAGTCATCCTGTGCAGTGACACAGCCCTATCAGCAACCTGCAACACCTGGATCGTTCCTCTAAAGTCCTGTCGTGTAACGTTGTAAAGCACCATCCGCAATATGCACTGGACAGTTGGGCGAACAGGGAGCCATGATTGTCTGGTGCTGTGTTTGGTCTCTGCTGCATGTATGAACTGCAGAAACAGTCACATGATGATGTTACATTTCTGACCATTCCCTCCACTCACGGCTGTAAACCACGCTGCTAAGCTGCACGGCGAGGCTGGACTGAGGCATAGTAACAGTGCAGCCCTAGGTACAGGTCTAAAGTAGGCATGAATCTAGGTAGTGGTTCAAGTCGCGCTCCCATTAACACCACCAGGCAAAGACACAACAGTAGGAGTTGCCTAAAAGGATCTTAAGTGTTTTCCTCCTTCATGCAGGTGCTTTGACACGTCTACCCGGCGTACATACACCGAGTCATGAATCACACTCCCTCTGCTCTGATCCCTTGCTTGTTTCTTCCAGTTAAAAGCAAATCTTTTGAAGCGGCTTCCTCAGGGGTTAAAACGGATGTCAAGCCTTTGCCGGAGTTAATATGTATGAAGAGAACACCTCTCCGTGTTGCTGCAGTTACCTCCGTTTCAACAGCCCCCATGGCAGCTTCCAGTGCCAATCATCATGCTGGAGGAGTAAACTGACCGTTTGCCTGTGGCACAGTTGTTTACCAGGTGCTACTTGATAGATCGGAATATAAAACTGAAACGAAGGGCGATGATTCCACCCAGATACGAAATGTAGAAATATGATTATATCAGATCGACCACATTAATCCTTTATCATATGTAGATGTCAATGTGAGCCGGTCTTTATGCTTTTCAAGTTTTTTTCAGTAGGGCTTATCTTATAACAACAATTTTTAGCAAAATTTGGACTTTTCCAACCTCTTCCTCTTTTTGATATTTGAGTCCTAAACACAGGGAACCGCCGAGTGTTGTTTCTAAATGCTAAGAAAACCCTGCAGCATTTCCTTGCAGGGGTTTTCCCCTCATTTCTATCATGTGAAGTGAACCTTGGCCAGGGTGAAACTCAATATATTTCCACAGGGAGGCCAGTTAAGGAAGTTTGAGAAACTTAGTGTCACTGTGTTTGTGTGTTCACTGCTCAGGGGTAATTGGGCTTGATTGGCTGAGTGGACGGTCAGAGGAAAATATCCAGAGCCTGGGAACTCAGTGTTTGGACGTAGCCACCAAAAAACCAATACTACACTGAAAATGAACTCGCCTTCGCAAAGCCACATAATATCCTATCATTATTGTTCCACAAAGCATTTTAAAACATTAGTAGCAGAAAAAGTCCAAACAGGACATTCCATGTCATTCTGGATTCTTAAACCGCCCAGAGCTTATATAACCTCCTGATAGCTGCAGATTTACACTTTCATCTCCTCCTTTCTTCCCAGATTTTTCACTTCCCTCCTTCTATCTCCATCTTTTCCTCCTGTGGGCTTTGTACCTTGTACCCAGCTGGACAATGGCATGTAACCTGGCACGTCTGGGAGACCAGAGGGAAAGACAAAAACAGAAAGAAGTAGAAAGGCATTCAGTGAAAGAGGGAGTAAGAGACCCGTAGGAGATTTTGGCGATGCCCAAACACAGAAGAAGAGGCGGTTGTTAATCTGATAATGGCCCCTGGGCAAAATGACTCTTCCTGGGCTGCATTGTGGCTTCGCACACAGTCATCTATCAGGCCTGGACTCTCCTGTAATTACATATTCTTCATGTGGATACAACCGGGGAGAGCGGCGCATGGGGGAGCGGAGAGGGCCGGTCAGCACATTGAGGCGTGGGATGATTGGAAAAAGAAGAATCAAAAAGAGGGATTTTTTTTTTTCCTCCTCTGAAGGCATTGAGGTATGAGAGAGAGGGAGGGCAGAGTGCGAGGTAGGTACTGTAGGTAACCAGGCTGTTGTGTCCACGCTGAGATAAAACAGGACAGGATTTCAGAGGCGGCTTTCAGGCGTCCTTTTTTGCCTTTTGTTGTCGAGCCGGATGCTTTTAGTTTCTCATGTGTCCTTCACTTTGCCGGCAGCACCCCAGGTGAACTTGAGAGTTATCGTTGCCCTCGAGGCGAGGTTTATTTGCACTAATTTGGATGTACTGACTTATGTAGATAATACCATTGTTAACGCCAGAGCAGCTGTGTGAGTCTGTGTATGTCTTTGAGTGACACCTCAGACTTTTGACTGATTTCAGAACTTATTGTTAACTCCTTTCAGTTTTTCCTTCTTCCTGTCTTCAAAGTCACTATTCTATATCACCAGTATATTAAATAACACTGCAGTAAAAATGTGACATTAAAGCAGTCACTTGTATTTTGATCCTGCGGAGAACCATCGCCTGAACCTGCAGCTTCTATCGACTTTATGGAGCTTTATGGCCACTTTCAACTGTTTGTCAAAATGTTCTATGACTGCACTATTTTAGTTCACTCTCACTTCTCTCACAGTGTTGTTTTCAGCCACAGCAGGAAGCTGTTTGCAGAGAAATAGCTGTAAAACCCCACTGTACACTACCTGCTCGGCTCCGAACAGCAGACAGACAGAGGCAGAGACCAGCTGATGAACATAGCGGAGCATTTAGCAGCTAAAGAGCCAGATATTTCCCTCAGGAGTTCATAGTCCCAGAAAAAAAAAAAGGAAAAGAACCAGAAGATGATGCATGTCACTGCCCCAGAAAAGCAGCATTTTCAAACCCATTACCGACACACCCTGGCTGCCACACCTTCATTTTTGTCTGTTTGGCAGAGTCGGTGTGTTCGATGACATGATGCCACAGGCCACAGTGTGTGTTGCCCGTAAAGGTCCCATTCTCAGATCATCTCAAGTCCTTCGCTTCGTTCGACTCCATCTGATCTGTCGAGACCAGACGAAGAAATACCGGCTCTGACTGGATCCGTTGCCTCCTCTGTCATGCCCCAACTGTTAACAAAGTCATAGGGCCAGGCCATAGCCAGGCCCAGAGATCTGCTTTGATTTGGGAAAAAAGACGAGTTGTGTGTTTTCATTTTATTTGTTCTAATTAGGTTGTAACAATTTACGTATCTGATCGTTTTTTGGACCCACGAGCTCTTCCATGCGCACACACATGCACACTGTATTTGCACTGTGTCTTATAGGCTATTGGTCCCATGACCAGTGCTGCTCTTTCAGGCCACGCTGAATTCCAGGCCAGGCAGGGAGGAAGCAATCTAATCGAATTGTGCTCAGTCGCTGTGACCCTCATCTGCTCTGGCCTACTCTGTTCTGTGTGTGCCTTCCATGTGAACCCTCTCAATGCAGCACTACTGGTCCACTTTCCAGCTCTGCTTTACAGCCATATCCTTTTCCCAGCACGAGCTCTTGTGTAGAGCTTTGTGTGCTGACCCTTAAATGGGTGCACATCCTGGAGAAGACTGAATCCCCTTTTGTGAACTCGTCCACAGGGGTCAGAGTCAGCCTGACAGGCCGCAAAACCAAACACAGAGGAGCTAGATTGTGCTATACGGGCTGTTTCTGGACTGTTCACCTCTGAGGGGGATGTGACCCTCGAGGCGAGAGGTGATGGACTGGCTGGAATACCAATCACAGGCCCTCCGGTAACATGGCTTTCAAACAAAGGCCTCAGAAGTTGTGATCAGATGGGACGATATTTGAATAAGGTGATTGTGTACTGAAATAGCGAAGATAGGCTGTTTGTTTCTGGCATCTGCCTTCCCTGCAGTTTTCAACACTCACATCAAGCGATTCATCGTCAGCTTGTTTTGCTCTGAATTGAAAGAGATATTTGCGGAGGTACAAAAGAATCGCACGAGTCGCTCCCAAGTAGCCGAGCAGCTGTGGAGGTTTCTGTGATGTCATGTCAAAGGATTCGTGAGTCACACTGGAGCGGGGGATGGAAACCTGCAAAGGCTGACTGCCCTCACCTCATCCAGGTGTTGTAGTTGAATCATCTCGTCTGAAAATAAAGCAAAATTCCTCCTTGATGATTTAATTTTTTTTGACTTTTAAGAAATCTTTCTAAGACTCCGGCCTTTACAGCAACTCTTGTTTTAGGGTCAGTGGAAATTGTTGCCGTCACTGCTGTTGCGAACCTTCTGACTGGTGACTTGTTGCAGATCAAAGCCATCTGCAGCCCTCGGTGCCTTTGTGAGTCACTGCTTCGACCGTGCTGAAAAGCAGCTGTTGCTGGTGCGCAGCTTTGTGCGAAAGAGAGAGGAAGTATAAGGATCAGTCTTGACCTTTGCTGGAGAGTGCGCTGGCTCTTTCACAATGCCTCGGAAACTTAACACTGTCTGTGACATTTACTGTCTGCGGTGGAGTGTTGCCACTGCACTGCAAAGAATGGAAATGAACGTGAATGGAAATCAACAGGATGAGCAGGTTGCAATTTTAAATACAATGAGTCTTGGTCAGATAATATATAACCTTTTTCTCTGTTGAAGTGTCAGTTAAAGCCTCAGCGTAAGTTATTGTTGCCACTAAACCTACGTCAACCTCTGCCTCTATGTTTACCGTCCTACAGTTGCGGAGTCACTGAAGGTACAGTAATTTACCACAGCGCTGAGGGATCAGGGGAACGCAGCAGATGTGCAGATGGTCATCAAGCTTATCGGCTGTGAAAACACAGCCACAGCTGAACCTTTTCTTGGTCATCGTCCATCATCAGCCAGTAAGGAGTAGGTGCTTTCCAAGACTCATTGTACATCGGAAGGCTGCGATTCCTAAAATGGACAAATCAGTTGTAGTGAAATATCACATGTCGTTTACTTCCATTTTGTTGAAGTTTCCTATCACAACCATAAGCGTAGCAAGGTTTAAGATATTTAAAATTTTTATTTGCACAAAATGTTTGTTTCTGGTCAGGACATTCTTTTTTGTTTGCCTAACAGATACTGGTGCCAGCCTAAACAGTGTTCACCAGGTTGCTAAAACCCACAAAAAAACCAAAGACATTACCTCAGTGTGGCCATTTGTAGCTACAGATCAATGGAGAAACTACAGCTAGATGGTGATATACCTCAGCAGTAAGATAATAGGCTGCACATTACATACATACATCTTATTAACATTAAGGTTCTTAGTTTGTGGTGTGTGGTTGGTCTTAATTTTTAGAGATTTACCATGGATCATGTATAGTGTTTTCCTAGCTGGTGATGTCACAGCAGAGACACTTACTACAAGGAATTGACCATTTTTAGCAAGTGATTACACAGTTATATTTGGCAGAAATGGCTTTGAGGGAGCTCTCGACGAATCCGAGCAGCGACAAAGATTCTGCTGCGAGCGCTAATCCCCCTTAATAAACCAGACATGAACATTAAACCTCAGTAAAACAATATCACAAAATACCAGACAGGGAAGACGTCGGGGTAGGTGGAGGGAGCTGCAGCGGCATACGGCACGGGCATGAGCAGGTAAAGCAGGGCTAACAGTGAGAGTGGCTGGTTAGCATGTCTGTGCTGCATAAATATGAATGGATGTTACCAGCCAAACAACTGTGGTAGAGTCATTGTAAAACATATTGCAAGCAGATGACGCCAACCAGCCACTGTGTAGCGGTAGCTGTGAATCGGTTACTGAAAGCCAGCTCTTGAGAGGAGCCATCTATTATTTGAAAGCTTTCACTGTCTCTTTATTAATTAACCGACCTAATTAAAGTTTGTTAATTGCTAGTTGCTTTTATGGACACTTGATTTGAAATCTCTTCTGTACTAAATAGTTTCTAAGTTAGGGTTTGCGTAGCGGTCTTTTATTGTAATGTAGACGCTACGCCTACCAGCTGGTCAGATACTCGGCAAACTAAAACAACCCAACATAGCATCTTTGTTTACACCAGTTCTGGGTCATCCCTGTCTGAAACTGACTCAGATGGGCTGCACCATCCAGACTAGATTGCGTCTCTTTGGTTCAGATGAAGCACCCCAGTTCATGCAGAGGTTAGTGTGGTATTGTTTTGGGTGACATGGGGGGTTAGTTGAGGAAAGGAGGGGAGGCGGCAGCCCCAGTCGCACCTTCAATCCCCCGTGACACGCTCCCCATTCAGACAATGGCTCTTTGTAGTCGCTGAAACAGGTTTACCTTTAAAGACCTACCAGTCTGGTAACACCTGTAATTAATGTTGGTGACCTTGGGGGCCATTGGTAATTATAACTGAGCTGAGCTGTGTTGATAGCATGTGTGGAGTGTGTGGAGTGAAGCGGAGTGGAGCTTAAATCCATTTTTTTGTCCTTCGAGGCTGGATTTCTGTGATTTAATGAAGCAGAAGAAGGTTCTTCCGTGTGTTCAGATGCTACAATGGCATCGCTTACAAGTTGTGTAACGTGAAGTTTTGTAAAACGACTGTTTTGTTCATAAATTGGGGACATGGTGTTCCCAGCGCCTGTTACGTGAAGACACCTGAAGGGCAAAAACTGTAGGCAGAGAACCCGGCACATCTCCAGTCTATTCATTGTCTTTTATTGTATTCTCAGTGCATGCTGCCTGTGTGGGTGCAAGCGTTTCTCCTGCGCCTTCCTTTTGTCTGCTGGGTACTCCTCCTCCTTCCTCGGCAGCTTACAACTCCCAGGAGTGTCATCACTCCTCTCCGGTAACTTCACATCCGGGCGGAGAGGGACCCACTCACACCCATGTGGAGTACCCCGCTAAAAAGGAATACCTTTCCTTACATAAGCTGTTTGTACGTGTATCGCCATAGAAACAATTCCTGCTAATGTGCAGGGCACCGTTGCTTTCTTTCTCACTGTTCTGCAGCAGCAGTGTTCAGCACCAGAAGCTGAAAAAAGAGCATCTCTTTGACCGTGGATGCATTTGAATTCCTCCTGCTTGATCCTGACAGTGATTACAACTTGTCGAGGACGGCGGCCCGCTTGCGTGCGTGCGAATCCAACCCTCAAACCGTTTGTGTAGTGCCGTGTCCGCCTTGTGCGTTTGCCTGCGTGAAAGTGTCTGAGTGCATGCGAATGATACCGTATCCCTCCATGCATGTAAATGGAGAAATTGTTTAGTTGTTCAGTGTGTTTGCCTGAAGGGGGGAAAACTGGAATATAGCACCAGTCAACTGTGACAATTGAAGAAATTGAGAAAGAGAGAGAGAGAGAGAGAGACGGGGGATGTGGAAAGAGGGAAAATAGCTGACATGAATAATATACCTACATTTCACACTACCTGCCTTGACAGTCCTGCTGATGCTCCACCTGTATGAATATGCTAGTAGGAATTAGACCGTGCAGTGGCGGCTTCTGTGTGGATGTTAAATATACCATGTTGTGTGAAACAATAGGACGCGCAAACAGTGAAACCTGCGTGTTAGGCTTCGGCGGATGAGCTATCTGTCGCCCCAGCCAGCTGAAACAGATATAAAAGCTGTCACGACACAAACATGGAGGCGTACAAGGAATGATTTATTGTGTGAGGGGTGGAAAACGATACAGCGCATGGAAGTACAGGTATATTCCCTCGGTGTCGCGGTCTGTCCGTCTCTTCGTAAAACGCTCCACGAGGGACAAGCATAGGCCCGTTATGAAGCCCGGGGTCCTCCTGATGTTGGCAGTTCCCATGGACTCTCCAGTGGCATTTGGCTCTTCAAGGCTTAATAATGAAGCTAATGACTGTCACTAGTGTTTGATTAAACCCCTGCCCTGGCAGCCTGGGGGCTCAGGTGTACTGGCTGTAATTAACACATGGTAATTAATTTACTGAGGAGCTGGAAGAGGATAAGGGTGCCCCAGAGGTTAAAAAAAGCACTTGTTTCACGAGACGGAATGAGCAGCGTCCCGGTGCTCGACTGCAAGTCAGACGAAAAGGGACGCCTTCAAATTCCAGGCAGCCGAATCCTTTTAAACCTTGACATCGCTTACTGTGTATCCAATCCTCTGAGTCATCCCTATGAGAAGTCACTGCTGCAACTTTGCATCCCCAGTCTGAGCAGGAATTTACTTTGCCCGAGAGCTTTTCCAAATTCGTTCGGTCAGCTCTGGAAGATCCTCTGACCGCGTTTAATATCCAAATTAGGGTTAGAGTGCGTGGCGATCCAGTGTGCATCTTGAAAATTCATTTTGTTCTGCCCCCGAAAGCCGGTATGTCTCTCTTGCAACGCGGCTGGTTTCAAGCGTTTTGTTAAATCAGGTGACATCATGATACTCATAGAGAATTACGCCTCATTTCTATCACCTGAAGCGTGAAATTATCTCGCCCCCACTGGCAGGATTTGCACGAAAACAAGCAGTTCTTTTTAAGACTCAATTCAAGTCCAAATTACTTGTTGGCACGGACGTTATTTGCTGAGATGCTACGTGCCCTCTTGCACAGAGACACCGTGAAGAGCAGCTGGATATTATTACCACGGGGCTGGACTCCGGACTTCTCCAGGTCAGGACGATAACCTCTGCATTGGATAAGAGCTGAGGGTCAAAGGTTATCTTTAATTTACTGGCTTCCCCATCCTCTCCTCCATAAAGCATTCCTGTCCCAATCGCGATGTGTTTAGAATGTTAAAAAGCAATTAAGACCTCTTTTCTGTACATAATTTGGCAGTGGAAGAACTGACTTGATTTGTGTGCGTTCGAAGGCGAGTACCAATGGCTTTCTGCCAGGCCCGGAATTAAACAGATAATGCAGTGAACATTTCAACGGCAGAGAAGCTATATCGAGAACTATTATACTGAATTCACTCCCAGACTCGATCCATGGAGAGCCATTAACGTGTGAGCTCTCTACTACGGCTTTCTGCAGTCATACAGTCCGAGCGTCCCTGTTCAGTCTACCGTATATCTCTCTCGCGCTCATCCTCTCGCTTTCTATCTCTTCCTCCGCCCTTTCTATTTTCCTCTGAACCCTCCTTCTTCTCCCTGGCTCCCTCACATCTTTTCACTCCCCTGCCTCCACAATGACTCTCCTCTCCTCTGTAGCTCCACGTCCAGCTCCGAACTTCTTCATTTTAGTCTTTGTCAAGTGTTTCCTTTTAATGTCTGTTTTATTTTTGTGTCGCCGTCCTCACTTTTCTGTCTCTATCCACACACACATGCGCGCGCACACACACACACACACACACACACACTGTCTGCTGTGCATAGATAAGAGGTGTGCGGAGATTAGCCCGGGGAGTGTTGTCTTAAGCAGGCCAATATGAAAGAGGATATAGAGGGGAAACAGTGGGTCCACTGTTAGCACTACTGATAGCCACCTCAGCTAACACAGGTTTGTGTACACCGCTGCAGATAACCACCTCAGCTCACACACAGGCAGACAGGCATGTGTTAGCAGACATCTCTACCAGCACAGTAAATATGAAGATAAAGCACTGCTGTGATCCCAGCACTGTTGAAAGTATCATCGGAACACCATCGACAAACCACGTATGAGTAGATTTGCAGATAAACATACAAGTACAGAATAATGCACCTGCCCATATTGGTTATATAAGTAGACACAGGTGACCTTATTATTATAAGGCAGTAAAAAGACATAATGGACCTACACACTTTGATAAAAGCAAAACATTCAGTTTATGGAAATGTGGATTGAATCGGGGCTTAAGGTGGAAAGTGTGATTTTAATACGATCAACCTCTGGAAACATCTCCCTCCGCAGATAATCAATCATAACTTAATGTTTATTTTAATTCCCTGATGCTCTTTCATATTCATTAGTTTTGTGTTGCAGCGGAGCAGTAATTGCCCTAAAAACGGGCTCTGATCCCCTGTTTCTCCACACTTTTCTCTAAATGTCTCTTTAGGGATAGATAATTTAGCACAATGACACGGTTATTTCCTCTGACACCAATTATGAGAGGTCCCTCATCCACTGGGATTAAGGTCGAAGTGGCCAATAAGAATGTCCAGTGCTACTCCTGGAGAATGTTTTTGTTCTTTTAAGTGCTGAGGATTTTCTCACCGCATTGGATCAGGGTTAGTTAACAGCCGAAATGTAAAGTGAAGCCTGGGTACTTTCCATTAGTCTCCTCTTCATCAGGACTTTACTTACGTAGAGGATGTCAAGCAAGGAATGCATCCTGTTTATGCAGTACACTAATGTGGGTCTAAGGAACAAGGTGTGCTTTCTCCTACTTGGTTCTTGAAATGTCCTTGCATTCCAGCTCTTCTACCTGAAGAGAGCTGGACATCACGTCAGAGTCTGAAGAGAAGGAATTAAGTGTTTGGAAGGAAACTGGCTTCATGCTTCAAACTAAGGGCCATGCATTCATCTGCGCTTTGATTGCAGCTCGCATCAATCTGGCTTCACATGGGTGAAACTTGGAGATATCGACTCAAACGGATCTCCTGCCTTGTCATGGTTGGAGGAATGTTGCCGGGTGTGTCTGGGAGGATTTAACATGTTGAGTTCCCCGTTCTTCACAACACACTATGGCGTCACTGGATCCATAGAGAGAGTCTTCTGAGCATAGTTCCTGAATGATTTCCTCCCTTACCAAAGCTTGAACTTCACTGAATAACCACTTTCTATGTAACCATGTTAAAACGTGAGGACAACTGCAGCCCAATGATATGCTTAAAAATTCCAATGGCAAAGATATTATAAAAGTTGAAATGAAATTAAAAATACCTTTGGATCATGTCCCTGGGGATATCCATCATCCATCATCTGGTCTTCAAAGTGGAACTCCATCGATTCCACTGATCACTGACATGAACCTTGGGTTAATTTGCATACCTCTTTCTTTAAACTGTCCATCATGAGCTTACAAGTTCATTGATCCAGTGAAGTACTCTTTGAATTACCTTGCCGACTGTAACTGCAATGTACTACATGATAACAAAGGACATCAGCACTGATTTAGGCTGTTCTAGATTTCGGTCGACCCTTTCAGGTATCGTGTAAGGGTCTTATTCGGTGGAACAACTCCAAACAATTCCCACTGTTTGCCAATGCTCTGCCCTCTACATGCTACCACCTGTTTCCCCAGACACTTCAGCGTGGATGAGAATTTCTCCTCTGTGTCTCACCACCTTGTTTTGTGTGATTGTCTCACTCGGCCGTGCCTCACTCGGCTACAGATCGATGCGCGTCTCTGTTTTCAGACTCACAGTGGCACACGGGGTGTCTTGGTGTGGGCGGGTGTTTTGGAGCAGCCTCCACAGCTGTACTAAAATGTGTTAAAATATGTTTAGCCGTGACAACTGGCGCATCAAATTTATGACTTCATTCATTAGCTGCCATCCGTCGGCGACTCCTGCTGCAAGACTCGCCAAACTATACTTTGGTAAGTCCTGTTTGCGGCTGTGGTTTTGCCTCTGAGGTGTTTCATTGTGCTGCATCAGGGCAGCCAGCCAGGAAACAGTTTCTCTCCATGATATTTATTCTATGCTTACAATCACGGAGTACAATATGGCTTAACCTAGCATTGTGGGTAATTAAGTGCTCTGATTGTCTTTGCGTCTTTGGCGCGTTTCATGAACAATACAGTGCTACCGCCCGTACAAAAGCATAATACTTGGGTGTTCATCAAAGTACGAGCTGCCAAAATCATCCTCGTAGCTGAAAAGCATCCATTCTCCAGGGGAAGCCTTGGCAGGTGGCAGTGGTCCAATCCTACAGAGCCTGAAGGAACAGCACATCCTGGGTGTAGGTAGCTGCCAGCTCGTTCTGTCTGTCTGTATCAACTCCCAATGCCTAGCATAGGTAACTGCGATTACCCGATTAATACACAGTGAGAGGGTATATGTTAGCTTGTCTTTCGTGCCAAGCATATTTTTGAAATAGTATTTGCATATTTCTCATATCCAGTTGACGCTTAATGAAACTGGAATATACATCCTCAAAAGCAATATTATGTCCCCTAATGAAATATCTGCAATTCAGTTCACAAACCAAAAAATTATGAAGAACAAAGTACAAGCACCGATATTCAATGATGCTGTGTGGACCGTTACGGTTTTTTGCCATTTTTGATAAAATGGAAAAAGCAAATGAAAACAATGAACTCACCACAATCAAAAATAGTCTTACTCTTTTGATTAAATAATCATTTTGAGAAAATGAAAACTGTAAAGTTATTAATTGGAACTTCAAGATCTCCTCCATTACGAGCTTGTTTTCTTTGAGCAAGATCCAACATGATTAAAGCTTGCAGCCAAAATGTTCATTTTCATCACTGTGCACATGAAATGTTTTGTCAACCTCCTTGTTAATATCTATAATACACTAATGCAACAGTATGTCTGCCTGATGCAAAGTGGCAGAAGGAAGGCACGGATGAACACCCACTGTGGGACCACAAAGCAGGCAAAGCTTCTTTTATTCTCGAGTCATTCATCTTCCAAATCGTAGACGATCTTCACTGGTGCCAACTAGCTCACTTCCTGCTAAGGGCTACTTGGCTTTGATCGCTGTCTTTCCTCCCAGTTGTCTTTTCCTGCTGCAGTTTGCCCAGAGCAAGAATATCTGTGATCCTCAATCTGTCTTTCGCTGCATCTCTGGGACGTTTGCCTATTATGTCTAGACTCTAGGAGGGATGGTGATATAGCATCTATTGTCAGGCGCAACACAAAAGGAGGTTGATAGCAGTGAGTCGTGGGTGATAAGGCTAGTGTCTTTCTAATAATGTCCTGTTAAACACGTTCTTTTCATGTTTCAGGATGATTAAACCCCGCAAGTGGGGACCCAAACGTTGAAAGAACGCATTCGTGCAACTCGGCGACAAACAGTAGGCTAGCGGCTAGAGGGATGGGGGCTGCAGAGGGAAGTGATCAAAGTGAACATTTCTACTCAGCTGTCCTGTTTATTACCACCTCCACTCCCACTTTCTGTGGTCCCACTGCCTCCTCGCATTACAGTGATGACTCCAGACCACGCATGCCAACAGGCGGGTCAATGGTGGCCCGGTTCTGGGGGGCGGGAGGAGTCTTAAAACTGAAGGCATGCTGGCTATGCGGCGCTCAAACGGTCTAACGGGGTGTGAGACTCAGCAGCTGTCCCCCCTTTCCCATAATCCTTCACCTGGAGCCGTCCCATGAGGTTTTTTTTGGTCGAAACCGACACAGATGGACATTCATTCGCGCGAATATAATCCACACATACACACAACATACATTTCGCTTTACGTCATCGAGAGATGGGACAGATGGTTAAAAGATCCCATGCTGGGAGGAGCATTGTTTTATTATTCAGGGAGAAAGTGTGTGTGTGTGTGTGTGTGTGTGTGTGTTTGGGGTCATCTGTGGGAAAAAGCATATCAGCTAAGGATGTGTAAGTTCTATGGGATAACGGAGGAGCACGATGTGTTTCATGAACGTATCGTGTTCATCCGTTCTCCCGAATGGTGTTGCTGAGGAATGTGAAGCACGCAGGCCGCAGCAGCTGAGCACATGCTCGTATATACTGCACCCCCTGCACTGTATATACTGTACACCCTGGCTTCAGCATTCCACGCGCACGGTCTCACACACACACACACACAGAGTCCATAAAGAGATTGTTTCCATGTTCGCAGTGTGAAAACGCTTTCAAAAGGCCCAGGGAGACTCAACGAGTGAGAAACGCCTTAAAAGATATTTACTGCATCTTCTGATGTGCTGAGATTACTGAACACACTCACAAAGGATGATCACAACAGGCTGAAATATCTGAAATATGCAGATCTGGGGCAGTGCGTTTGGAGCTCAGCGCTCTTCCTCAGGCAGCATTCAGCATTTATTGATTCCTTTGCATCTGAAGCCGTATTTTATTTTCGTTTTTATTTTTTTTTTCTGCAAGCCAGGTGCATTTATCGGTCTTTATGAAGATTAATGATTGAAAAAAAAAATAAATGGTGGTTTGAGTGCCAGGTTAGATTGTTTTCTGGAGGAAACGCTGAACATGTGCTCTAAAGCGCCGCTGTTTGAATTTAAAGTTGTTTTCTTTCAAAATGGCCCCATCCCATCACCTACACTTACAGCGTCTGTGAGTGTTCATGTACCCACTTGTGTGTTGCATTTCCACTAATTCGACCAATCTCTTTATTTACAGAAGACGTTTTATATGTGATAATTATCTGTGGCTTCTCCCATTATAGTTTTTGCAAATAAATATCAACTTCAGGAACTTTTGCTTCTCGCTACACGCCTGTTGATTACTGCTGTCAGCTGGACTGGTGCTGCTGTTATGAATTACGAGTTATACTTGGCTCAGCATTAACATCCTCATTATCTCAGTATTTTTCTTTTTCTTTTCTTGGCATTCCACATATCCACACGCATATGATAACATATCACGAACCGGTTGAAAAGCGGCGCTATGAGGTAATTGAGATCACATCTCACTAATTAAGCCGATGATGGTGATGACAGAAACTCTGACCCAGGATATTAAAAAGAACTAGAATATTTAGATTTTTGCACGTTTTATCCAATTTCTTCTGAATCACTTGCGTTAATTTCCTGCAGGAGACCATACTTCTGAATATAGATTTTATAACATTCTTCTTGTGGTCATTGTTGCAAGGCAGTAAAGACATGCTGGATTTGGTTTGTACAGTGCTCAGTGTTGTTGTGACACTGTCTTCAATGTCAAATAAACCAAATTTGCCATCTTTACTTTAACATTTACTTGGAATTGGCTACTTGCTATCAGAAGATGGCACGAAACTGTGACCGGAGAAGGTTTGAGATCTGTCGGCAGTCCAGCATCGAGCTGCGTGAACATAATGCGCTCCCAGGAAATGACTGCAACATCAAGCCCTGACAGTTACCAGCTTTAAACAGCCCAGAAGGACACTGTGGTTTGCGGGAAGCAGTCTCGCGTACAGTCTCACATTTATGCACGACATGCTAATGTACCCAGACAGTGTGTGCATCAAGGTGTGGCGGTGTGGAGTGCCTTGTCTCCATCGTGTTCAGCCGGCTGAACAGCGGATGTGTTGGACGCGTCAAGCTGCGTGCGCGAGTGAGGGCGACAGGAAGCGGCGTTTAATTCGATTTTTTTTTTGTTGCACAGTGTGCGCGTGTACTGACCGCCAAAAGGTCAGGCTCGTGTTTGTTTTTAACTTTGTGACACATGATACATGGCTGCGGAGGGAGAAGACGGGCGGTCAATGTGTTGTCCGTGCTCGTTAACGGGAAAACGTGACCGTGTTTCCTACGGCGTGGAAATGTGTGTGTGTTCATACTTTCAGTTGGGTCTGATGGCAGCACAGGAGACGTCGCAAACGCGTGCACATTCTTCCAGTCGCACACCTTCGCCTGACCTTGTTGTTAGCAAGACGCAGACAGCCTCATCCTTCTGGGCTTGACTGCAACGTGTCCCCTCCGCACTCGGCGCGAACATGTTAGCGCATCCCGCCACACTTTTACTTAAAGAGCCCACACAAACACGCGCAAACACAAATGCTGCGTGCTTGCTTGGTCCTTCCACCAGACAATGCTTACTCCCCCTGCTTAGACGAACTGCTCCCTGGTTTTAAAGCTCCCTTTGAACAGCCACTACCGTGCGAGCGAGCACTTAAAAAGCTCAGTAAAACTCATAAGCTCACATGTAACTTAACAGATAGACTGCTCGCCCTGCCCCTCGCGCCCCACGTTACCCCTTCTCCCTCAGTCTTCCTGTTTTAATTTAGTGCCGCGGCACAGAGGTGCAAACAAACGACGGGGGCATAATTACAGGGTGCGACTGGGGAGCCGAGTCTTTACTCCACTACCACGTTTATTTACAGCTCTGATGAAAACGACACTCGGCGGACCCCTAATGGAGCTTTTTATTCACTCTTTTTTGCGCTTAATGCCCTCACTCTCTCCGCTCTCTGTTGTTGATGCAGTTAATTTTGGTCGCGATAATAAGTTATTGCTATCAGCAACACGGGCCGCCTCGCGCCTTATTCCGTGCCACAGTGTCGTGATCCCGACGCCCGCCCACCCCCTCCACCTTCCACCCTCCACCTTGGGGAAATTGTGCCCTGTTCCTGAATGGAGCCGCTTCCTGTGTATGCAGCACTCCGGCGTACTGCGGCGAGCGCTGGCGTATCCGCGCGCCTCTTGATGCAGAATGTAATCATTGACTGACCTCTCCAAAGCCTAAACCGTGTTTCCCTAGGGCCGAGCTAAGCAGCCGAATTTATCACTGTCGTATAAGCTCGCGCGCACGCATAAACACGCGTGCACTCTCTCGCGGAAGCTTGTGAAATGCATATACCAATTTAAAGGGAAGAGTGTGCATGGTAGCAAACTCAAAATGTCAGTTCAGCAGGATGCATAAAACTGTTATGAGCAATAAAAACCATAAAAAGAGTGTAATTCTCAGTGTAGGAAAACACTGTTCCCTGTTAAAACCTGTTTCCTTTGTTATTATTCAGTTAGCCACTCTGCTGCCATGCCACAGCACCCCGGGGTGTAAATAAAACCTTAAAGTCCTCTCAGTGCAACTGCTGACAGCAAGATGACATTTATTAGGGTTTTGGCGATCTTAAATATTCTTTTGTTCCCATTCCGTTCTTCTGTCTGTCATCCTCTGAGCTGCTGGGGTGTAATGCAACGAGGCAAACATGAATGAGGGATAAATGGACCCACTCACGAGCCGGAATGAGACTCATCAGTCAAAGGTAGGAGCAGAAAAAGGGGAGTCTTTAAAATCGCGGGTTGAGTGCGCGGTGGTTCTTTTTGCCTCCTCTCTGTTGGCGCTCACAGCGGCCATGTTTACATGCATGGGAGAACCCGGCGTCGCGCCACAAGCCTGTTCAGGTCTTACTCAGGTTAATCCGTTTACATGCACCTTCGCCGCTCCGTGATTGAATCTCACGGCCGCCATGAATAAGCCGATATAATAGTGCTGAAGGACACTGCTAATTCATGGGAAAGGACTAACGATCCTAGTGGTGATCTCCCCCATGTTATTCTGACGAATAACCGGATGTCACAGGCAATTATGCTCTCCGCTGTAATGAATCACGAATGCCAGGGCGAGGAGGGCTGCCGCAAAAAGCACTGACCCTGAGAAATGACATGATGTTGCCAGCACGCAACAGCCAACAAACATACATCGAAAACCCCCGTAGGAGTGGGGACAAACCGACTGATGATTCATTTTTTTATTGGTAGAGCACTTTTCAAGGTGTTTGACACTCTTAAAGTAAGAATGCATTATTTTAGTCTTATGTAACATTCCCATGGCAGCGTTCTACCTCCACAGCCAGGTCCTTGTTAAAGCCAAACCTCAAGGGAACGCTCATGCCGCTGTTGGACATCTGCCATTGCATTAACACATTAAAGCGCACCATCAGCGCCAACACCTAAGTGAAGACGCCAGCAAACGACGATGCTTCTCTAACATATGGAAATACCGGCAACGAGCGAGGAGAGGGAAGCAGCAGGGTGACAAGGACATCATGCTCGTTAAAGCATCGCAGGTGACTACAGAGGAGTGATGGATGTTTGGTGGCAGATTAGTCATGTCTGCATTAATCTGCTCGCCGGTGCCGCGGTGGAAAACAACAAATTGATATAAAATCTGAGGACTCGCTCATGTGTGAGCGTGAGTGAAATATGAGGAGTGTAAAGTGGCTCTGACAGCTAAGCATGTTAACTTGTCAGAGCGTTTAAAATATGACATTTGTCGTTCTCGTTTTCTTGGACTCTCGGGCAGACGCGTGCTTGGATGCACACGCAGAATCAGTTTGTTCCCGTGCGCTGTGCAGAAACAACATAATCTTGGTGCATCGGTGGAGAAAACAATCAACAAAGAGACAAATAGAATAAAAAGAGCACAGTAAGACCTTGTTGCCTGCAGCGCTTTTCAGGATTAGAGAGGAAAGACAGTTTCCCAATCACATCATATGAATCCAACCCCAGCAATCCCAAATCAATTACAAAAGCAGGTGAGTTTAAGCGGAGACGTTATAAGAAAGAAGACAAACCACTTGAAGCAAAGACCGTAATGCCAGAGATGATGATGATTGCCAAAAGCCAATTGACCAGGAAGCATCTTCAGTCAATTGTGTTGCTGCACTGAGCCAATCAGACATATGAGATTTACAACAGCTTCAGCTGATTTGGTGGCAGGAAGGAGCCGGGTGTGCACGGCTGTTGAATAACTAATAATCGACCCACTCCAACGAGTTTATAGTTCAGTCTGATGTCAGCCAAGCGCTCTGGTGGGATGAGCTGATGGCGCCGCATCATGGTGCAAGGTGGGTTGAAGAAGCTGGTGTTGTGACGGCTTGTGCACGTAGTAGATGTAAAGTAGTGGGAAAAGTTGACTGCTGATTATATAAACATGCAATATACTATATACAAGCTATAGCTTTCTTCCCAATCATCAGAACAAGAGCTTGGTCTTGTTTGTTTCCAGTTTCCAATATGGCTACCCAGTGGCACGACTTGCCTATAAAAGACTTTGGTTTAGTCAAGGCCAGGTCCAAAGCAGATCAATACTGATGTTTACTGCTTTCCTTTTTATGAGCTCCTGTCTACCACTTCAGCCCTCTTGACTGTTGACCTGGTATGTGCCGCTACAAGGTCATGTTGAGTACACATGGTGCTGTGTTGGTGACTGTCTTCCGCTGTGGAACAACGCTTCTAATCAGGTGCTCACATAGAATTTCTGTCTCTAAGTGGGTAACAGTTGAGAGGTTCATTCCCTAATAAATGTATTACCAAACGTATTTAGGCTCAAGTTAAACCCAGGGCCTTAGGGATCCAGAGCTACGTCAATTGATATTGTCCTTTATTCTACATTATATGTTCTTACAGGAATAATTTTGGTAATAGCCCAATTTCCCTTCTCTGCCAATGCATACATACCTCTCTGAATGTAGCAATGTGTCCAAAGATTGAGATCCGTCTGCAGAGCTCTGGCCCACACCCGTCAGCATTGAAGCCCATTATATTATAGGCCATTGCATTATGTTTGTAAGGCTGGAAACGCTGCCGCACATCAATAAAACATTTGTTGCACTGATTTTAGATGGGGAGCAAAAATCAAGTTGACATCCAGTCGTGACTGAGACTGAGACGAGTCAGTCAAAATACACCAGGGGCAGAGACAGATCCAACGCAGCAGAAAAGAAATCTCAACAGTCAAGGTCAAGACTAGACTTCAGTGTTGGAACCTGGCCCTTTTCCTCCAGTCAGGAACATTTCCAGATTGCTTAAATGGTAGAGAGGTTGCACAGGGCCTGTGTCCAGACCTTCTGGGCGGGCGAGTGGGTGGGTTTATTGTACCCTGCTTCAATTCGCCCCATTTGGCGCTTTCAAACTTGGGCACGTTTTTTGAGCCTGGGCACGTTTTTTTTTTTTAAAAAAAAAGAAAAGCTTTGACGAAAACACAGCCACCAGGCCAGCCGCACAGGAGGTCCCTTTGTGCTTTGTTTCAGATCTTTATTTTTGGACGTGGATGGCTGGTTGGATGGAGCGATGGAAGAGTGGGTGTGAGAAAGGAGGAGGGGGAGGGGAGGGTGAATGGTTGGACACAATAACTTCACAAACACATGGGGAGGACGTGAATGTTCAGGCCTGAATAATAAGAGTGTTTCCACGCTGGTACCAAATGATACTGATGCAGCCTTGGATTCAAGGACATTAAGAAAGCATCAAACCTTCCAATCAACCTTGCTCTCTCCGTCTTACCCTTGTGTATCCTCTCACTTCAGCCTACCTTCATGCCACCAATCCTGCCTACCCCTGTCTTTTCCAATATTCAGCACACCTGCAACATACACACACACACGCAGATGCAACCCACGCACACATTGCCCAAACCCAGGGCGCTCCTTAGACAGCAGCAATAATGAGGACGTCGTTAATTTGCCCAAACGAGCGGGGGGCCTTTAGCGCGGGCGAGTAATTAATTAACGGCAACACTGTTACTTAATTAGCTCCACATGAAAGGAGAAGGGTGGTGGTGGAGGATGAGGTGTACAGTGTGTGTTTATGATTAAGAGGAGATGGAGATTGATTGCGCGAGCACATGTGTCTAACTGGCTTCACGGAGCATCTGTGGAGGTAATGGTGCCTCGTGGTGGGACGAGATATCCTCTAAATGGGCAAAGAAAAAAAAGGTCGGAAGGGCTGTTGATGTGACAAATGCTTGCAAGGATTCTGAAAGTTTTACATTTTCATTCTTTCGCCGTCTCCGTTTTGCATATGGCTCAGTACGCGAGCACATGCATACATTTCCACGCCTCGCTGCAGAAACGCAGCCCGTTCCCACCCACTCCCTGGTTTCTCCCCTTTTCCCCAACTGCTCTCTGGGAGATCTTTCGCTTAGTTAGCTTCAGGCTACAGCAGAGCCTTATCAACCCAGATACCAAGACGTACTCCCTGAGGGTCACATAGCCCTCACCATAAAATCCCACAACTCAGCATTACTGCGTGCTATATACATATTCAGGCCTGCAACAGTGTAGCATCAAAGAGGCCCTCTTCACCTCTGACTAATTCCTCTAGTGCTCTTTCAGAACTTATCCTAGTTGGCCACGTGAGACCACGTGCAGCTCTCTGAGTGCTTATGCGGTAGCCTAAAGGTGCTGCTTTGTGCTTGTTGAGGTGCCTCCGACATTGAAACCCCAAATGCCTTGGCTGCTGCAGCTGCTACAGGGGCCACCAGGAGAACAGGAGCGGTCCAGTTTGACTCCCGGGTTTTTAATGACCTCAAAATTCCAGAAAACGAATGTTTACTTCGAAATGCAGATGAGTATATGTGGATCAGATGCAAGGGGTGCACGACTGGTTAAGGGAGCAGCTGAGTTTAGATTTTACCAGCAGTGGGTGCAAAGGGCTGAGGGATGGGAAAGGTCAAACTGAGGTGACTGCCGTCTGTCCAGGCTCTGTCTTGTCTGTCAGTTTTAAAGTGTCTAGCGGCGAACCGGCAGCCAAACTTCCTGTGCAGTGTGCACTTCTCCTCCGACGTGTGCGAGTACATTTCATTAAAATGGATGCATCGTAGCGTTGCTCCTGTAGCGAGTGTGTGGCTAAGCGAGCGAACATGCGCGAGAGAGAGGGAGCGGTGCCGGTGGCAGTGCTTGGGGGAAGACAGGCGCAGGTGATCGGTGCAGGGGGAAAGGTTAGTGATGAAGTTGTCTGGTGGCAGGAAATGTACAGTGTGGGTTACAGTCTGGCCTGTGAATAAACATTGCAGCTCCTCAGTACCCGAGCTTTCCCAGCTTTCCCAGCTGCTTGTTGAAAGTGAAAGGAAGATTTTGGCCCAGACACCAGTTGTGCCTCTTGAATTGGCTTGTGGGTGGGCAGGTTTAGGTGACAGATGGGTTGACATTGTATAAAGTGTGTGGACTGCATGTGCAGATTGTATCAGTCAGTCTGTGACCATGCCATGAGAATTACCCGAGTGTTCCTTGAGACAAAGCAGGGGGTCTGGAGACAGGCTTGGAATACAGAACAAACCCAGGAATAACGGGAATATTGGCAGGTTTGATACTGCTTTCAGCTCATTACGAAGTCAGTGACACCATCTTTGACGTCCCTGTTGTGCCTGCGAAAGTAAAAGATCATTTGCGCATCATAATCAATAGAATATTCATTTGAGCATCAAGGGGATACTGTGGTAAGATGATTTCCCTGCACATCCGCTCAAGCCTGTTACCTCATAACCCAACACGTGGAGTGACAGCCCGCATAATGCGGCAGGTTCCAAAGCCCGTGTGAAAGGCAGCGGTGTTGTGCTGGTGTGGATGTAAGCCGCGGCTCCCCTCTGGCCTTTCACTGTGCTCTAATCCTCTCTGCGCCTCTATCTGGATGGCTCAGACAAGAGGAGGTCAGGGGACACCGGGCTAATGCAATCATATGATTTAACCAGATAGAGAACAGCGGCAGCGGGCGCGTGCGTGCGTTTGGTTGTCCGCGCCGTCGCGACTCTTAATCTGCGCACCGGAGAAAATGAACAAAACACGGCATGAATGCACTTGTTTTGAGACGATATCACGTTACGGCGCATCTCTACTTATTAATACATCCAATTTTGACACAGAGTAGCAGGCACCTGGTTTAATACATCCAATATAGCAGTAATAACATCACTGCGGTCAATTATAATCTATCAGATAGCGTGTGTACACAACTGACGGGGACCCCTTCTGCATTATTAAACTGTGGGAAAAACACAGTGGAGTTTACGAGATGGGTTCAGTTCAACAGAGGCTTTCATGGGATTATTCATGAGTCTTCTGGGATCTGTTTAGGCAACAATACTGCGTGTGACCATACGCAGCACCAGAATTTATCCTCTTTCATTTTCATATTAAAGTCTAATTCGGAGCGTGGAATAAGAGCGCTCGATGAAAACAAAGCGCATTCAGAGGCAGCGCCGAGGTTAGCGCGCAAACTGCATCTGGTTTTTAATTTGGGTTCATAATTTCTGCTCAGCCGTCACCCTCTCTCTGCCATCCACCCAACCCCGATTGAATAGAAAGCAAAGGATGCTCCAGTCCCCATTATTAATTATGTATACAACTCTCATGCAAGTCCTATCTGGACTGGGACCGATTAATAATGGAACAGCGCTGTAATTACATGGCGCTCGTCACAGATATTTTCAATTCACTCTTCCTCTGCCTCATCTCTTTACCTCTCTATTTCTATCTTTTCACCCCCCCTTTGCTCTGTCCATTTCTCTTTGTGTCTGCTTCTTTAGGTTTAATCCAATCCGGTCTCATCAGCGTCTCCTTTTATCTCGCATACTGTAGATGACATCACTGTGGAAGAAGCCAGGGCGTTCTCTTGCCATCCGGCAACATCTAATCTGTTTACTGGCGTGTCCTCGTTATTTGGAAAACCAAGAAGGAGACAAATGGGAAAAATGAAGTCTTTCATGGCTCCGGTATGAGCATCAAGGTTGGACTTGGCCACCAATTTCACAGCGTATAGCCAATCAAGTAATAAGTATATTGCGCCATCATCCTCTGGCATCTCACACTAACCTGGATCCTTTTAGCGACCTGTCTGTCTGACAAATGACCGGACCAGAGCTGTTTTCAGCGTTTTTCACCATTTTTGTAGTTCTGTGTATTCAAGCAAGTGGTTAACATTAATGTGTTAACACAATCTCCTGTGCCAGTTCTGAAGACAGAGAACATCTATCCGAGACACACAAAGCTCCATTCAGAGCAAATAAAAATTAAAGAGCTGCAGGAATTAAATCAGGAACTAATTGAGTTTTCCTATTTGCATTTTCATTGCACGTGAAACGCTGCGAAAATTCAGCAAATGGATCCGATAATGAAAGACAGCGGTGGAGTTTAACGTGAACAACTCTTATCCTTATTTGTGGCGCCAGTTGTTTGCTTACCGTGCGGATGCGGCTGCACACGGGTTGTGCAGCGACTATCAACCCAGTGCAGTGACTTCTTAAAGCGTGATGAACCGCAGCTGGAGAGGGAACCGTGCTTGTCTGGGTTGCACAACCGGCAGACAGAAAGGTAAAGCACTTAAAATATAATAGATAAGAGTTTACACTTTAACTTATCTGGGTTGTTTTTTAGCTAGAGTTGCCACCGACCGGCAGCATTGCTTTGCTTCTGTTGCCCGTACCACTGTTTGTCATTCAAACTGGGAACATGCTGATCACACAACCCAACTTCAGAACAGCCTGAACTATCCCTTTAACCTAAAAGAGAATAAAAGCACATTGTTAACGTTGCTACTTTTGATACTGTGCTAGCTAAGAATCTCTGGGTGCACACCAGCTAGCCGTGTGTTAGCGTACCTGTATTTTATTCCTAACATGCAGCTGTCCTGCACATTAAGCTGCAGTCCTGTAATGAATCTGTAATTTGTCTTTTGATGGTTCTGGTCACTGTAGTTTGTCCAGTTTGTCTCTCTGGACAGTGATTGTGCATTGATGCTCTGGCACCGTTGCTCTACTTTGAACATCTACCGTAACAATGTAATTTCAGTTTAAGATATCAGAGGGCCAAACTAATGAGCACAGAATCAGGAGAAGTAGTTCCCCTGTGCTTTTACTTTGAAAGAGCAATCCATCGTGTCTGTAGTTTCCCCTAGCCAAGCAGAGCATCAAATGGCAAAATTACGGGAACTAACATCAAAGCACCTACCCTGCGTCGTCTCCCGTAATGTTTGTCAAGAGCGGTATCTTCAGCCAGACGATGATGTCAGAAGCGAGGCCCGTCGCAGCCGCGCGCAGCAGCTTGCTAGACAGCCCGCCTCGACAGCCGCCTTCCCGCGGGCCTCTTTGATTCAGAGAGCCAGTTAATGATTTACACGGAAAAGACAACATCAGTGACAAACAGTTTCTCCAGACGGCTTTGTATGTGGCCTGTTGTGGAGACGGGAGAAGGAGAAGAGGCCCCCGTCTGAGCGGATGCTGTCTGTGTTTGGTACGGGAAGCGGGAGGGCTCTTTGAAGGGGCCTGAAGTGAGCAGATGTTTGTACAGCGGAGCAGATTTACAAAAGGTGTTATAGTTCATTTATCAACATTTTCCTCCTGGACTGTCTTTCCTCACTCATCACTGTCTAAGCTTTAGCATTTTCAGTCCGTCCTCTCTTCCACCCTAACCTCAACTCCCTGCTCCTCTCCGCCGCCACCTCTTCCATTTAATCCGTTTATGAATTGTTTTTGTTGGTTTGCACCGGCGAGGCTGCCATAATGATTACAGGTGTCCTTTCTGCAGGAGCACAGGCAATTACAGAGCTGCAGGAGGTGGCCGTGTTAAGAATTAGGCATCCGCGGGCATCAGCATTCAGTTACCCCAACGTACTCCCGGCTGTTTCGAAGGAGAGGTTTTGATTTGCGAGGCAAGCTTCAAGCGTTCACAAAGTCCCCGTTCTATCAGCTGATGTCACCCGATAGCTTGGTCTTCATTTGTCAACATTTGTGGCCATCTTCTGCAGGGCAAACCAAGAGAAAAAGGTTTGTCTCTACTGATTATCTGTGACGTATAGCAGTGTAGAGGAGGAGTCGGAAAAGATGGCAAGCTGGGTGGTCCTTTTAAGGTGTTTCAACCCTTCCTATGGTTTCATACAGACACTTTTAACCTAGAAGTAACTATGAAGACATGTGTCATATTGTGTATCTTTGACTATCCAACCGTGACTTTATTTACTGGTTATCAACAGCGATATTAACCAGCTCACTACAGACTGCACAGTCTCAATGCACCTGAGTAATTTATTTACAATGCACTGTAGATGTACGGCGTAGTGTCTGTCACAGATAAAGGTGTCAAATACACAGATTCACAACAGCAGACTCTTTAGAACCACCATCAGAGGAATACCGAAAACCCTCCGATCTGCCTGGTTAGGCATGTCTGATGCCAGTCTTCGTGCCAGTGCACGGCGTTGTGTGTCCTTGTCGCGGTGATGAATGGGCACGTAGTACATCCAGCCTTCACGCAGGAGGTTGGAGTTTGTATCCTGTGATCTTGCAATCACTTTTGTATACTCATGAACCGTGACCACCATGTTTTGCCGCCTTCACCAAATGTTTCAGTCGTCCAAGTTCACCAGTGTGATAACTAGTAAAGTAGAACATATAGTAGAACATGAGATTGAAAACAGTCCCCGTACATCGAATCCCAGTTTTGTAGAATCATCCAATGCTGAAGTAAGGGCGATAGGACTGGCTTGAAAGAAGTCTCTGAAAGGATGTCTAGCTTCCGTCCTCCTCAAAGCCAATGGAGCAAGCTAAGATACGCTATTACTGGTGTAGCACTGAAGCAATAGCACCAGAAGAGTTAGCACAGTAAATCTTTTGATGGGGATCCTGAGGCGTTCTCGAGCCATACTCTTCAGCAGGGCCCGGGTCCTTCCAGTTGGACGTGTCACCGATCGAAGGAGCCTAAAGCGAGACACATAAAGACTGTGTTTTTCTGAGGGCATTGGCAGCTCATCAAACATGCAGATCAACAGAGAAGCGGTGGAGCGTGCCTAGGCTGTCGCTTCAATCCACGTTTGGGCTTGCATTATGGCTTTCGCTGCCATTAGCCTGGGCCACCAACTGTCCACTACGAAGGGGCAACGTTTTTCAAGCCTTCGGACACCAGCAGATACTCAGAAGCCAGATTTTTTGGTGCAGCATTTCTTTAAACAGTTGGATAAACTTAGTTTCAGCGTGTGTTGCTCCAATCAGTGTCATCTAAGCTTCACTTCGATGGGATGTCGTATCTCGCCTCCAGTGTGCATTTACCACATTTACTGAGATTCCTTCCTTTATTAGGGAATGCTTGGCTGTATTTGACAGTATAGATGGACACTATAGATACAGAAGCATGAGACAGAACCATGCATCATTATTATTATTATGTGGGTTATAATAGACCACCAGGGTGCCCGATAACTAGCAAACCTGGTGAAATATATGGAATTTTGCGATTGCGCCAGGCGTTTCGATCCGGCATCAATGATGTTGGGTTGTGTTGCTGAAATATATTATGTTTGCATGACTTCACATGTATGACTCTCATTTAGCCCTGCTTCCCCTCAATGTTACGAAGCTCGGCGCTAGACGTGGAGCACTTACCGTGGCCATATGTGTTTTACATTTCACAGTCCAGTTGCTTTAAACAGTCTCCAGTTGTGTTAAATTATTTGCCTACCGTTAATTGTGCAGTCCGTCCTCCTCATTAAAACAAATCTATTCAGAGAGCACTTTAAACTTCAATTAAAATTCCAGTTGCAATGCTGCGTCGATGTGGGATCTTTCAAGAGAAAATCACAGTGACTCCCAAGTTCAGCTGCGTGTGCATCTCGCCAGCTAGCCCGTCCTCATATCACGGCAGAGTGTTTTCATGCAATCAAGCTGTAATTATACCATAAATAACCATAAATACTGCATCCATATCCACGATGAGCCTCGTCAACGTCCTGCTGTAGAGAGTAGTTATTAGTTGATTGGTGGGCTGTCAGCTTCACTTCCTGTCAGAGCCGCTCAGAGGAGGCTCTGATTGGCTGGCATGGTGACAGAGGGCGACAGAGGGTTGACGGGTGCTGTGGGAGGAGAGGGAGGGGAGGCATTTGCACCGAGGACTGTGGGCAACATTGCCAAAAATAGCTTGCGGCTGTGACAGGACAATGACGGGGCTGAGTTTGTTTGTGTGTGTGTGTGTGTGTGTGTGTGTGTGTGTTTTTGCATGTTCCTGTGTGCGTGTAAGTGTGTGTTCGCATCCTGTGAAATCTTAATAACAGCAGCACAACTAACCCTGCCCTATCATTAGAAATCTCCATAGTCACGAGGGCTCACTAAATAATAACATGGCCAAAAGACTCTGTGTGTGTGTGTGTGTGTGAGCGAGAGCGAGATTGAGAGATAGAGAGGAAACAAAGAGAGAGAGAGAGAACCCACCACAAGACACCAGTCGATCCTTAGGGAAAGAGAGAGGAAGATGCTTGTCTTTCCCCTTTGTTCAAACTCCTATTTGAAATTACACACACACACACACACGCACAATCACGGTAAATTGAAGCACACACTCCCTCCGCGCTGTCTTCCTACAAATCCCCTGTATCTTGGCAGGGAGGCGCTGGTCGATGTTAAAAACTCCACCGTCTGGGTGTGAGCCGCCGCAGCGAGAATCGACACATCAGTGATTGATTTCCTCACCTGCGCGGGGAGAGACGGGCCGAGGGAGGCAGGTAGATGATGGAGAGATGAGAGGAGGGAAAACAGAGGTGGGGGAAGACAGACAGTCGGGAGGAGGAGGATGTGTTGGAGTGGTGAGGTGGAGGAAATCAGAGCGAGAGTAATGAAAGGGCAGTAGGCCGAAAGGGGATATTAGGGGGAAATCAGCAGGTCTTAGAGGAAGTTATTAAAGCTTGGGTTTGACTTTCTCAGAGTGTGATTTTCAACCTGTTTCAACCAGTTTTGCAAAAGGACGACTGGGTATAGATAACGGATGGACGAATGCTCAAACAGCTGTTTCATTTTGTTTGATTGATCAAATCATTGTTGGAAAATGGTCAGTTTCATTCTCTTATGTCATCCAGTTCTTCTCAAAAGACAAAAGAAGAAGAAGTCCGCTCATATCTGTTAAATTCCATTTCACTAGTTTGTTTAAAAGGTTTTGTGTTAGAATTGTGTAGTGTGGACTGACTGTAGACCCGACAAAAACCCAAAGAGACTTTCAGCTCAACTTCATGCCAATGACTCATGACTTCACTTGGACTATTATTAGCCCTTTGACTTAATATCCGTTACAAGCCAGATGAATAAAAGTCTTCCAAAGAGCGTGCACTGAGTCAACTCCTTGTTTCCCTGACAACAGATATACTTTGCAGCAAGCCCGATGTACGTTTGGCTGTACGGGCCAGCAGACAGGCAGCATGCGATGCCTCAGATGAACACGTTCAGATGTGGTCAACACATAATGAACAACAGAACCAGCGTGGCTCAGAACTCACAGATGGAGGCGCAACATCTTGCTTCAGCAACCTGCTGCACAAAGACTGCTAATTCGATGCTAATGATAGCCTGCTATGGTAGCATGAGCCCAGGCGCTAATGTGACTTATAGCTACCTGTCAACAATTGGTGGTTAGCAGCTAGCAGCCTGATGCTGCAGATTCATGATGATGCATGAGGGTTTGTTTTGGACTTGACCTTGGCTGCACCTTTCTCAACTGGGACTTGACTCTGGACTTCTTGTCAGGACATCAGACCTACCCCTGACCGGACTCTGTCCCAGTTCTGAATTCCTCTACACATTTTTGGTGTTACTGTTTCAGACCTGAAGCTCTTCCAGGTTTATGGCCTTTATGTATAAACTTGGCGGTGTACTCCTTCAAAGTCTCGGCCTCATATGCTAAAGCAAAGAGCTAAAAACAAACCAGACTGAAAAGGTGTGAAGGAGAAGGAAAGCAGCCCACTTTTCAACTCACAAACCACCAAATCTGGACCTTTTCCCAGAATGCCCTCTAATGATTAAACTCCAATGATCGGCCGTGGGGCTGGCGTGAAACCGCCTTCTTTGCTCTCAACTTGAATTGACTAATTGCTTAGATTTTCCATTCTGCTTCGCGTGCTGGGCGTGAATTGTTATTGTGTGCAATCTATTCCCACCCTTAAGCACTGACACCCTTCCTTGAGTTGTGTGCCGCTGAAGAGAAAACCTCATATTGATCACAAATCATGGCCAAAGGCGGTCCAATTAATCACCTCATGGCCGTCCTGTTTAGTCGCACACTTTCGGGCGCTCTGCTGCACCGCCGCTGTTTATTGTCCTGCTTCCAGATTTGCTCGGAAAAAAACGTGCTTCCACATCTACATCTACATCGCCACACCCTTTTTACAGTCAGTTACCCTCAGCATTTTGTTTTTGGAAGGGTGAAATGGAGGATGGCTCCAGTGGGAGAGCCAAACAAAAGCTTTGTACTCTCAGCCACTCTAAATCATTCATGGCAGCATTGTTTGCCCGGGACGGTAGATCGGGTTAGATCCTGACAGGTCGACATTAGCCCGCCGCTGCCCTCAGCTAACACCGAAACCTGCCCGTCTTGCCCTAATTCGTTGTGACTGCTGTCTTCAGTCAAGTGTGAGATGAAAATAGCTGAGCTTGACATTAGCGATCAGACAGAGAGAGAGAGAGAGCGAGCGAGAGAGAGAGAGGTGTTCATAAATGTCTAATGATCCCACCTGGAGTTTGTCTGTTGTAGCAAACAAAGGCCAACTGTGTGTTAAGTGGAGAAATTCTCCTGGAGGATGAAGGTGTGGTTGTTTGAGAGGCGGACCCCATGCCAATGCGTTTCACTGCATCCATAATAATACAGCAGATAACACACGTGATTACCGCGCCTTCTGTAATGACGGTCGTCCAACAACAACAGAACGCAAACAGTTGTATTATTAATGCGCCATGCTTCGCCCGGTTCCCGTCGCCCGCAAAGTCTCTGTTGTTTATTTCTCAGATGTAATCACGGTGGGCTGCAGACTTCCCTGTAATTTCGGTGTTACGTATCATTTTGTTTTTGTTGATCTGTTGTGGCACGACGGTTTGGAAGGAATGTTCGGAGCGAGTGGAACACGGTCTGGCTGACAAGATGTCATATGGTGCTGTCGACGTACATTCTGCTGACGGATTTTGATATAGGATCTCCCAGTTTTTGAGAACGTATCACTTACACTGCAGGCAGGCATTCTTCTTCCCCGTATATAAGAAGCGTTTTGTATTCTCTTTTTATATGCATTATATTATATTTTAACCTTATATTATACAGAAAAAATTATTTTCTTCATTGCTTTTACCTGCTATGGAAAGCACCTTTGCACTGACATGTTGCTGAAAGGTGCTTTACAAACCAACTGGTGCCTACATTACCCAGACTGCCATTCAGTCACAGTCAGTTTGTTCAGAAACGCATTGGGTTCACGCTGTCGCTGCCAATGTAGTTTGGGATCCAGACAGAAATCAGGAGTCTCCCCTCTGCAAACACAAAAGGTTCTGATCACGTGTGCATCACAGCTACCTGTAAATGATTGAATTTGTTTTAGTTGTGCCATCCTGCACACTTTCCCACCGCCACACACCCGGCCAGTCACTGAGCGAGGTGGGCCTGAATGTCGGATTGTCCGTTTGGCGAAGATGTTGGAGGCGGAGCTACCAGACACTGTTTGACATCCACCTTTTTTAAACATTTGAACTCAAGCAGCAGCCTAATCTGCTGCAGTACTTTCACTTTAATTCCATTTCGGGGTGTTTGTTACAATTGCTGCACCTCTGCGAGCCCTGCAGCTGCCTGCCGACACGGCTCGATGTAAGGAAACCGTTTTGTTTGTCGCACCTTGTATTTCACTGCCACAGAATTGAAGGTTACAGGCTATTGTCTGACCACAAAAGGCTGTGTGTGTGTGTGTGTGTATATGTCTGTGTGCGTCCATGGTCGGCATGATATGTTTGTTAGTTGGGATAACCTTCAACCGCTGCCCAGCCAATCGGAACAGGCCCGACGTGCTGGCTGCCTCATTTCTGGCATGTTTTTCTTTTCCCTTTCACTTGTTTTTCCTTCTCAAGTGTGTGTGTGTGTGTGTGTGTGCGTGCGTGAAGGGGGTGACTGTTAAAGACGTGACGGCAGCTTTTGCGGGGCAGGTTTGGATGTTAACACAGGCCGGTACAGACACAGTCGCACGCAGACAAAAGCGAGGACGGCAACAGAAACACACCCTGCCTTTTATTCCCGCGCTTACACACACGCACACACACATCGCTGGCATACGGGTGCGCTCAAGGTCATGAAACAGCCCTGTGGAGGGAGGTAAATAAGTGATTATTGCAGCAGGCGCGGGAGATGAGTGTGTGGGTTTCTTTATTGTTATGCTAATTCGGGGAGGAAGTGCGGCGAGCTATTCTCGGGCTCTGTCTGGCCGACGTAACCGCAGCCTGGTTAAAGATGACCTTTTTAGACATGCATGGATGCATATGAGACATTCATCCGCACGTAAACACACGCAGCCCGTAGACAGATAAACAAACACACACGCACCGGAGAGAATGAGACACAAGCGCCTTAAATGTGCGTGCAGCCGGCGGGTTTGTGCGTTCCACACGAGCACCTAAATTGATTTATCCACGTGATCAGTGCCGGTCAGTTTGATTTTAGATTAAATTAAACATGATAAAATGAAAATCTAGCTAATTTTATAAACATGCATCACATTACATGTCAGCACATGTCTGGGAAAATCAATATTATACTTATACTTATATTAATTACACCTGAAAATCAACTAGATCTTGCAATGTGGGTATTGCTTATTACATAAGTGCTCAGTACTCGTGGCTCAGACCACATTTATCTTCAAACTCAGCTTTTATTTTGAAAGTTCCCCCAGAACTGCATCTGTAGTAGTTCCTGCTTCAGAAGTGTGTGCCATAAACACACACACAGACTCGCAAGGTGAAAACAATGGCGGCTGGTTACACCGTCATGTATGATACTTCGCTGAACGCCACGTGGTTTTTGGACTGTCGTCGTTGGACGCAGTTAACCCCGGGTCTGAGGGGAGCTTTAACTGGCATCGTACACTGTGCTCTGTCACGTTTTGGGCAAAACAATCGATTGATCAGTCAACGAAATAAGCAGCAGGTTAATCAGTTGTGAAAACAAACGTCTGGCGCGGCAGATGAACTAACAACCCGGCTTGCTTTGATGTCATCCGCCTCTGTGAAGCTTTATTGCGTAAAAACCGCTGTTTACCGTGTGGAGATAATGTTTTAAAGAGGCGACATTTCAATGATCTTTTCCCCGCGCCTCCAAATTGTGCCCGATAACAGGTGCATCTGCATATTTAAGCGGCTGCGCGCCGCTCATTGATTTCTGCAAATCAGAAGGTCGAATAAATATGTATGGTGTATGGTATGTATGGAATAAATATGGTGAGAAGGGCACTTCCAGCGCCCTTAATGTCAGCTCTCTCCGGGCCTCCTGGGAGCCGCGTTTTCCATCCGAGACGCACGATGTTTGTGGAAATCCAGCAGAGCTTCCTGAACGATCACCTCTGCTGATCGTTGGCTCCGGTCCCCGCTGACGCCCTGCATTTGTCCAAATTAACCTCCCCATTAACACGTCGCACTTTGCAAATGTTGTTTGTCGTCCCGGTTCACGTTCAGCCGTTCACGTTCAAATGAACTCCAGCGAATTCCGAAACTGCGTCCAACAACCCGCCAATCGTATTACTGAATTAGATCTGTGGATTGAATTAGTCCAATTTGGCCTTAATGGGCCCACTTAGACTCACATTCAATACCGCAGGCACCTGTAATTTGAGAGTGAGCCATTTGTTGCAAATTACACACTCCAGACCTAGCTCGTCTTATTTAACTCACATTGTGTAGGTACAGTACACACGTAAACACACACAGACACGCACACACACATATCTGACTGCTGTGCAGAAACAATCATTTGCATTTTCTGTGTGTGTGTGATTCAGCGTGGGTGTAGATGCTAATTTGGTGTTTCTGTGAGTGTGTGTGTGTTTGTTTATATGTGTAATTATGTGTGCGCCTTCAGTCTATTTGATTAATGTTGGCATTCAGTCTCTTGTGTGTGTGTGTGTGTATTTGTGTGTCTGTGAGCTCACACTCAGGCGCACACGTCAATACGAGTGTCTAATGTTTGCGTGCCTGGCCTCTGGAAGTGTCAGATTAGCGGATTAGAGGGGAGAGGGCCTCCACCAGGGGATACACAGAGGCAGGAGGTGGGGGGTGGGGGTGGGAGGGTACTAGGATGGTCCCATTAGTGTTCTCTTCTCTCCCAGTACATCCTCCTCCCCCTCTCCACTTTAAACATTCCCTGTCATCCCATTTTTCCCTGTCTCTGCCTTTCTTAAGCCTGGAGCTTCCCAAAGGTGCTATTTCCTATTTTTTTATTTTTCCTCCTTTTGAGATTTGTTTATCTCTAATCCATCTTCCCTCTCGCCTCCTCTCCTATATACCATCATATTTGCCCTCCTCCTCCTCCTCCTCATCTCCTGCTGTGTGTTGCTACTCCTTCACCTCCCCTCTCTCTCTCTTTTCTCAGTCTCTAACCCTCCCACTCGCTCCTCCCCGCGAATAAAAAGGCACAAAGCGAGGACGGCGGCGTGGCTGCACACCAAGAGGACGAGGAGAAAAAGAATAATCGGCTGAGGTTTGGACGAGCAGCCGCCGTGGCGACGCCAGAGCCCAGTCACAGCCCTTGGACAGCCCATAATAAGCCCGTGCAGCCATCTCTCACTTGCTACCCCTGGCCAATGAGCAGTAATTGCAAGCAGGCCCCGGCTAATCTGAATCAGTCGTTGTCAGATGCAGGAGCCTTGGATCAGTTTTGCATTCTCCCAAATAATACGGTGGTACAGTGAGGAAGCAAAGAGAGTCGGGCCGTATCACTGCCCTGCAGATAGAAACTCCTCGGCTTGTATGGGAACGTCGCACTGAAGTGAAACTGTAGCTTTCAGCCCCAAAGCCACAGCAGATCTGGAAATCACAACATCTACTGAGCGCGCTCAAAGCTCAACGCCACAGAGAATTTGGTCTTCTAACTGATTTTGGCAGCAAAGAGATGTTGTTTTTACAGATATGTGCCTGAAAAGGACACGACTGAGGTACGGTAAATAAAATATCTCTGCGCTCCAACAGCTAAAAGGTTTGATATTTCGAGGTTTGCAAGCTATTTGTAGATAAATAATACTTTAATATTATGTCCAAAATCCCAAAACTGAAGATATTTATTTATTAAAACAGTTATTTCAAACAAAAAATGTTCTTTCAGCCATATGAGGTCGGATTTAACACATTGCAGTACTGAACTAACTGCAGACAACAGGGCTGAGTTGGTTAATGCCACTCTGTTAAGTTTAGCTACATAACTTTTAGTGAAATGCCTGCACTGTGTCGTTATCCTAATGAAGTTTAGCATCGTTCTAAGTTACGCAACTTAAGTAATAAAGCTGCCGACGCTCCCTCTGATTCTTGTCAAGAAATCCAATGAAAAGACCCAAAGCAACAATGGACTGATCGTGGCTCAAGAGGCGTATCTGTGCAAATGAGGTCCGTAATTCAAACTACTGCACTGGGTTCAGCTTTATGTATTCAATGTGTGTACTACCCACATGGATTTGAGAAGGCTTTAATTGATGCTAACCGACGATGTGCTAATCAGGCTAATCTGCAGATTGTGCCTACTACCAAAGCACTTTTTGTTTTTACTTAAATTCTTTTTATTTCTAAAAACTACATTACCCAGCTGTTTTAGGAAACTACCGTGGCCTTTCTAGCAGATAAAACTATACACAGTGTAGGACGGTTTAGCTTTGGCTAAGGCTAGCTGTTGCTATCGTACAAGCTAGGTTAACATAGCTGCCTGCGACGCAGTAAAGCCCCCCGTGAGAGTGCTTTCACTGCAGTTTGACCTGTAATTTAGTTTGGTAATAACCACCAATCTCACATGCTATCTAGCTAATTCCACAGCAATTGAAACAAATTAGGAAAAAATAAAAATCCGTCCACTAAAACTCGCCGCTATCAGGTATAGGCGTTACTGTCTAATTACTCATGCTAATTATAAGGCAGTCAGCTGCACGTGTTATCTCCGCTAACTCTCTGCACACGCAAATCGGCACTTGTGTAATTTAACAGGAATGTGTGAGGAATGACTGCGCTGCCAAGTTGGCAGATGCTCCGGCAGAGGCAAAACATGGCGCGATCGTATGACGCATCTATGCGTGCCTGTGTGTGTGTGTCCCATATGGAAATTCATTTCACACATGCTTCAGACCTCATGTTAGGATTGCCTACGATGACGATTTAGCCAAAAATCCATGAGGTTTATCTGAGAGCAGGACTACATTTTTTTGCATTTTTTGGTTTGATTGCTGCTTTGTTGGGTTTCCGTGTCAACTTTTAGTCTTTCTTCCCTTTCGCTTGGCTTGCTGCCATATAGAATCTCAGTATTTTGTGGCATATTTCCCCGAATGGCTCCTCCTGTCAGGCTCAGTTTGAAAGTAATCATCTGTGACATTTTCATTTGAATAAAGTCCATTATGGTAGTCTCGATGGCAGAGTGACATAACGCAAAAGTGGTGTCCCAGCTCATGAAGCTTTTACATCAAATGTCTTCCCGGCGAGAAAGCTTCAAGTGCGCAGGAAGTGATGTTCTTTACATTTAAAGGAGAATTAGTCTGGGGTTGTTAGCCTGAGCAGGAGTAGCTTGATTTACAGTGCAGCTGGGGCCATGGGCTGTGTTCTGAGCGACGTAACCACTGTGTGCAAAAACACAGCCTCCTCATTCACTTCAATGAGACTGCTGTGTTGAAACAGTGGAAGCAGAAGGCACCAGGGCTGTCACCCCTCTATTTAGAACTGAAGCAATATTAAAACACACACATATATAGCTGATCCATAATGATCTATTCAAATTTGAACCGTTGTACCTCGCCTTGCTAACTTGCAGCTAATGCAAAGCTAGCAAGCCGTGCTAAAATTGTGATCTTAAGGCTACAGTGTCTCCTCCTTTTGGCAGTGAGAGTAATAACATAAACACTGTCAACGTGCTAACGACGCTATTGGCCCCACCGTGTCCGGACTGTCCGCCCCCCACAGGTAGAACCCCGGCTCTTTGCAATGGAATGTTGCCATTGGCTGATCTGCGGGCAGGTGACATAACACAGAACAGCTTTCATCACCAGCAAAGCTCCCTCCTTACTTCCTCCTTCAAAACCAATGTCTCAAGTAGAGTGATTGAGTATTTTGATTAAGGCTGTTAGAGTTTCATCAGTTGTAAGGTATCTTCAGCTCTATTTGACGTTAATGGGTCGGCGCTGTTGTTTTCCTGGCTGCAAAACCTCCAGATTCCACGGCTCTCCAGTGGGCCGAGAGCGTCTGAGTGTGTGAGCCCAATTTTTCCAGGTTAAAGACACTTCAGCCAAAGCTCTACGCTTTAATACAATGCTATTTTTGACTGAAACACCCACTTAGGTGAACTGTGAGTGTCTGAGGGGGCTGGGTAGGTTTGGAGGTGAGCTGAGCAGCTGAGGCAGCAAGGCCGAGGGCATCACCCTGACTTGGACCTGGAGCAGGACCAGGGCATGTCGGGGGGGGGGTGACCTGCAGGCTGGTGTCCGGCTGGTGATGGGGCGCCGGGTTACAAACTGCGGCTTCCAGGCAGAGTCGGGGTACACCTCTTTGTTATTCCTCTGAGAGAGCGAAGGCCTCAAGCACATTTTTGTGGTTAAGCCAGAACACATGCTGTTCAACGCGCTTTTAGTGTCCATCTTTCACACAATTTGCTGCCGAGAAGCTAAAGTGACAGTTTTGAAAAGCCACGGCAGCAACCAGAGCTTATATCAAACTGTGCGTTTGTGCATTTGGCCACTGTCACTCACGCCATGTCTTGTTAGTGTCTCTCTCCGTCTTCCTGAGTTTCAGTCACTTTTCATTTGCTCCTCACGCCGCTCCCCATTTTACTTTCTTTATGCATCACAATTTTTGCTTCTCTCTCTCTGACAGTAAAGAACAATTTTGCCGGCGCATCAGGATAAAAGATAGATATTTTAACGTGAAGTCACTTTGCGTATATTTGTGTGGCGTAGTCCTACACTGCATCAATTTGGGATTCATCAGCTTTTGTGAAGAAGCAACAAAGGTACAAGACGAATTCATAAATCTATTGAGCACCAACAACTGATTTCTTTTACGTATTCTCTGTTTGGCATGCAACAAACCCTCCGCACCCCGTCCCCTGCATTCTGCTGCTCCTCCTTTGTTCTTCTTCCCATCATCTTCTTCTTTTGTCCGCGTCCGCCGTCATACATGGCCACACAGACGTGTTGTTGTCACGGTAATCATGCATTCTTTTTTATGTATGGAGGGATCGTATATGCCTGACATGCCACAGGGACAGGGCATGTTTGCATTCAGTATGTAAACTCCTCCACCATGTAGATATGTGCAGCATATGGACAAACGGGTCGTCACAAAAGTTTTCCACCTTCTGCCGTCGAATTAACGAGCAGACGGGACGATGAATCTCATGTACAAAGGCAAAAACTAAGAATATTTCAGGATATGAAGGATAAAACATGACGTTATAAAGAACTTTACAGTAAGAAATTGTTTGTTTTGCAGCCGCATGCTGTGTCTGAGTTTATCTTAGCACATTTAAGCATCGTTGGCGCACTGCTCTTCTCCATACTGGCTTTCCAACTCTACCTTCACAGACTGACTGTACAGCAAGGGATCAGCAACATAATCCACAGTCCATGTTCCGTGCAAATGTGCATTTTTTAAAGTTCAGTTGCACCAAATGTTGAACATGTGAGTTATTGTACAAAATTCCCTCTTTGTGTTTTTCATGGACAGCGTTTCTTTGCTTTGGCAGAGGGATGCGTCCTGGAAACCCAATCCTACTGCCAGACCAAAAAATAAAAAAACCCAACAAACTATTTTATTTTTTACGCACAGTGCCAACTTTAAAATTCATGGATTTATTTGACTTTTTTTTTTTTTTTTTACGTGTTCAAAACGAGGTTTGGGGTTTGGGAGAGGTTGCAGATACATTGATTAGATGTTCAAATGTTAATTGCAGGTCAAGAGAGTTGAAGGCGCTTCATTCCCGTGCACCGCCCGGACCTCCACGGCCTTACTACGCTACACAAAGGTCATGCTGCTTCTTGGGTCGGCACCGACTGCTGGCTTTGGAACTAAATTGAACTATGTGACATAGTTCCCATTAAGTAATAGGTGCATTGACGGGCACAAAAGCGTGATTTCACATTTGTTTTACACGGCATGGTTTTACACACTTGGCACAGTTGACACATCTCAGCTGGAGCCTGCAGCTTTGTGCTGCACATGCTGGTATTTAAGCACAAGGCACTTCCTCTCTCTTGTTCATTTTAGCCCATAACAGTCAGTTCATTACATTCCTCCATCAGCATCAGCAGCTAATAGCCTTCAGACCATCGGTGTACCTTAGAGCATTCAGCATAGAGCCAGGTTTGAGAGTGAATAGCAGACAGAGCATATGGAATTTCAGTGTTGCTGCATTGATATTTTAAATAAGATAGATGACTATTCAGTGCATCCTGGAGATGGGATGTCATTTTAGATATAATATAATGTGATATATAAGAAGTTTAGATATCTGTCACACAATAGAGAATCTTCTCATGCATAATCCTGATCATATTCTAAATTGTGCAAAGGATTAAAAGGATGGGGGCTTGTTTACCCACCTTTTTATTTACCCCACACCCTCTGTGACATTAAATCTGTGCGGTTGTGACAGTCGTCGCATGCACATGGAAGCTTTGCTGCGCCGGTGCCCGTGTGTATTCACGTGCATGCGTGCGCGGCGGCGGCGTCTCCCTCTCCCAGACCGTGTGAGAACAAAGAGCAGCCGAAAGAAAGGAAAGGAAATGTCTGCGCGCTCAGAGTCGTCCTTGAATATTTTTATCCCAGGTGTGTCTCTTCCGAGAGACTGAAAGTGAAAAAGCAGACGCTCTAATCAAAAATAGAAAAAAAAAAGCCCATTTCATGCAATAAAGAACGTATTTACAAAAGCTGTCGCTAAATGAAGGGCAAGTTTTTTTTCCCCTCCGTCAGTCGGATTTATTTTTTGTTTTTTTACTATGTTCCACATCTGCGTCGCTTCAAAACAAAGAGCGGCCCTGCTATGAATAATGAAAGGCCTGTACAGTAGCTTGGCATCTCTCCTGCAGTCTGCCAAGCGGACCGCGACATCCACAGCCCGACCGCCATGTTTATGGATGAGATGTCGCGCCCGCCGTACCGCGGGGACAGGTCGCAACCGGACCCCGCGAAAAAAAACAAAAACCCCTCCACCATCTGCACGGCTGACATTTCCCACACCAGTGAGAGAGCGCGAGCATCTGGTGTTCACCTCTCGGCTTGTGCAGGATTTGAAGTTGTCGTAATGTCATGCCGCCATGTGGTTTGTGTGCAGGAACCAGTGTGAGCCGCATGACATGTGTAGAATGCAGTTGGACTATCTTGTTAGAGTCTGTGTGCATGCGTGTGTGTGCGTGTGTGTGTGTGTGTGAGTCGAATTCCAGCTTCTTTTTTCACCGGCCTTGGTATTGATGTATAAACCAGGATAGTGAACATGGTAAACATGACACCACATGGTGGCCGTGGCTGCGCGCTCTTTGTCTTGTTTACGTGGATTCAACAGACATGTCTGTGACACTTGTTCTCACTTCTAACTTTCCAAGAAACGTTTGAATCTTTCATCTGTTGTGAGGGTTTATCCTCAACTCACGGGACCAAATATCTGATTTGAGGCTTTAGTCTCTTGCGCAAGTTCAGTTTTGAAGTTCAAGCATTTCCCTTTCCGTCACGCACTGAACGAAACAATGCAATCTCCCTGAGAAAGAGCTAAGTCGTTAGCAACTACTTTATTCTTAATAATCTAAAGTAGCATTAATGGTTGTGTTTTAACGATTTCCATTGCAAATAAGCGACACTAAGAGCCCGCTGCCATGATTATGGCCCTCCGAGGCTGCGAGAGGGCGTAGATGCCAGCTGTGTGGTTTGCACACGCACCCGTTATCAAACTCTCTCTCTCTCTGTGCACTTTAACTGTGTGGAAACATGAATAAGACTTATTTTATTCTCTGCGTTTTGACTGTTAAATGGCTCCTAATTGAATGAGGAAATCAAAGCAGGGTTCCTTGAAATGGGCCTTTTTTTCAATCTTGGTTTTAAACCGGTGGCGTAATGACAGTTGAAACTGTCGAAATCTAATCACCGAGTGCACCTGCGAACCGAGTGTCCTTGTTCTAAGCACCAAAATGCCCCTATCCTACACGTTTTCCCTTAATCTTGTGAAGGGCTCGTTGCATGGCTGAAATATCGTCTCGGTTAAAAATACATGAAGTGCATGTCTCCCTCAGAAATGATCCAAAGCACACTGCAGGGTGTGTGCAAAGTTAAGACGATTCTCTCTCTCCCTCCTGCTTCTGCCTCCTTCCTGTTGATGATGTATCACCTCTTGTTTTGGACCAGTAGGCTTGGTCATTTTGGATGCACACTTTTAAATAAATGCACTTTATTTGTGCCTGGAGCAAACCCCATACCGCAGAGCTCATGTATGAGATCATGAGACCCAGCAGTACTTCTCTTCTTCATGTCTTCAAGGACATGTCACAGTTATCCATTGTGCACAGTCTTAGCACACCCAAGACGCCACTTTGTCCCGGCCAACATAAACCTGGAATCTGTTCTGGGTGCCTTGCGTTCAGCCCCCTGGCCTAAAGTTTGGTTTACAGCACACCTCGCCCATGGTTCAGTTTAATGATGCAGCACCTTGCTTACTTCGCAGACTTGGCCCGGGAACAAAGGTTGCAAGGCTTGAAAGCCCTTTCAGTCACTGCTGAGGGCTCTTGTTTTCATTCCGCTTTGACGGACAGCGTGGCTCGGCCATGTGTCAAAGGACATTTGCGTCTGTCAGTGGGTGAAGTAGCGTCGGACTTCTTTTACTTGTTTGGACTTCAGCACTTTAGCTCTGACCTCATTCTATAGCTGGGTGGCCTTGGCCTGAAAAGGACAATACAAAGAGGTGGAACTCAGAGAAAGGCTGGTTACCAAAGAAAACCTCAAAACTGTGAGGCAGTTCTGCTTCTGACGAGTTTCTAAGGACGCTTACAGAAGCACAAAGAGCTTCGGACTTCATCTATGTGTGCCTTGGTGTACAGGTATGTTTGTGTGCGGGTGAAATGTATGTGTTAGCGCCTGCGCCCGCGCCGGACTCCATTCCTCCTCCTCCTTAGAGGCTAAATGAAGTGTGACAGGGCATTAAAGCAGGACCAGAGCTCTGGGTCTCTCTGCAAGGGAGATGGAGAATGAGGGGGCTGGAGGTTGGATGGAAAGTGTGTGTCTGCCTATGTGTGTGTATGTGGGTGGGTTAGATTAATAGCAAGAAGGTGCTGATGGCTTGTGACAGTGGCCAGGGTGTGGGTCTGTGGCTAAACACGACCTCTCTGAAGACCTGGCTGGAGGTGAGGGAGCAGGAACAGCTGACACACCAAAGAGGCCTGCCAGCGAAAAACACCAAACCACAAAACTCTTAATAAAGAGTTCTTCTGTGAAAACCTATGAGCCATCATTGTGATGTTGAGCTATATGAATGAAGCTGACTTAACCGTGAGAACAATTGGACAAGACTACTCAGCACTCTTTCAAAGGTTTCTTGAGACACGGACCCTCTTAACGGGTCCCATATGTTTTCTGTCCTAACGCAAACCTAGATCCCAAACCTAGAAGCTGCCTAAGGAGGTGAGAAGCACGTTGACGGCAACACCATTGTTTTCCAACGGAATGGTACAAGACTTTACCCAGGCAGTCAAATCAACCAAGAGGCAAGCGTCGCTACTCTACCTTCCTCTTTTAATGCTGGTAGATGTCATAGGAACATTGGGACGTTAATCATATTTGATTGCCCGGTTGCACAGGTGCAGCACAGGAACAGGTATCCAAGATGTTTTTTAAGCAGCCGACTGCGAACTTCTAACGTACAGGATGTAACAAGGCAAATTTATGATTTGGGTCTGACCTGAATCAGCGCATCTGCATCTCCATCCGAAGGTTTTCTTGTAAAAAGGGATGAAGTGAGCTGAAGTAAAGCAAACCCAGCAGAAAAAGGTAAATAAGGATTTATTCAGCGGGATCGTGCACGGAAAACAAAAGCGGAGACGTGTTTACACGTTCGCGTTTTTGTGCCTCGCCACAGAAAGAGCTGCCTCAACTGCATTTTGTGCTGATAATGAAAAGTGAGTTTGTTTTCATAATGACATAGCGCAGGTAGCTGCCACTATCAGCAAACAGTCTTTAGGTTCAACTCCCAAACACTTCCAGACTCCCCAGCGCAGCCAGTGTGCTCCCATTGGAGGAACAGCCGCCACCAACTGCACCGCCTCCCATTTTCATTTTGCTGTTGTTGTAAACTGTCAGCAATGCGGCGCCAAAACCCCGGCCTGCTCTTCCATGTGATTACTCAGCTCACAAATAAAACATTGTTCCATGAGGTGTGTCAAAACTTTTACCCGACTTCACAATGACTTCCATTCTGTCTTGGAGTAAGAAGAGCTGGGGGCTTTTTTTTTTCCAAAGCAAGCACCCCTAGGTCTTGTTGAAGCTACTCCCCATTCAGTTCATATTAAAAAGACACCGGCAGCTGGAGTGAACGCAAGCTGGGAAGCATGTGTGAGGTACAGATACAGGCACTGACAGGCGGAAAGAAAGAGTTTATTATTGTATTGCTAAAACCCTGCTAACCCCAATTAATGTTCCTCCCATAAGAGAAACGGAGTGAGAGACAGGATGATCTCACGAGGGGATATGGGCTCCGTGTTGAGACAGCGTATCTTGCTTCAGCTGACTAGTAATGAAGCATCACGGCCAAAAAAGCACCAAACTCAATTAGCCATGTTAGCGCTGTGTTTGGTTGTACCAGGCATGCTGGCTAATGTATTTACATAGCTCTCTGTTCTGTCTGCCTGTTGGATCGGACAATGTGGATGGTGCCTTTAGGTCAGGGCCAATATTTGTGCCGTTGGGGAGCTCATCTCTTATTTTGTGCCCATAATCAGCCATTTGTGACAAGGAGTGACAATGATTACACAAATACTGACAGCCACTATTATCACCGCTACAGAACACTGCTAATGTTATGACTACTGTTGCTCCTATGATCTGCTACCGCAAACATTTTGGTGCACCAAAGTAACTGACCACGATGACACAACTTCCTGACAAAAGCTAGCATAGCCACTACCCCTAAACATAATTAGCATACTTCCGAATGTGTCTGTGACTGAAATCCAATGCAAATATCCAGTTAGAATTGATTCAGGTTAAATGCTTCCCATCTATAACTGCTATTGATCAGTAATCCATTTGAAATCAACCAAAGCGTGGCTAGATATCAGATGATCAGTGCAAACCTAGTTTGGAGGATCTCTTGGATGGAACACGGGGATTAATTGGGATGATTTCTTTCAATCTGGCCGTGGCTTGCTCCATTTAAACAATGCTTTCTCTCAGCCAACTGTTTATGTTGATAAGCCGTTTCTATTCAGGTTTGTAATTTCCATAATGTTCCCCTCTGGCTTTGACTGGTGGTGGTGTAATAACCCTGTTTATTTCCAGGGGAGTAAACTGCCCTATGAAACGACATTAACGGTAGCTAATGACAAGGTGAAAAAGGGTTGTGGTAAGAGCCTGCAGTCTCCTCGACAGTCAACAGAGGTAGAAACGCACAAACAACCATTTCTTTACAGCCCATTGAAGGTTTACCCACAACACATAGAGCAAACTGTTCCTGAACCTCGGTTGTTGGAAACGGGGAAAACACTATGTATAATAATGTACATGGATAAATAATGTATCTCCTTCATGTAATTAGAGCAACTCTCCGAATACATTTGCCCAAATTAGACCCTGAGAGTATTTCCACTGTGTTTAATGTTGCATTCAATACTGGTTAGACTCTGCTCCACTTACCCGAGTCATCTTTAACTCCCATTAACAAAACAATCTCAGGCATTGCTTGATTGTTAATGGCTGCATTTGTTAATGACGTGTGTTTTTGGGCTTGATACAAAGTGTGCTTGCAAGGGACGAGAGACCCAGTAATGGGCATTTATCGTATAGTACAAAACAACAACAACAATAAATAGGCTAAAAAGCGAGAGAGAGCATCAGCAGGAGGGGGAGAGGCAGAGCGAGAGGGATGGGGATTATGATAATGCTAAGGCGACAGCTGTTCAGCTGTGGCGAGCAGCTGTATCCACTGAAGGGGATGAAGCCTGTGCCAGGACAGGAGCCTCTGTCCATGCCACCATGACAGTAAAGGTAGCCAGGACAGACACACAAAGAAAACAGAGCTGCATGCAAATGTGTGCTGAAAGTAAACAGGTGATAATTGAATATATTAAGCTCAGAAACAATTTAATAAAGTCCATAAAGTTCCTTTGCTCTGCATATAGACGATAGCGCAGCGTGTCAAGTCTCAGTACCCTCGGGATCAGTTAACTAGTCATTAGGAGTCCTGCTCAGTCTGTGAGCTGGGTTGTATAATGTCTCCTGTGGCTGTGCAGGAGCTTTGTAATATCTGAGAAGATCAAGATGTCACAGTGAAGTCACCTTGGCTTAAGACTGGAGGCTGCATTCAACCTTTTAACGGCAAACCAGCGTACATGGAGCAGGAGTGGGCATCAAAATGTTACCATACATACATACACTTTACCACGCATCGAAGAGTTCACAAACAAAAGACACAGTTGAGTTGAATTATGGGAAATTCAACAGCAAGCGCAACAGAAAAACTAGCCACTAAAAGCTTTTGCTACGTCAAATTTGGCTGTTCTTCAAATCTGTCTTATGTGAATACCTTAACTTTGTCTATTTCGTCAAAATTGTTGGCAAAACCATCAATGCATTGGTCCAGTGTTACTGTAACCTGTCTATAAACTCAGCTACAAGCCCAAATCTTATAAATATGTGTCTGAAACACAAATAGCTGAATTTCTTTTGTAAGTAAGTCTCTAGTTAAAGGTTTGGAACTACACCAATACTTCCATCTTTCTCCTGCCTGTTTCTTATGATTAAAATCTGCTTGATGATCCAATCTTGAGTAATTTTAATGGTTTGTACTTATAATATCACCTTTCTAGCACTTCACACTCCCTGTCAGCATTCACCCATTGAAACACTAATGGCAGCTGCTCATCACGAAGGAAACCATCCATTCACTCTCATTCATGCTCCGATGGAACAGCCAGCAGGAGCAACTCGGGGTTCATTGTCTTACCCAGTGAAACATCAGCGTGCAGCCTAGAGGAGCAGGTGATTGAACCACCAATCCTCTTTTAGGTAGCGACCACTAATTTCAGAATAAAACTGCATATATATATGTACACATACATCGGTAAACATAAAGAATCTATATGATGCTTTTTCCATGAAGAATATCAACTTCCTTTCAATAGGAGTCTTTATCCAACTAAATATAATAACTACTTAAATGAATTAAACACATTGTATTTTTAGATTTGCTGAGACTATAAAATACATTTGAAACTTAATAAATGAACTTAATAGAGTGAAGAATATTGCTTTATCAAAGCGTGGGCTCATTTTTGTTTACCGCTAATTAAGGATAATGAGAGAGTTTCTCCTGCACTTGAATGCAGCAAACTAAGAAGGATGAAGCCTATTTCACATGCGAGCTATAGCATCTGCTGCTATCATCGTGATATGGCAACTTGCAGCCTCTGCGTGAGGGGGAAATTGTTACCATCCACTGGCTTGATGAAAGATGTATGGAGTCGTGACTGGTCCATGTGGACAAGTGGAAATGCATAGGCTGTGATGAGAGAGGGAAACTGGAAGGAGAAGACCCGCGCTCGTTTGGTCTTTTTCCTCTTTTGCAGAAAAAAAAGGTTGATTCCATGGTGGAACCAGATGTGAACCGACACATATGGTTTCATAAAACTGCTTTACACATTAGGATTACCCTTCACACAGGTGGTCTCTGACTATTAGCAAAGCTCCACCTGTGCCTCGCTCCCTGATGTTTCTCGCTGCCTAATATCCCTACCTGCAAAGATTTTATTGGGTCTTTAGCAACACAATACAACATCTGTCCATCTGCAAGGAGGAGAGGTGCCCCCAGCTTCTTATCCCTCTCATCCGTCTTTTCTTTGTGCAATCCCTGCCTTTCGGATGGGACATTGCAGGTATCTGTTAGACATCAGAGGCATCGGCGTTTCATTCCACACCAGCCTGCATGAAAGAGATAGAAACATCACAGATCATCACTCTGTTTCTGTATTCAAAGGCATCTGCTTTCTGAGTCTTCGCAGCACTTTGGGAGCATATGGTGGTAATGCACTCTCAAGATTAAAGGAACAGTTTACCCCCAGTCAGTGATTATCTTGTGGCCCCTATAACAGTCAGAATTGCACTCAGGTTTCTATCATCGACATGTTATAGAAAAACTCGTTATTCATTGAGATTCATATAGATTTCTGTGTTGCAGTGGCATTTGTTGCCTACAGAACGCTTAAATTATGATGCCAGGATCTGTAAAAATTGAATTTCTTATTTCGTGCCCTTTTTGGAACTCTATCTCCACCAGACTATTTTCACATCAATAATGTGGGATAAAACTGTGAATGAACTTTGCTTGCTGCAGTTTTTACTGTTTTAGTCCTGAAAAAGCTGTTTGAATTTAAACCCCATAGAGCTACAAAATACAAAATATGGTTTGGGAAGGTCTAAACTAGGAATATTTGGGTAAGGGAATCTATCTTGGCATACACCAGCAAGTCAAATGCAACACATTTACAAGTAATGTGTTCTTTTAAACAGTGATTTATGTAAAAAGGATCAAACGACCAGTTTTCCTTAATTTCCAGAGCCTTTTAGCTTCTTTTAACTCATCTTATTTCACTGCCTGTGTCTTTACTGTTTTGGTTTCAGCCCCATTGCTCTTATCAGCATTGTTTCCAGACACAGCAACCTGCTGATGTCAGCGAAAGGCTCTGATAAACACACTGTACGCTGTCCAGCACCAAACAGCAGATGGACAAAGTTAGCAGCTAGCTGATGCACATATGACACATGTTTCTCATATCTCTAAAGACCTTTAAATGCTTAAACCAGTGCTATTCATTCTGAAATCTGAACGCCTGCTTTATCCTTACTTCTAATCATCTGTATATATTTTGAAGAGAACAAACATGTTCTGAATGCAGAGTGAATGTTGTAAGGGTTGGAATCAGTGTCAACTCTTCAGCATCTCTCAGAATCTCATTTGCAGCAGGTCTATCTATCCAACTGTCCAAAGGCCATGAGGCTTTTGGATCTTTGGAAGTCTTTTCTTCTCGAAATTCTGCTGTGTGAATCCAAATAAAATATTCAACAAAGAAACTTTTCCACAATGGCTAAGCCTCGAGAAAACAGCAGTCAGTGGAACTGATTAGGCGCTTATTCTCCATTGGGTTTTACCTTAGTGAACGGCCGACATACCTGTCCGACCTCACGTGTCTCCGCTTGCGTTGGAGAGTTACAGTACACATCTAGGTATGGTCATGAACCTCATCAGGTTTCCCCTTGAAGACCAGTACTGAGAGCCGGGTCAAGTTGGGTTCGTGGTCCCTGTGGCCTCATCGAACCCCATCTCCTCATCCCCAGTAAGCCGCTCAGATCGATGGACAGATTTTAGGGCCAGAAGACTCAATCCCTTGGCTTCATCGATTACCTTCCCTATTACAGCTTTCACACTCCCAATGTCCCTGTCCTATTTTATTTCTAATGCCTCACTCTCTTGTTTCTCTCCTCTATCCATCTCCAGCACTTTTTCTTGATCTTTTTCCATCATTCTCTAACTATAATTCTTCTCTCTCTCTTTGTTTTGTGCAGTGTCTCCCCTCCAACTTATGCATCCTCGACTCTTTTTTCTTTCAGCTCTTTTCTTTGTCTCTTTGTCTCTTGGTCTCTCGCCATCTTCCTTTTATCTCCCCATCTCCCACTATATCCCATATCTCTCTTTATCTCTTCTTCTCCCTCCCCCTACTCTCTCTCTCTCTCAGTCCCAAAGGTCTTGAGCTCCCAGCAGTGGATTATCACACATCTAAGCAACTCAGTTTCCTCAGTCGTGTTGGTCCAATTAGTTGTAGGTCTGAACATCAGTCAATCTACTAGAACCTCCACAGGCAAAAATTATTCTTACAATTTCATGCATAGGAATCTTACGTTGATAAATGGTTTGTGGTTAAATGTATGTTGATAATACCCTTTTGGGTTTGCTGTAGCGGAAATACTGTAACATGTGTTGCCAAAGATAGCCTGTTGTTGTGGATGCAACCTATAATTTAAGAGAATTGTGGGAGGATGCACGTGCATGCATGGGCATGAATGCTGCCAGCCCTATCTGTTCCAGTCTCTTCTTTGGAAAACAGGCCGCCAATTTGATCAGTGCCCAATTATAGCAATTGCTCAGATATTCATGGAAGAACAGAGGAAGCTTGAAAAGGGGAAGCAAACCACAGAGACGTACAGAAGTGGGGAGATCAAAAAGAGCTGATAGAGACAAGAGTCGTTAAACATAAAAGAGTGAAAGGATGACAAAAGATGGGCTGACAGGTAAAAATGGAAAGGAGATTTAGAAATTACACTTTTAGATTGACCATGGAACAGATTTTCTACTGTTCACCAAGCAGGACAAAAACCTGTATAGAAACATCTGCTGTAACTGTTTGTTCTGATATCAGTATGATATCCAGGCCCTTTCTTCAAAATATAATGGAACTCTGGACTCTCACAATATGATTGTTGATTACAGTAATACTGCCTCTGTGATTGAGTTCTGGAAAATATGGAGATGTTAATGTGAGATGTTGTGCAGCAAAATCAATTGATCACCACAGAATCGCCAGAAACAGTGAATTTGATTGACAAGTAAATCTACCCCAGGAACTGACGGAGCAAACACACAAATAAACAGAATGTGTTAGCCATTTAGCATCTAAGCTAGCGTGCTTAGTAAGCACTTATGATTGACCAACAACTAGCATGTTAGCTAGTCAAGTAGTCACTACAGCACCAACCTTTTTAATGACATCACCTTGGGCAGTGACAATGTGCCACATCGTAGGCTTTGTCAGGGCTTTTCTATGAAGCTGTGGTTTGCTTCAGGTTAAGCACACGTGTGTGCTAAAGAAGTGTTAGCCCAAATGACTAAAATCAAGGGAGATAGAACATGTAATGTCCTTTCCATCAACTGTCACTATCACAATAAAAGAGACCCCAGTTGTGGTTAATTGCATAACAACTGGTGCTATAACAGCTACAGGTGATTTGCTCGGGACTTCTTTCAATGCAAACTGTTATCCAGACTTAAAGACTTCACATATGAAGGTGTGCTTTGTTCAACTGATGCTTTCTGGAAAGCTTAAGGAGACTTTTCTTTGTCCAAAATCTCCAAATTTCTATAATAGTGGTAATCAGTATAATGTAAAATCTGAATCATGACCAGTAATAACAAGCTAAAGTATGGGAATTGGTTCCTTTCACGCCTTTTGACTCTGTATTTAAACAAATATATGAGGTTGTTAGGTTAACCTTCCACATATTATCCTATTTAAAAGAAGAAACCAGTCCAACCACAGTCCATTTTAAAACCTTGAAGAGTAGAAAAGTCGAAATAATTTCCCTTACACTTGCCATAATTTCTCTGGTATCCAGATGTGCTCCTATTCCACCTCAGCGACCGGACTCTTGCGAGTGAGGTCAGCGCAAGCTTTTTTTGTGTGGACAGAGCAAAAGGCAAGCAGAAGCAAAGATCCATGTAATTGCCCTGCCCTCTTCTCCGCCTGAGCAGTTTAATGAATGGTGGCAATCTCAAACTGCTGTTGAAATGGTAACGAGTTTGTGGGTCACTGGCTGGCCTCAGAAAAAGAGCATAGTCAAGGTCCAGCGCAAAAATGACTTCAACCAGATGTGACTACTCGGTGGCGGCTAGTGTCCTGAACCATTAGCGCCATTGAATTGGAAGGATGGGGGTAACGGGGAACAATTTGAATGAATGGCACACTTTATTTTGTGCTTGCACACGTATGCATGTGCCTGAGTGAACAAGGACAGGCATATAGAAGCACTGCGGGTCCTTTGGATAACCAGTTTGGCTTCTAGACACTGGGAATAAAATACAGTTGCTAATGGTTACTTTTTTCAGGAGTTGGGTCCAGAAGACATAATTTCTCATTTACCCGTGGACGTATCCAGTCAGGCAAATAATGTTTTATTTGTCCAATTTTGAGACATGTCTCCTCTGCTTGAATGCGGGACAATACCACTGTACAATCAACAGAACACATTGTGACAACTTCTTTGCTGCAGAGTAGAAGAAACTGTTGACACTGAGGGCAGTGGATTATTCACCACATTAGGGGCAGCGTTCCTGGAAAAGCTCTGCTGTTGTGTTTTCAGGTTTAGGATTTGGGTCATGTTTATGTCGAAGTAAGGATTGCCTTGGTCCAGAGACTATTTCCACTGGAAGTGTTTCAGAATTGAAGTGTCATCAAGCAGCCACTTTGAATATAGCTAGCGTGTAATAGCAGAATAACACTGGAGCAGTGTTTTGTTTCTTTTGGGAATGATGTAAACCAACAAATATGTATATATATTGCTGTCTGTGCATGATAAATCTTTAATACTAATGAGCTCACAGTCACAATGCTGAGATGCTATTAATTAGAAGGTATAATATTTACCAAATTCATTCATTTTACATTAGTAAATTAACACGCTGACATTTGCTTCATCCTCCAGGCATTATTAATGTCTGTATGAAATTCCACAACAGTTCATTCTATAGTTAATGGGCCAGCGCGTGGGAGATTTGCTGCTAGCATGGCTAAAAACACAGCCAAGAGCTAGCGAACGCATCGTTACATATTAAGTTTACATCAATTCATCATCAGTGGTGATCATCAATCAATCATCAGTACGTGAATTGTTAGTACAAATATCCATTCATACATGAGACTGTGAGTTCCCTGCTGTAGTTAAAAGCAGGCTTACATTGGGTAATGATGGTGGAGTGGAGGATAGATCCACACCAGAGCTGTAAGTGGGATGCTTCACGGACATCGACTAGAACAGCTGCGGCTCGTCTCCGGAGCTGCAACGTGACACGGGAGATACATAACATGTAACCCGCGACATTCCCTGTTTGAACCCAACCAGGAACCTCATCTCCCTCTCTGATGTCAGACTTCCTTTCTGATTCTCTTCTGCGCTCTGCCATATCAAATGAAGGCAAAGATTTAAGTCAAGGTTACAGATTATGCAACAAATTGAAAGGCTTCATGCAGTTGGCTGTGTCTGTGTGTGTGTGTGCGCGCTCGAGACAAGGAAAGAGACAGAGATGGCGTCAAAGTGTCACCGCAAAGTCATTCCCCGTATTTAATCGCCGTGGAATTTACTTTTGTGCCCCGAGAATATAAATTGGGTTTCATCTTTTTTTTGTTTTTTTTTGGAAAATAGACAAAAATGAGTTCCTCCCTTTTTATTACAGACTGTGATGAATTGTTTATGTGTGTGGTCTGTTTCTGGAGAATGCGAAGCGCCCCGGAGGGATGGGGGGGGGGGGGGGGGGTCGCACACTTGGATGGAGTACTTGCATTTCACTGTTTTTGCTTTAAAAATGAATGAGTGTATTCTTCCTCCAGAGTCTCGGAGTCTGTCTGTCTTTATTTTCCCCCCGGTCTCCTTTCTTTCTTTCACGTTTTCTCCCTCTGTCCCCTCTTCAATAGCTGATTGATAGCGCGCCATTGACACACAGTTGATGGGAATGCCTCGGGGACAAACGCGAGTTGTCAGGCTGGAGTTCATGGTCAACTCGGCTCTGAGCGTGACTCTCAATGGGGTCTCTTGTAGCTCCCGCATGAAGTCATCCAGGGGTCCTGACCACCCTGTTGACTTTTCCCCAATAAAAGCCATTAGGCTCATTGTCCGCAAGCTTACAAACAAGAAACCCACAGTGGCTGATTATATGGTCGGGGTATTACAAGGTGGTTACAATAGCGCGATACTTCCTGTGCAACAGTTTGATTAGGTCACCGAGTTCACCTCACGCTTCCCTTTCAAGGACGATGTTGCAGTTCCTGGACTGTCCGCTTCAGCTTGACATGTTTTCCAATAGTTGTTGACTCAAAGTATGGTTCTCTGATTTATTTGTATTGAATTTCAACTGACTGGCACGGCATTGCATTTCCACAAAAAGAGGGAATTTTGATATTTTTTTTCTCCCACTCTGGTCGAATTGTCAACCCGGTGCCAATTTTGCCCTTTAGTCCAGCGAGCTACAGGCAGAAGCTGCCAAGCTGTAGTCTGAACGCACTGCTCTGTACACTAGAGGCAATAGAGGAATCTGGCTTCTGTGCTGTTCAGCAGTTTTGTCAATGTGGCAAGGTATGCCGCTGCCAAATAAACGCTCTCCCTGCCTCCTGCCAGTAGTGATTTATGGCCGAATACATCCTTGCCCTGTCCACTTCATCCCCAAAGAAAAATCATTTTCCAATTGAGCAGAACTTAGGCCTTGAAGACCGACTCCACGTGGGGACGGAGGGGCAGAATATTTTATTGGCATTGGCATTCGGATGAATGATGCATACCTCAATCTCATGGGGCTGATGGACCGATAGACTTTTAGCGGCACAGTTTCTTTCCCCTTCTGCTTTTCATGTCGAAGACAGAGGAAGCAATTGGATGAGAAAGATATAATTACAGATTTATTTTGTAGACAGGGCTTACTTGTAACCAGCAGCCCGCAGGATGGATGCAAGTAGTTAGAGGCTGGAGACTATCGCTACATTTATTACAACATTTGGTTGTGGAGCTGTTCTAACCCAGTATGTTGGGTTGTTGTACATATATGCGCTGACATGATATAATGCACAAATTGGCTGACTAAGGCAACCGCACGATGTGCTTTGTACACGTTGTCAAGTTGCTCTGCGGCATAGCTGCAACATTTCAAACGTCGAGTCAGGCGGTGTGCCTCCCCCTCCCTGCCCTCGCATGGCTCCGCGGAGCCCGTTAGCTCTCTTAGCACATTGTTTAGATTTTGTTGGCCCGCGTCTCTGCTCCCATTAACCTTGTTTCCAGCAGTAGCTAGCAGCGGTTGTGAGCAAGAAAGCTTTGATAAAGCCTCCCTGCCCAGCACCGAATAGCTGACAAAGCTGGAAACTAGCTGGTAAACATGGTTGGGCATTCAGGAGAAGCTAGAGATATTTGTCTTTGGAGTTTGTGGAGACTGAAACAGGCCTAAAACTAGAGGGACGACAGGACATCTGTTATTATGAGGCCAGAAACACAACTACAAATAAATGCTAATGTTGGTCAATATCTGTTGGATCTGTAAAAGGCTCTTCCCCCCTTAACCAACGAGAGGAATTAAATAAATAATACGAATCAATGCAGCTTTAAAATTCCTGGCTTATATTTTCAACACGAGGTTAAAAGCTGAAAGAAAAGAGAAACCAAGATGGCTCGGGGAGGCACAAGTACTAAGTGTGCAGCATGGTAGATCTAATCCGCATGTCAAGGGACCGGTGCTGTTACTTTGCCTTTCTGCCTGCATGGTAAGAACGTCAAGCTTTGCTCCGGCGTCTCATTAGGAGAGGGACAGCTGTGCAGAGGCGGACAGCCTGTTTCCAGAGACACCGGTTGAGTCACAGTAGGCCAGCGACCAATCGGGGAGCACTTTCTGAGCGCTGTATGACTCAGGGCGCCTCACACGGCAGCTCCATCGCAAATTCAGTTATGGGTGCAGTGTAATGTCTCATCAGCAAAGTTTCCCTGACAGTTAGAAACAAAGAAAAAGCAAGTTGCTGCACTGTCACCGGACTGTGTTTGTTTGAGCTGCTACAGAGGCTGCTATCAGTGCCTGCAAGAGCACTGCAGCACGGGGAAATCTGTCCTGTTCCGGTTTTCTGGACTCCATAAACATCTTTGGAAGCCGAGCTCCACCAGTGTTGGGACTCTTGAGTTTGGGCTGTTTGAGCCGAGCGCCTAGAGACTCCAGCGAGTGGCTTTGATGGCTTTCTGTGTTGTGGAAATTGGTCTAGAGCTCTCCAAGCTCATTCTGTATGTCCCCAGCTGTGGTGCTCCGCTTTGACCGACTCTTAGTTTTATACGGAAAATCTTTTAGGGCTGCTACCATGACCCGCCCGACCCAGCGGAAGGTCCTATTAAAAACTGCTTAGGGTTTCCTTTGGAACACTAACGATTACTACTGGCTAACTGCAGCTAGATGCTACAGGCCATGTAGCCTCGCCCTCACACAGGAGACCGATAGGAAGGCGCTACTTTAAGCCACAGGGTAGGTTTTATGAGGCGAAACAGTTTGAGAGGATGAAAACATATTTCAGAAAATATTTTGGCTCGCAGCCAGGCATCTTATTAAGTCAGCTGAGTAAGGCAGCACAGCTTTTATCCTATCCGACAAAGAAATCAACCAGATGTTTATCTCCTGAACTTAGTTAGCAGCCTTTCATTTCCCCGGAGGCCACCCACCATCAGATTTTCGTGCCCTTGTTCTCAAAGTCACCGAAAATTCAAGGAAACATACAGCCTTAAAATAAGAGCCATTACCATGTACCGTACCAGAGAGAGTACGGTGATTGCTTTGCGCATTAAGATGTATCAGGAGTGGCCACATTGCACAGAGTTTGTAGCTTGACTCCTTGGGAGCAGCCACCTTCAACTCAGCCTGCTGTTGGCAGCTGCCTCTGGGCCGAACCCCTCGGCCAATCAACTCCCCTCTGCCTGAAGGCAGGCCTGGGTTTTTTTTCTCTCGCTCCACTACCTAGAACTGCAAGCCAGCCTGTCAATCACACCGCCAGGCCCCACTGTGCTGCCTGACCCACTGGCACTCTTGCCATGGCAACGCAAATCCCAGCAGACCTAGCTGTCAAGAGCAGGAGTTCTCAGAAATATGAAAGACAAGAGTCTCTGATGCAGTGTACACACACAGGGGCTGTGCCCCAGACCGAGATGTCTTGGTCACACGACCGAGGCTTCCCTACATGTTATTTCTTTGATTTTTTTTTTTTCATTGTGAAACATCATAATATTATTGCATCTGCCCCCCAGACCAAACTTTGTATTGTAAAATAATGATTTCATAATCAAATTGCCCCCAAGAAAAATATGTTTAAGCAAAATTCATAATTGTGCTCGCACAAAACCGGCTGGGAGGAACACTGAGGGAAGCACTATGTGAGCTCGCTTTAAAATCAAAGTGGCAAACAAGATGTTATTTGTTCAGGGTAATAGTCTCTCCAAGCCCCCTTCAAACAATACTCAGCATAAAAATCAGCAGCGGTGCAGATGGAGCTTCCCCACAGTTGCCTCCAAGAGAAACGCAGAGCAGAGATTATTTAAAATCTTGGCCAAACATTGGCCACACTTATGAGCGTATTGACTGACCAATGGTGCTTTAAAATACTGAATAATTTAGTCCAGTCTCCATCAAGTCATGGTGCCTAAAGCTAAAATGATATATATTTTTATAAATACATATTTTTCTTTTATTTGCCTTCAAGGATCCAATGAAATTGCAATAACAGTGACAGCACATTCTGCCTGTACAAATACTCTTCCACAAAATATACATAGAGACATAAAAATAGAAATATAGAAAATGAGTACAAAAGGATTTATCATAATAAGAACAGTGCAGCAGTGGTAGTTCCTTTAAATTTTGTTAAAATATATGGAAAAATGGTAAAACTGAATGATGGAATATGAAGCTGGAGTTCAGTTTCAGGAATCATTCCACGTGAAACAGCTGTTAAATTAAACCTCGAACAATACACTGCGATTAGCAAATGTGTCAGCGCTGGTTAGAATTTAGCACAGGAGACTGTGATTCGCTAAAAATGACGCTAGCTGACTTGCTCATCTTGATAGATGATAGATTTGCCTTTGCCTAGTTATGTTAGCTTAGCTCATCGGCTAGCTGCCTTGGCGCTGCTGTACTGAAGGGCTATCAGTTTTTTGATTGTTTGCTCAAAAATGCATTTTGAAACTGACAAAAGTAATAACTGCGCAGTTTTATTGGTTAAAACTCTAGAAACGGATTCAGTTTAGCAAGACAGCTTTGCTTAGCATTTGCAGACTCCCGTTTGGTTCTTGTTCCCACATATGTCATAATCATCGGACTTTAGTTTTACCTCACTTTGCCTCCTGGTTATTCATTCATCCCTGCGTTGCCTTTAAACCTTCAAAATGAGACTAACCCTTCCTTTTCTTCTGTACCTTTGTGTTGTAATGATATTAAATGTATCTCTCTTCTTCCCTTCGTCTTCCAGGTCATCCTGATCCTGACCAAGTACTACCACGCTGACTCCACCAAGGTTCTGGAGAGCTCTCTGTGGAGGTAGGCCAAACGTTTACACCGTGTTTGCTCTGGTTGGATGTCTTCATGTCATGTCTGGCCTCAGACTCACGCAGACCTTTCATCAGCTAGCAGCTTCCCTTTAACAGTGAGGGCAGCGCAGGTCTCGGTTATCTCACCGCTGTGCTTCTTCAAGGAGACAAGAGTGATACAGAGCGCTAGGACGGACAAAACATCAGCAGGCAGCTACTAGTAAAGTGGGGGACCGGAGAGTGGCACTGCGAGGCCAGAGCGGGCATCTGTTTGGGCAGATAGCATATCAGCATGGCACAGGGCAGGACGGCGGGCACCGGCAGTGCCAGGGAAAGGGGTCAAGTCTGGCTGGCAGAGCTCCCTCTATTTAGCAAAGCTGCCTCTCGCCAAAAACACTTCACACTTCTCTCGCTTTTGAGCGGCGGGAAGAGCAACGCATCCATTCCGCTCAACTTCACAACGAGTGTATCTCGCGCCTGTGCATACATTCTCATGGAATATTGATTTCCTCTCTGTTCTGCGTCCACTCTGAACACGCTCTGAGCTCTGATATGTAGCTGCGCATGACCCTCTCATAGATAAGGGTGGGGAGGAAACTTAATTATGTTCAAATTTCCTAATAAAAACTTAGGATATAGACAAGACAGGGCTTATAACGCTGGCTAAAATTAGCTGTCTAGGAGGCATTCGCACAGAGCAAAACGTGTCTGATGGTGGTACTTAATTCATGCCATTCACCTCACTGAGGGCTCCATGACTTCAAAGCTTCAGCCCCTCATTAGCTCTGACTGCCTGTCTCCCTGGAGGACAGATATGAATAATGTACATATTTTTCTCCTTCCCCTGTTGATGTTTTAATTGTTGCAGTGTATGAATAATGCTGCAGATTCACCACCGGACAGCCCACTTGAGAAAGAAAAAAAACAACAAAAAAACCCCAACAAAAAAACACAGCAAGTGGTTGAATTAAATCTGAATTGAACCTAAACTGGCAGAGGCAGTAAAAGCTGGGCTGCTGTCTGTTGGCATCATTGTCTGAAAAGTAGAAATTACCATGAAATTAGCATGTTTCCAAAAGGGCCCCATACGGCTCTCTGACCACGTCTTGGTAGGTATTATGTGTGGGGTGTGCCTCAGCTCCTTGTAGCTGTCAGCTTGGCATGGCGTGTGGACAGCCACAATCCACTGGCCTATAGGCTTTGAAGTCTCAGGGCTGTAGGATCAAACAAGGAAGATGGGGGAAGATGAATGGGTTTGCCGTCTCGCCCTGTCAGGTGGCGTAGATCAAGATGCCAGGTTTCACACAGGGGGAAAGTTAACAGCACAGAGAGGAGAAAAGTTTTTCAGGGCAGCTGAGTTAATGAACTGAGGCCCTTTTAGATCAGCGGCGGTCTATGGAGGCTTGTCTTGTGTCAATAAGCAAAGCACACAATCTGTGCCTTCACAGCGGAACACCTACAACTGTTAGGGGCCCTGGTGGATTCTGCCCAAACAACTGGGTATCAGCCAGTTGATGTCATTCATTCCTGCCCTGAGAAAGAACCAGAGAAATGAGACTGAGGTGTGTTAGCTGGTGAAACTTCCTTCACTGTGCTGAACCACCTTGAAAATGGTTAAGCATCAGTGTCTTGCTGTGGCTTTTCCTTCCTAAAAAGACTCCAGTGATCACTCATACAACAAAGATATATAGGTTTTGTTCTGTTGATCCAATCATTTACTAATGCGGTACATGAGATTTGGTTAACAGCAGGGTCTTAGTTATGCTTATTGTGTCATACGTTCATATTTCCCTTGGGTATGACATTGTCCTAGCATTGCAAAAAGGGAGCACGGATGTAAAGTGGGATGGTTGGGTGGTCAAAAGATGTGACTTTTATAGGTGTTTGAGTCATTTCTTCTGACCAACACATACAAACTGTAACCGTTTGCCCAATCTTGTTTAGATAGAAACAATACAATTTATGGCTGAAAGCATATTAATCCAGTAGATTGGAAAAGCTACATAGGTCATTGAGAAGCAATGAGAAGCAATGAGGCCCAAAGGACCGTTGGTCCAAAGGAAACCCTGGACTGTTCCAGGCTCTATCAAGGGTAAAGTTTCCAGCTTGTGCCTTCTAATCCGTAATGACCGCAGCCAAAGTTTGTGCCATGTCTATGTTTTCCAGCGGGCTGTGGAGAGTTTTGTCTGTGTCCAGGCTTTGGCGTCAGTGCTGGCTCCTTTACCGTTGCTGCCTGTTACTCCTCCATGTCTGTCCTTCACTTTGTTATGACTGACCCAAGTAGCCGGGCTATAACATGGCTGATAAAAGAGCTTCAAACATCTCCCCTCGCTTGTCTTGTGAGAATGACTGTCTTTGTGAGGGGACAGGAGGAAAAAGTGAGTGGTAACTCCCAAACCACCTGAGGCTTTAGCAGGCAGTTTAGGCTTGTCTTTGAAGTACGCAAGTGAAAATAAGAGAAAATGTTCTTGTAGGAAGATGACTCTGATTTATCCATGTGAGGCTATAGGACTGCCTGCGGAAACTACATCTTCTTTCTTTCTTTCTTTCTTTCCAGGTAACAGAAGCTTCGGTGTTTTCAGGTTCTGGTCAATAATTGATGCTGTAACAGCTGTGATGTCTTTGTGTTTTTCTTTGGCTGGGGTGAATTACAGCAGTCAGAGGTCCAGACCCCTAAAGTGAGTAGAGAAACATTGGACACTTAAAACTCTGATGTCCTGCTGTGTGTATGTGTGCTGTACCTACAAATCTGTTTCAGCATGGGTACAAGTACCAATCTCTACTTAGTTCCCTGACAGTCTTGTCAGAGCATCTAGAGAAGCTTTGCAACATTTGTATTGCAGAGAATATTTAGAGATTTAGTGGTTTAAATTATGCTACATCGACTAGTACGCCAGCAGTAAAACTTTAAGGACTCATGCTTAATGTTTAAGATGGACAAGGTTGTACGAAAGTGTTGTCCGTACATATCAGTCATATGAAACTATAGAAAACACCAGTTTCAAAGTGAAAAACTCTATTAACCTACCATCAAGGCCTCCTCTTGACTGCATCCAATTACCCCTGTGATCTCCTTTGTGTCTTTATAGTCTTGACGGAGGCTTTTTGAAAGCGTCTTGCCAATCGCGTTCTTGGTCTTGCACAGGAAATGCAACGAAAAAAGTTGTGCAGAGCTTTGGAAAGAGGCAGTTGGGAATGATACAACATGCTGCCTACTTTCACATCTTTTCACACCTGACCAGTCGAGATGTAATGTGGGGATGATTGTCAGGTTGTTGAAATCCATGTTTGGCAACAGGTTTTCAGACCGAGTTAGACAGGCCGACAAGCATGTTGTCTGAATACCTTCTCTGAATACATTTTGGGATATCAACATGAAGTAGTTGGAGCCTCTCTGAGCGTGTTGATAACCTGAATCCTAAAATCTGTTTTATACTGTAGGGGAACCTGCCTGACAGCAAAAGACAAGGGGAGGGCACTAATTCCAAAGCTAAACAGTAAGGCTTGTAGAGCTCCTGGCAATGGTAGACGGATAAAGTGGAAGGCTGAACATGAGACCCACGAGTTCCCTCCCTGCGTCTTGTCAGACACTTAAAGACGATGTTTACCTAATCTGATATGGACTCCGAGTTGACTAGTCCAGACTTAGGCCTTAAACACAGATCAAATTCGGGTATCTGCATCAGAGTAAACAGTAGGAAAGGTGCTCGTAGATTAAGCAAAGACGCGAGGATTTGCCACTGCATTACGAGACGCCGTGATGACTGCAGGCTGACAGAACTCTCCTTAAGACTCTGTTGCTCCAAGCCGAGCCATGAAATACTCAGTAAACCTTTTTGATCCTCAGACTGAAAGGAGCAGATGTGCACTTCACTTTTTTGGCTTTGGAACCCTCAGTGTAAGAGTTTCTCATTTTTTAGATGATACACAGAGCTTCAGACGTTGGCGAGTCAATGCTAACGTCGCCCATTGTGATTTGATGGATGCATTTGTTGTAATATCACATTTTGATCAGATTACCAAATAATGTCCGGATTACTAGTGGAGGTTTTAATGTCTTCAAAAGGGTTGAGTCCTGATTTAGAGGCTTTTAATACCTGGAAATACATTTCTTAAATTAATTTGGAAATTGAAAGTCTATATTCGTCCGTGCTTTTGTTTCATTTAGATAATACATAGCAGTTTTTGGAGCTCTTATCGGGGTATATTGGATTTTTGTTCAAACATCAGCTGTTTGGGGCATTATTTCCTCCAAAATATTGGTCGTGGACCATCAGAAACCTAACTAATTATGAAATCTAAGTATTTATGTCCCCATTTTGCCTTTAAAAAGTTGTTTAATCTCCAGTAACTGCACAGTAATCACATGCTCACATAAACAGGGTGTTGGGATGAGAGTCGAGGGGGGAGTATTTATAATTCATGCTGTCTTCACACATCTTTTGAAGAGGCGAGGGGGGCTGGTAGCCATCGCGCCAGGGGGGCTTCACTGCTCCATTATGAATGAAGAGATCGTCTGACAGGCCAACACTTCTATGTACAGGAGATCAACCTCGCCACACTTCCACAAACACAACCGCTGACAATGTGTCCGTCATATAAAGTGTTAAATTTGCCTTATTAACCATAACCTCAGAGGCATTTCATTCAATACATACATTCCTCACTCCAAAGGAAGGAAGGAAAATAAAGGAAAATTATGCGCAACTTTGGTTTTATAAAGAAAAAAAAGCTGCTGTACATTTTCTGCTTTTTGTTTGTGGATAACATCAATTGAACGAGAGAGAGAGAAGATCTGGACAGGAGGGGAGGAGAGCGAATCCAGGTCCTCGCACGGCATCTTTAAGATGAACAGTAGGGAGCATCTCGCATCAGCCCTTCAGCACTCCATCCTCCTCCTCCTCCACTCTCTTCCGTTTCATCCCCTCCACTCCTCAGTCCACGTGGGCCCCTAATTCAGAATTTACGTTTTCTTTCTTTGCAACCGAACGGCTCCTCAAAGCCACGTTGGAGAAGCAGAGCAATCAGGGAGGTGATGAGCGATGATATAGGAAGTTGAGGCTTTGATGATTCCTGTGGGGAAACTGGGTCATGATAACGTAATAGGCTGCAAAAGAGAAGAGGAAAATCACGTCTCTTTTTCTGAATCATGTCAACATACGAGAAGGTTGACGTGCCCGACACGTTCAGTTTTTGGCATTTGAATAATCGCTCCATAAACGGATGAGATTGCTGGCAGTCGCATCATCTTTGTTCTTGCAACAATAACAGTCTTAGTGGGAAACCCTGCAGTTTGTGGTCCGATTAAAGCAACACAGAGCATGTTTCACATTTAGACAGCGTTAGATGTGACGTGATCAACTACCCTGACTATTCCTTCTCAACATCAATACATTTTTATGCTTATAAACAGGAAATTTGGCTAGAAACAGTTGTTTAACAGCCCTTGACTCAGTGTCCAGTGAATAGCTTTTTCCAGGGCTTTCACTCGACACTCACAGTCTTCATCAAGGGAAGGGCCTTTTAACGATTCCTATTTTTGCAACTAAATGGAAAAACTGCAAAACTCCTGCTAATGAACATTACGAGGTGCAGTCGAAATCTCTGGAAAAAGCTGGTAGTTAAACCGTACCTGAAAACCAACATCAAGTCCACATGATGGTAACATTAGAATGTACCTTGTGGATATGAATTACAATTAATGGATCATGGCTGAAGGATGTCCAGTGAACTGGAGTAAAGCACACTGAGTGAAACAAGTGCAGAGCGCGGAGGGAATGAGAGACTGAGTGAACGCGGCGCTGCGACAGTCAATCACGTATCTTTGTTTCAATTTGCTTCAATGTTTTGAAGTCGTCGCTTTGAGGCTTACTGGCTGCAGGGTAGCACTACATCTACCGCTCGCTTCCCACTTTGATGCCTCCTTAGTCAGTTTGTTTCAGATGCGAATGTGCATACGCGCACTCACATGCGCGGACACACACACGCAGTCATTCCACCATTACAAATGTGTTGATGATTAGCCCTCCCTGGGGTCCAGATCGCATTTCCCCAAACTAAACCAGGGGAGAGAGCCACAAAGTAGAAACTTTTGGGCTTAATCAAGACAGTATGTTTCATTTCCCTTCTCCTTTCCCTCTTCACCCCCGTCCTCCCCTCATTTCCACTCAGTCATTTCCCTCTCAGGTTGATTCCTTCTTCCCCTCTCTTCATTCTCTCGCTGTTCCTCTCCTTGCCCAGATGGTCTGGGGTGTTGTAAATACTTAATCGAGGCGAGAGCATCGTCTTCCCTTCATCCCTATGCCCCCTCCCACACCACCACCTCCACTACCTCATCACTTCCCTCCACCATGAATATTTCACAGCTTGGAGAGAGAGAGGGCTAGAGAGAAAGTGAGAGAGAGAGAGCTCAGCTGGCTACCTAATATAGCAGGCAGTGAGTCTGCTCTCCAAACAGAAGTGGCATCTTATAGAACCAGGGTCACACCATTGTGCCAGGTAGACCCAAGGAGAGTTAAGCATTTATATAGATGCATTAAGGTTGCATACGCACCTCAACTCAAACACAAGGTAAAGAACTTTTCTGGGGAAATCATTGAGGATAGAAGGGAGACCTCAACAAGCTATTCATTTGCTCCATTGTCATCCAAATGGTTCGAATGTTTTAAAAGAATTCCGAGAAAATGGGATTGAATGGTCTTTCCGTCGACGACCTTTCTGCAAGTATAAGAGTAGTTTTTTTGAGACAAACAGTAGGTGGTGCCGTTCTCCAGTCGGAAAACCATTATGCCATTATGCAGTTGAGCGTCTTGTACTAATGTGAGGATATTTCTGTCTTTTTGAATATTTTGCTATTTTTACCAAGTTTTTTCCTGGTTCGTACCTTTATTTTCCTTTCTGTTTCTCAGAATTACTAATAAGTAGAACGAGACGCGCTGCCAGCTATCTATGTGTCAGCTTGTTTAGCTTATTGCCACTCTGCTCACTTTATTAAAAAAGACCTCTCCTTCCCATGAGGTCCCCAAATCATGAGTCACCAGCGTCCAGTAGCAAGGCGCAGGGTTACATTTCATCCTTACTATATCTGTGTTACTGCACGCTCACAAGACGAGTCAACTTAGGTGAAATTAATTACACGCAGTTAGCGAATGTCAATCACTTTGAGGATGATTGACTGGTTTAATGTGTGTGACACTATAATTGAAATGTAATGCCTCTGTAAAAGAAAGATAGAACCCGATAAGAAGACAGCAAAATGAATTCATTTCTACATAAGAGTCCGAAACCTAATTGACTTATCGAGTGAACATAGAGCAATCCACGTCCAAGTCCACATGATTTATGGGGACGTAATTATTTGAAAATGGCACTAGTTAATCAAAACTTTCTTATTGTTTTCCCTTTGTCACATTGATGCTTTGTGAAACTCATACCCCGCGCCTAAAACATCATAACATTTTCAGTATAACTTCAAATTATTTTTTACCACCGTTTATTGCAACACCCATTGTATGGATCGCTGTGAAATTTCATGCCATGGTCCCCAGAGGATGGATTGTAATCGCTGATTCCCACAGTTTTGATTGGCGCCATCTGCAGGTCAAATGTTTGACTTGTCCAACACCTCTGGCCAGAGCCGTACTTTGTTTACTACAGCCATTAGCAAAACCAGAGCATGCAAACAAAACATCAGCATGCTAGCATTTAGCCCAAGTGCAGCCTTTGCTTTGTTATTCCTTGAGTTTCAAGATGTAAGTTTGATGAGCTGTCAAGTGCGGATGCTGCCTCTCATTCATTGTCAGCTGAGCGACTCCAGTCCACTGTGGATGGATTGACAGTTGGATGGATGGATTTTGTGTTTTGACATCGACAAACTAGACTAACAGGTGACACTCGTCATATCCAGTCACGTTCAATCATATTCTTTTACTGTGCATAACCAAACAGGACTCATAATGTACTTAGCTACTTGGCTCAGACTAACTATCCACATATAATGTATAGTCACTGAAATGGCCCACAAAGCAGGATTATAAGATATCAGTTTACAGTTCTGGGGGTCAGCAACAGTTACAATAACAAGCAGGATATGGAAAATTTGTGCACTGTCCAATAACACGATGATTGCCAACATGAATCTGTGAGGAGATGGAGGAGGATGGAGAGGTGCAGGAAACTCAGATTACTATCTGTGCGGACCTGAAATGAACTGGAAAATGAGACAACTGTGCAAACATGTGGGCATACTGTAATGGCATTCAGTGCGTATGTGCATGTGCGCGCGCCCCTGCAGCGCACTGACTGCAGTATAGAAAGTACTGTGTGTTGTGCACATGTTTAGCCGTGTTCCTGGCCTGTGTCTTTGGACATGTGTGAGACTCAGATTGTTTTCACACCGTGGCTGAACGGGGCCGTGTGCCCGGCCATCTGGAAGACGTTTCCTATTTCCTCAAACATTCTCCCTGCGAAGAGGAACACAGGTCCACAACTGCACACAGCTGGAAGACAGAGAAGGGGAAAACTCCTTCTGGATTTGCTTCTGACTAAACTGTGAAAGTATACCCACAGGAAACAATAGTTGGCAGGGAGTTCATAGCTGGAGAGACCCTCCCACCATCCGCCCCTCTGTCTTCATCACATACACACATGCACACACACTCATGCTTCTTCCTCTTTTTCCTCTTTTTATCTTTATCCCAATTTTATGACCTTGCTAGAAGCTATTTTCCAAAAGGACGCTTACTTCTGGACCACACACTGCAGAGTGAGGCACAACAGCAGCGCTGCAGCATTTACAGCTCCTCTCAAATAAATCTGAGGTGGACGAGCTTGGCACAGTAAAATGTGTTACCTGTGAGCCAGGATCTCACCAAAATGAACATAAAGTCAGTGTTAGTAGTTCACCTGAAAACAAAATATTGATTTTTTTTTTGCTTTTCTTTATGTGAAGCCATGTGAAACACTAAATCCAACGACAATATCAAGTGTTGTGTGCAAAATGTTGAGCTTTGCAATGATTTATTTGGCGGTTCTGAACATAGGCTAGCTAGCGGATGCTATCATTCACCATGCAGCCTTCCCAAACAACCCCCAGGACACCTCTATCTTGTTGCTGTAGTTTTCAGTTTTGGCTTTTGGGAACCTTTGAGCGGTCTCCTCATCCACTCAATTCACGAGCTCCATCTGTCACGCACACCATTTAGAAAACATTATTTGTCCCTTTGAGTGAACTGATCAATGGCGGTGGTCGCCCCATGGTTGATCATGTTGGACAACCCACTGATGACCAATTATCTCCTACCTGAAACCTTAGTTTAATAATTGGTCATCCATGATGCTACATCAGATGCATTTGGTGGTTTTGTGTCACAGTACAAGTGCTTGGAACATTTTCAAATGCATGTATGTGCTTTGCCACACTTTTGGTTTGCTTCTAGGGATGTCGGCCTGTCTTTCACATAACCTGCAGAGCTAACGATTATCCCCTCAGCTTCAAGTGTGATTAGCGTTTAGTTGCAGTTAGCAAATATTGGCACACTAACATTACCTCCTAAACATCAGCCTAGTAGCATTGTAGTTGTGTAATGCCATTAGCCAACAGTAGCATTCTGCAGCTTTTAGCTTTACAGGGGTTTTGTGCCTAGCATTGCTGTAGACTATAGACTGAAGAAACACACTCTCATTGGCTGGACTTGAGTAACATTTACTTATTTACTGAAAACCCATTGAATTATTGGTCTTTTTGAGTAGTTAATGAAATGATGCTACTGAAGGATGCCTCCAAATCACACATGCAGTAAATAAAAACACCTAACAATAGTGAAGTTGAATGAGAAGCAGTTATCTTGATTCTAAGGCAACCTGCACATCATCAGCTCTGAATGAATTTCATCTTTTCCTTTTTGGCCGTGGCAGTGTAATTTGATTTTAACCAAAAAGAATTTCACTTACACATGAAAACAAATGCTGCTATGCCAAAACACAATCAGAGCAACAGCCAAAAGCCCTATCTGCGCACAGCCACCAAAAATGGGAAGAAAGACAGGAAAGGATATGGCAAAAGACAAAAAGAAAATGGGAAATATATGAAAAAAACAAGGGCGGACAGAGAATAGATGGACAAACCAGCCAAGGAATGAAAAGAACCAAATCAGAAACGAGAGAAAAGACTTCGATTTAGAGGAATAATAGTCCGTCATTAGTGAATATTAATTGATGTTTTAACCTCATGCCAGCCGTTTTAATACCGTTCTGTGCCACAGCGGAGATGGAGAGGAAAGAACAAGAGGATAGAAATGGAAGACAGAGGTAAAACAGGGAAATTGGGGTTCGGATGAGCATGTGAAATGTTAATTGCACTTTAATAGAACAACATGTCATAGTCTTACAGATAAGAGAGGGGAAAATTGCCCTGTCAACACCACGCAGCTACGACAACCTGCACATGTAGTCATTAGGTGATACAGAATGCTTCATTTTCTACTTTTTGTCATCGTTCTGACTGCGCTGCCTGTCTGTTTCATCTCGCCCACTTAAATAATACAAGCAAAAAAAAAAAAAAAAAAAAAAAGTTTCCCTCAGTTTAATAGGAAATCTGGGGATTGTGGTTGAAGAAAAGCGCATGAGAGCATGGTGGCGTGTCAGAGAGAAGCCAAACTTTCCTGGCTCCACCAGTTTTGCAGGATCAACGGCTGCGTGGGGAAGAGTTAGCTGGAAATACACACACGTTTAAACACGCGCATACGCAAACAAGACCCGGCCCGTCCCCGGTGTGTTTACATGTGTGGTAGGGAACAGCAGGAAACTGGGACTGAGCCTCTGGTTGGTGCCTGCAGCAGGTTCACACTCTCAGATGAAAACACACACAGAAAAACACAGGAACCTGACCACATACAGGTTCGTTAACAGTTTGGTATTCTCCCCCTGCCAAAACCACAAACTGCTTCAATAATGAAATGACAGGTGTGTGTGTGTGTGTGTGTGTATGCCTGAGATGGTGGCTGGCTGTTTGTTTTAGTCTAATAAAAGCAGCCGGTGTGTTTGGACAGGCTTTGATCGAATAACTAACGCTGGATCTCCACAGCTGGTCTTCACTGAGCAGCTTCCACACCGACTCCTTCATCTACGCTGATCACTACCTGGGCGCACGTGAGCAACTCAGTTAAGAGGCGAAAGCGGTGGTGAAGGATGGGTGGCTTTGTGTGGCGATTCAAGAAATTTGAAAAAGAAAAACTGCTGAGGTCGGCGACTTAAAGAAATAATCATGGCCTACATGAAGCGGCTGTCCCATCCATTCTTCCTCGTCACAAGCTGGTGTCTTCATTACCCACAATGCAACTTCACCACCTACAGTCTTGTCTGGAATTCAGGTGTGACATGCTAGCAGCAGCTAATGTAAATTGAGTGTTTTGTTAATTTCCAAACTTGTAGTCTTTGGCTCCAGAGACACAAAGGGCGATGCAGCTAGACTCTGATGTGTAGAATCGATGGAGTTCTCCTTCCCGTGTTCTTGTCTACAGACGTTTATCTTACCTTTGACCTGTTTTTAATCGACGACGCAGATATTTTCTCACAGCTGACCGTCCGTTGCGTCATTAACATTGTCTACGCACAAAACGAGCGGGACGTTTGCTTCAGGAACACTGGCAAACAACTCGTCCTCACGGCTCTTGGAAGTCCGAGCTGAGAGGAGGAGCCTCTAAAGAGAGCAGCTAAACACTGTGTATGCATCCTCTGTTCTCAAGACTTGATGGAGTTTGGAACCGAGCAGGGGGTGTCACTCTTTTGCCAGGCACTCACACACACACTCACACACACACGCACACACACACACACTCAAACACAGTCACACCACGGCGTGCCAGCTCTGTTTTCTGAATAGACTTGGCAATCCTCATCAGTTCCATCATCAGTAACACTTTAGTGGTCAGACAGAGAGCTCTTCATAAAGTCTTATTGCTGCTTTATTTATGAGCTCGCCATCATGAGAACAATGAGCCTTTCAATAACACGGCATGGATAATTACCATGAAACAGTGGCCATTATTGCGTTAATGATGTCGTTAAGATATGTGCACTGGGACCGTCGCAGGCGCTTATGGGGTGACGCTGTGGGCTTGATGGACCCGGCGAAGAGTTTTCGGTTTGGCTTGGTTTATGACTTTTTACTAGCCGATCGCGCGGGGAGGAGGGGTGATCACATCTTCGAACACTTTGAGACGCATTAACGAGGTGAGATGAGGTGAACAGAGGCTCCAGGCTGCGGAAAAGTGCTGAGTTGAGAAATGAATGTTTAGATTTAGACATGTGAGAATGGGATACAGCTGGGATCTCAACTACAACTGCAGGGAAGCTCTGTTATAGATATCACAGCTGCCATGTGTGGACATTTAGTGATCAGATTTAAAGCCCTTAACAGAGTGTGTGGAGGGAAACTGTGCCATGATCTCCAGCAAAAGCTCAGTCATCAGGAGTCTTGAACTCAGCGTGGGCCACAACAGGAAGTCCTGGTTCTATGGAGCAGTATGAGATTCTGCTGGTTCATTAGAAACTCTCAGTGAGTAAAACTACAGTGGGATCATGACATGGCTCAAAAGTAGCAGGAAGGATCTTAAACTTCATCCAGAATCTAAAGTCGAGACCTTTTCAGCCACTGAAGAACATCACAGTCGTATTGTGTACCTGTTTAGCGATATGGGCCAAGACACTCGTGCTCTCTTCCTGTAAAACTGCTGAACCAAACAAAATCAACCAACATCATGACATCAGTCTTCAACTTTTAGCAGCACTGAGCTAAGATTATGTAGCCTGCAACAACATGCTACAACCAGAACCTTGAGTCTATCGTCCAACTTTAACTTAGTGTAACTCCATGTTCGCCATGACTCCCAAACCATGTGATTTCTCACCTACTCCTTGTGTTTCCCTCTGATATACATCACAACATAGAAGCTGCATTCTCTGGAAATGCTGTTTTGTCTGGACTTTAACAGGAAGGCACCGCAGTGAAGCCAGCGCTGGTGTAATATGCGGAGACTGAGGAGTTCTCGGTAATTGTGCAGCAGAGTTTCGAATTAATTATAGACGTTCTACAGCTTCTCCTTCCTCAGACATGAAGAGACAAAACAATGAATAATTTATCCGAGCAGTTGGAACGGGGCGTAGTTTGACTGAACAACTGACTTAAGATTGTTCTCAAAATTCATCTGGAAATAACGACCCCCAGGTTTCTGGAAACCAAATTTCAGTGTGAATTCGTGCGGCGACAATAGTTTGCAAAATGAATCTGATCACGTTTTTTTTTGTTTTTTTTTTCCCGTTTTGTTTGTTTGTAGAAAATTGAGACAGCTCTGGAGAAATGTGGTGCAGCTTTCACTGTTTAACACACAGTTTTCCTTGGCTTGAAAGCGGCTATAATCATTTCAGGTTGAAATCTGCTGGAGATTATGGATCTCTTTTCCCGTTTCTTGAAAAAAAGAGGATGTTGCCTTGCCAGGCCAAATAGCAGCCTGCCTCCTGATTCGGAGAAGTCCTGCAGGTTTTACAAAAGCAGTTTGGAGGTTGCAGGGTTTTAGTAGAAGCCATGTCAGGCCCCAGTATCCTGCTCTGAAGTCCTTGGAGCAGTACATCTTGTCTCTGTTCCAGCGGACGGTTAGCATGCTGGGCATCTCACCGTGAAAGTGCTTCAGGGGGAAAAGCATCATTACGTAACTCCAGCCAACACGTCTCGCTGCCAGTGAGGTGGCATTTGGCGAGACAGCGGCAGCAGTAAAACCGCCCTCCCCACGTCTGCCCCCCTTCCCACAAACTCTGCCGATGGTTGTGATCCAGAGAGCTCCGGGACAGAGGAGTGAGGAGAGGCGAGCGTGTCCAAGGAAAGGGAGCTGATCCATGAACTAATTTGGCGAGGGGAGAACACTGACATGTCCTGTACAGGAAAAGAGCCAGCAGCACATGAAAGATGAGTCCAGGGCAGGGGTGGAGGACGGAGAGACCACGCTCTTGGTCCTTTACCCACGATCACTTGGAGCTTACTGGCACTTCTCAGTGCGAGCTCCCCAGCTGGCTGCAGGATTAGCTGATAGGAGGCCAATTTCACATTTGGCCAAGGAGGGAGTGAACGAGAGAGAGCAATCAATGGAAACAAATGTTGGGCGCTACTATTGTTGTCGAGCTTTGTGAGGGCTGATAGGGCGCTGACATCATCAGCGCAGTGTTTTATGGGCTGTTAAATCCCATCATGCTTCATTAGGATCAGTCTTGTACTGTCATTTTTTTCGAAAATTCTGATAAGCTGTTTAACAGGAGTACGTTTGTGGTGTAAATCCAACAAAATTCAGAGTGAGCTTTGTCCCAGTTTGAAGAAAAGGTCCTGTCGATATCAGAATTAAAGTCATATAAGCTTCTTATTAAGCTTATTAATTAGTTCCCAGTTAATGGGATGGTGGTTTGCAGGTGCATGCGAGGGTTTACTGGTATGGGCTGCGTGACGGTCGTTGAGCGCTGGTGGAACACAACCAATGAAAAAACCGTACTTTGTCTTTATTTTGGTTGCACGGTGCGATTTAAACAACACGTCTGCATATTTCTGACTTTCTAGTTTAGTTTCGGCCGTGAATACGCTGCTTTCACTGCATGTGGCCCCCGGTATTTTGCCTGTCGCTGTTAGAAACAACGGTGCGTGAGCTTTCATCTGGGAGAAGAGGAGAGTGGATCCATCCCACAGCGACCACAGTTCATTTTTCATGAAGTGGCTCTGCAAAAACCCCCGGTGACACTCTGGCGCGCAGGCGATCGGGAATTTGGAGCCGCCGCTCGCTTTTGAATTCTACTGCGAGTGAACTTGCGTGACCCCTGGTGACCAGCAGCCGCCGCCGGTCACACAGTTATGGGATCAAGCTAAAGCTGGATTTATTGTTGAGTCGGGGGGGATAACAGCGGTTGGGCCGAGGATACGTAAGAGCTGCAATGTGCTTTAATAGTGCTTCCCACAGTTAGTGAACATATATATCATAAAGAGAGTGGGCTGCTCTGTGGTGGCCTATGCACACCTGTCGTTCAGCTTCCTTTATGTTAAATTCACTACAGTAGCAACAGTTTCCAGCTGCTTTAGAAAGCTGTACATGCAAACATAAGCCGACCAATCACAGTTCTTCCAGTCTCCATGTGACACGATCTAGCAGCTGGCCTGACACCACAGGCCACACTGTAGAAATCACATCATCTACAGCTTCCGCATGTGTATAGATGTAAACAACAAACATATAATTGTTTACCAGTGCATTCACATAGCATGTAAAGCCTCTAAATTATGCACATTGTGATGCTGGTTGGGTTGTTTGTGACACAACACCCACGGTGAGCCAGCCAGTGTTCGTGTCGGGTCTTGCGCACACGTGGCATCGCATCGGACGATGCGCGTAGCCGAGGCTCCAAGAGACGCAGGATATGCGAGGCGGCCGTAACGCAGAACTGGAAGACACAGAATTATCCATCTAGCACGCACTAACACTTAGCCTCTGGTCATATGAGAATAAAAACAACGGCAGCAGCAGTGAAATGAATTCTTTAAGGGCCCGTTTTATTTATTACGAACTCGACTTTTTATCGATGATCTAAAAAAAGGTGTTACGGCTCCTCTTAGATGTCTCGCTACGAGCCGGCCGACTTTAATTACTGATGGTTTAATTAGCCCCAGCTTTGATTCCTCCGGTTTTCGTTGCAAGTTATTTTTGGAGTTTTCGTAGTATCATTTAAATATGGATGTGCTGCATTTCAAGATAGATGTGGTTTGTGTTAATTGAACCAAATGCAACGATACAGTAAATTCAGAGCGACTCCCGTCCTGATGAGGCCACGTCTGGGTTCTGTGCATCCTCAAGCGTAGCGGAGTATGTGCAGCTCAGAGCTTTACGCTTCATACCTTGTGAAAGTTGTGATTCTGTAGGAAGAGGGGTGGAGGGGACATTGGATAATAGAGTGCGAAGCTGAAAATCCTCGTCCTTGGTGCGGAGCGAGGAAGAATTATTGAGTGAGGGAGTGGGAAAAAAAAGGCTCAGAGAGGTGTGAGTGTGGACGAGAGGCTGGCCTGCTGCAGGAGGGCTTTGATAGCAGCAGAAGAAGGGCAGCGTGGTCGGAGCTGCTCTCCTCCTCCTCCTCCTGCTGACCCCTCGGGGCGCACTTGTCACTCTCCTTGACACACACACACACACGCACTGCTGTGTAGTTGGATTTCACTCTTGCCCGAGGCGAGAGGGCGAGGCTCAGTCACCGCTGGCCCTCTCAATAAAACACAAAACACATATATGGCTTCTTTTCAAGATGGCCGCTCGGGCCCTACAACCTGCCAGCACCCCTACCCCCACCCTACACACACACACACACACACACACACACACATACGCACAAACACACACGCTACTGGTTGTGAAGTCTGGGCTGGAAGCCTAGAGAGGGTGGCTGACCGGGCCAGAGGCTGAAACGAGCCAAACTCTGACTGCACACAGACTTCGTTTCCCAGGAGGCCTAGCTGCTACAGCCGCCCCTGACTGCCACCCGGCTTTTACCAAACTCCCCTCTCCGTCTCCGTCGTCGAGGAAGTGTTCGGCCGTCGCTGTCGCCATGACTACAAACCGCGAGGAGCAACAACAACAACAACAGCGGCGGCGCTCCGGCCAGGCGTCCCGCGTGTAATACATTCATTTAAATGCCGTCAGCTGTGTAAACACAGAGTGGGAAATCAAAATTGCATCTGACAGGAGATTTAATTATATTTGACTGCCGGGCCATCGGGTTTTTTCCCTTTTTCTCCCCCCCGCTCAGACTGTCTAAGCGACTTATGATTGCCGCTTATGTTCATTCACTTCAGCCGCCAAATTAAAGCGCGCGGCTCAGGCTCACACCACCAGAGGACGTGGGAAGCCCACCAGGGAGGGTGGGATGGGGGGAGAAAGGACTGTACCTTATGAGAAATGACTGAGATGACTTAACAAGATTTTTTGGGGGGGGGGGTTTGGCCTTGGTTAATCTAGCTGGAGCTTCTTAGCAGCTTTCCTCATTGGCAGGCTCTGGGGGGAGGGGGGAGTTTTTAATGGTGTTTTAATTAAAGCTGCATTTGGCTCGGCTTATGGCGCGAGACGCTCTCCTCATCCTCCCTCTGTGACCTCCCCCTCTGTTTTCAGACCTCTTCCTCGTGCCCTGCAAAGAAATATCCCTCTCTGCAACTCGGAGCGGAGAGACGCGCCGGGTCGGCCGTGCACGATTACGCTTTTGCGTTCTCTGACATGTCTGGCTCTGTGTCCAATCAGGTTTGACCCATTGTGGTTTACGTGCAGTTTATCTGCGCTGCTGACAAATGAAAATTAGGTTATGGCTCAGTCTCCAGTCGCTTTGGTCTTGTTAGCCAGAAATAGCCGCCCGGTGGCGTTTACCAAGATGGCTGCCGAGTGGCGAGCCTTTAACAACTTGGGTTTAAGCCTTTTTTTGGCTAAACCGTTCCACAAACTGTGGAACCAGATGAACGAAACAAAGTCCCGTTGGCACACTGGTTTGCTGCTAGACTCTCGTTATCGCTCTCTTGTTCTTTCAGTCTGCCAGTTTGCTAACACGCTAACCTTGTCTTCGTCTTCAACGACCAATTACAACCCTGTTCTTATCATTAATAAATCAAAGGGAAAGTCCAACCCTAATGTAGATACATAAGCATTTCCATTTTTTTATGAATGAAGCTGTACGTAAATGGGAGTTGCCACAGCGTCCGACCGTATATATCATACATATATATATAACTCTGCTAAAGAACCTGCAAATACATGTGATCTGTCCTCATGCAGATAGTGTCATTCTATAATAATATACTTATTGTGGGGCTGTAACAATGCTCACATTGATGGACACTGAGGAGATGACAGGAACAGGTGTGACTAAGAGGCCGGAGCGTACGGATGGTGATGTCACACACGTAATGCGTGTGACAGGAGGAGAGAGCTTCAGTCCCAGTGACGCATGTGAGCAATGCAGCGGGTCGCGGCGACAGAGAGGTTAGTTTGTTTGCACTCGGGGGACGCGCAGGCGAGTGCAGCCGTGTGTGTGTGTGTGTGTGTGCGCGTGCGGGTGTGTGTGCGCGCGATAGGGCCGGGCTGAGCTGTAGGTGTTATAACTGAAAGATGGAGGTCAGCAAAGTTCAGCAGCTTGTGTTTTTTTTTTTCCCATCGCCACAACCGGCGCGACTTGTGAGAGGTGTTAAAATCACCAGCTGCCAGTCAGACAACATCTCTATAGGGGTGTGTGTGTGTGTGTGTGTGTGTGTGTGTCCTTAGTGTCTGAGTTTACTTCTATGGAACAATATCGCATACATATAAGAACCATCTACTGCACTGAGTCACACCGCTGCACCAGCTGACATGTTCCTCCATGAACACCCACATCCACCGTCCCGCTGCCCCAAATCCTCGCCAGAGCGCCAGCGTGCAGGGTTCATCCACGGCTGAAAATAGTCCCCGACAGATGTGGTGTTGCTCCTGTCTGCAGGGCCCAGCTGTTGAAGGGGTTTTATACTAAAACACAGACTGAGTGGGAGAATCAAACAAACACTGTTGCTCCCGGGTCTTCGCGTTTTGTTGACAATAGCAAATATATAGAATGTCCCCAGCCGCATCCGCTGTAGCCAAAATGCTCTTTCACTGCAAAGCACAGATGCTAAACCTTGACGAGCCCGGGTTGCAACACCGTCCGAGTCTGCATACATCTGAGGAGACTCGCCTGCTGCCTCCAGTGTTCTTACACATGCAAGAATAACATTCTCAAACAGCGGTTACGAGGATCATAACAACATTGTTTGCCAGACAACATCGTGCTTATGGAATATTTCGCATTACTCACTTGCCTCATTTTCAGGCTGTATAGAACCTTTTAGGTCCACTGAAGATCCAACACGCACGCGGGCACACAAGAGACCCATAATAATAAAATTACACCTGATTCCAAACCGCCACAGCTGCGTCTCGCCATATGTGTTTAGATTATGCGTATTTAGCAAATATGAAGCCCATAAAGATGTGTGCGTGCTGCGGTGTGGGTGCAGAGTGAGACTTTGTGGGGGTGTGTTTACGCCACATTGTGTATAGGCGCATGATGTACAGCCCTGCATGTGTTGTGTTTGTGTGATGTAGGAGCGTCTTCAGGCGCTCTGTGGGCGGGCGTATTTGCATGTGCGCTAACGTGCGGGCTGTGCACGCGTTTGCATACGTATACAGTACAGCTTTTGTGTATGCACGCATGTTTGCGTGCGCGTGTGTGTGTTGTAGCTGCGAATGCTCTAAAAGTGTTAAATCTCACACAATGACACACACATGCATTCCTCTCTCATTGTTTTTGCGTGGACTGGGCGAGAGAGCTGCAGACAGAATGAGAGAGAGAGAGAGAGAGAGAGAGAGCGCATCCTGTAATTGAGGTGTACCGGGTTTCGCACATCATTATCAGTATGCCGGGATGCATCTGCTCCATCGGGGTGGCAGGTGCAATGGCAAACGGCACTACGCACTACGGTGATGATGTCATCAGCCTTGGACCTGGCGTCGCCGACCTTCCTCGCTGGCTGCCGCGAATCCGTCTTCATCCCGCGGCTGTTCCTTTTCCGCGGATCTCTCCTTAAATAAAGGGCCCGCCACGCAGCGTCTCCCAGCTTCAGCGTCACATTGGGTGTGAAGAATAATTATTGCACGGGGAACATGATCGTCATTTCTCTCAGCCCTGCGTTCCAAGGCAGCTCTCAACCTCTCTGTCTAACTCAGCACTTAATCTCCATATGTCCGCTGCATTAGCTCATCCCCCCACGACTTTCACCGCTAAACTGACTAAATTGATACGAGAGGGGCTTCTGAACGAGAGGAAACACCGCCCATCAGATATACTTGTGTTGATTGAGAGGCGTCGGGAGCGTTCCATATCCTCTCCCCGGGTCAGATCCAGTCTGACCTTTTAATTTCATTCTGCTCGGCGAAGTTTGTCAAATATCCTCCTTATTAAGACGGCAAGACGGTAAAACTTTGCAGAGCGGTGCAACTCGGGCAGGTTCGAAGGATCTGAACATCCCGACGTGGAGCAGATCACTCTGATTCGTCTGCGATATCGTCTTACCTCACCCGAGCTTGTTTTGAAGGCACAAGATCAACATGTTTAAAAGTCAGTGGCGGCCCGACTCTGCCTGACAGGAGCTGTCAGAAACCGACGTTCCCTCCTGCAGTTACCTAAACCTTCTTTTTATTCCACTCAGGTCTACTTAAGGCTGTTCTTCATGGCGGCTTTCACCGCGCTGCAACACATTACAGCAACCCGATCACATTCAAGTTGTGTAAGGCATTGCAATATGCAATTAAGTGATTATATTACGCTTCCTAATCCCTGCGTAGCTTGAATTCTTTGGCACTGGAGGACCTGAATTACCACTGCCACCCATCAGCTGCTAGCCCGCAGCATGTTAGCGCACCTCACATCAAAAGCACCCACCACAGCTTGCGCGCCTAGAAGCTGTCCAGTATGACAACGCCACTGAGCAGCTCAGGTGGAGCAGCTGGGGCCCTCCAGCGCTCTTCATTGCTACTTCCAATGTCCTCTCCCGGATCGTCCCTGCTCCCGTAAACTGAGGGCCACAGCTTTTCTATTCCTAGCGCTAAATACAGAAGGTATGTGACACATGTGTGATGTGACACCTGTAAAGGCTGCGAGGCACCTGTAGACAAAGCTGAGCCGAGTAAGCGAGGGACGAAGGATTTTAGACAGATTTGGGCCGATATGATGAGTCTGTAAGCTGTGATGAAGAAAAGACCTTTTCTACGTGGATTGTGTTTTGATTTTGAGCAGATATGAACGTGCAAAGTTACCCAGGAGGCTGCTTTCTTAAACAAATAACTTTACAGGGGAACAGATTTCAGTTTAACGTACACCAGCACCCCGATATATTACCATTTCCATGCCAGCAAGGGCTGAGTTATTGTTAGCTGAAGAGATGTGGTTGAGTTATTGTGAACGCTATTACTTTATTAGTTAGCTTTTAAGTAAGTAGCGTTAGCAGTAACGCTTATTATTACCTCTCCAGTTGTTAGTCTGTCCCATTTCTTCTCCCTCCACTACATTCTGCTGGTTCAGATTACATCTCACATTCTCTGATGTCCTGTTGGCCTGCATAGATAGAACCCAGACACTCAAGACATCAAGGTTAATGCTTCCCCCTCTCTCGGCGTCCTTCAGAGAGGGGGATTGAGGCAAAGTAAAGAGGGAGGACAGCTTGTTCACTTCTAAGTGGACGGGGATTGCTGCTGAAAGGAGCCCCGGCTCGGCTGCCTCACCAGAGGCAGTCGCACGGCTCATGCGGCGAGCGGAGCGAAGCACGGACGAATTGATCGTCGTCTGTCATGCAGCTTTGACTTTGCAGAAACTGGAGATTTCTTAGCGGAAGCACTCATCTGCATGGCAGAGGTGATCTGAAGCGCATTATTGCGGCCCCCGTATCATTTGGATTTCATCTCCGAACAAGAAGCCTTTCAGGGAAACAAAAAGGCCCCAAACCCCAGACAATCAGGGAGAGATTGCATAATGCTCATTTGGCGGCCGGCTGGGACATTTGGCTCCGATTTGGCTCCTCTTTAACCCGCGGAAAAAGAAAAATCAGCAAGGATTTGGGCTAATCCTCTTAGCCCTATGCTTTCTCTCCCCCTGCCGACTGGAAGACGAATGTGAGTGCAAGCATTCGGACCCCCCGACCGAGCCAAACTCTGCTCCCCGTCAGCATATTTTAATTGTGAAATGGATAGCGACGGCCTCCTGGTGACTTGTTGGCCGAGGGGCTTCTCCCAGCAGCCTGCCAGGTTAGAGATCCTGCCCGAGGTCCGAGCCAAGGCAGCCAATGAGAGAGTGTGTGATCGCAAACGGCCCTGCTGCCTCCCGCTCCATCCGTCTTTCTGCACGTTCCCAACATCCGTCTGTTTCTTTTTTGTTATCGCAGTGACTTCTAACAGAAAAGTCCAAACCTGTAACAAAAAGCTCATTTTCCTGATCATTGAAACTGTATTAAGACCGGGACGTAGGGTTCAGCGTGCTTCACTCTTCTCCCTCTTTTATAATCGCTTTCCCTCTTCCCTCTCTCCATCTGTCTGTTCCCACTAATTCATTCCATAGCTCTCCGAGAGATGCGATATTCTCAATATAGCTGCTTTTACCGTGACTCCCACTCATACACAGAGAGGCTCGAGGAACGGAGGCAAAGACATCAAGGGAGAGGAAAGTAAAAAGAGGGCGGAAGAGAGAGCGAGATACATAAGTTGGCGTTAGTCAGAGAAGTCAGTCGGTTTAAGGGCAAAGGCAGACATGGTAATTACAATCTTCTTAATGTGTACCCTCGATTGAAATCCAAATCCATGAATTCATAAGTCTAAGGTTACAGTGAGTAGTGAATCATTTATGAGTCACTTTTAACAAAATCAATTCAAAGGCATTTTAAAGAACGAGCGTTCCATGTTAGCGAAAGACGTGGGATCCGCGGCATCTGGGCTGTTGATCGGACAAAGCGAGGCGCACGCGGACGACGCCACCCAGATACACTGACCGCCCCGTGGCGCGTGTCCAGCCGCGTCTTGGACGGAGCTGCACCGATCCAATCTCACGTCAACAGTATGCTAAAGTAGCTAAAAGTCTTTTTCGGGAGCCTTCGTTAGCATGTTCAGAAGAAAACCGTTGGTGAAAGCGTGGCAGGAACTATCAGGGAGGTGTTCCCTTGATAGAAAAGGAATATTATGCCCGTCTCCATCTTGATGTTTCCTCTACCATCCCCGTTAGCCGCAGAGTGGGGATGGTAATGGCGTGCCGAAACGCCTCATCTAATGCTTTGCTTTGTGATTTTATGCACATTTGGAGTCAAAGAGGGACAGACCGCACAAACAAACCTTTCTACTCCAGCCAAGCACATGTAAAAACATAAAAAGCTCGTATTCGGTTTAATCTTTTGACAAATGAGCAACTTGTTGCTTTTTTGATCTTAATGAATGACCGGTGTCTGGCTTTTTTTTTGTCTGTGTAACCCTGACACACACACACACGCGCGTGGTCCACACGCACACACACCAGAAACCTTTTTTCCCCCACCGCCGCTCTTCACGTCAGGTGTTTTTCTTCAAACATTCCTGAAATTTCAAACGCCGGAGCCGAAACGAATTAGCGCACGCCGGCCCAAATGACACTAAAAAGAAAGATAATTATGACAAATGCTGTCTCTCTGCGTGTTTGCTATTGGAACCCCCCCTCAGGCTCTTTCCTCTGAATTAATGAAGCTCTCCACACTCTGGCAGCTTGTTGTCCTCTCTTTAACATGCTCAAAGTCCTTTCAAATCTGGGTCCGTGTGATCTGACAGAGCAATTTTGAGGGTTTTAAACTGTGTGCCGGTCCCTTGTTCTTACACCGATACGATATGCAGGACGCCGGACACAGGGCTTGGGGGGGGGGGGGTTGTGACTTGGCATGCAGCCACGGCAACCGCATTTAATTCTAGTAATTATCACCTGTGTTAGTATAACCACTGCTTATATTCTCATGCAGATTCCACAGGCAAGGGAAGATTAAAGCACTACATCGACACCTCGCTGACTGCTGGCATGGGTTAACGTTACAGCTGTAGCACTGGCAGTGAGCAGACGGTAATACAGTCACAGCACAGGCCACATTGGTGCCTTTAACATGATGTAAAATGACATAATCTCAGAATTAGAGGGCGCTAACCTTCGACAATCCACCTCTATTTTAGGTTATTGCATATGTCAAGTCAAAAGTTCAATTGTGTGTGTGTGTGTGCGCCCAGTTGAGCGCCCTGCTACATCTGCAGTCTATTAAGCCTTCAGCACTACACCTTGGCCTATAAATCTCTGCTTTCTTAATATTCTCCAGTTTGTCTGGCCTCTGACCACAGCACGTCCTTACCCTTGATGGCCAGACCCAAGTCTCTGCAGACTCCTTAAACGTAAAGATGGTGGTGGTGGTGGTGGGAGGGGGTTGGAGGGGTGAGGTGAAGGAGGATAAAAGAATATAGGATCCAATAAAAACAAGCTATGGTTGAGAGAGCGAGGCATGAGCTGACACACCAGCGTCTGAGGAGAGGCGGCGGAAAAAGATCCAAGATGGAAATGCAGGCGCTGACATGCTGAGTCTCATTAATGATTAGTTTAAATAAAATTCATCCAATTCCAAGTTGTGATTCATGTGGATCCCATGTTGGAGACATCAGCTGATTACGTCAAGTTTCCTCCGCTTGGTGCAAATGTTCTAGAAGTCGTTTGATGGTCATTTAGGCGTAGAAAGGTTGTGAGAGCAATGATGTCACCCGTCACATGCACAGCTTGTATCACCTGAAGATGAATCATCAAGATTCATGACTCTTGGGCTCAATTGTGTCAGATGAGACTGAAATAAAGACAGCTTGATCGTGGAAACGGGCACCAGCAGATTGTGTGATCAATCGATTTCATCCTCCGTATGTCTAGTGAGGTCATGTGACCTTAAGGTTATGTTATATTATAGTATATAGTAGCTATGGAGGCAAACGAGCCAGTTGGATAATGTCAAAGTGCTCATAAATGCTATGCTAGCAGACTTCAGAGGGACTTGCCTGGTCTTGAAACCACCGATGGGCATCCAAATATGGTGTTTTAGGGCTGCTGATTTGAGTGTGTTTGTCCTCACAGGACAACAGCAGCACCACATGTAAATGTTAAGACTTGTATTAATCTTTCCTTAAGCATCGCATGTCGTATTTGCCGCGTTATCATGGATCCGATTGCTTGAACAAGTGGCCAGCCCTAGTGATTGAGCGTGACACGGGGATCCACAATAACGCTGATCAGGTGATCTGCTCCAGCTGAAATTACTCCTTCCACGTAGAGTTCTGTGAGGACTTTGAAGACCTTTGAAAAGCAAATTCATTCAGCCATCGACCGTTAAGTCGTCTTGACAGTGCTGACCCTGGAGACGACGGAGGGCCAGTTAATCCAAAATAGAGGAAGCTTTTGTACTTTATTAACTGTGCTGCACTGTTCACTTTTGTTTAACCTCCTCTGTCAGAGTAGAAGAAACTGCTCCCGAAAACGAACGATGGTTATCACACAGTAAGACTGAGAAGTAAACAGAGCCCTAGAGGGAAAATGGACAGAAGCAGCTATTGTGAGTGAACGCTAGTCTACTTAGCTTATCAGCAACGAACTAACCCTCTGATTAGTTACTATATCACTTGGACGTGGACGAGAGAACGCCACTTTCCACTGTGGCTGACATCAAGAAAAGAAACAATTTAAAAACCCAGTGCAGGTTTTTCTTTGCTCAACAAGAGCAGACGTTTCAGAGATGTGTGGTTTTTACTGGACCGCAGCTGGGCGCGGCCTCTTTTCTCTGATCGATCCGTTGTTCTATCAAACTGTTCTCGCCTGACTGCCTAATGCGATGTTTCTGAATCCAAAGACTTCACATTCATTTTACCAACCTATATTTTATGATGGTATGAAATTTGAGGCATTCTAAGCTACGTGGTGTCAACGAAATCAAGGAATGTCCTTGTCAAAGGGTCAAGCTATAAAAATGCTTCCAAGAAGGAAAGGATTCAGGAGGTAGCGCACACACACTCTATAAATGTGAATAAACACTATTTCTTGTACACTAGTGAGACTTTTGCCCTTTTGCTACAAATGAAGGTTAAGAAGTCACCACAAACATCAGGACCTATCCTGCTGATATCGTATATTTCCACAGAAGATTTAAAGGCAATCAAGCCAGCGGTTGCAGAGACATCTTGTTCCATAGGAAAGTGTTGGACAGTGGGACTAAATAGCAAAGAGACGGGCCCGTCCTCTGGTTTTTCCGTTAGCAAAGCGAAAAGCAAACATTTCCTCCAGCATGATATCCATGTAATTCGCCAAACCACTCGCCAAACTTCATTATCCAACACACCTCACCCCTCCTGCTCATCCGACATCATCCCCAGAGCCGCTGCGTTCACCTCTCACTGACCCCCTCCAACACACCTCCACCTAGAGCCTAATCCAATCAGACACCCTGGGCATGTTGGCCCACGGTCCCCTCACCTTGCACTCAGCCCAGACCCATCCAGCCTCCCTCATGGGTGCTCTCTGTCAGCCGCACTGTGAAAGGCTTCTTATTTCAAGGCTACAAAAAGCCTCTTCATCCCTAACGAAGAGAGGCAGAGCGATGGAGAGGGCACTCAGACAGGCAGAGAGAGTGTCTGTGTGTGCCTGTGTGTGTATGTGTGAGCACATGTGTTTCTATCCTTTTAAAGTTCAACTACTATACTAGGACAACGAGGGGAATATCGAACAATTACAAACACAAGCCCGGTTGCTACAAGCATGTTTAACTCAGTAGGTTTGAGCCTTGTGTGTGCATCAGTCCAGCCATTTAGTGTGTGAGTGTTTGGTATACCTGGGCAGCTGAGGTCAGGGTTTGTTGGAGCTATCTTTGAAATCTAGCGGATAGTCCACAGGGAGCTGTGCGAGGCGGCTGAAGCAGAGTTCAGGGACAGAGTCAGACTGTCAGTACAGCCCGCGGCTTAGAGACTGAAATCAAAACCACGCCATCAGAGGCAGATAAAGAAGACATCAGTGTGAGCTCCCTGATACACTGACTACTGTAGAATGGGTGGAAAAACGCTTTAGTGCCTGCTTGAGGTGACAAAGTGCACCGCAAAACCTCTTAAAGGCTGGTGTGCTCCAAAATAGATGGCATGCAGTTATGTTATGTGCGCTTGATGTCAAACTTGAAGATTCTTCATATTATTACTGATGACCAATGCCAATGTTCAGCGCAGATGTTGGCAGATGTTACGTTTTATGTCGAGAGGCGGCCTGGAGGTTGGGTGGATTGCTACATCACAGTCCTGGCCTTTGATTACAAACACACGATATTCCCTGCCCTTAACTGTTTTAGTTGCCTAACCTATACCACACCAGCTGCTGTAGCTCAGAGCAGGTCATCCTATCAGAAGGCTGAGTGTTCGATGTTTGATTCCTCTGGGCTTCCTGCTGGAGTGTTCTTGAGCAAGACACGAAGACCGTTCCATCAGTGTTTCTTCCTTCCCGCATGTATGAATGGATATGAATGGCCCATTGACATCTGAACCATAGTTTCTTTGGTGCAAATTGAAGTTCCAGTCTTGCAGTTGGGTTGTAGGATCACGAACACACACCTGAACATGGATTTCCCGAAAAGCCAACCTCGCTGGCAGATGTCCAAATTATGTCAAAAGATCAGGCAACCGACATCACAGTCCACCGTTTTCAATCCATCCTTTACCAAAGGCTGATGTGATGTGACTAAGAGCTTTTTTCCAATACTACCCATTGCCCATTAGTAAGCACTCATGGTTCAGTTTATTGCAATGGTTATATGGGTACCTGCAAACAAGCGAAGACGTGTTTGGCTAAATAGTGCCCGATGTGGAAACAACGCCCCCACACATGACCGAAAAAGACTGAAATCTTTTCAGTGCTGCTTTGATCAATTTGCCTTTACATTTCGAGGTGTCTGACCCAGAGTCCAAACTGGATGGAAGCCCGACTGGATGGAAAATCGCTGCTAAATCGGTTAATGATAATCAGATGATAGCAAGTCTACGTGACCCTTTTTGATCTCTTGGTCTCAGCTTTGCATGTTATTGCCAGAATAATTAGCCATCTTGTGTACGTATGTGTGTGTGTGGATGGGGGGGGGGGTTGATCTCAAGCTCATTTCCAAACCACATCAGCTCTTGGTCTGCATTTAAATTATTTATTAAAGCAGTGTTCCTCCTACCCATTGGAGGAGTATCACTGGTCAGGCCCATCATCAAAGACTCATCAAAGACCACAGAAATATATGGTTTCTCCTCATACAGTATACGTGCTTTTTGTTGTTGTTGCTGCTGTACAACCGGATTCTTCCCCCGGGGATCATTAAAGTTTTATCGTGGCTTAACATTTTATAGACCGGTTTTCTAAGATCACGAAGTCTAGAAAGTAACGAGATGGTGAAAAACCTAAAGTGGAATAATAAAGGAAAGCAGTGCTGACATGCTGTACAGGTAGCTTTCAAAACTATTGACCTGTGATGAAGACCTGAAGCGGTTCTTGCCTTTTCACCATATGCCCACAAGCAAACAGTGAGGATTCAGCTGTAGCTTCATTGCCAGCCTCCAAAATCCAATTTTTAAGAGTGTAACGTCTTGTGCTAACACGCACTGTGCACTTGTTTTTTGGGGCTGTGTCGGGTTCAGATCATGCATTGGCTCAAATCACTTTGGATCTTTTAAGACGTTTGAGTCGTTGCTAATGGAGCAATTAAATTTGCTGGTTGTCAGGAAGGAGTGAATACCATAATCTGAGGACGGTAATTAGGAGCTATTGCTGACACTCGACTCCTGCTGCACTGAAGCCGCACTTAAAGCAACATCACAGGCTTCAGCGTTTTGGTCCACGCTTCCTAATTCTGAAAGGCTGTTGATCGAACATGACACAGCAGCGCTGATTGAAGTGTTGTAGTAGGCGCTGCTTGTTAGTTAGTCCGCCTTTGTGTTGAGAAATGAGAAGAAACAGCTTTTAAATGAAATAGAGGCGTGCATCCATCATGCTCCGGAAGCAACAGCCCAGCATGGGGAAGATGTGGGATTGATTTGATTACCTGCCACTTTAGCCACACAGGCTTCGGTTTGATGAGGGGATTTCGCCTGGGAGAGTAAAGCAGCCTGGAGGTGGAAAACAGCAACACCGCCCTTAACCTTTTCAGTCCCAGGACAACAAGTGTGCTGGCGTGCTGCTCCCATATGTGCCTGTCAAAGTCTCTTATCAACTTCAAATACAGATGTATGGACAGTTTTGTCAAACTGAGTGTGAAAATAAGGAAATATGGCTACATTTAAAATGTGTAAGACATTAAGTGCATCTAAAATGAACTTCTACTTAACGAACGATAGTGAGACCTACTTTCTAAGTGCAGCTGAGAGTGCCTATGGGCTTTACACAAAGACTTTTACTCAAGTCAAGCAATGACTTCAGAAGACGGGAACTCAAAGAAACTCAATTGCTTCTATACATACATACATAAATCTATTTGAAGACAAGCTTCACTTGAATAGGAATTGTTTCCATCAAACCTGTTTCTGTGCACGTCTTTAAGTTGAGCATAGCAACATTGTGAATGGAAGCAATCCAATAAAGGTTTTTACTCTTAGCTGAGGTGGAAACATCTGTGTACTGATGGGAGCTTTGCAACTCAATCAAGACATGCGTGGAACATGACATCCACTGAAGAGACTGAAACATGCAGCACATATAAACACCAGATCTGTGTGGAGTGACGAAGACACTGTGACGTTAATCGGATCGAGACGTGGGGCGAACACATGTCAGTGCGTTGCTTTTCTGTGATGGTTTAATGGCAGAAACAGGAGCGGGAACGATTCATCTCGACTGTCTGATGTCGACACGATGGCGCACCCCGCCCCATCGTGTCGACATCAGACGTTGGTTGGTCATTTGCGTGTTCCTCTGCAGATCTTCTGTGAAGCTTGATCAAACGTGGCTCTGTTTGGATGGAAACCTGGCTGTGCACGCAGCAGATTATTTCAGGATGTTATAAAGCCGCAGAGCTGACGCCCCCCCTGGGCTCGCCGCTGCTCCGCCAGCTTCAGCGACTCCAGGCGATCGCTCAATCAGCACCTCTTAGTGATAAAGTGAAAAGAGTTCCTGGGCTTTATTACACTTACTCTAACGTGAATGAATCTCATTTCCGCGCGTTAGACAACAATTTATCCGTTTATGTACAACAAATAAGAGCTAAACGGAACAGAAGGTGGCAGAATACCTCCTCAGAACCTTCTTTCATATATCATCCATTATATTCAGAAATGCTTTCATTAAATCATATTGTGATTTATGTAATTTGAAGTTTTCTTTCTAGAATAAAACCAGGAAGTTCATTTTTGTTGTTTATTGCAGTGAAATAAAAGACGGAATGTGGATTTTTACTTTTATTTTTAACTGCTGTATTAGAGAAGTTGAGGATATAAATCTCAACTGTTTCATACACAGACACACACACACACACACAGGCACACACACTCGTATATACAGACAGATAACGAGGCCACACACGCAGCTAAACATGGAGAAACACAGGAGCTAACAAATACCTGAGCATCACCAAAGTAACTGCTAACATCTTGGAGCAGAGCGACCCACACATCTGTGTTCTCGCTCTCGCAAGGTGGCTTGACTGGTCATTAATTCACAAATAGAGGAAGTGTGAACGCAGGTTAGCACAAGCGAAATCTCACACACACACACATGCTCACACGTATACGCATATATATATATATATGTGTGCTAAAGTGTCGCGCGGCACATACAAACAGCCATTTACACGCGTAATTAATGTAAACTCACCGTCACATTCGCATGCACCGCGTTGGCCTTCAGCTGCCTGAACGACTTCGTTTAACACCTCGGATGATTTAGAGATCAAAAGGAAAACAGAGTGATGATACACACACACGTGCACACGCACACACACACAACAACAACAACAACAACAACAACTGACAGAAAATGTCAGCTTGTTTCCAGGTATACTCGACTGCATCAGCGAGGGTGCATACACACACAGACACACACACACACACACTCACTCTCTCACTTTCTGACATCCCCTAGTCTTCTACTTCACAAACAAGTACATCTGTTCATTCCCGTGGGGATTCGCCTTGCGACAGTGTCACACACACCGACTCACACAGGCCACGGATTCACAGGTGGTCCCGACTGTCCGTTTCCCTGGAGACGCGCAGAGCTGCATTAATTGGTTTATTTACAGTCGACCATACAAGGAGCAGTCTGAGCGAGCGCGAGTGGCTTCACGGTGTCATCGCCGGCTTCAGGCCACTGTGGCTGATCGTTGTTGTTCATGCGATCGATTGCAGTGAGAAAACGGGATAACACACACACAGGATGTCAGGATTCGCAGAGGATGCTGGGTAAAGAATGGACTTAAATTGGATAGCGTTCACAAGAGACTAATGGGTGATAAGCTAAGTCTTTAAAATGATGTCACCTGTAAAATATAGGTTGAGTGTCACCAAATGACTTTGATACTGAAGAAATCTGTTAAATAATATTTAATTCGTCAAACTCTTTTATCCAAGATGTTACCAAATATAAAATCATGTTTCCACTCACTTTCAAACTCACTGTATCCATGGCAACATTATAGTTACTGTTTCTGTGTTATGTGCTGACATTCATGTCATGTTTGTTTGCTGCAAAGTCAAACTATCAAGAATAGAATAGAATAGTACTTTATTAATCCTTTGCAGGAAATTCTGGTATTACAGCAGCCATAAATAATACAGTACAAATAACTTTAAAAGAGAAAAGATAATTTAGGCTAAAGGAAGTATAAATAGAAAAGTGCAACACATGAAGAGGTCAGTAACCTCCCGGTCAGGCAAATCACATTAAAGGCACAATGTGTAATTTTCTGCCACTAGGGGGCTCTCAATCAAAACCATAGTAAAACACGCGGCCTGACATCATGAAGTAGCGCAGGATCATGGGATTGTTGTCTTCTCCTCCGTTACTTTTCATTGCAGTCAGCCTCCTATTTGTGTTTTTGAATTGGCCACAAAATGGATTCATGAAAAACGAGTCATTAATCAAATAAATAGATAACCATGTCTGAGTTTTCTAATTTTTGATTTCCAGTTGAACACGAAAACAACAAACGGATGAGTTTTAAAAACTTTATAGCGGCTTTATTTGGAAAAACCTTTCTAATTAATTAACTTTCGAATGTTTGTTATCTTTTATATGTTTTGTCTTTTATTTTGTTAACTTTTTGTCTTTGACAGCGCAGTCGCTCTAACAAAGCATCGCTTAATGGCCAGTATCTCCTCCTCCTGGCCAGGAGAGATGATCATTCTTCTCAAGGCTTGACTTCAAACTTAAAACCAAAACCAATTCCTTAGTTTATTTTAATTTGATAAAATACAGTGACAGTAACGCTAAATAAGACAACAGCAGCCCCCACACACACAGTTACACCTAACCGCCAAACCAACCACTGACAGAAACTCTGAGATTTGATTGAAAACCCTGACAATAGTCAATCTTTTTACCTTGTGTAAACCATTAAAAAGGTTTTAAAAGAAAAACAACATGAAAATGTGTTAACAAATGGTCCAAGGTCAGATACATCAAAGACGTGCAGCTGGCAATTTAGAAAAGACAAAGTGGGTCTGCCGTTTCAATCAGTCGCACATTGTGGATGATCAGCGGTAAGTTGTTTTGGGGACTTTGAAATCATTAAAGGCCGAATTCCACGAAGCTGCTTTAGTTTCTGGGTCGCGCCGCCAGTTGTCGATACTTCCTCCTTTGTCATTCAGTTATTCAACCGTGCTCTTCTAAAAACTGACTCCAGCTGTAGTCGGCCTCCATTTTTATCCTTAACCGTCCGTTGCTGGTGTGTGCGCGCGTGTGCGTTGTGCGTGTTGCGGTCAAACTTCACCGAACTCTGTCTGTGATTCTGCCTCAGACAGAACTCGTTGATGGAATTCACTTAACCTCTCTGCCCAGTCTTACCTCCTCAACCCATCTACATTACTCTGTCTGTCCCTCTCTCTCTCTCACACACACACACTTTGCTTCAGGTCTCCTCTCTGGCCCCGGCATCCCATCCTACCCTGTGATAATCCTCTCACCTTGGCCGTGCTTTTATCTCCACAACTAGACGTTTTTGATCCCATCTCCCGCTCGCGGATGTGGTTCCGACGTGCGACAGTTCTTCATGTTGCTGTCTGATGTATTTTTTTTTTTTACAGCTCCCAGGAGGGATGCATCTTCTCCCATCAGGTGATGTCACTTTTGATTTTGCGCCAACAACTCTCTTATCTTATTACCTCACACAGCAAAAAGCTCGCTGTCGGCAAATTCGGGCATTATATTTCCGCGCGTCCAACGAGGAGGCAAGTGCGCTTTTAAATGCAATTACACAAATGAGATGACCACCTACGTTCACGGGCCGGGCTAGCGGCGGCAGCGCAGCCCGCCAAGGACGAGCAAACGTGGGCAGGTTTAAATCCAAATGTGCTTTCTGTGGGCTTTTCCCGCAACAATGAGGAAGCAAGGTGATAAAACGTCGCTGGCTCTCCCACAGTGGAGCGCTTTCTGTGTAATTGGAGACGAGATGGTGTCGGCGGGCTGACGAGTACGAAGGGAGGCAGAGGTGGAAAGCCCAGGACAGGGGACAGCTTCTCGATAAGGCCTAACTGGTGGTCCTTAAGGAGGAGCAAGGGATCTCTCCTCCTCATAGGTTTTACACACAACAAGAATGCATGAAATGTAAAAGTGTAGAGCAGCATGGTATCCTCCATACAGTCAGAGTAGTACATGCATCTCATTCGTCTTCATTGCGCGTTCGTTTCCTCCGTTGCATCTGGTGGGAGGACCATAGACGAGATGTTTTGCATCACCTCTGCCTGATGCACCGCCCCCCCAAGACCCTCAGATGCTTTCGTTCTGTTTCTCCCAAACATCCGCCTTTAATTGCATTGGTGCCATTAATTGCATTAGTCTTATTAATTGCATTAGTGTTTGTGTCTTCCTGCTCAGGGACTGCAGGTGGAAATTAGGCAGTACTTTAATTTGGTTTAACACATTTCCTCTTAATCTTTGTATCAAATTAATTTTTTTGACAAATAAAAACCCATAAATGAATGAATATAATAAATACAGTGCGAAGGGGGTGAAACAACACAAAGAGAGCTCTCTAGATATTTAATTTGACTTTTTTTTATAGTTTTACCTGCATAATGTTTTACACTGTTTCGTTTGGTCCTATTTTGAAGCATTTTGTAACTGTGATTTTCAAAGGTGCTGCATACAGTAGTTGTATAATTATTATTATTATTATTATTATTATAATCACAGTCACTCCGTCACATTCAAGCTCCCGTCAATGCTCCATCTATGATTAGATGCAGCTTATTTCCAACGTGTTTTGTAGGTGACATAGAGCTATATATGTATAATTATGGTTTTTATAAACATAATGAGTAAACGAGGATATACAGCGAGTCACAGAAATGGTAATAATGAGCATCTCAGCCAAATGCTCATGATATTTATGCAAACATAACCAATTTTGCAACAAACTATGTCTTTTTGATGGTTATGTGCACCGACAACGCCTGACTGAAGTCAGGGAAAGACTATTTGGCTTAATACATAAAAATAATAATGCCTAAACATGCAGGAGACAGGGCTGAAACACGAGCTGCCACTATGTTGTGTGTAACTGACATCCGCTGTATGATCATTAAAGAGAACATGAATTAGGTTCTGACGCATCATGATGGTTGCAAGTTAATGCAGAACTGCAGGGTCCATCTTGGTTGTTAATTGCAGTTGTACGCTCCATCCTTCGCTGAGCTCAAATGTGATTTTATTGTTATTAATAATACAATTCGTTTGAATAGCAGCTGGCCTACGAGTGTAAAGGCAACAAGCCACAGAAATCATAAAAATGTTTAAATACAGTGAAGAAAATAGTATCATGAGTAGACAGTAATAGAATAGAATAGGTGTTTAGAATAGGTAGAAAAGGTGTTTTCCTCTTTTATCTATTAAATTCCTGCTTTAATTCAAATGATGAGGAGAATCTCTCTCGATGTGTGGAAATAACTCAAAGCCGAGCCGATGCCACAGCTGTTTGTGCCTGACGTGCACTGACTGATTTCAGTACTAGGTCTGAATGCAAATCACGCGCACACACACACAAAAACGCGTGTTTATGGCTGAAAGACAACGCACACGAGGAAGCAACAACAGCTGGAATGTTGTAAATAGTCTCCGGCCTAATTAGTCTACAGACTAATCAGTCAAATTAGTTTAAGTAGATCAGTGGTTGTCTGTGTGTGGACATGAATCAATTAAGCAAAGACTGATTTTCTCTGTTTAGACCGGATTTGACAAGAACAGACACAGATTAGAGAGAAGTCATAAGAAAGCAATAACAGTTTGATAGTTCTTATCTTCAGTCATCAGTCAGATGCACATATCAATTCTCGATAACATTCAACATGAGTTGGTTCATCAGATGTTTATTAACTGAAAATACATGAGCAAGATACTCTGGGCCGTCCATCACTCGTCCCTCAGGAAGGCGAAGCAACACCATTGGTCATTGTTCGAATGTTGGAGCCGCCAGTGGGAGTGGTTTCCATTGAAGATATTGGTGCTTCCTCCCGTCGTCGCTCTTCCGACCTCCAGACCGTGATCCATAAAGAGTCCACCACCACAGAGGGTGTTCCAATCCCTTGGCTCACTTGGGTCTCACAGTGGCACAGCGCTCAGCTGCATGGTCGTTGTTATATTGCATATGCTCATCCTATATCAATCATTGGCCGATGCATTGGCCGATGGCCGACTGCATTCTGAATCGTCTGTTGGTGCAGTTTATCAGTTTGATGAGAAGTCACAGATCAATATTCAGTACTGAGTTAGCACGTTTTCATGACAAGCAACCACTAATAATTATAATCATGTCGGTCACTCTTCAGAGACAGTGTATTCTTCAGGAGGTCATTAGGTGCGTTGTTGTTCGGGCTTTGACACATCAGAGGAGTGTCTCATCCTGTCCTGTTCCTCTAACACGTGATATAAATCTTTATCCATCCAATCTTTATTCCATCCGTTCACTGTAACCAAACCTTAACCACAGAGGCGGCAGATGAGATAAGGCTGGTAGAAATGATTTTTGTAATATTCCAACCCATGATTGAACTTTACCTCCAGGCCATGACGGGAAGCAGGAGACATGAGATGCCTCAAGTTAAGCGAGGATGCATCCGAGGTTCTTCCTTACAGGGAATCTGAAACAAAAATGAATGTGGTTGTACCAGAATGTACCAGAAATACTTTCCCCACTATCTTTTTAAGGGTGGGCTTCTTAAAAATAAAAATCAATGTCACCATTGCATGAGGAGAATGAGGAAAGTCTTGCGTCAGCGCTTTGTACGTCAAAATAAAGCAAATGATATGAGGCTTTCCTTTTGCTTCCCACACAAGGAGGCCTTGACATGTGGATGAGCCCGGGCCCTCACCAATCTCACAGCGCTACAGTGACTTTTCCTCCGCACCATTTTCCACACATCTACAAAACGCCTTTTCTCTGCTGGCTCCTGCCATCGCCGGCACCCCTGCTAGCTTTGGGTCAAATCCTTCCAGCACTGTTTTAATGATGTCTCCCCTTCCTTCATGCTCAGTAGAGATATTAATAGTAGAGGTTAGTGGATTGCACACTCAGAACCGCACGACCTGCCCTCGCTGAAGGCAGGCGGCCGCAATAAAGATTACCCCATGAGTTGGGATTGCTTTACAGGCCTGTAAACACATTCACTGCTTGAATGGTGCGGCATTTAGACGTTTAAGAGCCATCTCCGTCGCGTTTTATGTATTAAGAGGTGGATGTCCTTCACGCCGATGCCAGTTAGCTTTTACTGCCTCGGATGGACACAAACGGCAAACTCCAGATATCTGGTAGGATGTTCATGCAAACTTGAGATGAACCTGATCGAATCACGGCCCTAGCAACAGCACAGTGCGCCGTTGACTGATAGACATGGCGCATTGTAGCAGATACCATCTGATTTTAAACATACAGTTGAGTAGCTGAGCCGGTGTACTGTATACAGTCTGCGTGTGTGTGTGTATCTTGGGGTGTGACAGATGATTAGGAGATGTGAAGGCACTGCAGTGTGCTTGCTGGGCCCCCTGGGAAACCGTTTGCCTCTCTCTGTGTTATCAGCCCACGTACTGAAACTACCGTCTGCCTCGCTCTGTGGATGTGTGTGTGTGTGTGTGTGTGTGTTTCTCCCTCTCTCTCTCCCTCTCTCTTTGTGAACTGAAAGTCAGACTGTTTGTATTATAATGCTAATTCTGCTTGTGTTTTCTGCCACCACTGCCCATTCTGATGGGCTAAAATATTCACATCTGCTGCTGATGCTTTTGTTAGGTGTGTGTGTGTGTGTGTGTGTGTGTGTGGGCAGTTGGTGAAATGGTGAATTCCTCTGGTGTTTTTGAACAGTTTCACAGTTTTGGAAATGGACGACACTCAAAAGCACCGTTCCTCGTAGTGAAGATGGCTAGTGTTAGCTTCTCTTAGCTAAGCTAAACCAAAAGACTGATGTTGCTTTATAACCCACATTGCTGGCTGTAAATGGACTGACTGGAACACCGACTGTACATACTTACTTGACTTTGCTCAGAGGTAGAGCGGGTCGTCCACCTATCAGAGGATTAGCAGTTTGATCACCTGAAGTGTCCTCAGGCGAGACACTGAACTCTGAATTGCTCCCGATGGCTGCACCATCAGAGTGTAAATGAGTATATGAATATTAGTCTGGTTCTGATGAGCTGCTGCCGTCAGTGTATGAATGGGTGAATGCTGACGTGTATTGTAAAAGCGCTTTGTGTGGTCAGATGGCGGGAAAAGGGCTCTGTTTAGCTTAGGTTAGCATAAAATCTGGGAGCAGGGGAAAGCGTTGTGTTAGCTAGCCCGGCAAGTTCAAAAACACGACTGCCTCTACCTTTCTATTAGTCCAGTCTTTATGCTAAGCTAGGCTAACCCTGATCGGTTCTATATTTAACACAAACTTTAAATTGAAATGAATCCTCTTATCTCACTGAAAAAAGCAAATTAGTTTCTTTCCTAAACTTAAATAATGGTGTTATTTTAACCCAATAACAACAGAGAATAAAGAATAATAGAGAAATGAGTTCTCTATAAAGTGTGGTCCGGGTTAGAGATACCAAACTGCTGGATTTACCACGTCTGTAAGTCCAGACTTATCGACAGTCAAACTAACAGCAATCAGTAGTGGCTGATTAGTCCCGGGGTCTTGTCAGAGTGGGTTACTGTGACAAATTGGTTTGTCTTTGGGTTGCTTGACGTTGACATGGGAACCCCTCCCATGAGTCCTCACCTCTGACACCCAGGCACACGTGGGCGTCAGACGATCCCGTCAGGCTTCTCCCCTCGGGGTCAAAGGTAGAAGCGGCTGAGATTAAAAAAGGGGACGGAGGAAATGAGGAGAAAGAGTACGGAAAACGTACGGGACATAGAGATCTTCCCTGCATCTGACTGTAATTGCCACGCAATCCTCCAAACCGAGTTTTATAAACACACAAAATACCCACAGATGGTGTTTTTCGGCAGTCTGACATGTAAATAAATAAGCATGTGACTGAGTTGCTCTCAGAATCCACAGAAAATACATCTAGCTGATCCTCAGTATTGCTGAATATCTCCTGCAAAGCAAGGATCAGTGTCCAGCTAATCAGCGAAGGGTCTCCGGCCATAAGTTACACACCCAAGACAACCTTGCAGTACATCAAAGACACCTTTGTCTTCATCTTTCATGTTGTTGTCTTTACATTTGCTCTTGATCATTGCCAGTGAGGCTGCATGTTATACGGGTAACTGTGAGATGCCCCCCGGCAGTTGAGCGTGTTCCAGGCGTTAAGCCGTGGTTTGCTACGGGGGAGTTTCCTGTTGGTCTTTGAAGTTAGGACCCTGAGGGGCACACCAGGTGATGAATAGAGATTCAAACCAGCTCGTTTTAATTAAACTCTGTTGTTCAGTAAGCAGCACTATCGATCCATCTCCTAGTTAAAGAATCAAGTGCTTGCACATCTACATTGCAGTGTTACACTTAAGGTATCTTGAAACATGTCCCTTAATCTCTGCTTCAGTGATCTCACAAATAATTGGGACGAGATTTGGTCGGACCGGCAATCAAAAAGCCAAAGATCTTTTGCTTTATAAGTAGCTTAATCCAACCGTGAGCGCTTTAGCTCTGTATGACACAATGCAGCACATGGCCAAGCTGTTTTCAGTGCAGATTAGGCCAAAGACATGCGCACTAAATGAGAGTGTGCTAAGCATGCTTGCAGCAATGCAATTCTTTAGCTTTTCGCTAAATACTTGCTCACATGCTGACATGCTTATTAGCGTGCTGATGTTTTGTAACGCTTACTGTATTTAACACCTTAGCGTAGCATCTTAGCAGGCTAATATTGGCTCTTTGGCTCCTACAGCTGATGCTGATTGAAATGCAAGTAGTTTTTCAGATTTGCATCTCACCCCAACAGCTAAAAATCTTAACCGGATGATGACTGTGATTTAATAAGTCAGGGGGTACAGCAGTTCCTGATTGGTTGACCACCCGACTGATACCGCCATGCATAAAGCTGCTAGTATGGTTAATTCAGCACAATCCTGCACTCCAATCCTCTATTAGTCCAGACTTGCACCATTTTGTTTACCGTGGTCACATTCAACAGCTTATTTGCACATATTCCACAGAGTTGCAGAGAATTAGTCGCAAAATTGTGTACTGTGAAAGTCAAACCACACAAACCATTACGCATCAGCAGTAACATTTAATTGACAAGTTCACCCCTTATTTACCCTAATATTGCTTTTCAAACTAAATCCTCGGTCCATTTCTGCTGCTTTAAGCTGCCAAATCATCAAGGCCAATAAGGAAATCAATAAAGCTGATGAAATCTTTTTTTTTTTTTTTTTTTTTTTTTACCTTCTCGAGTGTGGTTTAAAAGCTGCCTCGCCGTGATTTGTCTCAAAGTGCAATTTGCAGAAAAAGAATCTCCTGCACGAGCACAGCGATCTTTCAGGGTTAAAATCTCATAAAGAACCACAACTGCTACATTACGTTCATGGCTTCCCCAAACCAAACACGGATAAGCCACGCTACTAAGACATATCCAACCCAGCATTTGTGAAGTGGTGGAACCTCAGCAGGAAACATCAGAGCAACAGTAAAAGTAACTGTTGGCATACGCTGGTTTCATTTTGGGGCAAAACACAAACTGCAAAAAGAAATAAAAGCAAATGCATCCCATGTGCACATTATCAATCACTGCAACCTGCAGTCAATTTGAGATTAGCCACATGTTATTGTATCCAGAAAATGAAGTCTGATTCATAATGTCTGCAGGAGGTAATTCAAACCACGTTGGCCAATTTTAGCTCCGTACCTGTGCTATTTTGTGCTCCATCCCCCGCCCTCACATGGCAGCGCTGACTTTTTTTTTTTTTAGGCTCGTGAGTCACCACAGCAAAATAAAACAAAAGGAAGAAACCAAACCACCTCTCTGTTAGCAGCTCGGGTACAACTGGCCATTTGTTCAGTGTTAGACTAATAAGTTGCTAAGGAGTTGCGGTTGTGACGGCGCATTAGCGTGAGCAGCAGACAGGGCCATGCGCCTTGTCAAAATTTTCATCCAATCAGTGCCCAAACTTAAAAGAAAAATGGCTTCCTGTTAGCGTAGTGACGTGCTCTCACTGGATACACGAAGGACTAGACGAACTGGGCGATGCAGTCACGTCCAGATGTGGACTGTGCTAAGAAGACGGAGCAAAACTGAGAATCTACAGCGGTGCAAGTGCTGTGGGGCTTTGAGCTGAATCTCAATGCCAGCATGCTAACTGCTGATGTCAGCAGGTAGTACTTCCTTGTTCACAGTAGTTACCCTAGACTAACAACATATAGCCACATCATTAGCATTCAGGACTCGAGATCATAAACCTATAAACACGTCATCAGTGCTCATCTTAGTTTGGGTTCTTTATGTTCTGGCTCAACTTCATCCTGAAGACATATTTCTAACAAACATGCTTGTGTTGCTTGTGCAAATACACTCCTAGTGCATTATGGGAAACGTAGGAGGCTTAATATCATATCACAGGCTTAATATCAAAACATGTCAAACCCTACCCTTCTTCTCTTGAAGTTTACCTCTGACTGTTGGACTGTCCTATTAAGGTTCACTTTGTGACATAAAGCCATAACTTTGATAAATCACACAGACACGTCTACTGTAATTGCCTGATTGCCTGGGTTTTACAGTTTTAACACTGAAGCTGCAGGTGACTCATGAACCTCCATCCCTTTGCTGTGTGCCCATGACTTGGATCATCATCAACATCCTTAAGGATGAAAACAGCAAAAAGCAAAAACAGAAAAACCCAATCATACTCCACAGCATTCTAATTGCTGAATTTCTGGGTATTACCTCTAATATGTGAGCATTTTGTCTCTCTTTAATCACATAGATGAGATCAGTAATTGGCTTTTTAGGGTGAGAGCGATGTGTATTTTCCAAAAGCCTGAGGAAAGAAAGGGGAAAAAAACATCTTTTTAGATTTCCAGTAAAAGCAATTAAGCTGGAGAGCATTCTTTTGTCTTTGTACCTCCTCTGTTGTGCCTCTCCGCCTCAGCATGGTTATGGAGAAACAAAACGAAGTGTAGTGAGGGTGATGGGATCATTTGTAGAGTGGATTGATTGAAACAGCAGAGAGAGGAGCGGCTCCGCTGCTCTGGCTGTGAACATCGTCGTCTGTTTAAGCATTCACAGCCAAGTTCAGTCGGAGGATTTGCTCCCTTTTATCTGCTCATTTCTGCTCACTCCTCTTCACTTCACACATAAAACACGAGATCGAAGTCAAACCTCACAAACACACTCGTGTTTCATGTGAAGTCGGGGCAGAGTGTGGTGTCCAGGGTGCATGTCCCCAAGGGTGCTGATGGGGATGACATCTAGATAAATGTCCCCATTTATCGGCCTTCCTCCTTCCATTCCGCTGGGACATGGGTGCACGGAGGGCGCAGCGTGGGTGTTACAGCGAACAAGTGGGTGGGTGGAGGTGGAGGGGGTGTTTTATGGCGCCGTCGGTGTCTCCGCTGAGCCGAATCCAGCCAGCAGAAGTGTTTGAGTCAGAGCTTAAGCACATTAGAGCAGGAAGACTGAGGAGAAGTCTGTAAGAAGTGTTTAATCTCAGTCAGGAGAAGCAGAGGTAGAGCGGGAGAAAGATAAGTGGAACCGCTAAGTGGACTTGTCGTGAGCTCAGAGCGACACTCTCTATTGTTCCCTTTAGCAGAAAGCTGACAATTAAGCATTCTGTGAAAGTAACCTAATTAACGAAATACAATGTAAATGTGAATCACTGTTTTCTTATTCAGAGTTTAGGGATTAAAGGTCACAAGGCAAAACGATTTTCTTGAACAAACTCGTCTGCGCTTAAAGGTGCAATGCACGACGTTCAGCCAAAGTGTATGTCAGGCTAGAAGTTCAGCATGTCAGGGATATGGGTGCAGAGGAATAAAAGTCAAAAACGTCACATACAACTATGTAAAATATGGACTGAAACTAAAACTAAATCTGAAAGGGTCTGTTTCTTCTGCCGAACAGGAGGTTTTACCTGTAAGGCTGCAGAGTCTCACAGCGCATGGCACGCTGATGGGATGGAGTGATGAGGCAAAGCGTCAGACCCTGACAGAAGCTGCAGCTGCTATTAGTTGGGAGCAGTTGGTTAACATATCAGTGTTTCTCCCAACCTTAAAAAAGAACTTCTTTCAACCCAAACACTAGCTCTCCTGAACCCTAACCAAGTTGTGCCTAAACACAGAAACAACCTCAGTCATCCAAAAATACATTTGTCTCTAGGACTGTGCATTTATCGACACTGTGATATTAGACTTTGTATCGTCTTGGATTCTGGATATCATAATATGGTGATATGACGTCAGTGTTATGGGTTGCAGACATCTTGACGCACAAACCGGAGTCCCTAACTTTGAAGGTTGAGGGTTTACTGCAAGCATTGAAACCCTCCCTCTGACATCCTCCCTCTCCCTACACGTCTTTTAATAATGTGTTTTTAGTCCGCAGGGGTTCTCTGCCTCTCGTAGATTTGAGGGAATCGCTTGCCTGAGCTCATGAAAGTTATCACAGCGGCTTTGACTCACTCTCTAGTGTCAACTCTCTCCAGATATACGACTTTTTACCCTCATTGCCGCGTGTTTACTTTGGGGACTCTCGTGGTTTTTATCGTGGTTATTTGCGCTGGTACCGACCGGCCCCGTGTTCACCTTCTGTTTTTTTTGTTGGGTTTCACTGTTTTATCCACACTTTCTCTTGACTTAAACATGGAAGTTACGCAGAAGACGCCGAGGGCAGCTGACCTTAGTGGGGTTTAACAGTGAAATGTAGATGAAACAACAACCTGAGAGTGATTATTAATATTCAGATTGGATCCCGGATGTGTGCAAGACGATTGAATTCTCTTCAAGGATTTTTGTCTGTACTGATTTCTGTTTTCTTTTTTTGCTAATTATGCACTCTGGGAGAGCCATAAAGTTTTGTTGATGGGATCCAGGGAGTGTGGTTATTTCTCCTGGTAGTAAAGTTTTGTATACACACACACACACGTCCTTTTTATGGTGTTTCAAGCAAAATGATTCCAACTCTTTTAGAGGAACTTCCTCAATGATTTGAATGGTGCTAACTATAAACATGTGAAACTGATGAGTCATTTATCAAGCCTTATTTCCGTGATGGATGGCAAGGAAAGTATGGAGCGTGAAGTATATGACAGCAGGAAACTGAGGACGTTTGAGGGACAGAGCTGTGACTGAGTGCCTTTCACCAAGCGCAAACACAGCCTGTGTTGGTATACGCAGGCTGACGGGAGTCCATAGAGGGAGACCTGGAGGCCATGGCAACCTCCATATGTCTTTTGATCGTTCTTTTAGTCAGCGGTTCTTGTCAAAAGGCTCCAAACAAATTGTCGTCAAAGCTGACAGGACGAGGCCAGGGACTCGATGCGGAGCCACAGAGAGATGGTACAATACCGCAGTGACCTCTTGGGGTAAAGCTGAATGAATTTCAGTACCGTGCCTCATTTGTGTGTCCATTTGTGGATTAATTACTATAGAAAATTGTGTCACAGATACAATTATGAAAAATAGATGCAAAAAGACCCGTCAGGGGACATAAGCAGCTTCTCAAATGGCAGCAGCTCTCTGCTCCTGATATCTATGCTCCAGTGGTTTTGTGCACTTCAGGAGACTATCCGCAACTGTGAAGTGCCCTTACCGAGCATGAATTACTGTGTCCTGGCTAACTGCCTGCTCAGACTACTTGCAATGTAGGAGGCCCTTCCAGATGCAATTTGCCAATTGCTGCTGAGGCATCAGTGACTAAGCTGAACAGAAGTGTAGCCCACATCTTCCCACCCTCTGTTGCCAGGTATTGTGATTGTAATGCAAATGAGCTAATTTACTCACATCATACAGTATGAGCGATTGCAGCATAAGCAAAACAGTTGCAGGATGGACTCTTTTGTGCAACCGCGGCTGTCACTGTCAGCTCTGATCACTTCTACTTCTACAAGTGTCTACTCCCACCCTTTACAGCACAGGCCAATACAGTGCATTATCGTCCAAGTCCCCTCTTCTGAATTACACGTGACCGTCCCTTAAAGGCCCTCTGCCACCGCAAATGGCACTTTGATAAAGTGGTGCCAAGAGCAGAGGCGAGACTCGAAATCCAAAGTGTGCTCTACGGTTGATCAGGAAGTGAGGGATGGGAGGAGGAACAGAAAGGGGAATGCTGATGAGCAATCAGTGGACTCTGATAGTCACAGTACTGCACTGGTAGACAGACGCTGCCCACTCTTGGTAAAAGCATCAGTTCATCCAAATGACAAAAAACCACATTCTTTCACAAAACCCTCTTGGCGTCCTAGCCATGCAGATTCTTCAAGGGTCATGAGCTCTGGGTTGTCACCAAAAGAATTCCTTCACAGCAACTGGGCACGCCCGTGGAGAACCAGTGAGTAGCTAAGACATCCTGTGTGCACTGTGAGTAGAATCATTGCCATCATTTCCAACAGACAACTAACTAACAGCTTAGATGGTTCCTGCATCTTTTGAAAGCCGCCCAGTAGAGGGTTTGTGGGCATAAATCGCTGAGAAGAGACCAGGGTAAAGCCCAAAACAGGCGGGAGGGATACCCCATCTGGTGCTGGAATGTCTTAGGATCCCCCCAGGAAGAGATGATGACATGGCTGGGGAATTGGTGGTCTGTGCCGTCCTCCTTAGGCTCCTGCCACTGCAATGGATGGATAGTTTCAGTTGGATTTCATTTTCTAAAAACAGAGCCCTTGTTATTTTGGATATTCGTCAGACCACAGAAATGCCTTTGGTAGAAAGTACTTTGTTAGAAAATGTGTTCTTTGGTCTATAGATTTTCATGACCCTCGAAAAAAAAGATCTTTCTGCACACACTTGTTTGCCCTTTTATGAGTTGTGATTAGTGTGGTTGACACCTCTGCTTCTGTCACCCCAAGGCCAAGAGAAGTTCACTCATCGTCTTTTTGCTTTCCCTATTGACATAGGCTCACACTTTACTCTGCATAGCTGCCATTTACTGGAGGCATTCACAGCTAAGGAGCATTCACACTCAGATAGAGTGTTAAAATCTGCTTCTATGTGCTTGTGACTGTCACAACCAGATCACGACAGGGCCACAAATGTCTTGAAAGGGATGTTCAGCCATTGTGGCAGCAAGGTCAACATTCCCACAAATAGTTTCCATCAAAATAATGTTGTTGTTTTTTTTAACCTGCTCTGCAAATCTCCTGCAGCTTCTCTGTTTGCAACATGTGGTAGATCTCTGGAAGACGAGCTATATCATTCTACATTCCATTCTGCAGTCAATAAAGCCAGGCTTTGACACAATCAGGCCAGAGCAGATGGCCATAAAGCCTTCGTCCAGGGTACACCTGAGACTCCCTGAGCTTTATCATCCATAACCATTGCACTGCTGTAAAAAGTAGGGAAAATAAACAGATAGATGGCATGGAGGAGTTGCCTGAGCTGTTAAAAAACCCAGCTGCAGTCAGGCAGAATGGTCATTTTTAAAGGAAGATGCGAGCCAGAAGGAGGTCAGCATTGATGACCTGTCCATGTGTGAAGCAGATGGGAGCAGCCCCCTTCCTTTTTCTAGCGTCACACCTCATAGGTTCATTGTCTCAGCATCACAGAGCTGTGTCATGAAGCCACGTTTACTGCTCCACAGCATAAAATGTGATTGCTCTTGTTGGAGGCACGATTCATCAGGTGGTGTTTACGATGCCTTGCTTTTAACTACCGTAAATCAGCTTTAATGCCAATGGAAGCCATCTCTCAGTAGCATTTTGTAGCGGTAGTCATGGCCAGCGCCGTTGCTGTTGTAAATCAAAAGCTCCCATCTCATGCTAATTCTGTGCTCTTTCGAAAAGAAAGATCGGCAAGCTCACATCGTTATGACCGATCATCGCTCGAGCTTTAACCTGCTCTGGACAAAATTTGGCACAAATTATTTTAGGATGCAGTTAATAACCCCGGAGAATGATATTCTGGCAAGGAAGCAAAATCACCTCATGCTTCATCACTCTTGTTAACGGTGTGGCGGTGATGTAATGCATTTCGGATTTCCTCAGCCATGTGTGTCTGCGGGTTTGCAGCATGTTGCATGGATGATCGAAAGCTTGGGCAGGTACGACTCAATCCTCTGTCTTGTCTCGGGACTCTGGCGTCCTTCCCGATTGCCCCCCAATTACTGGTCGGGCTCCTTGGGATGTCTGTAAGGAAGCCAATCGCTGATGAACCTCGTCAAACCTAACAGTCTGGACGTCTGGCTGTCGAGGCCTGACTCAGACTGACAGCATCTGTCTGCCTCAGCATTCAGCTCCCTTATGAAATCAGACCTTCAGTATGTCAAGACGCATCCAGCTTCCATACACTGTATGTCCCCTGGCTCGTCTTCAACACGCCAACCGACGTTTGAGCCTATTTCAGCGTATTAGCTTAACTCTTGACAGCAGATACTTCTTGACATGCACACACAGTGAGGATAGACAAGCCTTGAAGGGTACTCCTCTGTCTGTGACGTCTCAATCATAACACATCATTGGCTCAAAGTGTTGAACATCTTCAGATTGATTTATCAGAAATCCGTTGCAAACCTCTTTCCTTATATTCGTTCTCAACCCGACCTTTTCTGTAATGTGGTATCCTGTCTCGTCACACATCCCCATTGACGCTCCCGATTTGTCTTCTCCGAGACGTCAGGTGCTGGGAGCAACCTTGACATATTAGGACATTAAATCTGAATCAGCACCTGTCGCTGCCCTAAAGTGCTTCCACATTCTCTGTTTTCTCAAGCGCATCAAGGAAAATACAATTTCACCCGCAGTGTCTGTCTCTGTCACATCCACTTCCATGCCTGCCTTTCTCCTCACTTCCTTTGCCTCTTGCTATTCCTCTCTTCTTTTATACCCCAGTATTCGAATAGTTTATGTCCTTCCACTGTTATTATTTCAGCTGCATTGCCTCTACCAAATGTCTTGTGTCTGTGGCTGCTTGTTTAAGCCTGTGTATCTGAATTACATGCCTCTCCATCCATGTCATAAATATCATGTTTGGAGGAAGGACTCTTGTGCTCCTGAACGGACACATCTGAATGAAAAGCTGTCTTATATATATTGTAAAACATGAAGGATAATATTGTTGTAATGGTTTGAGTCGTTGCCCCGGTGGCCTACTTTTCTGCTAATATGTAATTTTTCTAAGATTCGGGGCTTGTTGAGTTTAATAGATTCAGTTCTAGTCACTTTTTTGTCCAACCCTTCACCCCTCTCCTCCTCCTTGTGCTCTGCCATCTCCCCTCTCATCTGCTTTCCACTCAGTTTCAAAGTAATTATTCCTCATTAATCTACGATGGCTTCTTACCAGTCTATTAATTCAAAGGTCTGGATGGCAGACAGTACAAAATGAGCTCTCTTATTAACTCAACATCATTATTCTCACCATATAAGGTGCTGGAACTGCTTATTTTCCACGGCAACCCCTGCCCGACCCCCCAAATTAGCCTTATTAGTGGTGCGGCGTCTTTCCATTGCCCCGTAACTCCTCCCCTGTGCTTGGCAACATTTTGCAGTTGCCATTTTAATGTTTTTTTTTTTCACATGAATAAGCACAAATTCTTTGTCTAATAAGCGCTGCTACAATGCAGAGACTTTCAGAAGTACACCAGTTGCATTCACTTAACTTATATTTCATAATTACAGTTTTACATGACCTGAAGGGAGAATCAAATAAAAAGCACAAACCTCTTAACAGCACTGACTGATTGAATTCACACTGTAGATGGACTCATAACTATAACCTTATCTTATCACAGTCAAACGTGCTTCTAGTTGCTTCCATTCAAAATTGCCTTTAACACCAGATGCATGTAAAGTAGCAGTCTCCATTGTCAGTGAGTCTTGCTAGTGTAGTGTAATGAGGATAGATACATAGTGCATGAAGCGTGAACAGTCAGCGTCCAGATGTTGAGATGCGTTTCTGGGCATGAAGCCCACCCCAACCCTGGCCACCCATTACACTCCTGCTAATGAAGTACTATGGATATGTAACAGGGAGACGGCTTTACAGAGCTCCATGTTAAACAGAGATTACCACTGGTTTGCACCACGCAGAAATAAGTTAGTGCTGAACATAGTGAAGCAGTTAGTTGCTGATATTTGGTTTCAAACGTCGGTAGAGACCAAAACAGAGCTTAAATGCAGAATGCAGCACATTTGCATGAATGTCTTCAATTCAGAAGACAACAACCGAAGGCAAAAATAGTTCATCATTAAATGATAGACTGACTGTGGCTGTGTCTTGTATTTGAAAAAGATGCTGTTTGCAGCCTGTTCCGGTGTCTTATACTGAGTTGTTTTTAGTTTCCAGCCTCTGGATGGTTTTACTGGCATGAAATGAAACCAGCTCCTGCCTGGAAGGGAGGAACTCAATCTAAAAATTGATGCTGTGCTTTGAAAAATGGTAAATAGCGACGTCAAGCTGAATCATAGTTACGGCCACTTTAAAATGTATGTTTGCCAGTGAGAATAGGAAAGAATCCACGCTCAGCCATGCGGAATGTTTATCATCCTCCTGACTCATTAGACCTGGATTTGGCTGCTGAACTTGGACCCTGATGGTGCAGCCTCTTAGAGGACCCCTGCACACTGGGCCTAACAGGCCTTCACTCCATCCACAAGGGGGTTTTTTTGTGATAAGCGCTGAGCTCTGGCTGCTAACACAGCCATGAGCACTAGATCTGTCCATGTCCTCCAAGTGATCCTGGGTTAAACACCGCATGCAGGCCGGCGAGGAAGATGAAAACACTTGCCAGCTCACCGCAGAGAAATAGCTCACCCCTGCTAGGCCACTCCATTTTCTGCAGCTGTATCGGAGCACTCTGGGAGAGCTGATTGCAGAATGGCTTGGCAGGGCTTCGGGTGTGTATGTGTCTCATTGTGTGTGTGTCTGTCAGTGGTTGATGTCCCACTGCGCAAAGGAGTAAATCCTCTCATCCTTAACCAGGCTGACGTGCTAGCTCATCATTCTCTTTCATCAAGACCTCTTCTTCCAGGCTCCCTCCTGTTGAACCTTCAAGCCTCGGCTAAATGCTGCAGCATCTCCTTTCCTGTGTGCTGTGGATTGCTTTTGAAATTAGCCTCAGAAAGCTGTGGAGGGCTGCACACCAGAAGGAGCGAATGCAAATACACTAGTGTGTTCTATTTGCATTCTTTTACCTCTGTTTGCTGTGTTAAATTCACTTTCTTAATCTGTCCTTGCTTTGCATTAGGTACATGATGTGGTTGATGGGAATGTTCCCTGCATTAGTCTTTCCCATGTATGTTCCTGACAGGAATTTGAGGCATTAATTATCCGTAAGCGGTCACCTCTCTCCAGCCTCGCCGAGCTGAAACCTGTGCCGTTTCTCAAAACCTGTCACAAACAATCACCTTCACTCTGCTCAGTGGGTGTGACCGAAGCAGACTGGAGAAACAACCCAGCAGCTAGCTATCAATCTCAAACACACACAGCAGTTCGTACCTGCTCTTAAAGCTGCCAGATTCGGGGATTGGCCGGGACTTCATTGCTAGCCCGAGGCTGTTTTTGCATCGCTGTGGCAATGACAGGTTGTCCAGCCATTTCTGATTTGTCACTGAACTCAGACCGAAGACCATGGAGTGGTAATATGATGAACAGAGAGCTGATATAGCACCCTAAGGGCAGCATGAAAGAATAAGCACATCTCCTTTTCCAAGGCTTTCTGCAGATTTGATGCAAACGTATTTCAAGAAGCTGCTGTTGTTTTATATGCAGGACAGGAGGAGCGCGGTGGAAGAGAACAGAGAAAAGTTACAATAATTCCTTTTTGCTGTTGACATCGTGTAGGTTAGGTGACAATCCCAAAAGGAAATGACCCCAAAAATGTTAATCAAAGTTTTCTGTCTGACGCTTTTCAGGTCCACTGACTACGGCACCACCTACACCAAGCTCAACCTGATGCCGGGGACAACCATTGTGGTGACCAGCTTCTACATCTGCCCGACCAACAAGAAAAAGGTAGGAGGATGTTTCCGTTAATGAGCGCAACGTTGCGTTTCCAGTGAGCTCGCTGAGATCTGCGAGAGCGCTGCTCCTCTGAAACTCACGGTTTTGGAGGAAATTAAAAAGCTTTGCTCTGGTGTGTTGTTGAAAGAGCGAGCTGGAGGCCTAAATGAATATTTACTCTGGCAGGCTGGGCAGGAAGAACAAGACATCTTGTTTAAGTTGTGCAATTTGAGAAAGTGATCTAGTGAAACTAAAGATAAATGTCTGGTTAGAATTAGATTAGACAATCCAGCGTGAAGGCAATACATCCATGGATAATAGAAAGATTAGATATATCATAAAGGGTCAGTTCACACAAATCCACAGCCTTTGACCCTTAAAACAGAAGTGGCTGGTTGAAGCAGACCACGTTAATGTTCAAGGCATGGACACAGGCAGAAACTGCATTCAGATCAGTCCTTAGTAGCTTTACCACAGAAAATGCGCAGTCCATCTCTGAATCGACACAGGGCTTGATTTGTCTTGTGTTTTAATAATAATACTGTTTTGCATTCACTCATTTCCTTCACATGCGTGGAAAGACATTGAAAATAATAAAGGCAGTAGCTGTTCTTGGCTCCTCCTGAGCTCCAGAGGACGTTACACGGTGGTCTTTGCAGGCTGCATTGTACGTTTATGAGAAGTAAGTTGTACATGATGTGGCGGAATGCATCTTTAAGCACTTGAGATCAGGGGAAGATTGAGGTTATGCTTAGTAAACTCCGCTCTGCTGCACGAAAGTGTGATGTTCCCATCCACCGCCCCAGACCTCCTGCCCTTACCTCTCTGCTTTGCTGCGTGCACTGCTTCGACGCGCCGCTCGCCACTCTCTGCACTGGCACTGAACCTCAGCTTTCGATGGAAATCATGCGCCGCAGTCTGTCATCCAAAAATGAATGAATAACCAGAGATACTGGGCTGAAAGAGACACTCTGACGGGAACACACAGGATATCCTCCTACACCACATGGCTCCGACCCAGGGACACTGAGAATGAATGGGCTGATAAGCAACACGAGAGAGGGCACCAATTTCCTCTGGAATTGTCTGGACAAAAAGGTAGAATAAAGGCATAATAAACGCTGTAATCACATATACCTTTAAAATATAGGCTTAAATCATTTAACCGAACGTTTGAAAAGCATCACTTGTTTGGTTTTTGTCTCCGTGACACCTGAAGATGTTTGGAGCTGCTACATGTTGCTGATCTTGAAATGCACTTTTCTCAATCTCGTGGTATTTTTGCACCGTTGCACCTCCCTCCTACACACGTTCCAGTTATTCAATCCACAGGCAGCTCCTGAACTCCTGTGAGTTTCAAAAAGCAGGCAGCTGATAAGCTGGAGCGAGAGCCAAGAGGTACAGTAGGTGACTTAAGCTGAGACACGACTGGATTGCCAACTGATGCGGCCTGTCTAATTGGCAGGCGTTATCGCTGGGGTCCAGGGTTCTTCCAATCGATGAGGAGATAGAGGGAGATTAGATGTAGTCAGTTTTCTCACTTTCTGCTCCAGTCCCCCAGTCCAAATGTCTACCTAGGATCTGCCATCTCATCTTCTTCACACACACACACACACACACACACACAAACAGAAAGAGTCTAGGGCCAGACAGCATGAGAGCATTTAATTGCATGGGAATGGAGTCATCTTAATTTCCCTTAGGGACAGAATAGAGACAGATAGAAAGAGAGAGAGTGAGAGTGAGAGGGGGGGGAAGAGAGCAAGTGGTGATGAGAGTGTGTGTAGTGACAGTAGGATGTCTGGTAATATGAGCTGGGGATCAAGCTGCTGCTTAAACACACCTCCAGGCCTGGCAGGAGGGAAGTGATGGAAGCTCGGGCTCCTTTCTGCCTGCTGGAATCGGCGTGTGTAGGTGTCTCTGTGTGTGTCAGTGCTGTTGTTGAGAGAGTAGGTGTGTGTCCTTGTGTGAGAGGCAGTGGATGTTGGCCTGTTCGTGTCTAGGTTTCCTCCGGAGTTTGTGTGCAGAGCATCAAACGCGTTGTTCCCTCGAACTAAATATCAGTGTGCAGCCGTGTGTTTATTTCCTTCTCTTCAGCGTCCAAATTATGAGCGATCACGTCCGTCAGGTGCCCCCAGCCGCGCACAAACACGCACATACGTGAGCGCACTTTGATCAATACGGCTAATCACACCAGAAAGCAGCAAACCTGTGGGTCTGTAAGCTCTGTGAGGGGATTACACATAGTGTGAGGGGGATCACACAGAAAAAGGTGTGAGGGGCCTCGGGTAATCAATAGGACTTGAGGCAATTAGAGAGAGGTGAGTCTTCAGACGGAGACAATGTCACCCTCTCTCTCTCTGCATCGCTTCATTGAGAGCTCCATTAAAGATCTGCTCAAGACCCCTTTGCAGAAGAGGGCTCCCAAGGACCCTTGACACACTTCAACGCCAATGGACTTGTAAATAAACTTTGAGACCAGGGGCTCAACGTGCTCTCCCTGAGCAATTTTCTTTAACGGTCGCCTCTGGAGGGCCGTCAACTGAGCAAGTGTTTGCCCAGGTCTTTTTCTTGTTGCTGAGTGCTGGCTGCAGGGTCTAAATGATGGTTCAAGTGTGTGTTAAAAGTGATTTTAACCCACAAAGTGTCATGGAAATGTGGTGAGATTACCACAGAAGAGGAAAGGTAAGTTACTTATTATAATAAGCTCATTGTTTCCAGTGGGAGGTATTCTTTTTTCACACGTCGGACATTGGCATTATAATTTACAAGACATACAGGAAAAAAATAAAGTGCGCCATGACAGCACACACAACAGTAAGCGAGACAACATAAAACAAGACTCATAGTTCTGTAGTCGAGTCAACCTGTGTAGGACTGCTATGCCTGCAGGTACCGCGGTTGTCAAAGCGATTCTTTCTGCACCTCGGGTACCTGTACCTGCGCTCGGAGGGAAGGTCAGTGAAGTGGCAATTGAGTGGGTGTGTGATGTCCTGTGCTATTGTATTTGCAAGGCTTGTGATGGCCTTCCAGTTGAGCTCAGGGAGATTGGGTGTAGGTGTAGGGAGACCTCTCATCTTGGCTTTATTGTTGGTTATGTGTGTGAGTTTGACCCAGTCAGTGACAGAAAGCATGGAGCGGTAGTGGAGGATGGGTGGAACAATACAACAGGAGGAGGAGACATAGTCTTTTGCTCCCTACTGCAATGAAGTCTTTGTAACTGTTATCTCTCTCAATCAATCAGTTTTGGAGGTTGTATCATCCTGGCATCGGCGGTGTCAGATCAGAAAACGCTTACATGTGTTCTGGAGAGTGAGGACCAATAATAGTTTTTGGTGTTTTAATTTGTTGGAAAGAAAAATCCATTGTCAGCTCAATCACAAAGTACAGCAGTGTTTCCCAACCAGGGTACAGGAACCTCTAGGGTACTTTGGCAATAACCAGAGGACACATGGAAGGATTGTGCTGCTCAGTCAATTTAAAAATATAGAATTTATGTCCCATGTCCACTGGATCCAGCTGTATCACATTCAAGCTTAGTTAATGATGCCTGAGATGACGGTGGTAGAATCGAGAGAGACTTATTCAAAAACATCTTTGGACAGTTCCAGGATGACTGTGCTCCTCTTGAAGGTCTTCGTTTTGCTGGTGCCAGTCTTAGCTGACATGGGGCAGGGTACACCTGGGCCAGATGAATTTGTGTTATTAATAATGTAAAATAACATCCAGTTTAAAATGGATTTTAAAGCACACATTTGGAACGGTGTGGATTCAATGAGGGGGGACGTAAGCTAATTTGAGAGGACTGTGGCTATGTCAGACAAAGTGGTCTCTGGTGGGCTTCGAAGACATTTCTTGGCCCATTAAAGGCTTATCCAAATCTGTCGGTCGGTCACAATGCTATTTTTAAAAGACATGCACTCTGGAAAAAAAGCCATTTATGGCACCTCCTGACCACAGCGTCACTGCGGCACCACTCATCTGTGGCTTCCTTTTACCTCAGCAATTCTCTAAGCAGCAGGGCATCACCTGGAGAAGTGCCGTCAAGCTCAGAGGGCATTAAAGGCAAACCATCTTTTGAGCCGGTGTCCTCATTATGTCCTTGGTCACCAGTCGGCATGGCAGCTCCTCAGGGATTAGTGCTCATGATTTCCTGCCTGATGTCAGACTGAGGAGTTGATTTTGATGAACAGGAAAGTGTTTTCGCTCCATAAAAAGAGGTCTAGTGGTCTGGTTTACCTTGACAGGGCTCGCTATAACAGGAAAGGATTTTAAATGACACCAGAGGATTTCTAGTGGTCAGTTCTGTCAAGCTATTTGGGCTCTACATAATGAATAACACTCTTGTAAAATAGTTTTATTATATATTTTAAAATATATAGTTAATATTTAAATGTGCTGCTTTGTATGATTTAACCCCACATTGCAGTCAGCTAGTGAAAGGTATGACATTATGATATATATATTATGATTAAGATATGACATTCTCCCTGGTTACTGTAGCATACCACTCATTGGCGGGCACTTTTCTTTACTGAGACATTAAGACAAGGCTAGAAGGGCACAGAGCACATGGAGAAAACAAGGAGAAAGAGTATTCCAAAGTGGGATCCAATCCCAAATTACAATGTTCTCATAACAAGACTGCACTAAAAGCACTGAAGAAAATCACAATCCCAGGTTCTGTCTGAAGGTCAGGAGAGCTTAGACATTTCTTTATATGTAGAACAAAGAGGTCAAAAGTAGAAATGAGGGCTAAATGAACTGGCTTGGTGCATTTGCCTTCGCCTTTACTGGCTCTATTAGAGCCCTCATGCAAATACTTTACATTTTTATCAGCTTTTGAAGTTTTGGGAAAACGGCAAAGCTGCAAGATCAGCAAGGAGTGTTTAAGAATAGGATGCAGAATAATAAGTGAGGTCTACTTTATAGAAAGTTCTCACATACTCTCCCAGTTCCAGAGGTTGGGGTTTTAATAGCTTCATTAATTCCATCTCAGAGCAAACACAGGAACCATAGTGTATAGATAAGTTGGCCAAGACAAGACGTGTCAAAGAACCCTGACCCTCGATATAGTTCATATAGTTTGTTACAGATTTAGGTCATAAGTTTGTTGAAATAACCCGTTTATGGTTTACACACAATGTAACCTGGGGTTTAAGTTGAAACTTCACCACAGTAGAAAGTCAGTTTCTTTAACGAGAAGTAATCCAACCAAACCTTCATCGATGCAGTCAAGTGCAGTTACTGAGCTAGATGGAACCCAACTGATGCACAAATACTATGAAGCAGCAATCGTTGGACTGTGCTAAAACAAATTGTCAGTAGTTCTGAAAATGCTCTTAGTCACCTACTGAGATGGGGAAGAAGAAAGCCTGAGAAAAGCAAAGCTTGGAAGAACAAAGTGAGAAGAAAAAGACAAGTAAACACAGACGCGAATAAAAGGGTTTCGAAAGGATGAACAATGGGGAAAAAGAGTAACAGATGGAATGATACCGCAGATTTGCCGTCAGCATCTCAGTGACTGGCGGTTCAAAGGAGCTTCAAAGAGAAAGGCGCCATATTCAGATGTGGTCACATTATGTTAAGATGATATCCCTATGATGAGGAGCAATTTCTGTAATTTCAGATAGACTATCTTATTCTTTCATGTGATTGACAGTGAAATAGCTGTCTGCTCGTCTCTCTGGGATCTCTCTCAGACTGTTGTGTCCCCTGCTTTCCATAAGGCTAAAACCTATAATGGTAACTGGATAATTTTTTCAAAAAGCACATTTTTCTTCTTTGTCCGGTGTTATCATAAAGACGAGGACCTTGAAACTTATTATGAAGGAGATGGTAAAAGCAATTTAACAGTAACAGAAGCCCTAAGCTGTAAGTGGGGAATGAATTAGCCAGTTTTTTTCATACATTCTGTCTCTGCTGTTGGAGTTTATTTATTTTTTTAAAGAATTTTTCCGATCTTTTTGCCTTGACAGTGACAGCTGAAGGGAGAGGAAAGGCAGGGGAGGGAGAGAGAGGGGATGAGATATGGAAAAAGGGCCCGGGCTGGAATGAAAAGGACAAGGCTGAGTCCTTAACGCCATGTTTGAGGAGTCAGTCTTAATACACAGTGCACGCTCTACCAGGTGAGCCGCAGAGCGCCCTGTGAAGTTTTATTATCTGGAAAAATACTGAAAAGAACTTTCAACTTAGCCCATGCACATTAATAGCCTGGCATTGGCCGACTAATCTGCAAATTCATACAAGCCTGGAACCTCTCAGTTCATTTCTGATGTCCAGCTGAGCATTATCAACACGTGCAGAGCAAAGTGCCCCTGGGTACATTTGGACACAGCTGCAACCAATTGGAGGAATGAAATTTGTAATGTGTGACTTTTCAAACCGGGATCCCACTTACAACCAATCAGGGCAATGAAAGTCATGTGGCTGCTGAGTGGCTGGGTCAAACTTTCTCAAATCACAGTGAAACAAGCAAAAGTGGCACTGCTCAGTCGGACAGTTTGATCCGAATTTCTTGGGCTGCAGACTCGCAGTCACTGTGTCAGACATATGAGATAAATGGCTTTGATTGGCTCAGCCGCAGCAAGGCCAGGGGTGTTCTGTCTGAACACGGGTGCAGATGCATTTGCCAGAGCAAATACAACGTGATCCCTGGATACATGAATCCTTACATACACAGCCCCTTTGCTAATTCCATGGACCCAGTTGGGACCAACGACAAATCAGTCTAATACATATTTTATATCGCTTGTGGAAATGCATGTGGGTGGCATTGCATAAAGTAACACCACCCTGCAAAACAACTAACTTTAGGATGCAACCTCATCACATGCAACACAATCGATGCTGGACGACTTTTCAAAAATCGTGGGTCGCTTCCAATATTGACTTTTTTTCCTTTTAGTTCAGTTTATGTTTTAAAGAAACCCAGTAACATCTCTCACTTTTCACAGCACCTGTGCATTGCAGCGATGTATAGCTGTGGCTTTTACAGCATGTACAACACTTTAGAGCATGTGCGGCGGTGACGTAAAGTGACTGCGTAGCTGTGTTTTTTTGATTTTGTGCGTTCGTGTTTTACGCCCGAGCGGATTCACTGAAAAGCACTGTTGACGCCGGGGGTTTTTGGGAAGGAGCAGGATGTGTTGACTGAAACAGACATTGTTACAGGGGTGAAACACTCTTGCTGGAGGATCATTTTGACACAAACTCCATGTTGTTTGTGTGAACGTCAAAAGTGCAGTACACCCATCGACTGCCGTAGCCATCGTACTTTGAGCTTCCCTAGAAAAATGCCAAACTTCTACCTAAATTATCTGAATAATACCACTGTATTGTGCGCAAACTACAAGGTGTTTCTGATTTTGACAAATTCCAAACATATTACCCTTGAAATTGTAACTCCAGACCCTTATCACTGCCGGCGTGCCTTTAATCTCACTGTAGCTAAACGTCAGCTATAAAAGCCTTATGGAGGATCAGGCCAGCGTGCGATGCTATGACTGATGCGTCAGGAGATGTCTTTGTACAATGTCAGACTTGCGTATTTGGTGTGAAAGCAGATATCTATCGATGTCCTCGTTGGACAACTCATTTAGCATCAGCTGTCACTTACCATTTTTTCAAACCAGGCTTTCGAAAAGTCCTCTTTCATTTTGAAGTCGATTTCCATTCACGCTACTCTCCCTGTTCCAGGGCCATTTTAGAGTTGCTGACACTTCTGATGTGACAACCATGGTGTATCCACCCCGGCTTCCTTCTGTGTGATTAATCGTCAATAATTTAGCAGGTTTACAGATATGCTTTGGTGGGGCACTTTGCACTCACCCTCTGGGGGTTTAACCAAGTGGTTGCCCATCCTCTTTTTGAGGAACTGGCTGTGTGAAAACACTTGGAAATGGAAAGTGAAGCTAGTCTCTTGTGGATATGGCTCCCATACTAATGTCACTGACGAGCAGAGGTGAGCTTTAGGGCATCGGCAAAAATTGTAGGTTTTCCTTCCTCTTGAAACAAAAATAAAAGACATGCAAAGTGACCTTTCCACACAGCTTGACACAGAAAAGCATGTGTTCCACAGCTGAAAGCTACGCCAGCTAAATCACAGCATAGCCGCATGGGAATAAGCCATTCCCCTGTTGTTTCCCCTTCCTCTTTCCACCCTCTATCCCTGCAGCCATGTCATCTGTACCGTAGAGAAACAGTCTTTCCCTCATCCTCTGCCCAGACACTGATCTGGGACCTGTGCGCAGGCTGATAAGGAGACTGGAGCGTATGGTGCAACCATGAACTGAAGACAGTCGGAGGCAGGGTTGGACCATAGAAGCTCGCGCTAATACTTGCTGGAGGGGTATCGACTTTAGGTTCCACTACAGAGGTTCGGTCCTCCCACGCAGTCCTATCGAAACAGTGTTCTACTTCAGAGTCTGCAGGCTTCATCTGAAGCATGAGGAAGACAGGGGCCAGGGCATGACGCTCAGTCAGGGAGTCAGGTAACAGCTGATTTTGAGCAAGAAAGAATAGTTTGCGCACATCATCCAGATATCTATCAAGTCACGGAGAAAGGTTCGAGGTTGGACCTTCCTCAAAAATACAACCATATAAGAAGTTGCAGATATCAGACTGCGTGAGGCAGACATAATGCATGGGAGGCAGCAGGCGCCAGGTCACGGCCGAGCCGGATTTTCTTTATGTTATGACATACCAGATGCTGCGCTCTCCATCTCTTTTACAGCGTTTCACTGCTCCCTGTGTCAGCAGTGCGCGTTTTGTCTCGGGGCAGAAAAGAACACAGGAAAGAATAGCCGACAGTATTTCAGTCTTGCTCACTTACTGAGATTGAGCTATGAAGACCCTTAGAAGACAACCAGCGATAACAGAGCTCAGAGTCCAGAGGAAAATGCGCTGCGTTGCCATTTTAGTTCTGAAGCGTTTGATATACTGTGTTTGAGGTTGGAAGAGCAAGTCGGGAAGGTGGAATGTGGAATTCAAAAAATCAATTACAATGTACATTTTTCATTTCAAAATGCTGATTTCATTGGGTCTTGACATTAACGGTTTACTTATCAGTGCATAGGTTAGCAATAGCAATGTCGCCTTGCTAATCTGGATTAATTCAATGTTTTAATTTTTTTTTCAAAATTAGCAAAGAGTTGTCTAATGCCTGATGGGTGATTTCAGGTGAAAGGGTCTGTACACCGGAGGACTGAGGGAAAGGGGGTCAGCGGGGTCAGAACCTGGCAGGTCAGGTTAGCCTCAGGGCTTCATGAAGGAGCAGGCTAATGTGGCCTCGTTGCTGTCTTTGCGTCGACAACACATCCACCTTCTCCTCTGCCCACTCCGCCTGTGACAAAGCATATTTTTTCCATCTGCAGTGCTTCTGCTGCAGGTCCCCACAGAGCATGCTAAATCATATTGGCACAGTCTATTCAGATTACAGCATAACATCAGCTGTGATCATCTTTGACCCAGCATTGATCGCAGCTATTGACCCGTACGCTCCGTCCAGCTGGGCTCTTGTGTCTGTCCTCCTGTGGCACGGCGGAGGCCCGTGGGGATCAGCACTGCTGCTCTCGGCCCCTTCACAGGACGGGTCTAAATGGATTGACCTGACCTGGATCCACCAATTTGAATCAATAGGCAGCGAGCCAGAGCCATTGACTCACACTGCTATCTGCTGGCTCACCCCGGAGGGAGCCCGGGCTCTGAACTATCCGTCATGCAGCTTTTGAAAGATGTAAATGCTGCCCTGGCTGTGCTTGTCTCAGAATTTTAGAGCTGTATGTGTTTGCTGCGGTCTACAGTTTAATGGGACTCGGTTAATATTTCATTGCAGCCGAGGTAGACCGAGGAGAATATAAGAGCAGAGGAGACATCGGCCGGGAAGCGACGGCGAGACAAAACAGGAGGAGAGTATGAAATCAATGCTTCTCAGCTTTTCATGTGTCACGTAATGCGTCACGAAATTTGGAAATGAATCTGACATTAAAGATAATTTGAATCAGCATTTGTATGCCGCGCAGAGGCAGCCGCTGCCAGAGACGAGACATATTAGCTTTGACGGAGCGCTTTAAGTGGCCCAGTTGTTTAAACGCGGGGCCGTCTAAAAATAAACATGGCTGCCGCTAATCCCTTTATAATGTCCCGTACTGATTAAAGCGCGCCAAGTTTAGCTGCACGAGATTCAATTTTTGATGTCTCCCGCTGGGTCTGCGCTCAGAGAGCCGTCACACGGGCAGAATCACAGCGGATGATTTTGGATTTTTAATATAGGACCAATATATACTGCAGGCAGAGCTGCCGACAGCGCTAGCCTGACGAGGCACAGCACAGCATCACATGTACTTATCCATTAGCAATGAAAATTCAGCTGTCCATCCATCCACACCATCTTCAGCATTCTAAACCTCCTCCATGTCTCCTTCACCTTCTTCTCGCTCTCCTTTAGCCTGGTACTTTTCCAGGGAACCTTTTGCAGGGACACAGGAAGTCAGGGACCTCAGCGAATTCCCAGCTCCGGGTTCTTCTCCGATGCCCCACTGCTGAGCGCCGCTCACTTCTTTAACACAGCAGCAACCGAGCATCGATGCAAGAACTTTTCTAAAAACGCATTCTCATTAAATCAAATTCAACATCCTGTGATCACGTCCATTCCTTGCAAGTCTGTAGAACACGGTCACCCAACTCCACCTGTCCCCCGTAGGTACGCCCAGCAAAAGCTACGAGTGCTAACAGTCTCCCTTTGCATGAAGTGAGCCGGAGATGAATCATAACCTGTGTGTTGCATTGTTTCCTTCACTTGGGATCTGCAGTCGGTCCATTCAGATGCAGATAATGTTTATGCTCAGTGTCAGGAGGGCCATAGCTGCTGTTCTGGTTCTGCAGCCCCCCCCTCCACTTTATTAATATCACAGTGTTTCTTATTTTTTATTTCTTCTTATTCCCCAGCCATCTGAACTCTCTCTCCCGTGTTTAGTGACTTCTATCCTGCGATGGCACCATCATAAATATTAACGGCACAATAGATGCTATTTATACTGCTACTGCCCCCCCCCCCCAGCCATCCCTCCTCGTCTTCGCTAAGTGCGGATGAAGACCATGAGCCAGACGCTGGAGATTGATTGACCAAGATCTTGTGTGTGTGTGTGTCTGTGTGTGTGTGTGTGTGTGTGTGTGTGTGTGTGTGTGAGCAGAATGAAAGAGTTTACGGACAAATGAGGAGGAAGAGGAGAGAGGGATGGATGAATTATTCTGGAGGCGGAGGCGGGGCGAGTGTTATGACCCTGCGGCCTCTCCTCTGGTGTGTGAGCCTTTGCGTGTGTGTGCACGCTTGTGTGTGTGTGTGTGCTGAAATAGGACTTTTACAGTGGAAAAGGACAGGGGGTGGAGTGATTAATGAGTAAACAATAAAAGAGTAGCAGCACAATTGACTTGCATCGTCGACAAATAATATATGGTACTGCTGTAAAACTGTGTGCGTGTGTGTGTGTGTGTGTTCGTGCACCAGCATGTATGTGTTTATGTCTCTGTATACAGTCCTCACTGTCTCTGTGTCACTGCTGTGTAGAAAACACGTGTTCTCGTAGTACCTCAAGAATTATTACAGCCCCGTGTGTTTGTGTGTGCGCGCACGTGTGTGTGTGTGTGTGTGTGTGTGTTCTGGTTGTCGAGTACCGCAGCCCTCGCTAAGGATTACTCTCCGCACTTCAGTTCCAACTGCATTTCATCGGGAACGTGTAGAATAAATCCATGAACTTCAAAGGGAAGTGTGAGCGTCAAGGTAACGCGCGCACGCACGCACACACGCACACACACACACACACACAGCTGCAGCTAATTTTAATCCCTCGTCCCCAGGCAGGTACATTATTCCTTAACTACATTAGTCACATTTGTGATTGGGTTTATACGTTTCCAAGCGGGACTCTGGTTTTTAAGCGTTGTTTGAGTCGAGCGGCCGCGCTGCGTTTTGACTCAGCTTCTGTCCATCGACGTGCCGAAAGTGGCGCGCGCCCCCCCCCAAAAAATGCGGTGCTCGTCACGCTGGGTTCATTTCGAGCTTGCAGCCGCGCGGGGGGGAATTCGCAAAGACCTCGATGTGGTGAAACTAAGTTTAAATGAGCTTTACTGCAAAGAGGGGGATTTCAGGAAACAGCAGATGTTACATCATTCTCATCCGGGTGATTTCAAATGTGCACCTCTTTAGCGACACAGAGTGTGTTTACACGCGTACGAGCATCCTGTTTTTGATCACATGGCATTTACATTTGATCCATAATGATTATGTTTGTAATAATATACTGAATTTCTATTGGAACTGACTGTGCAGGACTCTAGGCAGTCAGACGATGCTGCAGACTTGCTCCACTCATCTGCGGCGCCCCTGCTGCTTCACCTGGTTAGCAAAGCTAGCAGGTGAGTCTGCGGCAGGATCACTTATTGTTTGCACGAGAGCACGAGCCACTGCGGCTCTCCGCTGTCAAACATGGCATTTTTCATTCCGACGTTTCTCGTATCGTCTTCTTGCTAATGCTTGGACAAACTGCTGCTGCTCATTAAACCCGGTGTTTTCTCTGCAGCAGAGTGTGTGTTTCCCGTAGTCTCCTGTAGAATCGGTTATTTCACATTATGTCAGCGATAGAGAGCAGCAAAGGGAACATAAATCCATACGTAAACAGTTGCAAATATTCAGTTTAACAAAGAGACAGTACTGGGTAATAGATCTGACTCTGGTATTGTTGCAAAATAGTTTCTCATACACATTGTCACAGCTGTTTTCTTCTGCGTGCACACTGCTCTGTCACACATACAGGTGCACACACGCACAAGCCAATTCTCCCACTCAGAATCTGTCTTCTCTGCTCCCTTTTGCCATCTTCCAGTGTCTCTTTCTCAATTTTTCACTTATCTTACCCCAATTCCATGGCAAGAAAGGGGGACAAGAGAAACTCAGGGGGGAGAGAGAGGGAGGGAGACTCAGAGGGGGAGAGAGAAGTGATGAAAGCCAAGATCTAAAACTGGAAAATTGATCTTTTTCTTCGGGACTCCTCTTCTTTTGACGGCAAGCGGCACTGAATATAAATTGATAAATTTGCCGGGCTGTACTCGCTATGACACCCGAGGCAAGCCAGGAATAAGATACGGCTCCCCGGCAAAGATACGGAGAAGGTGCGGGAGATCTCAGAGGGGAACAGTGTCGGGGCTAAATATCCGGGATCGCATCAACTTTTAGATGTCTCTTACACAGGACAGTTGGAAAGTGATAACCCATGCGTTCTTGTTATTTACCAGTTTTTACAATACATCCTCCGTGCTTCTAACTTGGGCGCATTTGTATTAGCTAATGTTCTCCATGGGGCGTGAACCTGGTTGGAACTAACAGACCAATAGCTTCAGTTCCAGCAGACACACAGGCAGTTTAAAGGGAAAGTTCACAATCTTTCAAACGGGTCTTCAGGCCTCCCCTGTTTCTCTTAATTTAACACGAGGCATGTGTTATGTGCTTTTAAATCTGGCGCCTGCTGTGATGCGATGGAAATGATTGGTTCACCAGAGCTGAGGGGAGGAGCAACTGCAGCTGCAGAGTGGACTTACAGCTACAAGGATCATGGACAGTATATGTGTGTCTGAATTGCTCTCTTATGGTCTGCCTTAGACTGCTTTGAGCTGTTACATGACAGGCCTGAAAACCTGGGATCTGAGGACTCCCTTTCATTACGGCTCTGTGTGTCGCCTTCAGTCCGGTGCGTGATTTTCATTCAGTAGCACACACAAACTGTTAAAAACGTGTGTAAAGTCAGTATAAACATGGTTTATTATTGTGTCAGGCAGAATAATATGTCCGCACGACAGCACAGCAAAAACCAGGTACAGCTGGGAGCAGACACAGAAACACGGGAGCAGAAGAAAGCATTGACGAACGTGTGTGTGTGTGTGAGAACGAGCCTTCTTCTTCCTTGAAAAGACCTGCCAAACACACGCCGGGTGGAGTGTACGTTCCAGGGTCAAAGGCAACCTTCGCTCTCATCTGTCCCGATTGGTTTCGCCGCTAGTATCAGAGCGCCGTTTGATGAAAACGTTACACTGACAGCGCGAAACACGACCAGTCAGTCTGCTGCCGAGCCGAGCCGTCAATCTGTTTTCAGACAAACAGGTGACGGCTGCCAGAAAAACCTGCTCAGCTACCTTGCGTAGTGTCGGGTAGATGCGACTTGATTTTTGAAATGGCGTTTGAACGCGTCGGGCCTGCTGGAAGTGGAAAGCCTCAGACGACACGAGACTGCGGCCTGTTCTGCACGACTGTACATCCGTTGGACGGGATTTCCCAGCTTGTTTCCTCCTTCCTGATCCGCATTAAAAAAAACACACCCGCTGCACGCGCTCGCCACTTTGTATCCGGACTCGGGGCCTCGTAAATTGGCAATTTTCCCCGTCCCGCAGACACGCGGCGACACTTCATATTTGCCTCAGCTTTGTCAATTTGTTCCTCTGTGGCTCCGGCTAAAACGCTGGCGTAGGATCGGGGCGGGTTGGCGGGGAATGACAAAGTGCATTATGGTTCCATTATGATGTCCAAGACAGAAGACCCCGCGTAGTTGCTTTGTTCCTGTCACTGTCACTCACCCAGGGCTGCAGCACGGGTCTTGAGAAGGTGAATAGAAGGTAAAGACATCTTTCAGGCGTCTCTAACGCAGTATAAGGTCACTCACAGGAAGATATAATGCGTCAGTGCTTTATTATGACCTTAACTTTGTGGGAGTTAACGTTTCATCTCGCATGAAGAACGAGTCTTTATGAAAACTGTTCCAGCCGAAGCTATCTGCACGGATAGACGCCGGAAGACATAATAAAAAATAACATGTTCTTTTATGATTTGTGTTTGGCTGCAGCAGCCTTTTAAAACACAAACACAAACAAATGCACTCCACTAGAACGTACACAACAGTGCAGGCGTGTCTGTCTACTGTGTCCAGGTTAAACAGAAGAACTTATTCATTCAGTAATAACTCGACTTTCCACGGCTTAAACCTTTTAAACCTTCGTGCTTTTTAATAAAAGAGACGATCGATACATTTTATCGACATTATTTATTAACATTTATGTTGCTCCTTTCATTATGAGGCTGCAACTGCAGGTGGAGAACATTCATTTCGCTTTCCTGCCAACAGAACGTGATGAGCCATCTGGGATTTTAAGTTTGGTTTAATGCAATCAGACCTCGTCCCTGCGCGGAGCTGGAACACTCTGCAGGGCCGGACCATCGATCCGGCTTTAAGCCAACGAACACGCTTTGACGCTGAAGAGTTAGGCAGGAGCAGAAAGACGCCCGTCCATCAGTCAACATGTGGCCAGCAGAACAGTGGATCTTTCCTCAAAAGCACGCGCGCACATGCTAAACTGCAAGACGCTTATCTTGACTCAGACTGTGTGTATCCGCAGAGTGTGTGTGCGTGTGTGTGTGTGTGTGTGTGTACCAGACAGGCCCGTCTCCTCCCAAAGCCCAGAGCAGACAGCTCGAGCAGCCCCGTGACAGCTGTATCTACAAGCCCAGCTACACTCGGTGCCGTCTCCTCTGCAGAACCCACGTCTGCTTCATTTGCAGCCCGCTCCATATTTAAGTCGTCTCTCATAAACACCGGTTTTCACGTGCTGGCATCAGAGAAAGTACACGAAGCGTCGCCGGCATGAACAAAATAACGTTTTTCGCTGGTGAAGCAGTTTACTAAGTTGTACTTTAGTCGGGCTCCCACCCAGAAAGTTTGGGTTTTTGGCTCAGTTTGATCAGGTGAGGACATAAATATTAAAACTGGTGTATAACCACACAGCGATCTGCTCTGTGTCCTCATGCAAAAGAGGTGTGCTGGGGTTCGTTATGGATGGATGTATGGACAGACATTTGCATTATCGCTGCAGGCAGAGTTCTTCATTTCCTCTGCTGCTTCTTCTTCTTCTCCATCTCATCCACCTCTCTTCCTTTCTTCTCTCTCACTCTCTCTTTCTTTTACCTTATTTCACTCCCTCTTACTTTACGCCCTTTGTTTCTGCCTGCTCTCTCCCTCACTGTTCTTATTCTCCATGCATGTCTGTGTGTGTGTGTGTGTCGGCTCTCCACATGCCCCTCGTTAGTTCCCAGCTATCCGTGTGCCACGGGGGGAAACGGGCGCTTATTATTTCATCACATTGAGTGTGTGCGTGTCTTTGTGTGTGAGGGAGTGTGTGTGTGTGTGTGTTTCTTTTTCACGCTCAGAATATTCTGTCCATAAGACGGCACAGCAAAACTAGGTATAATTGGGAACAAGCATGCAGACGCGCACACACTGAAGGAGATGTCATTGTTTTTTGAATTTAAGTAAGGTTACGTGTGTGTGTGTGTTATGTTAGCCTTGCAAGTGGATGTCAAAACCCCACTCACCTTCATCTTTCAATGGTAGCTCCCCCAGAGGCTTTTCCATGTCTGTTGCACGTGTGTGTGTTTGTGTTTAAGCATGCGTGCACACACTGTGGCGCCTGCACACAGTTATCAGTGGGCTGACCTTGACTCTGAAGATTAGATGGAGCTCTCTCGGAGTTACTTAATTCCACAGGCCGGCAGGTACTTACAGACTGGTCCACGTCTCTTTGTGGGGACCCGTCACTAACACGATGCATTCTGCTGCCTCTGAACCCAGATGCGGAGGAAGTGCTCCGATTGTTAATTAAGCAAAAGCAGCAGTACCATGGTGCAAAGTTACTGTTGCAAGCAAATGTCCTGCTTTCAGAACTGTACTTGAGTAAAAGTGCAAAAGTATAGATGTCAAACTTCACTTAAGAAACAAAAGTAGTCATTATGCAGAACAGTCTACTTTTAAACTATCATATCATATCATATCATATCATATCATATCATATCATATCATATCATATCATATCATATATAAAGTGGGGTTAATGTTATCTGTAATTATTTTTTAAGGTAATTTGAAATTGTATTTTTATTACAGTATATATTTATTATGTTTTTATAGTTTTTGTTAAGTTGTTTTATATATAAAATAAATGAAGTGGAGTAAAAAGTATAATATTATCCTCTGAAGCGAAATGGAGTATAAAGTATATTAATAACTGACACAGTCAAGTAAAATTCAAATAGGTCTCACTCGAAATTGAACTCGAAACCCTAACTGTAACTTAATTGTAAAACCATGAAACCTTGACCCTCAAATAACCATTTAAATGTTATTGGTTGTAGCAGTTTGGTCCCTACAAATATAGTAAAAGCCCCTGTGCGCGTGCACACACACACACACACACACACACTAACAGAGTAAAGCGGTCATCATGATGATGGCAGAGAGAGAGAAATAAAAAGCAAATGATTTTTTTTATATTCCGCTTCTTTCTTCAGCTGCAACAGCAAACGTTTACCTTGTGCTGAGGTAGGCTCAGGCCAAATCAATATATCGAGCGGCCGCACATTAGGCTAATAATTGCTTTTTATTAAAAATAAACCACCCACTCAGTGCAGCCCACGTCCCTCCTGACCACAGCCAATCAATAGTTTCTTTATATTGTCCCTTTTAGCTTGCCTTTCTAATAAAGCAGCCTTTATAAAGGGTTTATAAGCTGTAACTAATGACTTAATTAATGGTTAATGACTCATTCGTAATGCTTTATAGATCACCTACAAGTCACTTATGGGACAGCGTCTAAAAGATTGTGAGGAATATCCAGTCGACCTGCTGGAAACTGGAAACGGAGGTGAAATCATGTTTCTAAATATATGATTTTAATATTTTAAAAGCCTTAATAGCAGATATTCAGAGGAAACTGGCTTTCTTTGTCTTCACCACACTGCTGTGCTGCAGTAGGTGGTTGGGACTGCGGGGCTGGAGAGTTGTTATTCAGCTGGTCTTTTTTTTTTAAGGGGGGGGGGGGCTAAGTTTAATTAGCATTTTGCTGATTGTCATGCTGAACACTTGTGTTTTTCGCTAACAAGAAAAGAACCAGCACTAGCCTGAGTGTGTTGTGTTGTGTTGTGCTGCACGCGTGAAGAGAATGCTGCATCCGTAATGAAAAACATGCTTGTGTTTGATGCTTTAAAAGCTCATGGCGCTGTTGTGAAATGGAACAGCCCAACTAATTCTGGTCACCTGCCCACGGTCCTCCACAAACCACATCCCATTATCTTGCAGATGGCTGTCAGTCCTCCTCATTCCTGCCTCTTTCCGGTGCTCTGAACGCCTCACGGGCTATGAAGAATGTGGTTCTGTCCAACGTGTATGAATTTATAATGCGTTTGCCTGGTTAGCAGATAACTTTCACATAAATAAGCCACAGTCAAATCAATGTTTGGGCTTGTTTGGTTGTCAGAAAGCAAAATGAGAACAATAAGTGTATGAGAAAACAGTTAAACAGTGTGTGCATTACCAGAACTAGCTTTGGGTGGATGAAGCTATAATGCTAACAAGAGAGCTAATGAGGTGATTAGCCTTTGCTAGTTGGAGCGGTATCTGTTGTTAGCAGCAGCTCAGGAAAACTCACATCATGAATCATTTTAATTTCATCTGTTTGGAAGCGCAAACACAAACCTAAAGACGGGGATTACATCACATTAATATTGCATTTCATATTATAGTTCTTGCAGTGATAACAGTTTCAGGATGCAGTCATTGTTGATGGTGTGTGAGCCCACGTTTCTTTGCATTTTTATTAACGTACAAAATAAATCCCATAAATCAGTGCCGGAACAAGCACTGCCATCCATATGTATTGTTAAAGCTGACCCAGCATGACTGTTGGACTTCCTGTGACCTTATGTCCAATTCTTTTCCTCTCTTGAGCTGGACACTGAAACTGACTTACTGTGGATGTATATTGTTGAAAATCCAGTTACACTCGAAATGGAAAAGTTAACTTATAGCAACACAAATCTAGAGTCTATTACTCTTAGACATTTACAACTGGAGTTGTTGTGTATTGCAGTAAAAAGCCATCTTCAATAACTGTCTAACATTAATAGATTTTTTGATTACTAAAAAGACAGAAAGCCATGAGTGTCTGTTAATAGACTGCATTAATGGAATACAGTTATAATGGAATTATTGCCAAATGGAAGAAATAAACACAAGCCAAAGTGAGTTTCACAAGCTGGCAACCCTAAGGTTGTTCTTATCGATGGCCCATGAGTGATCCCAACAGCATGTAAATGATTAATACACCATTACAAAATGATTATGCTCCATACAGATACAGTTTTGTTTTTAGTAGAGAAAAGCACTGGCAGGGTGCTGTGGAGGAGGCCTCTGGGTGGTGAAAAAGAAGCTGCATGTGGGTTATCAATATGTGTTGACAAGTTCTAACAATTCCTATCTATTAGCTTTCTCTCTGAAACACAAGGCCAGAAAAAGCCTCCTCCAAGCCCTGTTGTTAAGGTGATGAAATATTAGACTTAGCCATTAATCAAAAAACAATGATCAAACTTATGAACGTTGATTGAAGTCCCTCATTTTTGCTTTCAAACGTCCACATAAATCATTCCACTTTGACTCACGCTTAGACTACAGTATTCTTTTGTTTTACCCATAGTCCAGAGGTCCAAATGAAAGGAGAAACCTAAAATAAACTTAACCCTGCCGATGTGAGAGTGAGCCTCAACTTTTGGATGTAATTCAGGCCAACACGCAGGGCAGCGTTTGAGACGGACAGCTCGACAGCTCGCAGACGGCGCCCGAAGCCAGTCATCCATTATGTTCGCACTCAGCCCACCGGTAACCACCTTCACATACAACAGTTTGACATTTCTCAAACGGACTTCACGCTTGGCAGTGACACCAAACTGTCACTTTGGTTTAGGCTCCTGTTAAGTCTTCGCATCATTCGCGGGTCTTTAAAGTTGGAACAACAGGGTGTGGTGAGGAGGAGGAAAGAAGGTAGCGAGATGAAGAGCGGGAGAAAGGAAGCAGAGTGATGCTGAGGTGATGATGTGAAGTCACCTCCTCAGACAGAGCTGGGGAATTGGTGGGGAGGAGGTATAAAGCAATGAGGAGGCGACCTGTCAGTCTGAGTGTGGAGAGTGATTGATACAGATGGCAGGTTGAAGGAGGGAGGAGGAGAGAACAGGAGCGACTGTGACTTTGAAATGGTGGGAAGGACAAAAATAGGGGAGACCACAGAAGTTCTCACATTTTAAAAAGATTTTTGGGTGTGTGCGTGTTTGTGAGTGTGCGTGTGAGCACTGAGGCATGAACAAGGGCAGGTAAAGGTGAAGTCGCTGAGATACTGCGGGACTATCCGAAGTGAAGCACTGCTCTGTGATAATGTGATTCTCCGAGAAGCCATCCACACCGGTGACCTTTGCCAAACTTGATTCAGAATTCTGAGCATTTTCTCATTTGCGCTGTTTTGCCAGAATGACGGCGTATAATAACAGAGGTGGCATCAAATAAAGACACCAAAATGTCTGCAAATACATTTTTCATCAGAGGTTCTAACCGCAAGGGCATTAAGGGCAGTTCCATGAAGTGAGAGCAAACCACACTCTCACGTTAATATTAGCGCTTGGTCAAACTGTCAGCAGAAGAGGAAGACATATTTGCTTGCCCTTGCAAAATACATGGTGCCAGAAGCTTGGTGAGGTCTTGAATACTTATTTGTAAGCAGTGGTGGTATCATTGGTTGAAAAGGAATTCTCTATTGGTGTTCCATTCTCTTTGGCAAAGCACCTAGTTTGATGGTTTACCCCATTTTTGGCTCTGGACTATAGCGGGACTGTGCTTTTCTTGGTTCTCTGAAGAGTTTAGCAGCATAATAATTGGGAAACATCATCAACAAGGTTCTGAATTCTGAATACATATATTTATTGATGCTTTTTCATTACATTGCCTATTGAGGACACAGGCAAATTGTTTTTTTATATTTTTGGCCACCCCGGGGCAGCAGAACAAGCTGAAAGCATAACTCTAACATAGCATCACCTTACAAAAGCTAGTTCAAGCAACCCAGTGTCTAATATACTGTATCTGAGACAAATATCTGGCTCTTTAGCAGCTGAGTTCTTCACTGCATTCACCTGCTAGTTTCTAAGTTTGTCTGCTGTGTAGCTAGTGACCAGTAGGTTCATCAGAGTTTTATCCCTGGAGCTGAATGCTGGTCAGAGATTGTAGGTTGTCAAACCAAAACAAGAAGCTAAAAGACACTAAAATGCTCAGTAGAACTATGGTTTCTTTATTATGCGTGACCCTCTTCATATTACGGATCATTTGATGAACAGGAATATAAAAATATGGAGTACTATAGCTGTAACCAGTCTTACTGTTGTGTTTTTCAGTTGCAAAAGCGTGAAACCAAAAGATAGAACTGACCTGAAAGAATTCAGAAGTTTTTTCCGCCTGAAAAAGCCCACAGGCAACAGCACCTTTTCCCCCTTGGTACTTTTTAGAACACCAGAGTTGGATTTAGAGTTTTGCTAGGTTTTTTTCCTCTGGTAAATTTTTTCAAAGCAACTCTGAAACTTCTTAAGGAGGGAAAATGTGATCCAGCCACGATCCCAGCCAACTCTAGGTAGGAAGCTCAGGATTATGAGTTCAACAAGCTGTGATTTATGGATAAAGGGCCAGTTTAACCCCGATAGAAGGTTCTGTCTTGCAAAACCTTTCAGACTAGAGGAGGAAACAACACCTCTAAAGAGTCTTTACTTGATAATTTATGATTTGTTGTGCAAAATATGACCAAACTGTTTTCAACTTACCCTTTTTTTAATGTTGTTCTCACAAAAGTTTTCACTTTGCATCAAGAGGTAATAAGAAAATACTAAAGTACAAAAAAATACAAATACAAAGACAGTTTGTTCAAGATTAAAGGCAGTTCAAGGCTTTTGAGGCAAGACTGTGCACTCCGTGAAACAAACCTCTACTCTACTATTTTTAAACAGCTACAGTGAAGACTGACCAGCATAAAGCATTCGAGAGCAACTGTTGAATACTAGCTTTGCACCCACAGGTGGTCTGTAGAAATGGAGCTATTGTAAGAGCTGCAGCCAGCACATAGAGTTTGGATCATCAAACCCAGCCAGAAAAGTAATTTCAACCCAACACAGTGGTGACTGAAAAACCTTTTTCTCTACCACATTTAAAAAACATACAGACTAGAAGATAAGTAGCTAAACAGTAGCTAAAGTAGCTAAAACTCTAAGTAGCTGGCAGCTTTTTAAGCATCTTTGAACACCAGACAACCATGGTGTGACTACTTTAGCCCTTTTACAGGCTTCTCCTTTGAAAATGAATCAGCCGGACACATTAAGAACAAACACATTTTTCAAATAACTCATTAAGATTCATTAGCACCAGCTATTGCTAGCTAACTTAAGTTGATAATACTAGACAGTTGTCCCAGCTAGCTAGCTAGCTAGGTAGTGCCTTTCTCTCTAGCTAGCCAGCTAGCGTGAAATGAAAATCTCATTATTTGGAATATGTTTAATAATTGTCAGTGGTATGCTTGTGCCACGTGAGACTGAAACACTTGACAGGTGTAGTAACAGTAGCTAAAGCAGGCATGGCTTGGCTATGGAGGAGAGATGTCCTGGTGAAGGGGATGAAGAATAGTTAACATCAGGAACAAATTTAGGGCTAACAAGCTCTTAACAGTAATGCATATATATTTGTGCCATGTTTTATACATTCCTATTAACCAGACAGTGTGTATAAGCGCGTGTTAGTGGTTTCCCAAACTGTGACACACGTGGTGCAGGCGGCTGCTGCTGAATAGGGGAATAAATAAAAAGGCAAGTGGGGCCGCTGCAGGACGGCGTGAAAAATGGTCCAATTTGTTGTTGAGCTGAAATCAATGGGACAAGCCGAGGTGCTGGGCTCTGCCACTGCAACAACACTTCTCCCACAGCTGCTGCCTCTCGTCCGCACCCTCCACACACCTCTTACTCTCTCACCATGCACTCCTCTCTCCATCTTCCTCCAGCTCGTTCTGCAGGATCCATGCTGAACGGGACGGGCTCTGCTCCACGGCTTCGCTTTTTCACTCTCTGATTTAGCTGATTTCGGCTCGGTGCCTTTCTCTCGCCTTGATCTCATTCGCTTTCTGTCACCTCCGCAGTTACCTCATCATGTGCCAAACTAAAATGTGTCTCTTCTGTCAGCTTATTAAGAAAAAAAACATAAAATAAAATAAACCCGGCACCGATTTGTAGCAATTATACAAGGGGAAATTCATCGCAGGAGAGCAGAGGGAGCCCAACATCTCCACATTTTGAGATCTGAATAGACAAGAAAGCACTGCAGGAATCAAAGGCAGTGAGTGTGAGAGTTGCCACGATCATAGACGAATTCGAACTCACCAGGCTGGCTGGTGAGAAGGGTTTTTTTTTGTGCCACCATTTCACTGAAAGCAACAATTTCACACTGCTTTTCTGCAGGTTGTTAAAATTCAGGGTTTCTTGTAAACAAGACCCAAACCAGGACCCCAGTCAGAACAGAGTCAGGTTATATTTGGTCTAATCAGGTCTGGGTAGCATTCTGCACGGTTGCTGAAGGTTTTAAGGGAGCACATTTTAACTGCTTGTTTATCTACTCATATTGCTGCAAACCCTGCAGCATGGAACTATTGAGGCTGCCCAATTTTCTGTGTACCAAACCTCTGGTCTAGTTTGGACCAGTTTTAGCTGCTCCTGGACTCCCTTTTGGATCAAATCCAGAATTCCAGACCTCTAGTAGTTTTAGACGAGACAGACGGTCTGATCACTGACACACCCAAAAAGTTCAGAATCCCCGGCTGACGTCAATCAATCAAAGCGAACTCACGGTCAGAATCTAGGGGCAGGTTTTTCCACAGATTTACTAAAAGCTGCTCAGTCATTGGAGGGGCGAGTAGGTTTAAAGACAAGAAAGGAAGCGAGGACGATCAAAGAGGCAATGAGGAAAAGCTTCTGATACTGATGTGCAGTTCTGCTCCCAGATGCTCTCGCATAGATTCAAATAACTCAGAAACGTTCTGCTGCAGTTCTCTCTCCTCTTCATGACGAGAATGAGACACGGTGGATTCGCCCTCTGGATTCTGTTTGAGGCGGTGGGAGCGACAGGTAGATGAAATAAAACAGCTGTTTGGAGCATCAGACAATCGGGGCCGCGGCGACTGTCGGGTTTAAGTATGGATTAATCATGCTAATGTTGAAGGTCATTAAACCAAAACTAACTCCACGACTAGTAAACTCACACTCCCGTCTCAACTGCAGGTTGTTAGTACTGTGTAGCACAATCACTAGCGTAACTACAGATTTACATATAAATAATGCACACAATACATGCTAGATGGTACAACGAAAACCCTACTGCTCTACAGAAATGCTCAACATTGTCATAATTCAGTAATATCCAAATTTATCACAAGGTTCTAATAAACAGTATGAAATGAAATGAAACAGTATAAAAAATACACAATACCTCATATTGCCATATATGAATCATAAAGTTAATGTATTCCACAACGTAGGAGCCGCAGACTGTAGAGGGGAGGTGCGGCTGAGCAGTTAGCCACTGTCTGACAGTCCAATTAACCAGAGTCAGTGGAGTGATGAAGGTCTGCTCATGCATAGGATGCATAAAATACTGCAATACAGCCACTCCTCTTCATCACCGTTTCCCGCCTGTGTGTGTGTGTGTGTGTCTATACACTGCATTCCACTTTCTCCCTCTGAACCTCTGTGTGTGTACATTTTGCGGGTTCACCATTCCACTCCGATGCCGTGCGGTACGGCAGCACTGGCCGCACTCGCGTGCCACATGAGCGACCAAAGCGACCACCCGACACACGCTAATGAGGTCCCATGATGCTTTGCCAGCCAGGTCCCGCAAGACGTGGGCTTGAGGTGAGAACTGATTGGCTGCTGAAAAAAACATGCGTTTGACCCTCTCCGCCCTTCCTGGTGCCTCGCCACGACCTGCGAGCTGATAGGAATGAAACCAAACCTTGATAGTGACAGTTAGTGACAGACTATTAGCTAAAGTAAACCGTTATCTTCGTTATTGTCAAAGGAAGGGTTTGGTGATGGCCTGGATTTAAATGCTTTCATTAACCAAATGGGACGGGATGGAGAAGCTTCCACAGTCAGCAAAAGTTTTATGTCTCCTTTCAGAGGGGATTCTAACACCTTGAAAAGTGTCTTTTATCACTCAAAGCATTTGATGGAGCTGTTAATTTTGTTTGTATGTGACGGTCGCATAGTTTTATGATCGAGGCTCGCAAAAAACGCACGCCTGGATTTAAAGTCCATCGGCTTTATTGGCCCCACCTGCATTATATTCCAAAATGACCTGTCGCTGCAGCCAACTGCGGAATAAATAAGAGCCAGTGATTCATGTGTTTGGGGAGTCGCGGTAAACTCTGGGCTCCGAAGGCTTTGCCGGAGATCTGCAAACCAGACGGAGCACGTTGCATTTCCTCTGGCAGGATTGAGAGATGATGAACAACGCGGCGAAAGAAGAATAAACATCATGGCAGGGGGAGGGAAGGTGGGGCAGATGGAGCGTTTTTGCCAGCGCAAATGTAACGCTCGCCATCAGGAGATTGCTCGAAAGAGTGATGGGAGGAGGGAAAATGGGAGAAAGAGAAAGTTGCAGGGGCCGAGTCGAGCGGGAGGCAGGAAGTACGGGAGCGAGCGGCTGCTTTTCTGAGGCTGGTAGGAGAGTGGCGATGACAAGCAGCCTCATTACTCTCATTTAAATGTCAGCGGCTGAACCTCAGCTCATTTGTTTTGTGGCCATTTAAAATGCTGTCCCACGGGTTCTGAACCCTTCGCCTCCGCTGCTTTAATTGAATCAGATGATAAACAGCAGAAGAGTGTTAATTTGCAAGTGTGAGTGCGTGTGTGGTGTGTGTGTGTGTTTTCGTGGGTGTCTGTGTGTGTGGGCTGTTGGCAGAGAGAGATAAAGATGATATACTGTATCAGTCTGCCCGTGTGTTTGTGTGTTGGTGTCTCTGTTGTGTTTGGGTGTGTGACTGCGAGTGTGTGCGTCTTGATCTTAATACACAGTGGAGCCGAGACTGGATGTATGCTCGGAGGTCTGCCTGCCTGGCGAGTGTGTGTGTGTGTGTGTGTGTGTGAACGTGGTTGTCTGTTGTGTAACCAGCTGCAGGTTAAGAGTTTTGTCCGGATTTGTTGTTCATGGTTACAATAATAACCACATGTTGCGTCTCCAAAAACACACTGTGTGTTCTGTCTTTGGTGTTAAAGTCTGATGTTTACGTGTTTATGATAACTTTGATCCATAATACTTGAATTCCTACTTCAGCCACGGCAGCAGAAAAACACTGCATGTCCACTCAGGACGACAGAAGTCCTCCAGGCCTCTAGTGGGAGCTCTAGGAGAAACAGCTTGGGTTTAAACTAGAATGTTTGTTTTTCAAAAAGTGGGGTTTAAATCTATATTTAAACCAAATAAAAAGACTCCCTTTAATTGGCACTGTTGTTTCAAATTAACACATCATTTCCTGTTTGTGTGAACTGGTGTAGTGTGATCATTTCTTGCATGGTATTTGGAAAACGCTATGTGTGTAATATGGTCTATTTACGCGTGGTATGGAATCGGAAAACTCTCCGCTGTATGTTAACCTGCCGCACCAGATGGTTGGTCACATGGAGCCATCTGGGAAGCCGTTCCTGGAGACCGAGGGCAGGCACTCTGGGAAAAAAAAAAAAAAAAAAAACACTTGGCAGGTGACTGGATGAGCCATCTGTCACTCACCGTCAGTCACTTCCCGTTGTCGTCACACGAAATAGTTCCTCAAAGGTCGTTGATTGGTCCAGCCCACAACAGCACAACCTGACGAGATGGAGTCTCAGCTCAGGACAGAGTTTGCTAACGTTAGCCACCACGCTAGTCATACCAGAGCATGTAGTGGCAAAACTAATTCATGTGCTGAGTTGAGCAAGGAACATTTATTGTTATGAGACAGAACAGATTCTTCTCTGAAAGGTTCTATAGCCTCACCTTAAAGTGGATGCCTGAACAGTCCGTGACCTGCCAGCTCAAAGCATTCTGATGAAAAACAACGTAACCTTGTGCGTCCGTGCTTAAAAGTTCCCTATCAATTATTCAGGAGGGGGGATGAATTCAGACAACGCGGACGTTGTCCTGTTAATCATATTTCTTGCGGTCCTCCCTCATTGTAAGACACTTGCGCGAGTGCATATATCACATCTGTAGCATTGAGCACGAATTGAAATGGCACACAGTGTGAATCAAGGAGACCTGTCAAACGTGGCCCACCGCTGACTTGGAGTTCCGTCGTATCTGCCCTCAGGCAAGGAGGGCAACGTGCCATTTTCATATGCGCAACTTGCGAATGGAGACATTTGTTGAAAAGGTCATGTATCTTGCAGGCGTTGAAGGCCTCGCTGGATTCTTCTCAATACATACGAAAACAAATGTGCTGAATACAGTTTGATAGTGTGAAGGACATGTTTCTTCTTTGTCTTGATGAGTATATAATGGGTGAAAATAAAGGTATTCACAGGACTGATGTGTCCCTTGTGGTTGGCCCCGCTATAGAGAAAGACTCACAGCTGTGATTCAGTCTATTAAGTAGAAATCCACATCTCTCATTGGCCGGATTAGTTTTGGTTTCCATTTGGCTCTGACATGGATTTCCCTTTCGATTATATTCATGGGTAAATCAAGTGGAATTCAGTCCAATTATCCTTACGCATGTCCCTAGCTGTACTCCACCCGCTTACTGCGAAAGGCTGAATAATCACTACCCGTGGCCTCGCCGTTCAGCGTGAGACTGCGCTACCAGTGAGTAAAATCACCATATGAAAGCTGCGCCGTGATTCGCTTTGCCTATCATGAGCTCCTGCTATGCTAACGCAGGTGGCGTGAACAAAACAACTGGCAATTTGTGCAAGGTGTGATCTCCTTCAAACCCGGTTTGTTGATCCTCATTTGATTCAGTATTGCTCCGTCAGTCTCCAGACCTGTGGCTATGTTTTATTGATGCTGTGAATAAATAAGCAAATTAATAATGAAACAAAAGTATGCTTTTTTTTTAATGCACCGCTGCACAGGGTGCTTGTGGTTCTTGTGTGCGTGCATGCGTGTGTGTGTATACACTGGCAGGGTAATGAGCTCAGGGATATGCTGCGTGAACAAGGATAGAACGGTGACAGCATATTGAATGGAGATGAATGTGCGCTATAAGGATGACTGGCAGTGCTAACAACAGAGCAAAGCAAGACAGGCCTCTGATCCTCTCCACCTCACAGCTCAAACACGAGCTGCTCCCTGACAGCCACACAGATCAATAATTCAGAGCAATCAGTGAACAGACATTTCATATTCCTTTTAATTGCCTCGCGTTCTCAGTTTTCAATGTGCTAAAAATGCTGATTGAACAGATTTAAACAAGGCCCTAGTCGTGGCAGACTGAAGTATCTGAGAAAAGTTTGTTTAGTGGAGATTAGATCATATTGGGTTTGATGAAATGCTTCTCTGATAGCACATTAACGTCTTCTGAAGCTCTTAGTTTTGCATTGTTCTTTGACTTCACTCATTGTTATCACACATATTGTAAAGTATGCGGTATAGAGTTGTTGTGATGTTGCGTTCAAAGCCGGATCGAGACGTTGTCGCTACGGGAATGTTATTTATGTAACAGTTAAGTCAAACAATTGAGTGATGAAACATGAAACAGCATTTTGAGAGGATGGAAGTCCCAGTGGTTGAGAGCCGGATCATAGTCTGAAGTGTGTTCAGGTGTTTGTGGTGGGCAACACCTGAAGACACTGTGTTAATATCGGAAGACTGATTGATGGGTGGAGGATATGATTGGTTGAAATAGTTTGGTTCATGCTAATGTCACGTTTTGAAGAAAATGTGATCAACATAAAAAAGACAAAAAAAACTGATTTGTTGTATTTTAATAAAATATGTGCAAATATGTGTCCAGGGATATGATTGAAAAGGCAATAAATATTAATTAAATTCAACTGTAGTTCAATGATAGTACCATGTGAAACACCACAGAAATAAATGAATATTATGATATACAACTATAACAGTGCTCCAATGTACAATGACAAAATGCAGCATATGAATCTGAATTATAAATTGCACAGCATGCACATGAAGGGGATGTAGATGCTGTTAATAGCAGCAGTTTATTCTGAAATGATGGACTGAATGATTAGCATTACAGGAACATTGCTTCTATCCGGAGATGTTCTCAGGTTCTGACCTCGTCACTCCTAGCACCTGCATTAAGCACAAATAAGGAATGCGGAGTGATGATAATGACTTTGCAACCACGCGACTTGCAAGCCCACAGGTGCATGCTGGGGTGGACGCGGGGATTATGAAATGCTGCACGAGCTGCGGCGCCACCGTGAATTTGCAAACGATCAGTGCGGTGACCAGAACATTAGCTTAAATGGCCCACGTTATTGCAAAAGGCTGCTCTGGCTTAAATACAGTAGACTGCCTAATTGCAAAGGTTGTGCTGCCTTAAGTAGACTTCTGTACTGTAAAGGGCACGTCGGCTTAAACTGAGCGCCTAATTGCCGAGGGCGTGTTGGATATATGTTGCAGAGAGTATAAAATGTGATCGACTGTGACTGGCGGTTTGGTTTTATTGCTTTCTGGTGGTTTCTAGGGGACTCCAGTCTTGTTTCAGGGTTAGCTGGGGTGCACCTAACTTTTCAGATTGTAGAGAGCATCAGGAATAAATAAGAGGAAGTTGAGTACTGCTACCATGAGACCTTGCTGCATAATAAATGTTCTGCTGTCTCTGTCCAGACTTCGGTCCCCACTGGGATGCAGCCTGATGCCCTGCGCAACTCCCACCAGCGCACAGCTCTGCCGTGTAAAGTTCTCCTTTGATATCCTTCCAGGAATTTGTTTTCTTTGCTGGAAAACAAGCTCTCTCAGGCGAGGGACCCACTGGCGCACTGTGAATTTTCTTTTTCTTGTTTGCTGTGTTTATTTCCCGGCGAAGGCACCATATAAATCTTCCTTACGCATGTGACAGAGTCTTCGCGCACGTGATGCACCATCCTCCTTCTTCAGAAAAATCATTGAGACACCCAGCAGGCCTATTCTTGCCACCCATCAAGGCAGAATCAAATCAATCAGGGTTTTTATCAGCAACGCCAAATCCTTCCATGGGTGTTTTTTTTTTCAAGCTGGAAGCACTGATAGCTTCTCTAGGGCTCATTTCATGGTCGGTAAGCCTTTGCAAACAACAGACAGTATTCATGTTTGCAGTCACTTAATTACTGCTTTTGTTGTCTGATCACTAAAGGCAGCAAAGTGGGAAAACCCGGCAGCATGTAATCGGAGTTTAACAGCACGTGAACGACTACAACAGATCCCAGATGCCCCTTTTTTCAATTAAGACACCGGTGAACACAGATCAAATATCTACATGTGTAAACACATCGGTATCAGTGTTTTTCCTGCCTGATCAATCACTCAGCTGTGGAGCAGCGGTCGCACCACACATTAAAGTGGTTCCGCTGGGTTCAAATAAAGAATCGTGTGAGGGAAAGGTGAGATCTGCTTGTTTTAAAGCCTAAACTGAGGAGTAGATGCAGTTCATTCACTTAGCCATGAACCACAGCCTTGGACACAATCGGCATAGTTCCTTCCGTAATGTCTACGGGGCATAAAACTACTCTTTAGCTTTGAGCCCTGAAGGTGTTTTGTAGCTGGCGTGAACAACTGTGTTGGTAAAAATCACGGGTTTCAAGCAACAACATGGGTTTCAAGTAAATTTGCCCCGATGTCTCGACACGTTCTTTGTGACAGAGTTTTATTTACGCCAAGTTTTAGATAATCTTCTTTCCATTCCTGTACAGGACAGCAGATTTTAACGTCTTCGGTGAAGCTGACACTTATGTCCCAAAGTCTGGGATGAAATCTAACGCTCATGAGAGAAAAGTGGTAAAACACTGGGTCGACAAACCAAAATGCTGGTCCATTGGATGTCTGGTCACTGCTGAATAATTCGGACCCTGCCGGACACTTAGGAGCACAATTCCGCAATGTCTCTGCTGCTGCTTCCCATCTCTACTGACAAACCCTCGGAATAGGACGTCATACGCCAAATAATACTCTGGCAGACTGGTACAACAAAAAAAAAAAACCCACACTGTCTACGTAACACGATCTGTTTCTTACAGTCTAAAGATGCTTTGAGTGGTAAAGTGAAATGAAATGAGCATTAGCCCCCCGCCTCTCTAGCTCTCAAACCCTTTGCATCGGGGGCCAGGGCTTTATTTAACAAACGCAGCAACTTGTCGCACTGTAAACCAGTTCATTTATTGCCCGCGCGTGATATATGGACTCATAACAAGCCGTGATATACAGCCCACTTTAAACCGTGCTAGGCATTCATCATTAGATTATGCTGCCATGTCTCGTGCGCGCACAGAATCTGTTTTCTAGCAGGGGTGCTTTGAATCAGACGCACGTTACAGGTCATGAATCTCCCGCCCTTTGATGTGAGTAATGCAGTAATGTCCCTCAGATCATCCTACATGCCTGTCTCTATGTTAACTGATGTGAGCTTCCTCACCACTCACTGCTCTGGGGCTTCCCCTGTTAGGGCAGAACTAGCAGGGGGTCGATTTAATGATGCTGATTTATATGTGTGCAGGGCTGTGTGTGTGTGTGTGTGTGTGTGTGTGTGTATGGGGTGTATATTCTAGAAGGACAATCCTGAACATAACCGTTTATTCTATCATTTGCCCTTCCCCCTCCACCCCTGAGGCTCTGCTTGCCCCGTGTGTCCCTGCAGAGCCCCCGTACAGGGTGGTGGGGATGAATCTATGACCTGGAGTTAAATTCACTTTGCCATTAATGAGCTCACATTACAAAAAAAAGAAAAAGTGCTTGACTTTCCAATGAGTTTGACCCATGAAGTCCCTCTGGGCTCCTCATAATATTCTGCTGTCCAGTCTTTGTTACAGCCCTGCATTCTGTCTCTCAGCAGCCAGTGCGAGCTTTATTAGCTCAACACTGCGATTTGACGCATTGCCAAAGCAAAAAAAAAAGGGCCCGATTGAACCGCAGAGTCTGCAGAACAGTCAAAATCAAATGGGAAGTAATCACTGTAGATGGAAAGAATGCTACATTTCTCTCAGCGTCGCCTATATTCCTCAAAGGCGCGATCATTCCTACACGTTAATGCATTATCGGGAAGTTACCGCTGATGAATTAGTGCAATTACCTGAAATAAATGAAAGCATTGTTGAGCCAATTTATAGTGTCACGCCGCTGGTCTTTACCTTTCACTTCCTGCGCCACAGATCTTCAGTCATTTTCTCATTGGCTCTTCTGAAGATGATAAACTCTTTCAAAGTGATTTTTTTCCAGGAACCTTTACTAATCTTCACTCACTTCCTAAAAGTAACTCTCAAAGGCGCTGAACGCCAACGCAGGCGCTTTCGATCTGGCTGATGAGACCTTATTTGAGGATGTATGAAGGCGGAGCTATGCTGACGCCACCGAACGTCGTGTTCGTGAAGAGTAGCTGTTGCCGCGTTCAAAGACTCCTCAGGTGCTCCCGTTCCAAAGCTTCTTTTACATGCATTGAGTATGAACTGCTATTATACATCTAAAGACTTGAGGGCAGGTGTTCAAATGAATTTTCCCAGCCAACAGCAGGTTCTAATCCAACACCAACGTTTCTGGTTCAAAGTTTCAAGCGTGTCACACCTCTCATCACCACCATTAAGTCCGGCTGAGTGGGGTCAGTGTACGATTTTGCTCCTGTAAGCCAAAGTTCACATCACAGTGGGCTGACGCACCCTGGAGTACACTTCTACATCGCTGCAGTGTGCTGAGAGGTCAAAGCACTTGACGGTAACAAGATGTTTAGCTAGTTTTAAGGTGGCCTTTGAAAGAATGGGAGCAGTATATTTATCTAGGCTGGTGGGCTTCTTTTTAGCTAACAGAAACAAGAACTATCTCACTACTAATAAAATCTGAACACAGGCAAAATAGATATACTAAGTGTTTAGACATGAAAACTGTCTCCTAATTCACCCAGAGATCAGAAAATACCTACACAGCTTTGGAATGGGAGCACCTGAGGAGTCTTTGAACGCGGCAACAGCTACTCTTCACGAACACCACGTTTGGTGGTGTCAGCATAGCTCCGCCTTCGTACATCCTCATGTAAGGTCTCATCAGCCAGATGGACCGGCTGGACCGGACTGCTTCACATTAATACAAACGCACAAACAATACGAGCATACACACAAACTGGAACTGGAAGGTAAATGAAATACGGCAGTGCAGTAAAAATAATAATATTAGCTACGCTGCAGCCAAGTTCAACATTTACAATAATACTGCAGTTGATATTGCACCAAAACAGAACATGTTTGCTGCGTAGTGAGTACTTCTGCTTTTATACTTAAAATCCATTTTACATGCATTGCAACTGCTGCTTATTATACATCTAAAGACTTGAGGGCGGGCGTTCAAATGAATTTTCCCGGCCAGCAGCTTGTTTTTCGGATTACTCTGAGACCACAATGAAGGCAGGTTCAAGTTGTCCAATCATAGTTGACCTTGCATCCATAAGAACAGTGCAAACAGGAGCAGCTCGTGGTCAATTTGGCATTCTTTTAATGGTACCAGTTTTGCTGAAAGTAGATGAAAATATCAAACAAATAAATGTAAGAACGTCCATCAAGCAAGCAGATGTAACTCTTTTGTGCCATGAATCAGCAGAAGAGAAGATCTTTGACATTGTATGCTTGCATTCGGTCTCGGCGGCCTCCCTGCTCCGGTCTCCTTGCATCTATTTCTGTTTTTTTATTACTGATTTATAACTGATTTTCTGCTAATTGTCAGTCGCTGTCAGTCATCTGTGCGCACGCGCGTCTTTCTTTCACTGGTCGTTGAGGTCACCCAGGGTTGATATTTGAGCAGTAATGGAAAAAGAAGTGTGAAGGAAGGAAGTGAAGGAGAGAGAGAGAGAAAGGGGGAGAAACTTAGTGGAGGCTAATGAGGCTTCATTAACTGTAGCTAATTGGTGCTTTAACCTCTGGCTGTGGCTGTCATGATGCTTCTCTTTGCCAGCAGGGAGACTCATGGGAATCAGGGCAGAGCAGACGTTCTGTCCTGCGATGTTCATTTTCACCTTCCCTTCTTTTTTTTGACACGTAAAAAACCCCCCCTGTATTTATCCTCCGCTGTTTTGACAGGCGCCCGTCAAACTGACTTTATTTCACCAAGTCAATGTCAAAACTTGGGAAAGGTGAGCGGAGGTGAGCTGGAGAAGAAGGAAAAAAAGGCGGTGAGAGAGAAAGAGAGGGAGGCGAGAGAGGGCAGCCGGAGGGAAGGACGGAGGTGAGAGCGGTGTGCTAGGTGAATGTGAGTGAGGTTTGAGTTTGCATCATAATGACGGCGAGCCTTTTTCCTCCTGGCCAGGCAAAACACTTAATCAAATGCAAGTGAAGATCCTGGCTTCAAATTGATTTCTGGTCTCTTTTGCAAGCTGGCGGGCCAATCAGCACAGCTGAATGGTTTGATAGATGGTTTGGGAGGCCAATAAATGAGCTGCCAAGGCACAGAAGTATCAAGGATGAAAGGCATTTTACTAAGTGCCATACCTTATCGTCCTCCTCTCTGTGCTACAGTTGAATAAGAGCTGTAGCCCCTGCAAAATCAAATACATTTAAGCATTATCTGGAATTATATATTATCTCCACCGCGCTCCAGTAGTCATTGTTCAGGTTTAACAGATACCCTCTATAAACACTAATTATGTTAAAAACAACATTAAGGGGTGAGCTGTGCCGTGTTTGCACTACGCATGATGTAGCAGGATTTTTGTATAATAGCACATAATGCCCATTAAAGTCAAATGATATGAACCTTTATAACCATGTGGCAAAAACAAATGTCTAATAAGCATCCATGTTCACCTAAAACAGGGCGCCCACCCCACATTTGAGCAGTTCTTTCTGCATGTGGCCCCAAACAGTGAATCAGCAGCTTCATGCGACACTGAGCAGGCGTTTGCTGTCGGCTGGGGCTCAGTTTTCCTCTACCTAAACAGGAATGCGTTTCTGCTGCTCGCCCCGCCGTTCATTTGAAAATCCATTTTGTCGAGCGACCACATTTGCTTAATTCAATTCACAGTATTTAGACCGTAATGATGTCTGACTGTCTGCACTGTTGTAAACATCATTGGCAAACAATGCATGATTACAAAGCTTTGCTTTCCTATTATGAATATGTAAATGTTAGTAATGTGCCTGTGTGCTTGTGTGTGTGTGTGTGTGTGTGTGTGTGTGTGTGTGTGTGTGTGAGAGAGAGAGAGTATAAATGAGTTTCTAGTACTCACTGTTTGTAATGACTGTGACAAAAACTGGAAGACAAATAAGAGTGAGCCTGTTTTAATTGTAATGGTGCTACAGTTTATATAGCATAATATATAACTGTCACGTTAATAAAGATAACTTGGTATACTCACCGTAGACAAACGGGAGTATAGTCCATACGGGCGTCAGGCCTGTGGGATTGTTTGCAAAATGAACCTGCTGAGGGGGATTCTTCCACTTGCCTTCCAAATACCCACTCTACAGCAGCAGTGAATGCCTAATGTGTATTTGGCGATGTTTGCCATGTATCCTACAATTTGACAGTACGTAACTGCCACTCACACAGTATAGATTTAAGATGAATCACCAAATACTTCATCAGTGACAGATGCCATTTCTATATATTTACTAATGCCTGTAAAGGCTGACGTTCTCATCAATGCACAAAAGACATATCTGTGGATGGATGAAAAGACAGCAGTTGGTAATATGATTTTCATATATCTGTTGCCATATTTTCTTTTTTCTTTGAGGATTGAACAGCTTGTCTTTGTGATAAACTTAACAGCACAGAAAAATAAAAATGAATCTCAAGAAGAAACTGAGTTTGAACTGGAAAATGATAGCTCAGGGCTTAGCCTGGAAAAAAGCTCAGTCAGTGTCATTACTGTCCTGTGCTACTGTCATTTAAGAATGTTAAAGTATTCAGCAGGGCTTCTGCTGATGTGTAACAGGCCTACATTGCACAGAAAACCTTTTGCTCCTGTGTGATGGTGACAAGAAACCTTTTTGTAAGTCTGTATTCTACAAACAGATGTTTACAACTATAACAGGACACCTGTACTGATATTTCTGGAAAAAACCCCAAATCCAGTTCATATCTAATGACAAATGAAGGCCTTGATGCTGGCACAGCAATAAATTAGGATTCTGATTCATTGCTGGCTTAATTGGATGACAAGCCGACAGTTTTATCAGCGATAGATGAGAAATTGTCAAGCAGTTGGAGCCAGAACTTTTACATTTTGTATTATATCAATGAAATAAAGTCTAATTACTAAAGGAATTGGAGATTCTATGAAACCGATGTACGTTAGGTCCTTCTCAGGAGTATATCACAGACACCAGTAGTGAATTAGTTTGAATTTGATTTATTCAATTTATTCAAGTAAATAATTGAATTGCATGTTGTGAGAATGTGGGATGAAACCGGAGTACCCGGGGAAAACCCACATTCTCACAACGCAAGCATGGAGAGAACAAAGTCCACACAGGAAGGGCTGAGACCTGTCTTCAAGCTGTTCCTGTGAAGACTCAGTGAGTCTCCGTGCTGCCCTGGCCCTTAAAAGGATGTGCTTGTTGTTCTCGCATGATCTGACAAAGTAGGGTCAGCTCTACCTTGTCAAACAATCAAACACACCTTTTCAAGAGCATCTCCATTCATCTTGAAAAACAGTGACTGCGTCTTTTTTTGTGATGTGGCCTGTTTTTCAAGATGAATGGAAAGAAAAGAGAATCTTGATGGAAGATGGAATGTTGATTCTAGTCAAAGTTAGTCATCTTAGTTAGTGATCATAGTTCGTGATCCTCCTGTGGTGCAGTAGGTGAAGGGCTTGCTCACAGCCTGGATCACAGCAGAGAACATATGTGTCTCTTTCTCCTTGTTCATTGGTATTGTTTCATTCTCCAGGGGGACAACTTCAGTTTGGGTCACCGTGGCTGCAGAGATTACAGACACTGTGTTGTTTTTTGTTGTGAAAAACCTCCTCACCCTTGTAAAAAAGCTTGGGCGTTTTTCTGTAATCTTCTGCAGCTGGAATCGTAATTCCCTGGCAAGTGCCTCCTCAAACGTCATGTTGTCAGTCTTGATGGCAGCATGAAGCAGTTTGCCGGATCCAAACTCCTGGCAGAGCCTCTTGTAGATGGTACGATGGAGTTTTCCACAATTCTGTGGGAGAGCAAACTTTGTTTCTCCCATGGTGTTCTGCAGATTTGTCAAAATGCCATCAAAGTCCAAGTCCAGTAGTGATGTCTTGGTGCAGCGGGCAATGTGGTCTAGCAGCTTGCCCAGGAACACTGCAAGAAAGTTCTTCTCTTCCTGTGACAACTCCTGTTTGTTAGTGGTGGGAGTTACTGCGACCACAGACTCTGGAAGGTCTGAAGTGTTAGTGGTGGGAGTTACTGCGACCACAGACTCTAGAAGGTCTAAAGTGTTAGTGGTGGGAGTTACTGCGACCACAGACTCTGGAAGGTCTGAAGTGTTAGTGGTGGGAGTTACTGCGACCACAGACTCTGGAAGGTCTGAAGTGTTAGTGGTGGTAAGTACTGAGACCACAGACTCTGGAAGGTCTGAAGTGTTAGTGGTGGTAAGTACTGAGACCACAGACTCTGGAAGGTCTGAAGTGTTAGTGTTGGGAGTTACTGTGACCACAGACTCTTGAAGGTCCAAAGTGTTGGTGTTTTCACTACCCTCTCTGCTCATTACTTCTTCTACAGTCACGTCGTCTGGAACGGATGACTGAGAAAAATTGCTCGCCACATCTTCTTGGCCAGGGGACTGGGAACTGTTTTCCTTGAGCAGGCACCTATTTAATATTTCGGCAACATGGAAAACCATTTTTAGATTGTCCTCTAGAGGGATTTCAAATTCTATAAACTCCTCTGTCGGTTCAAAAGAGGCACAAAGTCTTTCGTTGACATTCTTGGCCACCTCTTCTGAAACCAGCTGGAGCAGTTTTTCCGAATGCTCAGACTGTTCCTCTTCAACGTCCAACACATCGCCAATACTGCGGTGAAGTGAATATCCCAGGCTGGCTTGGATATCTTCCACTGTCACTTTACAAAAGTTGCGCTCCGTGGACCTTGTGACAGAAGTGCTGTTGCCCGAAATGTTGTCCTGAATCCACTTGTAAACTTGAGGTGCAGTAACCCCCAAGACCAAGTTGGAGACGATCTGGACGATTTCACGGCAGAGTTTGCACAGCACCCAGACTGTCTCATTGTCAATCCTATTGACACGTATCTGCATCCACTGCTTTTTCGTTAAGTTTTCAAGATGTAACATGATCACTGTATGGAAAGTATCTCTGTCCAGTAGAGGCATGTCCAAATCACTGCACCTGAACTCTCCCAGGGCATCTGGTGAGATCTCACCACTGTGGTTTGATTCAGCCTCCATCTCAACGTAGTCCGGTACGTTCAGCATTGTCGCTTTTCCAAAGTTTTCTCAGTGTGTTCAGTGTATGTGCATTCACTGTGCGTCTCTACTGAGGGAAAGATATTGTATACTGTATATATGTGTGTATATATAGACTTTCTGTCCTTCCGTGTTGATGTCATCGTGACATCATCAAACATCAAAGCACGGAACTCTAGAGTTCCACCCACGTCCATATATGGCGCACGCATATGCACAGACAGCACAAACAGAGTACTTTAACGTTCCATTTAGAATGCCATGACAAATGCAGGAATTGTTATTGTTTGAACATTGATCTGCACGACTTTTACGTTGTTATGCACGGGAAACGCCGTTCTTTACAGGGTGCTTTATGTGTATTAACATGAATCAGAAATTACACCGCACAGCAGTATGTCTCCTCTTAATCAATTTCTTTGTGGAATCACAATGCTGTGAGTCAGTGTCTGCCCCAGCTCGATAGAAGCCCACTCTGACTCTTAATGTGCATTTTACAGCCTGTGTGTGTGTTTTCTCTGGTGGAAAAGGTCACCGCTTCCCAATTAAACCCAATCTCCAGACACACAGCCGCCTGCTTCCAGGCATGTAGCGGCTTCCAAACCAAAATATAACCCCTCGCTTCTAGCGGTGGGGAACTGTGTCAACGCCGCTGGTCTTCTTTGTTCTTGGGAATTTGTGTCGGTGCTTCATAATTCAACGAGCTCCTGCCAGCAAAAACAAAAAGCAGAGGAACAAGAGAAGATGTCATCTGTCTCAATGAGCTTTAGTGTAAAGAAGCAGCGTAACAAGATAAAATGACTTCTCTACTGCGTTGAAAATTCTATTTAAAGCTGCACTAATCAATATTTTTCATATTTACACTGGATCAAATGATTATGTGTAAGGTGAAAGGAGACCCTCATAGGTATCTGAGATTTATCACCTAACTCTGCACTTCACTGTGGGGCTTCTGCAGAGCTTTTAAGCCTGTATTAACTCATTGTTTTCATTTTCTGGCCCGGATATTACTCTGTGAGCTGCTTCCCGGCCCAGCAGGCAGCCATTGCACAAAGCTCTCATAATCTACACTGCACTTCTTGCCCAGCAACAAACAGCAGACTGAGCCGGTGGAACACTGACCAGCTAAAGATCTTCATATCGTTCACGGGAGTTGGTGGAGACCAAAAGAGAGTTGAGCAGAGTGAGCAGTACACTGGTGGATAAAAACACTTCACTTTTCACTTTTTTTTGTCCTGAGGGGACGCTTGAAAGCTCACCTGAGGACCTCAGCATCAACATGTGTATGATTAAGGCGTTTATAGATGAAAGGCTGGTGACCGAAGTGCCTTCCACAATAATGTCCCAGATTATAACATTAAATGCTAATGATCGGTAGTTCGCAAAATGATTCATTGTTCACCTCAACAGCTTCCTTTGGGGATTTAGAACTTCAGTCTGATTTCCAGCCAATTCCAAATTGCTCTTTCCCCATGAGCAATGGTGGATGGCACAGCTGATGAGCATTTCAGGCAGAGAGGCCAAGAGAAGGAAGGCCAAGCCAAAGAACTCAAATTGTTATATATCCCCATTTTGTATGATGATAGATTGGCTGTTCTCTGGACTCTTTTGTTGGATTTGTGCTTTAATTAGCTAATTTGTCTACATTGTGAATATTTGACTTTTACTGTTGGTGCCAGTGGCAGGCCACCTTCAATCGATAAGATGGAACGGCTGTGCCAGACACCTCTCAATGCTATTGCAGTCTCTCCTGCCTGCCAACGTAAGCTTACAGTCGTGTTTGATCTGTATGATGTCTCTTTCGATTACAGTAGTAGGGTGATTTGCACAGGGCGTACTTATTAGGAGTTGAAAAAAAAATGCTTAAATGTAGCAGGGGTTATGCATTATAAATGAAAACATGTTAGCGTGGACGTAGCCTCAGCACGCTTTCGTCACGAGGAGTTTGGGTGTGGAACCCATCGTGCCATTGGCTTTGGCCTCAAAACCTTGATGTTACCCCCCTCGAGCTTCACTTCGCACTCAGGGCCTTTCTAAGACAGAGGCAGTGTGGTGCAGTGTTACTGTGCTTTGTGGGGATTGGCTGTAGTTTAATGGAATTGAGACCAGCAATGTTTAATCAGAGTTTTAAGGAGAGGAGTCAGGAGCGATAACTGTGAACCGAAAGTTGTCAGTTTGAACCCCTGCTGTGGAAATGCAGTAGCATAAATAAACTATGCCCGCTCTGCTCTTAAAGCAGCTGTCGATGTGCTCTTGAGTGAGGTACTGAGCCATTAACCTCTGTAGAGGAGCGGTTAAGTGAAAGTCCGTGCAACTTTTTGCCTGGGTGCATCAGCTCTGGCTGTTTGTAACAGAGGGTTAAGTAAAGTTCAAGAATCACTCATCCATCCCTAAAGCAACTCTTTGCTTTGTGTCAATTTTCAAATTAGTGCTGCTATCTGGGGTGATATGAAAGGAACTCCATTTTTCTTTTTTCCAGAGCCACTTCACTTCCTCTTGTCTCTTTCTTGTACGTTCATGAAGTGGAGTCCTTCACAACTACAATATATTTATTGCCTGTAGGGCAAACTTATATCTGTTTATATCCATAAAAGAATTCTTCTTGATGTTCCTCCAACAGAGCATTCATTTCTAAAAGTGACTGACTGGTGAAGTAGAAGATACAATGGTCGTATTTGGAAAACAGGGCAATTAATAAAAGGATAAAGTAATTTCCTCTTTTTACAGGATCAAGTTGTGTAAACGTCCTTCATCATCTGCGTGAAGCCAGTCAGTCATGTTGGAGGACAGAATCTAAGATGTTTGTGATGTTTCCAAAAGATGTTTCCAAAAACGATGAAGCGGTTTAAAACTAGTTGCTGTGGTGACCCAGCACAGATGAAGATACATCGGGGTGCTTCTCATCTGTTTTATTGTCTCCTTGTTTCCTCCCCTTTTGTCTTTTCCTCTCGAGCATCACCTGAAGCGCAGACGGTGGCGGCGGCGGCGGCACAGCTGGGTCGCCACTCAGTCAGCTTTAACTGCTTTGTGTTGTTTCATGGGTCAAAACTCAGCAGTATGCCACTAACAAGTGTTGTCTGTGTGTCAAAGCCTGACGTATCATCTCCCTCTCTGCCATGGAGCACCACTGTTGTCAGTGAGCCACAGCGTTGGCTGACATGTTCCACTGTCTGTTTGACATACATTGCCCTGGTGCCGTAAACGGTCGCGGCGCTGCCTCGCTTAAGTAGAAGCAGTGTCTGTGTCGGGTTCAGGAAATTAATGATCCTTTTCAAAAAGACTGATTATGATTTTGTGAACCATTTTACATCTTCAGGAGGGACCAGTTGACTGGTATGGCCCCCGCCCAAAGAAAATTGTTTGTTCCACAACACCCACTTTAGAACATTTGGAGAGATGGGGCAACATTGTTGGTTTTGCTCTTTTCAGGAGATGTGCTGACCATTAGAGATCGACTGAATTTTATTTATCCATCCATTTTTCTCTGTCTGATATTTTATCATTGATTGATAACCAGTGTAACGCACAGACTTGCTCTTGCAGTTTGCAACATGAAGCTTCTCTCCATGCAGATTGTTGCTCCTCTCAGATGTTGGAGGCCTGCAGACCTCTCCTGACAGACCACAGAGTAGTGGCAGCTCACGTTCAACACGCAGTCCGTGTGGCAAAGGTACTTGAAAGCGGAGCATTGCACTCCGACGGCGTGTGTTCTTGTGGAAGAGAAAGAAGTATGACCCGGGCAGTCACAGCTCCCTCTGCAGATGTAAATCTGACAGGCGAGGTGTGTACTCAGACACGCTACGTCTTCCAAGCAGCGTGATAAGCACACTCAGGCTCACACACAGCCAGGGGACGGAGAGAGCTTTTGTCAATGTTTGACCTGTGTGGAAACGTGCGTGTGGGAGAGGAGGAGGGGACTGGAAGTATTTCCCAGCAGCACTGACGTCTGCAGGCTGCGGTCGGGCGTCTGTCTGGGGATCGGGCTGCATCACATATTTACTGGGATTATCACGGGGCTCAGCGTCTGCAAACAACCGCGGTGGAGTAAATGACAGATACATGGATCTGTGTGGAGCAGTTTAAAGGAGCTGTGTACACATGTGCAGCGTTGACTCTGGGAAGCAAGGTGCACTTGAGTCAGTCGGTGTGGTGTTTGTCAGTCCCCGTGCAGGCATCATAAAAACATATTAAACACCTTTCCCTCATATAACTCTGCTCTACTGCATTTCATTTGGTTTTATTTCTACAGGACCATTTCCCTCAGTAATCTCTGGAGGTGAATCAAAGGTTGACTCTCCGTTTTATTTTCCACCGCTGAGCAAAATATGTGTCTTTGATAACCCTGCCCTGCTCTGTTGGCGTATGATCCCCAAAGTGACTGATGGATTGATTAGTTGCTGGTGTAAATTGGCCAGGCCAGCTCCTCCCCATTTTGCTTCCACCGCTGGGGCTGACTGACAGGCGGACTCTCCGAAGCTAATTAGGATTGACGGTAATGCTCGGAGATGATTGGCAGAGGTTTTGCTATTTGTGACAGGCTCTCATGGAAATGCGCTGGTTCAGAGGGAATAACGGGGTTTATCGTAGTGCTCGAGGCCATTGGACTTCCCCCTGACAACGGAAGCCAGTTTGTGTTCTCTCCCTAACACTGACATGCACATATTCATATTTTAATGGCTGATGTATTCACAGAAGGACACCTTTTTATAGAAATGTAGTGCTGTTTGTTTGAATACAACCTCTATGACCCATGTGTATGATTAAATGTTATAAATGTGAAATAGAAATATCATGAGGCAGTCGGATAAGCATCTAGCAAAGAATGGTCAATACCATGGATGTAGTCAGTCATTAGAATGGCATGAAATGGTAAATGAACTCAGTTGCTTTGTGTTGCGAATGATTTCATGAAGTTCTTCTGCTGAGCAATCGGAGTTCTGAGGAGGTCGAGCTCGTCTAACGGGCCGCAGGCGTTGGGGGTGCAGCACGAGCTGAGTCAACAGGCTGCCTTTATATTGTTTCTTTACAAATGCATCACAGATAAAGAAACCTTCAGAAAAGTGATTCATAAAAAATGGACATGAATTTTGATCAGATTATGCAAAATTCAACTTTCTAGCTACATTCTAGCGTCGTTCCGGTGCGCTCCGGCGATGCCGCACCTTTGAGGTCGACACAGAGCAACACCGGCCTTCATCTGGAGTTGTTTTACCAGTTCCCAAGATAAAAAGTTGGCTCTGTTGCTGCTTAAATGCTTCAGTATGCTTATGAGCTAATTGCTAACTTTGTCTTTCTGCCGTTTGGTGCAGAGCAGCTAGAACAAAACATTGGCCTGCTGGTGAGGGCTGCGAGGCTGAAACAGAACATCAGCACTGCAATGCTAGAGTTTTAAAAGCTTCAACCCATGTTAGAGACCAGTATAGTCAGAGATTTCTACATTCATTAGAGCTAATTAGCACAGATAAAGTCTATTATCTCTTTCAGTTTGTAGTTCTGACATATAAGAACCGATGAAAGAGCTGAGAACTGAACAAAGTCTCTGTTCTTAAGCTTCGGGCTGTCCACCATGTCTAGGAAAGACTTAACACACTGAAATTCATAAATGAAGTAAAGGTTTATGCCAGTGAGTCCCAAACGAAGATTTGATTTTGCTGGTCCAGCTTATGTTTTCGTGCTTATTTGTCACCGCTCAGTAGCAGAATTGAAATGTTTTCCAGCATCACCGCCTTAATGAACGCTCAGATCATAGAAGAAGCCCCGATGTCCTTCAAGTGAAGCCAGATAAAGCGCGGCGATGCTGAGCTATAAACAAGCAGCACAAATAGATTTTTACTGCCCCATCCTTGCTTGATACCTCATTTAGTGAATGGACATGGATGTCGTTTCTCCCATCCACTATCTGATGCATCAGTCTTTATTGCTCTGTAATGCTGATTACAGTCATCATAACACCCTCGGCCTCATTTGCACATTCTGACTCACGCAACGAATGAAAGGCTCCCTTCAAGGTGTTTTATTAGTGGCCAAGAAAACATGATCTCATTGCCAACTGCTAAGGCTTTCATGTCGCTCTGTTTCTCATTTATTCTCCAGCTTTCTCCCCAAATACAGTCCTCGCAAGGTGAATGAGATTAGGTATTCTTTTGCATAAAGATATCTGTTCATGAAGCTCTTTTCTGCAAGTTGCTGAAAGCCAACCGGTCTGCAGATACAGCTTTAGACGTTCATATCAGTGAATGTTGTGAATTAGCACTCCTTAGCAACCCATGTTCGCTACACGTGCTGTACCTGCCGCTCCTCGACCCGCGTTTTACCTATTTACTTCATTTTCTTTTGAAAGGACAAGCAGTTGAGAGTAATTTAACAGTATCTGCAGCTTCTTATCTGTGATTTTCCTTTTCAAACAAAGGCTGCAGACACTGTATCTCTTTGTCTCACCGGAGGAGGTGCATCAGAGGTGTTCAGCTGATGGCGAGCCTCGCCTTTGTTGGTTGTTTTTAAACCTGCGAAGCACCTTGTTTCGCTGCAGATGCCAGACGGCGGAGCTTGGGGAAAAAAAACCCAGAAATGAATAGCAGAGTCTAGGCAGGCGATAATAGTGTTTGTTTGATCAATTTCACATTTCTCCCCCCCCGGGCTTACTGTTGTTGTTTGCCACTGTCTTTCAGCAATGAGAGAGAAATATTTCCCCTCAATGCAACCTGTGCTAACACAGGGCAGACTCTTTTCTTACTCGTATTGACAAAACAGTGGTATCTATTAACTGTGGCGATAGCTGAGTTCCATTTGCAGGCTGAACTCCACCTGCTGCTTGCTGTAACCAATGCTCCACAGTTCAGAGGGGTATGGTAAGATCAACTTATGAGGGGGGTCCAGGGCAAATATTTGTTGTTTTGCCCCCACCTCCACCGACTGTGCATCGTGCTTGCAGCCAGTTCATGCCTTGTGCAGTTAACACAGGATTTACCCAGAAAACACTGCTCCAGCCCGGGATCCTTAGAAATTACAGCAATGCGAATGCAGGAAGTAGTGCTTCAGGGTTTGTGGGTTTTATTTTACCCCACAAAAGCAACTTTATCAAAGAATCTGAAACAAATCACACGTAAAGACCAACGTTGAACATAAGCTTCTGCTGAGTATTGTCAAAGCTTCTTACTCAGTTGCTGACCAAAGACTATAACACATCAGTGCATGACACTGTTGGGTAACATGTTCCTTCATCGCCGTGCACACACATTGCTGACTGACTAACATTTGCAATAACAGTTGCTATGTGCAGCCTTTTTTAAAAGAAGCATGTTGAAACACCAGCCACTTTTAAATAACATCCATGTATCCTTTAAATAGCAGGGCACACTTTCAGACAGGTTCTCCTTGACAATTTCTATTTAGTCGCCCTTGTGAACGTGAAAAGTCAGAAATTGTTGTGCAGTGAAAGAAAAAAAGATGTTCAAGCCTCGTTTCTCGCCTCCACACAGCAGGACAATAACTGCGTGAAGTCGATTTCAGATTTTCGGTTTTCAAAACCGAATGCAGCCCCCCCCCCCCAAATTCCAACATCATAAAAGTGTGAGGCGAGGGGTGTCTGAAGCCGCTTGGCCATCTGAATAGCACTTCAGATGAGTGTATACCAGTGCTTTAGGTGCCACACATGCTAGGACACACTGAAACATGCTGAGAGACAAACAGCATTGTTGCTCTTGGTCTTTTGATGGAATTTGTCGACAGTAAGAAAGTTATTGATTGAACACAATGTGAACTTCTGCTGGAGCGGGCGACAGCATTTAGCAATAATGCGGGACTTGTCTTGTGTGTGTGGTGCTAATCATCCAACAAATGATCCAATATTTAAACGATGCACAAATAATTATAAAAACCACAGGCTTCTGGTCTTTTCAGGCTAATCTGTGATTCGACTTTAGACAAGTCCAAACTAACTCCATTTCATAATTTGAAAGCCACAGTGTAATCGCGCAATCACGACCTCTGCCGTGACGGATGCTCTCTAATGTAAGCAAGGCTGGATGCTGCAACGATAGCGATTAGATTAAAATAAGAGAAAGAAGCAAACCACCGTGTGCTGAATTATTAGCCATTAGCGCTAGCCAAGGTGCCCATTAATCTGGCAAAGTCGGCTAAGCTCTATGCGAGACAGGGGCATGGCTCGTTAAATCAACATGTCTTCATTAGCCGGGGTTTCATAGGGCCCGCTGGAACCATTAGAGCTGTGATTTATTCAATTTATAGCCATTGTCCCGCTTTGGAGATGCGTGATCTTCTGTGATGTCTGTTAAAACAACATTTAAAGTTTTTTTCTGTGGGTTTGGTTTATCAAAATAACTGTCAGGTCACTGGAGGCGACTTCACTTCCTTATTAGAGCAGAGATGAAGCCAAACGATAACTCCTCCCAGACTTCTCCTCTGCTGGAACCAATCAGATACTTAAAGAGGTCTTTGGGCCGACGACAACCGTGATCAAAGCAGGATTGGATACGAGTCGATGAGTCAGGCTTATTCCTCGGAATCGCTGAGTCACCCGTCAAACCACCGCTTTTGTTTCAGCATCTATACTTTAAATATTTATCCGGCGATAAAACCACCCATCCACTCTGCAGCTGAGAAACTGCTAAGTTGTCATCACAGGGGAGTGGCTCGTCACAGAGACCTAAGCTGCCAAGAAAATGAAAACAAGATCCTTTGGCCCGGATAAAAAGGACACCTATCCTAACGTTTTGCCTTTGAATATCTGATTTTACAGTCCTGCTGTCAACGTGCTTTTTGTTAATCTCCACTGGGATGTCTTTATTGAGACGCAAGCCAGGTGTCACTGGGACAGATCACTTTCATCGGAAGGTGTGGACGAGGCTGAGCAGCCATTTCTAGTATCCATCCACTTTCCTTCTGTCAGTGATGGTTTCAATCCAGCGGCTCCAGTATTTATTTAAATTCTCTTTAGATGTTATTGTGCGCAATGAGCCTGCATCAAATGTGTAGACTCAAAACAGATTTGACTACAGAATAACATTAATATAGCCCGCACCACAGTGCTTCTATGATGGTCTTTTATAGGAGTTTGTGTTGTGTCCCACTCTGTTTCGCGTAACATCCACCGTGTGGATCTGTTTGATGGGATGGGATTTCAATACTGAAGTTTTGATCTGACAGCAGCACTTTAGGCGCGTGAATCATCCGCAAAATGCGACTGAAATTGTTGCAGAACCGCTGTTATCGATTCTCAGAGCATCTCCCCTCGCATCTTTTTCCGACACCGAATGTGCTTCAGCTCCGCCGTTGACTCCTGCACAACAACGTGCCAGTGGGCGAAAGTTTCTGGCTGCTGTCACGAACTCTCGAGACTCCCATAATTACCGTTTCATTTCAAAGCAGAGATCGTCACAACTTCTGTTTTGCTATTTTATTCAAGCCAAGAGGTGACTGGAGATGCAGGCTCAGTGTTTTGCTCATGACTTTCAGTCGCGTTTCACTCAATAAATGAAGAAATGACTCAAGTGTCCTTCTACAGTGTTTGCCAGCAAACGTCCCTTATCATTACATATTTAGTGCAGTATAAGCGCTGCGTTTGCAGCTGGTGGCACTGAAGGTAACAGCCTTTAATTCTGCTGCTCCTAAATATTGGTTTGTTCTCCACTTGAATCACTGAATACCCCCAAAATGAACCAGTCCCCCTCTGCACCATCTTCCTGCCAACACACCCAGTCCTAACGCCTATTATGAGTTAAACACTCCACACATACCTCCATGCGCTTTTAATGACAAACCCCTCACATGTGGCATGGTTTACGTGTCGACAGGCAGGAATTCCTCGCAGCGCTTGAGCATACCTCATATGAGGGCAATTTATATTGCCCTTGTGCCTGGCAGGCCGGAGATTAATGAGCTGTTTGTTGGGTACACACATTCTCTACGCCTGTGTTCTCCCAGACTTCGTGTTCCTACACGGTGTTATTGGGCTGTCTCACTTAGCATGAAGGCAGAGGTATTGTACCTTCAATGGCAGCGTCACTTTTCCTGCCCTTCATCTCAAGGAGAACGTGCTCGCACCATAGGTCCCTTTCATCTTCTGGGTCAGGACTCTTGTGCCTTTTGGCATTGACACTTGAAAGGGTGATAACAAGGTCTGGAAAGTCACAGATTGGTCAGGGACCTAAAAATGTGTTTGTATGAACAGGAGTGAAAAAAAAAGGTGTGTAGGCATCAAAGCTTGATGATTTCGATGTCTGAGTGACTTGTAACGTTTCTGGGAACAGCCCAGAAATAGAAAACGATCATTTTGTGACATTTTGATTCAATTATTTGAGCAAATCGGCACCTTTCAGTTGGCATTTGGGGCTGCTATATAATCCATAGGCTTCTGAGAAAACATTTCTGTCTCTCTGACCTGGCGAAGGAATCGAGAGAGCACTAAGTCTTCAACTTTTTTCCTTTTTGGCTTTTGAGGGCAAGTGGTGGCTGTGTTCTGCTAAATATTTCACGACCAACAAGGCTGCTTGAGAGAGGTTATGTGACAGGGAGACATGGAGTGATTGTGCGGATGACGGAGGCGGAGGACGTAGATGGAGGAAGGTGACTGCGGCTGGCAGTGAACTTTAGCTGAACTTTGCCTGGTTGGATTACAGTGGACCGTGGCTGCCTTATCTCCTCCGCCGACCGCATCCACAACAACCATGCCATGGATGATTCGCTCCAAATGTGGTGTTTTCTCCCCAAACTTTGAGCAAAGTTGAGTTTCTGTGTGCAGTCTCAAAGGTCGTTGCACATTCTGACAGATGATTTTTTAATAGCTTGAAAAACCGATATTGTAGCTTTCCAGTTATCTACACGAGCAGCTCACTGCAACCGTTGAGTGAGTTTGCCTACTAACATTTACGATTTACTTGCACTTCCTGTCCTATACAACAAATATAGTGTTGCATGATGGGAACTGCAGTGCCAAAGCTCAAAAGCAATTCCACTACAAATGGGGAAAACTGAAACGAAAAACAATAAAAATCATAAAATTAGCTTTTTTTTTAGATTTTACATGTTTTAACTGGTTTATCTCTGGAAAGCGCTTGGGGAAAAGCAAGAATACGTGAAAAGCTGTCAGTCGAATTTTCTTTTTTTTTAGGGAAAACTGTGTGTGTATCCTTTATGATTCTGCTCGGTAAACATACATACATTCATGAGTTGTTCTAAAAAGAGTGCAGAAGGCGTGCACGGGTAGCCTTCGTGCCACGTATTGTGACATTTACGATACATGGCACACGCTGCAAGGACATATTATGGCTCCTGCTATGAGCTTATGAACGAAGGGCTGATTTCAAAGCATTAACGGCAACATTCATGTCAGTGCCAGTGACATATATTTGCAATAAAAGACAATACGCACGAGTCTTGCTGTGTGTTTGACACAAAGATTGCAAACGTGGTGATGAACGCTAACACCATCCCATTCTTTCCTTCATATATCAGGAATATAAAGTGAATGCAGGCATATTCTGTGCTTTGAGGGCGCCCTGCTGTCTTTTTTTCCTTTTTTTCTCCGTGACACCAGTCTTGTCTGTAACTTCAAAGAGTTTAGACTGTAATACCATTAGTGGGAGACGCGAGGGAGGAGCGTTGGGCCCGCTCGGAAACATTCCTCATCGTACTGTGAGGCAGGAGCTCAAACTTCTAAAGGCAAAACTTGGATTTCTGTACAGAAATTGTTCCTTTTTTTTGTATCTGTTGCCAAATGCGCGATTGTTCAAACAACCATTGTTCCTCTGTTTGGTTATTAGGACATATACCAACCTTTAAGGAAACACTACATAGCACACTGCTCCCCGATTTGCTACAATGCCTCTATCAGAGCACACAAATCTGCTTAACTCAGTGATTGCAGCTAATACAAGTGTCCCAGCCTTCCTCTTATGCCCGATTTAAGGCACCTCAATCCAACTCATCCTTTAATCTGCTCTCTGCCGCTATTTGGAATATCTAACAAAAAGCTAAATATTGCTCCATTTATTCTGATCGCTGCTTAGTAAATGTTGATCCAGATGTTAGATAGCTACATCTTCCTCCAAACGTTTAAAAGTCTGAACAGTGTCCTGTTTTCCATCCGCAGTAGGAGTGAGTCAGGGCATTTCCACTCCATTTTGCATGTGGATGAAGCATCGTTGGTAGGTGTTTTTTATGCCTGTCTGAGTACACTGTAATAATTCTCATTCTACCCAGATGAAAGATGCCAGAAAATCCACCCCCTTCCTTTCTTTATTTTATTGAAAAATATCCCCCTGTCGGCAGATCTTCCTCTCCCACTTGTCTTTGTTTGACGCGCACCTCTTTAGGAATTTATCCCCTCAATCCTGCCTTGTCATATCATCCCTCTGTGGCAAAGGAGCTGTCATGAAAAAAGGGAGAGGGGGAAAAAAAGAGAAAAACCGGGGGAATCTAACGCAAAATAGCTTGACTGCAGGAGGGAAAGACGGGGATTCACAGAGACACATACATCTCAGTCACTTTGCATCTCATCTCATCTCATGAGTGTTCAGCACTTATAGTGATGAATAGCAGTGATTCTCCCCTCGGAGGCTTATTGGCTGCTTCAAACCGTCCGCCGTGTGAGTATGAAAGATCACAAAAAGGAACGGAAAGTCCTCACTCGTGTCTCGGGCCTCTGCACCCTCATCAGTTAAGCTATTAGCCTAAATACACAGTGAAATCATGGGGCCCTGTCAGGTACGGGTGCCTGTGAAGGACACGCGGTGGGATGCAGCGGGCGTGATGGGCCGGGATTGCTGCTTCATCGACCTCTCTCAAATGGGAGTAATGGCTAATGACTGAGGCGGGCGACTCGAGATGCAAGGCTCATTGCGTTCAAGCGAGGCCTTTCAGCATCTGTGTTTCCGCCTACTAAATGCTATTCATCCCCACTGGGGTGACAGGTGCTGTGTTAAACTCTATGGGAGGCTTACATATGGATGATTTCATCTCGTGGGGTGATTTTATACACAGTTTGACCTTCTGCTAATGATTTCCTCTCTCTCTCTTTTTTTTTTTTTACATGTCTGCTCGATCCCTGACCCCCCTCAACATTCCTCAGGTAAGAGAAACATTTTCATATATGTGTATATCTTTTTTCAGCCGGTGATGCAAACATCACGCTGGATCCTGTAACGCGCTAGTTCTCAACCTTTATCGAGCCCCCCCCTCCCTCCTAAAGCTACCAACCTCACACCAGACCATTCCTCTGCCAGCAGACAGAGCACCAGCTAATTTCATTTTGGCTTTAATTTGTGTTTTCGTATTTATTGAAATAGGCAATGTCACGGTCAAAATGTCTACTCTGGGCAACAGGAACAGAAAGGCATCCGTATATTACTGAGGTGACCTGGTCTGAAACATGTCTCAACATGTCTCAAGGCCTTAGTTTCAGAGCTATAATTTGGATTCATTCAGTTTTCCACTTAGCACATGTAGTTTCAGTGTATAAAACATGTCAGACTGCATTAAAAGGATCAAAATAAAACATCTGGAGAGGTATCCCCCCCAGACATCCCCTATAGAGATCCATACTAAGCCCCCGGTGTCCAATCTGAAAATCTACTCTGGAGAAAATTATAGAATTGGTGGAGGTGATGTAACGTCTCATAATATTTATTGAGAATAAGTATTGAGAACCCCAGGTTGAGAACCAGCACTGTAACGCTACAAAGAAGCATTAAATGGACGGTATCAATGCGTTGGTCTCGATGCTATCTGTGGTGACAGTGTCTGTTGATGACTTTTGTTAAAGTCATCCTGACTCACAGCTGATGAATTCAGTCAAACGCATCATTTGGAAGACACAGCCACTGAACTGGATGACTGCTTTATGCATGGGCACTGAAGGTCTTTGTCGCTCCTGGACATAAAAACACTATTCTGTTAAAACGCTAAATGTAAGGCAGTGCGGTTGAAGAGTGTGTTGACCAGTTTCCACTGAGTGTTACTGAGAAATATGCAGCTACATAATGAAGCAGGTCAGTTACTAGCTGTTGACCTGGATTTTGGATCATTTCGGTTCCTGCTGCCTTCATAAACAGTGACATACATGCATGTGATGAGTGAGTATCAGTGGTATCTTTTCACTTTCTGAGTGAAAGCATTGGCATTGATGGGGGGAAAAAAACCGTGACACAAGGCCAGAGCCTCATCCACTTAATAAGGTCACTGTCTTGCCCTATGGATTCTGCAGAGTGGGCCCATGCATTCCCACTCAGTTGTCATGAAGCATCCAACCGTGGCACTTCAGTCATGTCTCTTGAGTTAAGGGCCATAGATTTCTCTGTGAATCCGGCATCCACTTCCACCGGGAGCACAGAGGCTAACTTTAATGCGCGTTTCGAGAGCGTTGCATGGTTCAGAATCCCTCCTGTTCCTGTCCTTTAAGGAGGATGCGCTCGATGTCAGTTTTGCAGCCAATCACTTATTACATTGTGACAAAGCGCAGGGCTTTGACTACAAAGTTCGGGATACGCATGAGCTGAGCACCATGGGCTGCCAGTGTCCAAACACAATCACTGGAAGGCTTAAAGCTGCTGGAGCCACTGCGAGTTGTATTGTATTGTATATATTGAGCTGTGGGGTTGGATATTTCAGCAGAAAACCTCTCAATACTCAGTTCATCACTGGATCTTCTGCTTTTTGTTAGCAGTTTCAGGGGACATACTGGAAAGTTTGATGTCGGTCTTACATGTTCAGTCTGGCCTGTAGGTCCTCTGAGGGACACGATTCTGTTGGCCGCCACCTCTAGAGGTTCCAGCCCCGTTACCGTAAATGAAGCACCAACCCGACTGAGTTAAAAAACTAAAATCCCAGAACTTTGAAGTTTAGTCCTAAGCCCTCTAAGCTGTGCAGCCGCAGATGAATTCTGAACCCGAGTCATTTATTTCACACGCTGCTGTGGCTCCTGACACGGCCACAGTAGCAGGGGAAAGCCCTCGTGGAGACTGAATATTTAAAACATCTGGAAGGTTGAAGGAGAGGAATTAATGGCTGCAGTTGTCGTTTCCATTCCCCTCCAGCAGCCTCCAGCATTTCCTCCATTGTTTATGCGAGGAAACACCTCCTCTGTGCTTCTCAGTAAGAATGATAAATTTCCATCATTGCACAGAGGCAGTAATCACTGACTCCAGAACCGTGCGCTTTCATCATTCCTAATTGGCTAATAAATTACCTCCACTGATGAAAAATGGCGGGCGCGTGCAAACTTGTGATCAGATACACTTTGTCTTACAAAGTAGCTCAAGTTGTGAGCGGAGGTGGAAGGAGGAGAAGGGTGGTTCTTTTTTGGAAAATTCATAAGGAGGAAGGTTTGTTTAGGGAAGGGGAGGATGCAGGGAGTGGGGGGGGGGTGCTTCATCACTGATTGATAAAACGCAATGGAGAGTGAGGAAGGATTATGAGATTTATGAGATTTGAAGATAAACCGCTGCGTGTTTAATTTAGGGGACAATTAAAGCGACATATCACTGGTGCTACACCACTGCACATTAGGCTAATCCCCATGGAGACTGTTGTAATGTTTATTTAGACACCGCCCCCCCCTCCACCCTCCCGGGACGAAGACGTGCAGAGGGATTTGTCAGATGACGCGTCCTGCTTGGCGTGTTTGAGGGAATACTAATGCATCACCACGGGACATCAAATAATGCAGTGTTTATTTAACTGGAATAAGTGTGTGTGCGCATAATCATTTTACTTTTCCAAGGCGTTTTGCTCTGTAATGTCTCTATGTCTCTCGGATGGAAACAAACGGTTCCTCTAATGTCTTCATAATGCCAGCTCATACAGGAGTCAAACAAAACCACAGATCCACACAGACTGATAATACTGAAGTGGTTTGACTTAGATGAAGTGTAATCATCACTGAATTACAGATCTGCAAACACCGTGCACGAGGAGTTGATACCTTTTATTAAGAATCTTCAGCTTTGTTAAATGTATAAAAGGCTCATAGGTTGAATTAAAGGGAAACTGCTGACTTCTGGGACGCACAGACACCAGAACACAGCTCGTAGCCACATCTGGTAAGACCCGGGCCGGCTGGGCCTGACTAGCACGTCAAAACTCGAGACCCAGACTCAGTTTTACCAAGCTATACTGTCCTTTTAGGCTACCCGTTGCTAACCGTTAGCATGCTATGCTAATTTACTTTCGCACCCTTATCCTACTGGGCCTTATGCAGCATGCAGGACACAAATGGACGCAGGTGGTTGGTGCATTCAGTTTTAAGAGTTTTAAGAAGTTCAAGTTGGACGTCATCATTTTGTTGCAAGCTATTGAGCAGAAACACTACATAAACCATTTACTAACGCTAAGCTAAGCTATGTTTATCGCACATGCTACGCATATTGCCCTGCTGTAAGCTTCCCGCTAGTGTAAACTTGTCACCTGTTGAACTGATATGTTGAACTGTTTATTTCCATGTCCAACAGTTGCAGAGCAGCTGCGTCAGTCATCCTGACGCGTGTTTAAGGTCAATATCACTCTCCTTTCACTCTGCATGACTCTCTCCACCAACAGCTCTCCTCCAGCTTCTGCTGTTCGGTGTCAAACACCTCATGACGACGGGGGTTTTAGAACTTTTTCATTGAAACAGGCTACTTGCTGCGGCTTAAAACGCTGATGTGAGAGCTGCAAGAGTGAGCCAAAGCAGTAAAGCTGCAGGCTGGACGGCTAAACATAACACTATATGCTATTTACATTTTAATTATTCACCCACTTTTATTCCTATCATCCACCTGGAGGCGTTCTCGCTGCCTCAGCCCTGTAAGTTTTTGGTTTAACAGACATTTTCTCTGCCTTTTAACCACTGACACTGGTGTGGGGGGAATTGATAAAGGATCCAAAGACTCATTTAATTCTCTTTCTCTCTAACTCTGCGTCTCTTTAAGTGAAACGAAACAGGAGCTGTAGCAAAAAATATATACGTCCTGGCAGCAAGCAATGCTAAGCAGGCTGTTACCACTAAAAGCAGAGTGTTAAATATTCCTCAGCGCACTCAGTGACACATTGATAGTGGGACATTTGAAAAGAAGCATATGCAGGTGACATATACAGTGAAACGAGTGCGCGTTACATCAGCGCAGTTTGATGTCCCTGTGTTCGGCCCCCACTGAGAATCCTATAAACCTCCCCCCCACCTTCAGAGGACAGGGTGATGAGAGTGGAAAGCAGCGGAAGCAGAGTGGATCTAGACTGACTGGCGGCGGGCAAAAGGCCGTGCTGCTTCCTCCCCTCCAATTACATCCCCAGCAGGTGACTGAATGCTTAGCTGGTAATCCTTCCCTCCTTCCATCCCTCCTTCCTTCCCCTCAATCCCATAGTTCATTTATCCTTCACTGCTGACCGTTCCTTTTTAATGTTGCTCCCTGCTATTAAGACAACTGATTGAGGTTCGCCATCCCCCCCGAATGCTAGCATGCACTGCGCGCTAGCATGCTAACTGATGTTACAGAGGTGCTACGTTGCTGCATAGCTCAGAATGTAGCTTCTCTTCGATGTATACACGACACAAATACTGCAGTTTAGTTCATGTTTGTCAAAGATCAACGACGTCTAGGTTGTGAGTAACCCACTATCCAAAGTCCCAAACAAAGGCAATCAGGATCACTTGCAGCACAATTTACGGACCAGCTTCCCCCTTTGACTTTGACCTTCTGCACTCTCCATAGTTTCGCACACACATGTTGTCTTCCTGTGCAGTGAAGAATAACTTGAAGCAATTTGTACACGCTCGCTTTTAGTTTTACCACCAAAATGAAAAGTGGTTTGGCTAATTCGGCTGTCGGCTTGTTTCCGACCGCTCAAGCCTAGTTCCAGACCTCTGAACTGAAGCCCATGTCTCTGATTTGTCCAGCGTTTCCAAAAAGGTTCTGGGGTTTTCCTGCTTTCCTTGGCCCGGAAAGGTTTGAGGCCAATCAGAGCTTCACAGGCTGAGGATGTAATGTAGCGTACGTAGGCTTATGTGATCTTCCGAGCATGCATGTGTCCATGAATGTAATTACGGAGATGTTAGCCAAATTGCACCTAGAATCCACGGATGCGGCTCTGTTTTGACTGAAAACCTGTAGATCGCCGGCTTCTGATTGGTTGGTGAAGAACCAAGCAAAAGACTTTCAAACACTAAATCAGCCAAAGAAATGATGGCCAAATCGTATTAAGTTGGAATAACACACTCGTCTGATGAATGTAGGTTTTCCATATGCTTCTGCTTTCCATTTACTTTGACTAATGTGACTATCTGCTTGTAGAAGCTGTGCTGGTCAGCCTCCTCAACATAAATGCAGCGATCCAACGGAATGAGTAACAGCGCATTGATTTCTTCTTCTTTTCTTTTACTTTAGTCATTGCTCATGGCAGAATATAAAGCACTTGCAGCGTCGTCCCCAGATGCTCCCTCGTTCTGTTTGCAGCTCTTTATTCACTTTTCTGTTCTTTTCTACTCAAAACAAACACCAACCTTGTACATTTTAGCCTTTTATTTTCCTTTTCCCATGCATGTATGCCTGCAGTTCTGTACTTGTCTGAAGTGTTTTGGGGATCTACAGCAGGAGACCCTTGCAGGATTCACACAAAACAGTGGTTGGTCCAGCTTCCAAGAGGCCTAGTTTTGATCCTCGGCCCGTGTTCTTGCTTTACCAGGGACAGAGCAGGTCAGTCAAGGAGAAAGCCCTCCCTCCTTCTCTACCTCCCCCGTTGCTTTGCTCTGTCCTTCCTCTGAAGCCTCTCCGTCCTCACCACATCACAGCCAGAGCAGAACACGAAGGTGAATCACCGTCATCGCCCTTGACGGCTCCAAGAGCAGCGAGAGAAAGGGAGGCTTGTTATATCAAAACCCTTGTCGAGGCAAGTGCTCGCTGTGATTTCCTTACATGCCCAGTAGGTAATTCGTTTCAAACGCGGAGTGGCGCCTTTGCCACAGTTTCCACACAAAGAGCCTAAATCCTCGTTGCCTCCTCACATTGCAGGAAGTTTCTTAAGAGAGCCAGCGTAATCCTGTTCCGAGTGTGTTGGTCCCTGCTCTTTTGAATACAGCCACCAAACACTGTGACAGTTTCTCACAAAGACATAGCAGGTGGACTCGTCTCAAACAAGGTCTGACAACAGAGTCTGACGAGGCCGTGTTGTGAGGAGCGCTAGCCAGACACATTTGAAATTAACAGGAAGCTAACAGGCCCAGCATGAGTGGAACCTAAGCTCTGGAACATGGCTTCATGGTATTATGAATGGTGAAGGTTTTCCGTATAACGGGTCATATTTAACTGTTGAAAGTTGAGTTATACCCACCGGCCTTTGTGATCTTTATGTTGTTCCTTCAGTTATCACCATCTTTTCCTTAAATAAGCCCCTCATGTGTATAAAACAAGCTGCCTGGGCCTTGTTTGCTCTCAGGCTGGAGGCCGTCCATCCTGACAGCACTGCTGTTTAGCGCCCTGATCGATGTTTGCGTTTTTTTGGTTTTTTTTCCAATCCAATCCTAGCCGCTCCCCATGGCCATGACCTGTTACCACAGTAATCAATAGCCAACAAATTTCGCGCCAGCATTGAAGACGCACCGGTGAATTAGGGCAATTATAGCGGTGGAGGAAGAAGGAACGGCGTGGAGCAGAATGTGAAACAAGAGTTGGTCCGGTGGAAAAGAAAAAAAAAGGCTGAGTCACCGCTGAGCTGCTTTTCATAGCCCCGTCATTATATTCACCATTTAATAATATGAAATAAACCCCATTTTTCATTTTTACTGGTTTCACTGAGGCATTCCTGCTTTGAATATTATTTGTAAAAAATGAAAACAAGCCTCATCTGATTTGACATTAATCAGGATTTCAATAACCTTTTATACTGCCATGTATAAATATAACATACCATACTGTAATACCTTCACTGTATGAATACAGCCCAGTGCACCAGCCTGTAATTAATGCAACCTTTAATTGAACCTTTGTGGAGCCGAGGGTTTATTTTGGTGCGTCACAGTGGGGATTAATGACGCCATTTCTGTTTTCCCATCCGCGCTCGTTCACAATAAAGTTGTTACACGCTGTTAAATAACACACTGTTACAGCAGTAAGACAAAAACAGCTGTTTTTAACTCCTGGGACTTTACAGTAGTATAGTTTTTTATTGTCGAGGCCATTTGCAGCCATGCACACGGAGGTGTACGGTGAATTCTGCCCCCCAGTTCTGCATCCAAACATTCTGCATCACTTCATTTGAAGGGATTTGCCGAGAGAGTCTGGCCGACGTCAGCCGAGAATGAGGCGAGCGTGTTTGTATGTTTTTAGAGGCAGACACGGAGTCAATTACAGGGCTTGCGTGACGATATGCTAATTCGAATTACCGTCGGCCCTCCCGCCGCGAGGAACACAATCACATTCGACACGCGTGCGATTCAATCACAGGTTCAAACAAGCGCACGCCCACACACCTGCCCAGCTGCGCTCATACATACGGGAACATGCAAGGTTAAACTCCTACGCCTGATTTCTGTTTTCATACCTGTTTGCTGCACCTGTTATGTCACAAAAATATCAAGAATAACAAAAAAAAACTTTAGTATATGTGGAAGTAAATACAGTTCTTAATGACTAAAATTCATTTAAATTGAGACCTATATCACATTTAGTTGGATAACGGCAGATTTACTAAAGCTTTGCATAAATGGGTCTGAGGTAAATTTGGAATGTGGATTAAATTTAACAGAGAAATGTGACCGGAGAAGACTCGCCAACTCCAGTAGCATCCGACTGAGACGCTGACCTAAAACGGGCTCAGCTTCAGTACTTTTCCGTACATTGCTCAGACGTTTCCTACACAGAGATTCTCAAACAGGACAGCCGACAGTTTAACAGGAAGGACAACAACTTGTTTTTAAGTCATACAAACATATGAAGTCCAGTGTGAGTCATGACTTACGCTGACCACCACTGATTTCTGCATTAGCCCCGTGTGTCACCACAGCAGAGAAACCTTTGAGTCTCAGTAAAGCTGCGCAGCACTCGGTCACAGTCCCTGGAACTCTGCGGCTCTCTCCCTGCAAGTCCATGTCCTGAGGATACATGATGACATCAGTAAAACTTGTGAAACAGCTGTATGACCTAATATTTTTGGGTCTTGAGTGTGAACATGCAATGAATGGACCTGAACAGAAAGACAAACCTCCATCAAATGCAGGTGTTTGATATGTTCTTCATCCTGTTATCCAATATCTAGAGGAGGGAGTCTAGACAGAGTCAGCTCCAGTTCTAATCATAATGGATTCTTGCCCTGTGTGTTGTCGCTTACCTTCTCTGTTGTTCACCTGGTTAAGAGACATGAAGGGACTGACCACCGGTGGTTGGAGACCGCCAAGTTTGAGTTGATTTACGGTCGCCAGGTCAAGAGACTCCATGTTGTTGGCTCCTTTAAATCAATTTAATTTTCATATTTTCGGTGAGAGTTCGGTACATCGTTCCCATTTGAAGCCAATAGTTCATCTTGTCATCACAACCTCACTAATGGAAACCTGAGTAATGTCTCTTCTCCTCATCTTTATTTATTCATTTCTGAGCTCTTGTGCGTTGAGTTCTCACTCTGCGGTCGGGGCACTGTGGCGGAGCAGTCACCTCCCGCCGCACTCGCTGCTCTTGATACCAGAGTGACAGCTAAATGGCTGTGAAGTAAATATAAATCTTGACATCCACTTTGCTCTTATAGTGCTCGGTGCCTATTGTGTATGTGTTTACGGTGTGATATGAATGACGCATGGAGGAGGAGAGTTGTGTTTGGGGTCAGCAGTAAATTATGGTATCATGACAATGAAACATAAAGGCACAGATGCCTTCAGGTGAGTGTTTTCCTCAGTGCTATACACATCTCATCCGGTGTGTTTTATAGATTTACAATTTAATTTTACTTAATGGAGTTTTACAAGCCCACCAAACTATCTTCCATCTCATTTTCATCCTTAACTTTGGTTTAATTGCAATTATCTCACCACTGTATGGAAGCTGAAGGTTGTCAATATTAAAGAAGCAGTGTGAATGGTTTAGTGGCATCTAGTGGTGAGGTAGCAGACTGCAGCCAAGTGAGTACCAAGTGTTTTATTTATCTATTCTGGTCTGCTGGAATAAGAGGGCAGCACAAACATGACTCTGTAGAGCAGGTCACCGCTATATAGGTGTTAAGGTGATGAAAACAGAACGATGTGCAGTTACAAGTGGTTATGCACAAAAGAAAATGTAATCATGAGTATTTTAATTTTGTCATTACAGCCCCTGTATTCTTGCACACTGGACCTTTAAAATATAACATTTAATCCAAGTCAAATTCCTTTTTTATTTATTTATTTTTTCAGGTCATTGTAAAAATCTGAACGATATGTAAAAATACTGCCGTGGAATTATTCATTTACATTTCTACAATGCACAGTTTGTGTCAATATTCAAATTTAAATTAAAACTCCACTGACTGGTCACATCAACACAGCCTCAGACTCTAAATGAAAATGAAAACTCAATGATCTCATCTCAGCACTGGCACCCCTGGACCTCCATAGCGCTGAAGATCATTTGAGGCTCTGACTTCACTGTCTTTGTTTACTCATAAAACTCATAATATATTCCTTTATTCATGAAGAATTCCTCAGCATAAACAAACAGCCTTCTCTCATGCAGCCCCTTCATCCCCCCCCCCCCAGCTGCTGTGCATTCCTCCAGCTCACCGTCCCTCCCAGCACTCACATAAGTGCTTGAACGTCCCCCACCGTCTGCATGCCTTTGGATTTTTCATCAGCTGAAGATGCGCTCCCTCCCCGTCTCACCCGCAGCGCGTACATTATTCAAAGCAGCAGCCCCCAAATATAACCCAGGGGGATTCGCTTCGCAGATGCCCCCACTGCCCCCTGAAGCCCCACGCCGGCACTGTCCCATCGTGGCCGCAGCTGTTTTGAGCTCAGTTTAAATCTTTAATAGCTTGATGATGATTTTTTTCTTCCCCAACAACAGGGGAGCAGGGCTGAGGGGGGTGTGGGGTGGCTGGGATGCAAAACATTGGAGGGAATGATAAAGAGAGGGGCTGTCATTAGGGAGCTCATGGCAATCAGAGGAGGGAGGAGCTCTCTGCCATCTTGACGCACATTTTGGGAAAATCTCTGTGGGACGCCTGCTTTGATCACTATCATTTCCCCAGTGTGTACCGCACGAGCGTGCATGTGTGGCTTCGCTCCGTGCTGGCAGCCAGTGGTTAGTCAATGCGTGTGTTTATGCAAATGCACTTTTGTCCTCGGAGTTTTTAAGCAACTGTCAAGGTGTTTACTTGTGTTTCATCTCCCAGACATGGGTGAGGGTTTGTTTGAGCCCACGCCGACGCCCCCCACCCCCTGCTGTGTGCTGTTTATTTATAACCAGGCAGCATCAGTAACAGCAGCTTGCGAGCCCGGAGTGGGTGTCGGTGGGCCGACTATCATGTCAGCGATGGGTCCGGCTTAATGATAAGCCTACATCGCCTTGACTATGGGATCAGCGCAGATGTGTATTGAAATTCCTATTTGCAGACTCTAATCTTGGGGTTGAAGGAGAGTGAAGGAGAGGAGGCGGAGGCGGCGGATAAAAAGACACGAGAGGGAAAATGAAGATGACTCCGCAGGCCCGAGCCTTTTTAGACTTTTCTCAGGTAGGAAATAAGCAACAAATGCGGTATGATTAAATGTGACACCAAGGTGAAACAAACGACTGCAGCGTTGAGCAACCCGCTATTACCGAAGCTCTTCCTGTCATTTCCGCGCAAACCAACAGTCAAATGTTAAAGCGCCTTTGTGCCTTTGAATAAAAATCCCAATCATTTAGAAGTTTCCATTGTTGCGGAAAAATTCTTTAAAACCGGGAGCTCTGAAAACTTCAGAGGAATCCACATATGGCTCAAACTCGCTCTCCTAACTGCTGCCGCCGCTGCAGACGCGCCGGAGGATTACCAGCTGATTTGCTCGAGACAATCAGATGGGGAATCCTCAACAGATCCAACAGATCTAAATCTGTGAAGGATTTACTGATTCAATCTACAATCCAACGGCCAATAAGTCTTGGGTTTACTGGTAGACTCGGTGTAGGTTTGTAAATGCTTGGTTAAACTTTCAGTGGTCATCATCGAAAGGAGAACGTAAAACCCTCCCACGCCCGTCGAAACCACGATTTAATGAGCTGAGCGTCTTACTGTACGTCAGCGCATGTTGGACATTTCTGCAAGGTCCTGACATCGGAAGGATTTCCTCAGTAATCCTGTTAAGTGCGTCCTGCCCTGTGCTCACTCGTCAGTGAGAGCAGATTCATGACATCAGTGTAATCCGTCGCTTAGTATGTAACGCAGCGCAGTTAGGAGGCTCCTGCGGCGCAGTGGGTCCACACCTTTCAGGCTCATAACCCTTCGGGATGACGCAAAACCTGCTTGTGACCCTGCAATTCATGTTCACTCATGTCTGAGAGAATATTATCAGACAGCAGCTCCTCTCTATTATGTTGAGCAGTTTTCCTCCACACATTGAACCTTCTTGTTGAAAACGGACTTTTGTTTACATGTTAGATTTGGATTAGCGACAAGGAAGAGTTTTGTTTATTGTAGTTTTAAGTGAGGTGGGTTTAGAAAATCAGAGTCAGTTCAAGTTTGAACTGATCCAACCCCGAAATCCCGCCTACTTCCTCCAAAGCCCCTCCCCCCAAACCTCATAAATGCGCTTAGCCTACACTTAGACTACGTAGCACGTCGTTGTCATGGCTAACTACACCCAGCCACCTCTTGTCTCATTCACCCAACACGCCTTACATTACCATCATGAGTGTTAACACGGCTGTTGTTGGTACTCACAGCTGTCAAGCTAGCAAGTTAGCATTAGTATTGGGAAATGACTGCTCCTTCGATTATGGTCCTTTGAGACTGGCTTGCTATTAGCGTTAGCAATGAATCTAACTATCTATTCAGTCAAGAGCAATGATTGCACAGGCAGGATGTGTGTAGGTAGGCCGGGTATTTCAGTCAGGCCCAGTGAAACGATTGGACGGGCCTGCGACAGCTGAGTCAATCAAAGACATAACTTTACGTTTCAGTGTTTGCACTGGTGCTTTCAAAGACGAATCACATCTCATCACAAACACTGCTGGGAGAGGGGATCCCAGATTTAACTGGACAGTGGTTTGGCTGATCAAATGAAGCAGAGTTGAGTTTGATGCTGAAGGTGTTGAAGGAGCTATTTGGGAGATGAATATGTGTTTTTGCTGATGTCTCTTCACCCGATAGAACAGTTTAAATTGGGATGCTGAACAAAACCTTGTAGTCTCTTGAGCCTTTTTGGATATTCATCTAAAACCAATATAAACTGCTGTATTAAAAATATTGTGGTAAACATCAGGGAAAATGAGAGGAGAGAGTGTGATCCAGTCACTTCTATTGGAAATCATTTGTCGGCTAATCACGGTAAAGAATGGAGGCTTTCGAGGTTTGATGCTCGTTGGGTTCATGTGAGGTTCGTGTGCTGTTTACATAATCCATAATGCTCCGTACTCCCACCGGCACTTCTGTGATTCTCATCCGATTTCATTGTTGTGGCTGTCTGCGAGTTATTCCCTTGATGCACCGACACACACACACACACACACACACACAGTCGGAGCTTGTCATCCCATGGCTAGCTCTGTAATGAGAACTGACCCTGACACAGATACGCTGTCATAGCCACATATTGTACACCGCCGCCTGCTCTCCATCTGTCCGTCTTCCTCTCTCTTCCCCTCGCTCTTCACCTCCGAGCGCCCCCTCCCTCTCGCCCTCATCTGCCTGCTCTCTCATAAACGTAGCCGCGAGGATTATGCAGCCGTCAGATTTCACCAGGACGACGGCGGCGGTGGTGGCGACAACGTCCTCCTCCTCTTCTCATTTCACCTCCTCTCGTCTCTTCCACCGCCGCTTCTCCAATAAGCCCCGAGGTCCGGCGGGAGGGGGCCACGGGAGGTCACAGCTGACTTTATTAAAACATGGGTATCTATTAATCTGCAGTCCAAATCACACCGAGAAAGAGCAGGAGGAGGTGGGGAGGATGGTGGGATCAGAAGTAGAATAGAGGGAGAACTGGGCGGAGGGAGGTGGAGGAGGAGGAGGAGGTGTTGAGGCAGAAAGAGAAAAGAAAAAGAACAAAAGCTGAAATATAAAAACTAATAAGGAAAGAGAGCAAACTGATGTATTAAGGCCTGGATTTGCCGCGCTGAGGTCACAGCGTGCCATTGTATGCAAATGCCATCGCAGGATTCAGCCACATAAATAAATAAATATCCTCCTCTCCCCCGCCCCCGGCCTCATTTTCATTCCTTTGTGCGCGTGGCTTCATAAATTCATTTGCACAGAATGAATCGCCGCTGCTTTGCCCACGATTCCACAGAAATAAAAAGCACGGCTCAGTTGAACCTCCTCGGCGACCGGGCCCGTTTGTCACCCTGAATTTATCTGATTTGTTTCATTTAATGAGCTCGACCTTTTTTTTTTATTATTTTATTGCAGAATGCAGGTTCGTTTAACTCGTGGCTCGCTCGACGGCTCAGGGGTGGAATCATTGTGACTGGCGGCAGAAGGTTTTCTGGATGAGGAGGTCGCTCCTGTCACGTCAGCGTGCTCCATCCTTTATAAAGAAAGCTCTGTGAACGAAACATCTGCAGGAAGGGTTAATTTTGATTGACAGTAGCTTGACTGTGATTAGAAAACCGGGTACATGCACTGATGAGGTTCATGTATTTACTGCGAGTTATTAATATTCAGGTCATTCACCACCCACCACATTTGTTTAAATGGCTTTTCTTTTTTTGTTGTTTATCAGCTTTTTAAAGTCTCTTGAGGCAAATTACGACTTGTGATGGTGGGCAATATTCATAAATATTGACTTTTAGAACTTTTCAAAGTCTAAATGTCGCGAATGACTTCCAGGCCCGGCGCAGGGTGGAGGTTCACCGGAGGAAAAGTGGACGAGCGGGGCAGGAGCCGGTTCCCCTCCCCATCTTTGTCCTGTTTAAATCAGCGACAGACGGTCGGTGTCAGGCCGTCAGCTGCCATTTTGAGTGAGGGCAGGAAGGCCAATCTGCCGTAATGACTGTTTGATGATGAGTCTATTTAATTATCATTAGCCCCATCACACAGCTCCTGTCCCTTTATGGATCCCGCTGGAGTAATAAGACGGGTTTGCCTGGCCCAGTGCTGGGAAGAGTTGGAGAGGAGAGGGGAGAAACACGGGAATGAGAGAAAGTGACAGTGAGGAGGAAGAAATATTAGGGGAGGAGAGAAGGACAGATAGGAGGAGTGAGGAAAGGAGACGAGAGAGGATGGGAAAACAAGAGGGGAGGAGAGGAGGGAGATGAAGGGAGGAGAGATAGCGATAGGTGAGGAAAGGAAATGAGAGGAGGAGAAGAGCAGGAGAGAATAGAGGGAAGGAGAGGAGACAGGGAAGGGCAGAAGATAGGAGGAAATGCAGGAGGAGGGGGAAAGGAGAGGGGAAGACGAAAGACCAAGGGAAGTGAAAATGGGAGATAGAAAAGAGGGAAAGAGGTATAAAAAGAAAAAAGAGAGGAAAATAGGATAGGAGACAAGAGGAGGCGAGAGGGGAGGAAGAGAGGAGACACTGAAGGAAAGATGAGTTTTCTGAAGGAAAAAGACGACAGAGCTTCAAGTGAAGGAAGGTTAGTGAGAGACAGAGGGCAGGAAAGTGGAGAAGAGGAGAGAACAGAGTGGCGAGGAAAGAAAAACAGAATAAAGTAGAAAAAACAGTGGTGAGATGAAGAAAACAAGAAGATGACAGAGAGGAGAGGGGGAGAGGCTGCTGGAGGAGGGGCCGACAGGAGAAATGAGTCTGATTGTAACAATTAGACTGATTAAACGAGTGGCACTCTGCAACTGCTCTCCCCCGTCCCTCACCTCATTTACCGCGCTCCGCTCTCTGCTGTATGACATGCCTGCGAGGGTAAACAAAGGAGACCCGCACCGACGAGAACCACGCAACACACGCACACACTGTACCCCACGCACACATAAGTTACAAGATGCCCCTCACATGTGAAGAACACCCACTTAACCTCTGAGTCTTCTGTGTATAACCTGATGTGGCCTGCAGCTACGGAGTGTTAATGACGTTTCTGGTTTTTACCATGAAAGGGGGGATGGTAGCTAGCAGAGATGCATGCTATTCTTTCAGAGGACAGCCATCCAGGCTGCTCATAAGCAATGATGGAACTGTCTAATGCCAGAGGAAGTAACATCTAACCAGGAAGAGGTTCAAGCTTTGAGCAAACCCGCAACGGCTTCATTGGGCTCGACATGAAAAGCGGCCGAGCAAGCGTCGCGAGCGCCGCATCCAAACAGTCGGGAGCTGCCGGCCCGCCTCCAGGTTCACGTTGACTTTGAAATAAATTCAAGGAAATGGGATTGCTTTTTGTGACTTAAGGTAACCGGAACAGTGTCAACAAAGCAAACCCTCCGAGGGACTCTCATGCAAATCCACGTGAACGGGTGCAAGCGGGAGGCAAAGAGGGCCGAGAGCCAGGAGCCCGTCGCAGGCTTTTCCTGCTACAAGCTGCTGCAGTCTTTCCCCATTACAGTAACACCTCACCTGCGCCATGCATGCACCTGAGGCCCTGCTGTGATCCCGTGCATCTGCAACAATAGCCAGAACATACCAATCCGTTAATGATTGCAGCCGTTTGCGTCATGAACACAGTCAACAAACCCGTCCACAATAGATCGGCTACCGCTTGGCGCCGAAAATACAGTGGGCTGTTAGCCAAGTAAACATTTAAATGAACTCCTATTATTGCTCGGAGCATGGGGTATTCCCAGCGGAGTTGAGGTGTGTTTGCCTTTCACATCAGAAATTCAAATTTCCTTTAACCTTTAAAGTTTGGATTCTGCACGCAGAGAGAAAGCCGCTGCAAAAGTCCGGCTCCGTCCTCGCATCACTGTCCTATGAATAGTCCGGTAATAAGTATGCAGCGGACGCGCGCAGTGAGTCAAGGGCGGGGACGGTTTGGATTTATAATGCCAGATGCTAAATGCTACGTATAATCATAAGAAGAAAAAAACAAAACGTGAACACAAATAAGTGTTTGCTGAGTTCAGTATGAGACGAGCAGATTTACCGGATATGAGGGTGTGGAAAAGCCCCAGTTCAGCTGCCCAACCGCCCCGCAGCCTGTCTGCTGGAACTATAAGCGCCTCTCTGCTGTGTGTGCTCTGCTGTCTCTTATAGACTTAATGCATGCAGGTGGATGCACCGCCGCAGGTTTCCCTCCCGTACACGAGCCGGGGTTTTGTGCCCACTCGTTGCCATTGATTCCCGGTAATCCACTAACAACTGTTTACTGTAGCGGAGCGCTGGAGGCTTTGCACTGTGTCAGCCCACGCCTGGATGTGCTGCGCTGCACACAGGACCATCTATCTTCCCTCTAATACAGGAAGTCGGCCAGAGCAGCAGTTTTGTTGTTTACACGGTATTGAAAAGCTTGAACCCAGAGAAATATTGTACGCCGTCTATTATAATTTATATTGTGGAGCTTGCAGGGCTTGCGGGTGTTAAAATGGGTTTTCTGTGATTGCATGTTTGTCACGTCGCAATGTGACAACTTGTTCCCGTTTCTTACCCCTCCAAGGACGTCGGGTTACAGTTGGAGTCCTTCGGTCTTCATACGCCATCAGGAGAACAATATGTTATTTATTGGCCACGGACTCAAAACAATGTTTGCACAGCCTGGCGACAGGTCAGCAATAATTCCCGAAATATAATAATAACTGTAATAGAAGACATAGGAGTGATGACACAAACAAAAGAGTTTGCAAAATCAGAAAAATTAACCGAAAGTTCATTTGAAGTTCATTAATAATAAACAATAACAGAAAGTCCAGAGACAGGGCTGCGGAGATATAATAAGACATGCTATGAATAATAGATATACGATGTGATAAGTCCGAGGAGATAAGTCTCGTAAAGTAGGTCGATGAAACAGTCCAACAACAGTTCACCAGCGGCATCGCCACAGCGGTTTCCGGGCCGCCTCATCTGATTCCTGTGTTCGCCTCCTGGAAGTGATGCTCACGCACAACAGCTGGACAACTCTGGAGAACAGGGTTCATGTTCCCGAGTCCTGTGTGGGGTTGGGTTTAGGTAGAGACTGGTTAAAGCCAGGTAGAGATTGCGGTTTCAGTGATATATGAAGGAAGTAAAGACGTCCATCGTTTTGCCGCAAGTCACCATCGAATATTTCCGTATTTCACCAAGACCACGGTGTTACCTCTACCTTTGTCTTGCCCTTTGGTCCGACGGGAACTTCTTCTTCTTCTTCTACAAGAATGTTACCCAACTGGAGAATTAGCGCCACCACCTGTCCATGTCACTTCCCCTTATTCACATGACTGAAGTAAATGGAAATGCACATTCGTTTTTTTGGTTTTTTTTAGAAACTAGGTTTAAACTGACACTTTTCTTTGGATGGAACCGGGAGAAGCATGAGCCGTTTCATATGAGTGACATGTAAATGTTACTTACAGGAGATGTTCGGTCGATCGGAGACAGGGTTGTTATTTCACTGTCACACCAGGACTGTTTTATCTACCTTTTTTTCCAAAGCTACAGTGCAAAAGAGATTTATTTTGTCACTTTGTCAGGCATTAAAGGTTAAAGATTCACCCTGCCTCACGTAATTCTCTAAAGTGATTTTCTGTGTTTCCCAGAATACTCTCTGACAGCGCTCAGAAAAGGGACATGAACTTGTTGCTCTCAATTAACGCCGTGTGTACGGGCGCAGCAGAGCAGCCAGCTGCTTTGCGAATGTAGAGACATGTTGGTGATCAGGGATAAACCGAAGACTAAAGTCACAGAGGCTGTGGTTGTTGTAGAAACCGGTCTGTCTGCCTCCTCTGAAGGAAGTCATTGCTCTTTGATTCAAAGGAAATTGTTGTTGCAACAGTTTTTCTGGCAAACTCCACTGGAAATACTTTGGTATGATGTCAACTCTGTGTTATCCACCAAAGAAAAAGTTAATTTAACAGAAAACACAAGACAAAGGATGGATTTGATTGTGTTCAGGAGTGTTGGCTGAGATAATTCAGGGTTTACTGATTTCATCAGGTGCCTAAAATGTGTTTAAATGAACTCTATGATTTAAAAACCTCATTAAAAAGGTAAAAAAAAGACAAACTAGACTAAAAAATGAGTAAAATTATGAGACTTTTGTCCCAGGACAGAGGTTTGATATCAGATTGCAGTGGGTACCGCCCTGCCTTTGAATCTGTTGTCCATGATTCCCACTTGACCGTGGAAGAGGTGCCGGAGAGCAAAGATCCCTATGAAATCCAGATTAGAGGTCTGTAAAGCAGAGCTTCCAGGCTGTGGGAAACAATCCTTACGCAATTCGATCCAGACTCCGTCTTTAGCCAACAATAAATAGAATTATGTCAACAAACATCTTTGATCTGCAGCTCTACCGGCGTGTTTAAAGTATTTTAAATTACACTGTAAAAGAAATCCATTCATTATCTGCAGCAGCTGATCCTGTTCAGAGCCCTGACTGTGGAAAGAAACCGGAATCCCCGATGTGCAAACCACATCAAGACGACGCTGCGAAAACGGAATAATATGTGATTTTAAAGGGACAGTCCACTCGTATTACCTCCTCCCAAAGACATGCCCTGAGCAGTGGTAAGCAGCATTTTCCGGGCGAGCATCCCATTTTACATCCAAATATATCTACAACTGCTCTACTGCTCAGAAAATAAGCCAACTCATCAACCGGAAACTAAAGCACGGCTACAACGCAGCCTGACAACCGAGTCCATAAAGGCAAGTCGTGCCCCTCAGCAGCCATCATGGCCGCAAGATCTTCTTCTACATCTCCTGCACCTCCCAGTCAGCAAATTGGACGAAACTAATGTAACTCTCAACTCTCAGGTTGTGTCAGTGTAGCATCAGCTGGATATGTCTCCTGGTTCAGCTGTTATAAAGCAAATGATTGGCTTTTTGGGGTGTTTCTAGGTATTCTAGTTGTTCTAGTCCAGTGTAACGTGCAACTCATCTAAACCAACACAGCACGGCTTTGTCTAATTCACTTCCTCCCTGTAACATTTTAAACTAGATCTCTTAAAATAAGGCGGTGCTTGTTGTACAGCGGTGGCACGAACTGACACTGCTTCATCAGGTGATTGCTTCCCGGTCTCAGCGCTTTTACTGTGAAACTACCTTAGGAGGAAGCGCCTGCTTTCCCGCAGGAACGTTGCGCCCTTGGAAACATTCTGATGGAAGGAAACGATCATTTCTTTAAAAAGTTAAGAAAGTTAGAAGAACACTGCCGTCTAAAATAACTTATACACACATTACGCCCTCTATTCATTTGAAATAAAAGCCGCCAAGCCCTGACCGTAATGCAGAGAGCGGCGTCTTCAACCTACTTTGGTCCATTTGTCTGAGGCGTATTGAAGACGGAGTAAAGGTCTTGTTGAAAGGACTATTTTTTGCAGTGTAATCTTAAATTGTTTAACTTCATGGGTGCAGCTGCAGCACGCCAATCCTTTTTGATTTACTCCCGTTTATTGTTCGCAGACGTTTCTGAAGGTGCCCTCTGAGGACAGCTCGCCGCGTTCTGTTCCTTTTGTTTAGAAACCTTGAACTGCATTGTTCATTAAACCAAATTACACCCTGGACTTTGTGGTGGAAACTTAAATTAGTCCCTGCTCAGCCATTACCTAGCTTTGCGCTTTGATGTCATTGTGCGCCTGACACACCAACAGATTACTAATGGAGGAGCTGAGGAAAGATACAGACAAATATTCCCCCTCCCACTGGGAAACTTGTGGGGGAATAAAATAAGTGTAGCAAAGAGAGTTTCCACCCTTTGCTCACAGTGGGGGATTCGCCCGTCCGCTGTAATGTCTCTCCTGCTGCATGAGGCAGCACGCTGATGCCGCTGCCTCATTATTCCATCTGTCAGAGGGGAGGAGAAATAGAGAAATAGAAGAGAGGGGTAGAGGAGAGATGGGGCGGCGTTATCAAACTCAAGGATGAAGGGTCAATAAAAACAGATGGCGGAGAAAAGCCACTTCGAAAAGCCCTGCTCTGACGCTCTGAGCAAACAATGCGAGATTCCATTTCAGGGAGCGGAGAGGTCAGTTTTACCTCCCGCCGCCTCCCCGTCGCTGTCCTCTCTCTCTCCTCCCGCGTGTTTTCAAGTGATTTCTCTGTTCCTATCCACTCCGGAACACGCTCGCCCTCCGCGACCCGTGTTGACAAAGCAGATACATGAATACAACTGCCGAATGATAGCGCTCGTTCTGCCTGCAAATCAGATTGATGAAACGATAAAAGCCTTATTTCTCCCCCCCTTTTTTTGTGCCGTGGTACAAATCGTTATAATGGCTGTTTGTTTAGCCAGGCATGAAGCTTTTAACAATCCAGGCCTCTGTTTGCTGCCTCTCGTCTATCTGCAGCACAAACTGGACCCGCAACAACTATTCATCATCCAGTCTGCCTGCACAGAGCGGTGACACTGCAATTTAAAAAGCGATAGGGCTATATGTGTGTACCTGTGCTCGTACTCTGACAACGGGCTATGGCAAGGAGGATCTTTTTAGAGGAAATGAGCGGAGGTTAGAGAGTTTCCGTGTCCTTATTAGGCCTATTTGCTGAAGTTATCTGAGTTATAGCCTTGAAGAGCGGCGCTTGCCTGTATTTTATAGGTTATCAGTTCAGCATGCTAACAGTCAGAGATCTGACACACCGTTCCAAGAAGCATGAATATCAACACAGCTTTCCTGCCAGCAGCAGCAGTTTGCAGGAGCCCCGGCAGCAGCGTGCCAGGAAGCCCACACGCGCACTTTATCACGGTAGTTTATAGCTAAGCAGACACAGCAGAGCTGCTGGTGCTGCTACTGAAGCTTTGAAGCCAGTTATACTAATGAAACTGAAATGTAATGGCTGCATAAAAGGATATTACATAATACACGGTAATGTAAATTGCTGGAATTACTGCAAACTGTGTGGTGCTGCAATATCGGTAGGGGGACCTTGGTGGACCCTCCTGTTCAATATTTCCATATTTAATGGAAAGGAACCCAATGATGAAGCAATGAGCTTTAATGGACAACTGTGGCTTTAACAGGTGTGTTAGTTTTAGTGCTTTTGTGTGGCTTTTTGTTTAATCAGTGTTACACAATTCAAGAATTCTTGCTTTGGTTGACTTGGCTTTTCTCCTCTGTTCATTGTGTTCTTGTTGCTATAGGAACTGCGTAAGGTATATGTCCTCTATGGAAGCAAATGGACCTGGTTCTTTTCATTAGTATTGTTAGCAGCATGGCGGTTGCAGTGGTGGTCTGGCCATCCGTCGCTTGGTCCACCAGCTAATACACCCTAATTGCCATTAGGTTTGGACTTGCTTGATGGTTCCCAGATGATGAATCCCAGTCTCTTTGATGATCCCTTGGCTTGTCCTCTTGCGCCACCATGAAATTAACATTGTAGTGTTTTTTAGTCACTTTGGTGGACCGTTTTCACCAAGGGCCATCGTCAACCTTTGTATTTGTCCATCACATTTTATTTTACAAGCAAATACCCACAAAACTATTGGCAGTCCCATCACTCCTATCTGCAATTTGGTGCTAATTCCTAGCATGCTAAACTGAGACGGGAAACATGGTAAATATTATACCTGCTTAGCATTAGCATGCTAGTATTGCCATTTTTAGCATGTCAGCCTGCTGACTTTAGCATTTAGCTCAAAACGCCGTCGTGCGACCTCACAGTGCAGCTCACGTGACCGTAGACTCTCAGTCTTGTTATGTGCTAATTAAGATGTACTCATACCTGTCACCATTAGGACCTTTATACGTACACTTTATGCTACACGGTGTGCAATATATTTAGTGTTAACTCCTTTTTGCATGCAGTAAACGTGGCCTCAGTGACTGTTAGTTCAGCACAGGTCAGTGTATAAATTCCCATTAGGTCTGACAAGCTCATTATAAAGTCTCACCAGTGCCTCTCACCTTTACACTCTCTATCTCTCCCCCTCTGTCTGTCCACCGTCTTTCTAATAACCTCACCATGCTGCAGGGTTCCGGCATTTTCATTTGAGCTCCGGTCACAGCCAACACAAAACAAACAGCCAGACTAAATACCACTTCATTGACTATCACCTGCTCGTCTCTGCTTTGTCTGGCTGTCTCATAGTCAGGCCTGCAGCTGCGTGCCGGCTGCATGGGAGGCTGGCCTTTGTCTGAGAGGAGTTACAGAGAGAAGAGAGCTGCAGCTGGATGAGAGACCTGCTCGGACACACAGTGGAGTCTTTTATTAAAGTCAGCCAGATTAGTGCGTGAGCACATGTGAAGGCTTGCACGCATGTATTCTGTGCACAGATGTACTTGCTCCAAGGCTTTCCTGCTGAAGTTGGACTCCCTGTGGACAGCATTTGGAAATTCCCACTAAGATCTGAACAATGCTCTCGGTAAAACAGTAGGATGGACGTTTTTCCATGAATTTAGACATTTCTACCAAAGAATATATTGACTGAGTTCTTTATTTAACACAATGTGAGTTTGTTTGACTGCACTGTAAACAGATACATCAGTTGCTCCTCTGTTGTAATTCTGAGCAGCTGCTCAATGAGTGATGTATTAAATGGCTCTCGCTGAGGTCTAAGAAAAGTGAGTGGTCCAACGCAGCTCGTATGACAGGATCTCCCGTTTCAGCCTCTCCGGTTTTCCATTCCGGTATTGGCCAATAGCGCAGACTCACAAGTCAAAGTTCACCAAAGTCGATGTCAGTGCGAAAGATGTCTGCAGGTTTTTTGAATGTGAGCATTGAGGTTCCTTTGAGATGGAGTGATTTTGGCTCAGAACAGTGCTCTGAGCTAAATGCTAACATCTGCTGTGCTGCTAGAGGAAAAGTCAAGACATCAAAACCATGCACGCTACAATACACTGACTGGGAACCAAAAATATCTTATTTAGAGCTGAAGAGATTCAAAGAACGCTTGAAAGATTTGACGTTTCGGTGATGCTCGATGAAAAATCGCTCACCGAAGCCATTACAATGAATACTCTGCCACAATTGAAATATGTCTCTGGACCGAAGGCGGAATGGTTGCTGGACATTGTTTTCCATCGACGGTAGGCACTTTCGCCACCAAACAATGCAAAAAATATCATGTCTTTGCTAATCTTTTCAGAAAAAGAGTGCAAACTTTGATTGATCACCCTGAAAGTCCTGGACTCTCCTGGACCCAATGTTCAGCCTTAGTATGCAGATGAGTCGCCAGGCAGACGCGAACGCACCAGATCCCTCCACTTCTTGAAAAACGGACTATCTGTGGCTTGAAAAACCCCCGATCGCTCACAGCGTTGAAGCTCATATCTTGTTCTAAAGAGGGATTGTTTGACATGTGTTCCCTGCCTGCGCGGCTCATGTAGCAGGTATTTCATCACCGCTTCGTTTGGTATGTTTTTGTGGCGGAGACAGGCCGCTGGAATCAAGTCAACGAGAGGAGAGTGCGGCAGAAATAATGGTCGCGTTAGTCATCCAGCTCTTGAACTGTACAGCAATAAGCAGGGCTATTTTTAAGGCACATCATAGGGACCGAAGAATGGAATATCCTCTTATTACGCTCGCAGGTCACATCGTATCTCCTCACAGGTGCCAGCTTGTCGGTAGAAGACGTCTCATAGTTTTTCTTTCAGAGTGATGTTTTTCTAAATGCACGGTCCGCTCCATTCCTCCACCGGGGACTCAGCTTCTTCCCTCCTGCCTCTGTGCTCTGAATCCTCCAGCCCCCATTACTTTTTCATCTGTCGGGCCTTTTCTTCTGTCTTTGTGGTCTCTCATGCCTGCCCAACCCATCCTCTCCTGACTGAAACACCCGTGAATGTGAGCCACCTGTGGTCGGAAATGAAATACCTTCTCTTCCCTGTCTCTGCCCATTCAGATCTCCTTTGTAATCGCTCTTTAAATTGCATTGTGTACCGGTAAGTGTATTACTGCAGATATCGATCATAATGCTGCTCATGCTGGTTTGCTGTAGATTAATGCCCTGCCTGCAGTAATTATCAGTGTCAACTGACAGGAAATGAAAGAAGAAATACCCCCCATTAAAGCCATTCAATATAGTGTAGATTAGACATGGAGGGAGATTACGCCACTCATTTTCAATGCGAGACTTCTATGAAACTGAATTGAGTGTCCTTGGTACTCGAGGAGCTGGCTGCCTCATTTGGTATTGTTTCAAGAAGTGAACGGGCGACCGTGTCTACGCTAACGTGGCTGAATCTGAAAATGCTGTTGTATCGACCTATCACTTCTCTCCAGGTCATAATCATACAGACCTCTGCTCACACTGACAGGCCTGGACAATATAAAAACTGAACACATATGATGAGTAGTTCACTCATTGCTGACTACATTGTCTACACTGTTCTTGAATCTGGTGTCTGGTGTGACGCCCGTGTGATGGAGCTCTGGTTGAGATGAGTTTTATATTAAACAGCAATGATTGGTTCACCAGAGCTGAGGGGCGGAGCAACTGTGGCTACAGAGGAGACTACAGCAACTAGGAGCATGAACAAAAGCACCCGAGCAAACAACAGTGTTTGTGTAATTACTCTGATTGCCAGCAGGGGGAGACAAAAGTCCTGTGACAGTAGCTGTAGCTTGTGATTGTCTGCAGGGAGTAAGTGATCAGATCCAGGTGTGTTTGCCCATCTCGTTCACATCTTACAGAAGAGACCCCCCGCAGTTTGAATTAGTACAGATGTTGACACCTGCTGTGTTATGGCTGCTGGTTAACTCTCGCTTTGTGCAGGAACATGTGACCCGAGGCCTGCTTTTCTAGATTTCAGCTGTATTTTCCTCCAACTGACGAAGAGACTTCATAGACTCTCTAAAAGGCTGTGACTGCTGACAAAGCGACTGTAACTGCGTAGACGCTGACAGGGCGCCGAAGCTGTTTAGTCGCTCCACAAAGCCCCAAACTACGTCACGCCAGCCACATTTCCGAAATGAGGATTTTTCCGATTTTCCCGCTCCGTCCTGACGTGAGCGGAAAGCCAAAAATTCAGACTTTGGCGTCTCAGTGTGGAGACGGTCTGCACCAGTTTGCAAGAGCTGAAATTGCCAAAGCTCACTGACATTTTTTCCCCATTTGTAAGATTATAAATCTGAATTTTCGCTAAATAACAGAGAAATACACAGTCTTTGCATCAGGACCATGTGCTCTAATCTCCTGCATAATATTTAATTTCACATTTGACTCAACCGATGAGTCGAGAACACCCCTCTTCTCTTATTTTACCAAAACCGTCTCTTTGGAGGTTCAACTGGAGCCATTTTTAAAGAGAAACCAGGATTTTTTTACGACCTAGGTTGTCAAATATGTGATGCTCATTCAGTGTTTCTCAGCTTTACTCTTCCAAAACACACACACACACAAAAACTAGATGTATTGAAGTTGGAGCAGATACGCAGAGCTGAGAGTTGCAGTATATTACCCGACTTGTGCGCCTGCTTCTTCTCTGCCTGGTAAATCTACTTCATGGCGTGTCGACCTTTCCGTCTTACTCTCTTTTCCCTCTCACTCATTCATAAATCCCAACCCGGGCCTGCGCAGGATATTACAAATTGCTGTGTAAGGTGAGGTGAGGAATATGTGGAACATTTTGCAGAAGTTGGGGTAAAAAAGTGAGTATTAGATTCCACCATCCTCTTTGTAATTTCAGTAAAAGGTCTGCCTCTTGAGGGAAAAACAATTGAACTCTTTGAAGCGATATGGGCTCCAAGTTGCAGCGAGTCCCCTTAATTGAAAATCATTGTAAGAGAAATAGAAAAGCATATGCATGCAGTCGGATGAGCTGCCACTGTGCACATTGCTGCTTGACAGTCATGAGGGGGGAAAAAAGCAATTGCTGCCTGTGTTGGGTTCATCTCTCTTCTTCCACTATTGATTAATGGCGGCCATCATGGGCGCTGCCTTTGTTTGATTTTCAGTCACTTTCCTGAAGTCGGAGATAATATTAAAGGCCCCAGACCTGTTTTCTCACTATAAGAGATAGGTCCAACATACGGCAACACTGTTCTAACAGCAGTGTCGTTCTCACTTGAGAGAATTCCGTCGATTGTGAGGGTTCGGTTCGATGCAGGAGGGTCCGCTTTCCTGAGAGTTATCCAGATATCCAGAGCAGACCTCTGGATATCTGTACATCAAAACGGATCTGATTCTTTATGGGTCAGCTATTTCCTATTCATTTCCATTTAATCATACTTTAGTATCTATATTGAAAATAGAAACATCTCTAAGTCGGTTGCCCTCCAGGTAACACCATATCATCAGGAGCGAAAGGTATAGAGTAGTTCCCAGAGAATGAATAAGGAGCCAATGAGGAGGAACTTGATAACTGACCCATTGATTAACACTTCCCTAATAATTAATGATGAGTTCCTAGACAACAGACTGGGGGATGCAGCTATACGCATATAGTTGATGAATATCGTTGAATCATACTTACCTCGTATGTACCAGATTTTTACAGTTTAGCCGGCATCTTTAGACATTGTTATGACATGAAGAGCCATAAAGTGTTACTGAAAGTCTTTAATCTATACTTGGTGACAAACTGGGATTACAAACAGGACAAAGTGGGGCACTGCACTGGAGCTCCGGACCTCTTTGAGTCCGCAGGCTTCCTGTGCTCTGTTCTTGATTCAGTAACTTTATTTATCGCCAGCGGGGCAGTTGCAAAGTACACATTTACTTTCTGTCTGATACACTAAATAATTAAAGCACGATATAAACTGTCAAGGTCGGAACCTGAAGGCAGCTCCCGCACTTTTCCTTCCTGTTGAGGCTCTTTCTTGTTTGTAATCCCTTCATTATTTCGGCTGATGTTGTGTTCCCATTGCGCGTCTTCCTTAAAATAATTGTGTTTGATCTAATTACCGCAAACTAACTGACACCCAGCAGTTCTGGGGCACGGGTGGTATCCCAGCACACAAGTGTTAATTGATTTTCGGGGCTCTGGGCGAAATATAATGAATCTGCTGAAGTGTTGATGCGGTGGGTACTTAAAGCCCCGAAAACCTGCTTTCAACTTGGGTTTTTCTCGACAACATTTAATATTTATGATTCAATAAACAGCTAGACATTATAGCTGAGGGGGATCACCTGTGGTATAAAGGTGAAAGCAAACACTGGAGAGAAATCTTAACAATTAAAAATGATCGAACCAATAAAGAAAGCAGATAAAAAGTGAAAAATGTCAGGAAAGAATACGGAAATACGTTTTGAGGAGGCGGTAGGAGAATAAAAAATAATCAGATTCCTGTGTTTGCCAGCCTCCGCTCCATAATCCGCAATTCCACTTGTACGTCGGCTGCCTACAGTGGGAAACAAATAGATTCACATCGCACGAAATCCCTTCATACTGCTGAGAAATCTTTTTTTTCCTTATTAAAAAACCCACCTCTTGTCAAATTTCCCAAAACACTGTCAGCCAGCCAATTAAATACTCCATATCTGTTCAAATCAATTATCTCCACCACGCAAGTGCCCTGCAACACTGTTGTGAAATGATTGAGCTAATGGGTTTTTGTTCCCACGCAGACGCTATCAAACCACTCCGCAGCAATTAAGATTATTATCCACCCTCGTGTTTTTGTTTAAGCCCATTTCGGGTCCGTTTTGCTAACTCGTGGGGATCGGCGGTGATTGAATTTGAGGCTCGGCGCGCGTCGTGGGCATTTCAACCTTGTGGAAAAGGCACCAGGTGACCACATGTGCACTTCAGCGGCTGAGAGCTGTGGTCATTCCATCCCGAGAGCTCTCCACGTTGCAGGTAATTGACCTTGCGGTGCAGAGTAGCAATTAGTGCCGCAAGTAGCTAAGATATATTTGAGGTTAGTGTGAAATGACTGACTGACTGTCGGCCTCACAATCGTGGAACAAAGAGAGGAGGAAAACAAACTTCGGAGTAGCAGCCGCTGCAAATTCACTGCTTGCTCACTGCTTCTGCCGGTTCCGCAAAAAGCAAAGCTGTTTACTTAACATATAACATCAACTACATCACGACGTGTGTGTGTGAGGGCAATGATGCAACGAGCAATGAAAGACAGATGATGATGGAGAAACAATGCAACTATGGATAATTCAGAGCTCCGGCCTCCTCAGCAGGAAATATCACAGCCTAACTGTGTTTTATCCTCCTGCTGCCCAGAGCAAGGTGTCATGGCTGATGCATGGACAGTAACGCTAATGGTTTTATGAACTGTTTGTGCGGCAGTTTCAGTTCCAAAATATATATATATATATACATGTATATATATATATATATTCAGCAAGTTTAAGCATTTTATGTCCCCGTTTCCAATAAAACATGTCAGATCATATCGTAAACATGGCCTAGAGCTTTTGCAGAGGGTTTAATGGTTTTAATAGGGAAACAGCATCTGTCATTGTCCAAACACTTAAACCTACAGTTTTTATTTCTCTCATGTTTTTGCCAGAGAGTATGTTACGCATGTATCGCCACATGAATCAGAGTGAAACAGCGTGAGCCGGCATGAATTTGATTTGATTTGAAAAGTTAGTCGTGACAAACTTGAAGGTTTACAGTCAGTCCAGCTCAAAACCTGCTGAGGTCTGAGGTGGTTTGAGGTGAAAGGTGCCTGAAGACACACCGTGCTGTAGCCAGCAAGCTAACTTGTGATTTCAGCTCCGTGCTGATAAGGATGAAGGTTGATTGATGGGTGGATGCTGATGGGTGGATGTCATGATACCACTGCTTTAACCTTGTGAACCTTGTTGGTTCAAGCTCACATAAACACAGATCATATTTAGCTTTAAAGGAAGAAAACCAGATCAGATTTTGACATAAGCATACAAAGAAATTGAGTTTTTTGTATGTAAATTAGCATTTTATTATTAATAGTTGCACATTTTGGCAGAGGATGTGATCTTAGCAGGATTTATTTATTATGTCTCAACTAAAAGTTGCATTTACAGCTGTGCTGGTCCAGTAATCTCTTTTTACCTCTGGTTTGGTCTCCACCAACTCCTGTGCAAATGTTAGCAGGTAAATGCTCCATCATGTTCAGCAGCAAGGAGCTAACCAAGTGTGTGCACTGCACATCAGAGTGTCTTTTACAGCCGGTGTGGAGAGCAATCCTCCAAACAAGAGCTCCATATGTAGCTGTAATCCTACAGTGGGTGTAGGGTTGGAGAAGCATTGTGACTGCATGTATGTTCTTTAAAAAGATCCTCTGCGTGTTCATGTTTCCCTGCCTTGTGACCTATTTTTGGGTGTGTGAATAATGACTGTCACGTCTCAGCTGTGAAAGCAGACACAGTGTGATGTTGGCTGACACCAGCGACCCACTCTCACTTCCTGTCTTTAACTAACACTCAGAGTTAGTCTCTTTCTTAAAATAAATGCTTTAGTGCCTTGAAGTAAACAGAGTTGGCTGATCCGAGGACAGCCATATCAGTCATTTCTCTAATGGTCACATGAGGTCGCTCTGTTTTGTGTTTTAGATACAAGGCTTTGTTGGAGTAAGTCAAAGCACCACGCAGGCTGACACTCTCGCGCAGCACTCTGTAAACTGAGATGTGTGAGGATTTACTGCATGTGTGTCCGGTCCTGATTTCGTCCTGCTGGGTTTCTCCCGAGTGCATCTGTGTGTCCAGCAGCAGGGGTATGTATGCCAGTCAGAGCGATGCTCCCTGTCACTGGTGATAAGTGGTAATTGAATTTTGCCAGGCGGAGCTGACAGGCCAGCGCTGGCAGACCAGTGTGTGTGTGTGTGTGTGTGCGCATGAGAGGGTCTTGGCAGCATAATGCTTTTAATTGTTCTAGTCGGGGGCAGCTTGGAGGTCTGGAAGCTGCCGTTTCACTCTTTGTCTGTGAGAGTCTGCGCTTCCCTTCTTCTGTCCACATCTGAATCCCTGTCGTACTTCACTGGCATTAATCAGGAAGCAGCTTCCCAAAGTTTAAAGCTGCGCTAATTAATATTTTCAACTAAACAACGGATCAAATGACGATAAGTCATTTGAAAAGCGGCATTTCTGGCGACTCACGGTGAATCATCACCTACCTCTGCAGCTGAGGGACACAGAGGAGCAGCTAAAAGCAACTGAAAGCACCTGTTTTCACAGGAGTTGCTGCTCAGACGACAGTGAACGCCAACCTTAGATTCACGAGGTGGCCTCAGACGAGATGCTACTGTCGCTCCGCGTCGGATTCACACATAAATAGACAGCTGTTGCTTGTAACTTAATGTTAAGGTCAGTAGAAATGCCAGAGAATGCAGCGTGAATCATTAATGTTGCATTTTTAAATGAGTTATTTTCACCTGTAAAAAAAAACATGCGCCATATAATGCAAAGTTGTATGTATCCATGGCAACGTTATGAAATGGTGAAAGCACATCAACATGCCGCGTCTGTGCCAAAAACCAAGCAAGGCATATTATTTATACAGCGCACCAGCGATACATAAATGACAATGCACATCTGCAGTATACAAGACCGCATGCTGAGGTGTTCTGATGTAAGACAGTGAAGCTGGAGTCGAAGAGCTGCGACCCGAAGCAGTGTTCTCCCCGCTCCTCAGACTCAGCCCTCCGTATTCCGCCACCGTCTTCCTCCGCCTGTTCGCTCTTTGGGTCTTTTTCTATTTCGGTCTTGTTTTGATTAAGACTCCAACACACTGTAGTTTCTTCCCGTTCCTCTGCCGTCTGCCAGTCACTTCCCACTGAAGTCCTGCTCTCCTAAAGTGGAGTGGGCGTTTGCTGCTGTGAGGTTGCAAGGTCAAATCAGCCCTCTCTCTCTGTCTCTCTCTCCTCCCTCTCTCTCAGTGAGGATCTCTCGCCCCATGTCTGAGTGGCAGCAGCAATCTGACGCGTGTCTGATGATAATCACACATTGGCTGAGTCTTTCTGATCCTGATTTAACTAATTGTAATAATTATCAGTAATTGATTACGCCCACCTGATTATTAGAAGTAGCGCAGTTATAAACGGATAAACCACTTTAAAAACAAATCCAGCTTTATTCACATTCATAAGCTATCTAATATATTCACAAACATACACATATATTATTATTTTCCATTTGAATGTGTTGAGTTTTCTCTAAAGAGAGGCAAAACTCAAATAATTTCATGAACTAAACCTGGTGGAAGTGTCGCGCTTTGAGTCGGCCGTGATTGACACAGAACATGTCCTACAGAGATAACCACAAAGAACCCAAAAGTTTTATTTCTGGGGATGAAACAGAAGCAGAAATTGAAAATGAGATGCCCTCATTCAATCTTATCTCAGCTCTCGCAGTGTCCCCCGAATGATTGCGGTAATGAAAAACAGAGTGGAATTATTTCTTGTTGCTGTATTACTTTTGCTGATGAGTTTGTGGAGTTGTTTTTCGGCGTCTCTGGAATTAAGCGGGCGGGAATGATCCCAGAGTGGCTCAGTGGTTCAGCAATGTCATCCTGCAGCACGAAGGTCAGAGCCGACGATGGGCTGAGGGTGGATGATGTCAGCTGTTTTTACTAGATCCTCCTTTTTCTCAGAACATCTGATAGCACCTCATGCATCCGGAGGGAATTTGAGGCAGAACCTTTACTTCTTTGAGCGAATCAGAGCCAGTTTTTTGTGATTTTGGAACATGCCGCAAAGCCAAAAAGCAAAATCAAGACGTCCCCCGGGACTTGTTGACATTACTTCCTCTTATACGTAAAGGGTAGACCACTTGTTCTTGTTTGTCTTTGAGTACTGGAGCACCTATGATGAGCTGGCAGGCCTCAAGGATCCCCTGGTGGAGGAAAACTACTGGCGTCCTCAGCTCGACATTTGTCACTCCCATCGCGAAAACTCCACAAAGCCACATTCAAGCATGTTTGGAATCCAGACCAAGCAGGCCAGCCAGTTGTGGTTCAGTGTTTTTGCTTCGACAGAATTCAAGTGGTCGGAGAAGAAAGAGCACTTTTCCCTGGAAACGTCCGTCACTGAGAAGCTGTTTTTGGGGTGGGGGTGGGTTCCTCACTTAGGACTTAATTGTTTCTTATAATGTGACAGCAAAAGGTAGCCAGGCGTGTTGGAATCCCATACAAATTCAAACAACAATACCACAAAATCTGGCTGCTGTGGAACAGGCTGCTTGAAGTTTAGCATCTCGTGGAAGCCTTGCAGTCAACATTGGAGCCCTGTGGAATCAACAGAGGGTGCACGTGCAGTGCTCCAGCGGTCACAAAGCTGATCCCACTCAAGGACATTTGCATATGATGGGTGCAGAAGACAGCACCCTTAAACCAGTAAAACCTGTGAAGAGCAGAGACTTGCCCCACTCTGTCCCACTCTTTGAAGCTCTCTTTGTGTTTTCTGGAAGATCTTTCTGCTCAGTGAAAAAGAAGCTCAGAGTTATAGCGAGTGGCCATTGTGAGTGGTCGGACGGAGTCTTTTTGCTTTTCTGATTCACTTGTCAAGGAAATGCAACCTCTACAGTTGGACCTCAAAGCTTAGAGCACCAAACTTGACACCAACATTACTGCTGGAGTGGAAGTGGACGTCAATCAGTCAGAGCAGTGTACGCCAGCTGTGGGCCACTGTAGGACAGGATGGGTCTTGAAGAATCCACCTCAGACAGACTGTGTAGCCCCCAAGCTAAGACGACAACATGTCTGAAAAACAAGATAACCAATATTAAGCCAGAATATAAGCAAATGTCAAAATGTTCCACAGACTCTGCCATCCAGAGGTTCAGAGACAGTGTGTCCTCCACTAAATCGAATCCTTCTTGTTTTGATCACAATTAGCTTCCCTTAAGTATCTTTTCACCCAGTCTGAATGTGCATATATCTCTCCATTGTGAGGGCAGCCTATTCACACTGTATTAATGAAACAGATAGCTCCATCTGAGGTCAGGCATACATTCAGTCAGATCTTTCATCTGCGAGGAAATGTAACGCACAGTCTTCATTTCAGGTCATATTACGCGTTGTTTATTACACGAGCCTTGCAATATTGTTTGGCCATGCCTGAACCGAGTTGTCATGGAGATGAATGTGCCAAATGCAATGAGTTTGACAGTCGTGTGTGTGTGTGTGTGTGTGTGTGTGTATGTGTGACGGTTGACATTTGAATGGCAGCCATCAGTAACAGAGGAGAGCCTCTCAGGTGTGAACCTGTAGCGAGGCACACACACACTTTCACTCACACACACAGCCACTGGCAGGGAGGTACAGGGTTTTTTTTACTTTATGTAATTAAGTCTAGAGTAATTGCTCAGAGGTTCCTCTCTTCTTCTCCTCCCTCTCATTCTCCTCTCCTCTTCTGAACTTGACAGAGGAATGTAATTAAAAGAGGAGAGAGAGCTTTCCCGAGGTTTGATCATTGTCTCCATCGTCTAATGGAGAGCTTAGACCTGCCGTCTATCATCGACAGCTAGAGACGGATACAGAGAGAGGGAAAGAGGGAGACTCGGAGGGAGCAGGAGGAGATATCGGAAGAGCAATGAAGATAGAGAGATCTGTCAGTGAGAGGGAGAGCGAAGGAGGAAGACAGGAGACAACCGAGGCAAACAGAAGCTCAAGCTGGCAGATAATACGGAAAGATGCCGAGGAATAGATCAAGGGGGAAAGACGGTAAAGGCGGAGGTGATACATTAAAGAGAATTTGAAAATGTAAAAGGTCCTCATGTCACAATTTACAGTGAAAAAGACATTTCTTTCCCACGGTGGTACATCTTTCAGATGAGGCACCATTTGCAAAGGGTCTATAAGTCATAACAACTGATATTATTCATTGCTAGCAAATGTCATCAATGCGTCATCGATTAGAACAACATTAGGGTGATTTAGGGTCCTATTACTTCACACTTAAATTGCAATAAGATTAAATGGTCATCAATAATGGGACAAAGGTTCCCACTTCCTAATAAATCAATAATGAAGGAGTTCTTACAGTAGAACATCAGGTCTGCGCCTGTAATTAACAAAAGACTTGATCCATTGGTGTTGTCTGCCTGGAGAATCAGAGCTTGCTAAAAAGACAAAATAAGTGTCTGCTTCAAGACAAGACAACTTTGTTGTTCTTATAACTGACCGATAAAGCATGAGTTAATGATCTAACATGATAAAACCATAGTTTTATACATGTAATAAGTCCTTTATGAAGGATGGCTTATGAGGAAGCCATAACCACCTGATTACAATTCTACAATTCTACAATGCCATTTGGACAATGCCTTTAATTAAAGCGACGTGCACATGGATATATATAGAGGATAGACATATGGAAGATTTCATGTGATTGAATATATAAAGTATACAGTTATAATTAATTTGTCTGTAGCTGTGGTCTGAAGACACATTATGGTTTGTTTTTGATTTAATACATTGTGTCGTACGTTCCTGTTCGCCAATCATATCACCACACTGTCTGCCATGGAGAGCCAAAGTGAAACCAGAACATCCAGAAGTATGTGTATGAAGTCTAATCAGCAACAAAGTTACTACAATGATGGTAGAGTGTTGGTGAGGTCCATCATTGTGGATGAAACTAAGTTACAATGATACAGGCCTCGATACAGCCTGCAGCTGCTGTGGCGAAGCCAGTTGTGATGCATGAAGTGACAGAACAGAGGTTAAAACGTACCTGACGTCATGACTTCATCTCCCTTTACAGTGCTGTAGCTGCTAGCTTATAGGCTGGCCATAGGTAACGTTAGCTACCTCTCTCTACTTGTTTCCTGTGATTAAAAAATGATGTTTGGTCTTACAATTTATATCACAAAGTCATAAAAAAGTAGGTTATTCAAGATAATTACTGCTTTTATTGAGCAATAATGTTGACAAAGATAGGATAATGCCTAAATAGCCTTACTAGCCATATTTTAGCTTAGGAGAGCGGCAGTAACTTCTGTTACAAACTGACAGTGAACTCAAAATGAGTTGAAACTGCTGTGTCCAGCAACAACAATAAATTACAGATTCATTTAGATAGTTTGTCAAGTTAAAGCTGAAAGAGCACATTTGGTTTCTAGATAATGCGTTTAGGGTAAAATCCCAAGGCAGAGTGCAGCATCAGCATCTTGTAAGGTTTTACAGAAGGCCTGAGACAATTATATTTGTTGGTAAAATAATCTGCCTGTGAACCCTTGTTCCCGTGCTTGCTGTCTTTGTAGGGCAGAATACCTAATGTATTTATTTGTCTGATGTTCCGAGACCAGTGCTTGATTTAGCCCTGTTATTCAGAACACAGCTAATTTGCATGGGATTCTTTCTTTTTTTTTGGTATATTTTTAAAAATGTATCGGAAATGTACTCGACAGCTGGCTGGAGAAGTTGCCGTAGAGCAGTGGTTGAAGGAAGAAAGGAGACAAAGAGAGAGGAGAGTGGATCCAAGTCCTTGTCAGTCACAATCTCTGCGCTTTGGGAGGCTTCAGATGGAGGGAGTAGCTAACAGATAACAGGGCTGAATCTGGGACAGGCAGCGATGTACCCCACACACATAAAAACACACATCGTATTGTATCTATCTGTGCTGTCAGTCTCAGCCTTGCCACACGCGCGCACGCACACACGCCGCCTCTGCCTCATTCTTTTCCTTTGATTCAATTTAAAAGATCAAATATGCTTCTGCTGGCGTGAAAAAGAGCACAAAACATCCGTATCAAAGCGACAAACGCTATAATTACGATCGCGATTTACATTAAGGCGCAAAAAGTTCAGAAATGTAGTGCCGTCGCAGCCGTCTGAAACGATCAGAGCAAAGGACCACCTCGAATGATAGCTCGCAGTGAATTCGATTTAAAGATGAAAGGCGATCCTGTGTTTTTCACACGTGCTGGTGCAGCGGTGTGTCTAGATGCATGTGTGCTTTTCCACAAAAACATACTAAATTTTTAATTAGCTTTTGACTCAGGGTCATGTGTAAAGCTTGACCTCCTTTACAGTATGTGCGCACCAGTGTTTTCCTCTGAACTCGAGCCAACATGTGGGATTTGCCGGAGCCAAGCGTGTTTGCCAGTCACCTCCGCTGTAGTACAAATGCAGCGGCCGCGGAGGAAGCTGGTATGTATAATGCACGAGGACGCCTCCAGCTAATGCACTTGAGCTGTAGCCAAGGTGGGCAAAGACGCTCTCGGACCTCTCATCCCCCTCTATCCGACACCTCGCAGGACAACGTGTCACCCATGTTTCCTTCCCGGGTTCTCCATTTCAGCCAAACATGTATCATTTCTCACCTTGCCTTCAGAGAGGTGTGAGTGTGGGGCGATGGTGGTGGTGCGGTGAGGCACTGGCTCAGCACAAGTTGTTCAGGCTTCTGTTCAGCCTTAAAATCATTATTTTATTGAACAAGCGGGGAAGAAAATACAACAGAGTGGAGATAATTTCTGTTCTTTCAATTGTGAATCAAGTTGTTTTGGGGATTAACTTAATCTACTGACATTTCGTTGATTTTAGCCTTAGTCTGGCTTGAGTGAAGATATTGACAAAAGGGAGGCTGCACTGGAAACAAGCTGAATTCTTACCACAGCCAATGATGTTTTTAAGACAGTTTTGCAAGTAAATCTGGGACCAAGTGCCTTTATAGATATATCCCTTCTCCTCCTTTTTGTCAGTATAACAAGCCAAGCATTTTCCATCTTACCAGAAGTCGAGTTCACTCTTGACCTCAGAAACGGCAGTTTGACAAAACAATCTCGACTCAAGGTCAGTCAGTAGCTTCTTCCAGGGCTAGTGTGAATTAAAGTAGATTTCATAAAGAGTGTTTTACATAAAAAAAATGTTAATGCCACGAAGAATGTCAGGCCCAAAAAAAGAGAAGCCCCTGAACCACAAACCTGCAAAAACAGACCAGACTTTAATAGGGGTCTCCAAGTTTCTTTGTCCAAATTTGTTTTTGGAGACATCTTTTTACTGTGGTTATTGTGGTGTGGCTCTCATGCAAATCATTGCTGCTTGGCAACATAAGACCTACCAGCTCCAACACTCTGCTCACCTTCACTTCACTAATATATAAACAAAGTTTTGATTCTACCCAACCCTTTGTCAGGTAAGACCCAACTACCTGAGGAGCATCCTTGTACAAAACAAAGCAGATCCCGAAAGGTCTCCGATAGGGTCTTTTTATTGGATCATTTCAATTTTTGCTTAGCTGCTGTGTGCAGGCAACTAAACGAATCGAGAACTATCTGATCAAAGAAACAAGTTAACAAGTCACAAAACTTACCAGATGTTTCGGTTCATTGTTGTTTATATTACTCTGGTCAACAGACATAGCAGTTGGTAACAGAAAGTGTTGAGGGAAGAGCATGACAGCTAACCAGGCCGTCATCAAACATCCTCTTATGCTGTCTGGTGGTGTCCTCCGAGCTCCCATGCTGCTCTGCTCTCCTAAGTCTTAATTCCCAACAGACCACGGCTCGATGAGCTGCCGTCGCGCGGGGCCCTCTCCCCCAGTATAAACCAGAACCCAAGCAATTTACATATGTAATTGAGTGGAAAGCAATTGTGCTGGGAGCCGCTTGCTGCGAGCAGCTACCGATATGCGTGTTTATGTGTGTAGACCCGGATGTCAATGAGAAAGCAAAAGTAATTGTGATTTATTACAACTTTGGGCATTTGGCCTGATATTTTTGGCCATGGTCCCATTACATTACGGTAACATCATCCTCACTAAACTATCATGGCAGATATTTTGACTTCTCATCAATGGCTCAGTTCCAGTTAATCCTGAACTTTCCACACTACGACATGCCAAAATGTCAGCCATGAACAAGTCCTGTTGTCGATATCTGTGAACATCGGTGTGACGAACAGCCATTGGGTCAAGAAACACTACCAGTCAGACAGGTTGTGAACAAATATCAGGCCAAGGAACATTTTCTAAAAGGCCACAAGGAAGTGGTCTGAATCAACAAGCAAATCTGAATAGAAATCCTAAAACTTGACATTCTTTGTGTGGTAATTACTCTGAACGTGGTGTGGCCTGTCTGTGCTTGAGCTTCTGTCATCGCCCCCTCCCAAAATAATAGGACACTTGAACTGTAGTAGGTAATCCGTGTGCAAGTGTCCTTTGTCTGGCATCACCCACTTGTATGTCTTCTAATTGCTGTCACAACTAGCTAGCTAAACAGACGCTCAAGCTGTCATCGGTTCCCTTGCTAATGACAGCAATAAAAATACACACATTAGTAGCTAAGTAGGTAACCGTGGACTCATGACTTCTCAAACTGCACAGCTACGTTTGAAACCAACAGTTGTTGCATCCGGAGGAAGCCCCCCCCCCAGCCTTTTCAGGAACAACAGCGCCTACGTGAAGTTTGATATTCAATGTCGAAGCAGGAGGCCAGTCTGTGAACTCTGATGTTTAACTGCAAACTTTACCACAGACACATTAACATAATCACTTCACTCTTCACGTCCTGTACATCACAGCTGAGCTGACATCGGCGTACTCAGTCACCAGTAAATTCAGCTCTGCTTCTAAAAGCAGCTGATTCAGTTACAGTTTGATGCCATAGTCTGTTCACTTTGAAAAACAGTCATTTTGTTTGACCTAAGATTGGAAAAACTCAGCTAACCTTCAACAGAACCCGATGTGTGATGTCATGTGGCATCAACAGACACATCTTGTGCACCTATATCATCTTTGTGTGCATGTATATGTTCATATTTAATACTATGCGTAGCATATACAAGGTTTCTCCATTCCCAAGACCTGAAGAGCTTTCATCAGCCATGTAACCTCGGAGTATTAAAACCCCCTTTAACTGTGACACGCGATGTAGAGATAATGTCCCCAAGCATTATCCTCGAGACCTTCATGCTGTTCATGTTGCAACTCCACACCAGCACTCCTCCATAAGCTATTCTAAGCTTCTAAGTAGATTGTGTTGTTTTATAATAGATTAGAGGGCTGATACCTTCTGATGTGTGTCAACACAGCAGGACTCGTGTGCGGTCAGCTCCCTCCGTCAGATTGACTGCGATCGAAAGATTATCAAACGTGGCACGGATTCGGTGTGCGCTCTGCGAAAGACCAGGCTGGTGTTTAAGCCCTTTACAGATTAAAAAGAGCCGAGTTTTGTTTCTATAAGTCCCCCTAATGTGTCACACCCCTGCAGTCTCCAGAGCAGACACAGGAAGTTAAATTCTGCTTTTATCTGCTGCGCACAATAGCAGCACTGTGCTTCCCAAAGCTTGAGTTATTACTCAGAGGAAATCGTTATGGAGGAAGAATGTATCAAAGTCTTTTGATTGTGGAGGATCATAACTTGTGCTACAGGAGAGGAATTGTAGTGTCTGCCTGCCCTCCCCCAATCCTCTTTTTTTTTTTTTTTTGTCGCTTCTCCAAAAATTCTTGTCTGTGAGCTGGTGAGTCAAGCTCAGCTTCAACTTCAGCATGAGGACTTGAAGGCATACTTACGTGAATCCAGTTTGACAAGAGTGCCACATGTTGGCAAGTCCCGATACTGCGTCAGGAGGCCCCGAGTCAGTGCGTTTCTGCAGCAGATTTGTTTGGAATGATTTCTGTGATCATTGAAGGACCTTAGCATTTTCCTGGATTCACCTGATCAAACTGTCTCTAGGCTTTGTTCGTTCACTGGAAAGATAAACCAAACTTATAATTTATATTGACAACTACTGTCTTTGCCCAAGAAAGGGTGACTTTGTACATTTGAGGGGTTGCAAGATATTAGACAGGACAAGAGAAAACATTTGTGCCACATAAAATGCTGTTTCCACCTGACTCTTGTCAAGTCTTTGCTCTTTCTAAGTGAGAAAGTGTGGTTTTCCATCTTTAGGCTTCCAAATTATTAAAATGACACAATCTGAGAGGAGGCTTTGCTGTTCAAAGCCCAAAACGCAAACTACAGTGGGGCTTCACGAGTAGGCATTGCTTGTCTTTAAAGGGCAACAAACCAAAAAGGCCGGGAACCTTGTGTTTAACATTACATGCGTGCAAGCAATTTTCATTGGTGCTGAAAGTAAATGTCAAAAAGTGTGAATCTCATGAAGTTATGGCTAAAATTTGGGTTTTAATGTGAATTGAAGCTGCTTTCAATTCATTGAATGAGACAAACAGCCTCAGTTTAACCTTGGTGACAGTGGGCGTTCTAGAAAATGTTTGAATTCTTTGAATGTTTGAATCCCGACATGATTGCTGGGCTAAAAGTAGTCAAATCTAAGTTTCCACCAGTCCATGTTTGGGCCTGTTTCATCCACTCTGGTGAACCAGACTGAGACTGGATTGTTTCCATTGAAAAGCTGGTGAACAAATCAGGTCTTACACAAAAGAAAACACTTCAGCGATGGAGACGAACTGGTTGGTTTGGCAGTTGTTCGCCTGGTTAACTTCCTCACCCTCGATAAAGATCCACACACGGCAGCTTCCTCGAGCTTTTCTAAGGAAACCATTGGTCTTCCTGCTGCGCGAGGCAGTGTGGACGCTATCTGCATCGCTGGCTTCATTCAGAAACATTCGTGACCACAGCTAGCTCAGGCAGTTATGGGTCAGTGGATGTAATCTAATCATACATAGCGAGGCATGCTTCTTGAAATAGCGTCTTAATATCCATAAAGTTCGAGTTTTAAAGACTGTAAAGACGCACACCGTATTCACACACATTCATGCTGCATGGATGAAAGATTCTTTTCCAGGTGTTTCTTGTCTCTCTGTACATTTTCCGTTGGGGTTCGGTGATATGATGTGTGTGGGTGGCCTGCGTGCGTGCGTGTGTGTGTGTGTCCCGAGGATGTCCAGCTGTCAGAGCTCAACTAGGTTAAACTGAGTGATGTCCTTTAAATAGAGACATATTGGCAGAGGCCGTCTGACCTGATTGATGGTCCTGCCCCACAGGGACATGAAGAGAAACCACAGCGAGACCTGCGCTTTAGAGTAAGGAATCTCACAGCGGAGACCCAATATTTTGCAGTTTTTGACATGTAAAAAAAATGCTGCATTGCCTAAGAGTGCACATTTCTGACTCGTTACCATTACTCGGCTATGACCAGCAGCAGAGTGGAGGTGTGTCTGGAGAAGTGCTCCTCAAGACCTCTGGAAAATAAGTCTGCTTTCTCTGAGCAGATACTCCCAAGCTGCCCTCGAGCAAGGCACCGAACCATGTGTTTTCTAGTGGATCGGCTGGACTGTCAACAACAAGCACTGTGGGCAGCTCCTAGGTGCAGACACGCACATGCACGGTCAACATTTACGAAATAAATAAAGTGAAAAGGTGTTTAATGTTAAGAGAAGTAGCCTCCTCTGACTTTACCACTCCACCACTCGTCCTTGTGGGCCTTCCTCTGGCAGCCAAACAAACGCAGGGGCTTTAATTGACCATGTTGCTCTCGGAAGTGTGTGTTCGGAACAAGCGTGAGCACACACACAGCTCCCAAGTAGTGCAGCCAGTGAGATGTGAGGCAATGCTACGCTGGCTGCCTAACCGCAGTCATGATGAGAATACTGAAAACCATTTGTGTGTGTGCTAACTGACTAGCGTGTGCGTCTCAGTGCATACAAATTCATTTTATTTCTCTAATATAATAAGGAAATGACTCAGCCCCAGCCTCAGAGCTCAGTGTGTGGTAAGAATCAGGCCTGACGTGAGTGAGAATTTGAAGTTATTATGACAACAATAGAGAGCAAGACTTGTCAGGACTGTACTTGGAGATCTCAGAGATATTAGAGATGAAAACAGCGGCCAAATAATAAAAAATGAGGATAATAGAGACAGAGAATGCGTCAGTTTTGAAAGACAGACGGCAAAAGATAGTGTCGAAATCCTTGAAAAAGTTGCACTGTGCACGCTGCGGCCTGCACAGTGTTGACGGCAGCTTCGCTCTGTTTGACCCAGAGGCCCAGGAAGCAGCCACAACGCTGCTGCTTCGTGTGATAGCATGTACCACATGATAAATAAAATCTAATGCTTAATCTAATTAAGATGAATTAGGGCTCCTGCACAACTAAGGAACGTTTGATTACGTCATAATTTTAGTGGTGTAAATTCTAAACTGACTAATTAATAATTCATTGACCAAATAACACCTGACAGAGTGTAAATGGGACTCTGGGGCCCCTGGAGGAATATAACCAGGAATGAATGTTCAGTTTCCCTCTCTTAGAATGTGCAAATATAAAAACTGTGCAGCAATACTAATAAAATATTGAAAGTCAGTTGGTTTCAGGCCGTATTTCTCTGTAGCATCAAATATTCACGGCTGGATAAGCAACTTTAAGCTTAAGAAAAGAAAGTATTAAAGGGTAAAAAGTTTAAAATGAAACCTGCTAATTGTGTTTACCAGGCAGGACAGTGTGGGAACGGTGGCCTGACCCAAGTAAAGGAGCCTCCAGCCGTCACCTTTTCATACAAGCGTGTGACATCACCTGCTTCCAACTGATCCCCGCCCACTTGGAAACCAGTGGGCTGAGACAGAAACAGAAATCCAGAAACCTCTCGTGTTCATTAACCAACCATTGCTGGTTTCTCTCAATGAAAACGAGACTTATTTGTGTTGCTGGGGCCTTGAAGCTAATTAATACGCAACACTTGTTTGACTGTACTCTCCTACTGTGCGCGCTTACTTATTTGCGTGCATGCAAAACACGCAGAATGAATGTTTTAAATAATCATCACGAGCTACACCTTCTTTTCTGATTACACTCTTTATGTCTCTTTAATGCTTTGCGCCCATTAATCTAAAACCTTGGCGGCGGCATGAAGCAGATGTTTTCCGAAGAGCACAGCTGTCAACGGATGAGTTCCATTATTTGGTTGACTGCGGAAACAGTTGCGGAGGTTACTATTCTATAGCAGATACGTCGTGTAAAGACCAGGTGCAAACAACACCGTGATGATGGTGATGATGATGGTGATGAATGCTAACGCTCCCTCGTTGGAGAGTTTCCCACCTTTCACAAACTCCTGAAGAATGCGACTGGATCATTAGCTCCTATCGATATCTGTTGCCTTACTTCTGGGTGTCCAGGCCATAATTGTGATTGGTGGGTTGGCAGGTCCTGGTGTGCCCTGTGTTTAATGCCTTCACTTTATGAGCTATAAAACTCTGAATAGATAATCAATACTGTGTCGCCTCGGTCTAAGCAGCATGTAAGGTTGATGGAAAGTTCTTATGGCCCAGAGAATGGCTTAGAATAAATGTGCGCGCATGGCCCTGCATACATTTATATTCATCAGTTTTGCAGTGCAAACAGGGGAATTAATATGCACAAGTATTGATATGAGGAGGGGAGCCTGTCTGCGTCTTCCACAGACTGCTGACCGAGCGATGAATACGTTGCAGGACATTACCCTTTGGCCGCTTCACCTCTGACCTCTGCTTTCCTCCCTCCCTCCCCCTCTGTCTGTCTCCCTTTCAGGTCGTGCTGGTGGGTTCGTCCATAAACGAGAGGGATCAGATGCTGTTTATCAGCACGGACGAAGGTTCCTCCTTCCAGCGTCAGTCCATCGCTTTCACCCCGGAGACACTCGTCTTTCACCCCAAGGAGGAAGACAAGCTCCTGGCGTACTGCAAGGAGGGCAGGGTGGGTATCCCAGCGCTGCACAAACATGGAAATAACTAGTTGATTCTGTAGCTGAAAGAAAAAGAACAAGAGGACAGCAGTGATGTTACAGCAAGACGTCTCCGCTGTCAGTGCAGCAATGCATTAAATTTCAATTTTCACACGCACCAGCAGAACACGAACCTCAGAGAGAGCTCGATGTGTGATTTATCATTCAACAATGCGGCTGTAGGGCAAATCTTCTTATGCAAGTGAAATAAACAGAACAGTGGCCGCATCCAAATACACAAACGCACACACACTCTTTGATATTGCATTTCATATTGAAAACATGTCGCAATCTCACTCTGTCGGAAGGAAGCTCTTTGAAATGTTTGCACTGGAAAGAGATAAAAGTCCGGATGCAACAAATACACATTGTAAGTCCATTTGTATACACTTTTATGCAGACGATCTAAACGTCGTTATTTGAAGTCAAAGTTGAACAAGGAAGCGGGTCTGCAAACTGTGATCAGTGTTTACAATGGACAGTCAAAGTAGTAATTTAAATGTTGGTCTTTCTCTTTCCTTTTCATTCAGTTTGCCTCAATTGCAGTTTGGATGATACACGTTTATTTGTGTAGCTCCTTAAAAACACTATAATAAGACATTGACAGTTATTAAAACGAGACATAAAAGTCACGTGCTAATATAAAAAGACAGGAAGACAAGCAAACTCAAATAATATTAGTCAAAACCTGTTTAAACATGATTGTCAAAGTGATTTTTAGCAGCGTCGCCATGTTATGTAAAGGGATTGAAATGAAAACATGAGCCACATTTTAAGAAAATGCAAAGTTTGTGTAAATACTGCTCAAAAACTACTCTGTCAATATCAAGTTGCCAAATACTGCTGAGAATATCACATTTTTATGGACGGCGTTTGAGAGGTTACTTTGAAAATGTAGCTAGCTATGCAGGCTCAGTGGTAGATAGCTTAACACTGGACATGCTGCTAGCAAGAACAGCTGGGGCTATGCTAACTGGACGATAGCGGGTAATGTCAAATGTCAAAATTAGCAGCAATGCTACATGTAGCATAGTAGATACAACATCAGAGCCTTTTTTCTGTAGCTAACAGGCAAGTAAAAGCATCTAATCATTATTTTTATTCTAAGCGAATCCCTCACCGTGGTGTTTTGACAACCCAGCGTTAATGTAAGTGTTGAAATAGGCTTATTAACATTAATAATTATACTGCGAGGGAGGATTCTCAGGTAATAAAGATTATAGTGCTGCTACATGGTTCTCCATGTCGTACACTGTTCCCCATCCAGACCTATCCACCACAAACCGCAGTTAATTGCTTCCCCAGCTCTATGTCAGTACATATCGAGAAAACACGACATCTGAGACGTCACATTGCTGTCATACCGCATGCATTACTTATGTCTCGCTGTTGGGAGGCGTTGAGATGATTCACTGATTCACCTCCAAGCTTACAGTGTTGCAGAAGAAGAGCTGCAAGACCAGACCAGCGCTTGTCAGAGGCTATATGTTCTTATTTGGGCTAGAAAACCAAACTGTTGGTGGTGTACTCTTAAGGAATATGTTAACAGCAATATGTCATTATGTTTTATTCATTTTGAGGTATTGATACACAACAAAGAGATGTCTACCAGCCTCACAATTTCATTTGATTGGTTTATTACAATGGTTTTCAACCAAAGCTCAGTCTCAGCTTCTTAAATTGTGAAAAACTCAATTTGTCACCACCTCAGGAATTGATTCCTCAAATCAAACAATCAATCATTGGTTGAACTGTATACCATTCATGTCTAGACACACAATGTGCATAGCGTTCAATGAGGGCACCTTCATAGACAGAGGTTTGAAGGGCACATAGCCAACCACTGTTTAAACAACACATAGGTTTTCACTCCCTCTTCCCCCAGCAAACGACAAAACCGTTCCAACATCTCCGCCTCAGGGAAGCCGAATACGCCAGGGAAGGAGGGTCAGCAACACAGCTTGTAGAAAATGTCATCATAATTTTGAGAGACGCTGAAATTAACAAGACCCCCGGTGTGAAACAGAGGCAGCTAATTACCTCCAGCACTGTCTCATTTGTTTAATCACACAAAGGTGGCACAATAAATTTGGCAGTGATAGGCTGATGTTTGAAAAAGATAACACCAGGATGGTGTTTTCATATGGGAATAAATACTGCCAATGAGCTCTTACAGACATTTTTCATTCGATTAATTCATGTTTTTATCATTTTAAAAGCACCTCAGAGCAAGCACGTGTTGCTGTTGACATCCAATAGATTGGCAGTCTTTTGGATGACAGATACAACAGAGAGTCATTAGCTCAGGCTGAAGGTTGAAGTTCGATTTGTCCTACCAGATTTTCTAGGAATTGGCAATCGAATTGAATTTTAAAATAATACATCATAGGTTAAACTGCTGTGTATGCAGGTTTGTTATTCTCTTTTAACCACATGAAATAGCGCAGCCAGTCAATTGCGTGAACATGGGATCCTCACATCTACATCTATATCTACATCTATAGTAGTATTATAGTGTCCCTGTATGATCGTTTCAACAGAGAATTCCCTGTTTATTAAAGTCATTTTGATTGAACTGGTGATAAACTAGAATTGTTAACTCTTGAAATCCTATCTGACAACTTATTTATACCTCAATATGTATATGTCAAATCGAGATCTTTTTTAACTTGCCATAATGTTTGATTTCCTTATGGAATTATTTACAGTTTCCAGTAGGTTTAGTTTTGTATAGCTTTTGTTCCTTCTAGCTTCTTCACTTTGTTATTACAGGAGACCAACAGCACAGTTTAAAAGAGCCGAAAAGCAAAAGAATGAAGTTAATTCATTTCGTAGTGTCCATAACACAAACATTACCATCACAAAGTCCTCCCAGAGACTTGTGTTTTGTCCACCCTCGTCCATTATGTTTCTTGTCACCCCCTGACATGAGCTGTCAGAGGTGAAAAAAATAATAGGAACGCGTATTTGGATTCAGTTTTTAATAAGCTTAATCAAATAATTAATTCATCTGTGTCATGTCTGAATTTTACAATTTTGAATACAAAGATGTCTGCTCTCTGAAACACACTCACGCACTTGTGCGTACCTAATTGAAAAGTGTACTGTGAAGTGAAAATGGAGCTGGAGACATAGAGGTGGGACGTTGGGTCCGATAGTTCATAAGTTGGAGTCGGCTCAGCTCCTCCTTAACTTTAATAATTTACACGTAATTAAACAAGAAATTCAATTAGGTTTTAATCTGTTCCATATGGGCAGGCTGCAGATGGAAGCGAGGAATCCATTCAAACAGAACAAAAAAATCATTTAGCTCGCGGATGATGGGAGGATGCGTAGTAGCACGTGTAAATTAAGAAGGTGTGTGAGGGCAGGAATAGATTTCTATCAAGGTCAGCCACAGCTTTTTTTTCCTCCAATAGAAATGTTCATTTGAAATAATCTTTATGAACAAATTTCATTGATGACTCATATTTTCTGATGGCCCTGAGCGCGAAACAAGCCATATGTGGACAGTATGTATTGCCCTCACAACCGAACCTTTGTCAGTGGCAGGCGCAGTTTCATAAAATGTGCGTGTTTGTGTTTTTGTGCGGTTGAGGAAAGTTTGTGTGGTGAAAATCTTTTTCACCGCTCCAATGTGCTTTTCAGACATCAAAGATACCTTGTGGGTCGGAATCAATAGACTTTCATTATGGGCGCGATCAATGGCCTACAAGCTCGTGCAACACACACACTGCACTCATAAAATATGAGGCGCACTCACACACACCCTCACACACCTAACCTGCTATGATTAATAATTAATTGAGCTCAGTCTTAACTTGGTGAACCATGAAATTCAGTTGCTCAACTGGGTGAAGCGTTTTTTTCCCAAATAGACTCTCGATTTATCCTCCATTGTAAAAGATACAGCTGGTAATAGGGCCGGGTTAGGCTTCGTGACTTAATGCTGCATGTTTTGAACACGCTTTCTTCCTGTCTAATTGTTGTTTCTTTTTGTGCGCAGCTCTTTGCTTCGACGGACCTGGGCCGCAAGTGGACTTTGCTTCAGGAGCGGGTGACCAAGGATCGAGTCTACTGGTCAGTTTGTTTACCTGTTTTTAGACACGTTAGAGCTTCAAGTCTCAGTACAATGATTAACTATAATACAGCGGGGTCCTACGTCTCACACCACCAGTGAAGATACTTGAGTGAGTAGTTGAATCTTTGAAAAATCAAGAAGCTACCCCAATGATTCATGTTATCCCAGTATAATCTGACAATGTTCCAAACAGATTACTGTGATGTTGCAGAATTCTCAGTTCAGAGGGTTCAGGGGTTTGAAGTCGGGTGTCTGTAGAGGTCTTCTTGGTCTTGCATAGCTTTGAGGTGCTTTTGGACTCATTTTCCTGCTGTAGTATGAAACCTTCTCCACAAAGATGCAAACCACAGAGTGGAGGACGTCTCTGAAGAATGAAGTGGTACTTCTCCTCAGTCAGATGTCCAACAAAACACTTCCAGACCTGAATATACCATTAAACCACTATGTTTCACTGCCTGCTTGATCCACCAAGGTATCACTCTGTCTCCTGTTCATCTCAAACACCCATCTATTACTACCGTAAAACTTGGATTCATCAGTAGATGGGGCGTTTTTACAGTCATCCGCAGTGAAATGCCTAAAGCGTCTGGTCTCGTCTCGCCTCCTGAGAAGTATTTTCGAAACTGCTACTCATCCTTCGAGACCACTAGACCTCTTTTGAAAGTATTTTTTGCTGATTGGAGCGTTGAGTTCTTTATTCAGCAAATTCTGCGTCTGTGATGAAGTTGTTTTCTGTCTCCTGGGGAACCAAGCTTAATGTATTGATCTCTTGATGCTGTGATCACTTTTGGTCTGCCTGACTGAGCTTGGGAGGCAACTGATCCAGTTTCTGCAAAGAGTTCGATGCATTTCCCTCTTAGAAGCCTATACAGTGCTACTTAGTAAGCAATAGTCTGAGCACATACCAACATTCAGCGGACAGTGTACAATTAAGGGACATCTGACTTTCTGTACAAAGGATTTTGTTGGTCAATGTCACAAAAATGCATCCATCTGATAGCTGACCTAGAAATAATAATTGAAAATATTTCTTTTGTATTTGACATGTTTCTGGTCCCTTTCAGTGTTTCTGAATCCTCTGACCTCTAATTATTTCTTGTTTTTATGTGAAAATATAGATATTTTTTAACTATTTGTCAAATAGATTATACCCAACAAGTAGTCCAAGTTCACAAAAACACTGCACCACCTCAAGACACAGTCATTAGTCATTTGTAAGCATAGAAGGTAACAGTTATAGTAAGGATACAAGGACATCATGTAAATACAGTAGCAAGTAGCATTGATTAAATAGTTAAACATCAAGCATTTTAAAAACTAAGCAGATATAGATAAGAAGAATATGCATCATATCCCTGTGCGTTATGTACGTAGCTGGTGTCAGGACATGTTTAGGCCCAGCTTGATTAGGCACACTAGTGGTTACAAAGTGTCTAGTGTGGAGTTTCATTCTATCTCAGGACAAAATGAGCTAACTCCTTAAGTCCTGGATTTGGACTGCCTGACAGTGTATTCAAAGCTAAGTTCAGATCCTGCTTGAGTTGGTCATTTATGGATGACACAACCAGCTGTACTCTTTAAGTGTGCATGAATTTGATCTAACTGATCTAATCTAACATCAGTAATTTATAGACAAATTTGGAAACTTACGTAAAGATTGTAACTTCTTCTTGTAATAAATCATACATTCCCACCATTTATTCATTGGAATCAATTTTCCATGTTGGTATTTGCTAAATATGCAAATACAAGACCTGAGTGGAGTTTTATTTTATTTAATTTATTTGTTTCTGACTTGATTAATTAGATTTAAATCAAAAAACACAATCCAAGGAGGTATATTTTGATCAAGCTTTGTCAAACATAAATTCAGTCTCCTGCAGAGTTAATAGGTTTATTTTTGGACAATATCCCAATCCCATTTTGTTGTCACTTACACAATACGGCTCAAACTGTAAAATTATATCTACAGCCGTTATATCCCGGATAGTAATAAATCAGTTTTATGTTTACCATAATGCAGGAAAGTCAGAAATTTGAATTGAGCGTCAGTCGTAAGCGCTGGAGTTTATGCAGCAGAACCTTTTGTTGTAGATGGATCTCTTGATAGTTTAGCGGTTCCGGTGGCAGAGAATGCAGGCGGCGGTATATGGCATTTCCCCACACATGTAATATTTTACAGCTTGAGAGCTATCGCCTCCAGTGCGCCCCCTCCTCATCTTATCTTCCATCATGTATCTCTCCCTTTTTATCTCCTCTCCTCCATCCACTGATTTCTCAACTTTTCTACTTTCCTCCTTCTTTGTCAACTCCTCTGTCCTCCCTGTCCAATCTACGCCATTGTAAGAAGATGCATTCAAAAGTTCTGCATTTAACTAAAATTGACTGCACTCTTCTGTCATCTTCTGAAGGTCAGAAAGGCGTTGCGAGCTCCCGTTAGTTTGTTTCCTCTCGCCACCGATAGCAAATGAGCTGGCCCGCGCACTCAGACACCTCTGATTTATACCGGCAGGCCTAGCGCACAAATCATCTGCACCGGGCGCTGTAAAAAATGAGAAAGTGAGGGACAGAAAGAGGGAGAGAAACAGCCCCGAGTGCTTCCTACTTCAAACTTAAGTTACACACTCAGGATCAGACTTGTGATCTCAGTGTGTAACGTACAGCCTACAAAGTACATGTGCAGCTGCTCCTGGATAAATGGTTTAACTGCTTCACCTCCCTCCTCTGACGGCGTGGCACTTTCCCCCGGCAGTAATCACATCAAATGAAACCAGTGACATCTGCACACCTTGACCCCTGCAATGGTAGAGCTAGCTTAATCTGACATTAAACCGTAATGGTAGAGCATCTTCAACTTCAGCAGTGTGAGTGCAACTGAATGTGTAGTTACGAGGTGGATTCAAATCCAGTCCTCCAGATGTGATTGGACAGCTTAAATCGGACGTGGCTTAGTAAAACCAGCATGATATGATGCTGTGGAATCGTTCACCTTCATCCACTCTGCAGAAAGGCTGCAAAGCGGGGATAGTCCAAAGTGACATGCTACACCTACCAGCACCTCTCAGCTCACAGATGAACGCGTTGCATGTTTTTTGTTCAACCTAAATGAACTGAAATGTAAATACAATCATTTTAAATCCGAGCGGAGTTATTGTTAGGGCTGTTTCCTGGTGAACAAATTATCCATCTGCTGAGCGCTTCTGTTTAGCCTCGCCGGCTGCAGCGTGGGTTGCCAGGTACAGCTGGTGAGCACAAACTTTAGTTATTCTCTATTTTGGAATAGTATTGCAAACATGATAACAACCCTACTAAGACTTTGGGGATTTGTGCACAATCATATTTTGTTTGCTAAGCTAGGCTAACAGTGTTCCAACTGTAGCTCCGTACTGATTGTTTTGCATGAACAGTTGATCAAATGACAGCATGCAATGTGTCTCTAACTACTGACGGAGCTGTTTTACAGCTTTTTACTGTGGTTTGATCTCATGATCACTTACACTTGTTTATTTACCTCTTTAAGCAGCTAGCGAGTTAGCAGCTAGCTGATGAACACAGGTTCTGTAGAGTTACATGTTTTCTTCAGGAGCATGGAGACAAAACAGAGCTAAAAGACTGAATATTGGACAGAAACACAACTCCTCACGAATGCTAGTGTTGCTCCATGTTTGCTGGATTTGTATTTAGATACTGAATATAAGCTTACATGTTAGCAACGCCAATCAATCACATGACTCACAGCAATATAAAAGGCCAAAAGTGAGGCCAGCTTTAATGCACAGACATGAGGTTAACATTAATCTTCTCATCTCGCTCTTGGAAACAAAGCTAAAAAGTCATATTTCCTAAAATGTTGAGGAATCCCTTTAGGTTTCACCCACCTTTTATTTTTCACATCTGGACACTTTTAATAAAGTACAGAGTTTTTTATATATATGGTCTGGCTTAAGCTGTATCGTGGAGGTAGAATATCAAATGATTGTTTTACAGTGTGCATTTAATCCTCTGCACTCCGAGATGGAACCGCATATTCCAGAATTTTATTTGCCTGAGGTAAAACTGCCTGCAGCAGATGCTTGCTCATGTATCCAGGCCCGCACATACTGTAAGGCTGTGACCTGCTCCACCTGTAAAAAAGTGCGTATGCGCGGCCATGCCTGTGCGTACATGTGCTGCACATGTGTGGTCAGAGTAGGCAGAGTTAGCTCGCGGTTGGCTCTGGCCTTAGCCTTGCCTGTGGCCCTAACAGTCATAAACGCAACAAGAGAACAGGAGTCTGGCAGCCAGCTCACATAAATCACATTAAAAACATCACATTAAAACCAATCTGCTGTTGGGGTGGTCTGGCCAAACCTGTTCCTGTGGACCTTGTTTTTGTGATCCCGGGCTATAAAGTTTGTGTTTGTCATCCTGATTGAAAAAAAAAAAACCCAAAAAACAGCAGTTGTTGAAATTGCGCTGGCATCGCACAGGATGACAACTGACAACAAAAGCAAACATTTGAGGACAGGTGATAAAAATGAAATGCTGTGAGAAGCATGAGGATGAAAACCTAATGGAATAGCAGTGAAACCGGAGCTGAGATGAGTCTGAATTCCATCCCGGAGAGGATGTTTTTCCAGCATGCTGCCCTTCCTCCTCCTCCTTTTCTTCTCAATCACTTCTCTTCTCTTTGTGTATCAACCCCCTGATCTGTCTACCGTTCATGTCCATCGTTCATTTCATTTCCCCTGCTCTCCCCTTCAGCTCCCAGCCAGTCTGCTTTAACTTCCCTGACCAAAGGAGAAGGAAATCCCACACACTTAGACTGTGATGAAGGTCTAACTGGACCAAAACGCTAGTGGAATGAATAAATAATGTACTGCCAGTGCAGAGAGCGCTTTCACCTTCACTCTCAGGCATTTGCATTTCAGGCATGCAGCTGACACTTTTATCCAGACTAACCTGCGCTGAGTGAGAAGGCAGAGGTTCAAAGTCTCGGTGAAGGACACTTAAGCAGGACAGATAGGACCTGTTGAAAGTCCAATTCCAGTCCTTCTCTCCCTCTCTCTCAGCGTCTGACTGGGCTCTTGCGGCGACCTCTTGTGGTGGTACAAACACTTGCACCATCCTAACTCACCAGCAGCAACTGGCCTGAGCCTTTGGAACTCACTTTTCTTCTAGAGAAACAAGAAGATCCCTGTCTGACCACAAGGATCGGTTCAAAATACGCTATGATGAAACTAAAAATGTGTCAACGAGCTTCCTGCAGCCGTGACAAAAGCGTAGAAGCTTGAAACCACCTCCAGTTGAGAGAAAACATTGTATGCCTTCCTTTGATACCCTAAGCTAAGAAGTATGTGAGAACATTTATGAGGTTCTGGTGCCTTTCTATTATGTTATTCCTATTTGATACATATCTCTTTGGTACATATATCTCCAAGGAAGCCTTTACTTCTCTTCTTCTTTGGACTAAAAGGTGACAGTTAAATGTCTTTTTTAATTCTCTGCTTCTAAAATACCTGTCCTGTGTTGAGGGTAGGGTTGGCTCTCTCTGAAATTGAGAGCTGTTAAATGTCATTTAAAGCAGATTAGCTTGATATTTATTGCTGTGGTCTCATGTGAAGCTCCAAAGGTAGCTTGACTGTCTCTGTTGCTTTGATGGGGAACTGACTGAAGTTAAAGGTATTGCGCAAATCTCTTAATTTTAATAAACCAGCGAGCAAACACACAGATCACTTGAAGAAGACCTGAACCAGCAGATCGCACTTCCTGTGATCCATCTTCTCCCCTTCCTCCTTCCTTCCTTCCTCCCTGGTCCCTCCATGGCCTGCTAATTGCTCGTAAAGTCTCTTTATAGGCAAAGTAACAAGGTTTTAAATCTCCGCTCTATCTTTACTGGGCTGGGGAAATTTCACAGACTGCACTGCGCAGTCCTAATCAGATGAACTGCTTAGTTTACTGCTCACTGAAGGGCACACGGAGCAAGTGTACTGTAGTGTACGTCAGGTTGCCTCTAAGACGGGAAAGAGGGTATAAAACTTTGGAGGATGTTAGGCAAGGCTGAGCACATCTGAGTGCACTTTCCGGAAAGAGCTGAGCCATGCATGTTTACTGAGATATCCGTGGAATCAAAGGGGCCCAAGGAATGTATGTACACTCATAGTTTAACATTCAGCTTTTAATAATTGATGTATAAATTAAATATCTGCACGTTGATCATGCAGAATGGAAACAACTGTTTCACACCTACTAAAGTAAGCCTAGTCCCCTTTTCATTCAAAGACTGTGGTTAATGTGCGGTTAGGGTTAGGTAACTAGAGAGCACTGGTGTGGTTATGAGAGGAATAGACTGCGGTTACTGTTAATTACTGGTTTGTGACGACATAAGGACCCCGCTCTCCTACTTTGAAGTCAATTCATGTCCATCAACCACAATGACCAACTGACAACATGGTATGGTTCAACATACTGGCATTTCTAGGAATACTGCACGGAAACATGAGACCAAAATAAACTCAAACATTCATGATTTTGTATTTTTTTATTGTGTGCACCACCCACCATCCACAATCTGAAGATGTTGCATTTGCTTTTGAGTCTGATTTGGAATGAATTTCCTTTCCATGGTAGGAAATCTTGTCATGTAATGCCCTTCTCTCCTGTGTTCCAGGTCAGTATCTGGGGTGGATGTGGACCCTGATCTGGTGCACATGGAAATGCAAGATACAAGTGGAGGTACAGTGATGTTCCATCTGCTCATTTATCATTTATATATTTATTCATGAGACTGCCGAGGCATGGTCATGCCAGAATAATGAAATTTCCCACAGAAATGTATTCGTTTTAATAATTGGCAGATTTGCTAACATGAGAAGTAAATGTGTAGAACTTTCTCACCGTGTTCAACTTTGGTAAACTTGGTCTCACGAATTCACATCACTGACTGATTACAAACCATGAGAAACCAATGAGGCAAGAAAGCGGTGCTCGTCCCTACCAAGTGTCACCAACCTTCAAACGCTGCCTTTTTAGCTGGAAAAAGAAGGAGTTTCACTTTTGGGATGACCAGAAATTTGAAGGCACCTTTGTAAACGATGATTTTTTTGTTTGTGCTGTCTTTACACTCAAACATGTGGGATGTATTGTCCTCTTAAGGAAACTGTTGCAGCGCATAATTTGTATAAAGTGAAACCTGCAGTGTTTACGTCTGTTTCTGCTAGCTAGCCGTCTGATTTCCTGCCTTTGTTAGCTCATAGCTACATGGCACGTTACTGCCAACAACATGTGTATGTTATTTGTATCTTAGACGTGTGCATAACAGGGATCTGCTCCTAAAAACACAGCTCCATTGTGCTACAGATTGTCAAAAAACACATATATCCACAGTACCTTATGGTGCACTCAGTTAAGACTAAAGCAAATGTTTGGTCTGCGCAAATCTAACTGTTTGACTGTGTAATCTTCATTGCCCTGAACCTGACTGATGGAGCTGTGTAGAAATTAGCCGCAGCTAGCTAGCTAGCTGCCTGTTTTCTCCTCTGATCTAATCACATTGGCCAACTCTCCACAGAGTTTTATAGGAATCTTCATCTATGCTAAGTGTCTGAATCTGAGTAGAGAACCTCGGGCACGTCATTGACTTGACATTTGATTCAGATCAGTTCCAGAGACAAGAGTCACTTCTTTCCGAGACTCGCTGAGGCGGGGAATTTTAATGTGCTCTCTCAACATCACAGCATTACTAGTCTTAGCAGAGCCTGCGGTGTAAATGCAAGTAATGGTTGACCTTGCTGTTAGTGGGTGGGGAGTGGGGGGTCAGTGGAGAATTAATGGGTAAGTTATGGGGGGTTGTCAAGGCCCCTCCCCGGGGCAACAACAGCAAATCTGGATTATCATATCAGCTGAGTGACAGACAGACAGGTTAGTGCTTAACTCCCCACCAGGGGCCAAGAGGGTAATAGGAGCAGTGTGTGTTTAAGATTGTGTGGGTTTGTCAATGTGTGGTTGTGAATGCATGCGCCTGTGTGTGTGTTGTAGCTTTCACTATCACCCACGGTGGATGTACCGACCCATAATCCCCCTCTCCAAATAAACCTGAGCAGGCAAAGTCAGAGAGTGGTGACAGACAGCGAAGGGCAAAATGAAGGATATGTGGGGGGGTTTTTGTATTTGCAGTGCCACAATATTTCTCCATAAACCTCCCCCTTAGAAAAATACAAACACCTCTTAAACCCCTTGAGGAAACGCGCAGTCTTTTAAGCCCCGCACAGAAAGATGCTGCCTGCAATGTGAAAGCTGTCAGCCCGAACAAGGCTGCCTGTGTTTGTGGAGGGTGAACGAGAGAGGCTGTCTGTCTGGGCCAACTGCCCAGGCACGAGAGCTCTTCCTGGGGCCAGGCAGCGCCACATGGTCTCCCCCCCCCCTCTCGTCTCCTCCTCCACCTCCCTTTCATTCTCCTCCCTCTTCCTTTCCTTGCTTCCGTGCCCAGATAGATAGATAGTCGAGGGGGGCTGGAGCGATCAGGCATGCCAAACCAATCTGTTCATCCTGTGCCCCCCTGTCACACATGGCATTGCCAAGGTTAAACGGTGGCACGCTACAAAGAAGGGCACGGAGTCTCAGGAGTCTCCTGCAGGGGTGAGGAAGCGTGCCTGGGCTGTGCCGGGGGGGGCGGTGCGGTTTGCCCCCAGGACCGCGGGTTGACGAGAGGGACAGGACTCTGGAGAAACGGGGGTGGTCCGTTGATGGATGAGTCGTGTGTCCGGGAAGGCTGGCAGGGAGCGTGTTTGTGTGTGCATCATTAAGGGGGATTGATGTGCAGGAAGGCGTGAGTGTACCTTGTTCATGCGCCGATACACACGAGCATGCGCGCGTCCACACACCTCACTGTTAGAAGCGCAGAGAGACGGACAGGGACATACGTGTGTAAACAAACGCGGCACACGCAGACATTTAACTCACGGGTACCGTAGAATAATTTATTCAAGAATGCACTCGCCCTTGTTGATTTACAAGTCATCTCCAACTTTTCTTTGTCGTGCCGTCCCAGCTGCACAGGTGCTTCTTGCAGGTGTGCGAGGACAGCAAGTAGCATGAAGGAGTGTGCGTGCCACAAGCTGCAATTGAACACTTAGCCCAATCTAATGGTTTTTTAATGAGTTCTCCGCCGTATGCTGCTTTGATTAAACGTCCAGGCTTTTCAATAAATTAGCCAGTCCATTTGTTAGATCAGGCACCTCTTGAACAAAGCAGAGGGAGAAAAGTGCAGGGCCGATGAAGCGGATAGACTCTGTTTTATGAAGCGGAGTGCATCGTGTCTGTTTATGCTCTGGGGTGCTTGAAAAACTCATATTGTCACATGTGCATGGAAAAGAGCGCACAGGTAGGAGTTTACAGCCCCCAGGAGCTCCTGATGGTTCCACCATTAGCACCCCAAGAACTGCATTCTACAGGGTGTGACCACATTTAGACAGCTGTACCTTATGTAAGCAGCACTGAGCTAATGTTAGCTACCAACCAATCGAGCAGCATATGAAACGTGAAAATAATATTCACTAACTTGAATGTTTTAATTTTATACATTTTAATTAATTATTTAATGAATGAATGAATTAATTAATTTTTGAAATAAAGTTAATGCAGCGGTTTTGTCTGGAAATATCACATTTGCGTGTGCACGCTTTTATTCTTTTTATTTTTTGTTTCATTTCATAGTTTTCACACTCCATTAGCTCTCCTAGCTCCACCCGTCCGCGGGCTAAGGTGGCGGTTTCACACACACCATATCTCCTGATCTAACAATCACATTTCCATGAACATCCAGAGGCTAAATCCCGCTGTGGCTTGCAGCTCCGCGGCTGGGTGGCGATGTTCAAACCGCAGCCGCATCTGCATGTAGTTACAACTGCTCCTAAAAGACTCATATCAAAGTCGGATTGTCATGTCTTGCGTCTCCGCGGTCAGAGTTAAGGTCAGGGCGGAGGATTTGTCGCAATGTGGTCAATCCAGGGTCGAAATCAGTCTTGACATGCATGTGCGTGTGTTTTGTCCGGAGCACGCCAGCTGCAGAAACTCGCTTCGGTACAAACAACCTCACCCGTGGACGGATGCAGGCTCGCACGTGTGTGTGTGTGTGTGTGTGTGTGTGTGTGTGTGAGAACATTTTCTCTATTGCCAACTTGTCACCTCTGGGAGGAGAGTAACGGCTGAATTTCAGCAGGCAGTGTTGCTGATGCAGCTGCTGGTTGAAATTCAATACTGGGTAAGCTTTGCAACAGGCGCTCACCTCTCAGTGTGTCTCTCTGAGGATAATCCCCCCTGGCCATTTGGATGCTAGAGCGACTATATGTCTATGGGCAAGCTGTCATATCTTATAGAGTTTGGAAAAATGATGTCTCCATTTTTTATTTTTTATTTTTTTACTCGCCTTGTTTTCTACCATATTTTTTCTTCTATGTCCTGTGCCACCTCCGCTTTCCTCTCTCAGTTAGTCTGTAATCTTGTTTTATGGTTAATCTACAAATTGCTTCTTATACATCTGAACAAAATGACTTAAAATGAATCAACTTCCTCTCGTTCTTCCTTCCTTTCTCACTTGGCGCAGCTCACACGAACAAGACCGTTTACAGCACGCTCTCTGGTTTTCAAACAACCTCGAACTTTTCTTTTCTGCTCCCGTGTGTCCCTCCAGGGTACCTGTACGTCACCTGCCTCATCCAGAACTGTTCGGACAAAATGGTGACGGCTCAGTTCCTCGGCAAGATCGACCACAACTCGCTGCTGGTGCAGGACGACTACATATTCGTCAAGGTAAACAGCAGTGGAGGTGAAAGTTAGGGTGGCGAGCTCTGAAATAGAGATGTGAGGATTTGAATGGGATTTTGAACAGCCTTACCTTCTGTGTAAAGGAGGAGGTACTGTGTGAATACAGGAACGCAAATCCAAGTGGTTAGACTAAGACTTAACACTCCCCACATCATCAGAACCAGCTGGTTGCTCCTTTTTGCAGATATGAAATTGACCAAAATGTACTAAGGTCAACGCCACTCCAAAAACAGGACTACATTTCCCATGAACCTGTCGCGCAATGCTGAAAAGAGAATTTTTGTGTTTGAGGTTTTTTTCCGTTTGGCTTTATGGGACAGTAAAACAGCAAGGAACACATAACTAAATGACATAATTATACAAAAGACCTTAATGTAAATGAAAATGATATGATCTTTTATGATTTTACACATAAAAATCTATATAATAGCCACATGGAGTGCTCCTCAGCCTGCGAAAACAGTACGATCAAATAAAAGGCTCGGTTGGTGGAGTTTGGTGGACACTGACAGGGCACTGACATAAGATGCCACTGAGTTGCATTAGTTTCTTATAATAAAGTGTTCCATGTTTTTGGAGTCTGGCTGTTATTAGTGATTAAATGTCAGGATATCTCAGCCTCTGTTGCTTCTACTCAGACTAGACGCCCCTATAAAGTCTGTTAAATCTCAAAAATGACACGTAATCAGCTCCACACCCTGCCTCCCTTTAGCTCCGGTTTGGTCTCCTCCAGCTGCCAGCTGGTTGAATGTTTAAATAACAAGAGGTCGTCCGTCAGGGCGGCATAACTTCAGGGTTAGAATAAGCAGCTCATTACTTTTGATTTGTCTGATACCCATGATTTGAATTTGCCATGAGCTCCTCCTGCGCTGGAGGAGCAACTGCTTGTTCTGCTTCGTGCCTTGAAGCATCTGAGCAGAGATTCCCCACATCTGATGTCGCTGATCCGGGGTGAAGTGCAAAGACAAGAGAAGACAGCAGCAGCCCCCAGCCCTCTCAGCAGCGCTCTCTGTTAATCCCGCCGGTGTCCCAAAATGAATACAGTCGTCACCGCATTAACACCCCGCTGTTTATCTTTAACTTTGTCTCCCCGAAAGCCGTATTTATCGCCATTCAGCATTTTCGCGCGCCCGTTGCATCTGTCGGTGCGTCGGCTGTGTCTGCACACGCGGCCGGGGCTGCAGTCTCTTTTCGCTGATAAACTCTGCTGCTCTGACTGTCGGCTGGAAATGGAAAAGAATTGCTATTCGGGACATTGTGCAGAATTAATCTGGCCTTGTCTATAATTGACTTGCCACGCAGTAGAGTACTGTACGCTCTGAGGAGGCCGAGAGCTGAATCCCATTTGCATGCGATAACAGCGGAATATACATGAGCCGCTATAGTCGCAGCAGAATAGCCTATAGTGGGACAGAACACTTATATCTTATGGATATGCGTGTGTCTGTATGTTTGTGCATGCGTGCATATACATGAATGTGTGCATGCGTGCAGGCGTGCGTGTTTGTGAATGTGCGTGTGAGAAGAAATCCTCATTATGCAACAATAGACTGGTCCATTAACCCACAGGGATTATCCTCCCAGTACTCCCAGTGTAAGAAACCCACTGGTATCCATAGGAACAAATGAGTGGACAGGAGTGAAAGGAGAAGTGAAACGGGACATTTCAAATGGGGGTTAAGTTGGGGGGAAAGACACCACAACACCCCCCACCTCCGAAGTCTTGCAGCCTTCAGCTACAGCTGATGCTCACTCAAGTGACCTTACTAATCACACAACACACTGGAAGCAGGTTTAGAATGGGAAAAGGACGCTAGGTTCCACAGTTTAGTGCTGCAACCATAATCTAGGAGATATTAATCACAAATTATATGAAGGGGGCAAAAAGCCAAAAAAGCTTTTGAAACATTGGAACATGCCCGTGTTTTTCTGCTGTGACATGAGCCGGTTAAAGTGAAACAGGAGTATTTTGCCCCCCTTTGATGTAGAAAATTGAGATTTGCAACATTTGCGTAGTTCTGAGGGCAGATTTTAAAATGTAAAATCAGTGGAATTTCCCTTTAATGCGAACGTTTAAGTAGTGTTAGAGTATCGTTAATTCCATCTATTTGCATTTGATGCATTTCTTCTTTTAACGTCAACTTCCACTGTACAGCCTTTCGGTTGGAGAACATTTCCCATCCGCCATCATTTCCGATAACCAAACCTACACCCTTGACAGAGAATGCGCACGCACACATATATGGACGCACACTTGCCCTCTGGTGTAGCCAGATCCTTAGGGTGCTTATCAGACAGCACAGAAATATGCAGAGTCAGAGGTAAGACTGCAGTGTTAGCGTTGGCATCTCCTCCCACTTCAGCAGCCGTTCTTTAGAAAGCGATTCCTTTTGAAAACACAGTCGATGGTGCTTCCTTCGGGGGGCTCTTACTTTTAAAAAAAAAAATGGCTTTCATTGTTTCATCACTTTTTCATCACTGCTCAGCATACAAAAAAAACAAAAAAAAAAACAGGAAAAGCCGCGCTCGTCTGTTCCTCTCATTCACAAACCGCGCTTGTAATCACGGCTCAATCTGAACACCGGCGATGGAGGCTCAGATATCCGAGAGCGAGACGGGGGGAAAAAAAACAGAAGCTCTTCCCACAAAGCCCGAAATAGAAGCGCTGAATACAAAGTTCTCCATCAGACTCCGAAAGCAGCAGCTCTGAAAGTTTAAGCGCGGCTCACCTTAAACACAAAGCCAAGCTAGCTGTGACAGGGCGCTGTGTTCCAGAAAGTGTTACGCGGGCGTCTGAGCCCATCACTTTGGATGTGACACATTCAAGTCCCGTTAAAGTCGCCGTCAGTCACCGAGCGCTGTCTCTCTCCCCGAGCTTCCTCTGCTAAAGCGCAGCCTCAGCTGTCTCAGTGTCCTGTCAGCTCTCTGATCAGCTCTCTCAGCAGGGGGCGCCGCATGATTCAGGTCCCAGCTTGCAAGGTGGATGCCAAGGTTCGGTGCAGCACGGGGGGAGTCGTTATTTATTTCTTTTTCCCTTTGGATTTACCTTTCAGCCCAGCGTGAGTCACCAACAGCAGATGGTGAACTTCTTGCCTAAACCCAACGACTGCATGGTGTCGGAAGTTTGCTCCTTTGTTTATATTCCTTGAGTTGCTAAAAGTATTTAAATGATATATTTTTAAAATTGCATTTGTCCTAATAAAACCATTCCAGTCTTAATCAGTCTTATTTTTCTGGGACCTAACCTACGGAAGCCCAGGATGGCCATACAACTTAATCCTTAATCCTTAATCATCTTGGAGGTACAAGATCACAGGTTAATCATTTTTACAAAACAAAGTTTGATCTTTCACGACAACAGGTTAAGAAACTACAGGTCTAAGTATCGTAACCAGGGAAACGAGGAGGCTGAGTGACAGAGGACTCACCTTCAATTTGCAACCCGGCCATGTTTTTCATTTAAACTCAAAGTGTCCTAAAAAGTCTTAATAACTGTGGTTAATAGATCTGGCTCACATCCTGCTGTATTCAGTCCGACCTCTGTTCTCTCCTCATTGTGTAATCCACATCTTACCTCCTCTCTATCTTCTTCTGGGCTCTTTTGCAATGAATCCATTACTTTTAAGAAGAATCGCTCGCGTTTGAGAGATTAAGACCGAAGCGTCCTGTCAAAGCAGAGATAAGGCGCAGGCTTGTGTTAGAGTCAAACGTTTGAACTTGTGGATTGTTTGCAGAAGCGATTCTCCACTTTGACACTGTGCGGGTTATTTTACTGTCGTGTCATTCTTCCCAGGTCACCACCGGGAATCGCACCAAGCACTTCGTGTCCTATCGGCGCAACGAGTTCGTCCAGATGAGGTTTCCCAAGTACGCCCTGCCAAAGGTAAAATGCAGCTGCACACCAAACTTGGCATGTTTTGACGCTAACACAATACACAAGACATACAGCTAATGCTAAACGCTACATGTAGCCTCACATACATACATCAGATGCATGTTTTTCCTGTTGAGAGGCAGGTTTGACAGTGGTCACTCAAACACTGAATGTGTACTGTGTGTGTACAGAACATTAATCATGTTGAATACCTGCAGGAAGCAGGCTTATCAGCAGCTGCAGGATGGAAACATCCATCCCTGTGCCATCACTGGCCTGCTATAGAACACAACTGCTGTCTGTTAGAATGGAGGAGCCACAGATTTGATGGAATCTGGATATTCAACACAATTCGTTTGTCACGTACCTCTTCAGGATCGGTCTCTGGTTTCACCAAGAGCGTCCCACTTTCACTGCAGCAGTGCAGCATTTTGGTGCAAAGGGAAAATGAGATGAATTCATCAGCACACACGGAGGCAGTTCAAGTTTCCTCTTATAGCGAAGGCAGCATGGACGAGAACAGCTGGTTGGACAGTTGCAGGGGTCGGAATCGGCGTGGATGAAATGGATGGGCACATCTGTGGCGGTTCTAGCGTCTCGCATCTGGTTTGAACTCGGGGTAAAGCACACTTCCAGTTGGAGAGACGGTGTGAGCATTTCAGCTCTTTTAACTCAATTTGCCTTTACATTACAACATATATTACACTACGTTCCACTTCTCAGAGGTGCTAGATGTTAGCGCAGCACCTGTACCTAAATTAACCCCGGGACTGGCCAGACACCCGATACACTCCCATAAAATATTCACCGCCGAGCATCGATCCAGTCGCATCCCGTGTCACCGACATAGGCAAAGACGATAAATGAGCTCCACTCTGACACGAGACGAGGAACCTTTGCTGTCAGCGTCAGGCGGCACAGGGGGCCGCTTTGGTGCGACACCAGCCTGAGTGCTATTGAACCGCGCTGATTGAACGCAGAGCCCGGAGAGACGTCTCATGTATTTTTCAGCCTTAAACTAAGAGAGGAAAACCTTTAAGACGATCACTGCCATTGGCACTCTGTCAGAGAGGAGTGCGTTTTTAAGCCACACACACACACACGCACTCAAAATGTATAGAATTACTCTTACTCGGCTCCTGCCCACCACTTAGAGGGATCTTGTGCCTCAATTGCTTGACTACTTCAGCTACAGTACTCAGTGATCCTCAAGGAAGGTGAAAGGGATTGAATTACACACTACACAATCACACACACAAGCACACAACCACACACACGCGCATACACACACACACACACACACACACACACACACACACACACACACACCTTCTTGGTCTCTTTCCAACAACTAGAGATGATAGAAATCAATTTGATTAGGTGTGGCAAGAAGGCGGTGGATAAATCAGTTTGTGTGTCAGGGCGTGTGTGTGTGTGTGTGTGTGCAAGTGTATGTTTAGTTAAAGGATGCCCTAGTTGCTCTCTCTCTCTCCCTCTCTTGTCTCCCCCTCTCTCTACATGTGTCCTCTTACTTGGGTGAGCAGATAGGTCACACGTTGTGAGGCTTTTAGGTCGAGCGACACAGAGCGGGGACAAGGGAGAGACATAGAGAAGGAAAAGAGGGATGGAGTGAGAGATGGAAGGGGTTTGTGTGTGTGTGTGTTTGTGTCTAGGTGAGAGAGGGACTGTTTCCAACGCCATGTTTTTCCACTGTGAATAATTGAAAGGCTGGCGGATGAAAAATGCAGAGGCCATCAGAGAAAGCAGTTTGGCCCTGTCCTGCGAGACCTGACCCAAGTTATGGATTATCCACACACAAACACACACACGCATACACACACGTACACACTGATGCACCGACACATGCACAGTGCTAGCTGGGCTACGAAATCGGAGAATAATTGTTTTTGCTTTGCTCCCATCCCGTCCTTTTAACAACAAACAACGCAGCGTTGCACAACCGCAGCGTGCGATCAGGAAGTTAAGTCGAACTTCACTTGATTTTGGTGAAGGGAGCACACACACAGGTCATTCCAAGCTGATGCATGCCAGTGTGTTAACATAAACTACAATCAACGCGCCTCCATACCGTGACCACTTTCATTCAGAGATCGGTATAAGAGTCGTTCCACAATGCCTCATGTGACTCAAGGCTGCATGATGCAGCCGGCGTGTGCTACACTCAAATACATCAACCCTGCAAGCCTGTAAGTGCATTTTAACCTGGGGAACAGTGTGTAAGCCAAGCATATTGTTGCACTACATTTACCCGAGATAGTCATTTGGTTTCTGGCTACTCTGACTCTGCAGATGCATCCATCCTCTGCTACTGTTCCTTTTTTTTTCTGTTTTTTAAGTGTGTGTGTGTGTGTGTGTGTGTGGGGGGGGGGCTTTGCCTTACCCAAATCTAGCCTAAAAGGTTAGCAGGTGTGTTTTGGCAGATTTCAAAGCCCTTTGAGGCAGGTTTCTGATTCAAAGGCTCTATGAATAAAACTGGCTTTGGTGCTTTGAATCAGTTCGGCAGCGAATGAATGTATGACTCAGCTAATTTGACGATAACCAGACCATTTGAATGTGTCTGAAAGATAATATGCGGGCCAGATTATTTTGTCACACAAGAGGCACGTGCAAGACAGTCGAAATATCCATCATACTGCAGCGGGCGGTCTCGCCAAAGCCCGTAGTGCAGGAATATGTGCGGCAAGCCCCAAAACCCAATAGAGGTGGTTTTAAAATGTTCAGTATGTACGACAAGTATCAAGTGTTCTGTGTACAAGAGCTAACATCACTAGCATGCAAGTTGAGTTGAATCAAGCATGCAGTTGACGGTAGCGCTGAGCAGTCTCCGGAGCAAAGGGGTTGCTCGCATTGCAAAGTTGAGTAGTTCATAGGTCGCAGGTGAAAAGCTCTGTCCAGGTAATAGTTCGTACCAGTTTGGAACCAGAAACTCAAAAGGATTGAGACAAAAGATTTCCACGTCAGCATATTGGATCAAAAATCACGATCAGTTCGCGACCACTGACGCCCGATTCAGTGTTGGGAAGTGACAGCAATTCGGAAACAGGCCTATAATCACCACAATTGGTCTTTTCTTCATGAGGGCATGTCAAAGGGAGCTGAATGAAGCCAGGGGCTGGTGGCGTCTTTCTGAAAGGTAAAATGTGTGGGCCGACTGTATCAAAGACCTCTTTACCGAATTCATTGTGAATAATATCCAAGGGGCATGATGAGGATTTAAATGATTAATGGGATCTGTTAGAGTGTGAAAGGAAATGAGCTCAACACCGGCTGAGAGAGGGTGAGCACAGTGAAGAGGCTATTATGTCACAGCTGACTGCCGGGGGAAATCTGGCATCAGATGTCGTCCATTTTTTTAATGAAATGAGCAAGACACTCCGTGCATCGTTATTTACCGAGCCCCAGTAATGCGTGCATGTTGCATGAAACAAAATGTCTAACACGGATAAACATGGGAATTTGGGTGGAGATGGAGCACCCTGTAAACACAGTAAATAAACAGCTGGAGCCATGCTTGGAATCTTGAACTTTAGACCCTGCAACGCCCGCCCCCAGGTACCATCACTCTAAAGCTCATTCTTAGTCCTACTGGGTTGTGACGAATCAAGGCCAAACAGGAGGTTGTTGTCCTGATCCATGCTAAAACGTCCCTCAATCAGATGACTAATAAAGTGCAGCAGTTGCGCAGCAGTGTGGAATTCAAATGCGGCTAAACTTCAACAGCAGGCGAACCGGAATTGAACCAGACTGCTTGCAGGAGTGTTGCAGGAACCTGATGATGACCTTGGGTCCCGTGATGAGGGTTGTAACGTTCAGGTTTAAGAGATGTCGATTTTTGTGTCATATGGGAGGCTGTACTTCTAGGTGCTGGTGTTATAAAGCGATATGATGTAAAGTGATATAACCTAGGTGTACATTACCATGGGTCTACAGCAAGGGCTTTGAGAGGTTGCACTTATGCAGGTTGCACTTAGCTAAATGCTAACAGAGAGAGTGTTCGATTGTTTAGTATTGGACAGGGTTATCAAAATGATTGCAGTTCATCCTGTGGGGAGCATGAACAGCTGACTGTCATGGCAATCTGTCCAGTGGTTGTGACTGTTACTACTTTACTCAAACTCGTGAATGAGAATACCATGGTGATGCTGCAGTGGATGAAATGGGTATCACTGAAGGGTCCATCCTCTGGGGATGATGAGTCTCAAAATTTCATTTCATTTCAGCCAGTTATGGTTCATATATAGTCTCCGTAAAAACTTTTAGCATTTTGATTCTCAGCACATTCAATAATGTCATTGATGAAACACCGTGCATTAAAAGTAAGACAAAACATACGGCAGAGTCCGCAACATCTGTTTCACCTTTTCATTTCACACATCCTCTGGTTCACCTTCATCCCCCTGCCCCACTGTAGCAGCTTCTCTGTCTTCTTTCATTGTGTCTGGCGACAGTGCAGGTTTTTTCTACTGTGTATACTTTACAGCTGACTAATCACACCACTTATTTTCACTCATTGTTGTGGTTTGTTTTTGCCCTAGGAAGGTCCTTATATGTTGGAGGATGTGCGTGGAGTGCCTCTGCGCCCACACGGTTTCCATTCAAGTGTAAATTGAGATTTAGCCCATACCATCTCATTACTTCTTTCTGTCTTTGCCTTTCCAGTGTTATTAACACCATGCTGAGTCTGGGTCAACGGAAGGTTGAAATAGCTGAGTGTAGGTTGTTATTGCTTTCAATGGCTGGTGCAGCTTGTAGGACCCAGGATTTCTGATATTTCATTCCCAACAGTGGTCCTTGTCTCTGGGGAGGGGTGACTGTGGCCCTGCCGGCCCTGACAGAGATGGATGGAGGGTGTTTGTTTCAGAGGGGACTCATTGGTGCTGCACCAATAAGAGAGCCACTAGAAGAGATATCCTGCAATTTCAAGTTAGGTTTTGAGCCGGAGGGTAAAGGACAATGCACTTGAAGCCAAACACGTGGCATTTTCCAAACACACAGCCTGATATGGACATTTCCCATGACCATTTGTCTTCCCTTTGCCCTTATCATGCTACATTTGGCTCCTTTCACTACGGTGAAATGTAAAAGCCTATCTCAAATACCACTGATTCCAGCAATGGACCAGATAATACAGGTATCCTGGAGTCTAGACTACATTTTGCAACGGGTTTTGCACAGCAGTCCTCCTTTGTTTGCTGGCATCCTTCTATATTTTGGCTCCAAGCTTTTGTTTTTGGCACCAGTTTGTTAACCAGTTGAAGGTGGACTGGGATCCAGTTCAAGACAAAGTGGACTGTTTGATGGTAGTGCCACAACTATTGGACTGCAGACTAGTCCAACCCTTGTGCTTCTTTTTCCTTTTTTAATTCATACCATCTGTGCAGTTCCACCCTTACAAGTGGTAAAGGAATGCAGTTTCTGCTTGTAGAACACAATTGCTGAACATATCAAACGTTTCTAAAAATTCAATATTGATTTCAGGCCTTCAGAACATCGCTGTAGTTTCCAGACTTTAGTTTCATAAAAAAATATGAACACCCCCTTTGAAGTTTCTCTGCAGCCCCAGTTTGACAAACCGCCTTAGTTGCATTCGCACACCCAAATAGTGTTACATGACTATTCTACATGTCATAGCTTACAAAAGCAACCTCTTTGAATCATCTCCTTCTTTTCTCATCTCCGCCCAATCCATCCAGTTAAGTTCATGTTCTCAGACCGCGGCTCGCTGCGAGCACAGAAAAGCTCCTTTCAGCTGCCGTTCATCATAATCCTGTGGGGTACTGGATCCACATATTTCAAAGAGAATAGAAGAATGTTCAGACGTTGCTTGGCTGCCGCGTTTGATCTGTGAATTTAAGGAGCAAACTGCAGGTTTAGGAGCAAGCACCTCGCAGGTCAAAACAAAACAGCAAATGGGACTTACTCTGAGTTGTGGGGGGCCTGATGTAGTTGCAGAATTAACATCTGATCAGCTGCTTTTGGGAGTGGATTTGAATATGAAAAGGGCAGATCTTAAATTTTCTATACCAAACCATCATAGACTTGACTTGCTTCCCAAATCCTCCCATTACATTGCAGTTCTGAGGGTTTAAGGGGAATGCAAACTGGATACGAGGCAAATATTAAGTTAACTGCTGTCAAGAGGAAGTTGAACATTGCGGCTACGTTGTTTCTTGTAGCTGCTTCATAGTAAAAGCAAATGAACCAAATAAATGTTTTAATATGAAGCAATGTCTATAGAAAGAGATGCTACTTTTGCATTCACAGCAAGTCAGTACAGTTCTGATTCAGCTGTGTGAACAGTGAGGCTATAGTCAGGGGATAATATTGCAGTAGAGTTGCACGTTGTACTGTTTTTCTGTTAATTCCACATATATAGATATGCAGTCTGAATTCAATTATGCCACTAACAATAAAAATATAATCATATTAGTATCAAAAAGGATTCATGAAAATGGTTCTAACTTAAACATGGTTAGGTTAGGTTAGGTGAAAACTGTTGATAGACTATGAAAAAGGAAATATCGAATGGTACTGAGCAATGCTGCACTGAGTTCTGAACAAGACAGTTGTTACATTGGCAGCAACAAATGCTGTTAGGTTTTTTGAGACAGTCCCCCCACATGTCTGACTCAGGCTAGCTGAGTTGAGGCTGCCGTACATAATCAAAAGGTACCCAATAGATGGGATTGCTCTTCGGGGACTGAGCGAGTGTCACAGTTATGATGAGTCCAGGTCATCTGCAAACATCCAGTAGGGAGCAAATAAAATTAAGCGTACTTGCAAGAATCGTGGTGTTTTCTCAAATTGTCAGTCTTTAACCTTTTTGCGTTTACTATATGTAAAGAGGAAGGGTCCATTGCTGTTTAGCTTCTTGGGTTCCTGTTCAATGGGTCAGCCATTTTCTGCAGGTCTTCTGACCTGGGACTACGATCTAACCCTCAGTCTTGGCTGATATTAATATTCATATATATTATACAGCATGTATAAAATTAAAGCGTGCCGGTGTTGTCTGCATGTGTTTACGTCCTCACCCCGACAAGTCTTCTGTAGCAGTGGATTATACTTTAGCTACTCTGGTGGGTGGAAGACTGCCTCTGAATCTTAAGAGGCAGCAGGAGTTGAAGTTTGCACACTTCTCATTGCCAACTTCTCCTCAAGCTCCAAACTGCTGCCTGAGCCGAGCTGTCAGCCGTAAACTCGGGCTAGTGCTTTTAAAGGGACAGAGGGAGGGAGAGAGGAAACGAATGGTGGGGAAGATGCAAGAATATGGTGGATTATATGGTGTTATGAAAAAAAGATCATTCTGCCGGAAACAAATGCCTCAATTTCATGAGATTATACTAATATGTTATTTTAGCGTGACTGGAAGGCTGTCGGCAGGTTGGTTGAGGGGTTGTTTAAAAGTTTGAAGTGTTTATGAAATCAAAGATTGGAGAAAAGGGAATAGATAAAGGAAAAGGAGGTGAAGGCGAATGCGTTCTCGTTAACAAGCATGGTGCCACTGATTGTCTTGAAGTTGGTTGGACATGGATACATGGAGGTGTGCACACTTTTACTAGGAAAGTGATGTTTGCATTGGGGCCCAGTTGATTGATTTTAGGATTTTAGATGGAGAAAATTCACCAATTGCCAACACTGGGGCTAATACACTGACCCTTTCCAGCTGTAATGACTATGACTATGCAAATCAAATTTTATTTAGAGTGTACATTTTAGTCAATATGCTTTATATAACTTTGTAGTGGAACTAATATCTTACCTCAAGCAAAATAAATCAACTCAACTCATAACAGCTCAAATTGGGTACATACATGCCTATGGCCAATATGATGCAGAGGTTCCCGAGATATCAGCCAGTAATACTGACCAGTGGATAAGTTGGTTTGAATATAGTTTTCGTGCGTTTGGTGCAAAAAAATTAAAACTTGTGTGTGTGTGTGTCAACATGACTGAGATCAAGAACATCTTGCTGTTCCATCTAACAATGTAATGATGATGATGTAGGGTGGTATGGTGGTAGATTAGAGCTTTCTTTGGTTTGACTGGTTTGTTTGCCAATTAGTTGATTACTGAGATTATAGATCAAACCGTGAAACGAAGGGTTAGTTGGTTGAGCAAGGACTATAAAGACATTATGATTACAAAAAAAAGTTCATTTCAAGACTTTCACCTCAAACACCCTTCACCCTTTCACCACCCCAACCTCCAGCAGTGCAGCTGACTGTTGATTGACAATGCAGAAACACTACTTTCTGCATTGCCGCACAATGTTAAACAAATCTGACATGTGTAAGGTCCAAAAACCTCCACTTCCATCAAGGTGTGTAGAGTTTCTATATCACTGTACAGGACAAGGTGCAGAACACAAAGCCTAGTCGTTACACTTCATAGGATGCTGGGCTGGAAAATCAACCCGCTGCTCCACTTCATGTCCCAGTTCTCTGTGTTCTGAACTGAACAGCCATGTGGACAACTTTGTTCCCTTTTTCATCCTGCCTTCCCGGCAATATGTGCACAGCTTGCCGGGTGACTCAGAAACAGTAGGCTCCATCTATGAATATGAAGATCAGTCCGCAGCTTTCAATACTGTTATTACTCCGCGCCAAAACCATAAATCCAAGGGTAATTGAGCGCCGGTGTGTTTTTTCTGAGCAAGATGGCAGCGTGTCAATGATTAGAGACACACCTTCTTGGGCACTTTCCCCCGCGCCCTGATGGCTTTATCTTCAAATGTTATGTTAATGTAATCACTAACACAGAGAAAGTGCTGAGTCGCTCCTTGCGCCGTCGTTACAGTCTTTCATGAGTGATGAAGCCATTTGCATCAGAGGCTCACGAGCTTTGACAAGAACACCTAACAAGTTTTCTAAGCTGCCAAAAACAGTTTTTCGATGGGTAAAGCGTTCTCTTATCTCCCCCAGTTTGTTTCTGTGACTCTGTAGCTCTGTATTTATCGGATTATGTTCTCTGGCTCACAGTGAGTTACTGTCAAACTTCTCTGTGAATCACACTCTGCTATTTTTTTTACTTCCTTATCCGCTGTTTTCCTCTTTTATTTTCCTTTTCCTCTTTCCCCATCCCACCTGTCAACACATGCTGCTTTTATTTTATTTTCTCCTTTACTCTTATTCTTTTGTTTACTGAACTCTCTATGCTCCATTGTCTCATCTGTTTTAATATATATATTTGTCCATTACTTTTGTCTTCTACTTCCCTTTCATTCCCAACACCACTGATTCAGTCAGTGCTGAATATCTCGTTTTGACTGCCACGTCTCCTTCTCCCCCCCCCACCAGGACGTCCAGATAGTGAGTACAGATGAGAACCAGGTCTTCCTCGCCATTCAGGAGTGGTACCAGTCAGACACATATAACCTATACCAGTCGGACCCCCAGGGCGTCTACTACTCCATTGTCCTGGAAAATGTTCGCAGCACCAAGCAGCCGGAAGAAAATGTCCTCATCGACATCCTTGAGGTGAGATGCGGTGCGGGAGTGAGGACTTTGTTAGAGTGCTCTGCAGCAAACTTCACTTTCAAAGTTTTCTTCAGCAGCACACGGCGTCCAGAGCAACCCTTTAGAAGTTAATGCTAAAGATGCAAAATATAAAATCTGTCAAAAGCATAGTTTTTGAAAAAGTCTTAGTAATGAGTGATTGAAACAGCTGTGGTGTGGGTTATAGTGTCAACAGAAGCAATGTTAAATAGTACATGGTAGTCCACTTTACCGTGTTTTGGGTCAGTCCCTCCCTCTCTTCCCGGTTGAGTGCACCAGGAAACCTCTAATGGGGAGAGTCTAGGAGGCATCCTAAATCAGATGCCTGGACAATTTCAGCTGGCTCCTCTCAGTGCAGTGGAGCAGGAATTCTACTCTAAACTTAAAACAGTAATGGTAAGCCTAGACCCATTGGGAAGGAAACCTATCTCCTTGTAGTTACAAATCAAAGCTCATGGTGATGTGTGGATTGAAACACACACCGATCTTTCTCAATCTAATGCCCTATTTTATGCTCATCACTTCATCCATGAGTAAGACTCAGCGGTTTGAAGAGAAGAAAGAAAAAAATCAGTCGGGAGGTTTTCTGTGACATCAATTTTGTCAGCTACTCATAACTTTAAGCCCCCAAAACCCAACAGATAATTTGCCCTTTGGAGTTCAAGCTGGGAGAAACTTCTACATGGATAACTTGAGTTTGTATTGAACACCTGAGTACAGCTTTTATTAATAATTGGGACAGAATGAACCACTCAGCAATCTGTCATTGATCGCCTTTGCATGAAAAGGTAGGCTAAAGCTGACTCTTTGTTTCGGACTAAACTTGTGAGCATTAATTTGGCCGGCTGAGATGACAGCTGTTACTGGCAGATGTAGCTAGTTAGCTAATTCAGCGCCATGAATTGGTTTGTCACCGACTGACTTTGACACATTTCCAGCCGACTTGTGTTACAATGTTTGACTGATCTGAGGTTTCATAGGCCTGATAGCTCATATTTTCACAATATAATTAAATTTGAACAATTTTCGCTTGTTGCATGAAGTTTCTTAAGTTTCTCGCCAACATAAATCTATCTCAGTAATGCTGGATGGTGTTCCCAGAGTCCACTCAAAAGCAGGACAGAGGTACAGCAGTGGCTTTTATTTAAGTAATGGATTCCTCCACGAACTAACAAGTCTGTAGATGGTGAGCTTGTTATGTGGACATGCTAACTGCTGCACATACTTTTGTTTGTGTTTCTGCAAAGCCTTGAAAAGTAAGAAAGACATCAGACATCTCACCTCCAAACAAGTGCAGACCGTTGCATGAACTCCAGCCCCTTGAACACCATCTTCAATATGTTGAGCAATCCAAAGCTTGACGGACCTACCGTGCCTAGCTACAGTTGCTAAGCTATGAGTTGGGGCAGGGGTTTAGCAAGCAGTCAGTCATACAGAAGGTACAATAAAACATTTTCCTTCAGTGAAGCGGATATTAAATGAATGCATTCAGCCATTGATGTCTTATTTTACCGAAAGCAATCTTGCATTGATTATGAAGACATCTGTTGTTCCGGTGGCTGAGTTTGATCTTGAAACTCCCTTGTTAGCCTTGTCTTCCTTTCATTCTGCATGTACTAGCAGTCAAGCTATTGTTCATCCCTGTGCCACCCCAGCATTTTGGCAAGGTCTCTTGATAAATGGGTTTGGAGGCCACGCAATGTAGACGAGGAGGAAGAAGGAGAGGGGAAGTGTTGGAGGAAAGAGAAGCAGCGGTGGAGCACGCAGGCAAAGACCCTACTGCGGAACTCATTTCCTCCTCCTCTCTCATCCCTCGCTCTGGGCTGCACTCTCATCACATGCTGTAGATAGAGATACAGGGGCACACAACATACAGGGGGGATGGATAAAGACTTGAGGCAGCAGGGGCGAGAAATGAAGAGAAGGAGACGAAGTGCCAACCAGAGCCGGAGTGATAAAGAGGTCCAGACAGAAAGGAGAGAAGCCAGAAGTCCAGAGAGAATACAAGCAGGCTTATGTACTTTGATTTAAACAATTACCTTGTTTCTCTCTATAAACATCAGTGCTACATAATAGATAGCAAAGGGAGCTGGGGGATTCTGCAGATGGAGACATGGCTGACATGCTGCCTGGCTCTGTTTAAATGTCTGACTGCAGAGCCTTCACCATCATCTTGCTGTTTAATGTTTCAGCTCCAGAGCCTGTAGCTATCAACCAACAGCCGCAAAAGCCATGTAGTATGTATTGATTTCAGTGAATTAAACTTTAACAGCCCTGTAGTTTCTGTGTCAGTGGTTTCCTCACAGCCTTTCAAGTAACATGCGTTGGTTTCAACCACTGCTGACAGTCAAAGGGTGATGCACTGGTTAATATTCTAAATGTAGCCCCATAGTTCGAGGTGGAGTTGCAATCCAGCAGTTTTATGTATGGACCCACTATAAGAATTAGACCCAGACACATTCTCACCACATTTTCCCCTGAGCCCATATTCTGTGTCCAATCACAACTTGAAGATCTAGTTCCTGCAAATCAAAAAACGTATTATGCGCCACATGAGCAATCTACCTCATTTCCCAGGTACGTGGAATCAAAGGGGTCTTCCTGGCCAATCAGAAGATTGATGGCAAAGTGACAACCCTCATCACCTACAACAAAGGGCGAGACTGGGAGCCCTTGGCACCTCCTGCAACCGACATGAATGGCAAGCCGATAAGCTGCAAAGCGGTAAGCAGCCATGTGTTGCCGCACAGCTTAACCCAAAAATGATTCATACCCGTGACAAATTACGATTTATAGTATATTTTTGTTTGACCAATAGGCTTGTAACGACATAAGCATGGGACAAAAGATGGCAAAATGCTGTGCTCGTGATTTAAAGGGTTTGAATTTTCACATTTACAGGAAAAATGTGATGGCCAGTATTATTAAGCTCAACGTCTTTTATCATTTCCGGCTAGAAGAAACCTATTAGTCCAATATAAGATCCCTCTGAATTATTTAGGACTGCGTGTGTAATTCTGCTTGATGGACAATAGTCCCAAGTAGAAATGACAAGTTTGAGATTCACTCGAAATTATATTTAGAGTCACCGCAGGTAGAATTGTTGTTTGACGGAGCCAGGGTGACAGGTATAAAAGTAGTATCTATCCTCTAACAAGATGAGCTGGAACTTCATTAATCCCGACATTAAGTGTCCAGATTGATCAGTGGATTGTGGAAAATCCAGAAGTCGAGCTAACAACTCACGCCACAGTATCAGAGAGACCACTAGATCCACAATAAAGGAAACATTACTCATTAAAACACAAGTTATATGGCGTGTTTCATCGTTTATTCTGATGCCATGTGTTTGTATGTGTGTAAAAATAAGAGCCGAGTCCGTATCTTCCACTTTCTTTATTGACGCCAACGCATTCTGTTATCGATGTGGTATTAGAATGATGTACAGTGAACTACCAGAGCTGCAGATACTAGCTACTGCTACTACCAGACGGTATGTTCACACCTTGTGCCTGCACTCAGTCAACAGTGGGACCGTGTCACCCAGGTTGTTCACGATGTGAGCACAAAGTCAGGGAAGGAAAGACGAGTGTTGCACTTTGAGGAGTGCGTGTCAGACGCCTGCGTAGCTCTTTCATTCGTCTTGTCAAAGTTGGTACAGCGGGGCTCGACGGCAGAGAGCAATGAGTCACCCGCAGTCTGATGCCCATACGTCACAGCTCACAGGGAGAGCGGGTCTGATCCTTTATTTGAACCATCAGTCTAGTCCGCTGACAGATTTGAAGGGAGGCGCGGATATCAGCTCGAGACTTGTTTACCATCGCTGTTTGCTCCCACATCGACCCGCTCTTCTCGTTGGCCTCATCCATACCTCAACATAACAACCCAGCAAAAGAAAATCAGCTCTCCTGGATTTACGTCTACCGGCTGGAGGGACAGCTTTATTTCAAACCCCGGCATCACACACATCACCTCGATGACACTGCGAGTCACCGGGCGAGACAAAGCCAGGCTCTAGATGCACTATCTAATGTGTCACTGTATCAGGCAAACACTGTCAGTCCATTACCTTACCACCTGGCAGGGACTGGCAGAGAGTAATGACCTCCTGTATGCACAGAAGCAGTTTATTACAATATCTGAATGATTAATGCCCACAATCTGCATTTAATCCAGTGCTGGAAAGTATCACAAAGTGCTGTGGAGAAAAGACAAGCAGGTGTTTAGGAGCCTCTTTTTACTGAGAATACACAAAGAACGCGGGTAACAAACTGGAAAGACTGATCTGACAGATCTGCACTTGCTATATATTACTATTATAATACCATACTACTTTAATACGACTGTTATAGTGCTAATTATATAACTTGACAATCATGAAAGCAGACGCGCTGCTCACTGGATCAACTAATTAGCACTTCTCTCCCTTTTACTGTAAAATCAAAATCAGGAAATGATCAACAGAAACGTAATATGTACGGAGAACACCTTGATGAGCAGACTTCGTTAACACATAGTGTCTTAATTAGCTGCAGGTCTGGTTACAAGTACAAAAAAAAAGGTATAATGGAAGTTATAGAAATGAAGGGAATCAGATTAGATGGATTACATAATGTTACATAACTGTGACATTTACTCGTATGAACTGTGTGTTATCACAGAGCTGTGACTGCACTGTCGTTGGAATAGGGGAAAGAAAGCTCCTGCATTAACTGTTTGGGATAAACTGAAAGGCGGCAAACAGGACAGGAAGTCTCTGTGATCTGAAAAAGTACTTGTAAATTATCATAAAGAGTTCCCGGCCTGTAAATAAAAAGTAATCTGCTGTGACAGGAAGTGGCTTTCCTCAGATCTTCCGTTTGAGGTTTGAAGGACCAGACTCCGCCGCGGCTCTTCCTCTGACAGAGGTTTGCGTCACGGAAGGTCCAGTCTCATTCACTCATTTTAAAACCACTAAGCTTCCATTAAAGATCTGTCCCCGTGTTGGATTTGATTAACAGCACTGAATCCCCCTCAGTGAGCTGTGTTTGCAGCGGGATTATCAGGTATCTGTGTGGTAAGACTCATTAAACATCTTCAGTTCGCCAAGCATTTCGCTCAAGTGATATTTCCCTCTATTAAAACTCATTGTTACCGATCCACTGTGGAACCTATTAGGTGCTGGATGAGTGCGTGCACTGTGGGAGAATGACGCTTGTGTCTCTGTTCCGCAGCCCGACTGTCACCTCCACCTCCACCTCCGCTGGGCGGACAACCCCTACGTGTCTGGGACTGTCCACACCAAAGACTCTGCACCGGGCCTCATCATGGGAGCTGGTGAGTCTGCAGAGAAAAAACATTATTTATTTATTTATTGACCGTATGACCTTTTCTCCACCTGACATTTATGAATCTTTTCATTAACGACAGACGCAATCAATGTTTCTGGTCCAGATGATGCGTAGGACCTTAAGTTCTAAATCTGCAAAAGCAGCAACGGTGCTTGCTTTTCAATAAAGACGGGAAGAATTGATCCTTCGCCCGCAGTAAGAACTGATAGCCGCCATCTCTGTGCAGACAAAAAGAAAATCAGACCACAGAGAAACTGAAATCCAAGCTACAAGTAAAAACTGGCATCACCTCCAAGATGAAGACCAGAAGAGCAGATGTTTCTCCTCTCTACTGTGTATTGTTGGGTTATGCTGTTGGGTTGGGTGGTTAAGCAGGTGTGATAAGCTCAGCCAGGTTTAGTGAAGTGCTTGAATCAGATCCAATGAGAAGTTAGTAATAACTGAATAGATGCCACACACTGCAGGATTGTATGAAACCTGACATCTATGTGACAGCATTTAGGCCCATATTAATGTTTCTGTAGACATTATCAAGCTAATAGCTACCTGCTACACCCTGCCACAGCCATTGCTACCACATGGCTTCATATAAAGACTATATATGGTGTTTTGCAGTGAATGGTACACACTGTATCTTTAACTTTAATCCAAAAGTGAGGTCATGTGACCCCCATCACCACGCTCACTACCTGATCAAACCTTTGCCATCATGGTCGTGCTACAGGCCTCTGTCCACCAAAGCATCCTGCTGCAAAAACCTGTTTTCCAGCATTGCACCTGTATTACTTATATCTAGACTGAATGTACAAGAGTCGATAGAACTGTGTGTAGCAGTGTTTGTGTACCGGTCAGCTTCTACAGCACCACTCCCATCATAGGCAAACAGTCCGTGTAGCTGCACTACGAAGTTCCACTCCCCCTGTGACAAAGCTCTGTTTACCATGAGAAGAGCTTCAGCACAAGTGCTCCTTTCCCTCTGTGCGATGGTGGAGTGTAAACCCACAGCGCTCCATGCCCAGGCACTTTAACACACGTCGGATTCCGCTGAACTGCCAGCGATTTTACTTATTGAATACTTCGTTGTGTTTGTTTGTGCGCGGGCAGTCCTGACAGAGAGAGAGCAGAAAAAACAAAACAGAAGTCCTGAAAACCGAATGGGGAGAAGATGAGCTGCCTGTGTCTGTTTATGAGATGGGGAAAATAAGCTTTGAGGTCATGTCTTGTGTCTCTATGGAAGTCCAAAAGAACCACAGAACTTTCATGGTAAATTGAATTTGAGAGATAGAGAAGGAACAAAGTTCACCTCGCAGCTTTTTAAAGTGGAATTTGGCCGATTTTACACATTGAGTTCCGGTTGCTCGTGAGGACAACTGCTCAGCCTGTTGTAAAATGCCTTTTGTGGCTGCAGAGCATCTGACAAAATAACCCTGATGATATCATAATGATGTCATGAGGGTTATCTTGGCTTGGGCTTTGGGACCAGAGATTTATAACAGTTGGCTAACAGGGGACTGGAATCTGAAACCATGCAGGCATTTAATAACTAGGGAATGCCAGTTCCAGTCATTCAGAAACGTACGGTAAGTGGCAGTGGCAGTGAAAGATAAGTTGAAAGTTCGACACATCAAGTCAGAACTTGTTTGTGAGACCATTTTTCAGAATTTTGGCCTGCACCCTGAAAGTTTCGACTTCCCTGTTTCATCATGGTGTCCGAGCCAAGTCAACGTTTTACTCATTAAATTATAATTATGGCTTAATATCTCATCTGTTTCTTAGAAAACTTGATATTTAAAACATACTACTAATATAAACTGAATAAGAATTTCATATTTCTTACTGATTGTTCCTCTCCTCGTGATTTTTTTTTCTTGACCTCCATAATTCACGTTCGTCTTCAGCTGCTAAGAATTCAATTAAAAAGTTCTCGCCTCATCTAATTGGACAAAACAAACCCTTGCTTTTTCTAAATTAGCGTCATATTTCTGCTCATTTAGCGATTTATCTGGGCTTGATGGAATTTTCCTCGACCTGTTTCCACCTGGTAAATTGTAAAAAAAAAAAGTTCTAAGGGTCCATCCTCGGCCCATGTGACTTCCGCTCTGTTTGGTTATTCACTATCCAGTCTCCTCACATCTGTTCCCTCTGTGTTCTCCCCTCTCTTTGAATCTGTTGTTGTTGCTCGCCTCACAGGAGCCTCCCTGCCTGATGAAATTTTCAATTCCTCATCTTTCCTTCAGGTAACCTTGGTTCCAAGCTGGTAGAGTATAAGGAAGAGATGTACATCACTTCAGACTGTGGGAAGACGTGGAGACAGGTACATGGCGTCCTCCCTTGCTCCTTCTCTTTTTCCCACTTTATACTCCCACATCTCTCCTCGCTCTAACCTTTTCACATTTTCCCTGTTCTTTTGTGAAAGTTACACAATTTGAGATATATCCGTCCATTTTTCCTTTGGCTGCTCGCTGTACACCAAAGTGCAGCTTTGAATCTCCTCTTTTCAACACCCCCTCGAAATCATTTCCTTTTCGTGATCTGGAAATTTCACCTGCAACTTTTATGTGATTCTTCTTTTAAGGTTTTCGAGGAGGAGCATCACATCCTGTACCTGGACCACGGTGGAGTCATTGTTGCCATCAAGGACACATCTATTCCCCTCAAGATACTAAAGTAAGATGACTGTTATGCCACCATATCACTGACAATCCTTACTGCTGTAAGACATCACCTAATAGGTCAGAGATCATTATATTATTGACTTTTAATTGAAACCATTTAGTGTCATCCACCTCTGATATGATAGCTATGATGTAGCTTTCACACTATCCATTCTAAAACTGATCAGTGTTAATGGTTCATCAACGGTCAGTTGATCCATAAGCTCTCATTTGTATTGCGACATTATAAATCAAAACAATCGGAAAGATTAAAGTAATTAAAGCGGCGCCATCGCTCTGAAACAGCTGAGCCAATCGCAGTGAAGCATAACAACAATAAACAAATAGTTCGATAAACGGAGAGAGAGCTTCCCGTACGTTATTTTGGTCGTCATAATTCAGTATGTAATGCATGACAAGAATGAGGTGATGAACTGGTCCATCAAAGGCCAGAGTATGAAAGCTCGATGTGTTGGTACGGGCTTAAAGCCGTTCCTTATGTCCTATATACAGCAGCTAAGATGAGTTCGTTCCCCAGTCCAGCACTGTACCCTTCAAAATCATTTAAGATCATCCCCCTCTCTCCCCACAGCTCATGCAGACAATTTCAAGCTCAGCATGATGTTATCTCATCGACCTTAATAAATAAGGATGAAATAATGAGAAACCGTAGATAAGGGAGTGCTCAGAAAAACATTTATCACAGCCCTAAATCAAATGACCTTTTCGATGGGCCCTCATCTGTCTCTCGGTGAAAGACCGCCGAGTGTTGTCCTTCACATTTTTCCCTCCTTCATGCCTCAGCTAAATCAATAACCCCAAAAGGCTCCAGCTCTGCGGTGGAAAACATCTCGTAAAGAGCGGCGGAGTGCTGGGGAAAGTGTTCTGCAAGAAAAGACAACTTCTTCACAGTGAAATGAGCACGGTTTTTACCACTTCATTACACAAAATGACCGTGATGTTATCACCTCATCAGGTGCTGAGATTTCTGGCTTCTGAATCTCTCCCTGGCCTGCGTCCATTTTGGAGCCAGACACTCTCCTCGTATTGGAGTTTCATGACCCCCTATTATTCTTTCTTCCTCAGCTGCTCCGTAACAGAGAACGGTGTTACGCGTGAGAGCATCACATCTCAGCTGTGAAGACTGAAAAGCATTGTTCTCCAGCCAAAAACGACTAAAGACGGAACAGTTGTGTTATTCCAGTGTTTTTCACATTAATCTATTACATCCACAGTACATGTCTCTGTTGGACGCCTGCTCTCATTAGCTGGCTTACTCTTCTCTTTTGTAAAACTGCAACTTCACTGACATTCTGTTGGACTGCAGACTTCTGTAGAAGGACTTATGTCAGTGTCTTAATCCCAACTGCTCTCCAAAAGATCAATTAGTGTTTCAAGTTTGTCGTTTTACCGTGTCAAGCCCAGTTTTCCATATGATTTAACTTGGGAAAACTACCCATAAGGAGCCTTCAGATTGAGTTTCCAAGGGTTTTCTATAGTATTTCGATTATTTGTGGTTATGTGAGAGAATACAGGAATATGCACCGCTGAAGCCCATCAACTGACCATGACAAGGTCCTTAAAGATTAATGAGTCTCTGTGACCTGATTTAACTTCCCAGGCAGAAATAAGCAGAGCTGACAGTAAAAAAAAGGGAAGAGTAGGGAGGACAGAGAGAGAGAGAAACGCATCAATTTATAGAGAGAAACTGAGGACATGTTAAGCTGTAGCAAGGGAGGAGTTAAGAGGAGAGTCACCACTCGTATCCGTAAAGAACCCATCTTGACCTAAAATGCTCCTCCACCAACTCCTCAGCATTTAGACACTAATGATGATACTCCAAAAAAAAAAAAAAAAATCTGTCCACGTCCTGAAAACAAGACTTGTTCTGCGACTCTGCAGTGCCTTTGACTCTCTGAAATAATTACACCATGTTCCCATGCGGGCTGAGGATATCTACGACTGCGTGCTTCAAAGTGATGCCATTTTCACGGCCACTTGAAAAGCCACGCATCTAGACTTTCAGAGGTGACAACTGCGCATGCACGCGCACACACTCAAATCATTCCAGATAATTCCCCAGCTCCTCTCGACGGCTCACTCAAACTCAATGGTTTCTTTTTCTTTTTGTTTTTTTAAACAATGACTAAGTCGCGCAGTGCATTCATATCAGTTAATTATGAAAAGCAAGCAGGCTGAAAAATGAGATGCCACCGCATTGCGCCTGCTGGACAGGATTGTATTCTGTACATTTGTGATTTATGATTAGCTCTGCGTATAATAAGTCTTGTTTTAGGTTTCTCCCTGGCACTGGGGGAATGGAGTGAAAGGCTGGTGTGTGGCATGGAGCATGATTATAAGTTTGGCCCTCTAATCTATTTGATTACAGGGTTATCGCTCCATCCATTTCTAATAATTCCTCGGGTATTAGCTGGAGGAAATGAGATTTAATTGGATGGGTGACTGAGGACGCCTGCAAGTTGAGGATGTAGTTGCTGGGCTCTTGCCTTGTTAAAATGGGTGGTTTATTGCCTTGCTCAAGGGTAACTCATCAATAGTCACTGATAAAAAGGGGAGTTACTGATTACTTTTTTGGATCATAAGATTTACACTGTTTGACACTGTACGCTTCACCAAATTTGGTTGTACAATGTTTTGTGTCATCATACTCATCAACTTAAGAAATAGGTGTTTATAGCCGTCTGTCTCTCTAATCCGATGCACTCAATTTTTAAGAACCCTATTAAAGCAACTTTTACTAATATCATATTAATTTATCATTCCCTGTTCTTCAGAAAAGCTTATAAACCCCCCCGCTACATCACTTACTTTAAATTATATTGTGCGCTGCTTTTTTTAGTCAGTTCATCTAAAGCCTTTAATGTAGTTAACCGTTTTCCTTCCACAACTATCAACTACTGGAAGTGATCCTAATCTTTGTAGGTGGTTTACTTATTCCCTCTGTGACGAACAACAGTGTGGAGATGTCATATCTGAGCTTTTACTAATGACAAAAGGCATCCCACAAGGTTCAGTCTTAGGCCCAGTCATGTTTACAATTTATACAAACAGTATATCTTGCCTTGCCACTCTGTAATATCTGCCTTTATGCAGACGATATTACTCTATTATAATATTCCTTTGACTATTACGTTGACTTGAATGTTTGACTGATGACTGTGTTCTTTATCAAAAAGTGGATTATTTTTCTTCGCCCTCTACGGCGGACTAGTTTTTGTTCGTATTTATGCTGCAGGTTCCTAGAATTAACAGTGACATGGGAAAGATTGCCTTTATTGCGATAGATTTGAAAGGAATTGTAGACTTTGAAGCTTGAAACTCTGCTTCCAATGGGCAAATCAAGGCTTACTTTCACACCTCTTTAAATCTGGCTAATTGTTGCATTCATTTTGGAGAACTTAACCAGCACCCTCCTGATTCTGCCGTTAGAAAGCTGGTTTCAGATGCAGTCAGACAATCTGACAGGCACTTTGTGAGGCCTTTACCATAGCAACAGAGTCTTTAGTAGCTTTGTTTATCCATCCTGTTTCCTTGTAACTGTGCATGTTTACCTGATTATCACATTGTAGTTCTTGTTAGCACATCATTACCACACACTGCCTGCAGTGTGAGCCACACACTGCTCAATTCCACATTGATCCCCCTCCATCACGCAGTCGCATTTACTCAGCACTGCTGCCACTGTTGACTGCGGGAGTCGTCCTCACAGTGAATAGAGCAGAGCAGATGGCTCACTTTGTCTGTCTCAGACTCTTCAGTTTGAGTTTGGATTGTAGGCAACTCAAAGACCAACTACTGTATCATAGGATGAATTATCATACCATGTTTTCATTGAAGCATTTCATTTCATATTTCTGTGATTTAGATCATTCTTGGCTTTCTACAGGTGGAAATGTATTGGTACTTGTACCTCACCTTGCTTCAATGGTCAGCTCTGTCACACGGGCCTTTTGTCTCCCATGTTAATTCTGTGTGTTTTGTCCTTTAGAGTACAACTGACATCAAGTGCACCTTAGAAAAAAGCCTCTTTCAATTGACCATTCAATAAGCCCCTCTCCCCTTAGTTACTGTTGCTACACCACCTTAGTAATAATAGAAACAGCTTTCTTTATTTCAAAATCAGCATATCTGTGAGTTCAAGGGAAGGTTTTTGCCAAGCGTATTGACCGCTACTGCATATTTGGTCAGCTGCATGTACCAAGCTAAATTAGCTCATTAGCTCTGTGAGTTACTTGAAAATGCCTCCAGCTGTTAGTGTTTCCAAACATGAAGAAGTAAAAAGTGTGTTACATATGCACGTGATAGCTGCATACATGATATGGTGATATGTACCTTAAAGCTTCATCTCAAGGGGAGAAGTCAGCATCCTCATCAGTTGATGATCAGTGTAGAAGGATTGGAAATAATGAAAGTATGGAAAATGGAAAACTGAGTGTTTTATAATGCTTTTAGAGGGATTTTATTATAGTATTTGCTGGTTTGTGAAAAAAGGCCTTCACAATAAGGACTAAATGATGCTCAGCAAATCCTATCCTAGGAAGTGTTGGCCTGGTTAAACTTCCTTAAATTCAACAATATATAGTACATCTGCTGACGTTAGCCTTAAGTCTGTTTAAAAAATAATGATGGCTCTGTCTCAAAAAACTGCTTTGTTATTGGTGATTGTCAACGCTGGTTCTTCACAGGTTCAGCATTGATGAGGGACAGACATGGACCATTCACAACTTCACCAGCACCTCTGTGTTCGTCGACGGACTGCTGAGCGAGCCGGGAGATGAAACCTTGGTTATGACGTGAGTGAAATCGCAATTCCAACAGCAGATATGTTCAATTTCAGGACTGCGGTCGGAATAATAAAGTGAACGCCTGTGAAGGTTCGCTTGAATTTGTCGTAAATGGTGGTGAATACTTTAAATCCCTTCAGAGACACTTCCAAATCTGAGCTTCTATTCACGTATGAGTGTAAATTACAATATATTGGACTGAGAAAGCTCTGCGGAAGGATAAATTACCACACGGTATCTCTTAAACCTCCTATAGCTCAACCCTTTTGTCCTCCCTTCACACATCCCTCTGTCTACTTGGTTCTAATGAGTTGTCTAAGAGGGTCAGACAGGGCGGACCTGCCTGGCAGTACGCTGTATCCAAGGGAGCTCAAGTTTCTCTCCCATCACAACAATTCCCTCTCGATCCGTTGGAGCGAGCCGCCCAATTTCGTGGCGGTAGCAGCAACTGGTCTCACTCCTGCTCCCCAAAGGCTTCCCCTGTCTTCACCTCCACAGGGTTTGATCGTCGTTGCAGTAGGGGTTGATGGGAGAGGAGGCCTGCACGTGCCCTCTGCCCTAACCCCCCCGGTCTCACTCTTCTCTCCCCTGACATTTTACCTCAAGTGGTTCACCAAGCTTAAATCAGTACAGGTTCTTTTATTAATGTCCACACTTCAGCCTGGCAGTCTTGAGCACTTTTGATCCGACACACGCTGTTTGATTGATTACATATATATATAAGAAATGATCCAACATGCACAGGTTATGCAGAGAAATCAAGTCCTCAGCCTTACATTTTAAACTAATCTGCAGCTTGGCTCTTCAGAGTGACAGTCAGTCAATGGTTTCTTCTAACCTTTTAAATACACAGTAACATATCATCACAATTGAACTGATTCAGTTTTGCAGACATTTCTAATGCCCAGAGGATGAAACTGAAAACTGACCGGTGATCCCTGACTTTTCATCGAGCAAAGCCGACGGGTAAAATCTGTCACTGATCGGCGACAGGAAAGTCTGCAAACATTAGATGAGTTCCGATGAGCCTCGACTTAAAGATCAACGCTACAGCGCTGATGTGATGACATTAACGTGCTCGTTTTGAAGAATTTCAGCACACTAACTTGAGAGCAGTATGAGAGAGTGTATGCGTGTTCATGGTGCGACTTTACGTACATCAGTGTATTCAGCACCAAGGCTGCCATGTTAAAGGATAGCTTCACACTTTTTTTAGAAGTCTATCTTCTGGACCTGAAGTGGAACCTCCATAGTACCAGTACAGTCTTGATAAATGCACTCTGCGTCCACACTAATAGCATTTAGCTAAATTAAGTAGCTCTGTCCCAGTGGTCACATTAAGGTATACTGAAGAAGTGTGCACTTGTAGAAGCACAAAACAGGACGCTTAATGTGTTGAATTGAACTGAGCCATTGCTGTCCCTTACTCTACTGAACTGTTCTTTTTATTCTTAGGCCTGGAAATAGTCAAAATTAAGAATATTGAATACTGGCACAAAGCTTCTGACCCAAATCGTTGATGTTAGCTTCAAGAGTTCATATCTTTGAAGAAATATAGTCTGTCCCTCTGTCTGTTTCCCTCTTTTTTGTCCAATCTCTCCATCAGTAAGTTAGCTGGAGTGAGACTTGTCACATCATCTCAGACTCCAGGCCCCTGCCCAGAGATAAGGCCGGCTTCCAGCTGTAATCTGCTGAGAAGGGCAAAGAGATGCTCTCTTTCTCGCTCTCTCTCTCCCTCTCTCTCTCTCACACACACACACGCACACACACACACACACAGTGGCAGTTGCACACACATACATACACACTTAAACACTCAGACTCTCTTGCCATTATCTGCCATGTTTCTGACACACACCCTCTGGGTTGACACACACAAACTCACACATCCACGCACGCACACACACACACACACATGTATATACGTCGTCCATCTGGCTCCGGTGAGATAGGGTCGGCGGCCAAGGAGGGGTGTTGAGGGCAGCTCATGTCTGACAGATTAGCCAGGGTCTATTTCCTTGCCACTGAGTTTCGATTTTTGACGGCGCAGCCTGCCATCCCATAATGAAGTCTTTGAGCAGTGACTTAGCACCAAGGACAGGTGGGGGAGCAGAGATCGTCCACCACTCATACTAATGACAGCTGGTCAAATATCAGAGGCTGGACCGACTCTCGGAGGGCTTATACTGCACATGCTGCTATATGAGAGCATCCTGCCAGCTTATTCTGCCACTGACAAACCATTTAGTTCTCTGCAGCGTGTGCTGCAACAAACACGCTCTCGAAAACAAACACTTTTTTTCCTCAAAGGATGTCATCTATCCAATTTAGCAGCGAAACCCCGGCGGAGATGACTTCCAAACACATTCCTGGCGATGTTCTCTCCTGCTTAGCTCTGTGGTTTAATGAGAAGAACTAAAGGAAACAAGTTTCTCACTGTTAATGAATGTTGTTCTTGGTCTTGTTTGTCAGCTAATAGAGCTCTTATGGCTCTGGAGTGGCTATTCAAAGCTATGGAAAAAATGCTAAATTCACTCGGCAGCTTGCAGGAAGTAACGCACGAACAATTCAGTTGATTTCTACACATTACACTCAAACTGTGACAATTTCACTGCGTGCAAGACAAGCAGTGACACACCATCATACTGCATACTCAATGGACGCCAACGGACTGGGATGCAGTGGGTTTAAAAGGTCACTTTTCTCGCCCCAGAGGTGTGTAGACAACTATAATATATATTTTAGGCGTTGAAGTTTCGAGTTACATACTTCCGAAACTTCTGCTGCCACTCCAGCAATAATAATGGCAAGCTGAATTTCATCTCCGCTCCCCGGAGAACTCGAAAAGCAACATGTCGTTTGAAAAACAAGGGGCCTCACGCATGATTAACGCCATATTTTTATGGTAAACCTCCATCCTAGATTAATGTACCGTGTCGGATTCACCAAACATCTCAAACCTGAGGGTAAAGTGCTCATTTCAACCTGATGAATTATCATTACACCTACATGATAATATCCGTTCTGCTCTGCGTGTGGGCAGGTCTTATTCACAAAAATGTTTGCCAAAGTTTAAAAAGTGAACTGTTGGACTGCTGTTGAAGAACCAGCAGACCACCAAGAACATATCATGAAGCTTGTGATGGGTTTGTCTAAGGCAGCGGAGCATGTTTGCTCGACCCGACGAGAAAAAAGTGAGACTGAATGTGTCAGTGGTTTCACAAACATTGTCCAGGCTTTCAGTAAATTGGAAGGCATGAAACGTTTCTCGCAGGAGGACCAAGGTCTCATTTCTTTAAGATGATCCATGGATGTCAAACAATCTTGTAGAGACCTCTCTTTCAAATGCATTGCAAAGAAAGTTGGACCGTCCAGCAAGTTGATCTGACCCCGACCATTGGAATAATCTGACTTTTTGGGCCAACTCAATCCTGAAAAGGACAAATGAGGCATACAAAGTTGTTATTGAGGAAACTAAAGGTGTAAAAGTAAAGCTGAGAGACAACAGGGACCCCAGATGAACGGGAGAAACAACAGCGATAAAGAGACGAGAATGTGTAACGACAGCATATGTGAGGGCTCAGCCGAGGCATCCATCACTTCCCCTTAACGACAGCGGCGAAGATGACATTAGTTACGCCCGCCTTGCTCTCCAGCGAGGTGAGCGCAGACCGCCACCAGCACGGCGACATATGTCCGAGTCACTGACTTGTGTCACATCAGTCTGCTCCAGAAATCCTCTGACTGACACACAAGGAGAAGACAGCCGAGCTCAGGGGTGGGAATGGGAGGCATCACCCGCATTGCACAGTAAAACATCACCATCTAGTGGAGAGGAGGAGGAACTGGAGCTCTGTTATTGGATTTTGTTGTGACAGAGTTTATTCAGGCTGCCGGTGCAGCTACAGTTCACTATAAATGCAGCAAGGCAGTTGGATCTAAACAAGGTTATCCAGTCCACCTGTAACCAGAGCTTAGACTAAGACGGACACATATGGGAATGTAGAGAAGACACCCTGATTAAGGATCAGGATATGATATGTAATAGTATTGTGTTCCGCATCATTGCACTATATGAGCACCTCATCAGAACCAAATGTGTCATCGAAGCACCTGTATCAGCTGGCTGACTTTATAGTTTGGCCATTAAAGGAATGTTTCATCATATTGGGGGGAAAAATTGGGAAATTTTGCTCAGGCAGATTGCAAAGCAGATTATTTAAAACAAAAACAAAAACCATACAACAATGGAAAGAAGAAATTAGTTGCCACATTGTGAAGTCACTCACCTTTACTGCACTGTCACTCACATTTAGATCATCTCTGTTTCCTGACTGTATGTTATATAACTGACAGCTTCAAATAAAGACTTGTGCTGTAGCTTTAAATGAGCTTCATTATGATTATAATTAGAAAATTATAAGATGAATCAGACACAGATTAGGTTTGACATCTGTAATGATGCCAGTGGCCCACAGCTACATGTCCACATGTGGATGAATGTAATCTGAAATGATGTGTTGACGTTGTGTCTGTGCCGCTGTGTGTTCGCAGTGTGTTCGGCCACATCAGCTACAGGTCAGACTGGGAGCTGGTCAAAGTGGACTTCAGGCAGTCTTTCCCCCGTCAGTGCACCGAGTCCGACTACGACTCCTGGCAGCTCACGGACCTGCAGGGAGAGAAGTGCATCATGGGCCAGGAGCGGAGTTTCAGGAAGAGGAAGGACACGGCGTTCTGCATCAAAGGGAAGAGCTACACGTCGGCCCTCACCTCCAGACCCTGCCAATGCACCGAGAAAGACTTCACCTGGTGAACACCAACTCCACACTGCACAGGCCACAGAGTACATTACACAATAAATATTCAGTATAGCAGTAAGACTAGAGAATAAAGTGGGGAATCAAATATAGACAAATAATCATATAATAAATAACAACAATTAATAATTGTAGATATAACTCATGAATAGGTTTTGCAGCATGCATGGATTTTAAATGAAATTGAATTGAAATATGTGAATATGCACTATTTACAAACAGAATTACACATTTCAGAGTACTTTTATAATACGTTTATATATCTGCGCATAATGTATATTAATATAGAAGCAACCTCATCAACACTACTTACACTTTGCCCTCATCCACGTGTTTAGATTATTTCCTCAGACCACATTTCGTTATGTATTATGTGGTCATTTTCATTTCATGTGTTTCATATGTTTCATGCTCACATTAAAGCTCATGTCAACAATATTATGCATATTTCATATGCACAAACGATGCCGCACGGTGCACTCTTTTCTGTGCGTTTACTCATTATGTTATCTGTTGTATCTGTGTGTGTGTGTGTGTGTGTGTGTAGTGACTACGGTTTTGAACGGTCCCACGTGGAGGGCAAACGCTGCTTCGCTGACTTCTGGCACGATCCAGATTCACCGCCTGAAGACTGCCACCTCGGGCAAACCTACGAGTCCAGCACTGGGTCAGAAATCAGTGGCAGACTTAAAGAAACAGTTTTTATAGAAAACACACACATTTATTTTTCTGCAGTGAAATGAAAAGATCAGTATCATGTCTGCGTGCTAAGAGGTTAGCCTAGCCCTCGCTCAATGTTTCCCAATCGTTCCTTTATATTTGCTAAGCTAATAGCCTCCTGTCTCCAGCCAAATCCCACAGTTAGACTGATATTGAACGTCTGTTTACCCCCGCCCCATGCTTTACACTTGTACTGTCCTCTGCTGTGCTTCAGCTACAGGAAGGTGATATCTAACATCTGTGAGGGGGGACTAAACAAGCAGCAAAGCGCTAAACAGCACAACTGCCCCCTGCTGCCCCCTCAAGGACTGCAGGTCGGCATCAAAGGGCAGATGTTAGCCGTGGCGCCGGGGGATGACATCACATTCATTGTCCACCAGGAACAGGTGGGTTGAAAGCTGGCTCTTCTTCAGTCCCTCTTCTTCTATTCATTGAGTTTGAATCAGCTGAAAGTCCTCCTCCCCCATTTCAAACAGGGCGACACCAGCAGCACCAAGTACCAGGTGGACCTCGGCGACGGGGTTCGAGCCATCTACCAGAACCTGACAGTGACCGATGAGCCCATCCAGCACCGCTACGAGAAACCGGGTGTTTACAAGGTCACAGTGAAGGCTGAGAACATGGCAGGGCACGACGAGGCCACCATGTACATCCAAGTCACAGGTCAGCTGCACGTTTCTACACGGTGAATGATCACGTGCACACTTTATACTATTCCTTTAGCAGGGATTTTCAGTGGCAAGGGTATGTTTTCATTGTGAAGTATGTATTTTTGTAATGGAATCAGGACAGTTAACATCCAAGTAATTCATCTCAGAAAAGTGTATCTTCATGCATCAAATAGGACAAACTGACGGTGCAGCCGCGCATAAGCCCTCTGATGACTTTCTGGGTCCTAATTAATGATCTGAAGTGAATGCTACACGGTGCATTTACAGCAACACTGCCAGTTAAATGGAGCATAATGTGGGCACCAAATAAAGCACAAGGTTGTATTTAGTCTGTTAGACTATTACAGTGTTTTGGGCACAATATGAATTACATCTCGTATCCCTTTAAAAAGCAAAGGGCGTCTGCATCTGGTGCACTGCTGTTTAAACATGTGGTCTTTGGCCTCCACTGCCTCCCAACCATCTTGTGCTAGATTGTGCTTCAGGCTTCATTGTGAGATCAGACTCTGAGGATAACAGACCTATGTGTTCAGGCCACGTTCACTCATTGAAAGAAGGACCACGGTAGGTTGCAGCCACGTTGAGAGCATCTTAAGTCTCAAGCATCTCAAGTCTCGAGCAGTTCTCACAACAGGCCAGTCCAACTCGAGTCTCAGGTCTACAGCTCTGGTTCTCACCACACAGCATGACAGTAACCCACATGCTCATTTGACCTGAATTTTGTTGAACACTCAGAAGAGATGAAGATGATGAAAACATCTCCTTGCTGTCAGTTGAGTCATCTCTGATCTGTCTCCCTGCTGTTAAGGAGACAGCTTGGAATCTCACTTCTGAGGAAGCTTTACTCTTCCTGAGCAGGAATGATTCCCTGCTACAGTTTGTGTCTCACTCTTTAATTTTATCATAGAAGCCAAATCTGCGGTGTTCCGTTCAGCGGGGATTGAAGGTTCTTCTTTATTTTATGTCGTCTTTTACTTTGATAAGACGGCTCTGCCTTTGTGCAGCTTTACAACTCACAGAGCTGCTTTCCTTACGTGGGTTTCGGCTGATAATAAAGACTCATGTGGGAGACTCGCTGAGCTGTCATCTTTTATTTTGATAACATCGCAACAGCTTCGGCCTCTGATATTTTAATTCTCTTGCCGAATCCCACGCCTCTCGCTTCCCCATTCATGTGTTCAAATTAAAATAGTTTATTTGTATAACCCATGTGTAGGCACCAGGAATCCATAAACTGAATTGTTAATGAAATGCAAATTGTTTATGTTTTGGGCGATGATTTATATTGCAGGATTTTGGATATTGTTGCATCACAGTGATTGGTGTACCTAGGTCACAGGGCTAGGGGTGTGGTTAGTCCAGTTAGCAATATAGTCACCCGCTCACCGATATGCAGGGAGGGAGGAAGAGGGCGAGCGTGGGTCACAGTAGAGTTATTTTTCTGTTTGTGAAATCACTAAACACATATCTTCGGATCCCAGCAAATCCTTCAGTAGCGCGTCACACAACAGCCTCAAGGAACCACTTCAGCCTCTCAGCAGCCTTTTAAGTTTCGTAGTCGCTACACCGTGTTTTGTTCTTGTTCTTACAGCTCCTCTGCAGGAAGTGCACTTGGAGGTGGTTCCCATCGCTGGGAGAAACCATGAGGTCAATCTGACAGCCACGGTTCTTCCCACTGAGGCCAACCTGACTGTCTTTTATTGGTGGATTGGAGACAACCTGCGGGTAAATACACACTAGAAGCATCAACAGGCAACAAAATATATACAGAAATTCTATTTTTGGCTGCTTTGAGGAGCAAAATGTGAAAACAAAAGACACTGTCACCTTATAAAGTTGTTTTAGCAAAACCTGTTAGCAAAAAAAAATAACCTAGCAGACGGCGTTGGTATTTATTTGGAATCCTGTTTGTGTCCAACTGAAGCCAAGTATTTGCTTCTTGTAGCTCTGTTTTCATCTCCACCAACTCCTGACATGAAATGTCTTTTAGCAACCCAGTTCTCCAATAAGTTCACCAGCTTGTTCCTTGGAACTAGTTAGTTGTCTGCTGTTCAGTGTTCCTCCCCTGGAACTCTTTGGTTCGAAACAGCTCCCTGCTGCTGCTTTGATCTGGGTCGAAGCCAAGTTTAGAGACAGGGAAAACGAAAACAGTGAGCCCAAAAACGATGAGAACAGGATTTGGTGGATTCATCACTACATGGGACACTTATTACATTACATTACATCCATTGTAGCTATAAAAATATTGATTATTGCAGCTGTACACCGGCACTAACTTACTCCGTTGGCCATTGGGAAGCAGTGAAATGAACACCACTGTGACAAGCTGATGTACCAATGTATGAATGTATACATTCAGTAGTATATCTGTGTCTTTAGCTGCTAAATGCTAAACCATGGTCACCAGCTTGTGTTTGACTGTGTATGAGAGTTATGGAAGGAACAGTAAACAAGTAGCTGAAGAGTTTGAACCCAGACTTCTCAGACACCCTCCACACAGCTGATCTGACTAACAGCCAACCTGCTCCGTCATTCCCCCGCAGCCCGTGCTGACTCTGCAGAACAGCCTACTGACTCGTTTCCCAGAGACAGGAGAGGTTTCAGTCACCGTCCAGGCTTCCAACGGACGATCCATGGTGCAGGATACCAGGACAGTCCAAGTCTACGGTAACACAGTGAACCTTGATGATGGTTCTGCGATAGCAACTATCAGAATGAAACAATAAGACTGAACATGGCAGAAAGTCTATAGCCATTTAGGAATAATTGATGTACCTGCTGCCAGACTGCTGTTCCACTGCCCTAAAATATTACATGGACTCCCATTTCTTTTGATTAATACATGGGCTTGTTTTATTCATAAGCTGCATGCTTTTGCTTCTTTAGATAGTAGTTACAGTTTAAAACAGTGCAGTAATGTAACATTGAGGTTGCTCTTCATGTTTGAATTAGGACTGGGATCCACTTTAGTCAAACTAAGCTGTTTTAAATGGAGTTAGTCTGGACTCTTTCCTGGACACACTTCTAAGCATCTTTGTACTTACTGTATTTCAGAAGTTACTTCCATCTGTTAATGCCAACAGTGCACATCTGCATGTTCAGATTGAATTGTCCTCATATGTTCCCCCAAACAATGCACATGTACGGTGTATTTCTGCTCTGCCCCTGTTTGTTTTTATGCTGTGATTCATTCATTCAACTATTCCCGTGTTCTGTCTTACCCCAGATGACTTCCAGGTCATCCCTCTGAGCTTCAGCACCAACCTGGACCGATTCAACCCTAACATCCCAGAGTGGAGAGAAGATATCGGCCAGGTGGTCACCAAAATCCTCGCCAAGGTAGGATATTTTAAACAAAGTGACCACATACACACCGGCCTGAGGAAGAAGTAGCCTCACTTGATGCTACAAACAGAAATAAATACCATTTAGTTATAATTAACAGTTATTCAGATAGGACAGCAAGTCGGACATGTCTAATCTTAGTTTACAGATATGCTAGCAGTGAGCTTTGAGCTTAAGCCTAAAAGCAAGTATAATGTTTACCATCATATTTTGTGTGTTTCGATGCTAACATCTGCTAATTGGCACTAAACATACATAATGCTTATGCAGGTATTAGGTTTGAGGTAAGGAACTGGGAAAATTATTAATCTTAACATTGTTTGGACAAAGGTGTAAAACTAGTGTTGATACATACAGAAGGGTCAGAGCAACATTAGCATCACAGCTGAGGTGCTTTTATGTCCACCTGCCAAAACCCAGCCAGCTCAACAGTCCCTCTGCTTTTAGCTCAGCTTTGTCCTCCACCAGCACCTGAAAGAAGTGTCTCTTTAGTACCTCAGTTGCTAAATGCCCCACCTGTCTGTTGTTTTGTTATGTGCAGGTAGCATATAGTGAGTGAGAAACAGGGCCGCTGAGAGCAGTTTGATGGCTGCAAAACAGAAACAGTTAGCTAAAAGAAGCTAAAAAGTCTCACAGTTTAATTAGGCGGTGCACCTTTAAGATGTGTCTGACTTTTACCCACCTGCCCTCAGATCACAGGTGTCCCTCAGGAGTCCTTGGTTACGGTGGTGAAGCCGGGCCTCCCCACCACTGCTGACCTGTACGTCCTGCCAGTGGACAGCAAACCAGCCAAGAAGAGCATGTTTGTTGACAAGGTACGTTCCTTTACACTTAAAATCACACCTAGCAAATACTTTATAGACAGAGTTGCATTTTACTTGTCCATCTGATGTTGCCTTTGATGCAGTGTTTTCTTGTCCTCAGCGTATTCCAGCCATCACACAGGCCTTCAACGACAACAATGTGAGCTTTGTGGTGCGAGGAGGTCTGCAAGTGCTGGTGATGCTAGCTGACCCAAACGCAGGTACTGCACACGTAAAAGCATTGCTTCCTATGAAGACTTCCTTTTAAAACCACTATTTTTGATGTTCTTTTAAATGATAATTGCATGTCATTGATTTATTTCCAACGGCTAGGTCTAATTGCTAATGACTCAGCAGCTACAACAGCAGAGACTGGTGCGTTCATGAACCATAAACCTGCAGCTTTCTCTATGGATGCCCTTAACCTCAATGCTCTGTGACACCTTCGCCTTTTCCTTTCCTGATTTCCTAACAAATCCAAATCTTATCCGGTTTAAATCCGTGCACCGTGCTGTGTGCTGTGCTTGTTCACCCACCTAATTATCCTTAAATGAGTTTGAAATGCTTGTCTTCTGTGGAGAGGGGGCTTTTCAACAGAAACTTTAGCTCAGTTGGATGTTTTGACCTTCTTTCAACCGCTTCTGTCTCTTTGCTCCTGCAGTTTGCTGACTCCAGATCTTCTTTCTCACTATACTTTCTGGATTTGCTCCTAACATTGTTTCTTAAATCCAAATTATGCTCTGATTGTGCAAAGATGATGCATTTTTACTGGTTTATGTGTTATCACACCAGGCTACCACGGAGCTGCCGGAGGTCCCGGTGTTTGGGCTCTCGCAGTCATTTTCCTGATCAGCATCATCGCCACTGGCTCCTTCATCCTCTACAAGTTCAAAAGGTGAGCCATGTCGCGAGCTGTGACCGTGTCAGTCAGCAAACATAGGCAAGGCTGAGGTCAGACCTCAGCTTGTCACTTATCATTAGATCAGTTTCAATGGACAGAAGCAAAAAAGATCTTGTTTAACATAAATGGAAGGAATTACATTTGTGTCTGTCTTTTAGAATTAGCATGCCAAGATGTCTGTCTGCTATTTGTGTTCATCTCTGATATGAGAGCGGTTCTTCCTTCCGTTTTTTCTGACTTATGATTCCATGTTTTGCTGTTTCCTGTAAATATCAGGCAGTATTTTGTCATCTGTTCTCAACAGAATGGACATAATGTGGCTTTAAACAGCTTTTTGTAAAATCCACGTGTTTCTTTCTGGAAATGTACTTTATAAATTATACTCCAAGTTTTATCGCAGCACCTTCTGTAGTCCAACAACTTACCCCAAGTTCATTCTGGATGTTTCTAAATGTTTTTTGTGATGGTGCAACAACCAACACAAGCGCCTCTGCTTAGTCCGATGACACAGGACAGGCACAGTAAAACTGATACAGTGTCAGACCGGTATGATCATTTACACAGCATCAGTCTGTGCACCCTACAGACATGCTAGCTGCTCCTTAAACTAAACACTAGCATCAACATGCCAATTTGTAAAGGCAATGCTGACTTGCTGTTTTTTATGATCAACTAGTTACACTAGGTCTTTCGGGACGCTAGCATTTGCTGATTAACAGGTCATAAATGAACATATTGACACTGATAAAAGTAAAGAGATCACCTAAGTTATTATTATAAATGATTAAGTTATTCCCTTGGGGAATGTGAATGTCAGGTCCAGGTTTCATGGCAATCCATTGAGTAATTGTTGTGACATTTAAATCAGAATCAAAACTGTCAAAAAAACAAAAAAAGGGCAACGAATAAAGTCGGGAAACAGCTTCATGGAATCACACACACATGGGATTACAGTTACAATGTATGAAATGCTAACGCACCAAGTGCATTTTGAGATATCGAGCTAAATAACAAAAGTCAGCAGGACATTGGCCACCATGGGTAGTCTGTCTTTACTAAAATGCTAATAAGGTTAGGTTGCATGTGCTTCCTTGTTAATCTGAATACATAAAAGAATTAAATGCTAGTAAACTGCGTTCATTTAGCAGCAGCTAGCTAGCTGAATCAAAACTGCCTTGCCATCGCTGCATCTAACAGAAGCTAACTGGCTAAATCTGAAGTAAAGATCTTTGAAATAAAGAGAAATTCAGAAAACTCTGTGATCATAAAATGAATGATTGATTATTTGCAGCCTTGCCAACAGGTCTAATACAATGAGTCTTAGAGGGTTAGCAGCCTTTTTATCAACACTGTAGCGAAAGCCTTCATGCTTGATGTTTATCTTAGTCCATGTAGCAACGTGGTGCAGCCCTTGTACTGTGCATGAAACGTACTGTTGTTGACTTCCTGTAAGTGATACCTGTAACTGCATGCTTTCTTTTTCACGTGAATGACACACCAGCGGCACCTCCTCCTCGTCTCCCCCGAACACAAACGTCCACTGAAAAGTCACTTGAATTAAAACATGCAGTGCAAAGCTCCAGCCCCATCTTACCAAAACAACGAATCCCACAGTCCTTGGCTTAGGACTGAGGATGCCTATCCCCCGCTGTTTTTCAGGAAGCTTCCGGGCAACCGCAACGTCTACGCCCAGATGCACAATGAGAAGGAGCAGGAAATGACCAGCCCCGTCAATCACAGCGAGGACACCCAGCACATCATCCAGGGCGAGGAGTTCATTGACGACGACCTGGACTCGCAGACTCTAGGTAACGCAGGAGGTAGCCCCGCCTTCCGTTCCCTTATAAGGACTACCACTAACCACTGCTACTAAAACCCAAGCCACTAACACCAGCAGCTAACACACACCAAGGTACTGGAGGGTTTCTCCTTTTTCATCCTTATCACTGGTATTCATGAAAGCCCTTTGGCTTTCAGATGAATAATGCAAATCTTTTCTTTTGCCTCAAACGTTGGTCATGAGGAGCTTTATGGTCATCACTCGCATTTGCAAGCACCTTCAAATCATATCATGACTAAATGCCAGAATAATAATGCACAATACCATGGCAATGATAGTTATGATATATGATATGATGGCTACACTTATGATGCCACTGAAAGGCCTTATGATCTGGGATGTAGTGGAAGGTCAACAGAGGTCTCATATTTAATAACCACAATGAATTATTAATAAAGAATTGTCAGTGGGAGGTCATGGGTGGTTCCTTTCATTATGGACATAACTGAGGAGATTTGTTTCCCTCCCACTACATCACTGACCAACATTTAAAGGGCTTTTACGTGTAAAACCATTGTGTATTTTGCATGAATGTCCTGCAGATATCAACATTAAAGGTGCCCCGTGGAGCTTTTGTCCACTAGTTGCGCTATGGAGCAATGTTTTGATGAGCACATCTCCCTGTTTTTGACAGCTGTCAATCAACAAGTCAGTTGTTGATGACACTGACAGGAAAATCTGACAATGGATTGCTCATTTTTGGTAAAACTGCCAAACATTTACTGTTTTTCTGTTTGAAAATATGAGAAATATGCTGCTCCTCTTTTATATATATATATATAGAATCGACAACTGATGTGACATTGTCACATTGTCGATACTGACGCATCAGTGAGAAAACAACATGTGATGTAGAAAAAAGTACTTGAGTGCTGCTCAGCGTGATGCCACTGTGAGCAGTGACAGTATCCACAGAGCACCTTTAGCACCCGTCCATGTGTCATCGTCCGACCTTGTCGTTCTTTTAGGTTTGCTGATTAGCCCGTTGTCCTGTCTCTTCTTCCCTCTTGCCAGGCAACCATTCAGGTGTGGTCCTGAGCATCAACTCCAGAGAACTACACAGTTACCTAACCAGCTGATGGCTGCCAGGGCAACGCTAACGAGCTAGCCTAGCCTAGCCTAGCCGGCTAACGAGCACAGGGACTCCACTCTGCCTTCCTCCTTGTCTCTCCTCTCCTTATCCCACTCCTCTTCCTCGGACACTTCACGCCTACTCCATGGCCTCCTCAACCCCTCAGCTCTGGCTTTTGTGTATTTGTTTTCCCATTGGGGTGGGGTGAGGGCTGAGCCTGATGGAGGGACGTCTCCATCACCTCCATCCTTTTTTTCCCCCCTCAGTCTCTTCCTTGCACTCTGCTTTACCTATTGTATTATACATCATTGTGAGCCCCCCCTTCCCCTCCCTTGTTCACATCCCACCCCTCGTTCATTTCCCACAGCAGCTGTGGAGAACTGCACTGACGCGCGGTGACCACGGAGGTCTCGACGACGTCACACCAAGGACACCCACACACCCACTGTGATTTGGGAAAAAAAACCAACTCCTCTGTGTTCGTTACCTGTCACTCGTAGACGCTCAGATTCAGCAAAGCATGACTCACCGCGCTGGTTTCCAGTAATATTCACAGTCAGAGAGGGTTGAACCATCCACAGGCCGTACCCACTCACCACTGAGTTTGCGGTCAAAGAGCAGTGTGTGTGTCGTCCTATTAAAAAAAATATATACACATATATTTTTCCCACCTTTAGTTTTCCTCTCTCTCTCTTTCCACATTTACTGGACACTCTGTCTTCACAGGCAATAATATTCTCTCTGTGGAATGTAGGTTGTGATAAACCCTCGGTCATTTGCATATGACAAGCAAACACAAGAGGGCAGCGTTGCACTTTGTTAAATTTCCCACTCGCAGGCACCGAGAGAGCTCAGCTTCCTCGGAACACACTGTATATCCACGTTCAAAGCTCCCACTGCATCCACGTCCTCGCACTGTGGTCTGCAAGTCACACGTTCACTGAGGTGTGTTGAGCGGTGTTCAGGATCGGCGCCGCCCTCATTGTCCGTCCCACGGTGCCTAAAACGGCGGATGCTGATCCGCCCGGCGATGCCACATGTTGTCGAGTTTATTTATCTCTAATACCAGTCTGCCCCCCTCCTCCTCCTCCTCTTCCTCCTCCTCTTCCCCCTCCTCCCCCCACACACATTCTGGGTCAGAGGTCAAAGTGGACTCGTTCCCCTGGAGACAAAGGTCGCCGTCATGGAGGGAAGCTGTAGTTGATATATTCTACTGTATCAGCCTATATTAGGCATAGCCCGCGGTGGGATCACGTCTCCTTAAAGGTTTGGTTTGTTGTATGTAAATGTGTAAATATGAACAATCTCCACTTTGTACATATTCCTTTTGACATGTGTGTGAGCGTTTTACACTACTACAAAAATTCCACGACTATTATTTTATCTTTTTTGTTTGTGTTTTTCGGAGTGAGCCCTCACTGAGTTTGAATTTGAAAAGATCCCCACTGTTTCCAGTTCCTCCGACGCCATTGCCTGCTTCACTTGTACCCGTTTCCATGCCTTTCAGTGTAACCTCCTGAGTATGATGATTTAATGGTCTTCGTTGTTACCTGCTTATAAAGATGCTCACGAGTACACGTTGACAACTCTGTATATGGATATTTTTGATACACTCATGTTTCTGGGTTCGTGTAAACACTGGTTATTGATTCCGTTGCCTTTAGCTAAGGTCTTTCTGTTTGTTCGATTGCACTAATGATGCGAGCGGCGCTGTCGGCGTTGACAGCAACTGAACAAGACTCTCAATCAACAGGTCTTCGGATGGAAGGCCTCGAACGGACTCCCGATGCTACCATTAGCACCAAGATCACCCCTTGGTTTGTCAAACAACAGAACACGTTCACTCGTCCTGATTTACACCTTAATTCATCTTTTGTACATATTCTGCTCATGTTCAACTTAGTTTTCTAGTGTTGTGTCGTCATTGTATCCCCTTCGACAAAGGGGGAAGGGGGGAATTGTGATATTCCAATATAATAGTGAAGGAGTTTCACAGCCGATGGCACCGATCATGTAATTTTGACCACGCCGTTTTTCTTTTTCCTCTTTCTGCCGCTTTGTTCGATTGATTTTGCTATTAAAAACAATTGTGTGTCCTCATCAGGGAGCGTAGTGCACTCAACCTGCATCCTGGAATAAATCACTCCCATAACTTGTACGTCTGGTGGTTTTATCTGGTTTGTTTACGCGCTGTCGCTGTCGAGACATGACAAGGTCTCGGACAAGGCTCATTACCTTTAGCAATATGAGTACTCCGTCTGATAAACTGTCTCCACTTCGTCCATTTCACCTGCCGTACTCCTCCAGGAAGCTTTAGAAGTGAGTTTGAATCTTGGGGAGTCAATCTGGAATGAATACGACAGTGAATGTGGTTGAATTTAAGATAGTTTAAACTGAGGCTTCAGGACAAAATATCTGTTCCTATGTTCTCACGGTGAAATAAGCTGATCTCCCCACTGTTTGGTCAGGGTAAAGTGTATAGTCCTTGTTTTATCCTGTTTCCAACAGTGACATAACATTCAGCCCATTTTTTTATATTTTAGCCTGTGCATGAATTACATAGAGATAAAATGAGAGTAAATAGAGTTAAAAACATGAATTAGTGCATGTGAATGTGTTGCTGGATGTATTTCAGGACTTTGCTAGCTGTTAGCCCAGCTGATTACTTCCGGGCCCGTAGCGCTAGCGTTTTTAGCTAGCAGATAAATGGCCTCGACCATTGTACGCTGTAAACACTGTGGTGATGAAGCAGGCGCTGTGCTAATGCACAACATCCAGAAATAACAGCAACATACTCGTCTGGCTTGTCGCATCTTTAATGTGATTTTAGAACAAACAAAAAATGCCCAAATATCTTAATTATTAGGAACATTAGGAATAAAAAGAAAACTACAACATCCCAACTGCAAAAGTCGGGAAATCCTGCCTGTAGCTAACAATCAGCTGCAATCACTGACGTTGATCCCGACCGAAACCCGGTTAAAGCTGTTGCTGTAACAGTTGAGTGTTGATATTTGCATCGTACTGTTAGAAGTTAACAAAGAAACTGTGACATCTAATAGCTGAAAAGAAAACGACGCACACCACAAACTGAAGGAACAGTGCTCAGTTCAGAACTCCGTCTTTGGGTTTTCTTTGTCCCTCAGAGCTTTGTCGCTCTTTTCCATTTTCCTGGAATTAGCAAAGATGCAGCACCACATTGGAAGTTTGACTGAGAAGCTTGTACTGAATCTTGTCCCATGTATCTGAAAGAGGAGCCTCTACCATCAGACCAGAGACTGCCATAGCTGTATAAACCAATCCACGGCCATTTTCCAGTCGGCACCAGCGCCTCGATCTGCTTCTGCTCCGTGTCGTTCCTCACAGTGGCCAGGTCTCTGAAATTCACCCTGCAGTATTTCTGAGCGTCTGTCCAATTGGTTAAAGTTTCCACATAAATAAATTTGGGATCCTCCAATGTTCCTGCAGTTTCAGGGAAAAAAAACCCACTTCTTTATGAAGTTTGCCTAGCTGTCAGAGAAGAGACAACACTTTGCTGGGTATTTACCGTTATAACAGACGCTCGGATAGTTAGTTAAGCAATCATAATCCCACCACATTTGTGCACCAGTTCCAGTCATAATACAGAAGTAACGGCCCGGTCTGTTGTTTGCCCAGTTCCTGTAATCAGCTCCTTCTCCTGAGTAGCCATCTGACCATCTCCAGCTATGATCATGGTACAGGCCTATCCACACATCACTATTGCCATAAGGAGAGATTTTCGTGACAAGCTTCATTTCTTCCTCGTTTTCAATGGTGGCCAGGTCTATGTACGTCTCTCTGCAGTAGGCCTGAGCTTCAGTCCAGTTCTTGTGTTCAGCAATATAGTGGTAGTGATAGAGGAGGCATGTGGAGAAGATGCAACACTCTGAGGGCAACACAGTTTCTTTAACAACAACAACAACAAGAAATATTTGTCAAAGAATTCACTGACCTGAGACGCAGAAGACGCCCAGTAAGATCCTCTCCATCATGATGTCGCTCTGCGGGGTGTGTGTGTCGTGTGTACGCTAACCCAGAGGAAACAGTACTTCTATATTCGCTCTCCTCTGCTCTTTTACATCCTTTATGCAAAGGGAATTGTGACGGCAGACTTATGGAAATGTCGATCGCCACAGCACATTGTCTTAAGTCTTTGTATCCATATCATGGCCAATATCAAAATACATAGTGTGATCAAGCCAGGTTTTGCGTGTGGTTCCAGTAGAAGCCTGCGTGTTCATTAACTCCTAATGAACCAGTTAAACTTATATGTGGTTGTAGTTATTATGAGCAGATGGAGAGATGAACTTAAGCCACAGGGGAGTTTGTTTTTTGTTTCGTTGTTGTTATTGTTGTTGGGTTTCTTTCTTAAGGTGCCTCTGTTGCATTAATATGTTATGTTGCATTGACTTTGATTGTGCAGTCACTGTTGGTGAGGGTACGGTCTGCGCTGACCACCCTCAGGACAAAGCGGCTGCTTGCAAAGAACTCTCACCTGTGGTAAATGAACAAAAACCCAAAGCTGTTTGCTGAAGGTCTCACAGCGCCCAGAGCAGTTTGTGGTTTATGCAAAGCACTTCGAATAGACACATCGAAATGTGCTAAACAAATAAACCTGCTCTGCTCTGTTGTTGCAGGAATGTGGGTATACAGTCACACACCTACCGCAGGATTTGTAGATGCTATCAGAGTCCAGAACACAGACAGGGATGCAAATGACTTTACATGTGTCTGGGGCATGTGAATGGATCAGTGTTTCAGAGAATTCAGACACTTTTTGATCCACAGAGGAGTTCTCCAGCTTGGCCTTCAGCTTTACCACCTGCTCTACTGCTGGGTGCGTTTGTGATGCTAAACTCATACATATAAATGATGTTTGAGGCCAGTTTCACATCGGCTATTCGGTGTCACTCAGAACAGTCGACTACTCACTCACCCATCAAAAATGCTGCAAGACACAAAATGAACATTCGGATCATACTCGCCCAATAAAGCACCACGTCACACTTTGGGCTCTTTGTCAGGAGGTTTATTAGTTTATGTACAGCGTGTCTGTCACCGAGGCGGAGACGGTCTGAGAGTACAACTGAGTAGAAAATGTATAAGGTGCAAAAACAAACACTGATGTATGAGTCTGTACCCCCACCCCCCACCCATCATCCCCCAACCCATCATCCCCCAACCCACCATCCATCCCCCATCACCCCAGCCCCCAACGTAGCCAAGCTATTTACAGCAGGTTCACATTTACTGACATCACACATCTCGCTCAGTTATAGGCTGCGCGCAGCTGGCAGGGAACCAGAGTGAACTAAATACTTGTGGATATGACCCCCGCCCCAGTGCCCCAGCTTCATGCTAACATGCTGCGCTCGAGCTTGCAGACACGTGGGGGAGTCCGTCTGAAAGCAGTAGGGAGGCGGTAAATATTTACAAGACTGAGGAGCGCCGTGTGTGTGTGTGTGTGTAGCACTGACTTCCATACTCTAGCTGTAGAGCTAACGCAAGGATCCCAGTAAAGCACCATGGATGTTTAGCAGTATCGACATGGCGGCAAAGCTCAAGCAGCGGAGCAAAAAGCCATCACAGAAGCACCGCAGAAATGTGACATTGATGAGTGTGTGTGTGTGTGTGTGTGTGTGTGTGAGTGAAACAGTCTGAAAATCAAAGTGTCAGCCTTTGATTTAGCAGAACACACAGCAATTTGAGTTTACAGCAAGTGCCTCTATTTCAGTCAGTGTATTGTCGATGGGTTTGGAATGTGCCTTGGAGACATTTGATCACGCTCGCGCACGCACGCACACACAAAACGCACACACACACGGAGTCAGATCACAGGGCTACAGTAAACCAGTGGCGTGATTAGAGGATCTGGACCGAGGCTCTTGGATGAGGGACTAGCGTCAGCCACGTCGGTTGAGGTTTCTGAGTTTTCCAGCGACGAACGCCAAAATCTAAGGGCGGCCACGCCACAGCCTGACCTGCCCGGCTTTCTGAGCGCTAACACACACCCGGCTTGAGTCGTGCTGCAGCCTAATGACAGCCATCCATCACCACACCAAGGGAGCATTTAAAGAAGCAGGAAGTTGATGCTTAGGTTCAAACTAAACCTAAAGTGATGCTACAGGGGATTTACTCTTATTGAGTAACCTTCAATCTGCATGCAGTGACCATGCTCATCAGCCCCTCTGACTTCCTGTGGAATCCTGACTTCCTGTGGAATCGTTCTGCTTCTGCAAATGCCCCTTTAGCGCAGAGCTGCTGTGTGTGTTTCCCTTACTGTGACCCTTAAAGATGCGCTCCGTTTGCTGCTGCTGATCCATGAATGAGAAGCATTAATAGGGAATGGGAATTCTGTGGAGCGCCACAAATTTAACAAAAAAAAAAAAAAAAAGACAAAAAACTTTAAATATATCAACATAAATAAACAGAGGGAAGCTAGTATTTCCTTTAAACATTTACAAATAAATATTTGGTTTGGACCTTGAACCTTTTAAACTGTCAATTTGCTGGAACAGAATGGAAAAATGAGGAAAAACAAAACAAAACAGGTGGTTGCTTGAAAAGAGCGCAGCGGACAACACAAGTCGGAGGAGTACGGTGAGCACGCTCAGTGATAAACACGTTTAAAAAAGGTTGCCGTGTCTGCGTCTGTGCTGTGGTACTGACGGGAAACTAAAGGCGGCGACTCAATTTGGTTCACGTGAATGCTAGGCTTGTGTCGTCAACACGCTCTCGGACTGTATGAACAGTTTTTAAATAAATATATACACAATTTCTTCAGAAGAAAACAAAGGTGTTAAAGTCAGGCGATGGCACGGGGCCCGCTCGGTTTATGTGCCGCTCTTCTGCTCCCATTCCTGCAAAACAAGCAGAGGCACCCTTAGTTTCCAGGCGTCTACATATTTGCAAGCATTTGTCTTTAATGATTAGGACATTTTTGTCATCAGTGTGTCGATCAGCTGATTAAAACTCTGTATACTGTGCTCTGACCTTGGCCTTCCTGAGGACGTGTCCCCGGACCGGCGAGGGCTTCTGGCCGCTCTGCTGCCGGCGCAGCAGCGAGGCGCTGTTGACCGGCAGGGAGCAGGACTCCGTGTCACTGGTGTCGCAGCTGGAGAAGGGAGATGACTCCTGGGTCCGCCGCAACATCGCTGGTGACTACAGGCGGAGGGAAAACGTTGGCGTCCAGTTAGCTGACGGTTGTTGGCTTCTCAAACGAGCAACATCTGGGTTCTGAAACCTGGGATTACTAAAAGAACACAGAATCCAACATGTTCTGACCTGCAGTCCAGAGGAGCCCGCTTTTGGTTCGATGGTGAGGCCCAGGGTGACGCCGCCGCTCAGCGCTTTCTTCAGGCTCTCCTTCACCTCTGTCAACTCCAGTTCCAGGTTCACTCGCTCCTCCTCCTTTTGCCGGCAGTCCTCCTCCACCTTCTTCAGTCGCTCCGACAGTGAGGCCTGGGAGCGTTTGCCTGGTGGAGAAACGGAGGGGGGTTTCTCTGGGAATGTTTATCGCTTTAATAAACTTGTACCTGGCGTGATGCTGAGCGGAGATGTTGGAGAGGTTTTTGCAGAGTCTTCCAACACTTTACTTTGCCACTCTTTAAATTTCAGACCTGGCTCTTATTCAACAGAAAGCCTTGCTTGCTCTGTCTTACCAGCAGCAGCCTCCACAGCGGTGCGCAGGTCCCTCCTCTCCTTCTTCAGCTGGGTCAGGTGGTTCCTGATCTCCTGCTTCTTCCTCATCAGCTCTTCCTCCTTGGTTTGCAGCCGCTTGGCGTCGGCCTCCACGCGGTTCTTGCCGTACTTACACTGCTCTGCATCTGCAACACAGAGAATGGGTGTGAGGAAAATGGATACAAGGGGTTGACGTGTCCAGATGAGGATCACTCAGAATGTTCTAGAGGTCTTCATTTAAACGATGAAACCAGTTTATGAACTGTGGGGAAATTCTACACTACACATTTTGATTGATCTCCACCAGGCGCAGGCATCATCCTAATATCTTCTGTGCACAGTTTTAAATGTAAGATCAAGTTGCAGCAAATATGAGTTCTGAAAATCCTATTTTATTGATTTTATGGCTCAGTTTTATGACTGCTGACTCCTCGCTTCTCTTTAATGTGCTGGTGGGCACCACAAGTCATCAACGACTGCATCAGCTTCCAGGAGACAACTATCTAGGCTTAAAACGAGGCCTGCTCAGTCTGGTTTAGGCCACATTTTGGACTTTGCTGTGACTCAAACACTGACAACCCACAGAAAGGTTTGGTTTTAAGTTGAACTGGAGCATCTGCAGATTGATTCCATTGCTCTTTTTTATAGACCTTACCTCAACCAGTAGAACTACAGGCTACAGACTGAAACCGATGCCTTCACCTTGCACTGTCAGTCATGTGGCCATGTTCTTGCAGGTTTACCAGCCCCTCATGTTTAAAATCCACACTTTGGGTAATACACTGTTTGCTTTAATTTGTTTCCAACCTGTCAGATTGTTTGCTGACGATGCACGCCTTAACGATCTGACCTCTGAACTCCACATCACAACAAGGGTGAAATACCCCCCCCCCCAAACATCCCCTGTGCGACGGTGCATTGCCCATGAAATCTGAAAAAGAAGATATTTTCCAGGCCAACCCGACCCCAAACCGACACACATGTGGGAACAGGAGAGCATAGCTTTTATTATCAGGGCACTGGTGAGACATGAACTGCCCAGAAACCCACTGAACTCACAGCCACAGCCTTAAGCAGTTATTAATTACACCAGCTCCGTGCCTTCCCTTACTGGAAAATACACTGAGGGTAACCAGCCAACATCTGTGTGTCTACGTGCACGCATGAGAACACTGCTTATGAGGAATCACTCAATCAGGCCGCCGCTGACATTTTCAAATTCAATATACTTATTTGACACTGGAAATATGAGAATTGTGTGGCATACTCTAAATCCAACATGACACATTTTTGGTATTTCCATTCCGTTATTTGGAGGAATGACAACCCTCCTCGTTCGCACATTAGGCAAAAAAATACTATTCGAAACCACAAGGATTAACACAACCACATTCCACCCTCTCCCAACCATCTGGGCTCCACTTCTGCTGTTGGGTCTGTTTGAGCGTTACCCCAACGTTGGCAGGATGATCCAGTCTGGCCCACTTGCGTCACATGGATCTTCTCGATGGTAGGATAGCGTTTAGGTTTTTGAGTTATTTACTCCCCCCTACTTAAACCAACTGTAATTTTGACATCCTGCATTTTCCAAATTGCCAGAGCGGAGTTTTCGCTCTAAAGCAATCAGCGGTGGTGAGGCCGGGAGCGGGGGAGCCAGACACACTGTCTGATTGCTCACTCAGAGCAGAGGAACTGGCTGGGAAAGGCGGACCACCCTCACAAGTTATGATTTTAACGGTAATTAAATATTGTCTACTTTCGGTATCAATATTTTAATCCCCTGACAAACATGACGGATACACTGAAGCAAACTTTTCTGCTGCTACTTACTGGAGTTGTTGCGTTTCAGAGAAGCTGTCCCATTTGTCCCGTTGACTCCATTTTTCTTGGACTGGTTCTTTGGCTCTGCCTTCTGTTTTGATGCCACCCCATTGGTCGCAGATCCCTTCTTTCCTTTCAGCTGATTGGTAAAGAATGAAGAGGAAGTTAATACTGTGCTGTCTGTGAGCTACAGAGGTGTATTGCCGGTCCCACAAGTTGTAACAAAACTAAACTTACACGGATGGACCTAATTCTGGAATTGTTTCCCCCTGATGAAAGTGACTCCTTTTAGCTGTGTGTTGGATTCCACCAACTCTTTAGCTGCAAATGCTCCACTCTGTTTACCATCTTGTAGCTAAAGTTTGCGTCTGTGTGCCGTTTTTCCTGAAAAAGTGGCATTACTGAGTTTTTTGGCTGAATCAGCTGCCGACTACTGCTGAAAAAGGGGCGTCAAGGTTCAGTTGCCAAGTCAGGTTTTGGGTCTGAAAACCAAAACAATGAGCTGAAAGACACTAAAGGGAACTGGGCACTGAAGGGAACTGCAACATTGGTGATAATTCTCTGTGGGATCATCACAAGACCAGATTAGCGGTATTCTGCTGTTTTTGTATTGGTACTGGTGTACTGGTGGTTAATTATAATTCATAACATACAACTGTCTTTTAGGTGGCTGTTGAACACATTATTTGTTCTATTTATTTACCTGATTTTTTATGGAAGGACCTACTTTGATATACAGAAAGGGATGGAAATCAGAGCAGAACCCAATTCTAAACTTAGTGTGGCTCTTGTCTTATAGAGGCAGGTATTCAGAGCGAATGACTCTTTATATATTGCTAATGATAAAGCACATTAAGTGAGCAACAACTCATGACAGAATTATCTGTCTGAACTGTCGGAAAGCAAATGTCTGCAGTGGTACATGTGTTGCCTTTGTGATGCCCATAATCTGATGCGATTGTAACGAGACACAAAACTTGGATTTTCTAATAGCTGTTCTTTAAAGCCCTGAAATTAAATATCTATCCAACCAGGCAACAGTACTCGACACGACCTGATAGAGCGCCTAACGTTAAACTTGGCGTCGGATTTGCAGGCCGGCACTGCCGCTGTACACCTCTCCCTTATATCAGAGCGGTACTTTGTGGTCTTGGAGGCGATGTTAACACCCCTCGGCCACACCACACACATCAAAGGTATGGCGGGGAGGAGGCAGAGCTCCATACAACAGCATGCGGTGACTTATGTGGCCGTGGAGGGAGGGTGGCACTTAGAGCGGGGCTGTAAAAATATAAATTACACACACAGCTGACACTCATTGTAAAGGAGAGGAAGGAAATACACCGTGTGGGACACCCACACACGCCCACACACACACACACATACACACACAGTCCATACATAAATACACTGTACACTGTACATGTTATTTGCAGTGTATGAGAACCGTTGCTTCTCAATCAGTGACTGGTATCCAGTCTTAAATGATTAATAGGAGCATGTGAAGTGGAGGTGGTGACTGAACACTGTCATGATTTCAGGACCAGTCACTGTGATAACTGACTCTCTCACGGGCTGATGGGAAAGGGAGGTGGGCTTGTGTGTGGCCAACACCTTGTCTGCTGAGTTGAAGCGTCATTCTTCAGCGACAGTAAACACAATTTCCTTTTTCCTGCTTCACAAAGGAGTCGCTGAAAGATCAGACTCACTGACATTAAAGCTCCATGAATCAGTGCTTCTTTATGTTAACGACAGATCACCTGTGTGAAAGCTGTCGCTCATAGTGACACGCCCCCAAGAATCATCGTCACCTCTGCCGCTCCCTTCACCTCTAGCTCATTGTTTTGTTTTTTTGGGGCCTGCAGACACCAGCTGCAGCAGAAACAAACCTGCCCAGCACCAAACTGCAAACACACACACACACACACACACACACATAACGGAGCATTTAGCAGCTAAAGACCCAGATCTTTCCAAAACAGAGTGGAAGTGAGTAAATATTGGACTTGTATTCATCAGGTGGACACAAACACGACTCCAAATGAACAGCTGGATGATGATGCAGCTCCATGTTGCAGATGGTTGGTAAAAATATCAAACTGTGATTTTGTCAGAGCAAACTGCATTGTCATGCGATGAACTGTTCGACCTCGGGGGACATTTATGTCAATGAATGAGAGCAAATTTATATCGGCTTACTGGCACGAACATGGGATACAACAACAACAACAACAACGCTTCATGTTGACAGCAGAACAATGACAAAAGTCCACAGATGAAAAGTTTTATGAGCTGGAAGACAGCGAGGGTCAAGGAGCGGAGTGTTAGTCACCTGAGCAGAGTCTTTATTTTTAGCGTCGTCAGTGAGGAACTTAGAGGAGACTTTAGAAACGGGAGCTTTGTAGTGACCGGCAGAGGTGGAAGAAGGAGAGGAAGAGGAAGGTTTGGGAGGGGGCCGAGCGGACAGTTTGGGCGAGGGCATGTTCTCATAGAGTTCAGTGTTCTCATAATGCGCCTCCTCTTTCAGCTGGCGCCCCCTTGTGCTGGGACTGGAGTACAGCGCCTCCGGGTCCTTGGGTTAGACGGGGCGGGCATGCAGGCAAGAAGAGAGGAGACGTGAGGAAAGAAGAGAGGAGAGGAGGAAAGAAGGGAAGAGGCGAGGAGAGGAGAGCATTACAGGAAAGAAAGCATAAATTGCCATAGCAAGTGTTGTGTTATTGTTAATGATATTCATTCATGGTGCAACATGGAGCATTCTCATATATAACTCCACCTTATTTCAACCTGGTGTCTTTACCATAAACATGGCTACAGCGAAACTGTCTTTCACCCAGTTTCACCCTGTTGGTATATTGATGTTAAAATGCTACATGTAGCACCAGCACAGAGAGTTGAAGAGCTGTGAGCAAAGACAGCAAAGATCACATAGGAGGCATTCTGTGCGTTCAGCTGAGGCGTGTACTCACTGTTCCGTTGATGGGCACATCATCGTAGTGCAGAGCCATGCCGGTGGGGCAGGCGTAGCCGTTGACCGGGTTGTCCAGGTATGGGTTGGGAGAGACGGCGCGCTTACTGGTGAAACTGTGGGGAGAAAACACACGGACTGATTAAAAACAGTCCACATCTCGTCAGTAAAGCGATGAGATAGACGCCTCGTCTACTAGAAGCCATTATTCCATCGTCTTCTCACCAGAAGGACTGCTTGGCCAGCTGGATGACGTTGGCGGTGGTCTCCACGTCGATGTAGTCGTAGTGCAGCGTGGCGGGGTCGGTGGTGGAGCCAGTCTCGGCCAATAGCACCCCCAACCAGCGACCCATCGCCTCAGAGGAGGAGGCCTGCGGGAAAAGGACAGAGAGTTGCAGGAAGTCATTCACGCCATTGCATTCGTTGGGTGGCCGTTCAAAACATACCAGCTTTAAACTACACGTTAAGGTAGGTTCTTCAAATTCAAAGCTCTTTGGGTTTGTTGCAGGAACTGGCCACTGCTTGCATGTAACCAGCCATCAAAGGCTTGGTAATGATACGCTTTTATAGGGAAAAGACATGGAGGCAAATGTCCTGCAGAGGGTAGCGTGCAGACTGTGTGAGGAAACAGAATCAAAACACGCAAAATGGCAAACGGAGGAGGTTCGTGCACACCAACAACATCAAACGCTCAGACACACGTCAGTGTTGGGTGGAGGAGAACTTTTACCACATGAGAGGAAAAGAACAGGAGGAAAACATGACAAGCAGCCTTCGCTTGTGCTGGTGTGACTGTGGGTTAATATGTTTTTTGACTTCATTTGCTTGTTGACAGTGGAGTAACACAGAAATCCACATGATCTCATTTAAGGACTCAAACAGACCCATTGAACATGAGCTCACCTCCAGTACAGCGACCTCCTGGCCGTTACGAAGCAGGCGGAAGGCAAACGGGTGTTTGTGATCGAGGCCGGGGCTGACCTCGCAGCCTCGAAGGGGCAGCGAGGCGATGTGGCTCTTCAGGTCGTCGCGGTCCTTGTGTAGGAGCAGCTGGTTGTCTTTCAGGCGGCACCAGCGCTCCCGCCAGCGGTTATTGGACAACACGTTCAGGTAGCCTGCACATTAAAAGCACGATCAAAAGGGCAGCTGTTCCTCAGACCTGGCTCTAGGCCGCAGCCCCAGAGTCGGGAACTTCAGAATTACACCTTTAATGTCTTTGTCTTACCACATGTGGGTACGTCCTCTTCTGCTGATGAGGTCTGCTCATCTGTGGACGGCTTCTTCTTCCCCAGCCCGATGATTTTAGTGATCTTCTTCCCAGCTCCTTTCCCCACCGTCCCAGTCTTCTGCTCTGACTTTGAGTTCTTCTTTCCTTTTCCTGAGAGAGAGAGAGACAGACAGAGAGGAAGAGGAAATTAGTTAAACGTCCTTTTTGTTGGCCTCCTGCAGACTTAATGTGCTCTACTATCATTATCTAAACATGGGAAATCACTGAGAGAGCTGTTACATGTACATTTATGTTGATTCAATTAAGTCTGGATGCTTTTGCAATACTGTAAGACAGGGAAAAGGAGAGAGAGAGAGCAACCTTAGCCTCTTCTATAAACAAGCATGAGTTCAGAATCAGTTGCACTGGGTTTAATCAGACCCTTGTGGCTTCAGATGCTCTTTGTTGGTGAATTAGGCTCAGTTTGCAACCCCAGCAGCCCCACTGGTCTGAGTGGCCGATTTCAACTGGCCTAGTTTCTCTCCACAGAGAGGGAGACAGAGAGGGGAATGACTGTGCACATTCTGCTGGAAACAGGGTTAAAGTCGAGTAAGCCAGGTCTTAAGAGGCTATGTCTGAGTCCCTACATTATTCAGTCTGTCCAAATGAGGGAAATAGCTTCTGCTTGGCTCACTTGTTTAGATACTGCGGTCTGTGGTGTATTTAAATGTGTGTGTGCGAGTGTGTGTGAGAGGGAATCGAATTGAAAAATGAAAGAAAAAAGAAGGGGAGAGAAAGTAACGGTCAGAAGACGCGACAGACTGATGTCAGGCGCGCAGTTTAACGCGACAAAAACTGTTAACTCTTCTCGGCCGCCGGTTATTGAGGTTAAAGAGACAGTGGAGAAGAACTGGGGGGAGGGAAAAATAAAGAATTCCCATGCGCTGATGTCATCATGCCGAGACGGCTAGCACTGAGTGTCTGGAGCGATTGTAGACACGCAGACAGTACTGTACATAACCCGACACACAATGCCTTTGCTCTGCATGGAAGCTCCTTGCTGTGAAAGCTAATGGACAGTAGGCCAAACTGATACGGCGACTGAAGCTCTTCAGTTCCCTTTCGGCGCTCGCACGCTTCTGTTTCAACATTTTTTCCACGTTGCGTTTTCCTCCCAGATATGATGTGACAACTACCATGGCGACTGGCTTAATTAAATGGGAAGGCGTCCGCGCTCGAGTTCAGGCGCTGGGTTTTTCTCCTAATATGAAAAGTATACAAACACACGTCGCACACAATGCAGGCCTGAGGTGGAAAGCAGACGCACAGATGTGAAAGCGATTCCTAGCTTTTTAAAAAGCGGGAATTATTATTATTTTTCCCTTCAGGAGCCGTGGAGGAGGAAAACTCTGATCAGGTAAAATTTGATTCCAGTAAATCAGCTCTTTTTGTTACCAGCCGTGGAAAGAATGTGGCTGATTAAGCTGAAAACAGGGTTTCTTCAGGACTGGATGAGAGAATGACTGAGGCACGAGGAGGTGATGTAAGACCAAGAACTCTGGGGATCAAGAAAGCCCATACAACCATCTGAGAGACACATGCACAACCACATATCTGAAGGAAATATGATTTACCAGCAATAAAAACCAGCTGATATTCAGTAGAAATATGGAAATGCTGAGGAATTCTGATAGTGCTTCACAGTCAACAACTGTTGACGGGTACTGTTGCTTCATAGCAGACCTAAACAAATAGCTGCTCTGAATCTCAGGGCACATGTCTTTAATAAAACTCTAAAGTAAGACATGATATGAATTTGGTGTCAATGTTTACCGCACAGCTAATATTACTACTAACTTCCTTCTCCTGTCAGGGAGTGCAAGTGCATTCTGGGAGGGTGAGAATGACGCCTGCAGCCCAGTGAATGATGTTTCCATACATTTATAGACAGAACAGGCCAAAGGTTAGGACATACCTCCCTGGAGAAGTAATCAACATTTTTATACGATTGCATTAAGCTCATCTGTTTCTACGTTCCCCGCGGCTTCGCGGCAATGACACATAAACATGACTTACACAACCAGTCCATGAATCACATCCCCGTGCTGACTCCATAAAAAACCCAACTGGATTGAAGATTTGAAATTAACGGCTGGTGAGGAAATCTGTTTTAGACATATTGTTGGAAAAATGAACCAATCTTAGAGAGCGGGGAGAAAGAGAGTGTTAAATTTTCGTTGACAATCCAAATAACTGAGCTGACAAATTAAATGAAATGTCTCTCCCCAAGGAACTGTGCCTGCTGAGCAAACAAACGGTAAATAATCAGAGACTATCTCATCCGTATCTCTTTGTTTTGGCCTCTGGTTCAGCAGGGGAAGACCATCTCAGTGTAAAACCCATGTTAAATACATCCAAATGCTCATTCTTCATGCTTCATGCGTTATTATTAAAGGCTGACCTTTTCAGAGCTTGCAGAGATTCCTTCCTGAATCATGGGATGGATTAATGGGGGATAAGACAACTGTAATATCTTAGGATTTAGAACTGGGTCCAAGATGAGATGTTGGGCTCAAGAAACAACAACACTGATAATGTCCTACCCCTCACTGAACCCAACCATTAATGCAATGCTAATGACTTAGGGGCTTGAATTAATAGTGCTTACAACACTGTATGGTGTGATTGCGGTGTTTTATGATGGGGATTTCACTCTATTAAAACAAATGTAGTCTAAACTAAACACATAACCATCCACAGATGTTGAAACACAAATCACAAAAGTATGACAAAACATCAGCAACTCAAAGTCCACTTACTAGCTCTGCCCAGAGCTTTCGAATGCATCATACCATCTTCATCAGAAGATGGTTTGTCCTACCAATTCTTGGTTCAGCCTATTTAAACCTCCACTAAGTCTCAACTGCCTATGTTACTTTGGTGCCCTTTCTACTTTGATACCTCAAGGTAACACCAAAAAGACGGACAATGGGATTTAAATGGCTTCCAGCACCTCACCACCTCTCCCTGGCAGTTTGTACTCTCCTGTAGGGCTAGTACAAACAACTTGGGCACTGATGTTGGTTTACCTTACAGCTTATTGAGGGTATGAATGAAGAAACTAAAGGCACTGACTCCAGAGAACCTTCTCTGAGGTTCTAAAGCAACTACAGTGTCAAACATGAAGTCGCTTAATGAAAAGCTGGAGAAGGCAACACTTTGACTGGAATACGAGGAAATACGAGAACGAGAATACGAGAAACTTTCTTCTTGCTCTGCTCATTTTACATGTTCCTTCATCCATGGGCTCAACTGTTGATCCAAGTTCATCTTTGTGTCATTCAAATTCACCAGAAAATCAACATTTCCTGTACACCAGAGAGGGATTTTCCCAAGACAACCTTCCAGACATCTCGTGTTTACAACAAAAAACTTCAGTGCTTTCATGAACTGGATCTAAATGACTCACCTCTGTTTGCAACACATGTTCATCTTCAAGAGAAATTTACAGATGCTGTGGTTATTGCCGCTATGGACTCTCACCTTGGTCCTTGCAGTCGCTGTGTCCGTTCTCGTGAGTCACCTCGCCATCGGAGCTCGGCCTGTCACACGATGCCCTCTGGCCCGGCAGGAGGACCATACACAAACAGAAAAACGGATGCACAAGAAGGTACAAAGTGAACAAAACTGTACTTTCCTGGAAAAAGACAGGTTGATAAAGACATTAAGGCACAAACGCAGCTGTCTAATTACAGTGTACATTGTAAAACCCCTTAAGAGCATCTGCAACATGTTATAGATGAATAATTAGGCTGGGCTTATGTTTGCTGTGCCAAGTTGGGAGCGGTTTGTCGTTAAAGAGCCTCTGATGTAGCTCATTTTCCACCACTAAACACACATGCCTATATACAAGCGCACACATATGTGCTGGGGTACAGTATGTCTCCAGCATTAACTGCGATTTTACCTGCCTTTCCCAATTAAAACCAATAACGCAGTGTTTTCCCTACATTTTCCCAGCGGTGCCAAATGAAATTTAATGTGGCAAACAGCTTTTATGACCCAGTGTGATCGGGTTCGATTATGCCAAGAAAAGAGGCCCGTATGGGATGGAGGTTGGATTGCAAATGTTTGTCTAATACAGAAAGCTCAATCCAGGCTATTAAGCTTTAACTGACAAGAATAAACACTCCTTTGCTGGTGGGATATAAAGTAAAGAACTGTGTAGCATTACAGCAAATCTGAATCCTGCAAGGAGGCTGAACAATGCTCAAATTCATCGGGTAAAACGTGAACTTGTTACAGCGTGTCATCTTAATATGCAACTTTCTGCTCATATATTTGGCATATAAACCAAAAAACTAATAATATGTGTGATGTTTACAGTGAGTTCTGTTGCCCCCAAGTGGCAAAAACTCATTTTTCCTGTTTTATCTTACAAGTATACCAAAACAAATATCATGGGAAGAGGCAGAGACAGTAAACCAACGGGGGCAACCTTGTTTTGTTTTGTTCGACTCATTGTTTCAAATACTAAAAGGACAATTTAGCTCATAAGCCCAAAATATCAATTCCATATGCATCAAAATGTGAGAAATCAATCAACTGTGAGATTCCAGCAAGAGCTGAGCATGTTTACCTTTTCCAGTTCAGGTTTGTGCACTGGTGATCCAGATCCAGCTCCATCAAAGTCTACACTGCCATTAACGCACACCTCTCTCATCACCTGGGAAACATAAGGAAATACAGCATTAGCTAATGAGACTGCAGTTCACATTAAACCTGTGGAAAGTCCACACACACACACATCCTAATCTCCGTCAAGGGAGCTCAGTCCATACGCTGCCATGTCTGACTGGGCCGGTGGGATGTTCCGCCCTAACCGTGAACATAACACATGGGTGGATCCCTCAGAAAGAGAAATACCTCACGGCATTGCCACGTAATTAAGCAGCTCATTCCTTCAGCCTAGGAAGCATGCCTAGGGTAATGTGGGCCACATGTACGGTCAACTCCTTCCTCTCTCGCATCCCATCATGCTACTGAAGGGCAGCCAAGGGATCAGAAGGCAATACATCCCATGCAGTGGAGTAACTGCAGGAGGTAGAGAGCGTGCATGCATGTGCGGTAGGAGGAGTTGGTTGAGGGTTGGGGGTGTCTGCTACACACATTAGACACCACAGAGTTTTACTACGTCCATGGAATCCTTACGCAATGAAGGTCCAGTAAGGGTGAATGAGATCTGCAGGGCTCTGGATGGGGCGCCAGTGCGCATTACCGTGACCTCGACGGACCTCAGACCTGGCAACCCGACGTCAGAACTGGCAATCCCAGGCGTGTGGCGGTGACAGGGGTGTGTAGATGAGCGGTGGGCAGTGGGAAATGAGATTTCAGTCGAATCGCTGTGTGCGCAAGACGGCTAATGCACTCTCTGACACACACACACACACCCACACACTCCCCACTCGTCTTCTCCACAAGCATTCTGGACCATCTCTGGCTGCACAGAACTCCTCAGCTCATTGGTTTTGGCTTGGAGGGAGCATAATTGGGTTTCGCGGGGGAAATGACAGACTGTGGCTCCATGGGTTTGGCTCAGAGAGCAGCTCAGAGGCCAGGGAGTGGGACAGACAGCAACATCATGCCTATCTTCCACTGGAGAGCTTCGTTGCCAGACTGGGGTGCTGCGCAGGTCTGACGATGTGCTACAAATCAACCCCGAGGAGGTAGCAGGTCTATGTGCGGTAGTTTTGGGTGCTGAAACACCGTTTTCAATAAAGGAAAATGCTGGTGATTGACAAGTAGCTGCTGCACTGCTGAGGCACTGGAGTGGTTTTTATACATATTCACATCCCAGGACCGCACATTTCTCATTTCGTGTGCTATAAAATTAGCTTGAAGAAAACATACACTGAACTGCTGCAACCATATCAAAGTGCAGTGAAAATGTGAAAACTTTATGTCTTCCAGTAACAGCAAATGTGCACGGCATAAAAAGCATGCCATGCCTTTATGTTTGGCAATATATCAAAAGAGCGATTCGGTCTTTATAATCAAGCAGTACCCAGAGCTGTGCTCATGTGACAGCACACAACGGGGCTTTTTTTGTTGGAGGTCAGCATCATTTTTATGGAAATGATCAAAATGCAGTCTCCCTGCTCTGTGCTTAAACCATTTGCCTTTGGCTGCACCCGCCATACGCCACTGATGCATGAAAGCTGAGGGTCTTTTTGAAATTATTGTAATTTCATCTTTATTTGTTCCATTCTTTATAAATTCTGGCTGTATGTTTATGTGGTCTGCGCTGCAGATTACTGGAGGTGGGCAGAATAGTGGCACTATTTATTGCTATTTTCAAAGGAAAATAAAACTGAAGAGGGAATGAACCACGTTTCCTTGGCCATTCATTTGCTTGTGCTGGTGAATGGGCATCTTTGGATTTTGAATATTCTATTTTTGGCCATATTTTTAACGCCTGTATTCACCTGCCAACAGAAGAGCTGATGATGGAAATAAGGGGAAACCGAGATGGAGACGTCATGCAACTTCCCCAAGTCAGATGCAAACTCGAGCTGTTTCAGTTCATGCTTGGCATCTTTATCTACTAGGCCATCCCTGAAATTAGCAAAGCGGACCATATCCATCATCATTGGGGCATCACTCGCTGCACTAAGCTGAGTTTATGTGTATATGAAAGAGCGTTGCAAAGTAGCCTCACCTAAAACTCCATGGTATATGTCGTTGATTGATGTGCACACATTGCAACGAACACTTCATAAACATATACACAGATGGAAGCATACACAACATAGCCATGCACTGTTTGCTCTGTGTGCAATGTACAGCACTGATGCACCAGGGACTTGCATGGTAGCGTTTACAAAGCACACTTAAGCACATATACTGTGAATGCAGTAAACATAGAACTTACTTTCCCCAGAACAACAAGAAGAGAAGAGAAGATCAGAGGAAAGTTACTGTATCAGACAGGTCATCCTGCAGCAGCAGGCGAAATGAGGTAAAAGAAAAAAAAAGAAATGCATATATATTTTTTTAAAAAAAGGACTGGGAAGGTTTAGGAGAATGAAGTTAGGACACAATATGGACATGTGTGTTCCATAAACACATCGTTAGCAGACAACGTCTGGGAGAATCATTACTGTAACTAGCCGACTCTGGAAACCCTCGGGTACTCTCCTAGATTTCCCTTCCCCCCTTCCTTTATGCATCTTTTTCCCCTTCCTCCTTCCTCCCTACTTGCTTCCTCTTCCCTCCCCACACTTTCTCTTTCTGCCCCTTGTCATTGTTTGACAAATGCGATTTCACAGGACTTCACTTCTGTCATAAGGACACACAGTGCTGGCTGGACGCGCAACCAGGGTGGGAAATGTCGTCAGCGATCTTAGTTTCCAGTATCCAGATTGGTAATATGAACTGCAAGAATGGCTGTTATTGAAGTTTTATGCCTCTGGGTCAGAGACAGGTTCCAGAGAGGTGGACCAAAGAATAGAGAGGCTGGAAAAAGAGGTCAAGAGACAAAAGAAAAAGTAAAGAAAATAATGAAGAAATGAGTGACGGCTAAAGACCCAGTGGTCCTAGCAACACAATATCCAAACACAGACACAAAGAGACGCTAATCTTGCTGGCTGGATGCCGGGCTTATACACCCTGGGGGTAGAGGGAGTGCAGAGCAGGCCAGGGAGTCCAACCCTGCCTCACTCTGCTGCTAATGATACAAGCACAGCGCACGGACTTTAAATCCAGACCTGTTTTGCAAAGAGGGGTGTGAGCGCAGGAGCTGAGCCAACTGGATGCGCCGACTGCTGATTGCAGCCACGGCCGTATCAGCCGTATCGGTTCAATATGTTTCCAATATCCAGGCACCTGACTAAATATGCAAAGAGAAACAGTTTCTATAAGCAACAATTAGCGCAGATGGTTCTGAAGTTTGGGTGGTGCAGAGGTTTGTATATTTTCACAGGTTTGGTTGCGACCGCCTGCAGATACCGTGTCCCCAACGAGGTTACTTGCCGCAGCCAGTCAATAAACACAGGCTAATTACCAGGCCTAACGAAGAACCGAATCGAGAAGAAGCCGTTTCCTGACAGCCGTAAACATCAAAACAGTTGAAACTTCAAGAAAAAGAAACACTGCAAATAATGAGGCTGGTGTTTCCATCAATGGCCCGCAGGGCGAAATTGCTCCACATTTTACTAGACCTTTGGTGAATCAAAAGCCTGTTGGTAAAACTGCAGCAAAGGGGAACTGAGCTGGCAGAGGCAAGCAGGCACAACTGATTACAAAAATACCATCGCACAAATGGACGAGGAGGGATCCTAAAATAGAACACAATAAGGAGTGAAGGACAAACAGGGACGTCCAGGAGATTCTCAGGAGAGCAAAGGAGTGCAGAGGTGAGGAGGAAGAGGGGGGCAGCGAGGTTTCTTTTAAATCCAAAGACCAGATGAGGCCCGTCTTTCCTCCTGTGACTGTAATAGAAAGAGCCCGGAGGTGCTGGCAGCGCACTAACAACAAATGGACGCAGGGCTTGAGAAGCAGAAAGCACCGGAGTCTATTTGATGTCTGCGGGGTGGGTTTTGTTTTGCAGACTTGTCGAGCGGCCAGATTGGAAAGATCAGAGGGTGGGAGAGAAGGTGGGGGGATGAGAGAGGCAGAGAAGGAATGTGTGAGAGACAGACAGACGAGGGATCAGAGCACTACAAACCAAACATCTTCACATCAGAGTGAAACCACCACCTGTTCATAACAAAGTGTTCATACAATAGCAGGAAAAGGTCCATCCTGAAGAACAAAGGCCAAGTTATTCTTATACCGGGAGCTGCACCCTTTAGTCTTCATGTAACAGTGAAATGAACTTTTATTTTGACTTCTCTGACCCCAGCATCAGAAATTAGAACTTCCAGGCCAGCCCCAGGAACTTCACCCCGATCTGAACTGTGCTGCAATGATCTATAATGAGCACTGCTGGTGTACAGCAGCCTTTACTGTGTTTGACAGCTCTGTACTTTATGCAATGAGCCACATGAGGCTGTGGTTTAAGTCATTTTAGATGAGCTAACAGGGTTTCAGCCCTCTTCATCGTGTTCTTTAGTGACTTTAAGCTCCAACAAAGGTTTGGATCTGGGGACTAGATGTTACTTTTCAAATCTAAGCTTCATCGACTTTGAGACGTGGATACACATAACGACAAAGTGATGCACAGTGACCACCATGGTTACATTTGTGACTAGGTTAATGTAAATCAAGTGTTATGTGGTCAGAAATGTCTTTACATCCAGTGTTTTTCAAAAGTACTAAATGGGAATCAGCCAATCAGAGCTGAGAATTCATTTTATTAGTAAGTCTGAGCTAGTGAGTCTGACCTGCAGAAGGGTCCAGACAACTGTCAGTAAGACAAGTACAGAAATGATAACACTACTCTGTATGTGTTTTAATGGTTACCTTGAAAACAATGTAAATGTTGGACCAAACAGATATCACACGAGGCCAACATGTTTGTTCTGAGCTTTTGACCAGATCTCATGGTCCTCATCAGCAAACTAAGTTTCGTGTTGGCTTAGACGCTGACCTACACTAACAGATGTTCATCTACTGATGTGAACAAAGTGACTCTTTGAGCAGTGCTGTCTTTAGCAGCATGGGACCACACCCCTGCTCAGACTGCTCCTTCCTTGCCCTGCATCAACACAACATGTTTGGAGATGTGGGGAATATGCATCTGTGGCTTTGGGGTTTGCTGTGTTACCTTGAGCCATTCCTCGGCCTGCTCTTTGCTCTGCACAGCCAGGACCAGGGCATCCGCCCCCTGGTGGACGATCTTCAGCTCGTGCTTCTTCTTCTTGCCGTCCTTGGGGATGTGGGTGATGCTGCAACCCGACAGCGTCAGCTCCATCTGGGGGGTGTGGTCTTTGGAAGATTTGTAACACTGGAGGGAGAGGACAGGGATGAGGTTAATCTGGAGAAACTAAGCATGATGCTGCTGTTTTCTATGCCACCATTGCTGGTGTCCCTCACCAGCAGTTTGTTATCTTTGATGACGCAGAGCAGTTTGGTCCACTGGCCAAAGCGCTTCTTGCGCAGAAGGAACGCGCAGATCCGAGCGTCCTTCACCAGATCCATGGACGCCTCCTCAGATGGCCACTGGTGACGCATCTTCTGACCTTTCCCATCCTCCTCTTCCTCGTCATATGACTCATAGGAGCTGCTCATGGCGTCTGAATCGTAGTCTGAGTGGGAGGCACAACAGGCAGTAGAAAATAGATGATCATTTAATTAAGCAAACGTGAACAAAAAACTACAAACACACTGTTTCTATTCAGCAGCATGTCCATATACTGTCTACATGTATGAGTGTACTGTAGATGATTCTGTCACTCACTGGATGTGATGTATTCAGGAGCCTTTCCAGGACTGAGTGGAACCGCTTCCTCATAGTAGCCCTCTGGTAGAGATGAGCTGGGCAGAGGAGGAGGGCCATTGTTTGGAGGCTGCAGAGAGAACAGAGGTTCCAACTGATTAGTGAGCAGCTTGAAGCGACGGCCGTACGGCTTTCATCACCAAAACGCCGGTGGTACACAGCACTGAGGCAGTTTCCTCGATGAAAAGGTAATTATTGTAAATATTATCAATCATTTTCTGGTACTCCGGTTTATTGTTCGTGCAAAACCGGGGCAACCAGTGTGTATCAACAGACGCATTTTCACTGTTAACGCGAAATATGAAAAGAGGACAGGGGAGTCAGAGAAAAAAATACTTGTGAGGAAGAAAAGACAATAATTTGAAGGTAGGGTGTGCCAGAGAAAACAAGTGATTGCCCAAAAAAGTGTTGGTCGAAGAAACCTAACCTGACGTCTTGTTAAGGCCATTTAATAATGACTGGAAGAGAATTTAAAAGTGCTTTGATAACCAGAAATAAAGAACCAACGCTGAGAAAACGCACTCAGGGAGGGGAGGGTGGAAAGAACGAGACCTCCTTTGTTTGGACGTGTTCTCTTTGGCACCACGCAGTCCAACAAATCCAGTTGTTAGAGAAGGGGATCAACTGCACAGCCTGACGTGATCCATCTTGGCCACCGCTGTGCACCGCTCCTCTGACGTTTCAACTCTTAAAAGTAACAGGACCGTGGCTATAAACATCAGATCTGATAATCTGACAGCACATAGAAATGAGTGTCTCGCTGGCTGGCATACATCAGTGTGAGTCCAGCATTACTAAGCTAAAGAGTCATATGTGGCTTTAGGGTCATACTTTCTTTAAAACAAGTAAGTGGGAATGGAATGAGGGATTATAAACATCACTTTATATGCACATATGTGCCCGCTACAGCTAGCTAACAATGTATGCTCCCCTCTAAAACAAACTTCAAAACATGGTCATTGATCCTTTTTTTTGGATTTGTGGCTTCTGAACCTGTGATGAACACATTGGAGGTTGATTTTCCAATAAGAAATAATCACGCTACATGCAGCAGGTAACAATATTTAACTGCAGTGAACATTAGAAAAGTACGTTTTTACTATTAACATAAACAATGGCTTAGCTCTATTCCAATGCCAGCAATTAGCCAGCATGCAACACCCAAACCCTGAAACTGGGGCAGCTAAATGGAAATTAGCTTCTAACTTGACCACTGTGACACATCAAAACGTCTTCGCCTCATTGATTTTGCTGTTTTGTTTGTCCCAAGAATGACAAAGTGTGACTTCACTTGTGTCACACAGACGTTCACACAGATGAGAGGAAATAAGGATGTAGCTTAACTTTTAAATCACTGCTTACAGGAGCCCAGTGGAGTGGAGCATGGATCACTAACAGCAATATTTCTTCTGGAGCCTCATTCCACTGAGTACAAGCCAGTACCAGACGACCTCAAAGTCCATGAAATGTTGTCAAACTGTAAAGGCCTTATAAGGCCACACTCTAAGTCTCCTTAAAAGCCCTTTTCACCATGACCATGACCAAGCTGCGATGGCTGCAGACGTTTTTCCCCTGATGGAAACCCCCTTTGATTTCTCTTTTTATTTCATATACTGGTGGCAGCAACAATTTTCCGCTGGTTATAATGGGGAGAAACTCCACGACTGTTATGAAACTCTATGTACTATGGGCCATTGGTAACAGCTGACCCAATCAGGCGTCAGCGCTGCAGTGATGTCAGCACCCATCGCTGTGGCAACGTGGAACATTCATAAAAAGGTCTGGCTGACGTGTAGCCTCAACGGCTAGCTTCTTCAAAGTACAGAAAGTATGTGTCACAGTGCCGTGACAGAAGACAGTCCAACATCGCCGCCTTTCTGCCGTAATTACGGCACTACTGTAATGAAAGATGGCTACTGAATTCACTTTGAACAGTCATATCACAGAATGAGAAGAAAGCCTAAGAGAAGCTGCGCGACATGGTCGAAACTCCCCTTTTTTAAGAAAATAGTTCTGATTAAAAGTTTCTCCCAGCCTTGGAAAGTTTCGCTTTTCTGTACAGTTTTGACAGTGGAAAAGCCCAAGACAGAAAAGATGAAACTACTGATTCAGGAAGTTAACACTCAATCATGTTCAGACGGCCACCACATGGGTAGCCCCCACTTGGGCATCTCACTGCTTTTTATTTCAGCAGCCTGAAACACCATTCCCAACCGAACCACTCCAATCTCCAAAAACTCCACTCCAGTTGTAACTTATGTTGAATCAAACATGAAGCACTGAGCCGACTCTTTACCATTCAATAATAAGTTGGAGTCGAGCTCCACCAAACTGTGGGGATGAAAGATAAATGCTGATAAATACCAGGCCAACAACCCGATCCTTCCAGCAGTCCATTAAAAAGGTTTCAAACTCCCTGACCTGACTTTTCCTCAATCTGTTTTCTCCCACCCTCCCATTCATTTTCTATCTCCAGCCAAATGTCATGGTTCCTTCCCTCCCTTTTTATCAGTCCTCTTCGCTGTTGCTCAAAAGAGATTCATCTTAACAAGTCATTTATAATCCAGCCTTAAACTTGGAATTTTCAGAAAGAATTAGAGTGATTAACCAAAGACAATGATCAACTGGGGCATTCTTGTTGCACAATGCAAAGCTGAGTTTCAGTAAACACATCCACTCCCCTTTGTTGATCCTCCTCTTCATCTCGCCCCTTTCCCCTTTTTTCATGTCTCTGAGCAGAAACCTTATCGCATCTCCTTTGGGGGAAACAGTGGTCCAGTGAACTCACTTCTTGGCAGGGATACGCTGCTCTGCTACAGCGCCGCCAGCGTTCTCCTCCCTACCCCAGCCCTAAAAAGCAAAAAAAAAAAAAAAAAAAAAAAATCCCCCAGGGAGGAAGACAGAAGGAAAGAAAGGCAGAGAAGCGAAAAGAACAAAATCACTCAGCCTCGACGGTCAAACAATAAGGAACAATATCAGGTTTGGAAAGTGGATGTGAAACTAGACTTGTTTGCCTTGGTGGAGATTGTTAAAATGAGGTCTGCAGCTTCATATCTCATATCTCAATGACTTCCTTTCCAAGACCTTTAAGCAACAATGCCATTAAAAATCAGAAAGGGATTGTTTGGGTAAGCATATTTCCCTGAGTGCAGCAGAATACATTACACTACACTCCAGAGAATGTGATCCCACCGCTCTGCTATGTAGTGACTCAAAGCTCACAGGCGCTGGGGTGAGGAGAGGGTGTTCGCAAACACTAGGTATACAGGCGCATAATGAAGCACACAACTTTTCAGTTTGCCTTCATTCGCCGAAACAAAAGCTTGGCCGTATCAAGTGATCCGCAGATCAATTACGCTGCAGCGCGCTGAAAGTAGCAGGAGTTCACTGTGGTCACAGTGTATACCAAACCCCTGCTTGACCATAAACAACACACCGCAATGAACGCCAACACAGAAAGACCCATAGTTCTTTGCAGCATGTTTGTAGTGCTCCCCAGATCTCCCAGACATCATCTTCTGATACAGATCTGGATGGGGTCCCTCCAGTAACGACTCGAAGTTGCCTTCATCTGCTTCTACTGACATTAGATTGGATGGAACTGTAATTGCGTTGGCGAACTGTGCCCGAAATATACATCCAATACTGACGATGGCACAATATCAGAGACAGACTTTCCAACAGAAGCTCAGGGTGCACTTACTTCTACATTGAACTCACTAACATAAATACCAGCGAGAGAGAGAGAGAGAATATACTATATTAGAAAATCAATATTGTGATTTTCTGTGCTACTGTGCTGCATAGCATCCTTGTTGCTTTGTAGGATAAAGCCCTACTTCGCAAGCTCCGTCTCTTGCCTGAAGCAGCTGTGAGACGATAAAACAAATGAAGAAATACAGTAAAGCATGATGAAGTCAGATTTGCAACTCACTGTGCTTAGAATTAAAGACTTGTAACCAAACCAACATAATAGCACCTCCCAGATTTTGAGGTCTTAAACTCATAACACTTGAAAGAACCGTCTTTCAGTAGGAGCATTGCATCACTGCTTGTCCTAACAAAGCGCAAGTCACTCACGATCTTTGTTTTTCACAAATATTTGGCATTGACTCCAACACTGCCATGACCTGAGGCTGTGGTTCGGGTGGCCAAACCATTCTGTCAAATGAAACGCTAGCAAGCTGTCAATCAAAACTTCTGAGGCCGACAGACTGACCTAAAGTGTCACCGTGGCACCTAACAAGTTGCAGGCACCGAGGGAATTTATTAAAAATGCAGTGATTACTTTCAAACTATTTCCAGGACAGCATCACGTCGGCAAATACAACTGACCCTGCTGCAAAAGTCAGCTTGGCACAAATAACTGGACGGCTGGAAGGATGCCAAAGTATACACCGTGACCTGTTTTATTACATGCAGACATGGAACAGTTGATGCACTACTTGTATCAGCCTGCGTGTGTTTCCTTGAGAAATGTTCAGTCGTGAAGTGAAAGTGGAGAAAGGCTTAGCATCAAATAAAAAGTGGAAAAAGAAATGCAAGAAGCATTGCCAACAGCGACTCATCCATATTATTTTCATATTTTATGGAACTTCTAACCCACTTAAAGCAATTACATTCAGAGTTTTAAGGAGGTTTTTGCGTCCTGTCATGGTCTAAATGCAGTTCCTCCCAGACAAGAATACATTTCTGGAGGAAACACTGCTGCAACCATGAGAAGAGCCGCACGTACAGGTCATGTGCATGGATGCATATCATAAATGTCAGAATTCCACAGTCATAATGTGTAATTAGGTAGTGGTAAAGGAGTCCTGACCTTGGTTTGGATGCTTTGAGTGGGAGGTTTGTCTGCTGCTCTGGCCCTGGCCTGAAACTCATGTCCAAACATTTATGCCAAGTATCAATTTTTGCCCTGCGTAGGAGGACTGGACCTGTATAAATGTTTCTGCCACGGTGCCAATGGGACGCTGGAATGGATAAACTGAGTGGACACAGGAAAGCCACTCCCTGGAAAGGGAAAACTGTATTTCCAGTGATTCTTGGCAAATCACCCAATGTAGAAGCACACATGTCTCTGGCTGGCACCAGTTCTTCTAGATTTTTAGAATTTTATTCAACTGCAAACGGTGGTGACTGGAACCAGTTTGACATGTAACTGGTGACTTGGTCGGTACTGTAATGCTGAATGACTGCAACACCAAGGGGACATGTGTGATGCATTTTTAAAATGCACTTTTTGCTGTTTGAACTCTCATTTGCTACATTGATGATATATAATAAAGGATATGTATGTACATATGTATGTAGAGTTATTTTGGGTGTTTCAGGAACAATATTTAAAGACAATTTCAGGTGATTTGTAGCACTTTTAAGACCTGAAATGCAGATGACTTTGTAAAATCAAAGGCCAAAAGATGAATGACTGTGCTAGAAAATATCTGGTTTGGTACAACCCAATGTATTTAACAGGACAAAGGCAGAAAACTAAAACTCCCAGGCAGCATTCAAGTTTATGCAGTGTGCTCTGCTAATGGGGACAAGAAGCCAAACCCTGAAACACATTCAGCCTTTTAACTCTGTTTACTTTTGGATTCTGGGTGAATTTTGGAATAATTCGTCAATTGTGGTGTTGTGTGTTGTTCCCAACTGCAATGTCAAATGTTTTTAATTTGCTACAGCTCCGCTTTGGTCAATAACTTAACCAATTAAAACTGAAGAACATAACATACTACAACGTTTGTAGTATTGCTATTTGCATCTTACTCATTCTAGAGATTCCTGTGTTTCTTGCTGGAATAAAACTGCAGTTTTGCATGGGAAGACAAACATATTTGTTCAATGCTTCAGTAAAAAACTGTGCCTTTAAAGGTAATAACATGCAGCAACCTAAATATACCAACAAGACTGGCAGATATGTGGAACCAGTGAACATTCTGGTACAGTGAAAGGTAAAAACGTTTATCAAGATTAAGTTTTACAGATGTTGGGAACTCAAGCCCAAGTACTTCACACCACTGTTAATGAAAACTTCAGACAATATTGTCCAGACCTTCAGTTCCCCCAAGGTAAGGATTACTGGTGAAATACATTTAAAAGGTTTGCTTAACACTTTATTTATCCAGAGGAGGGTTTTGCTGAGGCCTACACTCTCTTCCAGCACCACCCTGCTTCACAGTTGTACTCATTCCCATCTGGGAGGCTGCACAGTGCAACCACAACCTTCTACTGTTGGCCTCTGGTCACATCTCTGCTTGTACAGCTAGAGGTTAAGTGCCATGCTCAAGGTCACCTGGAGCTATTTGAGGGAGGGGTGAATAATACTTCTTCACTTTTCTAGACGCAATTTTTGGAGCTGGTCCTAGCTGCTATTCTCATTTCTAGCTACTGCCTTCCATATTTATTCAAGCACACGTGTTTTCAGTCTTTTCTCTTGTCAGTGCTCAGATGAAGCAAAAACTGAACAAATGTTTCAGATCAGCTGTTGCAGTGTCAGCATATCTACAAACTTTTGAGAGGTTTCTCAAGCAGTGTGCAGAAAGCAGAGCAGGATCCCTATCAAACAAGAAACCTGAAAGGGAAAAGGCCTGATGGGACAAAATGTGGACAGATCTAGGAGCACGCACACCCCATCCCCCATGCATTCTTCAAAGCTTAAGCATGAGGTCAAGCTAAGGCAATGAGTTATAAATTGATGCCAGACTGCGAGAGAAGATGAAAGCAGGAAAAGCAAAAGTCTGTGGTGCTAGCTACCCATCAGCCTCAGGGTTGATCCTAGTGTGTCCTGCCTTTGTCCTGGGATAACCTTGAGACAGCTAGCTTGTAAAACATGAATAGTGACATTTCACAGTTTTTACTGGTTCCCCAATGAAAAACTGGGAAGCTCTGAGCAACAGTGAACAGTATGTTCTCATCGTATATTCTGGCTACATAAGTTTATTCCTTAAAATTAATATACTTTGGTCATTAAAGTTAGCCTTCATCCTATTTGTATGCAAATCTAGCTCTGAGTTTTCATTTACACCAACGTTTAGATATGCCAGCACACTCTGTGTGCATAGATCTGGGTTATCAGTAGGAATATTGTTATACCAAACCACAGCATACATTATATGGAGGGTGCATCATTGGCAGCTGCTCAGAAGCACTACTGAAAGCCTCATTGTGTAGGAGGAAAACTTAGCCCGGATGTCAGCTGATTGGTCAACAAGAGCCCCCTTTTCTCCTTTTTATACTGCAGTGACATATTATTATACATTCAAAAATGCTGCACAACATATAAGGTAATGGAGGTATGGAAGAAGAAACAAGGAAACAAAAGAAAAACTAGACTAAGACAGGATAACACACACACACACTGTACACACACATGCTAAATCTCCCTGAAGATCTTCTCTCTGCAGGACCCAAGGCCTCGTCCAAGCTCGAGACCTGCCAGCCTCTGCGATACACATCTAAGTGTTCCAACTCTCTGTTTTTACATGAACCACCCTTACTAGCGTTACCTCTGACAAAACAAAACCATTCTCACAATTCCCACTTTAAACTCCCATTTCTCACTTCCCCTCCATCACTTTCCCGTCTTTCCTGCTGCAGGCTAGCGTGTTAAGTGTGTATTTTGCGGGACAGGTGCATTCACCAGAGTGCCGTTACTGGCGGATGTGCCAGCTTGCCAGCTGTACTGAAAAAATAACTGGAGAAGGAGATTGGGTTGGGAGTTTCCTGCATTTCTCTCACCTCACAATGAGGTGTAAATATGGGTCAGCAGGAGCTGGTGGGAGCCGGTAGGAGCTGGTGGTCCACCACTTTGGAAAAGCTTTGCAAGGGTGGGGTGGTCTTGCTTTCACTGAGACCTAATGTAGGTCTCAGTGAAAGTAGGTCTCTTTCTGGAATGGAACAAGTCTATTATACCAGAACAATTAAATAAATCTACTGCCCACTGGAAGGTGGCTCCCCAGACTGCATTTAGATTACAGAAGAACATCTCAACTTTCCCTCAAACAAAGTTAATTTAATGTACCTCAGGCACTTATGCAAATGTGTCTTTCATTAAAAAGATATTAGGAGTACTCACTGATTTCAAATAGCTGGAGTCACAAAGGACAGAATAGAAAGGCCTAAACTGATGCAGCAGAAAAGGACATATCGTCTTTTTGTGCAACTGAACCTGTAACATTTGGAGTTGGAGGGTTGGAGATTTGGGTGTGTTTGCTAGAAGTGGCAGTTTTTTTTTATCCCACAATGACTTGTTGACTTCACTCTATAAGGCTTCAACATGGATTATGACACAAAGACTCAGAAGTAATGGACATTTCCAATGAAATGTCTTGGTGATGGGTTGAAACTGTCCGTTCGTTTTTTCTCTCAAGCACCCCTGGATTTCATTTGGCACAACAGTAAATTGCCTTAGTTCTGTACCAGGCTGCAGAAATAGCTTCAATTTTCCCTCAGTGCTTTATTAAGTCACTTCGATCACATCATGTGTCAAGAAAAAAAAAAATCCTGGCATTGTAAAAAGCCTTCAAAAGCACTTGAGTGGGGGGAAAAAAAAAAAGTTGTGAAATAGGTTTTCCATTCGTGGCCCAGTTTCTCAGCGGGGACTTTTTCCAGAGTGTTATAAGTAGGCTGAAACAGTTCTGGCCCTGAAGATTAACCATGCTGTGGGCATGTGTCACTTAGTAAAGTCCTGCTGCTCACTGCAGTTAAGACTTAATCAATCTCCAATTTGGCACTTGTTTGGTTACCCTAGTGACAAAGTGCGATGTCTTTCAATACAATCTGTAAAACAACCTCATTTCCTGTCTCAAGTCAATGACACAATAGTGCTGATGTCACCGAATGCTTTGCTGCGGTCCACCAGGCCACAAAGTAGGGGAATCCCGCTGAGGAATTAAGTCAAATATGAAAACAGATTCATCAGCAACAAATGGAGACCAAAACAAGCCTTTTGATGGACTCCTAACTTCTAAACACGCACAGAAGCACGACTGATTCAACTGAAGCTGCGTGATTGGGATCCAGCTGTATAGACTCGACACAGTGCAGTGACACATTTACTCCCTACAGTGTGTTTCCCCTTCAGGCTAGAAAACATTTGGTTTGGCAAAAGACAGCAGGCCTTTATTCTAAATGCAAAGCTGCTTGTCTACGGCCACCAACATGGCAATGACTTGACGTGGGTAACAAATGAGAAGAAGGTATGTTCAAAGAAGCGATTACTCCAAACCACTAGTGATACCTAACAATACATGAGTATGCATTTAGGCAGTGAGTGTACAGCACTGGCTATGTTTGAATACAAAGTTTATGCTGAGACACATATTTATCTTCCAAAGTGCTTGCGGAGGAGGGGGTTGTCTCATTCAAAATGAGAAGGGGAGGAAATGAATTCCAAATGGGACCCAGACTGCTATGGATAAAGCAACCCAGCTAGTGTGTATACAGTGTATCCATCACATGAACACACTTCTGTACGCTGGTGAAACTGCATAGCGAGGGAGGGTCTGCTCGGGGGAAGACGAGGGAAAAAGAGGAGGAAGAGGGGGCGGTGTGGTGGGTGGCACCACTCTCCAACATCAACACAGATGGAAATCATTTGTGTCTCAACAAGAGGACTGGTCCACATTCTCTTTCGGCAGAGCCGCCGCTGCGCCTTGCAAAGCGCATAGGACAGAGCTGACGATGTGACTGAAATAACGACCTGAATGCAACTGTTGCAGAAAGTAATAGAGCTAAAACAAATGGCACGAAATGCTAAAACATTTGCTGGCTGCAGCCTCTTAAACTGAAGGATTTCCTTTTTTAACTGAACTGATGGCCAGACAAAGCAAGCAACTTCAAGACACTTTATTTCACAGGATGTGGAATAGCAACGTTCCCACTGTTTTGACGTTTTACAGACAAAACATTAAATGAATTTATTTCGGTCTGATGACCAGGCACGGCCTTTGTTCGCACTTTCTCTGCATTGCATTGCTCTTTATGGTCTGCACGGAGGTTAAGTGATTGATGTCAAACGCCTGACTCAGTCTCACTCGAGCACAGTTCAAAGATGGCTGGAGAAAGGAGTTCAAATCTGGAACGATCAGACGTATTGCAGATGAGTAATCAAGTCCTGAAAGATGCTTGCAGCTCCGGTGCAGGTTCAGCGACGGCAGCTCCGCTCTCCATCTGGACGTCGATTTGTTTGCGTCAATACAGCTCGATGGAAACGCGCATGATTTACATTGTATTTGTTCAGGACCTTTATTTTACTTTTATTTTTGACAGCTGGATGGGAAGCGTACATGTGGCTGAGGCAGGGAGCTTGCTGATGACAGGGATGTATTTCATGCCAAAGATAAAAGAGCGATATTACTGCAGCATAAATCTCGGAAATGAAAAGAGACAGAACGAGGGAGATTCTTCTAGTCCTACAAGACTTCAGCGGGATTTTGTCACACTTAGTGGTCGTCACGATCTAATTAGAGCCAGAGCTTGTTTTTGTGTCCTTACGATGCATGTGTGTATGTGTTCGAGTGTGGCACGTAACACGTTGTAAAACCAGAGCAGTGATCTTCTCCCTCAGATCACTTGAGTGATTTATGAGGTGAGGGCCGTGGAGAGGATCAAACTGACTTGAAAAGATCCCGCGTGTATTCAGTATGTGTGTCTGAGCAAAAGCACCGGCTTACACACGCGCACACCAGAATGAACACGCAAATGAACAGATTCATTAATAATGAGTTTTCTGCTGACTACATGTAATGTCACATGCTTTGGTCACAGAGGAAACAAGTTCCCTTTACTGAATCCTTTAATTAGATGTAAAGCCTTAACAATCGCAGAGAAAATATGAGAGAATGCTATATATCTGCACGCCCTGGTTACAGTTGGCCATTTTGAGTCAAGATGACGTATTTGAATGCAGTTTTGTTTTGCAGTGACTTCTCAGTGAACTTCTTTAAAACACACAAACACACCAGGGGGAAGGCCACAGGGTGGTTCAAAGCAAACCAGTGTGAGCGTGATAGAACTAAAATAGGGCCTGATGGCCGTTTATTTGATTAATAGATATCCTGCTGGGTCTCCTGATCCCTAATGGCATTAGTGTTTGTGTGTCTGTCTGTATGTGTGTGTGTGTGTGTGTGTGTGTGTGCGTGTGCGTGTGCGTCGCTACGTCGCAGCTCGCACACATCGTGCCTTTGTTTCGGTTTACTAATGCTGAGGCGAGCTGTCACACATGTGACTCTCATGCTCTGTTGTTGGATACACTCGCTGTCCCGAGGCAACACTGACAAGTTGCATGAGCACAAAGGGTGTATTGCAGCGATACAAATGCTGGAACAACAGGGTTAGCTGTATTAGCTTAAAAGAGCGGATCATGGTTCATTATGGCATTAGTTACTCACAACTTTGGCTAGCTAAGTGATGTGATGTGTAAATGTAGCATTTATAGAGGCACAGGTTTTCATTAATAAATAGACATTTCACATATAGATAACACTTCCTTTCATAAAAAGACACTGGAAAAACAGTTTCTGAGTTGTTTAAGCATGCTAGGTGCATGCTAACCTTGTAAGCAACCTGCAGTGTGTGAATGGTTCAGTAGCTACATGGCCTACCTCTGTTTCAGTGTCTGCACCATGCATTTACACGCTTGTCAGGAGCAAACACATCACGGAGGTCCTCATAATTTACTGACTTCCTCTTTTGTGTTTGATACACAAGCCGAACACTGTGTAAATCACGGCATCGATGCCGTCCCTTTTGTTTTTTATCTCGGAGTAATTTACGATTGCAGCAATGCCACTGTGACGGCGCTAAACAATTCCAATTGCACTGTAAATCCACAAGAGCACTCCAGCTAATTGTTCCTTATATAACAGTGGGTGATCCAAAATGGCCGCCGTAGGCTTTGGGGCTGACAGAGCTCTGATGTCGCTTCTAAAGCCACAGGCTCTCTGACTTGCACAGAGTGCTGGTTTGGCTTGCCACTGAGCCTTGACGGGTCACAGACAGACCGTGGCCAAGGCCGTCTCTTCCTCCTCCGTACCCTTCCATTCTCCAACCAGATCTCTTTTGTCTATTTATTGCACCTACTCGCCAGCGCTAACTCCGCAGCGATGTTTTAGAAAAGGCCCGGCTCTGAAAATGAATCGTGTTTGACATGTTCAAACCCGACTGGACGGGGTTTGAGCGTTTCACTAGGAGAGTTTCGAATCTCCGGTTTGCCTCTCTAACTCCCCACCATGTTTACTCCTTTCTCTCCTGCAGCCTCCTCCCCCTCTCTCTTCCTTTGACTCATCTATCTTTTTGTCCATTCCCGCAGGCTGAAACCGAGGCGAGGGGGAAGAACTGATTTGTTTTTTTCTTGTTTCATCCAGTTTTATCCAGGGGTCAGTGTGGAAATGTGATGAATGATAATTTCAGAGCAGAGAGAGAGAGAGAGAGAGAGAGAGACAGCGACAGAGAGACGGCGAGCTGGAAGAAAATAAAAGACAGTAGCTGAGTTCCCGTCCAAGCGTATTCATGAAAATTGCACTTTACTGCTCTTATTCTGCACATCCTGCACATTTGTTACTTGTAGATATGTTTTTGATGTAGACTATGTTTCCACTTATTATGTTTTAGTGTTGTAATTGTTAGTTTGGCCATAGAAATAAGCCTTAGTATTGGTACTGTGGCTTGTCCGGGCGTATTTTGATGGATCAGCTAATAAAGGGATTATATGATCTTGTCTCCATAAACTCGACTGTGTCTCGTCCAGCTCAGCCTGCCTGTGGTGCTGCACTGCTCTCCCTAATAACAGCCGGGCGTCTAAGTGCATATTGGAGGAAAATCAGAGCGTGGGAATGTGAGAAGAAAATGATTTTCGGGCAAAATCGTCTCAGCTCTGACAGTAGAGAAGCAAAAGTTGCCACAAACGCAGGAACAAAAGTGGAGAGACGTCGCTCTTCCTCACTCCTCCTCTCGTCTTGTTTTCCGGGAAACCCTTGGCTGCGATTTCCAGACACACGCTGGGGTCACCGGAGGAGGCTGAGGCTGTGGACTGGTTCTAATTACAAACTGCACTGTAAGGCCTTGTGCCTCAGTGTGCGTTCGTGTGTTTGAGTGTGTGTATGTGTGTGTGTGTGTGAGGATGTAGAACAAGGTGTTGTGGCTTATTGTTATGGTGAGAAGGCTTTGCGAGCCATCGCAGCCACCTGCTTTCCATCAGAGGCATCTGCTCTGACACTAACAACACACACACACACACACACACACACACACACACACACTCCCCACACTCTTTATGCACACGCAGCCTCATCACATCACTCCTTTTATACACACACAGTTGCTATAGCGTAGATGTTGCAGTCCTCACTGAGTGTCAGGGTGATGCAAGGCGCCGTGTGTGACAGGAGAACATGTTGAAACCATGACTAGGCGTCCCGCTGCTTAACAAGAGGCTTAACATCACACATGGCTCCCACTTCCCATTCTGTCACTGTATCTGACGTTCATGTGGCTGAAAAGCCCCGAGGTGTTCACTCCGACGCTGGGTTTTGAACGTTATTGAGCTTTTTTGGTAGAAAACTGTGTCGACACCAGCGAAGCACAGATCTGGAACAACCGGATCAGTATTTCAGTCCTGCCGATTTGCTGCGATGACTTGATTTTCATTCATTAACGTCGTGTTTACACCAGAATGACTGATGTGATTCATGCAGTTATGTCACTGTGGCCAGATCAGTCCTCTGAGTTCTCTGATGCATGGAGTTGGTTTGGTTCTAGGGGAGAAAAGGTCAGTTTGGAGCTTTCCCAGTTTGGACAGCACTGAATGTTGAGTGATTCGATTTGGTTTTGTTGGTATAAGAAAACGTTTTGTGCTGAAAATCTAATTCCAAACGCTGCACAGCTCTATTTTCTTCCCTTCTGCCCTTCCAAGTTTTCAGCATATGAAAATATTCAAATACAAAAACTTAAGAAGATCACCCAACCCAGTTTTTGTCATGTAGGTCTGACTTCAAAGCTCACAAAATGCAGGATTTGGCACACTAATCCTGACTCGGAGCCTAATTTCCAGCTTTTTCTTGTGTTTTTTTTTTTTTAATTTTTAGTCTGAAAGCTCTGGAAATAATCAGTTGACCTTGTGTCAAGATTATTTTGTCAAATTGCTGCATGTTTTTTTTTTTTTTTTCAACTTTTTTTTCGTGTTCTTAATGCCGGGTGTGTGTGTCATCTGATGTTCTCTAAACTAAACCATGAGACCACGTTGCACAGGGATCACACCCAGAGCCATATGACCTGCAAATCAACTGCATTACATCGCTCCAATCAGAATTTGTCAGCAGTGTTGTGACAACAGAGGAGACACGCTTCCCTTCAGACACTTGAGCGTGAAGGATTGTGCTGTTAATGCGGATACGTTTTCCAGTTTCCAAATGTGTTGGATGAAACTCCTGAAGGACAGTGAAAGTCTTACCAGCCAGGGGTGAGGGATCTCAGGCAGGGGCATCTGAGGCGGGGCCGGCAGACCACTGTGGATCTCTGACTTGAACGAAGGCTCTGGGTAGAGAAGCAAGACGCAGATTTGAAAGAAAGCTCTTTATAATGCTGGACATTCACAGTGGGTGTGAGCAGGAAATTTAATCACGTGCTTCTGAAGGGGTCTGCGGTATGGCCGGCGTGGCTTGTGACCTCACCTTTCTCTGACAGGACTCTGTGGAGGATGTTGGAGAGGTGCATCTTCCTCTCTCGGACCCCGGCGCTCAGATACTCCCTGTCCAGCAGGTCCAGGAACAGACGAAGCTCACACACCAGCTCCTCCATCGCTGCAGCACAAACACACACACACACAAAAATGATATTTTTATTCATTCCGACACTGAAGGGAATGAGTACATCTGACAATATCAGCTGGAAACATGGCCGAATTCATATGTAGTCCCACACAGAAGTTCTGAGCAGTCTGTAAACTTTGATACTGTTCGCCGACATTTGCCTGTAATGAGCCTCCTATCCTTTAGATCTGTGTAAACAACCAGAACGAAACAACAGAGCGAGAACCACTTGCTAAATATTAAGTAGATCAACGCTCTAATGAAACACAAACTGAGCTCATTAATCAAACCTGATGGACTGTGTGTTTATAGTCTTCTTACGCTTGTGATCTAACATTAAACAGACGCTGAACAAAAGCAAAACAGCGTTATATAACAGATAAGGGGGAGGCCAGGTAGAGATGGAAAACAGCACTTTCAGTCAGTCAATCAATCACGAAGCAGACACAGCCTCATTCTGAGGAAGAGACGGGCTGAGAGCTGTTGGCAGAGTGGGACCTGGCACCCCACCCCACCCCACCCCCCACCCGACGGACGTACAGCTGCAGAATTACAGCTGCTGGTGGAAAACACACACGCCCCCTCACACACAGCAAAACAATCGGAGGGAAACCAAATATAGCGAGAAGCTGAGGAATGCGTGCGCGCCGCTCGGCCGCGTAGTTCCATACGTCTCCACTAACTCAAATCTGAGAGCCTGTTGTGATACGGATGGCGTCGCATTGAGCTGCCACGCTCTGCACAGCAGCGCAGAGGCACTCAGATAAGGAGCGGCTCACAATCACGAGGCTCTCGGTCCTGGTTTTGGTGCAACTCGGGCTTACAGTCAACATCTGATTGCATCGAAGGTGGTTACATCATGCTGGAAAACAGCTGCAGATTGGAGCAGAGAAGATGATCATGATGCGTTTATTTGGATTTATTCATCCTCTGTGAACTCTTTTGCAGCTTGACCACACTTCATAATGTTGTTGTGATGTTTCCCTGCACCCTGAAAGGCCCAAACAGAGGTCAGGTTTTAGGAAAACAAACCAGAGAACACCTCAGCAAGCATAAGGGCTTCAAGTAAGCCAACATCTGCGCTGTGAAAGAGTTGAAAGAGATGGAAAAGGATCTTCTCAGCTGTGTGGATGGGCTGCTTTTCCCTCTCTTATAACAAAGGGAAGTCACTATGTTTACAGTCTCACAAACCTCTACTGAAAATTCCAAAGGTACATGCCGCAAACGTATAAAACGTTACAGAAGGCGATGTGGATCTTGATGCCCTAAACACAACCGTAGGGCCAACTGTTGGCCGTCAGGGACATTTGGAAATCCAAAAGCCCTTAAAGGCAGCACACTCCAGCAGTACCATACCCACCTATTGTTTTGTTGTTTATATGTAAGCTGCTGTGCGAGAAGAGGTCGCTCAAATCAGTCTCACTTCAGAGCTGTGGATTCGGCAAGTTCCACAGAAGACGAAGCACTGATCGCCTGCCAAAGCACCCGTGATACGTTCATGGTCTTTACGTAATCAGGTTAAATCAGTGCTCAACATTTATGCTAGGAGCACAGGAGGTGTACTGATTTGACCCAAGTGCTAAATGTCCCAGCAGTCTAAAACCAACACAGGTTGCTGGGGGATTAGAATGTACCGCTGAGTCCTTTCAGCAGGAACTAGATGTTCTCCTACTTTACACCGGGTGCGATGACGCAACCGATCTCTTCAAAACACGTCCGGACTCCAGATCTGATCGCAATTCACTCTGCCTATCACTCAGGTATCTGCACTTAACCAACAGCAGGTGAGGCTGCTGGTCGCTGGCACACGATGGAGAAGATTGATCCTGAACCTTTTCATCAGAATATCTCTGTGTTGAGATGTTTGAACCTTCTCCGGTGCAATAACTCATGTTTATAGAGGCGGGAGAGGTTGGGCTGTTGGACGGCAGCTCCGAGGCCGGACACACAGCCACTTTCACACATTCCTCACATAATCTGATTATCCTACAGGAGTTAGAGGGAGGTAAGACGAGGGAGGAGCGGTGGGAGAGTCCAATACGGAGGCGAAAGGGGAGAGGGAGTTAGAGGTGAAGGAGCCAGGTGGTGTAGAGCTCAGCGAAGAAGACAGAGAGGCTGTGGAGGCAAACGGAGGACAAATAAAAGCAGAAGCACATGTCACTCAAGGCCATATTTGTAAGACTTTCAGTTTCAGACTTGAATCCACTTAGTAAAGAAACCAGTTTTGTTTCCCAGTTGACAAACCTAACAAGAAAAACGAAATGAAATGGTCATCAGCTGATCCATTAGTTGCCAAATATTTGCTGGTTTCAGCTTCTGATATGAGAAGATTTGTGCTTTCCTTGGATGGCAGCAAATAAAATATGTTTGAGTTTGGGACTGTTGGCTTCAAGACACAACCTTGGGGTCCAGGAAACTTTCCTGGACATTTCATAGATTAAAGGATTAAGCAAGAAAAAAAAAAGGAAACAATCATTTCAGCAGGCATCCTTAAGGTCACACTGTTAGATTGATGCCTTAATTAAAAGCCACACACATCCAGAGGTAGCAGGTCAGCGTAGCAAAACCTCTGACATATGGAGCATCGTTTCTATGTTGCCCAACCTCGATGACTTCTATGTGGAGGAATAAAGGCCAAAATTACAAACTAACTTGCCCAGCTAGTTATAAGGCAGAGCTCCAGAGTTAAGCCAGAGCCAGCACCAGTAAGAGCGGCCACAGCATCACCTTCACAGGGCTTTAGAAGCATCTCTAAGCCTCGCTTCACAGTCAGATGGAAGCGTCATCGATCAGATCAACCAGTCTGTCAGTCCTTATTTAAAGATGAACAGTTCCTCAAAGCAGAGGCTCTCCAGCATCCCCACTGTAATGCTGCACGCACGCACGCACACACACACACACACACACACACAGGATCACTTTCACCATGCCTGTTTTTATACCACACCAAGAACAGCCAAGCTCTCTTTACTGCCTCATTTACTGTTTCACAGAGCTTTGTGCAACCTGTGCAATACTTTACCTCTACAGGGGTGGTCAGAAAGCTCACTGGGTGTGTGTGTGTGTGTGTGTGTGTGTGTGTGTGTGTGTCATTAAAATCTAAAGCAAGCCCTCTAGATCACCAAAGATGGCGAGGAGAAAATGAAGTGGCACGGAGCGAGGAGGACCACCCTCAAACACGGCCCGAGGGTGAGCAGAAAAGCACCTCGTCGTACAAACAAACCGCCCACGCCCTTTCTTCAAAAAAAAAAACTCCCTCCTGTCTCGCTCCCTTTCTCCGTCTGTCACTCCGCTCCAAACTCTCTCGCCCATTCTGTTCTTTCTCTGACTCTGGGAGCCCTTCACCCAAATTCCATCGCGCAGGGGAACTTACGTGCGTGCGCCCGTGCACTTTTCGCACGCTTTGGACACTGAGAATGGTCGTTCGTCAGACGCACGCTTTCTGTTCTATTTACACGAGGTGTATTCTTAGCAGCATAATTCGCCTCTGACCACATTTGCTGTGTCAACACTTGCGTGACAAATGATGGGTGCTCTTTCCAAATCAAACAAAAACAATTAATCCCTAAAGCTGCGCACGCACACACACACACACACAGACTACAAACCCACTAAAAACACCTAGACAAGACAGTGGGATGTTTTCACCGTGAGGTATTTACACTTCCCGGAGCTCAGAACAAAGGGGTTTTTCCTGGGTGAGGTGAGTCTATGTATGTGTGAGTGTGTGTGTGTGTGTGTTTGCGCAAGGCAACGGGGTCATGTTTGGGTCTCAGAGAGAACTTGAGACCCCGAGGCTCTGTTGTTGCTGTCGGTGCAAAAATGCTCAGCCAGGTTAGAGGGAGGCGGGTTTTCTGCCCTCTTCCCAGAATACAGCTGTTGTGATTGACATCACACTGACAGATGCTATCCCACTCACTGTGTGTGTGTGTGTGTGTGTGTGTGTGTGTTTCAGGTGTCTGTTTTTTGTTCCCAGCAGCATCTTTAACACTTCAGGGATGTGTTTAGTCTGGGCCTTTGACAAGTTTTCAGCATCACACACTCTCACACACACACACACACTCAATTAAAGCATCAAATATCCGTGCTTATACAGTCTCACACACACACACACAGACGCACATCATGAAAGTAAATACAGCTTCTCTCACCAACTTAACACTTTGGCTTTCCCTTGAGAAAATGAGTGCTGCTAATTACAAGTCGTCATCGTAAAGCCGCGCCACGCATCATCACTCATCACGTGCTCTGTGTCAGTTTACTCGGATAAGTGAGGGTTTACATACGCCGCGAACGTCTCCGAGTCTCGGCCTGGACTGCAAACTCACGACGCCAAAACTGAACTTGCACCACTTCTCGTACTCTGGCAGCATGGTGAGAAGACTTCCCCCGTTTATCCAGCGCTCTCCGCACAAGACGCAGTGGGGAACCGTCGCTCTGTGACAGGGCTGTCATTTCAGATTAGACGGACACGTTAGCGGCACAAATCTTTGCAGCAGTACTCGCCAGCGTCGCAACACAGTAAATTAGAATATAGAGCCATCATTAGCCACTTCTCTCCTGGCTATCAGATTGATAAAGATCCTGACCAATCTCAAAATGTTATGTAAAAATTCGGATCTTGCTTTGAAAATCAGCGGTTTTTGACTTTTCCGCCAATATTAAAAGTATTCCGAGTCATTATGTTCACGCACTGTTACAGTTCAAAAGAAACTGGTATGAGCTGCTTTAGCTTTATGGTGCAAATTGTCCAAAATGTTAAGGACTGGACTCCATTCACAGCAGCTGGGTCCTTTTCTGTGTTGACTGTGCACTGATCTTGCACAGATATGACTGTGCAAATGTACAAATAACTTTATAGAGGAACAGATTTACAATGAATACTCTTTACTAACACCAGTCTATCACCACGAGCATTTTCAGCAACATATACTGGAAAAATGTGTTTACATATCAGTGCATGAGGATCAGTTATGCCTATACTGCTATGATGCCAAGATGTCTGTTATAATCCATTATCAGCTGGGCTCTGACAAACATAGCCCACACCTTCAGGGCATACACACTGACAACACAGGGAAAGCATAATTTATGTTTACATTACCAACGGCATGTTGGGAACCCATAATACAAGTAAATATGAATCACTAAGGCTCAGAATGACATTCATCAGCATTAACACGCTTCTTATATCCCTGTAACACTGACACTTAGCTCGATCCATCCGAACTGCACCGGGACAGATAAACCTAAAGCTAGCACGTCTAGGTAGCCTGTTGCATGCAAACCATTAACCAAAAAGCTAAAATGAAAAGAATCATTCAACGCAGTTTGTAAGAGTGAAGCTTCATAACTTCTTCACATCCACCTCTTAGGACAGAGCAGCAGATTGCATGTCGTCTCTGTTGCACGCAAAGCCAGTTCACATTAAAAGCAGACACCAGACCTGCGTGGAACCAAATGTCCAGGTACAAATCATTTTTCCCCATTTCTAAGCAGTGGCACCTGGTGAGCTTCCCTGCTGCAGGTGATAGATGCCTCCCCCAGGTGTAACAGACTGCTGACGCAGCCAAACAGCTGCACGAGAAGCCCAAACCACTTAATGAGCCAACCGCCCAATCATCTTCGGTGAGCACTTTCTGTGGTTCTGGGAAGCTTAATTGCATTGTGGGCATGGTGTTACAGTAAGACGGTGGTTCTTGTTAATTGAGGTTGGTTTATGGCCTGGCATCGTCATGGTTACTGCCTCCAATGAGCCACCAAAACACAGCAGATGATTACATAAGCACCTATACCCACACAAAGGTTCATTAGTAAAAACATCCTAGGCACCCAACGCTGACAAATAAGCTTTTGCACGTGGCAGCCTGAACTATTCCAGTCAAAATCACGTGTATATAGCTTAAACAATTAGCCAATGAATACATAAGTCAATCCAAAAATAATTAATCAGCAACACCTGTGATATGATTGATGAAAACTCAAAAACCGATCTTTTCAACTGTTTTCTAGGTCAACATTAAACCCAGATGCTCAGCTTTTCAACCACAAGAGGTGCCACAGAGCACTCACATGTTTTCTTAACTGACTTTCTTTGGGATTTGGACTTTTAATCAAACAAAACAAGACATCTCCTCGGTCTCATTTGCATTTTTTCCCCTCAGTCTACACATTCTGTTTCCACAGTGGGAAAGGGTCATGTATTGGTACATTTGGTTTGCACTGCTGGTGAAAAGCTGTGAAAGTTGTGCAATATTACCGGCCATAAATGTTTCATAAAAGCTTTGTAAAGCCTCGACTTGGACGAACACCAAGAGAGGGAGAGTTATGAACAGATCAGAGGATGGGCGACGCTGCATTAGTTTATGATGAAAGACAAGCTGTCTCGCTCTCTCCCCATTTTGCAGGTCTGTAATTATGAGGTTTGTGTGTTTTCTTCGTTCCATTGGACATGCCAGGCGAACATCACAGAGCGGGGCTGATTGCTATCGAACGGTACAGGTGGTTTACCGTACGAGCAGATGTTTCCCTGACCGCAAATACACATCTGCAAAGCCCTGATCTGAAGGCAGGGGAGAGAAGAAAGAGTTAGAGATGGAGGGATAGGGTAGTGATGATGGAGGTTTACAGAAGATATGGGAGAAGAGGAGGATATGCGGTGGGAGAAAGAGGGATTGTCCAATAGACAGATAGTGTTTTGGGAGAGCAATGAAGCCCCCTTTGGTATCTCTTTTAAAAAGATAATTAGAGGCTGCTCAGCTGAAAACCACAGACCAAGTGAAGGGAGAGGGAGTAAAGTGGAGGAAGTGTGTAGAGGCTCCAACTTTTTGATTCTATCTTCTAGTGGGAATCGAGTACATGTGGTTTCCTTGATTGGATCGGGAATGGTAGCTGCCTGGGTGTGAGAAATGAGTGTCACATTGGACAGAACGTTTTCATTAGTGAGGTTACAGAAGTTGCAAAGTCACCATGGGATTGTTCATTTACCCACTGATGACACAGCAAACCATACCCAGATATAAGCAGTGGCAGTGGATGCGTTGATGATGATCTGCAAGATGGGTATCAGTGTGTTGGGTGAACATTTATAAAAAGGATCCTGATAAGTGTGTCATGTGGCATGCAGATATGGAATTTGGGGAAAGTAAAGCACTGGTATGAGATCAGGAATATGCCGCAGGTACCCGGAGTTGAGATATCATGATAGCTTTAAAGGGATGCAACCCTAATATGAAGTCGGCACTTTATCTGTCACTGGTATTGTCCTATTGTTATTTATACCAACATCAAAAGTCGCCAAACCCCAGAAAAGGTTGCTTGATTGAGAATATATGAACTAAAATCAAATAACAAACTGTCAATCTAGATAAAAAACAAAGTAGTGCCTGTTTTTGGTGGTTACTCTCATCTTTATCCAACTCATGCAATCCTTTTAGAAAGCAATGCATCTATCCCTGCCCATGCAAACGTAGGCACCCATGGGAAAGCCTGAGATCTGCAGGGACAAGTCAATCTTAGCACAGACAGAATAGAACTGGCTTACACTGTCTTCTGTCCTGAAGCCAGTGGCCTCTTATCTTTAGATGCTCCTAGAGTTCCAACAGTGACTGACAGCTTGAAGCCTTTTCATTTACCAACCCCCAGTATATTCCACCCACAGCACCAGACCGCAGTGCACCCCCAGCACCGGACACACCCATTTGGGCATATGTATGAGTGTAAGCATGTGTGGCTAAATGACAGATCCAAACACAAGACAGAACACCACATAAACACATGGAAATTAAACATGCAAACATGTTATGTGCTCACGAGTGCGTCCATCTGTCCAATCCTATCCTCAACCCTTCCTTTGTTGTTGCTGTCTCCTTGGCAAGATCTCCCTTAATCTGAAAGACCTCTTGCTGTGTGAGCCCCCCACATACTTCCCAACACCCCCTTACATTAGCTACACCACACGCCACACCATCATGGCAAGCCACAAATGCAGCTTTGGTCTTGTAATCCTAAAAGCTTTGTCCAAGACAGACAGCGTAACAAGCTAACAGGCTCATCCTGTTATAACAATAAGCCTATTAAGGATGCCTGGTGAGGCTCATCAGAAAGGATGCTCTCTTAATGGACCACGGTAACCATCAGCGCCAAGACTAAATAGGACTATTTCAACTGTTAGTCTTACATTTTCAGGCAAGAGTCCAGATGTAAATGCTTGGTTGATGATGTTAAATCAATTGGCCTGTTTCCAGCTGCATTAAAGCCATAAGAATCTGTCCTATTTGGCACACATCAGGGTCTTCGGAATTGTGCACGAGCTTGGCCCAAGATCCCCATCGTTCTCCCTGTGTTTTTCCAGATGGATATTGACACAGGGGGAAGGCCGGGAGGGCTATGATTAGTCGGCCCCGAAATTAAAGCCTCTGTTCCTACATGCCAGCTTACTGACAGGCAGGCTTTGGAGGGAAGAAGGGAGAGATTACAAACTCATTTCTCCTCATCTCTCGTCTCCATTTCTAGGATCTGTCTCCCCCGACCACCACCAAAAAGGAGGGGCTGGCACGTCTGGCACATGAAAGCTTTTAAACTTTAATCATCATTGAGGCAAACGGGCTTTCTGAACAAGAGAGAGGGAGAGGGACCCCCAACTCTAAAGCAGAACCAAATGGGCCAAGTGGGCCAGAACGGTGACACCATGTACCCTTTTTGCCCACATCACACACACGCCAATTAATTGCTCGTCGACTCAGGGTTTCCGTGAGGAAAGCTGCAATAATATATGGTTATAAACACTTAAACACTTGTGTATTTTTTGCCCCCAAACCATGGCACCCTGTAAGTGGGGGAGCTCTCAAGCAAGCACTTGCTGAAAGGGATTCTTGACTGGCCAAAGAAGCATGTGTTTCCACAACCAGCTCGAGTCTACAGGGAGAGAACATCGAGTCGGGGTGAAACAGGCCAGTACATAAATTATCAGCCTTAGGGTTCAGACGCCAGAAAAAGTTCAGACTGCAACCAGTTCATTTCAATGAACCACTGAGATCGTTGAGTGGGAGTAAGTTTAACGGGATGATTTCTTGCAGAGTTCATGTTTGGGAAGCTTTGACACTACTGACCAACTGTAAACCATCACATTATACGAAGACGTGCAAATTTATAGCTCTGTCAGAGACAAGTTGGCAACACTCTGATTGGACCAGAATATTTATCAGTAGTACTTTGGGTTTAAAGGTGTCCCATAAATACTTCAGTCAGACCTTTTTCAAGCCTGTAAAGACCACGTTTAATGGGCACACAGGGGATATTTTGGGGTATTAAAATGGTTAATGGTAAAACTATGTTGTGATAAGCAGCTTTAGTATTTAGAAAACCAAGTACAAGGTGGCCTTAAGCTTGAACTTCAAAGTCTCAATCATTACAAGGAAAACTTCCACCAATAAAACAACAAAAGAATCAAGCACAAACCTAGCTTTCTCTTCGACTGGTATTTGCCTGATTTCTACAAAACTAAGGAAAATATTTTGGACAAAAGAGTTGGGAAACTGGGTATACTAGCTTGGTGTGCTTTTAACTTATCTGCATATTGGCTGTCTTTAACTCACACTGGTTAAATCCTGGTCCAAATCCAAAACCAAAACACAATCTGCTACATTCTCTCATGCCGTTGAGATGTGATTACAGCCCCTCTGCACAATGGCTGTCTGTCAGAACCTCACCAAATGCCATGCAGAGAAGCGCCGGCGGGCTACCTGATACCCTGCAGCTGCTTGCGGAGGTCCTGTTATTGTCGGACTCCATTCGCTGCTACAAGTGGGAGACATTAGAGATATGGGGCATTTGTGTTGTTGCAGGATCATGTTGGGAAACCTCTGGCTGCAGTGTGGAGTTACCCAAATGTTGACCTGGACTGTATAACATCTGACTAGGCACTGGCAGCCTTAGCTGGGCTGGGAAATCTGATAGAAAATAAACCAGGTAGAGTGAAAGCAAAACTTGAAATAACTTTTATTAATGGAGTTACTAAGGGAAATGAACTATGAAAATATGAAGTATAAGAAAAACATTCTATTTCATCCAATTGGCATTCAGATGGGCCTGAACATCTCATTAAAAAAACTGGTTGTCACACTGAGTTAGATTGGAGGTCTACCTTTCTTCTGTTTGTGGCTCTAGAAAGTTTTTATCTATACAAATCCAGGCCATGTGGAGACAAGGACACAACCCTGATGTTTACACCCTTAAGGTATGAAAAAGCAATACAACTGAGTGGCTCCAGCAGAAGGTAGCAGCAGAGTTTCTCCGTATTATTGACAGTCATTTTGAAAGCCCTGCTGATCCCTCACTCTCTGTTTCAGTAAAGCATACAAGATAATATGTGTTATGATGTATCCGGGTCGGTTGTCTAGCAACGATGAGGTAATGAAAACCACACTTGTTTTAAGGTCACAATGCCAGAAAACAAAAAGTGAAGTTGCATAACAGTGTTCTCTGTCAAAAAGGTTAAAACTGTATGTAAAACGTGAACATTGGCATTAGAACGTTAAACAGCAGCTAGATGCTTTTGAAGTGAGCTGCAAAACAATAAGTCATAAGGGATCATGCTGGGAAACCATACAGAGAAAACAAGAACATTAGCTTTTACATTGGGGTCAGTGAAGGTAACAGGTAAGCACTCAAACAAAGCGTCTACTCTTCAACGTGGCGTGCCAGTTTTTGCAGCTCTCCTGTTAATCCTATGATCATTCCACCAAAATCATGGTAGATCACGGCAATTAGCAGCCTGAATAATACCTAAACGTTTCAATTTACTCAATTTAAGAGCGACATGGAATGCATAACTCGAGCTCTTAAATCCTGAAGGCAGAAGTCCCCCCCAAAGATCTTGCCTCACATTTATGAGGCGTGCATGTCTGCATAAATGAAAGCCACATTAAATTGCCAGATGATTGAATGGAGTTTGGCACGAAGCTCGTACTACATAGACGCTTGACAACCAACCACAACCCTAATGACACTGTCAGGAGCCAACTGTCTCTCCACAGGCTCTTGTCCTGGACTTCCCTCCCTGTGCCCCCCTCCCATTCTGTTGGAGAACCTACTTTCTATAAACTCCCATTACTCAGGTTCAACTGTTACTGTGCTGAACTCCACCATATTGTCCTGTGTTCACAATATCACCTGGGAGTCGCGTGAGTGACCTCTATATAAAGTCTCACTCTGATTTGTTGTTTTCAGCGCGTGTGGGCGTGTGGGCGCGCGCGTACATGCAAGCGTGCGCGCGGGCTCTCAGCGACGCACTGCTGGATACAACAGCCTATTCCAAGCACGAAAATACGAATTCAAATGGTAAGTTTTTGAGGTAATCCGTTTGAAAAAGTTTAAATATAACAAGATGATCCTTTACAAGCACAATATTAAGACTAAATCCTAAATGTATATATTATAAGCTTTACAAATGAGTGCAGGGATACTAAAACAAAACCGTTATTGCCTACTAAGGAAGCTACTGTAGCAGTTAATGAAAAAACAGACTTTCGTATGTTTATTATGGTTGTTTAGGAGATGCTATGTGTGATACGGTCACTGGAAACACGTGGCACGCGCTTTCATCTCATTTGGGATTGTTTCTTTGGCATAATAATTCAGTACAGTGATTTTCCTGAAGCTCCAGGTTGAGCCACTCACCCCTGTTGGAAGTGAACAGAACAGGGTCGCTCCTCATCGTGAAGTCAAACTCATCTAATCCGCCCAGCGACACACAGGAGCAGGCGCGTGCCCAGCGGCTCCCCGGCACCAGTAAAATCCACACGCGCACACACGCAGAGAGACTTTACACCTTCTGTGTCTTCGGTTTTAACTTCCTCTTATTCCTTTTCTACCGGGCCGGCCACTGCAACGTCTCTCCGTCCCTTTCAAACTTTTTCTCCGGATCTTTCAACTCCTCCTCCTCCTCCTCCTCCTCCTTCCTTCCCCTGCTTTCCTCCTCCCCTCCTCTTCCTCCAATGTCTCTCTATCCCACCCGCTCTCTCTCTCCCGCAAACTGCTTGCATGGATACTTATGATGCATTAAAATACCATCGGAAATAAGGCAATTCCATGCCCGGCTAATGGATTTATCATCATAACGCGGCTCTGACGAACTGATTAAAGAACAATTTCTTCTTTTTATGTTTTAGTACCACTTCAGGATGTAACCCACTCTGTGTGAAATAATGTAGTTTAAAATATAAACTTCATTTGTTTTCGTTGTTATTTAACAAAACCAATATTAACCTTGAAAAATAACAAATCACAAAATTCTCTAGTTTGCACTTCCTCTTTTCATGAATTCCTTTTAATGCTTTACAAAAGAATAGATGGTCCACTTGTTTGAAGGGTACTTTCTCCTAAGATGAATGAATGTTTTATAGTGAGATTTACCTGAGTGCACTTTAAGGCAGCATTTTCCTTCTCATGGAAGTCGCCTTTCCAAATCTCACCACACTACAATACACTAACTTTTACGTCTCTGTTATGTTCAGTCACACAGGACACAAGTTTAATCAGGAAATCTCTGATTAATGTTCTGGGGGCAGTATTTAAAGCCCCACGGTCATGACTTGTGACCCCCCGACTATTAATTAGCTGTAATTTCTATGGCCTACACATTGTAGACTAATTAACTCTTCTACGTGCTTCTTATATTTTACCCTGGAGAAATGCATGTGAGAGCGAATGGTTCTGCTGTAAACCCCATGCACTGCTGCCAGGGTTTTGTGTATCAAGATGAATGCAAACCCTGTAACCTCAAAACTGCTTCAGATTGCTCCTAACCAGCTTAGTCACACATACAGGAGAGAAGGATGGAAACAATAAAAGGGAGTAAGAGGCTAGCTTTCCTAATTACCCACAATTACCATAAGCAGCTGATCCCCCCCTTCCCCATCCCCATCCCCGGGGGCAAGAGCCAGTCTGAGTTCAATATCCCATCTGCCACCAGGAAGAGGGGTGGGAGTCAGACTGAGGCTACACAATGCTGTGTTTTTCTTTTCTTTTTTTTTCAGAGAGGAACATGAGACTGACAGAGAGAACAGTGTGGAGAGAAAGAATAATGTCCCGGCTCAGCTTTCGGTTCCACCAGTTGAGGGAGGACCACAGAATGGCAGAGGTTGTTAAAGAGTATTTCCCTGAAGGATAATCACCATAATGTTCCTGTAACTGACCTGGACCTGTAATGACTGTGTGTGTGTGTGTGTGTGTGTGTGTGTGTGTGTGTGTGTGTGTTTGAGTGTGCACTCAATAATAGACTGCAAGCTTATGTTAGTTTGTGACATTTTGTTTAGCGTTGTATCGATCATGCATTTTCATTGCTGCAGGGCGTCAAGACTCGTCCGCCCGCTGCTTCGCGCTCATTGTAAAGTCCCATTGAGGACCAGCGGGTGTGGCTTGGGTATCCATCCAACAGCAGCCTTCTCTGATTCAACTTGATCTCGCTGGTAGAAAAATGCAATATAATAACACAGAGTGTGTCACCTTCACGCCACTGACAAACAGCTGTTTGAGCCTTTTTCCTGTCTGGGTTGTGTCGAGTGATCTCATTGGATGGCATACAAACAGCACGCCGCTTTTAAGGGCGTTTTGCGTGCAGCGTCAATGCATTTTAAGCTTCCTGTGTGACATTTAATGCCACCCACGTTTTATGAGTTTTGGGAATCCAGGAGAAGTCGGGGGACATCCATCCTCTGTCATCATAGTCAGGTGACCTTTGTCGGCACGGGAACAATAACAAACACGCATTGAGCATTGTGAGACAGCCACTGATTGGTTTGATTCAGCAACCAAAACAACTTGGCTGCACTTTAGAAAAAGGTCGTGGTTTGCGGTAAAGTAACATCGTGAAGTTGTTGTGTGATGTGATACTTCACAGTTGATTTACAGACATCAAACGCTGGCCTCCTGGGTCAAAGTCCTGTGTTTGCCTGAGCCAACCATCCACCACAGCCTCAGCCACACACAAACTTTCTCACTCTTTGTACTACATCACCATTTCTTTTCCTGTCAGATCCCCTCATTAAATGACACGTTAAAATGTAAAATGCAGTGTAATAACACACAAAATAACTTTAAGACATTAGTGTATTATTCACGCACAGTTAGGTCTTTATGGTCTTTATCCATTAAAACATGGTTCCAAGAAACAGACCTTTATGGTTATGTATGATTTTGGCAGATCACAGCCTCATAATCATGCTCATATAAATCAAATTTGGCTTTACACCTTTTACCATTTATACTAGATGTAATGCGTAATTAAAGCTACTCTACAGTGATGAGTGATGGCTCTGAAATGAATGCATAACGGTTTAACGCCGTACGTGACATGGGGTGCTTGTGTGAACCTCTTTCACTGTGTCGAAACTTTGGTCTATCAGGATGAACTCTAATCCAGACATTGGAGTGTGTGTGAGCTCAGTTATACACTGCTTTTTTATTATATATATTGTAGTTTATTCCACTACTGATATAAAAATATTAAAGAGCGCAGTCATTTTTACTTTGGCTCGCAGTGTGGAAGCTGACGGCCTTGGATGTTGCTTCTTTCTGCAACAATGAGCCTCGAGTTGAGCGCGACAGGCAGCAAAGGGCCACACACTCAGACACACACACACCCACAGATTGCGGCTGGAGACAATTGCTTCAGACAGGCCTGTCAAAACAAACAGAAGGCTAATCTGGACCCAAAAGCTCTCCATTAAAACTCACTTTGCCAATCTGAACTAAAACACAAAGCCGGAGCAGCAAAACTGGGCTTTAAACACACCGGGCAGGGCCGGGTTTGGGGTGTTTTTGCGGACAGAGGGAGGTGGCATTCCTCGCAGCTCTGCTCATTGTGCTGCGCCATGAGGCAGCACGCAGGCCCGCTGACTCTACGGTCAGTTCACTGCAGAACAGACATCCTGTGGGAGGATTTGGGTTTGAGCTACGAGACTCTTATCAGGGAGAGATATGATGATGGAGAGGGAGTGTGATGATGGAATGATGAGCGATGAAAGGATGGATGGATTAGAGGGAGAGAGCATGTGTGTTGTAACTCTCAGCATATTCTTCATTCAAGAGGCTCTCTCTCTCTCACACACACAAACACACACATTTTTTTTTTTTACAGTGTGCAGCAATGTGTGTGATCCCAGTGAAATCTCATACTGCCTAGACGTTGGCTTGGCCCTGCTGTATGAAAGTCAACAGTGACATCAGTGTTTGGCCCGCTGACTGAGATCAAATCTAATAGAGATTGAGATACTGTAATAACTTGGGACCCTTCCCTGCTCCGGTCAGCCATCAACCTGTCATGTTATTCAGACACCCCGCTGAGCCGACACAGACACACACACACACTCATATACACAGTGTGGAGGTCCAACAAAAGCTGGCTATGAATCATCCACGGTTTTAATTTGAATTAATAACACCCCTTCCCTTAAACCTCTTGTTTCTGACTTATCCGTGTTAACACATTTTGTTTTATAGTTAGAATATCCACCACATGTCATATCCTCTTCATGGCATTGTCATCTAGGCCACAGCCTTCACTGAGGACACCAAGGTCACATTTAGATGTTTGGGGAGACATACAATTACGCAAAAAGGACTTTACAATCCATGATTACTGAGCTTAGTTCCTTGTTTTTGTTGGTTTCTTCTTTTATTGTGAAAGGTTTTTTCCCTCTTGTGTCTCTGTGTACTTGTTTCCTATCTCTGATTTGTTCATTGATCGTTCATTGATTTGTTCAATGACTTCAGTCTATATAAATTGTGTCTATTCTTTTGTGTGTGTACATGTGCCTTTATTTGGAGTTCCTGGTGGGTTTTTCCTCGTTCCTTGTGTTTCCTCGTGTTTTCTGGATTTACAGTTTTTTTGATTTCTGCCTGTTTCTTGGACTTTGCTTTTCGCCTGTTCCCTTTGGATTTGTTTGCTCGCTCTGGACTGATTACCTGGTTTTGACCCTGCCTGCGTTCACAACCCGCAAGCCTAAACCCTTTTACATTAAACTGTTTGCCTCTCAGCTCCAGGTCTCTACCTGCAATTGGGTCCATCCACCCCCTTGAGTTCCTCCATGTGGCACAAATTGTGATACATATAACATATGCTGGATTAAAGGCTGATTCTAAAAATTAATTTGACCGATTTGAGAAGAAAAACACATGTAATGGATGAAATGAAGATGAATGGACTTGGAATGACTCCAGATAAGTCACAATCTTGGCTCCAGATCAATGTGTGGGAAGGTAACATCTACAGAAAATATGACTGAACAATAAATGGGTGAATAAAATGTGGATTTTAGAATAAAACCTCTATCGAGTTTGGACGGTGGCTTGTCAAGTAAATTCCTGGCTGGGTGGAGTTTTGCTTGGGGGATTTGGACTGATGACCTCAGAATTTCAAGAGTTCTGGCTATAGTCTTGATCATCATAGGAGCTTTAAAACAAAAAGGAGCCTAGTCCAAACAATGAATAAGAAATGACTTCTCTATGAGGCAATGTGCAACCAGATGGACTCCTCCAGGATGTGTTTTTAGATTACAGTCAGTAAAATCCCGACTAATCTTTCCCTTAATACTAGCTGTTGACCACAGCGGTGCGCTTGGATATTGGGCTACAATGTGAAATGCAGAGGAACATGATTTGCAAACAAAATCTAAATTATCTCAAATATGTGCTACACCAGGCCGAAATGATCATTATGTCTACGATGAACCTCTTCTGTGAGACACAAGTCTTTACCAAAACGAGCCATTCCAACACAAAGTCACATGGTATAAATATCAGCTTTACTTCATCCCATCCCCCTTTCCAGTTTTGCCTTATTAAGTTAAGAGACATAGTTTGGTATTGACACAAGGCAAGCCTTGTCCCCGTTGTATTGGGACCCGCTGGTGGAGTGTGTTGCCATCAGGGGCTGATGGGTAACCAGAGATACAGGGTCACACCAAACTCTGACAAAAGCTACCGTGAGGACTGACTGAATGATTTCAATCAGCTCCAATGGTACTTGACAGAAACTGCTTTTTCTACAGCAGAGACCAGAAACTCTGTGGCGTCTTGATCATTTGCTGAAGACAGAACCATCTAAAGCCAAGTGCCCACTGGGTGACAAGGATAGATCAACAAAAGCTGTCACAGTCCACATGATGGGTAGGGTCTTCATGGAACCTTGTGAGATGATAGACAGCCCCCCCCGTCTTCATGTGCTCCTGACCTCATCTCAGACACCTTAATTATTAAAATGAATGCCTGATACATTCTCAAGGGTTAAACCGTCACCCTGGTCAATGTCAAGACAGAAGTGATTGCACATAATGTTGGATGTCCTCCAGCGAAATAATGTTACGTGATCGCCTGACTTTGGATTATATGCAGTCATTAACTTTGGACTTGTAACAAAGAAACCCAAGACTGAAAATAAGAAAAGGAAAAAAAAACTCTTTTTAGTAAAACAAAACAAGCCTGGTTTAATTGGCCTTCATCTCAATCCCGTGTACTGTCTTGAGGAGTAGAAAGAAAGCAGAAAACAAAAACTAAACAGAAACAGAGGAAGAACAGTAAGACCACAGCTGTTTCAGAAGAAACTCACGTTATACTGTATGTGTAAGAGTTTCTGTTTCTGTCAGCAGCAGTAATGCATTTTCTGACCACTTGGGGGCAGCGGAACAAGATGTAAACACTCTTATTTATCAGCGCTTATTTATAGGCGCAAGGCCACAAAACCAAAACAAGGAGCTGAAAGACACTACAACCCTCGCAGATCTGAGGAGAACCGTAGACAACTGTGAAAATTCTGTGTTAGCACGTAAAACGTGGGTTAGCGCAGCTTCACTGAGCATGACGCAAATTTTAGAGTCTGTGTATATTCATTAGTCACTGGACAGACCTGGACCGACACAAGTTTACTCTAGATGACGAAGCTTAAGGTAAACACATACTTGCATCTGTTGAGATTGTTGGAATCTAAAATTTCAACATCTCCCAAGAGCAAGTCATCAACGTACAGTGACAAGAAACAAAAAGGGGCGATATGTAAGGAGTTCTTAATGACTTCTGAGCTCAGTCAGAGGTCGAGCTATTAAAATGTTGCTCTTCACACCAATATTCTCTGTTAGTTATTAAAAAAAATATATAATCCGTACATCAACTGCTGCACAAATGCTAAAATGCATCAGTGGTGAGATGCAGAAAGCAAACAACTTATAAACATAAATTCCATCCTAATGCAACCTTGGATTGGACATAACCACTGATGTTAGAGTTCCAACAACAACAAAAGGATTGCCTTTTTAAAACAAGCCAGAACTATTGTAACTGACCTCCATATCTGTCCTCTGTACTGACTGTGAAAGCAGAGATAAAACAGAAACAAGAGAGCAGGAACAGATTCACTGTGAGCAAATGTGTGTGCATACATCAAAGAGTGTTCGTCTGCATGTCCGCTGTACTCAACCAGGTCACCTGCAATTGGCCAGATAATAGAGCAATATACATGTCCATTATCTCAAGAGAACAACTGCATAAACATCAGAGGTGTCAGTGAGCCAACAGTTCTGCAAAGTGGACTAACTCTCCCCCACCAAGACCATCGCTGTGTGTCTGAGCAGAAGAGGAAGGGGATGAAAAGGCACGGCTGTGTGTGCGCGGGCCAGCCTGTTTTGATTCGCAGTGTTTCCCCCTTCCCAGAAAAAGGCTGGTATTCAAGGCACGCCTGTCAAAACAGCAGCCAACCTGCACACCTCTCAGCACGCATGAAGGCATATTCCCCACTCACACACTTTCTCTGTCAAGCAAAGCAGGGTAGAGAGACTCATGAAGAACTGAAGAACGGCTGTTCTGGATTTGATCGTGTGTATTCATGAGAATATGACAACGCAGATGTGCAGCTCGGACTTCTTGGTGCAGTCTGATGTTATACCAACTGTGTTTTCTTCGTTGTGAATCTTGCAAAGTGTGTCTGTCTTGCTGCTGCAAAGCTAAGCCACAGTTCTGCAAGGTCAAACTTTGACTCTTTGTATTTATGAAGTGTAACTCATTCTTTTTGTGTGCGCTTGCGGAGTTCACCCTACTCCCTCAGGAGGGTGGGAGGTCAACCCGACCTGGCAACCTTAACTACTTTCAACCCTCAAAAAGTGAGAGGGAGAGAACGACCGGCTGTCTTCCAGGCTGCTCCCAAAAGGTACAAAGGTTGTCATTTTCACCCAACCTGGCAACCGTCTGTTTCAGATTCAGGAGCTGTCACTTTTGAATGCTGAACTCGCTGGGTGCAAAGGTCATTGGCGCGAAAGCCGCGAGAGAAAAGCCCTGAAATCATGTGTCCTTTAAAACGGGCTGGAATGGGGAATGTTTTCCATCAGCAAATCCTGTTGACAGCTCGGTTTCCTCAGGAAGTCCAACCACACTATGTGGTAGATACCATGCAGTGTGCCAGGTTATCACAAGTAGACTCCGGACTCCGAGGATGTGTTTCACCAGTAGTACGCTTTTATAAACACAATGAGAATACGTGGAAATCATTGTTAAAGCAAATACACAATTTACGATTAAGGTGAACATAAAGTCTGATGACAGTCCACTGGTGTTTTGTGAAGGGTGGCTGACTGTTTGCTTCCTCCTGCAGACTTTGCATACAATACTCGGAGGTAGAGGTGCAAAGTGGACTACTTGCACACTTGTGTTAGTGTGACTGCAAGTGTGTATAATATGGTCACTCTCTTTTAGCTCCATTTTTGGTCTCCGCCAACCAAAATCTTGATTTTTAGCTGCAAAATGTTTAAATATGTCCATCAGATAGTTGCTAACTGTGCCTGTCTGCTGTTTGGTGGTGAGCAGGTAATGCACCCTGTGTTTAGCAAAGCCTTTTCACATTAAAAAGCTGCTTGCTGCACCTGGAAATGAGGTTAATGGAAGTGGTTAGACTGCAAAATAAAGTTAAATTGTGGGCTGTGAAACCAAAACAATGCAATAAAAGAGGCTAAAATGTTCTGTAGAGGTAAAGATAAGGGAAGTTAGTGATCATCATCATCATCATCATCATCACTTCTCTCCTGGTAGACATTGTCATTTGACCCATTGTTGAGTAGTGCAGCTTTAAGTTAACCCTTTATCTCATCCAGAAAGAGTCAACTTCAGACCAACACTGCTAGAAATTCAAAGTTGTCCTACGTCCCATGAGAAACTAATCGCAAACAACTTTAATGACAGCAAACCAATTCATGCACAGAGTTGCACTATAATACAGGGGGTCTAGTTTTGTCTATTATACAACATAAAAATGTGGTTTTCCTGAATCTGTCAGTACTGGATCAACAAACACAGCAGCAGCTAATGCTGCACAGAGAGCTGGGCTCAGCGGGACCTTGCTCGAGTCTGGACCTGTTTTTGCATCCTGACATGTAAACACATGGGGCTCAATGAGTCATCTTGGTCTCTGTTTGACGTAGTATCTTTGTGCAATTCAATCTTGCAAATTTTGTGCAAAATCATACCCGATGACAAACAGAATGACCACAAGAGCAACACATGGAATTAACCTAGAATATACAGTATACTCTACGATGGTTTATTGGCAGTAAGATATTGCAAATGTCTATTTTTTGTCTGCAGATGACATCAAAAAGAAGCATTACGTGCCTTTGGGCTCTAGTTAAAGTGTTTGAACACACTGAATGCTGCATTTTCTCCCATTTCACCCACATATCCAGCCTGATGGATATGTGGGTGAGGACTGGGGGAATTCTTGTGGATAACACATCCTCCTGCTGGCTGTGGTACAACAGGCTGCAGCGTATCAACAACACCATCAAACACATTGTGTTGCTTCCCCAACACATCCAGTAGCAAGCACGATCACTTGGAAACGTCTGTGTCTGTGTGTGTGATCTTTATTCTGGCTTGTGCCTGTTTTCCACATGGCACCGGGTCGGCAAACACGTGCAGTAATAAAAGTAATGAGGATAATGAAATACCCAACTCCTTCTGGGTGCAATATCGAGATGTTCTCTGCACCCATGTGGTAAAAATCTGTGGGTTTGACATCTGAGCCATCTCCCTGAGGGGGGAATATTGAAATTGACATTGAAATATAGATTTTTTGCAGCTGGTTGTGTTTGCAAAATGTGCATTTGCATCTGTCCATACATATGTATCATTTCTGAATGTTCATGCAAAGGAGTACCAATACAGTGTCCAGATGTTTGACATTAACGTCATGCCACAGGCTACAGTTAAACACTTTTGTAAGCCTCTGAAACGACTGGAAACTAAACAAAACTGAGAGAAACGCACGGAAATCAATCTCAACTTGACTTCACATCACTGGGATAGCAGTGTCAACGCTATTATTTCACACACAGACACACACACACACAGACACACGGTGCGACACTGCAAGCTCACCTTTCTTAACGGGAAGTCTATGAGGGATGCTTACGTCAAGCCATTATAAATCTCAAGTCACAGTGCGTCACAGCTCAGGAGCGAGCCAGCTCTTATGTCCAGGTCTGGAAGTCCCATCATCATTATCATCATCATCATCCTCACCAGAGTCACTGAGATGTGTGTGTATGAGTGTGTGTGTGTGCAGGCATGAATAGCTTATGGCTGTAGTCATGGTTACATGTCCATATGGCCATGCATGACTGTGTGTGCATGACCATATATTGTATGCGTGCATGTCCCCAATTCCTGTGCACTGTAGTTTTTGCTTTACTTTTAAAAGTAAAGAGCATATACTATATGTTTCATCACAAATGAGACATAGTGAAACTGAGCTGGTCGTGTTTGTGCCGTTATTACAGGATTTCATGTTTGGTTGGATGGCGTTTGTTGTCTGATCGCACCAGCAAATGTGAAAATCCGGTGAAAGTGGCAGTCCTCTCAGTGGTACTGGTAGGTTGGGTGATATGGGCACCAGTAATTTACTGATATGTTATTTTAAATAAATTAATTTTAGAGGGAAGAATTCACCAAATTACCAACATGAAAACCAATACAGTGAATTTCTGAGTTCTGTATGACTGAATGAAGTGACTTTTGCAGATGGCAACACATTGGTCAGCACCTCGCCTCACAACAAGAAGGTCCTGGGATCAATTCCCGACAGGTTCTTTGCTGTTGTGAGCTTGCACGTTCTCTCAGTGACTGTGTGGGTTCCTTCCTCCCACCACCCAAAAACATGCATGATAGGTCAGCCCAGCAACAGACTGGCGACCTGTCCTAGTTGTACTCTGCCTTCCGCCCAATGACTGTTGGGATAGGCTCCAGCACCCCAGCGACCTCGAAAGGGGTAAAGCGTTTACAGAAAATGGATGGATAGATGGACTTCTGCAGAAGTTCTTATTGTGGTGTATTGTGTTATGGTGTATTTACTCTAAAGTTTGGTGTGTTTGGGTTTTAGGAATACACAGAATGATCCTTTCTATGAGGGGGAAAATGTAATAAGAGTGTTTTGGACATTTGGGAGTGAATTTTGTGGTGGGAGTAGCTTGAGAAGTTTCCATCAATGTGATGATACTTGAAAACTGCATTGGAACTCTCTGGAACTAACATGAATCCTTTGAAATGTAGATAGACAGGGGATCAAAGGTGGAGACAGCACCATTGCACTGTTGATGTCTGAGTTTTCCTCTGTGGAAGGGAGGGTGTTGCATAATTTGATACCTCTTCTCTGTCAGAGTACAGCAGCATATGGAGCCGTGGCCTCTTTCCAAACTGAACAAGATGCTGGCAGGCTGCTGACGGAAATTAGGTCAAGAATGGAACCAGGTCCTTTTACAGTGTGGACGTTTTTCAAAAACACAAAGCAGTTCAGCCTTTATGAGTGAGTATGTGTCAGTCCTGGTGTTTCCTTCCTTCCTGACCTGTCGATCACCAATATGTGTGCATGCAGTGTAATAGTGTAATAGTGCTGGTCAGGAGATGAACTGAAACCATGAGTTGGTAAGACAGTTTAATGAAGTGATCAATCATTTCTGTTATCTAGTTTCCAAAATGTTTCCAAAAGTTTTGGTGCTTTTCTCAGTTTCATATTGCTGTGTAGCTAACTAACTTATGAGTTTTCAAATAAGATTGTCCTAGGTAACTGCTTGCAAATGTAGCTGGGGTTTTGCCACGAGCCCTAAAGCCATGTTGTCTCAGAACCACGGGCTCGGTGTAAAAATGATCACAGAACAGATGGAAGCAATGTCCAAAAAGTTGTTTTGTCCATGAGGTCCAGTTCCAGCTGGAAATGTTGACTTGTACAAGTAAATTGAGAAATCTGAAGTGTAGCCATCGCCTCAGTCAGCCAAAGCAAAGAGTTTTTACACCCCATTTGTTTGGTTTCCTCTACAGTCAGTTCCTGGTCTTTGTAGGCTCTCTCCTCTATATACATATATTTATATACAGTTTAACTGAGGCTGGAACAAAGTCAGGTTTTGGACCTGAGTCTAAGAGAGTGGGTGATGTGTGTCATGCCAATTTTTCCATCATTGATGTACCTTCTTGATTGTAACCAACTATCTATCTCTAATTGTATACTGTGTAAATAGAAGTCTTTAAAGTGTATCATATCATGGTGGATATTAAACTTTGGTGTCAACAGATCCACTGTGACACAATTAAAAGCTCTGCTCTTGCTTGGGTTCCCTCTCCTTCCTTGTCAAGAACATGGCATCTATATTACCCACAATGCATCTGATGACACTCAGGGTGTGTTACAGTATTAGCGTTGCTAGTAATGTAGCCTGGAACCTCTTGTCTCAAGCAGTAATGACTCCACACCACAGGTTATTATAATTGTTAAGCTTGGAGACTTCAGCCCAAACTGATTCTGACTCAAGTGACATCACTGGAGGCAATTAATTAGACTTCAGAGTTCACATATTAGGTCTCACACTAGCACTTGATGCAGCAAATATCATTCAATGAAACTGAACTTTGGTGAATTAATAACTGAATATCATTGACCAACAAGACCAATAATAACCAAGCCAAACCAATTCAAGAAACAGTGAGTGGGATGGTCCATAACGGATGAAGCTGTTGTAGCTCAGGAGCTACGATGCACCCCTGCTCCATAAACTACTAGCTTGCAGATGGGACTGATATTCATGTGTCTCTTGAATAAAACACTCTGTTAGCAACCAAGCTAGCCAACAGAGAGAGCATTTCCCTCTTCTAAAATAAGTCTTGACCGAATGACATGATTTATACACACCTGAACGCAAAACACCAAAGAGGAGAAAACAAGCTTTACAACCACCCACAAATCTAATGAGACTGTCAGGAGCCAAATATCTCTCCACAGTCCGTCTGTCTGTCAAGCAGTGAGGGTTTGAGAAGATGATATTCCGCCTGGGGATCACAGGGCTGCGTGCCGACCGCCTGTAATGACTAGGTGACAGTGAGGGGCCCTACACTGAAAACAATGATCTGAACAAGCAGGAGAATAGAGACGTGAGGAGAGATGAATGTCAGCCCGCTGACAAGTCCTTTTCAGTTTCCATCCCCCGTGGGCGGCTATTTGATACATTTACCTTGTTACTAATGGACTACTTTCTAAATGACAACATGTTAGTATCAAACCCATCTCCATCTATTTTGCAGCGGTACGTTTTCGCTTTAAAATGTGCAGCTTAAGTAGCAACACCCACTACACCCTGCTCTCAGCACAGCAGGAAGTGGTGCTACACGTTGCCTGAGTGTGCAGAGGTGAAGCGTAGACTTTGGAAATGTGCGTGTCAGAGGTGAAAGTGTGTTAGGTGACAGTCAAAGGTCAACTGCATTGTTTTCTGTTCTCCCTCTGGGATCTTTCGGGGTTTTAACGACAGGCAAATCCATCCCATCACCTCAGAATTGCCCTTAACCCCACTGTGACTCACTTTAAAAGCACAAAGAACCAGCCTTCACCCTTCAGTCCCTCCTGCTTCGAAGTAGCACCGCGTCTTGAACTATCCTGAAAAATAATCTGACTCCGAGGCTTCATTCCTGGCAAAAAGTCCTCCTTAAATAACCCTTAAGCCTTTCAAAATAGCCCTAAGCCCTTAACTCTCCCTCAAATAACCTTAACCTTCAATACACCCCGTCTAATTATCTCCAAAACTCCATCTACACTGTCAAAAAAAAACCTAAACTCCTTCTTAAAACTACCCTGAGCCTCAACATTTTCCCACAAAACACCCTCAAACTCTCACCACCCCCCCCTCAAAGAAAGAGTTCCCTGTAACTTTCAACTCCTCCTTAAAAACACCTTGAACTTCAAACTAACTCATCACAGCAGCCTGCCTTCAGCCCCCGCCTCAAAACAGCTCTCCGCACCCTCAGGACAACCTTAAACTGCTCCCTACACACATCAAGTGACCTTTAACCCTGACCCCCTGACACACACACACACACACACACACACACACACACACCTGACTGTGAAGAACTCTCCACCCCCTCAGAGCAAACCTTACTGCTGTAACAAATCACTTTATAGCTTGTTGTATTTGACCAGAGCTAATGGTGAAAACAGACAGTATGGGGAGAGGATGGAGGGCTCAACCAGCAGCGGGGTGACATCGTGTATGTGTGTGTGTGTTTGTCAGTGTGTGTGTGTGTGTGTGTCTTGGGTCCATATAAAGCAAGCTGTTATCAATCAGTACACAGGAAATCCAAACAAGCCCTCTTCATCACGGCGCTGATCGACCCTCTGTTCACCCCGGGCAGTGACGCTGTGTTTGTGCGTGCATGCAATCAGACCACTCTGAGTTTGTTTCCGAGTGTACACAACACAGATTACCCACTGATGACAGGCCGACCAGGCTGCTCGTCTCAGTAGGTTGCTGATCACAGCTCATGTACATACATATTTTATTTAATATTATCAACTTAGTCCCTGTTCTCAATGTTTTCACATCTTCCCTTCCCTGCAAACAGTCGCCAGGTTATCTATGATGCAAGTCTACTCACGCTGGTTCAAAGTGGGCGGGGCTTATGTGGAAAACGCTTCAGTCACACACCAATCAGTATGGAGACAAACTTATGTCCACTGGAGTCAGGAAGTGTCAGAGAAGCATAATCAGGCACTTGATTTTCATTTTAAAAATATATTATTAGGTGATGACATCACTATATCCTCTGTGCAGGACAAGGCTTTGCTTTTTATTGCTGTTTAATTAATCAGATTGAATAATAAACTTCTAAAAACAAATGAGGTTTTTCTGCATTGGACACAGATTTTCACATCTGACTGAGTAAAGATGCCTCCTTCACATCGGAAACACGATGGGTGATGATGTATGAGCATGTGACAAATTAAACTGTTTCAGTCCACTTTGTCAACTTGCAATCGCAGAGAGCACACTAATTACTAACCATCCTTCTATTTCAAGCGACAACCCCCTGTATTAAGCGTAATGTTAGAGATCAGTGTAGGTAGATAGCAGAGTCTTAAAGAGAAAGGCACATGATGTCAGCACTTTTGAATGTCGTCGGTTGCTGCGGAGTTTAGCTGCAGACCTCAAAGCTGGGAGTTTTCTATCCAGCTTCACTTCTGAATTCACAAAACTGTAACGCAGTCTTTGTTTGATGTGCTCGACGGGCATACGTTCGGTATGACTCAGCACCGTCGCTGTAACGGGCTGCTTGTCCACTTGCTCACGCGTTTTTAATGGCGCTAACCCAAACGCACACGCGAGCAAACACACACAATGAAAATCTGGTGGCCGTTGCAAACGGGAGCAGATGTGTTATTGTGCCCTGTAAGTACTCACACACACACACGCACACAGAGTCACCATGACTTCTGAAAGGCCAGATGGTTTAGTGGAGGATGACTGGAATGAAGGGTGGGTGAAGGAGGAGGGGATTGTGGGTAGGTGGGGCTTAAGAAAATAAAATCCTACTCACTCCTCCTGAGCGCATTTCCTGATTTTTGCTAACAGAGAGCAACCAGTGTGTCATTATGGGTCTTTATCACACGATTACTTTGTTGCCCTGTGTTTGCATACACATTTATCACCTGCATCCAGTATTTGAGCGAAGCAGGCTCATGGGCAGGATCCAGTTTGAGCCCAGACTGGGTCGAATATTCACTGCAGCTGCTGGGAATGACATGAAGCTCAGTGGAGGTGATGCATCTTATGGCGGCCGATGTGAGCCACCCTTGTTGTGTAACAGACATGAGTCAGACTCTTGTGCTACTGTTACGTGACAGCAGGTCCCAGATCAATATTTCCTCGCCGGAGATCAAGCAGCGCGCGTCAGCGAGACACAAGTTTGTTTGACACAAGTTTTTAAAATATGCCCCAAATGGGTTTTATTTCACACATTCATCCTCCTTGTGACACCTGGCAGCGGAGGTTGGTTTGTGTTGTGCTGTTAGCGGCTAATGTACCCAGAGCCCTTTATCCACAATCTGGAAGCAGAGATGAGGAGCAGCCACAGGGTCTGTTACTCCACGAACCCCTTGCTCAGACAGTTGAAACTGTAGTAGTGTGTGTAGGCATAGATGACATCAGACACACACACACACACACACAAAACTCCATGGATCCATGTGTAAATCATAACAAAGTTTGAGTGTTTGAGTTTGAGTTTCACTGACAAAGAGCAGAGGCAGGTGACTGTACACACTGCGGTAACAAGTGATGCAGGTCGGGCAGGGTCATTTGTGCAACATCACACCCCACAGGGACACTTAGAAGCATTGATTTGATTTGTATTAATATGCAATAAGGAAATTAACGTGAGAAAATGTTGTTGGTAAGTATGAATTTAATAAATTATGACGACAGAGTCCTAATGTTTAGGAGTTGGAGGTCTCTGTTGATATGTAGCACCACCATCTGGCTACAGCAGCCTAGAATGGACAAAGCTGAGGGTCTGTAATGTTTTCCCATTTTTGTGGCAACTGTAGGTTCTCTTAGGTGCCACTAAATCCCACACATTGCTTCTTAAACAAGAAGGTTTTGATTTTATAATTATATTAAATCTTGAGTCTTTGACTGTAAAGAGGAGCTGTCTGGGAAAATTCCTCAAATACGCATCTCAGGCCTTGTCATCTAATTGGACAGATCTTTTTACAGTGTATTCGCCACGCAGAAGGAGTCACATCGGCGCTATATAAAAGCCATATGCTCCAACAATGTGGCGGGTGATCCCGGAGATGGAATGAAGTGAAATGACTTCATCTCTTTCCACTGAGTCCAAGAGGAAGACGGACGGTGGAGGAGGCGGGACGGCGAGAGCCTGGAGAGCACGGGACGTTTCATCATCTTCTGCGAGGCTGCCTCAGCTTACTGTCACATGGTATTTATAGCGTAGACGGTTGCTGGAAATCATCTGTGAGTGTGTGTTTTGAGTTCCATGTGTATGAAACTCACATAAATTCACAAACACATACCAACACACACACAACCCCGCACCTCAGTTAGCGGCCAGGCTGCCTGGTGGTTCTGTTTGGCATGCAGGTAGGAAACTGAACACCGAGGGTTAGTCAGCTTGTAACCAACCAAAGAGCATCTGTGTGTGTGCCTGTGTGTGTCTTTGTGTGACGCCACACACCATTGGCTCCTAAGTGGTCAGAGCGGGCTCCATCCAGCTAACCAGCTTTTAGCCAAATCCCAGCTGTGTTTCCTGTCTGGGAACCAGTCGCAAGGGTTCATAAATGCAACTGCATATTTTCAGCACTGGTAATTATTAAAGGTGTACTTTCAGTTTTAATAATATCACTCACATTATAATTATATTAGTCGTTGTGTTGCCAACCAACAGTGTGGCAAATGTTATGCATAACTCTTTCTATAATATGAATTGTGGCATTGTCATTGCTTGGATGATCTAATTAAGGTATTAGTATTGGGTCATTTTTTGATTTACTTTCATTGTAATTAATAATAATTTAATTTGAGGTCAGATGAGAAATATGACAGAGGCATTAAAATTCACTCATTGGCTTTGAAGGGTTTTTTCCCACCTGGTCTTCTAACAGCTGGTCTCACTTGGAGTCATTAAACAATATGCAATTAAACAGTCACAGTGATTCCTCCATTTGACCATTTTCTCCACATATATTTTGTGGAAAATGTTTTTTGTGTATCAAAAAGGTATCAGAAATAATGCAATTACTGCATGACTAATGTCTGGAGAGTCTTATTTAATAATCATTTTCCAATAAAACACGCATTGTAATGCGCTCACACTTAAATTAAGCCTGTGTAATCTTTCCTGAACGCTGACTTCAAGATGCAATTAGAAGATGATAGTAAATGCTAAGTGCCACAAGAAGTGAAAAGTTAGCTACTTCAGTAATGTCAGTTAGTTATAAGTAAGCTAACGGCTGGCTAGCCGCAATTATTCTTCTGTGTGATTAATTGCTGGAAACAGAGTCAGTCATGTGATGTATGAGCCTATCCTGTGGGATAGCTCATTTTTGGAAATTCATAGTCAACAGAGGATGAACCTTAATATTTTTGGGGAGCTGTTTTCTTTTGGTGTAGCCTCAGACTTCCAAATAATATCAGATACGAATACCGTAAATGTGTAGCCAGCTGGCTAATATTCACTTGTGGTCATTTGGCACCATCAAACCCAATCATAATGTAATGGACGATCTGCTATTCAGTCCGAGTGTGAGATGATGAACCCTCTCCATTCTGAACGGTGAGATCGGTGAGATAGCCTCTGATGCCAAGATCTCTCAAAATATAATGTGCACTTTGCAGTGAAATGTGCTGAAGAAGATAAACCGTCTTGATAGAAAATACCCTGTGACCTTTCCTCTTGTCCCACATTCAAGACAAACTTCTGAAAAATACATTTTCATTCCTGCTAGCTAAGAATATGAAAGCTGTGTTCTTCAGCCCAACTTGATTAAAGCTGCACTTATGAACAACAACATTATGACGGCAGCGTGTTGGCATGTTGCACACACACTGAAAGACTTAAAATAAGGTCAAAATAAGGATGAATCTAACCACAGAGAACAATAAAGGCACAACTTAAACTGAACAAGTAAAAGAGGGGATGTCAATCTTCTAGCAATCCTGAATCACTGTGACCACCGACCTTTTCCAGGGATTTAGGTTCTTTTTTCTCTACACACTCTTTTTTCTCTTTTCCAAGAAATCCTAAGAAAACAAACACTGGTTTGAAGCTGAAATCTAATCTCAAACACTTTTCTTCCCAAAGTTATATAAGTCATGCAAACTACACGGCTACCGCGCTCTGCTAAAGCATCAAAGACAGCTAAAAAAAAAAACAAAACCCACAGAAGAGATGGGACCATGTAAGGACAAACCAGAGTCCACATGATTCATGTTAGGAAAACCAACTATGTTGAGCTATGAAACACTATCTGATCAATAGCTTAAACGGCTATGATTCTTCTTAATACTGAAACCTCACTAAGTCTCCCTTGGTTTGAAATTGCAGAACAAAAACAAGCTATGTAAAGGGATTGATTAAGGAGTTATTCCAGTAATGCAAAACATGTCTCCGTCTCACATCACGCTTAGGTGATCTATTAGAACATACATACTTTTGGTAGAACCAATTTCGTATGGTTGGATTGGTGCCACACGAGCTGTAAAGAATTCAGATTCACATACCCTCATTCATTTGAATGAGCTCAATACATGGATGCAGTGGGATCGCCAATAAGGACAGTTGACAGTTGAATGGCCTTAGCGCAACATCATAGGGCAGGGGACTGCATTCCCCAGGTATGTGTCAGCGTGCGTTCCTGGTGGACTACTTTGTAACCTGAAGGCCTAGTGACCAACAAATAAGTCTATAGACAGCAATGGAAGAAGTAAGCAAGAGGGGAAAAGTGAAATATCCTTTGATGTGTGGCTGAGCTCACCCTTAGTCCCAGTTGTGACCTGTTTGTAACTCGATGTGCACCGCTCATTCATAACATGCCGGAAAAGGCAGATGACTTAACTTAACTGGTGTTGCTGCTTGTATATTTCTCAAGAGCTGCTCATCTTGACAACATCATACCCAACAGCGGTGTTCCTTGGATTCTGAGCAGAACACCTGTGGGCAACCATGCGTACACCTTGTCACTTCATACCAGCATACAAATGGTTTCCTTGAGACAGCTGAGGGTCGCTCGATGAGGTGTTCATACATCACTGACAGTTTAAACGTACATGTGATGAATTACAGTGCTGATCACTTGTTTGTTCATAACGTATTAACACTGAACCTGCTGTGTATCTGAATTGCACCACGTTCGACACCGCACGTCATAGACCAAACATCCATCCCAAGGTCCTAGTGCCTAGTTTATAATTCCAGGCAGAAAACACATCTGTGAGATCATTAAAGGGATGAAACTAGCTGCTGTATAACAAGTCAAAGCATAACATTTCAAGCGCCCAGAGTACCATACAGGGTGCTAAAGTCACACTAAACTCCCGCGATTGGACTCATCCTTTGGGTCAGGTGAATGTTAATGTCTGATTGTTGGTTTATGAAAGAGAAAGGTTCTTTCAAAGCTATTCAACCATCCGATAAGCACTTCTGATGTCATATATACATATTAGCAGTGAATATCAGAAAGGAGTGCAGACAAGAATCAGTATTGAAAGAGGTCAGTTGAGGTAGATGCCTCCCTGTGGAGGTAATCAGACATGCCCTGTTGGGAAGAGTTCCCGGGACATGCCCAGAACTTCCTTCCTAGCCTGGGCATGCCTCTGGATTCCCCAGGAAGAGCTCAAGGATGTTGCTATGGAAGGCGTGTTTAGAATCACTCGCTTATCCCCGCTGCCATCTCTACCCACATCAAGACAAGCTGCGGAAAACTGATGGATGGCATTTCAGATGGATATGCGCGAGGAACCACTTTGACTGTTTGACACGTGCTCTTTCAATTGCAGTTGAGTATGTTGGGGAAAAAAGAACCTCTTCTAATTTTCATGATAGATTCCATTGGTATTGTGCGTCTATAATTTCCAAAGCATACGCAAATGATCATGGAGGACATAAGAGTATTTATGGACTAACGCAGAGCCAGATTCCGTGTCGAATCAATGGAGAGGAAGGGTTTAAGATACTGAGATGACAAGTGAGATCTCTGTTCATTAGGAGACAGTCAGGCAGCTTACTTTCAGTAGGTGACTTCCATTTGTGGTAACGCCATTTGAAAAGCCAGCGCTACAAAAACAAGCCACAGAATTGAAATAATTCCGTTATTTTCCTCCCTGGCGAGAAGTCAAGGTGAAGACACGCCGCCAAGGGAAACACATATTTTTGAAGACACAAATTGTGCAGTAAATCCTGAGAGCTAGGCCCAGATTTACAGCCTAATGAGAGGCAAAAAGGGGAGTATTAGAGAGAAAATGATGAGGTAATGAGAAAATGGTGATGAGTTTCATATGGCGGCCTCGCTAATACACGCAGTACACGCAAGACAGAGGGAGAAACGACACGGTGCATGACAAAGACCATACAGCAGCTTTTAAAAACCACATAATCACAAGGATGCTACATGGTAGTCTAAACACCGAAAGGGATGGGTTCTCTAATGGTCAGGAGGAGGCCATGGTTAGATGAGATCATCTTACTTTTTTGGAACGCAAGTTGTTGCATTATGTATGCTGTTTATTTACCTAAGACCACGCTCATGTATCCATTTATGTAATAAAACCAGCTTATCCACAACAATTGGTGCAGCGGGCTTTGATTTCATGCTACAGAGGCAAAGGTTTGCATACTCGCACTGGATTCCTTAAGTAAAAAAGTCCCCAACACGGGGTCTTTATGATCTGAAAATGACATATTGTATGCTTTACAGGTTATAATACATTTAGATTTAGCGGCGTGATGGGTAAATATGCATTATCCAACCCAGCTCAGCCACCTCCTATTGTATTTGTGTTGGACAAGACTTTCCTTTCAAGTCCATCTGTCGAAGAATGAGAATGAGAAGGAAAAAAAAGGAAAATAGTTTGACTCCCAGTTCTACACGTACCTCCAGGTGTGTCCCCTTGTTAAGAAACTCGTTTCCTTGATGCCATAGCGGGGGTTAAGTAATCACTGGACTGGCGTCTGGTATCCAAAGTGTGCAGTAAAAACTTCCCAAGAACAGATAAGATCTGCTTCCGCTAACACAATGGTTAGAAAACGGTCACACTCTGGAAACCTACCAAGCAATCCTTCCGCTGTGAGTGGGTGGAAGGTTTCATGGCACCTCTCACCAGACGTTAATTAAAGTTTGGAATCATTTCCTCTCCTTGTTATGGCGCGCCACACAGGAAACAGAGAGACAAGTGAAACAACATAAATGCAGCCTTCCGGATGTGGAGCAGTGGTAGCTCAAGAGGTTAATTAACGAAAATGCAAAGCTCAAAGAGTCCAAAAAGTCCAACCTCCAAACAACAAGAGCCAAGGAAGATATAGATTCAAAACACAACATAGGGAAATACTGGGAGTGACAAATGATATGTACACTCTAGGGAGGGATGACACAGGTGAAACCCTTAACACAGGTGACAATGAAAGAGGCAATGCTACACAGACACAACAGGAAGTCAGTTAGCTGCTGCAGTAATGTCAGTGCCTACAAAATAAAACAGGAAATTACCAAAACATGATCAAAACAACTCCAAACCATGACACTGCTTTACATTTTCATTCGCTCACTTCACTGAACTTCTATCCCTACGATCCCAAGATTTTTATTCTTGCTGTGGTTGCTTTGTTTTCTTCTCGTATGTAATCTATAGATGTTTTTGCACATATGCCTGGAAATGAGGAGCTGTTTCCAGTTGAGCATTGGCTCCAAACTCTCTGATTTGCCAACTAAAAAACCAAAAATCCTTGGTTAGCAGTGAAAATGAATTCTGTGCAAATATTCTGTCGTTTAATCCCCTTCAGATAATGACAGGCTGTCGCTGCAGCTCGGCCACACACTGCGTCCTGTGTGACCGAGAAGAGTGCGGCCTTGTTCGGGCCCAGCTCTGCTTTCCATTCACCCGCTTGTTACAGATGTGTAGCTGCTGTTTACTCAGGGATTCCACTGCATAGACGGTGCAGTGTGGCAGCAGGGCACACATCCACGTCCACACACACACACACACACACACACACACACACATTACCAATCATGCAACTATATATAACCATTATAAATCCAACCTGGCAAACAAATATAAAACTCAATCCTATGTTGACACACGCCCACGACAAGTCAAGGGGGAAATACCAAAGCGTCACAGCTGTATCCAACACACATTTTCCTTTTTTCCGCTCTTTATTTATTTATGTATTTGTTTGAAGGGTGTGTTGCTCTCATTATCAGTGTAAATACGGCCCTCGGAGCCCAGAATAGCTGACATTTGCATTGAGAGGGAGGAGGGATGAAGTGGGTTAGAATAATAACAGAATGGAAACTTTGCGTGAAATTGACTCTCGGCCTCGTAGTTAGCACGCACGCCTTGTATAAATAATGCCAGCTAACGTTGCGCACACACACACACACACACACACACACACACACTCACTGACTGTACCTAAAACAGTCACACACATACACTCGTACACGCTGTCCACTTGGGAAGAAATGCCAGGCTTCGCTTTTTAACATGAATTTGCCAAAAAGCCACACGTGGCTAATATGGAGAGCTGTTTGAGGCTAGGGGAAAGCGGTGAAGGGGTGTGAGTGTGTGTGTGTGTGTGTGTGTGTGTGTGTGTGTGTGTGTGAATCACAATTTTCATTGTTTTCCTCTCTTTACCCCACTCTCTCGCTCTCTCTCATTGTCACTTCTGTTTCCAATACTGGAACCGGAGTTGCCGTGGCACCCGGCACGTTTCTGGGTCTCTATCTGAGCGTTTGAAGGTGTGACATACACACACGCACACAGGTCCGCGTGCGAGGTCACAACAAGACCTTTGACCATCGCACCCACGAGTTTCTCATTTACAACTGCGGCCCACAGGGAACGACTGTGCCTCCGTGTCTGCAGCCGGTGCAGGTGACACAGGCCGGGCTAACGCTGAGCTAGCTTTGCTTAGCATTTCTAATCTGCTTCATTGATCAAATGAGTTTCGGTTATGGCTGAGGTCAGATATCAAATGCACTACAACAGGAGGTGCACCCTAAAGACTGCAGGTATATTCGTCCATATCTACATGCGCTGTATGAGTGCTTATAGCTATTTCAACTTATATTAATTCTCAGAGCAGTCACCTCAGACCCGTTCTCATTTGTTGCATAGGTAATCAAATACTGATGTCGCAGTTCTCCGGGCCACCTACAGACACACAAGGTACCCTTTAGTGTTTCTGTGGGACGTACCAGCCTTTAATGCTCTGTACTAACTGAAATGTGAAGTAACCCACTGTGAGAGTGATGGGCAGTTGAAATCAGGTAACGGGCTCATTGATTCAGACGGCTGCTCTGAGGCGGGACACATAAATCTGTCACCAGACGTTTCCTGGGGCCCACTGGTTTTGAACGTTTTCCTGGTTTTCACCTTTTCTTCCCTCCTCCTCCTCACCCTTCCTCCCTTTAGAGGCCGTTTCAGAGTGTGAAATTGAGTTTCATTGTCAAAATTATATTCAGTGCCTTTATTTTTCACAATATCACTGCAAGAAATGACGAGCATTTGACGTTTTATGTCTGAAAAGTCAATAGCAGACAGGAAGAAGGTAGGACGCTGGTAGAAGGTGGGATGCTGGTAGCTAGAGATGAACAGAGGACAATAACAGGAGTTCAATCAGAAGAAAAATAAGCCTGAGGCGCTGAATACCTGGAGTGACACACCTGCGTCTCACACACACAGAAAACCCCCTCAACACACACACACACACCCACCAGGAGAGATCCAGACAAGCTGCCTGTACATTCCTGCTTCCTGCAGGCATTTCTTTTACTAAATGAAGTCTGTGTCCACATGAGAATCCCTGGCATTTCATTCCTATAAAGAAATGAGCTGGAAGACTTTTTGACCGCAGCACGAATCTGCCTCATCACATTCCATCCCATCAGTGTAGCCTCAGCCTCGAGAAAGACTCGGCCTGTCTCGTTCCACTTGCGTTCTGGTGTGAAGGAATGCAGAGGCGATAGGTATGGGCTGGGATTTGTGTGCATCCTGCACAGTGAGTGCATATTTCTCGTCCCGGGGCGAGTGTGTGTGTGATGCTTTGGATGGTATCGGGGTTACTGGGCTCTCTCTATGGGGTATGGCTGTGTTTTCTGCTGTCTTCACCCTGCAGGCTTTTTAATAAACAGCCTTTATCTGTGATCAGACTGGAACAACGAGGCAGACGCTGGCGCTTCACACAGGAAATGGAAACCCACTGACGGTGAAGCAGCATGTTTAGCTTTATTATGAATGAATCAATGAATCAGCAAAACCAAGACACAGAAGTGGGCAAGACAGGTCAATCTTCCCATGATACACCTGTGTAGTATATCATGTTAGACCCTCAGTGAAATGCCTGCGACTATCAAACTCCATCCCTGGGGTCTCCCAGCAAATATTGTGACACCCCATTGACATCATTGGGGTTATGTTCCTCCAGAGTCACATGTGACTCCCCTTCACACATTAGCTCCCCTAATACGGCGCTACTACTGTGTCTGCTTCATGACTCCCAAAGCGGCGGCCAATCCCTGCTTTGTTTCACGCCACGAGCTGCGTTCACTCGCAGCACGAGCTCATGATCGACTCCGCGCAGCAACCCTCTCGCCCGGTGAGCAAACAAAGCTACAGACTGAGAGTGGCGTTGGGTGACGGGAAACAGGTGTTGTTTTGGGTGTTGCGAGGCATTCAGGGACCTTATGGCGCGGCTGTTAACAAGTCCAGGCCAGTGGTCTGACCTACATTGATGCATTTATATACCACGGGCTCACGTGAGGAGGGGGGAGACCGAAGGGGTGATACAAGGTCCAGGTGATGCCTGTTTGTCGTCAGACTTTATTGCGATTGTCCTTTGTTTGAAAGCTTAGGAGGCAACATCTGTTTGTGATGTGCATATCGGCGTGTGTGTGTGTGTGTGTGTGTACATTCCAGGAGGGCAGGGAGACGAATGATGTTAGTGAGAGAACGGCGGGACCCGATAGTCTGAGACAACAGTTTGTGCACACAGTCACGTATAGAGTGTGTGTGTGTGTGTCTGTGTGTGTGTGTGAGACACCCGCAGTGAACACCCAAAGCAAAAGAACAGCTGTGCATGAGGCATAGCGGGAAAAATGTGATGACACAATGTAAATCTAACACCTTCAACATCTATTCGTCTCTTAGAGTTTGACTCCAGCCTGAAAACGGAGTGAACCGCAGGCCACGCTTTGCCCTCAATATGAGATCAACAGATAGAAAATCTATTATATATTATATATTATATATATACATACCACTAAGATGAAACTAAGTATTTTTATAGCCTGGAGAAAGTCGGCTGTAAGAGGAAGCAGCAGGCATCACTGGGGTTATGAAGTGGACGTCTTCCATTCAGTAAGCTTTATCTTTTATTCCCCAGAGTGAGACATCCTCTCAATAAACCGTCTTTGCCGTAGCCTAGCATCTGTGAACCATTTAGCGAGCTGCAGCTAGCTTTTAACAGGAGCTGGGTGCCTCGTTCAGAAGAGCACCACCCTCGCAACTTGCATTACGCTGCTCCCTGAAGGTAAGCGAGGTCGGAGCCGCCTCCCTTTAAGCGCGTCTACGTTGGAGCGAACCCAAGCCACACCGCTTTCCTCCCTTTAACTTGTCCTTGGATGTGGCTGAGGCAATAACGATACGCCGCTCTTTCATCCCTCTATCTCCATCTCCTCATGCCTCGCTGGCGATCGCTGCCATGTGGGGGATGCTCGGTGGTCAGGTTTGCGGTGCATGTGTGTGGAGGAGGCCACATTTTGGATATTCCCGTCTCTTATCATCACTTATCACTCTTGTTTCCACTGCAGTGGAACACAAAGAGCAGGAGAGATATGCAGAGAAGAGAAAACATGCAGCCTAACCAGTAGCCAGGCCCGGGTCATACTGTCAAAGTGCTATATCACATATCATACAGACTGTATGTAATGATACACGGTGCAGCAAAGTGCAACAATTATGAGCAACCATGGTAATCCATCTTCTCCATTAGCACTGTCAACATGTTGCAGAGGCGATTAACTACATATGTTGCGTAGGTTCCCAAATAAATTAAGTACAGAATTTCACGATTTTTCATTTTCACCTTTAATTTCTCAGAAACTAGGAGCATGGTGGAGTCTGTGGAGTCATATGAGCGTCGCCGGTCTGCGTGTAATTACTCTCGCTGCCAGAAGGGGGGCACAAAGTTCCTGAATTAGAGCTTCAAACTGACTAATACTTGATGTTTGAGGTTGAAACCATTGAGAATCTGGAAACCAAGTACCAGCCTATGTTTGGTTTTGACCACACGCAGGTTCATAATGAGCACAATCTGAAAAGACAACACTCAGTGACATACTATCACCTTTTTAAGTTGATGGCACGTATGTGTTTAACATATTCAGCACACAAGGCAACATTAGCATTAATGCTGAGCTGTGTCTGTGTCTATCTGATCTATCTAGGTCCAACATTCAGTCTCCCCTAGCTCCGTTTAACTCTGCAGGTCTTTAGCTGCTAAATGCGCCGCTATGTTCAGCAGCTACCTGCTAACGTGCTTCCATGCTGTTAAACCAAAACAATAAGCTAAAAGACACTAAAATGCTCCGTGGAGCTGAGGGAAACTGCAGAGTTGGGTGATAAGTCTGTGTTTTTCATTGTGTTATGTTTGATCTATTGATATTTTAAAAATAATAAGAGAATCTTTAGATTTTGCTACTTCGGCACTTTTTTCAAAGGAGTTCGAGAAGACGAAGATGCTGAAAATATAGGCACCTGACCTTTTACCCCCTGTGACCAACATTGAGACCGATGTACATTAAGCACTGAGCATGACTGTAACAGTACACAAACAAACTCATGGCTCTCTGCTGGGTGAAACACGTATTTGAGGCAGTATCCTTTATTCATTTTGGTCCTTTATTATTATAAAAGGTACTTAAAGGACATCATCCAAGGTTGAGGTGTAACAGAAAGAGAGGAAGGGAAGTGAAAGAAGGCAAATTGAGGGCGAGTGAATGGAAATAGAGGCGGTCTGCGGGGACGTTTGATGGACATATTTTATAGAGTGGATGAGAAACACAGAGGAAGATAGCGACAAAGGCTCTCCTGTGTATCAACCCTCGCTGAACTGAGCCCGAAAAACCGACTACACACTCGTACCCTCGCACACACACATCAACAAGCGGCTCACACTCTCTGAGACGGTGACTCACAACACACATCTGTTAAATTCCTTGATATCTTCTGCCTTGACACACACACACACACACACACAGAGAAAACCTTCCCATGCCATTATTCATCACTAATGCTTTTTCACAGTACCTGCCCTGCAGCAGAGTCTGGATGGTATATGACATCTTAATGGAGAGGAGCTTCACTGTTTGACTCACACGCTCTCATTACACGCTAATACACACACATGCGCACATACACACCTCTTTCATACTTGAGCCAGTGTTGACTTAGACATTCTTCACCAGCTGAAGCTAAGCCCATCCATCTTTGCACGTTGAAAGCCCAAGACTCACTTTTAATTTAGAAGCATTTCAGCCTTTTAAAGAGCTTTTGAGAGAAGATCTGGACTCCATAAACATAACACACACGTACAGTAGATCAGTGTTACTTCACTCAGTCATAAACCAGACTAAATTTCCTCCATAATCCCAGGTTAGAGCCTACTGTAATTATGATGATCTAAAATGAAAATTCTCCATGTTTCCCTTAACCTTTTTCATTTATTTATCCAACTTAATACTGATTTCAATTATAGGCAGTGGCTGGACAAAAATAATTTCAACAACAAACAAGTAGCATCAATGACGACCTATAAATCAACACAAGACTGTAAAATATCTTGAAAAATCCAATTTATTAAACCATCAATATATTTTTGGATTACTACTTCATTTGAGCTACAAAAATGTAAAAAAAAGCAACATATGCCAGTTGAACTCTCCCAAAGCTAAAGGCAACATTCACAATTCTTGGCTGATAATGAAATCAGTTATCAGAACAGTGGATGCTTTAACCTGGAATTTGAAAGGACAGGCTACTCACAAAGTGTTAGCTCTGCTCTACACACTCAATTAACCGCTTCCATCTTTGTTGTTTTCACACTGTTGATCTGTGGGTCTTTGAGTCATTCAGTCCACTGCTTTGGTCCAGATCTCTCAACAGCTTTTGTTATTGTTGTGACTAAATTTGTACCAGAGATTCATTGTCCTCTTAGGATAAATCCCAGTGACTCTGGTGTTCCCCTGAAGTTAACTACTGCATCCAGCAGGTTCACATTTGTGAGTTTAGGTGAGATGTCGAAATAACTAGTGAATGGGTTGCTGTGAAATGTTGAACTGACATTTGTGGTCCCAGAGGATGAACCCTAACAACTTTAGTTATCCTTTAACCTTTAATCTAGCACCAACAGTGGGTCCAGCACTAATGGAAGTCCGATCCAATCCAGTGTCTAATATCGAATCACATGGTTGCATGCTAACTTGCTAAACTAAGATGGTGAACGAGGCAAACATTACAACTGCAAAACATTAGCAGGATAGTGTGCTAACGTTAGCCACAGAGACACTAGCATGGATTTAAACTCTACCACTGCCGTCACATGATACGAGCTCGAATGCAAAAACAAAATAAATCATTTAAAGGGCAGGCTGTCACTGAAAAAGTTGATAAATTGTTTAATTAAATCAGCACTAAACTCAAGAACTGGCCTCACAGAGAGAGAGAACCAAAGAAATCGACATTTGATCTCTGCACGAGTACAAGCAAACACGCAGTCAGTCAGCACCACAGTGTAACCTCATAACACAATTTCTCTTCTCTCTCTCACTTCTGGCGTTTCTGTCCTGTTGAAGCGGTGCAGGATCACAGCGAGGGGCAAGTGCTAACACACCTCATTCTCAGCGAGAGAAAAAGAAAATCAGTCAAAGAGATGATTGAGTTACAGAGGCTTACTTTGTCTCCGTGTCACTCTTCTCATCTTGTTACGTGCCTTTCACTCCCTGGTTTTTTGGTTTTTAGGATCCCGTTCTATCATGTTTTTGTTGCCTGGGGGGTAAATAGTTGCTGCAGGTAAGTAAGGCCTGGGGAAATTTGTGTGTGTGTGCCTCTGCGTGCGTGCCCAAACTGCATGTACATGCGTGCAAGTGCAAGTGCATGAATGTGCATGTTTGGGTTCTTAAAGGCTATTTTCAAAAGACGATAAATATGTTTATGCTGTGCGGTGTTGATGAGGCGAAGTGGAGTCAGGAACGAGATCCCCATCCCTTTCCACATCCAAAACACAGCCGTCCTGACATTGAAGTGTCAGTGATGTGACAGGGGACGGAAGCGTCGGCTGACAACCTGTTGTTTCAGTTTAACCGCACGCTTCCACTGTGGATAACTTCCTTCCTCCAGCGTGTCAAGATTCAGCACCAACATCTTCAATCCAGAAAACACTTCAAAGTCGAGTATCACGCAGGTCAAGCTCAACAATCACAAGTAGTAGCCCACAGATTCCTGTCTTTTTGGTGTTATCCTCCACTTCCTGGAGTCATTTTTGTCAGTTATCTCTGCTGCAGCTTATGACATACTATTTAAATATTGAAGACCCTGGAAGTCTATAGTAGTAGTTTTCATTGGGTACAGCTAGCAAGGTATGTCAGAAGATGACGTCCATATTCGTAGTGTCACTTTATTGCCTTGTCATACATACGCTACATACTTGAACCCCTGAACAAATGGAAGCCAGGTCATCTGCACCGTAATAAAGAATCAGTTTAGCGTTAAAATGTGATATGTTGTAGTTTAGCAGTCTTCTAAAAACTGGAACATTCAAGAAGAAAACGTACACATCTGAAACCACAAATCGTCTTTTACATTTCTGTCTGTGTACGGATCATAGACGCGAGTTTAGGAGTCTTCTGTGGGCACGCTGTTGGACTTCAGAGCGACCCGGGCTAGCTGCTTCCCCCTGCATCCAGTCTTGATGCTAAGCTAGGCTAACTACAATGGAATATACAGTTCTGATTGATCTTTTCATCTCCTAAGAAGTAAACTAATTAGTGTACTGCTCTGAATGGTCAATGATGTGATTCAATAATCATCACAAAGCATGCTTACAGTATTGGGTAAGAAGGAGGAGGCAGAAGTGGATCTTACAGTTACTTCTTTCCTTGTATTTTCTGTCTTTTTGTAATGACTGTTGCACATTTCAGAGTCGTGCCATCAGTCAACGTTTCAGCTTCCACAAATAACCCCAGAGAGAAGGCAGAATGTGAGGCGAAGAAAGGGACTGATGGTTTGCTGAGCTTGTATTGACAGAGGCTGAACTATCCAAACACATTAGCTGGAAGCTGCAGATGCCGGCCGTGTCCCGACTTGAAGTTCGGCACCTCGGCCTCGTAACGCAGGCATTGCAATCATGCGCTTCGTCTCTGTCGTCTCGCAAGCGCTGACAGGCCGAAAGAGAGAGATGAGGACAGACTCTCAGACAGACGTGTTCTGCTAAATCACTTCTGAGCTCAGTGCAAAAAACCCCTGCTTGACTTATTATAGAGCCATGTTATTATCGACTGTCCTATAGGGGGCAGTATCAGGATGGGATTTATTCAGTTCAGGGCTTGACGATCACTTTGTACTATTCTCATTGTATTTGATCAGTAAAACCCAATCACCTTGGCTCTGACAGAGGAACTTCACCACAGGTAAAGGTGCAGCTGGCACTGTCTTCAGTAGTCAATATTATTACTGGCCACAGGTCTAATTTAAAGTCCAAATGAAATGAAACAGGATGGGCAGGTAGGATGTACTGTTTGGAGGAATTTCATTTGATCATTGAAAAGCTGGCGAGTCATGGCCAACATGAAGCGTTTCAGTGATACGGAGACAGCTGATTGCCTCAAGGTTCAGGTGTTCTCCACCTCATTGAGGTTTAAAGAACCCAAAGATGCACTGATGTAACATGCTGCTGCTAGCTAGCTAACCAGTGAATCTTGGCCCTGTGCTGCTAAAATTGGAAGACTGATTGGTGGCTGGATGCCATGGTATTATTGGTTGAAATTGGTTGGTGCAAGCTTGCAAAATTTTGTTTTACAAGGAGAGAACATGGCGGTGTTTTGCTGTAAGAATACAAAGAAACTGATTTTTGGGGCTTGTGTACTTCAATAAATGCAAAAGTGCTCAGTGTTAAATTTGGACAGACTTGTAGAAACACGCCAATAGCTGCACACACATACACACGCACACAAAGTGCATGGTGAGGAAGGCTTATTTAGTATACGCACGTGCAACAAAAGGGTCGTTCACACCCACAAACACAGTTAAAGTGTACATGCATTCCCACACACCCCGGTATATTTAAGCATTTTTCTTTTCTTTATGATTTCTGACTATGAAGGCGGAGACCTCACCTGCAGGCAAACACCTGGACCCGAGAAAGTAGAGAGAGGTTTGCGCACAGTGAGAGAGAGAGAGCAAGAGCGAGAGAGTCACTGGAGACAGACAGTAGGCCGGGAATATTGGCCTAAAGCAAGGCACAGTGAGATATAGATACTTACTGTGTGAAGGAGGGGAGGGAAGAGGGAAAAGGAGGAGACAAAAGGAAAGCTGAAGAGGAAAGAGGAGAGGGGGAGTGGGAGGAAAGACAAAGACGGAGCAGGAAGGCAAAGTGGAGCGGACAAAGGGAGAAGAAGAATAGAAGGGAGGACAAAGGGAAAGAGTGTAGAGATGGTGAGGGTAGAAGAGAACCTAAGAAACGCAGCAGCTATATGAAATATGAAATGCTCAGTCACAGCAGATATTTACAGTAACAGGTTTAATCTGACACCTCAGAGCAGACAACATGGCAATAACACACAATATAACAGATCAGTGATACGATTCCAGCAGGAGTTGCAGACAGCAGTTTAATACGCGTAACAGAAGGGATTTAACTGAACACATCAGGGGCTTTACTGAGAGAGGGTCTGTGTGTCACATCTCAGCTCAGGCGGTTGCCATGGCATCTCACATACACACACACACACATGTGCGCAGGACCCAGATGTCCAATAGTGATGATGTCACCCGCAGGACCGACAGTATTGACAGGGCTGCAGTAATAGAGCCAGCTGCTCAGAAAACTCAATGCTCATGTGGTAAAGTCAAGGCCTGTGTGAGTAAATGGGGATAATAATATAGTATTGCAAAATCAGGCATTTAGCATTATAATGATATTAGAGTCAATTGAAGTCAAGCATTCATTTGTAAGTTTGTCCCCAAGTGAGCTCTAATATAGTTGATTTAGCTTGGACTGGTAGGTTTCTATACACACTGTGAGGCTGGACCTGATGCCACGAAAAGGGGATGTGATGTCATGATCGACAGCTCGTGATAGAGTCGGACAGGTGTAGGGCCGGGACGTGAACAAGGCTCCACACCTTGATCACTACTGTACAGACTCTAGCTGCGAATGGCAAGAGCCCATGTCTGGGATATTTTGCCTTTAATAGTCAATAGTCAGTTAATAGTCAATCTGATATTTGTTCTTTTAAACAATGATGTCTTATCTTCCACATCTGAAACGTTTGAAGCCAAAAGGTTCTGAAGCCATTGTGATAGAGCTTGTTGTCTCCCAGCACCTTTTCTGTCAACGTGCAGAACACTGAATTGTTATTAACTAACAGTATTTTTAATAATGTTGCTGTTGGATGGAGAAGACAAGCATTCCAGAGCTACAAACTCCAGTTCACAAACTTCAGTCTGGCCCTCCTTCTGTTTACTGTGCAGCTCTGTGCTCCACTCTCTGTGTCTGCAGGTTACATTGTTGGCCCCGAGCTCCATCCTCTCTACAAGCCAGCAGGATGTATACAATTTGTCTGCCTGCTATTGTCCATTGTCACGTAGAGACCGGCTGCGGCGAAGCTGGCCTGGACTTCCAAGCAACCAAGGAAATGCCAAGGCTCAGGCACATGCACACGTACGGTACAACAAAGGGTAAAAATAAAAGACAAAAGTCTGTACGAGAATAACGAGCTCTTGGAACTGAAATTCAGAACAGAGCAAGGTCAGCTAAGGCAAGAAAAGGGCAGACGACAGTTCAAATGGTATTCCACAAAACAAATCAGTGCTTGACACTTAGAACTTTGTAGGCTGATGTGAGATCTGTAATCTGCAGAGCTGGCAAACATGATGCCCTTTAGATACTGACCACAATATGTTCAAAGCAACAAGTATCTAAACAAGTAAAACTCCTCAAAGCTTCGGTTGCTTCAAAATAAACATGTTCGTCCGACCTAGTTGGCATGACACGTCCGACCCCATCTCAGGTAGAAGTATTTTGGAGTTGGGACACAAAGCCTGATGTCTGAGCCTCTTCCAGGCTGAGTTTAGAGGCTATGAGTGGTACAAACCCTACTGGAAGAAGTTCACGGCGTTGCTCTGAGCTGTACGAGCTGAATTCAGCAAAAGAAGAGTGAAAAAGAGAATTCGAGAGAAAAGTTCAAAGCTACCCACCAAAATGCTTGCACACACACCCAGTCAAGTGCTGGTTAAATTGCGCATGAAGATCAGATCTGGTTCATAAAGTTGCAAAAACGTCCAAGCACAGAAGGATCTGCTGAAGAGCAAAGCGAGGCCTTCACTTCCTGTTTCTTAATGTTCCTTAATGTTCTTGCCTTAATGTTCAATTACTTTATTTCAGCTCAGTACCTCCAGGAATAGCTGTATGATCAGAATCAGTGGCTAAAGATGGCGGCTAACGCTAACAGAAGTCACATCCAACGCTGTAATTATTTGATCCCATCAACAGTTCCAGACTAATTAGGCTAAATCTCCTGCTTTATCCATCCTGTAGCTCTATTGTGTTTGATTAATTGGATTTGTCCCGCACTATTGAGCTGCTGGAACACCCCACCACCAACCACCACCCCCACCCCTCCTCGCCCCACCCTCACCCACAGTCTGTTGCATTAAACGAGTGGGTGGAGTGGGTTGGCTTGGCCAGATTCAGCTGATGCTTGTGGCTCTGTAGCAGAGATTTGGCCATGCTTCCAGAAATGTCTCAACAGCCTCGAAATGAAGATGTCCAAAATCAAGGAGCTAATAATTAGATTTATGAGTTTGGAAATACTGTATCAGAAATCAGCCTGAGACACATCAATCACGTCTGACAGTGCCTATGATTTTTTTCAGTAACTCATTATTTTACATGGATTTTGGAATGTTGAAATAACCCCTGCTGAAATGAATCATCTGTCTATTAAACTGCCTCTTCTGCCCTTTTCCTCTCAATAAAGACCTTGGAAGCCCTTGTCTGGAGGTCATATCATGGGGAGTTGACCGAGATCCAGGCTCCCAGCTGGTCCTCCCCCTCCTCCTCCCTTCCTTTCTCCCTTCCTCCCTTCCTCCCTCATCCCTCCTCCTCCTGCTGCTGATGCTGAGCAGCCTGCAGCCTCCAGCCCGGGGCATCAACACTCTCAGTCTGACATTTAATCACGCTCCTCCCTTCCTCCTTCTCCTCCTGTCCTCTCCTCTCCCACCACATGGTCCTTTGTACCCCTTACAGTCCCATTCACAACACCGAGGCGTCTGCATTCTCCGCCAACTCACGCTGGCACTCACCTGCACACTGCGCATCGCAATAAAACAACTTGTCTGCTGCAAACATACCATTCTTTATGAACACATGCGACATAGAGTCTCATAAAAAGAAACAGGTATTATGAGAAGATGTTAACCAATCAGAGGGACGCTGTTAGAATATTAAAGTAACACATAGAAATAGGTTTAATATATTACAATGACAACAAAAAATACTGATAAAGACAATAAGCTCCCTATGAAAGTCACAATAAATACCATAATTAGCCTATAATGAGCTTTAATAATATTGCAGGGCTGTTAATGAGACTAATAAAAATACCAAAGTGTACAAAGTGGACTGTAAACCCCTGCTCTGTTGGGAAGTATAGAAATACAGACATTAAGCGTTACATTAATTGGAATTATGTCAAAATAAGCCTTTTTTCCCCTAATTTCGACCTGAATTAAAAGCCAACAGACATCCTCTCTCATCACTGACGCGCGCGCACACACTCACGCGCACTCCATCGCGCGCACTTGTGAATGAAAGTCGACTTGTAAAATGTGTTTGAAAGCAGCGAGCAGCTTACCTTTGTCGCTTTTCTCCTTTTCCATCTTATAAAAGCGAATATTCCTCTCGGACCGGTGACAATAGAGGCAGGGCGGGCGCGCCCGTCAAAACCCCCACCACAGCAGTGACGGACAGCCGTGTCGGCCAATTGTAGGCTGGGTTTGAAAAGGGGCGGGGCTTGGCGCGTCACAGCTGTGGGACATTTTCAGTAATAAGTAAGAAGAGAAAACAGTTTTCTCTGTTTTGTGTTGGTGAATAATGTGCAGTTATAAACTCATGGAGCTCCAAAGGCTGTTTTACAATTATAAGACTATTATATTATAAAACTGGGGTTTAAACAGAAAAATGTACTTCAATTAAAAGTAAAAGTAGGGACTAATTTGGCAAAATGGTCCCTTCCACAATGTTATATTATTTTATTTACCTTTCATTAAATGTAAGAAGCATTAAAGTCTTATTCTGAGTTGACATATTACAAAATAATCTGAAGATTTCCCCAAAATCCACCCTAACTCCACACCAAATGCTTTCCTCACATTTAGGATTCCCAGTGTGTAAAGCATGCTCTTATACTGCTGTTAAACAGAATCACATCTCCAGGGTTTTCTGTGTTTTCCTGGGGAAAAAACCATTTTAATGGGAATTCCTTTCCACTTTAAAGGGCTATTCCACGATTTAAAAACAATTAAAGTTTAATTTAATAATAAAGTCACCCGCTATTCAGTGACTGACTGAAACATGAATGACCACAACTGAAGCAGCAGAGCTGTCCTGGCCGTTTGTGCCAACAATATATTAGTTCCCCCCAGCGAGTACATTCAGAAAAAAAAATATTTTTGAAATATTCTAGTTATATTTCATGTACAGCAGTTTTAATGTTTTAATTATTAACTCATATCACACATATCATAAGCACAAAACAGGATGTGCAATCTTCCCCCTAACCTCAACCTAAAATGACATAATGCTCATTGTCTAATTAATGCAATGAATTGAAATTATGAATTGATTGTGATTATGCTGGAGACCCCCAGAGCTCCCCTTAGGACGCACTGCATTAGAGAGGAGGGCATGACAGAGAACAGCCAGTTCCATCAGGAGAACCTGCTGAGACGTTGAAGATAAAGAATACTTCTGGGTGGAGTCACATGTTTTTGAGTTATTGCTGACATAAGAGTCAACTCTGAATTTAACAGTTATTACAAAGGTTTTTTTTACAGACAAAGGTCTAGGATTCTGAATGTAGGAACTTCACTGTCTGTGGCGGCAGAGAAGAAAACCCCAGACTGTTGGAGATAAATATTATTTCTCAATGTGAATCTCACACCGCAGGCTCTGGACAACATGTGAAACCCCTCTGTGTTGTTTTCTCCATGTGTGTTTGCCCAGAGAGATGAAAGGTCTCACTGCTTGTGTAATCCGCTCCGGCTGGGTTTTCCTCCACTCCCTCCTCTGATGTAGCATCACTTCGGCTTACATTACATTCCCGCTGCAGGTTTCCTGCTCAGTCTGCTGACAGAAGCACTTGTTGGAAGACTCTTTTGGTCTTTCTTGGATGTTGCCCATGTTTGATACTCCATGCATGACTGAAGCGTCACCACAGTTGAAGCCCTGTAATTAGCCGTGGTTAATCAGACCCATCTTTATCTTGATTAGCTGTGCAGCATTGATCAGCTAATAAGTGCAACATCTCCTTTAAAGTTTGATCTGTGGAGTTGTGATGACTAGCGGCACTATGCAAAAGAAGCAGTGTGTTTATGACTTGGCACCGCTTTCCTCGTAATGTGCACGTGCACAAGGACGCACATGCATGCACACAAAGCCCGTGCTTTGGTTTCAGCCTATTACGCAGATCAGCAGTTGGTGGCGGTAGAGTGCAAGGAAGCACACAAATGTACCAACAAAGGAGGTAAAGGAGGATTGTTGATTAACGTTAATGCTAATGCTGTGCTAATGTAATTACCCCTAAAGATGATGATATGGCGATATTGCATTCCAAGTTTGTTTTTTAAAATTTCAATCAGCTCTTTCAGATGAACAGTAAGGGCGTTCTATAAACCAACATGTTGAGCGTAATGTTATCATAACCAACAGAAATGATGATTACATCTATAAAGTTAACCATAATATGTAATTATCCATAATCTTCAAACACCATTGACCTGGTTGGGATGGTGGACCACCTGACTCTCAGGTTCTGAGCGAATCTCTGAATCTCAGACCCCAGAATATTTCAAATTCATTTTAATAATAATAGAAACTTAGACTCCTCCAGCTGCACTGTGAACACGGCCTTCCATTCTTCAATAAGTCTTGGTTTGAATTAGTTTTAGGAATTTTTGGAATTTAGGGATTTTGAACACAAAAACTTGTCCTTCACGGCACCGGCTGATGTTAATGTTTGCACAGCTGTGTCAATCTGACACTGGCCCTTCGTGCTAGCAGTTCGTAACGGCAGCCGCAGCGTTTTACTCCTCCTCTTCAGTGTTTCTCCTCGAGCTTTCCATTTACTGGAACACCATGGAACGCAGGACTCTTTCTCCTCTGCGTCTTAGAAAACACCCACACACGTACACATGGCGAACTTAACTTGAAGGTATCGTCTTTAGATTTTTAGATCCTCATTTAAGAAACCCGTAATGACACTGTAGTTTGGATAAAGCACTTTAATAGCAGATGAATATTAGAAAGAGGACATGACGCGTTATGACAACAGTTAGTGTGTTACTTATAGGAGCAAAATCGTATTTGACACTCAGATTAAACTCAAAATTTGATATGTTTTCTCTTCAGGAGCTCTTCTCCGTGATGCTAAGTCATTCAAAACTGCACCCCTTACGATTTTCAAAATAAAATCCCTTCCTTCATATTGTGATGAAATAAATACCTAACACAAGCTAATGTAAGCAGCTGATCTGGGCATTTCATTTGACACAGTTTAACCAGGAAATAATCAATCACTCAAACCACATTGATGATAATGTTTTCATACATTTCTAATTCGAGGTCAGTGGACAAACCCAAGTTTCCCCACCCTCATGCATGCCTGAAGAGTTATACACCATGGCTTGTATACAGACAAATATATCTGGTATATGTCCAGTACATGTTCACATACATCTTACGGTATGTTAGTTGGCGTGTTGATCGGCTAACGGTCCGAGAGATCATCAAGCAAAGCTGACGGACTTCAGCTTAGACGTGGAGCTTTTACTGTACGCGACAATGCTTCCAAACAACAAACATATAAAGAGTTAAACCTCTATCTGAGAAGATATAACACAGTTAAGAGTATTGGGTTTTAAATCAAGCAAGACCCCACTTGTTACGCTTAAGTGCTGCTGCAGGTCTGTGAAGCTTAACAAAGTCAGCATGGGCTTTTCTTTTTTTCTTGGTTTCTGGTAACAAAATCAGGATTTCTCTCAGCTGTGTCTCACAGGTTGGTTTAGTGATCCTTTCCAGAAGTCAAAAATAGCTTATAAAAATAATTTCTATTGTGATTTTTTCTTTTTTTCATTGATGTGAGTGCATGTCACTCTGGCAACGCTGCATGTTTGACACCTCTGCACACCCTGAAACCTTCTGTAATGCACGTTTTCTGCAGGGCACCGCCTTCTTTACCCCAGACCCCCCCCCCCCGTCACTGTCTGTGATTCACTGCCATGTCGTGGCCCCTATCCAGCCCTGGCTCTCCGATCCGTGCTGATTTACGAGATGCTTGTGTAAGATATGGGACCGCATTCAAACATATCAGGGCACGCATATCAAAACTACCCAGCCATTCTTTCCCAACTTCTCTGACTGAAAAGAGCATGAAGGAGTATTAAAAACAAAAGCATGATGATGATAAGGTGCTTTTTAGAGTAACGCAGGAGAGAAGCTGGAGTCTTATTCCCGTCTTTGGCCTTGACATGCTTGAACAGCGAGTGTGTACGAGTCTGCAGTCTCTTCGCTGTCTGAAAGTAATGGTATGGGTTTGAAATGAACCGGCTCGACGGGGTAACGGGCAGCGCAGGGAAGGAAACTTCAAATGATGGGGAGACAGCGAGAGAGGTGGTAGAGCAGCAAACAGATGATATGTTGACACTGATAAGATGATAAAGAGCAAAGTGGGAACAAACTAGATGCTGATGACAAACTCAAGAGAGAAGTCAGAGTAGAAGAAGGCTCACATAAAACAGTCCGAAACACAAAAACCTGGAGGAAGGCCTGCACGAGAATTAGAAAAAGCCGTTACTTCTGCCGGGGTGTACGAAAGCATCGAGGTGGGCGGGAGGGGTGGGCGCAGAAACCACATGGGAGGCGAGGAGCGTCAACACAGGCCATGCAAACGCAGCTCCTCGTCCTCTTCTGTAAGGTCGTCAGTCAAAAGTCAAACATTCGGGCCACATCACATACAAAAAGCTATAGATGCAGCCCCGACATCGTGAAAATGTTTCCGCATGGAGCGCCTCTCCGCAGCGTCACAGGCAGATGGCATGGCGTTTTACAGGTGGAAAGTAAGGGTATCATGGCGGTGCATATATAGATATTTCAGATGGGTTGGGTTTTATTTTCTGCTTCCTCCCAGACAGGATGGATATTTGCTGAGATGTTGCTTTTATTTTTTTCCCCTCAGCCTAAAAGAGGCGTGCTGCCTTCTTCATATCGTTCCTCTTCCACAGGGCCAGGCGGTCAAACTGCTCCAGGGTCATGCCAAAAACCTGCTGGAAGTCCTCAGGAGATAGGTGTCTCTGGAGAAGTAAACACAAGCAGAGGAGCATATCAACTGTAAACAAAAGAGCAGTATTTTGCCTATGCTGGTCTTTATTTCAAGACACTGTCCTCACAGTGCCTATAATGGTCATTAGCTTCAAACAACTTGCAGAAACAACATGTAGTTCTCAGTAAGGTGTTGGTCCACCACAAATCTCCACAACATCCTGAGTACTCTCGAGTACCCAGATTTTGAAACTCAAACTGAAGCATCATTTCTACAAAACATATTCAAGCACCAGGTGTTTTGATTTAGGCGGAAAATGTTTTTACCACCATGAAAAGTCTTTTGCATGGACAGCTGGGTATCTTGGGAGAACTTTCTGACTGCCTGATCACACCAAAACCTGGAAGAGCAAAGTTCATTTAGGCATCCCAGTGAAACAAGAAGTGGTGATGCTTTGGAGGCACACAGTGGCTAACACTGGTAGTGGTGGTTAGGTCATAGCTAAATGGATACAAAGAGGAAAACTCATGTTGGTGTTTCTTCTCACCCGAGAGAGAAGAGTTATTAAACTGAAACATGAAGTTTGCATTTATCTTTCTGCTCTCAAAAAAGACCAGCACCGAAGGCACCAATAACACTCTGGGCAATGCATTGGAACTTTGCTCCTATATGTTGGAGTCAAACCAAACACTGTGCTTTCTCCTCTCTTGCTTCGCTGAAATGAACTACATGTTCTACTGAGTCTAAAAAACAAGTGGTTCTTTGGCTCCATTAATCCAAACTTTCCCCCGAACCAATGAGATTATTTCTGCCTCCAGGCCAGCTTGACTCGTCTCGCCCACTGATGCTGTATGGCAAATCAGTAGCAGCTTCATACTCTCAGATTGGCCTCGCACACAAGACACTCGTCCAATACTTAAATCATGTTTGTGTTCACCACATAAGCAGGCGTTACATTGCCTTCTGTATTGAGGTTTAACACACCAAATTCAATTCTGCGCCTCAGAAGTTCATCCAAACAAAACTTGTGATCCAAAGCCGGGCTTGGCTCACGTTGCAAACGCTCACTAACTCCTCTGTAAATGTCAAAAATATACCATGGAACAAAAACATGCATGGTATTGATTTAGACCCAGAACAAAAGCATACGCCACTTTATTGTCAAACTTTGGCTGTGTGGTGCTTCTCTATGATGATGGTGATAGTAAATTAGACTCAGACTGTTGCTATTTGATGCTGTTGAGCCAATCACCTGGTTCCCATACCAACCAACAGAAGGAGGCTCTCTCTCCTAGAGGCAAAAACATACAGGCCTTGACAGAGTAAGAGATGAAAATGAGATTTTCAGAACAGATCTTACTGAATAAAGTTTGCATTATTAGTGATCATGAGACCACCTCCTATGTGGCTTCAAACCCAATCTGTGATGTCACTAAAGGTGTTTTCTATTAGTTGTCATTGTCAAAACATTGTTGTAACATCACTGGCTGAGGTATGGCTTGATAAGCAAAATATGCCAAAGGGTTTGGGCTCACTCTAGATGATCTTCTGTGGACCTACCTAACTCTAAAGCATCAGTCATTAAGTTACAGTAGCCCAAAGCACAGGACTCATCACTGAATGACTGTGTAATCATTGGGGTTTACAGACTCAATACATGAAAAATGTCTTTAAACCTCAAAACTGAGCAACTTGTGTCCCCTGAGGAACTTTTTCTTCTAACATTCCAGCCACAGAAACCTGGTTCCAGATTTGGTTCGTGGGCTGTGGTTGGAACTCCTGACAGGAACTTCTATTACTGTTATCAACATCTAATTAAACATGTAACCATATCCTTTACTTGCCATTTCAGAACAAGATAAAGAGAGAGGACAAATACAGGAAAGGAACTTTTTCATTTGGAATATTTGGTTTAGAGATCAAAGCAAATTGACAAAAGGCCAGTTGGACTTTGACAAACCTCACAGTTGAAGGTTCTGGCATTCAATTCAAAGCTGAAAGAGCATCTTAACTTTATACTGTCAACGCCACAGTGAATGTGTATTTAAATGTTTGTAACAGGAGATGTTTTCGGCGTACAGCTGCAGTCGGCTGTTCGGTCATTACGGGGTTTGAGAGCATATCAACAAGCCTCCACCACAGCTGGATGACGGCACCTACGCTGTTGTGTGGAGTGATAAGCAGACGCTGTCATAGTTGAAACGTGTCAAACACACGCTGACACTGTGCAGGTGTGGACAGGTGATGATGCATGTCAGCACACTGTTAACCCCGCCAACAACATTGCTGATATTTCTGAGCAGCTCTTTGCACAGCAGCCACCGGTAACGAGTCAGAAACATCCCGTTTGGTTGTACTGCCTCATGGTAAAGTGTTCGTCTTGGCTCTGAGTTTGAGTTTTGATTCGGGTTTAGCTGCTGATTAGTTTGGGTAAACCAACACCACTTTGGGGTCAAGGATCAGGAAAAGTGGTGGGTAAAACAAAGGTCAGGATATTTCTCTCTGACACACACACACACACACACACACACACACACTCACCCTAATGACATTTTGACTCCAGTCTAGCAATCCCAACCACAAAGGGGATCTCTTGCGTCAGTAACACCCCGATATCCCGACGGTCTGACTCCTCTTGGGACAATATTCCCATAATCCAAAGGTTTACAGGCAGTTACTCATGTTAGGGTTACTGAAAGTTTAAATATTTTAAATGAAACTCTTCTGAGGAGAGGCGGACCATCAGTGCCACAGCCCAAGACAAACCACAAGTTGAAGTTTTTAAATGGGCTTTTCATCCAGTGTGGAACATTATTTGACTCGACTTTACTGACTGAGATATTTCCTGTATTCAACTGCACAAACTTAATGAAAGCTCTGAATCTGTAAATGGGTAGTGTAAGAATAACAGCTGGAGGAAATTAGTTATTACAGGACATTAAGTCCAGTTGTGCTTCTTTTTTAAAATTTTTTATTAGGAGACATGCATGGGAGTTAAACTTGCCTTGACCCAGAGCGAGAGCAGGTAATCTGACATCAGAAAGTAAAACCAATAACGCTGCCAGCTCGGTTCGCATTCAGTGAAATCCCACAATTTATTGACTTTTCTTGCAGCAAGCTCCACCACATGACCAAAAGCATTGTGCGCATATGTCATTGGTAAATGTGTCATTCTTAAACCACAGGCATTGAACTACTGTGTCATCAGCCTCCACCTCTCCGGTCTCAGGCTTTGCATCACATTTTGTGAACTGGCTGCAGAGTTTTGCTCCCACTCACCTACGACAGCATTAGTGGGTTGGGCACTCACTGAGCCAGGCTTTATACTTGCCAGTCTAGTGCCAATCAGACTGCATCAGTCTGTGGTGAAACATCAAGATTGTCCCTGAATGAAGTTAAAGGCTTCAGTATGCTAGACAGGGTGTTGTCTGATCACATCAGGTGGAAGTGTTGATAACTGTTTTGAATGGCAACACTCACTGTGGGGACATGAGCCACGACTATACACGGCGTCACTGTTAAATGTGGCGATGCCACCGCAAACCTGGTTACCATCGGCAAAGAAAGCAACATGATCCAACCACGTGTGAGCAGGGCTACACTAGCAGCTGCGCTACATCTTATACACTACACACTTGCTCTAAACAGTGACCACTGTAGTATTATAATAGCACTATTGTTCAAGATAAATACATTTTTGGGGGTTATTTTAAACTACATTTCCATTCAAAATAGCAATTAGTATTAAAGTTTCCTATTTGAACCAGCATCTAATGAAAAGTATCATGTTGTTACAAATGTATGTTTGTAACAACACGACAGCTCCATTGATCTGACATCAGACCCCCATTAAAGGAATAACATTTAATTTCATTTGCATCCTCCTTTATAAAAAATAATGCCATTCACTAATCTGAAGCATACTGAAGCCTTCAGGGGCTTAGCCAAAGACATAATATGCAATACCCAAGAGGGCAGATGTCCACATACTTTTGGCCATATAGTGTACCTTTCTTTTAAAAACAAGGATCTGCAAAATTGCAAATCATTTATCCACCTTTAGAAAAACTGCAGCTGACACTTCGCTGAGCCTTGGCTGAAACTTTTATCCCACCCTGCTCAGCTGCCTGGCAGCTTCACCCACAATGCACTTTTCTGATTTCCAGGTCATTCTTTAAACCGCAATTTCACATTTCTCAGGCTTTTTAATGACCTGCGGATGGAAGTGGGGGGAAACAACAGAGCGGGGAGAAGACGATTAGAGCTCACCTCCAGTCTGGTGCGATCTACGTCTCTGGGAAGCTTCACTTTCACTTTATGCGTCACTGCCAGAATTTCATAAGGGTAGATCTGGCACACACAAAGCAAGCATTGTGGGAGATTTATTAGGGAATATAATTATAATTCAATGTCCAAACAAAGCTGCCAAGAATATTATTTGTGAAGCATTAACAAATGAAGGAAATCTTACCTTGTATTCTGAGGGAGAGGAAAGGAGAGAGAGGAGAGAGAGAATTAATCCGGTGGAACAATGAGTTTTTATTTGAATAGCAGACCCATTATGAAAACGACTATAATAGAGCCTGAGACTAAATTACACCTCGTGGACTCAAATCTCTTCAAAAATATTGGGTTTCAAAGGCGTCAAAAGCATTATAACGGTTGCTCTGCACACATGAATGCGCAGTTATGAGGTTGGCATCCCGTCAGCTCGGACTTTGCCTCAGATACAGCCAGGACTGTAAACACACACCAACAGTTCTGGAGCTGGAAAAATTACATCACCTCTCCGTGTTGTTACCTCCAGTCACTGATCTGGAGCCAGAGCTGCGGGGCACTGCATGCTTGGTCACAATGTAATCAGGGATTGTAAACTGACCTTAGATCTGTACTCAAAGCAAAGGTGACATGGACTTTTTACACATGTTACAGTTTAAGCTTTTAGCTGATTCTCTGGTTCCCTTTTGGACTCAGTCTGGGAATTATTGCAACTAGAAAGTTATGAAGTTATTCTGGGAGTCTACGTTTTTGAAAGTCATTTTCTGCACAGACAACATTAGGCGACTGCTATTGGGGTCATTCCGAAGCTTGGTAGAACATCAGGTTCTCCCAGTTGCAAAATGTGCAACTGTGTTGAGAAAAAATAAAAGGTTCCTTAATTGAAAAGCCCAAATGTACACCTCGCACATAAAAACCTAAGGAAAGGAGGATTTCACTCATAAGTATCATTTTTACAAGAAACATCCCATAACTGGGCTACACATTGTGTTGCATGTGTTGCTAATAGCTAAGGAAAGCTATCGATTACACTTTATAGAAGCAGTTTGAATCAGTTTACTCACTGATCAAGATTGGATTAATAGAGTAACTACATTGATTAGCAGACAAAAACAGTGTCTTGTCCCTTTTTTCCAGTGATTAGGAGTCACTGTCTTGCATGACCCACAGAAAGCACAGTGAGGTGGAATTATACTGTAGAGGCTCAAGAACTGAACCTTGTGGGACTCCACAGGTCCACAGGTTTGCAGGTCCAACACATGCTTAAATATTTTTTCATAATTAATCTATCTGCTGATAATGGATTATTGTTTGATCTATGAAAACATGCCCATTTCAAACTCTCCTAGGCCTATATATCTTGTTTGAAATACTGGTTTTGTCTGAAACACAAGGGTACTCAGTTGACTGTCAAACATAAGGAAGGAACAGTTATAAAACTTGTTATTTGAGAAGGTGGAATAAGTCCAATTTTGCACTTTTTCTTGAAAATTAATTGATGAATTGATTTTTAAAGTCATAATATTTTAAATCAAGTCAGGCAGTTTGGTCCTTAGCACTAAAACTCAAATGAACAGCTTCAAACACTGTTAAAGGTAACAGCTGGAGCAACAGACATTGCTTCATTTCTATGATCAATGATGGAGTGCAGCTGAAATAATAATACATAAGAATATGTTATTGACCAATCATCTGCAGACTTCATGGTATGTTTTGTATGTATTTTAGATGTTTAGCTGATCAACAACAGAAAACTCTAATAGTTGCAAACCACTAGCACACATTAGCATTACGAGGAACACAACACCTAACGGGAGATGAACGGCGCTAATTCGGACTCACTCTCACCTCTCATCCCTCCCCAGCTCTGAGAGTCTGGGTCCACTTCGTCCTCCACCATCTCAGCGGCCTGTAGGAACACACACACACACACACACACACACACACACAAGCAAATAGCAGTTAGACCATCAGTCTGATGTTCTGCTCCATGCCAAGTACATTACTGGTCTTTATCATCGCCAGGGTTCATACAAAGGCCTCTTAGTCAATGATTTGCTCACATTCTTTCAGGGTGACCAATAGGAAGTGAGCGTGACACATTCTTCTGATGGTCAGCTTAGTTTGGAGAAACTTCAAATGTCTAAAAAGACAGGGAAGAGTCTGCGTTGACCGTATTTGTTGTTTGTCCGCAAATCAGAGCTAATCCGGCTAGAGGCCAGCACTACAATCTGAAAGGTATGGTTTAAAATCCAGTCAGCCAAGAATTTTGTAGAAGCTGTATCATTAATTCATTTCAGTTTGGCTTTAAATGCAGATTGAGCACTTTTTTTGTCTTTTCGTCAATGAGTAACGTGCTTGCACAAAACTCTCCTGTACATGACAAACATCATGTTGCACAGCTCCACATTTAAATGAAAAAACTCGCCTACACCCTTCTGCCAATGCACTAAATCCACCATGTCAACAACACTAACCAGTAATGTCAGCAAGTGAAAAGCTCGACACACTTTGTGCCATGAATCTGTCGCGGCTCCTGAGCTCTCATTTCCTTCTCCGCTCTGTTTTGTCTGTCCGTCCTCTATCCATCAACAAACACAGAGGGAGAGCAGCAATATCTCATCAGTGGATGATAGACTAAATACCCCCAACGTCCTCATAATAAACCTGAGCCCTGCCTTGTGTGGAATGAACGGCGCTGACTGACCCCGGCGAAATCTGATATCGAAACCGAGAGCGAAAAACTCTTGAAGGCTGGGTTTTACAAAGAAGGGCAACTTTTAAAAAGGTCTTTGATGCTGCTCTTTGGTTAGTAGAAGCTGTGCAGGGGAGTTTGATACCAACAAGGGCCAATTTGACTTCTGTCCACAATAAGTTAGATAAGAAACAATAAGACCTGGTGGAACTAAATACAACGACTAACTTTCTATAAAAGTCCTTTAATCTGTTGGTGTTCGTGGTTTCATCTCCTCACTATGGTGAAAGCCACAGCCCATTTCCCTAAGTCTTTCTGCTGTGACTGAAATGCTTTAAGTTCTCAGTAGGACAGCCAACACAAATCGAGCACAGCCCCCTGGTCCAGGCTTTTATTGTGCCAGACTTGATTTGGATGGGAACAAAGGACTCAGAGGATGGTTATTATTCAATTTGGGTTAGAGCACAGTGTCGCGTTGGCTTGGTAGAAATATGCAAAGCCCGGTGCCAGATGGGACAGGCCAGGGTTTTGATTATGAGGTAGGTAGTTGGGTTATGAGGAAAACTCGGGTTTGTTACAACATAAGTCTACTCTCGCAGGTTTATCCACTGATCTTGTTGGTAATAATAACACTGTGCTCACCAAAGTAATTTGTAAGTTCTTGGAAAGTGTCACAATCACTAAATAAAGCTAACGGAGCAGTCAGAAGATCAGAGAGGTTGGAAACATTCAGGTAACAATAAGAGAACACAAACATTTCATTTCATTTTACGCTTATTGTGTTTTCATGCACTCATGGATTTCCCTGCTGTGTGGGATTATTAGAAACATTATGGGGGCCCTAACTTGGTTTTGCATCTGAATAAAGTGAATATTCTTTGGAAGACTGTCAGTTTGTTTGTAACGGTACCGATTTTCAGACAGCTCATGCGTTTTGCCCCATTATATCCATTTTTAACAATGTTGCATTCCAACGTTACCTTCCCTTGCCCCGGTATTTGTATTTGATCCATTTTCATTGCCCATTTGATTGCAAAATTCCATTTACTGGAGTGTTTTTGACTCTATGGCTAGCATTTCTTCTTCTTCTCTACATGATTTAAAGCTATTATGTTAGCATGGGTGCTATTTTCGCTCACATCGCAGCTCACCTTGTAGATGCCGTTCCTTCCATATCCTGGTAAAGACGCAGACTTATTGTAAGGGAAATCTAGAGAAATTGAGAAAATACATATATTAAGCTCTATTTTATGCTGGTAATATTGTTCCAGGTCCACGATGTTGTATTCATGACATTTATTCCATGTTTAGTGTGTGATTGGCGGCTCACTGGGCTGGGAAGTGTCAGTAGGGAGACTGCAGGTAGATTTCCGGGGATCCAGGTCTTCTTGACCCATGTGTCCATCTATTTCACTCTTTAAGATCATCCAACTGGTCCTCTATAGAGAGAGAGAGAGAGAGAGAAAGGGGGGGAGAGAGAGAGAGAGGGAGAGAGAGAAGAAAGATGGAAAGAAATGATGGATGATGGAAAAGTATGAGTTAGTGAATTAGTGAATGGATGTACACGATTTGAAAAGTTTAAGAAGATGACTTGAGAAGAGGCAGATATGAACAGACAGATACAGACACGTACACACATATAGGCAGACCCACCTTGTTATCCTCCCCATCCTGCCAGGATGTTCTAGAAGCTGTAAAACAGTCAGATGTTACAGGATGTCACAGTTAATGTGCTGGATCATCTGCCTGTCGGCTCCATCGTACTGCCCTATTAACTCTACAGTAAATCACCCGCGGAGCATGACATCATCAGCTGCAGACGGCATCTACAGGGAGCTCTACATGCACTTTGTACACTGAAACCGGATGGAGAGCAACCGCTTGCATTTGTATCAATGCTGTTCTTGTAAGACTGCACTGACATTTTGGGAGTCTGGCCCATTGTTCACCAGAGCAAGGTCTAAACAACTACAGTCCTGAATCTAATGAACTTGGTATATCCATGATCCCATCTGGATCAGTCAAAACGTATTTGATGTTGTTTTACTCCAGAGTCACCAATGGCCCAAAATTTGCACCATTAATCCAGATATGTCTAAATTATATTAGTAGTTTGCTATTAACTGACTGCTGGCAGCTTTATCATCTATCTCTGTAAGGGATATCAGAGGTACATGTAAATCCAAAACAATATCCGTGGATTGTCCAAAATCAATTATCCATGGCCTGACAATTTAATGAAATCAATGTCAACAGTCAGATTTAAGTTACGGTCTGTTGAAGATTTACTCTGGTTAGTTAGCAAGTTAGCAATGGCCTGTAAACCGTACTTTGGTACTTTGGGGTTTTTTTGTTTTTTCCAAACAATGCATTCATATTTCCATAAGAATAGGCCTATTGTATATTCCTTATCTCACTGCCTTTGTTTGTGTTCCCTAGACACGATTAGTATCCATTGTGATCCTACATTGTACACCGTTCCAGCTCTAGTGGCTAGTGCTTAGCTGCACATTGCCAAGGCAAAATAGCTGCAGTCGCATTAGTTGCAGCCTACTGCACAGTGCAAGGTTTCAGGTGGGACAACTAAACTAATCTGAATCAGCTTCTTGATCTGCAGTCAACAGAACTTTGTGTACTCTGAATTTAGCTTGATTGCATGCTGAACAAAACCTTTGCCAACCCTTTAACATACCATAAGGTAAAATGTATAAAGATTCCTTGGACAGAGTTGTCTAGATGACTTTGGTGACTACATTTATGATCAGAACTATCAGATAACTTGACCAATGGGTCAATAACCCACAAAAGTTGGTGCAGTCAATTTAAACTTGTCATTTTACACTACTCCAAGTTTTATGCCGATGAATGTACAGTACATTTACTCTTTTTGCCAGACAGCACACACCATGTCGTTGACCACGTGTCTGCTTGGATGCACACAATGAAGATGCTGGCAGTCAGTTTAAATCTGTAGGACTACACCACGTGCAGCTAATTCGTCATATTTAAGATAAACATTCCTTGTGTAACAGAGGTGATAAAAGCTCCTACTTCAGTGTGTTTTGAGTGACGCTGTCATGTGCACATGTAGCTTGAGGGAAACTTTAGTGAAAGGCTTAAACCATTTAGACACACAAACAATGGTGAGGGAAGAGACACAGTGACTTCAACGGTACAACACTAATGTCACCATACAGAGTGGATCATGTACCCGGCCACTTCCAGCAGACACAGTCACAACATCATCACTAAAACCAACATATGAGCCGGTGAGATGAGTGCAGACATGCATGAACCTTGGTGAGCAAATTAACACCCAAGTGCCCCAATTCCAACAGTCAGTTCCATGAATCATCAATGGGTCCAATCAGATATTGAATTTTGGGGCAATGTGTTCTTTAAGTTTGAAGCCCAATTATGCAGACCTTGTTTTTTGAGATAAAAAACAACAGTATTATTAATTTCAAATGTTATCTACAATTTTATTAGATATCGTAGAAGAACTGCAACTTTAAAGAGATGTTAGAAGTGTTTCAGACGCTGTTCAGCAATCAGGTTCAGTGCCCTATTGAAAGCATAATGATGACTTTTGGCAACTTAAACACTTGAATAAGATAAGGAAGATACTGTGGTTTTTTCCTTAAAAGGCAATGTTCTTATGACTAAATTTCAAATAACTGCATTGTTACTGGTTTAGTTCCATCTAATCCAATAATCTAGCCATAAAACGCCCTAAAGCAAAGCATTAAAACATGACGCAAACTGCTGTCTCCAAAGCATACTTCTTCATGGATTGGCTTTCAAACTGGATTTGAAATGTGTGCTACAGAACTGCCCCGATATGGTTGCAATTCCAAAAGATACTGATTGATGGTGCCCAGCCTAGATGTATTACTTAACCGAGCCTTTGTGGAATAGATTTTATGAGCAACGAGCAATGTGCCTACACCAATGCCATATCTTGCAGTTTGTGTATGTGTGTGTGTGTGTGGTAGCATATTTGATTTAAACTCCAGCATAGATTTTTGACATCAGCTGCAAGTTTACATCAGTGTCTTGCCCAGAGCAGCGCTCTTATTCCAGCAACTGAAGTCAAGGCAAGGTCTGCTTTCTTGGTTCATCTTGTCAGAACATTTGCCCACAGTTCAAACGTGACAGATTCTGCACTTGTCGAAAGTTGATTTTATAAGATACAGTGGGTGCAACACTCTTACACCAGCCCTATGTATGTAGATCCGTAGAGTCTACTAGACGAGTGCAGGCCTTAGAACAAAAAAAAGGGAGAACGGGGATAAACGGATGGAAGATGACTGACAGGCGACATGCAACACATCGTGCAGAGACCAGACCAGAGAAGGAAGTGTTAAAGAGGACGTAGACTGTACCATGCTGTTTGTAGATGGGGGGTTTTCTATAGATATTATCTTTGACCATAGTCTCTGAAGATGGGAACAGACGCAGAGGAAGGAAAATGGAAGAAGCCAACACAGGAGGGAGAGAAAGAAAGAGAGAGAATGGAGAAAAAGAAGCATGAGTTAGCAGTGAGCAGTGAAATATTTTGAAGAAGCAAAAAGGGGGGGGCGAAGGGGGGAGGGGGGTTCTCAGTATAACTTGATTCAAGACATTTGTCATTTTTATTACGGCACATCAGAAACATCGGCACTTTTAATATGATCCATGCAACTTATTCACAATATTTCAATTTATTGGTCTTTGTTGAATGGGAGGTTATTTTGAAGCAGAGCAGTTCGATGACACTCAGAGAACAATACGAGAAACCACACGTGGTCCCCAGGCATCAAATAATCGGCTCATATTAGCATTCTGTAGTGGTTGTCAATTAAATTCAAAAGGGCTGCTTTAATTAATAATACAAACATCACAACAATAGAGAGAGAGTTCAGAGTTAATTGAAGTCGTGTTGCATTAACTGTACTGCCGGTTGAAGTGCCTCTGGAGAGTAATGGCGACAGTATGTTTTACCCCGGGGCTGATCGAATCCATCTCGGTGTCAGTGGACCCCAACCGGCCTCTGACAGAGATGCTTAGTAACAACTGTCACACATTAAGCCACAGCAGAAACATGACTCACAATAAAACAACACATCTGGGTTTTTTTTTCTTTCTCTGGCTTGTTTCAGTGCCTGCCAGCATCTGAAACAATATCCATATAAAAGCAATAAGGACGATGACTATGAAAGCCATTAAGTGGATAATCGCTGGATGTTTTTTCCACTTAACTCGCTTCCAACATGGGAGGGTTTTTGTTTTTTCTTCCTCTGCATGACTGACAGTGCAATTGACAATGGGAACAATATGCCGGAGCAAACGCCTTTTCCTCTGTGAAAGGCCGAAAATAACGAAGGATACGCCGTTTAACGTCAACTCCTGTCAACATATAGTGTCAGTGTAATTCGAAGTGACGCAATTTCATTCCTGTGTCAGATCCAAACTGCTTTGAAAGTAGAACAGTCAGTAGAGTAAACATTAAGGACACTGGAAATAAAAAGAGTCCTGGTGATGTACAGAGTTCAATACATAAAGGCATCAGGTCAGTTGTTACAGGATTAAGTCCAATTTGTCCAAAGACATTGGGCATTGCAACAACCACTCTAATCTTAGATGGCAGGAATTAGTAGTGTAAGAGAACTTGTTGGACAGATCTTCTTAGAATTTTCAATTCAAATACACCTACCATACAACGCGTGAACAGAAAGTCTGCCTAAACACTTTCAAATATTGACATTTGTGATGCTCTCATGTGTTGATTGCCAACAGAAGGAAGTTCCACGATAAAAAGGTTTTACCTCGTACTCTTAGGGTAACATTTACATTTTTGCAACTGAAATCAGTCCATTAAAGGAGTGGACCATCATCACTTTAAAAAACACTCTTTTTATGATGTTATTCTGTATCCATCTCCATCTTGGAACATGCTTGCAAGTAAACCTCACAAAAATTTGGGATAACAGAAAAATGTTCATGCTATCACAAGACGTGTTGTTGGTAAGGAAGTGGTCTGATGCACTGGAAAACAAAAGTCTAACCTTGTCAAAATTAGTTGGCTTGTTAAACGCAGATCAGTAGCTGAATATCAAATAGAAATCCCCCATTTTTAAAACTTCATTGGTGGAACTTATAACCTTACATTTGTAATCATGTTGGACAGATTATAAATGCAACAGTGAGGTCAGTGAAACAAGGTGTTTCAGCTTGGTCTTCAGATTTTGGTTGACAAACCTGACACAAACACAAACCTTTGTATCAAATCAATTTAAATGAGATTCTATTAAATCACAGCCAGCACTAATAACCATTGGAAAGCTTGTTTGGTTTTTGTGTTTTAACCATGGAATTTACCCCTGCGTCACCAATGACAGTGGTCTAGAGAAGGTTTAAAGATGTAGGAAAAGGAAAAGTTGCAAACAAAGCGGCGCAGCTATGGCCTACCTGGTATGTGGAAATGCCGGGGAGCAGCCATGTATGTAGAAGTAGAGGAGGGGGATTTGCCATCAGAATAGGTGGATAAGCTGGGGGTACTCCGACCACTTTCACTACCTCCAGTTGGGGACGGAGTAGGGTGGGCAGTGGAGATGAAAGGCAAAGGGGAAAGGGATTGGGAGAAAACAAAGGGCATTGGGGAGGCAAAAAGGCAGCGTTATGGTAGGCATATTATTACATCTCAGATACGAAGCTGTGATTATTACAATTATGCAGGTGACTTGATAACCCAGCCATTCACCGTTTTACTGACGCAATAACCTGAACAAATTCGTCTATTTTTTTTGACAGAGAATCCTACAAATGAACTGACCTGATGATTAAATGAGTCATTTTAAGTACTACCAACACACACGACATTCTCCAGATTCTCACAGGGTTTCCCAAGGACTAAGGTGCCCTCAGTGATGTAATGTCTCTCCCGAGTATGCTAGGTCTCTAGCCAAACTGTCGCATCTTGATCACCTCCACAGGAAAGGAGACTGTACCTTGTCTTGATCATTTACTGAAACTTCTCTTACCCTTACCCAACGCTAACAACAATACATGAGGGTTCGACTGGACCCCGGCAGGTAAACTGATACATATTTCAAATGTAGCACAGCTCTTGTTTTGAATTACAATACAGTATCAAGCCTGAATGACTCCTGCTGATGTTGCTAACCTGCAGTCAATGTCACCATCCCTTTTGAATGAGACCCAGTGTTCCATCTTAACTCCTTCACTCCAACCACCGAAGGATGAAAGTGGAAAGTCTCTATGAACGCTTGATCATCATGACCCAATTTCACCTGTGGTTACTGCCACCTCCTGCTTGATCTAAAGGCTCATCGAGCCCCCCTTTCCCAGTCTGAGGTTTCTGTCCTCTGTCCAATGACTGACCTTCACGATAAGTAGGTCCTGGGCTGGCCACCTGGGGCCCTTGTATGTTGAGTTGGATGCACCCACTTCTTATCCAAATTGCATTGGGACAGGGTTCAGAATAATTCATACCGATTTAAAATATAAACTGCCTAATACAGCATTGCCCATTTTCACACCTATAGCAGACTACAGGACTGTTGGTTTTGGAAAGTCCCCAGAAATGTTCAGAAGAGTCTGAGAAGAAGAGCTGCTGTTCTTCTGAGCAACATTTCATTTCAATTGTAAAACAGCTCTCAACTCTATACTTAATAATTCAACTATTAGCTTAAGAGCTAAATCCTAAGCTCTAGCAAACATCTTGGCAATTGGCAATCTGTTCTCATCAGTAAACGGTTTGCAAAACCACCGTCTCATTGTAATGTTAAATCTAAGTGTAATAGCAAGATTCCATACCAAATACCAAATGGAAGCAACTGTTACCCTGTACGCTATATTATTTTTCACATTTTCATGTTTTTTTGTAATAAGATTTAGAGCATTATATAAATTTTGCTGACTGCTTGTGTGTGTTTAGTATCTATGATCACAACCGTGGTCCACCCTCATTGTTCTAGGTCACAGGCAGGCTGGGTGATGGAGTCACTGACACCCTTAAGGCCAAAAGTAATAAACACTCTACATCCAGAGCTTTGAGGAGGAAACAGAGAAATTGGGAGTTTGCATGAAAGAGTGTTAGCTGATTGAACACACACTCGTCTCCCTCAGACATCAAGAAACCATCAGCAGCGATCTGGATGCAAGTGGATGAGATCACCGATGCACACGGCAGTGCTGTTAGTGCTGGTCTGAGTGATCTCCTACACGTACACGCAATCACACACACACATGCCCATAAACACACCAGAGTACTGTTAGTGCAGGTCTAAATGTAGGACAGGACCTCCATCAACAGACATCTTGAGCTAAAGTAGGATGTATTGGAGGGATGCATTTATTATTCATGTGAACAGACTACTCAAAGGTGGAGGCCATTCATTCATTTGGAACCAATAACACAATAACAAGATATAAAAGATGTTTGGGATCATAAGGAATTGGGGTAAAAAACTAAAAGCATGCCTCATTCATCTTCACAAGTTCCTTTCTTCATCTCATTCCACCATTAGACAACACACTGAAGTAGCCTGACTCTTAGTACCATAGAAGCACATTTGAGGAAATCTGATAGTTCATCAGAGCAAGAGACGATTGCATGAAAACAGCCCTTTTTCACAGCATGTTAGGAACTGCTAGGGCCTGGACAAAGCTAGCTGCGCAATATATTACATGCAACTGCAACTGGCAACCAGACCCCAAATTACAGCTCCGTCCGCTCAGGGTATTTCATTCCTCCATTCCCCCCTCCTCGCTTTCATCTTCTGCATCAGAGAATTCCCTTCTCAGCCTCTCCACCCTGTCATGGAAAAACCGCCGAAACCCTGGACCGCGTGTTCGTGATTTTCTGTCCAAATGTTCGTGTGGAAGCTGATGCTGTAGCCTTATCTACCTCCTCCTTTTAATCAGCCATGGTCTAAACAGACATACGTAAGAAAGGTATGTTCCTACTGTTAAGGGTTCTGCATAGCACAGAAATAACTTATAATATTCTTGCAGCAAAGGTTATCAGTAGGTAATTTCAGTTTTAGCGTTAGTTAGGCAGCAGTCACTTAAAGAAACCTATTCCACTCGAGGAAGGACTCCTTAATTAAAGACAATTCTACAACTTAGTTAAGGATTAACTCATGTGGTACTTGTTGATTTTGACTTTTCCAACTTTATTAAGTAACCATTGGTTTTACAGGTTATATTAACATTGCACTCATCAGAATAATTAACACAATCTTGGATATAGTCCCAAGCAGCTGACAGTTTACCCCTTTTTTGGAGGTAAAGCTGAAACTAAGTGCATCCAAATGTGCATTCAACCTCAACAACTCACTGCACAAAAAACTGGAGGTGTGCACTACTACTAAAGGTCAAATATTAACCAGTTGGTTAGACTAGGCTGTGGAGGTCTTTGACTTCACCAGCAATTCTGGTGACTCTGCTTGTAATACTCAATCTGTCTATCAAAACACAAAATCTACAGTCTCCTCTAGATTCACGTCAAGAACAAAAGCAGGTTAACATCGAATGTTGAAGGCTACATGACAATACACAAGGGGTCATTCAGGGAAAATAACAGGGTAGGTTGGAGGTCAATGGCAGGCAAACAATTAGGTCAACGATCTGAAAAGACAAGCACAAGAATGACATCATCTTCTTAACCATCCTCCGTCAGGTCCACATCAGTTCAACCATGCACGACAACAACCACGTCCACAGACACAAGCGAACAGGGCAAGCAGAATGGGAAAGCTAAGTGGTCCTAGGAATGTACCTTGATGCACCCCATGAAACCCAACAACACCACGATACTGGACAACAACATCACAAAACCTGCTAACCATTCCACTGGGGGGAGGGGAGACACAGAGAAATGAAAGACTACTGGTGTTTTTACCGTTAGGAGGAGGTAAACTGAGATGCAGGGATGTCCTAGGTTTAGGGTCAGGTAGGGGGTCCTGTTTGAACCCTGGAGGGTAAGGAAATCAGGGGTTGAGGAGAAAGTAAAGCAAAGGGAGGTGGCTGGGTAAACCTTTCTGCAGGGTTGCAGCAAGCAAGGGGAATGTATCCAGTACTGGTTTGTGATGTTGATTTCAGGGCCGTGTGGTATTGTGCACAGCATTGGCAGTTTCATGGCATTCAAGAGTTAACACAAATAAATCAAACTGTGGTTACAGACCCGAGTCTGGCACACACAAGGTCAAACATTCTGTTGTATTATGACTCACAGGTCTATGGTGAACCAGGAGACTGTAAGACCCAAGAGTGTGAGTTTCCAACGCATGGTTAATTTGGTACTTAACCACAGCCCATGCCAAGTGAAGTCAATTCAATGGTTGTATCACAGCACTCCATTCATTAGGACCTTTGGTCTCAGTCAAATACAGAGTGGACTGGCACCTTGCTGCTGTATGGAAACCTGCCTAGCTAGAGATTTGAAGCGTTTCAATCCAAAGAGCTTCATGCTTCTGTTCTGCTTCAGAAAACCTGCTTCTGAGGAACTTTGAAGCACCTTTCAAACATCATTTCTATGGAAGAAAGAATGAAACTTTTTATTTCTGTCTAAGGCTTGACAACAGCAATGATTCCAGCGAGCTGTCCATTGTCTGCATTAGACCAGATCGTGATCTCAGCGTGCTTTGATACCTCTGAAGTAAGGGATGTAGTTGTGCTGCTGCAGCATGGCCAGGGTGGTGGGGTTTAGGTGAAATGACAAGCCTGCACTGCCACCTGCTGGTGTGGGTGAGTACTTGCCACTACCACCACCAACACCACCACTCCCTTCAGCTCCACTAGAGTAGTACATGGGGAGGGAAGATGAGTCCCTGGCCCAGGTGGATGGGTACTTAATGGCACCAGTGAGGTTTGGAGGCAAAGGGAGAGAATGGGAGTCACGGGCTTGGCTGCTGGGTCTACCGCCAAGGTTTACCTCTGGCCCTGAATGTCCAATCAAATCACAGGAAACATGTCAGCGGCTAGAACTGTGAAGGTTTCTTTATCGTTTGGCACAGAAAAATAGGGAATGATACAAATCCCAAGGAATTTATTTGTGATCCTTTTGCAAAAGTTTGACAGGACAAGACTTACAGACTTAAAGATAAAATAAAAAAATGAAAATAGAAGAATTCCTAACACAGGCAAAAGTTTTAAGAGTAACACTGAAACTATTATTCTGAATCAGGGCCTGTATTTACCAAGTGCCTGTGAGTGGAATATCAGTCCTAAGTGACTATAATTCTCAGAGGGAGGCTCATTTGTAAAGCTGCTTCTAGGCACAAGGTAAAAATCGCTCCTACCTGTGTTTACACATATTTAGGCATATTTCAGAGGTGTCCATCCATGTTAGAAGTTGCCAGGACATGGCTTGATTATGATGAGCTTATTATGGGATAGTGCTGACAAAATGCTTTTGGTTTTTTTGGGTTGTTTTTTTTTTTTTTTTCAAAGGACTTGGATGCCAATATTACCCACAATGCAGTGCAAATGTTGATGTAAAATGTCATTATGCTAAATAGTCTACCTAATTTATTTGCTGGCACAAAAAAGTAGCGTTCTTTCCTACCTAAAAACAACTTTACAACTTTTAACCACAACTGTCAAGAGCATAAAAAGTTTAGACTCTGTGGTTCAGGGTGTGTCGGACTGGGTCCAAGCAGACAGGAGGTCAATACACTTCCCAGCAGGAGACACTGAGACACTCGATGAATGTAGGCCCAGATAAATAGCATAATTTCCACCTCACGCAATGCATGAACATAATGTATCATACAAGTATGTGTGGCTGCAGTCAAAGGGGAAAAAGTTTATCAGGAAATAAAAACAGCAGAAGTTTACTTAACTTGACAGCCATGCAGTTTTCGGATCATCCAATGGGATTTGACAGAGTAATATAAGGGTGGCAGAGCTGAATTAAGTCATAGAGGAGCATGTAATTCAATTTCTGGTTCCAAAAAGCAGCAAGTGATGAATCATTTGTGATGTTTGTAGCAGGTTTTTTTTAAAAATACAGTAGGCAAACATCTTTCCTCAACATCCTCCTGCCTCTCATTAAGAATCAATGTAAACAGGAAGTGAAAGCATGTGATTCATGGGTAATCCTTCAAAAAAATCTGAAATACAAAATTGAGGATGTCACGAAGCAGCATCATGATATGGATTTACGTGCTGTGTGTCGTGATACCTGGTCGGCTGTAATTCTGGGGGGAACGGGACGGGGTGTAACGGCCGTAGCCCCCCAGGGAGCTGTTGGAGCTGGGGCTGGAGGGCCTCCGCTGACGGGGTGACTTCTCCCCATCACCCTGGATGCACAAACACATAAAGTTAAATTTTAAAAAGAAGTCAGGAAACATGCATTAGCTCACTCCTTCATCACAGCATCGGACAGGAATGTGGGCACGTCTCCATCTCTGATATACTCTTAATGAGACGGATCGCTCACGTTGCACAAGACGTACAAAAGATCTTGGAAAATATACAAATGTCAAGATGACACAGACGTCAGGGGATGTGGGCATAGTAGGTCAGAGAGCTGATCGCGTTGATTCAAAACATGAAAATACATGTTTCGAATTCAGAGATAGTTCAAACAAAAGCGGAGAGACACAAAAAAGTCACATCGTTATTCATTTTTAATTTTTGTTTTTGTAATTTAGGTAAAATGACCCTTAAAATGCATGGTCTAACAGGTGCAGTTAAAGAAAAACGCTCAAATTTGGGCATGAAAGCAGTGCAGGATAATTATCTTCAATTACGACACGGCTCATTTAATAATTTTATCCATCTCTAATATTATTATTGTTATATTAACATTGTAGTTAAGAGCTGAGATGTGGAAACACTGCTCGTCTGTTTTTTTCTGGTCAATCAAGATAATGCAATTTTAAGAGTTGTTATTTCTGTCCTAACATTGAGCTGAACAATTTATTAATATTATGTTGATATATTACGACTAGATCATTGTTTTCCAGTATCGTAATGTGTCGTAAGTGTTGTCTTTTCCTGGTTTTAAGGGCTGCATTACAGTAAAGTGTGTTTTTCTGAGCTTATCAGACTGTTCTAGCTGTTCCCAATTACTTTAATTAGTAAATACAATGTTGTAATTTATAGAAATTCATATTAAGAACATAAGACCCATTCCTAATCAACACTAATTACACATTAAGCATATAAACATTTATATAACAGCATCTGAACGGACCATTGAAAGCTCTTCGCTCTCCCTAAAAAAGCAATACCAGCACTTCAAACATTTACACTGAAGTCTTCCCAAGTATAGTAATACAACTGCACAACACACACACACACACACACATACACACACACAGGCATGGTCAGGCACAGGAGAGGATCATGGGTGTGAGACATAGTGCATTATATTACCTCAGTAGGAGTAGGAGAAAGCAGCTGTGGGGACTGCAAATGAAGAGGGGGAGAAAGCCAATGATTAGGACGAACTCATATGTGAGGTTATATGAGTTAACCATCCGACCAGGAGCGTGATCATTCAGCGTCAGTGGGTCATGAGTGTGAGGGCATTCCTGATGGATGGATGGATGGATGGATGGATGGGTGAGCTGAATGAAGCGGGTCCAGAATATACCGCTCACACGCTCAGGGCTATGAGAGTGATGGTGAGCGAGAGGTAGGCGCGGCTCAGAGGAATGACTGACTTCGCTGTCAGAGGGAGGGACGATGATGGAGGGTGAAAAATGAAAGAAACGAGACTACACAGAGGTTTCCTCAGTCAAGTCAGTGCTCATTTGATCAAGCCTGAGAAATAAATCAACTCTATTCAGGTCGAATCATCTTTTACTTTGTCAAAGTGCTTGGGGAAACACGGACCATTCCATCCCTCTTTAGATTACACACATGTTGCATTCAAAGAGCTCATATCAGCCAATCTATCTGTCAAAATTAGTCCAAATTTTCAAAATTATTATTATTTTTTACAGGCCCAATTAATTAAAAACTAATTAATTAATTAAAAAAAACAATGTAAGGGACCTTCATGTATCAAAATGAATGCTAGTACTGCGTGTTTACTGGTAACTGTATCAGCCTGAAAAAACACTTCCTATAAAACAAGTTACCAATATTCAATAAGAAACACATTATAAAGGGTTTATAAATGCTTACTAATGGCTTAATTAATGTTATTAACAATTATTAATGTGTAATAGAGCAGTGACAATAAGAGATAGGTGTTGGGAAAAACTATAAAAACTAGTTAAAATGTTTTGGTTTCAGCACTGAGAGGTAAAAAAAGGTAAAGTTAGACAGAAGCAGGGGAAGCCAGAGAGGTGTGAGGCTGCTTTACCTCCCCGTAGTGCCTCTCCTCAGACGGGTAGCTGACATATGGAGAGTAGGACAGCATGTCAGGTCGGTCTATGTTATAGATGGCCTTGGTCTTTGGGAGGGCTGCCAGGTCCTTGTAGTCCAGCGTCTCCTCTCCTAGTTTGGCCTGGCAGCAGAGGGACGAGCACTGACATTTAATACACTTTGCTGAGTCAAGATGTGTATAACAATGAGGTGGGGATAAGCTGAACTATGTGCTGCTGCTGCCCTCTGGTGGTGAGGAGAGGAGGGGGGGGTGCAGTCTTACATAGATGACTCTGCTGGGGGAGCCTGAGGCGCTGGAGGCCGGGACTGAGGTGATGCTCTCAGATGAAGCCCGGGTCACCTGAAACACACACCACACACACACAGTTATTAAATATAATGCATGAAAACAGGCTGAGGGAAGTTGCAGAGAGTGATATTAGAAAATATATTGTGTGTGTGTACTAATCGCTCATTGATTTAAGCCCATGCTTTGTAAGAAATCTGCCTTGTTCTGTTCCTTTAAGTGACCAGCTCTTCTCAATGCTTCTTCAGTCAGTTATTATTTTCTCTATGTATGAATTCCTTGACTGTTCTTAGTGATTGGATGGTTTTAATAATCGGACTTTATAAGGTCAAAAATATAGTGAAAAACACCCATTTGTCAATTTTAAAAAAAGAAAAACAGAGAGAAAAGCAGCAAATCATCAGTTTGAGAAGCTGCAACCGGTATTTGTGCCTTAATATTTACAAAAACAGCCTTTTCATCTCACTGTCAATATTCATTATATCAGTTGAGACTTTATTTTTGCTGGCACATTTTGCTGGCACATTTTGCTCATCGTAAGTAACACCGGAGATGATTATGATTTAATTACGTTCAAGCTGCACATCAGCATCACACAGTGGTACGGTAGCGCTGTTAGTGAAGCTGCGCCGGGCGATCCGGGCCAATCTCAGTTTGTGTTAAAGCACACAAGCTGAAGACAGAATGGACCTTCTTCTTCTGAGCTAATGAAATATTGGTATGAATATGTATTATTACCGTTTGATCGTTTGATGTCCTCTCTGTCTGTCAAGTTGTGTGAGTCCTTCTCTACTCACTACAGATTCACATGGTTTATCTCTACTTGCTCGTTAAAGCATCCTCATCCATGCACCGGCTGAAAATCAGCATCATCAGTCGCTTGACCAATCACAGCTCTTTACAGGAGGTGGCCTGTGGTTGTGGCTGCTGCTCGGCCTGAACTATATATAAAACTGAGGTGTAAGTCATGATCAACCCATGCAGCAGATGGTTGTGGGGCTGGGAGGGCGGGGTTGGGTGGGTGCAGGGCATACAGGGGCACCAACCTGCTGCTCAGGGACGTCATTGAGCTGTATCCGGACCTGCTTCTGGGAAGGAGACGGGTTACGATGAGGAATGAGAATGGGAGATGGTGGAAGGGCAGAATGAAACTGAATGAAAAGCTGCAGGGCGGCTGATGCAAGGGGATTCACATGGACTGTATACAAAGATGGACGATGTGGGAGTGAAGGTACACGAGCAGGACCTCAATACAGCAACCCCAGACAAGATGACAGAAACCTTTTTCTGGAATAATGGGGCTTAATTTTTGAACAGTGTTAAGATTTGGAGATGTGTCGGCCATCTTTATGTACAGTCTCTGGTCCCTAACTGTGGATTAAACCCCTCCAACTCATCATTGTGAATGGCTCTGTTTGAAATTACTGATTTATCTTGACGCGGACGAGTTGAACTTGTCTTAGTCACTAGGACTAACCTGGTTGCCTTTTCTTGAAACCAACTGAAATACTGAAATATAGAACAGCTCTGCTGGTCTAACTGAAGGTACAGAGAAGCATCTGTGTATGTCTCAATGACAGGGGGCACATTTGTATATAATACACAGTACTTGTGCATAGTAACTTTGATTTCCTGTAGACTAACTGCAACAAAACAGTCTAAATATCCAGTGCATTCTATTTACTGAACACAGTTATAATGTATTGAGTAGCACACAAACAAGGCTCCTTGTCCAATGGGGATCTATTTTGGTTCTGTTTAAGGATTGGAGACACAATATCCTCATAACATGTTCTGCATTTTGACAAGTACAGGCCTACTGTGGCCTCATTTCCACCCACCTTGCTCTTCTCCTCCTGCTTTGCTGCTTGTCTGCATGGAGGATGCCAGATAGAAGATCCTGTGGACACGGAGACAAAGACATGGGCTGTCAGAGATGTCTCCAGCATGGCATTTGCATTGCCACAAGCAGCTCTACTTTAAATAGTTTAAATTAGTCTTGGGAGGGCAGGGATGGGTGGTTGGTCAGTTGATCCTGACTGAAATATCTACGATCAACTACAGAATTCAATTCAGACATTCATGATTCTTACACAATCATCATATAAAGTGAGACTGGTGATACCTTGACTTCCAGAACCATCATCCTGTAACTTTATCCAATAATACTGGACCTACAAAGATAGTATTCCCTTTTGTGTATAGTGCTAATTAGCAAATGCTAAATGCTAACATGCTAATATGCAAAAATTAGATGCTGGTATACATGGTTATACTATAGGCTAAACATCAACAGCAGTGTCCTTGTCAACACTTTGATTATGTTAGCATGCTAACATTAGCATTTAGCTAATAAATTAACGTGGGCATACGTGACTGGTTCTTTTTACATGTCGATCATGTTTCTTTCATACATATATCCATGGCTCTAGTTCTGTTTCTCTTTACTTTGTACCAATAACTCTGCAACTGAACTGTCATGCTAGCAAAGAGAGCTAACATCTAAACACAACAAAACTATCAATTCCAATATGTTTTCTACTTTCCTCTTGAGGAAGCAATGGATTCTCTCAACTAAATGCATGATTCATGTCCTCATCTGCTGCACCGACATTTTGTTCATGGTTATGATTCCAGAAATCTATTTCTACAACTAAATCTCTCCACCCTGAAGTGACAAGCAGCAGTTTGATAAGAGTTGAAGCAAAGCGAGCACCCCGGGCAAAGCACCAGCTGCTACTTTGCATCAGTACTGTGGCAGCAGTAGATTACATCTCTATGAGTGTGATTCAGGCGTGCATGTGCATGAATCATTCACTGAGCTGCAAACACAGTCTATTAGAGAAAAGGCATTAGATTTATGTTGGTATCCTTCTGGTATGTAAAAGGGAAACAGAGATTGGTGTTGAGAGAAACCCCTAGGTATTAGCTTTGATGCTACTTGTCTGTTGCCTCAGAATGAAATCAGGCACAAACAGCTGCAGTGCCTCCCCATGATGCTGAGAGCTAGAAGCTACATTTTGAAGGTACATGCGTCAAGTCCCCAAAAACTGCCATTAACCTTGCAGGTACATTTCTTCTCCCTCTGCAAACATCTGCTCACAGCGGGCACAGCGGGCACATGTGGGGTGGTAGTGCTTCTCTCCAGCCTGTTGAGAATCAAAGAAGAACAGGTTAGGATAATCAAGCACTCATCATTAGTTTTGGTCATTTTAGGATTTTAGGATTATTAAAGTGGTAGTCAAACAATTCAGCTTTGCTCTTCGATGAAGTTGGAGCACCTGAAACAGACGGGATAAGTTTCCTGTTTATTTCTGGCTTTCTGTTTAAATTTTCAGTCTAAGAATCTGAACTCATATGACCCTGATATCATCTGGGGGCAATTTGTCAGACTTGACAACTCCAAACCCACAGAAGACAGTACATGAATAAGAAGAGAAGCATACCCAATGGCAAAATTGCTTTCATGTGTAAAATCAGAATTGTCCCTATGAAACTGAAAAGATATAATTCACGGCTGAGTGCCTAACACATTTGTAGAGTAAATACCTCATTAGTCAGAGCTTGTTATTCAAAGACATTAGTGTGTGTGTGTGTGAAGCTTCCTCTCTGCGTGTCTGAAGGCTCAGTTCATCAGAGAATTCATAAATAGCTAATCAAAAGAATGCTGATTCAGCATGAAGAACCAGACTGCCAGTTGTTGTGCGGCGTTCAGTTAGCATTACTTGATTAAAGTGCCACTGGCAACGAATGACAACAACGAAATAGGTTGTGATTTATTTTTTATCCAGAAGGTGGAGCGCTTGTGTTGAGTAAGGAGAGCTGCAGCTGCGTTCAGTGCCTGTAAAGGGTACATGAAAAACATAGTGTTGTCGAGTACTTGAAAATAGTTGTTCATCATGACTGATTCGTCATCGTTCAACTCAAACTGTCCAAAACATCATACAAATGTCCCACTAAGCCTCAACAAGATTTCAGCAGCGTCAGACCATTTATTATTACTACCATTTAGTCCTGTGTGTCGACCATGGAGTTGCTATAATGTTGCTTTATAATGGAAGCTAATGGGCCCTATATGGGTCTGCTGCAGAGCTTGAGTGAAAACCCAGAAGGCAGTGTGAGGGGAGGGATGTCAATATGAGGATGTTTGTGTCTGTGATATTGATTTAAAGCCTTAGTGTGGATTGTATCTGGGCTTGTGAAACCACAGGGCTACTGGCAGATCTGCAGAGATCCATAAGGTTCCTTGAAAGTTATGACCTGAGAACTGAGCTGGGCCCAGTCCAAAATGCTGCTGCTGCCAGTGTTGCTGTTCTCAGTCTTCTGTTGGCAGCTAATTATCCTTGATTGATTCAGATTCGGTCTGACTGTCCCTGGGTCCATTTTGGCTTGGTCCAAAAAACTGGACCCATGAAAACCTCCACAACTGGAGCAACCATCAGCTAAGCAGTTTACGTGCCCTGTTTATTCAAACCTTGGTGGAAGTTGTTTTCAGTTGGGTTGAGGTATGTCTTACTATATTTTCAAAACTTATTCATGGATTGACTCAGCAAAAATGAAATTTCTCCCCAAAACCACCGCCCCTTTAATGAGCCAATCAATCAGTGGGTTGGGTAATCCAAATACCACTCCACTTGCTCCTTGGTGATTTACTCAGTACAAGGGCCAGATTCTGGTGTTGTGACAACGAAAACCATCATTGGAATCAAGCAAAATTAGCTCACTCCATTGGCATATTTTCCTGTTTTTAAAACACATATGATTTATGGGCTCAATAACAACTAAACGAAACAAGATGGATTGTCTTTGCGAAGAAGTCTTTCATTTTCTCTCCTTGCAAAACAGTGATGTCTGCTGATCTCTGCCTCCCAAAGGGCATCCCGTTGTGTTTCAAAAGCGGCCTGATTACGTATGGTCCCTTTGAGGTCGCTCCACTTTGCTGCATCATCTCAGTATGGAACGATACCAGGAAACAGGACGTCGACACCCTGTTTGTTGGATAACACCCTGCTTAAGGCTTATTTGGACCAAATGAACAGCAGATGGAGAGAGCAAGCAAACTGAGCAAAAATGCACTGAAGACTCAGGGTCCAGGTGTTATTGAGAGAAAAGTAAGGTCAGGGGCTTGCAAACTGGCAGCATATTGTGGACACCACGCCAAAAGCTCATATTTAAACAGAGGAAAAAACAGATAAATAGACAGAGACAGGAGAAAAGAGGAAGTTGACTTAGAAACATTGAGGCTCTGAGATAAAAAATGCCGGAACTGGATTGAAATTCAAACATGGAAAGTATGAGAGAGCAGGAAAGGAGATAGTGCTGCAATCAAATCCTTCCTTTGTCCAAATCCAAGGCTGCATGAGGGGAAAATTATCATATTGAATGTCCCCGAGGACTGATAAGTCAAGGAAGAAAAGGAATGGAGGAAGGTTTGTAGGGGGAGATGAACGTGACAGCTGATGACTGGATGTTTTCTCAGGAATGGGGCTGCAGATGGTGAGCCAAGGTTCAGGTTTGTGGCTGAGGCTCCTGCAGAGTTAAAGGTTTGTGAAAGAGCTGAGAGAAAACACGACAGCCATTTAGCGAAAGGCCAGGTAAGGTTGCAAAGAGCCGCCCAGAGATTCAACCTTTTTCCCAAATTACATGAAGACCTTCTGCTTTCTCAAAATGATCCTCTCTATAATGCTTCGGCCAGTCCCTTGTCTCACAAACTGCAGAAACCAGTCAGGCAAGGGAGGTGATCCATTTAGAAGATTGGAATAGGTTTTGGTGAACCTAACACACCACAACAACACACAGCCAAACACACACACATAGAAAATCAATGATGCTTCTCGTGGGCTAGATTGGTCTTGCATCAAGGCAAGTGTACCTACATCAAACACTACATGTGACATTTTCTAATTAAAAATGTATTTTAGTTTCCCTCCTTGCTGCTTCATGGACTAATGGAACATGAAAGAAATTCAATATGCATCCGGTTTAAGCTTTTACAGCACATTTTCTGTCACACCTACACTCACGGCTTCAGAATGCTTTTACCGAACTGGGCTGTGCTGCTCTGTGAGACAATAGTGTACCTGTTCGGAATGGTGAGACCCATAGATTGGATCCCTTAAGTCTCTCCTTAAAACAATTTGAGGTCTCACACTGTACAAAGAAAATGAGACAGTAGAAGTTGCTGTTCTCCCCAGCCCTACGGTCAAAAGGTAGCGGAAAAACTGCGACTTCCGACAGACAAGGTCCAAACAGGGAGTTTCCTACATGAACAATTAAAGATGTTGTTTCACACAACACTTTGATGAAAGCACACTGAAGGTAATGAGTTTAACATTTCCAGCTTGTTGGCACAAACAAAAAAAAACTCAGATATGATCAGCAGGGGAATCCGTTTGTATTGGCATGAAGCACTGTTTTCTCGTGGTGATACCTACGAGGCTGGATGATTGATACCCCAAACCTCTCTATTCTTGTCTGCATATGTCTTTGTTCTGGGTGTATTCTTTGGTGCAAACTGAAATACATAATCAACAATCTTTGCTTGGACTGTTGTTTCACTTTCCTCAGATAAACCTTTGCTACACTTTGTGCCCACCTTTTGGTGACCATACCTCATACTGCTGATACTGTCTGGAAGGCCTGACGGCATATCCAAGAAGAAAGACACCCCACTCAAACTGTTTGACTGACAGGTGATTTCTTGCCAGAGCAGTAAATAAATACTACAGCAATGAGCCTCCAAGCAACAAAGGTATAGCACATGCAAGGCTTCGAGTTCAACCTCTAGCTCCAGGTATTGACTCGATACGTCCCCACACAGCAGACTCTTTGATCTCAAACAAATGCCGTGACATTTTGAACACTCCGTCTCTCCGTTGCTGTTTCAAAGTGCCGCGCGGGTGCAGGTGGAGTGGCTGCAAATGACTTCCATCCAAATCCCCTGAGACACCTCAGTGTGCTGGCATTTGATTCCAAAATAACACAGGGCACCAAAGAGCTGGACCTGGATTTATTAAGCATGGCAGAATCTCTCTGAGGAACAACACTATAGAATGTTTGAATGTAATATTGTTTTTAAAATGAGAAAATATGAACTCACCCCAGGTGGAAACCTTCCTTTCCATTTTGAAAGGGATGAGGTAATGAGAGCAGAACTGAAGTACCCTCCAGCAACACAAAGCCTATTCTACCTCACTATTACTTCACTTAACTATCCTTCCTCAGTACACACAACCAGAACATACACTCTTTATAGGTACAGGTGCTTTTAGTCCTGCTTCACTGACTTTGGCTCCAGACACTATAAAGAGCCAAACAATCCAGTATTCACCTGACAGGCCAACACAAGACTCGAGGAAACGGAGGTAAGTGATGTCATTCCCTCACTGAGAGAAAACCGGAATATGCTCTCATCTCATTCCTTCTGTTTCCGCTGCTCTCCAGGCGCTGGAACCTGATAGGTGTTTATGAGAGACAGAATGAGAGCGAGCATCGTGTGATGAAAGAAAAGAGAGAAAGCGAGAGAGGGGGGATTGTCCTCATAATGCTGCTCTGTTGTTCACAGGTCACGGCAGGAGCTTCCAAGACCCCCTTGTCTGAAAGCTTTCTTCCTCTCCTCCTGCTCTCATCCCTTTCTCCGCCCGAGGAGAGTATCCCATGTCCCCATCGCTCCATCACTGCAGAACAACAGGCTGCTTCACTGAAACCACATTCCTCTGAGCTGGAGCTCTACCTGCCTCTGCAAAGGACTCCATTGCTCTCCATTGCATTCTGAGATTAGTGCAGTCATCGTTCCTACAGCATCCCGACATGGACAAAAGAGTTTCCAACAAAGACACAGCTATCAAAACCACATTTTTACGGACCACTACAATCACGTTTTACTGCTTAGTTACCATGACAGCAACGTCAGAAATACAATGACAAACCATGTGTCCACAGCTGGGCTTTTTACAAACAGAGGGATTATAGCTGACCCTATCAATAATAAAAGAAATGATGATAGCTCCATATTAATGACATACACTGGGTTTCTGGAAATTCAGTTTACATTCTGCAGCTCAGCGTGACATGATGCAATATGCGTATGTTTCACAGCCAACGAGACAGTGATTAGAAATGCTGTTTTATTAGAAAACGCATCCACAGTGAGTTAACTCCTAAATGATGAATGCAGATGCAGATTGTTTCTCGTCCTCGGGCCTTTTTTCATAACGCTACCCTATTTATAGTTTTCTTCAGCAGCTTCTGCAGTTGTTGATGTGATATGCTGAAAATTCTGGTGGTACAGAACATTTCTCACCTTATTTGTCACCTTTGTCAGTCTTTGCATATTTTTATAATATTTTCACAATTTTTTCTAGATGTGTGATTATTTTACATGTGAGCGGTTTGTTATTTAGAACTCTGCGCCCAGTGTGTGCCAGGTTTTGTGTTGTTGTTGACTTTCTTGGTTAAATAAACTGGTGGCCAGGCAACCTTTCATTGGTATGGGCTGGCAACATGTCCCGGCAGAAAGACCGGCAGCAGAGCGTGTAAAGCCAGCGGTAACAACACTACAAAGGTCGCTCTAATTAAAAATAACCTCTGCCAGCAGTCTCAGATACTGATATCATGACCCTCATGACAGTTTAATAGAACTTGAGCCAAATATATTTCACAAAGGCTGCAGGAAATGTGCGATATGATTCAGGATGAATGCAAAACGACTGAAAGTGTGAGGAAACACCATCGGTATGTTCACATCATCAATCCATGCCCTCTGACATATCCCTACAGCCACTTAGAACATATCTAACGCTGGGCTGGGACAAAATCAAATCAAATACTCATACATCTATTTTTGATATAATTGCTGAGTGGGTAAAGGTAAATAACAGAACAGCTGAAAGAGTCTGGTGAGTTCAGAAACAGGCATGTCATATTACAATATTAGGAACTCAGACTATAACTAGTCTCATGTCACAATATCATTATATATGGATATATTGCTCAGCCATAATTTGCATCTTTTCCTTGTGTTACTTATATGTTTTTTCTAATAGTTTACTTTTGGAGTTGATGCAGTTATTAGCATGACTGTTCCAGCGTGTCGGAGCGGCCTCGGCCTCGGCCTCGGCTGTGACTTTACTCTAGGAACACCTCAGTTCTTGCCCGCTGACCTCTTGCCATTCGTCTAAAACCGTGCGTTGCTTTTTATAAAATCAAAATATTGAAGTTGTTTTCTAAGATTTTTACATTTTTGTAAAAAATTATTGGCAAATTATGAAATAATCTCTCTAAAATATCACGTTTTCGGCCTCATTTTACAGTCGTGATGCAAACTACTTCTAGCTATCAGTGCGACTGTTTGACCCGTCCTACATGACCTGTCATGGGCGACATCTACGGTGAAACTCCCTCTGTCTCTACCTCTATATATACTGTTCACACAAATTCAGTCAGGTCAGGCACACACACATACAGTCCAATGACTCCCACTGTGACTTCAGGACAATGACAACCTGACGATGGCGAGTCTAACGCCTCTAACACCTCGCGTCTGATTGCATGTTGTAAAGAAACCGTAAAGCGTTGGCCGCCTGCTGGTATTTTCTAAAACAGGAGGCTGTGCAGCTTTGTTTTATGGCACACACACGGAGGCGGAATGGTACCTGACAGTGACTGACCCTAAATGGTTGACCTGCCTGGGGAAGAAAAGGAAGGAGAGGTCATATGCATGTGTGTGTGTGTGTGTCTGCGTGTGTGTGTGTGTGTGTGCAGTAGAGAGTGAGGTCAGAGCCATTATCCCAGAGCCTAACAAGAATGAGATTGTGCTGAATAGCCGAGTAGCCCCAATAAGAGAGCAGATCCTGCAGATCCTGGTTGGCTGGTTTTCCCCCTGTGGACCGACACACAGCAGGCTACACGGAGACTAATGCATAGTGTCAGCAGAGCTCAGCCCGTTAGCCTCTCCAAGCCGCTCTGGACGCTGCTCCGTGTCATGCTGGGAAATTCTGGGACTGATGGTGTCAAAGCTGAAAGGTTACACACGAAGAGGAGCTGATCTCAGGTCTGCGCATACACACAGAGCTCTTCAAGGAGCATTTCTAGTGTATGTGCATTAGCAGAGTATAAGATCTGATGAAATTTTAATGATGGCTTTGGGGAAACGGCGGCAACTAGAATCTGTTAAGTGGAAAGAGGGGAATATGAAGTATGAAAAATGAAAATAGGATACATTATATAGAAAGAACATGATGAACTGTGGAATTTAAAGGGGCAGGGCAATGGCTTAACGTTGCACATTGTCCACAATGTTGGTGGATTCACAAGACGCAGTTTGTTAAAGGCTAATATACATCTATGTGTATGAGTATAGCTTCAAAATGGCTGGATCCTACACTTCCCATAATCCATCTCAAGCCTCTTTCATCATATTGATATCCTGATGAGTGTAGAAATCATCTGGGTGTCATAACAGTGGGTCTGTTCCTGGTTTTGAATCCGCTTTACAGTAAAGTGATGTGACTGTCTGAACTTACCAGACTGTTCTGGCTGTCATTATATCCACATTACTGATCAGTATTTATTAAAAAACCTTTATGTAAATGTGCATTTATATATGTATATAATGTAAATAGTAAATATATTGTATGATTTGACTTTGTCCATTTCAATGGGAGGTTTTATATTCACACAAGGGTCGGAAGTGTTTCTTTAACATGTGTAATCAGTGAAAGTCTCCTTACTGTTCTGAATCCATCATGCGCCCATGTTAGCGTTGTTTTATAAATAATAAAACCGTGTAGCTCTCCCTGTTAGCTGTAGTGGTTCACTGTAGTTAGGGATTAGGCTATGCAGGTTGTGTTACAGTTAAATTAAATATTTGCTCTCATCCACTCAAACATCATTTTGTGTCAACCTTATGTTTGCCTTTCTTTCTCTATATTTAGCTACAGTCGCTAGCAAGCTAGATAGCTAATTAGCTGTCCCCATTTAGTCAGTGCTCTTCTCATGTGCAGTCATCTGGATACTGAAGAGAGAATGCAATGAGAAGAAGCTTATTTTATTCATTAATTCACTTTACCTTTATGTCACCAATTTGCTTCATCTCCCTTTCTGAATCAGACTATTTCCTGTGCACCTGACCCAGACTATTTCCTGTGTACCCAACCTTAAGTATGTCCTCTAATTGCATCCCATCAGAGCTGTGACCGTACCTCCAGGACTTTCCCAGTGATGTACTTCTTGCAGCTCTCACACTGGATGCCGAACATGGCGTGGTAGTCCATCTCACAGAAGGGGATTCCATCCCTGACAGGACATCACAAGACAAGTGAGTCGATCAGAGGGAGCACAGAGCATCAGCTTCACTTCGCTTCACACAGGAGACAGATCACAGCCTCGGAATCTGCTGCAGACGTCCAACTATGAAAATATCAAACTTTAAATCCTGGTTAAAAATGTTTAATAATTTACCATTTCTAGTGAAATTGTATTGCAACATCAGTCCAAGGATGGTATTACAATGCTTTCATCTAGCAATGTGTTAAAAATAATAATACAATCAGATCTGTGCTGATCATGGTTTAGGCTGACTAAGCAGCAGCTGCTCTGCTCTGTATCTGTGCTCTCGTTAAATCATATTCTAAGTAAAAAGTAACAAGAACAATAAAATATCAGAGGTACAGTTAAATGTAAATGTGGATGAAACACAATGAATCGTTAATAATCCAAAACCAAACCTTAAGAAAGTGTTGTGCCAAAGACATTAACATTAATGAATAATTTGCAGATTGGCAAATATTGGGGCAATATAGTGATAAGTTTTAGATTTTGTTATCATCTTTGGTTGCATCACGTTTCTTTTGCAACACAGGGAGTTAATTTTAATTGAGTCATTTTAATGGAGGTAGGTTGCAGGGAAGTTATATGACAATAATCAATAACCTCTTGAGAATACACTATACACTGGGTTTCCAAAGACTTACTTGCTGATGTACTCGGCATTGAGCACCTTGTTGCAGACTTTACACTTGAAGCAGCCCAGGTGCCAGTGCTTGTCCAACGCTACAAGAGACTGTTCATTCTTAAACTCCTTCCCACAGCCACAGCAGTCTGCACAGAACACGACACAGTGGGGGGAGATAAGTCGATATTTGATGAAAGATAAGTTCCAAAGTTGATAGTCCCATCTACAGTACTTTGGTTTCATTATGTAAAATGATGAAAAGAAGATTGGACACTTTGGTTTCCCGAGACTGGAATGACTTAACACAATTTAAGAAAGTGCCAATTTAAGGGATGGAACAGAAAATTGCAATAACGAGCGGTGTAACAAATCATAGTTTGCAGGGTGCATGATTTAGGGAGAGAAATCAGAGCGAGACAGCGACATAAACAAAGTACTGACTGTGGACAGCCTGTATGGGTGCAGGGCTGTTGGCAGGGAGAGGCTGGGTACACTTTTGGCAGATACACTCCTTCCCGTTAAATGTCACTCGGTCACCGGCTGGGAAGGGCTGTCTGCAAACAAACAGAAAACAGACAGAGCATCAGATAAAGGCATTAACTCATAAGATTTGTGCATCCCGACGCTTACAAATCCACTCTAAGCCTCTGAAACAAGATTTAGGACCATGTTGGAAAGGACCGTTAAAGGTGGCTCGGCAGCTGCTTGGGGGAAAGGTGGGGAAGTTTTCTTTGCAAACATATTGCTAAAATCCTCCCAGAGCCAAAGGAGCTCCCAGTTCTGACTCATGAAGTAAAAACACAGAAGGAACATTCCAAAGACATTTTAAACTCTAATATAGACACTGACTCAATCTAACAACAGTGAAAAGTTAGAACAAGCAGGACTATGTGGACTATGTTGAAAGCTTCTTACTGAGATTGTGCATGTTAGTAAATAACAGTGTCGTCTGCATAAAGGTGGATATCTGTATGGCGTTTAACATCCCAACTAGACCTCGACAAGGCCCCCGCACCGTACTGTTTGTCCCTTTCCTGTTTCAACTTGACGATACCCCACTGCACCATTAGATCCATGTAAGAAATTGTTTTCACAGTTTGGTATTAAAGATCTTCAACACGCAGCCCTGATCCCAACTCCATTCAGCACATCAGTCACTACGTTAGGGTGAATGTAAGCAGTTCCAGATTAACGCGGCAGATAAATGCCCATGGTTTTGGACTGAGGCATGGGACAGTGAGGGCTTTTTTGTTTTTAGATCTAATTTCTCCACTTTTCATTCACATGATAAGGGTTATCTTGAGGCGGCATCATGTAGGCAGCTGAACAACCGCAGCTTAAGGCGCATTAACAGTGGCTTTCAACGTTCAGACACGCATGTAGCTGCGAGCTAAACTATCAAATTAACTCACTGATTCTTTGCATTTTCATTCACCATCCGAAATCCTTTTAGAGACGAGTGCCATTATGGTGTTAAGAGGGACATTACAAACACAATGAAAACAACGTTAATGTCTCCTGGCTGTTTGCGCATGCTGCTCCAGCACAGCTGCTGTCACTGAGTCAAGTACAGAGGGAGTGATGATTCCTTGGCAGAGCAGGGCTCTGACTGGCTGCCGCGTGCTGCTTCCTACAGCTCAGAAATGTGATATTAGAGCCGCTGTCACACTGTCGCAGCCAGCTACTGAGAGATAAATACATCCAGGCAGACTGGGAGAGGCTCAGATTATAGGTTATTCATGTGTAAACAGTTGCAAAGTTTACTTTTTAAAGTTGATATACAGAGCTTCTACATCTATTCTCACTTACGGTACATAGCATGGCCTGTCCCATCATGCAGTGTCTATCCTTTTTTGACTCTTCATACTCACAATGCTTTGGTTGAACTCATTTTTCTTATGTAATCCTGTAATCCTCTGCTTTTAAAAGTGAAACGAAACGTCTCAACGACTTTTGGACGGATTAATATGAAATTGGGCGTAGACGTGTGTGTATACCTCAAGGTGAACTCTGGTGATCTCTTAATGTTTGATGTGGCGCCGCATTAAAACTTCCCAAATACCTGCAAAGCCAGTGACATTCCCCCTACTGTGGTTTGTGTTTAGTGCTAACTAGCATGCAAACACTTTGGACTAAGACTGCACGCATATCGCCTGCAGGACATCGGCATATTAGCAGTGTCATGATGCTAGCATGTTATAGTTAGCATTTAACCCAAAGCTTCAATACCCATAAATAGACAGCTTCACAGAGATGCTGGCGTGGTCCTATGACCAAATATACAGCGACATGCATGCTCATACTGGTGCACTGTATGGTATTTCATTGTTACATGAGTTATATTTATTTTCTTATGGAGTATTTAATATAAATTGAGCTAATTTGCCGTGATTTAATGGTAAAGAACAGAAGATCCGATCTGTTCTCATGGTGTAATACAGGCATGGTGTGTAGGGAGAGGCAGAGGCGGGTGAATACGTATTTTGTTGCAGTTGCGGGTCAAATGTGAAGTAGCACCCAGAAAGTGAGAGTGAAAAACAAAGCCGCATCACCCCTGATGAATTACTGATGATTAATACGCCGCTGTGACCATGGGACGCAAACGCAGCTGAGTCTGGAGTCTCAAGCAAGCGTTAGTTCTGCTCCTCTCAGCTCTATTTTTACATTCTGCACAATAAGCCCGTGTGTTTTGCCGCCACAAAAGGAATATTTGTTATAAGAGGGGCTCTGGAGTTTGATGATCACATAACAAACCTCAAATGCCACATTGGAACATTCTGATCTCAGGTTCAGCATGGGGATCACCGAGGTATGATAGCACGAACGCACACACGCACACACACGGAAAACCCACTCCCTGTTCAAAAGACACTTAACACTAGCTGTGGGAATGGGCTAAGTGGCCGCTCTGACTGACCACGCGCTTAGAATTCCTGCCTGAGAGAGGCTCCCATTACCTTTCTAGGCTTGAGAAAGAACGCCGCTCACACACGTATCACATACACGCACCACACAGTCAGGAGAAGCATCCACATGGCTAGAAACAGGTGAAGATGCCTGTGACTCGCAGGGACACGTGCCCTCGTGTGCCTTCCTATATTTATACATGTGTATTATAGTTTGGTGTGCTTGTAAATGACACCTACTTTGCCGCTGACGATGTGTGTAACAGAAACACGCCGCGGGTGCGATATCTCCCTCTGAAAAGGCGTCTTTGTTCTTTGATTTTGAGCTTTTGGGAAAGTACAAGGAGGGGTCAGGCAACCAGCTGATGAAGATACCCAATGTTTGTTTTTGCATGACAGTGTTTCTATTCAATTCCGCCTGTCTCTGTGGCGAGTCACGTTTAAAGTAGCATTTAAATGTGTTCAAGACCTTATAACCTAGTCAAGGCTATGGGTTAAATCAACGTTATGGTTACTGCTAAATGGAAAACAGACATTAAATGAAGGATCTCAAATAAGGGCATGCATATATCGACCTGCCTCTTCCTGCTTCTTTTTCACTTAATTATTAAAGTTGATATGAATTGAATGACATTCCTTGCCAGTCCTTTGAGTGGCACAGTTAGCCAGAACCCTCGACCCAGTCCTTCTTTTACTTTTCAAGGTGACCTAATGGGGGCGATGAAGGTCGCAAATGCAATTTGTCAAACACAGTGCTAGCAATGCCAACGTCAGAAACTGGGTTTTAAAAGCTGCTAGACAAATCTAACAGGCACGGTCTGATCCATATTGAGGCTGAATGCCGGAACCAACTTCCAAGAGATTTGGGTAGTTTACTTGCTCTGTGGACATAATGCTTTTTCAGCCATGTTACAAAAGTCAAAGGTATTAGCAAGTCTTGCAAAGAACCAACTGAAGAAGCAACCGGATCGAAAGTGAATTATATTTGGTTATGGACCCTACTTCCCACATCCTGTTTCTTACTTGCAGGAGGCGCAGACGAAGCAGCGGGGGTGGTAGGTCTTGCCCAGGGCAGACACCACCTCGCCCTCGATGAAGTCCTGGCAGCTGAAGCAGCGAGTCCCATACAGTCTCTGGTAGTCCAGAGTACAGATGTATTCACCCTGACGCACGAAGAAGCCTCCCTGGGCCAGCTCACAGCCGCATACTGCGATAAGAGAAGGACACAGAGGGGGAGACAGGGAGGGCAAAAGGGTGCAGCAGTGAGAGAAAGACAGGGAAAACAGAAGAGCCAGAGAGATTAGGCAAAAATGATTAATGAGCACATTAATGAAAATGTGAAAACATGAATTCTTCCCCTGCAGAACAGATGGCTTCAGCTGTTTCCAAAACCACAGCCATGATGCAAACAAGAGTCAGAAAGACATTAATTAAACTATCCTTTACTATATCATATCAAACTATATTATATCACACTATACACTAAGCAATACTATATTAAAGTGCACTAACTATATATGTTGTAGTATATACTACTATAAATTATATAACTTACACTACATAATTATTCTTATTATATTTTAGTGGATTGTTTCTATTATTATTACATTATCAATATATCATAGTGTACTTAAGTGTACACTAAGTACACTGGACTCATGTGTACTATACCATGTTAGACTATACTACACTATACTACTACACTATATGCTATATGCTACACTATTATAATATACTTTACTGTTCTATGTCATTTTATACTATATTGCACAATATTATACTATATTGCATCATATTAAACTGTGCACTATGCCATGTTGTAATACCTTATATATACTGTATTATTCTTTATTATGTGCACACACACACACACACACACACCCTACAGTATTTATAGACATTTATTTGGACAGTAGTAAGAGGAGGAGGTGCTGAGCAGAGCCAGTTTGACACGTCTGGTTGTGTTCCTCCACCTGCCTGAAGAGCCAATAACGTCACACAGTCAGAGTGGGTGTGTTGTTAACTTGTGCGTCTGTGTGTGTGAAGACTGCACTTTGGCTATTAGCTGGCTCTTAACAATACACGACAGGAACTCCAAATCACCGTCCCCTCTCATGTGTGCACAGTGATTGCACAGAGTAACCGTGGCAACCACATGACATCACAGAGCAGCCACACCCTCAGGGGAAACCTCGCTCTATTTTTCCACTCCTTTAGCAAAAACAATACCCCTCCTTTCTTTCCCCCCATTCTTTCTTTCTGGAAAAACGACGACAGGAAAGATAAATGAGGGATGTTTGTGCTGGTTGGTGTCGCGCCCCGGGACGGCTCAGTGAACTTGAACATTCACACACAAACGCACACACAGTGTCGAACTTGCAGGGATGTGTGAAAGTGTGAGGTAAAACACATTGCTGGCGCGGCGGTGAGATCACAAAGGCTTTTCAGGACACACACACATGCAACCCTGCAGGAATGTGAGAGGTGACACGTGCAAAACGTGGATGCAATCACACTCACTCATGACACACACTATGAGTGCTCACATACATTCTGTAGAATAGTCTGAGACACACCCACACCCACCAACCAGCAGCCCAACCGGGGCAGACTTCAGCCCACTGTCACTAGTTACCTGGCAGGAAAGCCTTCCTGTCTTTGCCCGGCGTGGTTCAGCTTTTTATAACACGTGTTGCCTTCAGGTTCACCTTGGTAAATTCCTTTACTCTCCTCTCGACTTCAGCTATGAGTATCCTCCATGAGCTGAGAGCCACAGCCATTACTGTCATTTTAGCTGCCCGCTGTGTTTGAAGCTAACTTCCCATTGTTTTCAGAACACCTGAAAGCACCAGTCCCATCCACTCACACAGTAACACAGTATTTTTCTTTAAAAACCATGGAAACCTATAATAGTTGCGCTTTGTAAATGCATTTTTCCTGTTTCTGTCACAGTTTTACACATAAAACAGCTAAATCTGTCCTTCTACTCTATAGAGAGCACAAATCCTAAAGTTGGGGCTAAATTGTGCAGGTTTTATTCCTACAGGGATTAAAGGGATTTAAAAAGTAACTGAGAACATCCACTGTCAGTGTACTGATGTAGAAGTAGCAAGGTTTACAACACAACACACTAAATTCCCAAACAGTAGAATCTCCAGCATTTTCCTTTAAGTTGCGTAACAATCCAACTCTCCCAGACTTTTATCCACTTGTAAAAACTTTGACCAACGTGTTGGACAACCTTTGTCCAGTATTTGCACCATTTCAGTCCTTTATCAAGCCCACACAGGGGTTACAGCATGCTAATAAAACAACCACAACAATACGAGCAGGAATGTTTTCTCAGGAAGTGGACAACGTACTTTCCAGCGGCTGCTACCGGCTCCCTTACATCCGGTTCAGATGTCTGGCAACCTGTCTAGAGTGAGATAATGCTCTGGGGTGATGGAATAAACCAACAGCAGAGTGGAAACCTGGATGGCCTGCTGGCTGGATGGATAATATACACAAGTACACCCAGAAAAGAGGATTCCTCAGGGCTCTTTTGTCATTGTCTGATACAAAAGTCATAATAAAATAACTAAAAAATTATATATATCAAGGTTTTGAATCACTCTTTATTGCTCAACATCTTTCCAACGGGGAGTATTTTAAGTGTTTTCTTTACAGATGCTTTCTAAAAACCCCATTTATTATGATCCAAAGCCAAATAAGCATAGAGAAGCCTTTCTGGTAATACAGAGAGCTCTGTTGTTAAACTGTGGCTGGACTAAATCATTTCTAGAGTTGATTTTAGGTTCAAACAGGGGTGTAATTCATAGTCTAGAGTCCTGAGACTTGGCCTCAAGTCAAAGTAACATAAGGACCTGGACTGTGTTTAGTGTTGTGAGACTTGAAGAGCTTGAGACCTGGAAGTCTTCCAGGTTTAGATTTGGAAATATCCCACAAACCAAAAAATAAGAGATACAATAGATTTGTCTAAAACTGAGACTTGATCTGAACTGGTCTAGAGTAACTTAAAACTGGATTTGAGCTCTGCTCTCAGGGATACAAGACATGAATGAACTTGCCTTGAGATGTCTCTAACGTGAAGACCTGAATCTTGAGTTGGGCTTATCTGGAAAGACTGGATATTTCAAGACAGACTTTTATGGAATAACTCTGGAACTGATTTGTGCTTGTCTTGAAAGACCTGAGACTGGACTTTAGATGTGCTTTGAAACCCTTGAAAACAATGGAAGAAGAAGAAGAAGAAGAAAACTGTAATTGCCTTCAAATGAGTTGAAGCTTTCATTGACAACTTTGACTCGTCTACGATGACTTTGAGACTTGATTCTTTATCTGACAGACTTGAGCCGGACTTGCCCCCCAAAAAATTAAACACAGCTCTGCCTAGTAGAAAAAGAAATAGAGTTTGAAAAGATGGAAGCAAATCCTCACTCATCACCTCATCCTCCGATCCCTGATATTCATACCTGCACTGCCAGTTGGCGCATAGGCTGCCCTTCTTGCTGTATTATAACTTAGCAGCTTAAGCAGCTCAACAGTTGAGCCCTTACAACGTGAGTTCGAGCTGGAGCCCATTCATCATTTATAGAGCTAACACTTGCAGAAACATTACATCCTTTTTATAGTGATACTGAACTCAATTGTTATATTATTCTTTCCATCTGCAGCGCAGCAGCAGGGAGCGTATACACTGCAGAGGAGGGCTAAGTTACCGGCAAACCAGCCTCTAATGCAGATGAAATAGTGTGTGTCTGAGTGCATTACATAAGTGAGAGGGAGACAGAAGATACTCTCTCAGTTTTGTCCGTCATCACTAATGGAAGCCGTCAAAGCTGGCTTCCTCTCATCCCTTTCTTGTTGCGCTCATCTCTCCTCTCCATCGTTCCCTAATCCCACATTCGCCTGGGACGTGTTAAAAGGTGGGGAGAGGTTGACGATATGAAGCAGGGATGGATGTGGAAGTCTGTAAATTGGGTTTAATCGAGTGGGGACTTTTAATTCACCTTCGTTTGCTCTGAAGGAAAGCGCTCAACAACGGACTGCCACCAAGGGAAACAATGAATGCAGGAGCAAAAACATGGAGCTCAAAATGATTTGTGAACACAGAAGTATCGGAATCGGCCTTGAAGCCAACTCAAAATTCAACTGAATGTTTTGTTCAAGCGGCGATTTCATCATTTTGAAATCATTCCATCTCCGTGACAACAGAGGGTGGGTGTGTTCGCCCTGCACTCGGGCTGTTGATGAGATCATGATGCAGCTAATTAGCGGGTCTGTCCTTAGACGCGACTGAGGGGAACAGAATGTGTCGGGCTACGCGCCTGCAGCAGAATGAGACTTACATAAATCACAATCTGATGTTTTTTAAACTCTAGGTGTGCGGTGGTAGGGAGTATGTGTATGTTTGCATGCGTGTGGGGTCTTTCAGGGCAGAACATCCAGTGACTTTCTCTAATAACATATCCGAGCTGCATGGAGATGATGTAATCTCCAGAATGAGCCAAATCTTGAAAAAATAAAGCATCACTTCACTAATTCCACTCCCCTCCACTCTAATTTGACATAATTCCCAGCAATAACAGTGCTAACTGGAATACTTGTGCTCCTCAGGTTGCAAGTGTGAGGTAGGTATAAAGGTTACACTGCAGCAGGAGCTTGGTTACAACATTTTCCAAGGCTAAAAGGCAGATTACTTCACAGGAAACTGATTGCATCCATCTCTGAAGGCTTATCTCATGCACCGTGGAGCCACTTACATAACCCGAACGTACGTAGAGGCTCTCGGAGGAATTGAGCGCGCTGTTGAACCTGCTTCCTCCACACTGGGAGGATCTCCGAGCCAAGTCTGTTCTTCTTCTCCCTCAATTCAGCTTGTAGAATTTGCAAGGCTCAACGCTTGAACGGATGGGTGTGCAGCAAATTTGCCCTGCTGTGATTTGTAAATAAAATATGTGGCATCTGTTTAACTCGTGTACAAACAAATTATAGGGATTAAAAAGTAACAGATTCTGTGGCAGGGACATGATGCAAGCAATCTAGTTGGAACTAGAGCTGTGTAACAAACCAAATTACACTAGCAACCCAGGAAGGCTGCAGTGAATGGCTGGTCAGATTTCTATTCTGGTACCGCGTGCAATGAAAACCAGTGAAATGAGTCATAGGTGGAGTTGTGGAACTGCAGAGTTGTCAACCACCTCCGCAATTACCGTGAGTTCTACAGAGCATTTTAGCATCTCAGTGAATAAACACAAGGCAGTGTACACATCTGCAGAGGACCAAACGACAGAAAGACAAAGTTAATGACCTGCTTGTGAAGAAATTGGAGTATTTGGCAGCTAAATAGGTGGTGGAGACCAAAACAGAGCTAAAAAGACGTGAATATTGGACGTAAATCAAACAAGTTGCTAGAAATAAGGTGCCAAATGAAAGCTAATGTTGCTCCATGTTTGCTAGTTGTGTAAACCACCAGTTGCTATTACATCATTTTATTTCTCTAGAGTGAAGTTTTTGTAAAACTGCTTGAATTAAAACGACACTGAACATTCCTGTGGTGCATCCTTGGTTTGTGGTGGAACAAAAAGTCAAGGTAAGGTTTAACAATGCCAAAATTCAAAAATCATACTGAGCCTCCTGACACACAGATATGCTCCTTTGTGCATTGTGTGAGTGTGAGTGTGCATGCGTGTGTGTGTGTAGCGGGGTGTTGGCTATTCAGGCAAGGCGTCCACTGAGGGGGAAATATAGGATATGACACCCTACAAATGAATCAAATTGGCATGTCATGTATGATAGATGTAATTTAGCTTCATCCAATTCAGCAGCCCTGAGCTCGCTATGGAAGATTAACTTATACAAGCACATCTGAGAGAGCCTGTCCAGTGTGTGTGTGTGTGTGTGTGTGTGTGTGTGTGTGTGTATAAAGGGATCAGAACATGTATCTTTCCAACTCACTACACCTCCAGAGACATTATCTAGAGACATATTGTGTTGTCAGATAAAATATATACAGCATGTTGTTATGCCCTTATAAGAGTGTGACCTTGACTCGGCCTCATGTTTCACAATGACTTCCACTGTGTGTGTGCGTGCGTGCATGCATGCACGCACGTGTGTGTGTGTGTGTGTGTGTGTGTGTGTGTGTGTGTGTGTGTGTGTGTGTGTGAGAGAGCAGGGTTAAATATACATGTGCCATGTGCTTTGTGCTATGAATGCGGGACCTTGACTGCACCTCATGTTTTACAATGACTCACCATCAATGTGTGTGTGCGCGTGTGCGTGCATTGATCTGACTGTACATGAGGGGCGAATAAATCCAAGGTTGTTACTTCTGACAGGTCAGGCGGGCTTGGGGGCGGGGGGGGGTCTAGACTCCTCCAAACTGGTCCCCAGTAGGGACAGCGGAGGAGGTCTGTCTATTGTCTCAGTCACTGAGCAACACTATATCTCCCAACACGCTTACTGTTGAGTTTCTGTGAGATCAACTGTGGATTTTCAACAAGAAGCGAGCGATTCATGTTATTTTCTACGTGTTCATTTTAATTATAGACTAGACTGAGACACTTTGTGAACAGTTTGGCCTGATAGATGTTGCTTATTAACATCAAATAACAGAAAACATAAACGATCAGGTCCATTTTTTAAATCCCACCAACAGAATTCTGCCTGAGCGATGGTTTGTCCAGAGCAGAAACTGCTGTCAGTGAGCACAAGCCTAGAACATTTGAATTGCTCAACAAATCTGAGCGTAGGAGGAGTTCAGGAGGTCTGCAGCCAGGCTAAAGAAGTTGACTTTGAGTTAAGATAATGTTATTAAAAAAGGATTTACCATTTGTTTTCATCTTCTCTTCTGCCCAGAGGGTTTGTTTAAAATACGTCAAACAGCTGACAGTGCTCGTGTTTCGCCCTGTGCGACTTCTTTTGTTAGCCCGTGTATGAAAATATGACCCCAGCTGTGTAAAAGTGAAACATTTCCAGGAAATGCAGGTGTGTGGATGCAGTCTGCCAGGATGCAGATGCAGATCAGATGCTACCTTCATGTTAAAAGATGATTTTCATCTAGTCTATGTTGGCGGTTCAGTTAAAAAGGGTTAAAAATCTGATACTTCAATGCACTTAACAAAATAAGAATAAGACATCATTATCCAGAAGTATCGTTTGCACACTATGGTATGTATGGAAAGAATGCCTTTCAATTCCCTTTTGGTGTTTGTGCATGCTTTCCTGTGTGCATGAGGTCAGCACTCCTGGCCCAATGACGAACAAACACACATTCCTCCCCTGGCTCCGTTCGGGTCAGCCCGCTTCCAAGAAGGAGAAAAATCCAATAGCCAACACCCTACTGAGAACATCACAACCATCTGCTATTATAACATCGCTGATCCGACCAGCAGGGATCCAACATGTGGCCGGCGGCCTCTATTTACCGAGCCGACTTCCAGGAAGAGACGCACTCAGGCTGAGGAGACGCACAAAAACAATGCAATCCATAAATCTGTCAAAACCCGCAGAAGAGTCAAAGCTGCAATTTCACACATCACACAGTAAACATTGTGACATTCTCCTTCAGTTTATTGGCCCTCTGAGTCCTACAATTATAATCATTTCAGGTAAACTGTCTACATTCTTCAGAGGCGAGCAACACCATTCTGTATGACAGTTTAAAAACAGTGGTTGGCAACATGATCTCAAGGCAAGGTCCACTTCCTGGCTTGTTCTGCACCGATCAACTGTATTACAAAGTCAGAAACGTTTGACCATTCAGAAAACAGTTGAGCTGGAGACTTGTGATGATCTGATGAAGACCCAGCCTAATAAAACCCAATAACTACTAGAAACAACCTGGACATCCAGTGCCAACCCTTCATGTGGGGAGGATGGCAGTAGGGAGGTTGGGGTGGTGGTTGGCAGCGTAACACGTTTGAGATTTGAGTCAGGAGATTGAAGTTGATGTTCAATCAAAGACATGAAGGTCACTGCCACGTGCTGATCCAGACAACAGCAAGAACTTTAAACACACTGACAAAAAGACCTAATTAATTGTAATCCGGGGTTTTGCAGAGTCATGAAATATCGATGTTTTTATCTGACAAAAGGGTTGTGAAGACCGTGCGATCTAGAGAGAGAGGACCTTGAGGGGACTTTGATTAATATTCTTATACTGATGCTGTTAAAAATTGAACCTTAGTCGACCAGGGGTAGGACTTTAAGAATTCATTGGGCATAATGTCTAATGGACCAAGACTATATATGCTGTGTATTGAAGGACAATGACAGGTACGAGGTAACATCTTGGACTGAACGCAGAAAAATTTTCCCAAGAGGTTGATTGTGTTTTACTGTTTGACCACAAACCACATATTATAACATGGTAACAAGAATCCAAATTTCAAGATCAACTTGAGTTTTACGTGCTTTTGACCACATGTCCTGATCTTCATTCAGCTGATGGAGATGACAAGATGCCACTGTTCAATTTTAATTCGATTCACTTCAATTCAGTTTTATTTATATAGCGCCAAATCACAACCACAAGTTTATCTCAGGGCACTTTACAAACAGAGCAGGTCCAGACCACACTAATTATTACTAATTACACCCAACAGTTCCACCATGAGCAAGCACTTGGTGACAGTGGCAAGGAAGAACGTTGTTTTAACAGGCAGAAACCTTGGACAGATCCTGCCTTGACTGGTTGGGGCTAGAGAGAGAGAGGGAGACCTACATCTGCACCTTCAGTTACTCTGTAGCAAGTTCAATGCCAAAGACCATTCAAGACTGGTCTTTGGCACTGAATATGAACTGCTGCTATTCCATGGCCTTGATCCTTTCCAAGTCAATGCTGTTACTGGTATTTGGCTCTTGCTTTCAGAGTCCTCCTCCCCTGATGGAGTGTTCCCCAACGTAATTGGAAGTGACACCATTAAACACTGTTTTTTCCCCAGGAGTGCCCAGATAAAGATCGTGTCACAACACCCAAACCAGCTGTTTTTAATGGTTTTTTCCTACACTTTACCACATGTATTTCCTTTTCCTGACATCAGAAATCAGGAGTTTGGAGGAGTCAAAGTTCTGCACCCTAAGAGCCTTGCTAACTTTCACCGTCTCGATATCTTCAAGAAGTAAGCTCATATATGTTTATTGTTTTTCCCAAGTGACGTTCATTGTGGCACTGGCTGACGACATCAACTTCAAGAATAAAACTGTTTTCAGCTTTATAGGGAGGCGAGCGGAGTGCATTAAAGAAACCACTCCTGAGTTTGTGAGGGTGTGTTCTTGACTGCTTGTGAATGTGAATGACAAAGAAGCAGAGTGTGTCTGACGTGAATGAGTCTTTCCGAAAGCACCGTTCCAGCTCCCATACTTCTCCATTTATCAGATTTCATGCAGGCTTGTCGACATTACAGGGTGCGACCACATATTTTAACATTTGAGTATTCTCCGCTGCATTCAAACGCTATGCGGATGATGTGACGGCGCTTCATGAAAGCAAAAACAGACGGGGGATAAAAGTCTGTCTCAGTTGTTTTGCCAGGTCATTTTGTCTGCGGCTCCTTGCTATTGATGGAGTCTCACTGTCAGCTTAAAGGCGTCTAAGAAGCAGACATAACAGGATACACAGAGACAGGAAAGAAAAAGCTACCTAAAGAAAACATTTCCTCGAGTACACAGATCACTGTTTACAGCAGCTGCAATGAAAACAGCAATTAGCGCTCATCAAATGCTCCATTGTGGGAATATCTACTATAGTCTATATATATTCTAGTGTAGTTTAGTATATTCCACACGTTTGCTGCGGTGTAACAAAAAGTCTAGTAGCACAATAGATGTCAAAAAAATGCAAATTTGAACATCTGCAGTTCGACAACTGAGCAAGCTGCTATTGAAGACCATGTGACCATGTGATCCAAAGCTCCAGGACAGCTAGTAAATCAGCTGTTGAATAAAATTGAATTTGAGTTTGATGCACCTTGCTGTGGTGTGTGCCGTCACCTTCCAATGTTTGTGTTCAATCAAAGGAAGCAGTCAATGGAGGCCCTCATCTTAGTTTAGCCCCAGGGCCCTGAGGATGTGTTTACTATTAGCAGCCCAGAGCTACCTTGATATCCAGCCAGTGCCAAGAGGCTAACATTAGCACACATTAATCCGGTCCACCTCTCTGCTCAGTGTTAATTACACATGCCTAGCTAAGCGTTGACAGTTCCTCACTTCGGATCTGGCCCCGGTTTGCCCGCTGGCTAGCGCCCAGGCCGGTTGTAATTGGCACTAATACAGCAATATCGTCAGGGGTCATGGGCTTCATTCTCTTCCAGGTGAATCTTGACGTCTCTGATAGAGTGCAGTCGGTCAGAGGTGAGCTAGACCTCGACAGAGACTGTATTAACAGGCTGTAAATCAAAGACTAAAAGGTAGCATTGGACCGCACCCACTGATCTTTTACTCTGTTGCTTTACGTTAAAGTCACGCACTTAAGTAAAACTTTAAAGATATAAGCACTGATATACATTCAGTATATGTATATATTTAGCCCATTTCAGAACAGTCTGTTTGTATTATTGAATTCTAACTATTGATAAATGAATAAGTACAATATTTCTGTGACTGCAGCTGATATTGGCGATTTTTCACCATATAATGTTGGGAAATGTGATCTTACTTCATCATTTATGTTTATTGATGTTTACTATCGTTTGCATTATTAATACACATCTGCAAACTAACTTCAGCTATCAAATACATATAGTAGAGCAAAAAGCACATTGAACGTAGTGGGGTACAAGTAGAGAACAGCAGAAAATGGGAATACTCACATAAAGCACAAGGACTTTGAAACTGTAATGAAGTATAGAGCTTGAGTGAATGTATTTAGTTGCTCCCCACCACTGCTAAAAGGGGAAGATATATTGATATCCATAAAGAATGTGCTAAACGAAAACACTAACTTCTCAGTGAGCGCTGCGCTGGGTTGAACTTGGCTGCTGACACCAAGTCAGACATCTCCTCAGGACTTTGAGGTTCAGGTTTGAACTGCAGATAGAGGAATCTGAGCCCCGTTCAGCCCGCTGTGGTTTATTTTATTTCAATCCCCGATTCTCAGATTCCTGTCAGATCACATCTGGATGTTTTAATAGCGAACCCCAAGCTGCCGCCCAACCCTTGCAATGCCGTGATAACGCGGGCTTTTAATAAGCCAAATTAGTTGGCAATTCAATTAATGCAGTCACGCTTCGGATTTATGGATATGAAGAGCAGCCAGGAATTTGCAGTGTGAACTGGGTGGAGTGAGCAGGGGCGTTACATAACTCTCCTGACTGTTGCGTCTGCATGGTATTAATACACCTCCTGGATGCCTGACATTAAATTAGCCAGCCCCGTGCTTCCTAATTAAGCTCTTCAGAAAGGAAGCCAAATAACTTCATCCAGCGAGGACGACATGCTCTCTCTGCGCCTTTAATCATGACCTCCGGTCGCTGCGGAATGATGACTTTCAAGTATTAACATCTGATGCGTCCGTACGAGTAATTTGCACGCGTGACCCAAGGCGTGTAATCACAACCGCAGTTTGCTCATTTCTTTTCCAGCCAAACATAAGAGCTCTTGCATGAGACAACAAACGCAGCACAATCAGTGCGACATGAGAGTTTCACTTTATTACGGCTGCACTGTATTAATCGAAAACACGCTGCGGTTAAATACAGTTTCTACTGATCAGGCCTCTTGAACAACAAGCAGCTGATTAATACAAAGAAGAAAAGCTGTGTTATTGTGAAATATTAATTGACAGTTTGAATACAGGGAAATATTTACATTTAATACTTTACATTATTTGCTCATAATGGTTGACACATAAACATGTAATCGGTATTTTCATGTTGGACCTAATTGTGGTTGAGCAAATGTGGGCTTTTTACATACTATTTGGTAGTTTATTCCACAGAAATAAAATCAGATTATTGTACTATATCATACTGTAGGCTTTGTGTTTTTAAATCTGGACTGATACCTAAAACAGTGCCAGTGAAATATAATAGAACATTTTCAAGTTTAATGCAGTTAAGTAATGTCATAAATACTGTAATTTTCTGTACTGACGTACTTGGTATAAGTCTATTGGATACAGATCTATGCTCTTCTTGAGAAGGCACTGGTGTAAAATTCTACATATCTCATGCAGTTGTAGTGTCGCATGGTGTACTATAGGCAGTTCCCTTGTGTCTCAAATGTCAGTGTAATGTATATACAGTAATGTTGCTGTAAGGGCAGAAACACTGCACTGCAAGGTAAAGCTTATCCTGGCATCAGCCTGTTACACACAGAGCAGTGCTAATCTTGGACCAGCAATTGTGCACGAGGCACATTTATGATAGATATAATCAGTGGATCAGGGCAGGAATACTGAGGTAGTGGGTCGGAGTTATCCTTGTATTAATGTTGTGCGCTATAGTAAATGTAATTGTTGCAGATGCCACTGATGTGCTCTGTATTCACCACGTGATGTATGTTCCTGTAGCTTTAGCCTTCTGGATACAGTCATGATCACGATGCTCCTCAGGGTGAGGTGTACCGATGCAAGGCAAATCAGAAAACGTTACTTAACTTTGTGAGAAAGATTAAGAGGCCATCTTTCTACGGATCCGTTAGTGCAGCCCATGAGTACTTATTTACATTCCACTACTAGGGGAGGTGAACAGTGCATGGGCACTCCCTACATGTGTTCATGTATTCAGTCTGCGTGCATTGAAACAAGCATAGCAGCGATCAGCTATCGGCTTGTCAGTTTGTCTTTTGGGGATGATTTCTGTTATTTTACTTTGTTCGCTTCATGATCTCGCAGACCGTGTGAGAACCGCCGCTCCAACAGACTGTTGTTCAGCGAACAGCAGGGAAAACAGAGCATTAAGAGAATTAAGGGTTCATTTCGACCAAACCACAGTTTTTTGAATGTTCGCCAGGGCAGTTTTAGTGAGTTTCAATTTGTATTGTTGAGTTTGAATGAAGTCTGTTTTACAATAAGTTAACAAGGCAGTTAAGGTAGTCTGACAGCATGTTTAATAAGGAAAACAGGTATAAGACTATTTTCTTGGTAGACATTTTACATTTTAAGAGTTTATTTTCTTTAGTTATGAAATGACACCTCTGTGAGGAAAGGTCAGCAAACACTAGCTGTTTTATCCAACTCTGTTTTATGTATGAGTTATTTTTTAGTAACTACAAACATTAGAAATCAAAACCAGTGACCTTGTTACTCTTTTCTTTAGGACCTGAAAGCAGCTGATCATCTAAAGATCTGAAACAGTTAAAGGACCAGTTCACTTTATTCTAACTTGGGCCTGTTTTCCTGGTTGGACCACAAAATTCCCGCATCTTCCCTCTTAACTTTGAGAGTCAGTCAGTATGGTGGCCAAATCTATAAAAACAAGTTCTATGTTGTAATAAACTGGATTGATCTATTAAGATCATGCTGAAATCAGCCAAATATTAACTGCAGTTAACTTATGTCATCATCACTGATGCATTATGGGTTGACACACACTCTGCTGCTTCATCCCATGTTAAGAGTTAAAGATGGAGGATGAGGTGGTGGGTTGCAGGGTGAACAGACAGGGAGTCTGCTGGTCAGTGTGAGATTAAAGGCGAAAAAACTCTGGGACGCTGCCGACATTGTAGCGACCCCGCCGGTAGCCTAGCAACCGGAGTGTGTGTTGACAACAACAGCAGCCTGACACGGGCCTCGTGCTGAGAGTCTGGGCTGGGAGGGGTGCAGGCACACTCCAATAAAGTGCAGTCACATGCAAAAACACCCAGTCACACACAAACAAACACACACACAGACACACACACACACACACACACACACACACACACAAACATGGAACACACTCATATTTCAAGTATCTGACACTTGCGGCCACCCATCCAGAAATACACACATAGACACACACACACACACCCCAACCTCTTCTTAATACACTCAAACACACACATCCATACACAATGTACACACATCTAACCTGCGTGTGACTGATGAGACCTGACCCATGCAGACTTTGCTGAAGCATCAATAAACTCAAATGGCTTTACAATAATACAGATTTAACACTGGTCACAGCGTTGATACCTCAGATGTTTATTACTGGTGATGTTTCTTCTCTAAGAATATATAATCTATATTATTTTTGTCTATTGGGTCTATTTTTTCATAAAACGCCATATTATCAGCTTTATTTCTGCTCTGCACGATCTGCCGTAGAGGTTATGATCCGGCTTTCCGAACAAAATGCCAGAGTCACACCTACAGTCTTTTTATAGTCCCTGAGGCTGTGAGGGTTGCGGATTGTCGGACGGCAGCGTAGAGGTGAGAGGCGATAGCTGGCCGTTACATACCTTTACAGACAAAGCACTTAATGTGGAAGTGTTTGTTCTGGACCCGGAGCGCCTCCCCTTTGCAGGGCTTCCCGCAGTTCTGACAGGGGATTGGTCCTCCGCCGCCCGGCTTCTGCTTCTGCTTCTGCTGCTCCAGAGGGCTGTGGACAGCCTGCTGCTGAAACACTGCAGACAGAGACGCAAAGAAGACAGTTTTCTGTAAGATAAGGTGCGCAGTGTGCCAGAAGCTAGAAACAGACTCGCACAAATGATGACGATGTTGAACTGACATGTGGATTTGTTGGACTTTGTGATAAGTACATCATTTCCTCAGTTCTCCCTCTGTCTCCATCAAACCCGTCTTTTTCTGATGCAGACCCATAACCCCATGCAAATATCTAATCGAACAGTGAAGACTGACCAAAAATATAGGCTTGAAACATCATTTTAGTCCCAAAATTGCCTCTTAATTCACTGATCCAAACCCTGGACAATACCAAAATAAGGGGAAAGGTTAAAATCTACCACTGGCATGACACAAACGGGCAAATAACAAGCCCAACGGCTATTCCACTTCTAAATATCCAGCATCTGCTCCACAGTTCTGTGTCCTTTTATATAACTGCCACCCAAAAGTATCCGCATCAGTTCTGGCCTCAAAACTCACATTAGTGGCCCACTTTTTACACACATTGTTTGTCCCTGTTTTCAGGCTTAAATTAACATCTTTTTACTTCCATAAACACACAAGTCAAACTTTTTTCGCAGTGTCATCTTTTGTTATTTTAATAAGACGCCTGAGTCCAAAAATAACTATGTCACATGAGGCAACAAAGGAATGGGACATTAATTCCGTGGAGACACAACATAAAGACTACATGCATAATCCTAATGTTAACCTAACCCTAATGTGAACTTGGTGTGGTGTGATGATTTGATTTGTGCAAACCAGCTTTTTGTTTTTGGGACTTAAGTCCTCACAATGTACCTGCGCGAACAGGTTTATGACCCCACAATGCGAGCGCTGATGTCACACACACACAAAGCTGGAAAGCCTTGAACGTGTAAATTAACACTGGCGGTGGATGAACGTCGACCGGTCACTTTCGAGGCAGTTACTCTCCTTTGTTCCGCACGGAAAGGAAGGAGGACGTACGCCAAGAACAATTCTGTCAAATGCATGCAGTGAAAAACAGCGGAGCACAGTGACATCCATGAAGGGTTTGATGCAACAAGCCAAACACACACAGCGAGAGTCTAATATCTCCATCCTAACAGGATCGCCATCCACCTTTTATCAGAACCCTGGCGAAATATGCTCGCATACTGCTCGGCCTTTCGATGCTGACTGGGGCATCGGGCTGGATAAAAGGCCCTTTGTGTTCTCGGGAAACATTTGTGTCGTCAGACCGGTTTCATCGGGCCTCCATGGTTACTGGTAATTGGGCTTGGAAAGAGGAGTTTATCAAATGAATTGATTTAGAGAAAGAGGCAGGGAGGGAAGGAAATGTAGGGATAATAGCTGTGAGCCAAACAGGGCTGCTTTCTGGAAACTTACCAAGAACCTTTTTTCTGGTGGACAATATCCTTGTTTCAGGTACCCAGTTCATTGGGTGTTTACTGGGTGTTTTACTGGCACAATATTTCCACTTAAATTAAGTTAAAGATCCAACGTTTTTACTCTGCTCCATTATGTGGAAGAAAAGAAAAGCTTTTTTAGCCTCCCTGACACCTTTCTCTCTGTTAGGTTACAAGGACCCTTCTTTTATATTGAAGGGACTTCATTTGAACCTGTTAAAGCAAAGTAAATCACTTCCTTTTTGGTCCTACCGGCTCAAAAAAGGTAAAGAAAAAGCCTTTAAAGTGTCAGTGCAACAGAGAGGAGAACACACCTGTGCTTCGAAGCAGGTGAAATCTAGGCTGGCCCTCAACCAAAGATCACAAATGTGTCACATGGAAGTATGTTCATCCATCTGCCCAGTACTCAGGTCTCCGAGCCATGGCTATGATATCAAGGTAATTTAAGTGTAAGTAGCCTTGAAACTATGATTCTATAAGAAAATGCTTAATTGTGGACATGCAAATTATTTCTAAGGGTGTTCTTGACACTAGTGACCTCTGCCTCTCTGCAGACCTCTGACTCTGTGTAGTTCTTCTGATTAGGAGACACATGCCACATAACAGTGTGACGTAACAGTGAGCCCAGTGGAAGGACATAAGGAAGCTGGGAAGCATGTAACAAAGTGCAGTTTGTTTGTGGATGAACTCTGTTCTTTGGTCTAGCTGTTTTTCCATTCTTTATACTACATTTGGGACCCACTTGTATGACAGAAGAGTAAAAACAGCCACCAGTCCTTCCAGCCCCACAGGAGCAACACATTCTTCAGCAAGTTTTACAAGGACCTCTCACCCACTGTGGGGAACAAAGCCATTTTTCAGCTATGCAGTGTGTGCATCTGTGTGTCCAAGACAAACAAAGCCAAAGCCCAAACCTCCTTAGATCTATTTAGGATGATAACCTCCCATCGTTTTATTTGGCTACGCCTAAATCCAATTCCTAAATCAGATTTATTCAAATTGAAAGTTAAAAAGTGTATCTCTGTGATAGTGAACATTCATAAGCTCAGCAAATATAATCAAAATACAGAGAAAGGAAATTGTTCTTTAAGTTTTCTTTGGATGATGCTAAACTCCACAGAGCCTCTTTCATTCAGCCCATATGTCTAGATTACAATCTGATCTCTGCCTGAAAATGTGCTGACTTCCAAATTGAACCAAGTCAAGAAAAGGGATTTTGGCCAGTGTTGCTGGGATTCTGTTGTTGTTGGTAGGAGGTGCAACTTTATGGAAGCTACCCATGTTGAGTGTACATGTGGGCATGCTAACCAATAAAGACAAGAATTTAGGAGGGGAAAGTCTTGAGTCCTCGTAAAAAAGGTCTGAGACCAAGTTGATTGCAACCATCTGGAAAAGACAGCCCTCCAAAAGAGAGAAAGGGTTGGGCGGAGGGTAGGCAGCAGGGATTGGTAGTCATAGGAGAGCCGGGAGGGGTTCTGCCCCCTGATCTGACCCAGCATGCACTGCTGCAGCCTTGCACCTGTTGGGGGGGATCTAGTGTCTTTACTTCCTCTTCAAACAGCAAATAGAGGAGGAGGGTGGGGATGAAGACAAGACAGGAGCTGATCTTTGAGGCCAGATGTAGAAGTTGCTGCAGTCATTCAGGCCGCCTATAACCAAGGCAGTTGTAGTGGTCATGATAAGGATCCAATAATCTGTCAGTGTGAGAGCGGTGAGCATTTTGCTGTTTATATTTGATAGAGTTATCTCACAGACGAATAACCCAGCAGGACAGGAATTTGCATTTTCATGTTTCAGGCATTTCAAAAGTCTAAATAACCTAAATCAAGTCACATCAAATCAACTCCCAAAAACTCAAAAAGGAAAACTTTGCATCAACTGATTTCTGCCATGGCAAGCAAAGGAGGCCAAAGGTTCAGACGTTTCTCTGAGCAAAAATAATGAAGAAAGCTTTGAGGCAAAGATTGAGTGAGAGCAAATGAAAGAAAAAGAAAGGTTCTTTCAGAGGTTGAGGAGAGGAAGTAGGGACTGGAAACATGTTGGTTTAAAGAAGGTGACATAAACATATAATGAGTTTTCATGCTATGATGGAAGACAGAGAGTGACTGTGCTGTGCGAAACAGCATTGTTGATTGTTGAATGTTCTTCCCCATCCCATCCCCCCTACCCAAGCCAATGCCCTGTCTCTCCAGGCCCAGTTGTCCATATCATCAATCAGCCTTTCTGGTGTCTGTTCTCTGGCTAACAGCCACTTCTGATGCCGTTGTCCCAAAGGTCGCAGCCAAGCAGGCAGCTATCTAAGCAATGCAATGCGACATATCTGTCCTGCATACAGTCACACCACTGGAAGCCTCTGGGAACACATACAGACCACTGACGGAAGTTTGCAGCTTGCCACCTGCACACATGTACCATACAACTGACCAAACATAGGCATATGGCTGCAGCCTACAGATATATAATATGTCTCTCTGATGCATCGTAAAGAACAGCCCATACATTTGTCCAATTACCTCTTATTGAGGTCAATAACAATAAATGAGAAGGTACACATACTTGCTTACTGACTCTTAAACAGAGTACATGTTGCTGCTGGGATTGAAACTGAGATCCTCAAATTGCCAAGTTTACATCGGCCTGAGCAGAACAGCAGAGAAACAAAATTCAGTAGTCTTGCACCAGCACATCCTGTAACACTTTAGCCAATGCTTTCACATGAAAAGGCTATTAAGGAATCTATACATTTAATAAGGAACCCGGGGGTCACTACACAGTGGAACACACAAGAAGTTATCTCTCAAATGCCTTTTCAAGAGTCCATGCTCCTGCACCTCCTAAAAATAGAGCATTCCCTCAACTCATGGGGATCCCATGGTGCTCTACAACATTCCTGGTGTGAACCATCTGCAGAGGCGGCAGGGGTGGGCAGGGGATCAAAATGCTCACATTACCACAGCAGGAGTACTTTATGGTGGCCGAGCTGTTGACCTTGGGGACTTTCACTATCTTATGAGTAAACACACATATACATACACTCCAAAAAAATGCAGATTCCACATTTTCTTCTTATATGGAAAAGCCAGTAATATGTTCTTCATAAGCTCTTGGTTGGGTTAGTCCTTACCATAAAAGCTACCTGTAAAACTATGTTGTAAAAGAGAAGTAATTTCTTATTAGTGCATTGATTTCTCATCTGGAAGTTGCAGTGCAGATTTCCAGAAAAAATGACGTACCCCTGAAGCTAGCATGATGGAACTGGCACAGATTAGCGGTCAGCGAGTAGCGAACTAATTCTCAAAAAATATGCCCTCAGTGCATTACATGGATGAAAAATCCCATTCTCAGAGTCTTTGACATTTATTGTAGCAGAGCTACAAGAACTAAAATTTACATTGTGTCAACAGCTTTCATCATGCTTTAAGACTCTTTCAATTCAAGATACTATAGTATCAAATTTAGGACCAGGGCAACTGAAATAGATGACCCCGCCAACAAAAACCTCTCCAGACATAATGCACGAATCACAGATTTTAGGAACACAACATACAGAGCAGCATTAAAAGACCTGTTAAACACAATTTAAGACCTTCAAGTCTTTTATTGGCTCTGTTCAAGTCCTTGTAATGTCGTGCATGTAGATAACGTGATTAACAACACGTGAAAAGAGCCTGCCGACACCTGGCCTTACCTTTGTACAGCCATTACTTCACTGCTTAAGAGTTTCCTGTCTGCCATCCCAACAGAAAACTCACTCCATTATCTCACCCACTTCAGATGCCAAGAAAAAGACACGAACAGAGCCTATAGGCCACGTTTACTGAACAAAAGTCCAGTTGTGCACGCAGGGAAAAGGCTGAGCTCAGACACCACCAGTAGCTAAGGTGAATTACCTAACTCATGCGGCTATAAATACACATGGACTGAGTTATTATTTCACGTGCATATCTCAAAGCCCTGACATCCACCTGTGCGTTCACACCTGTAACCCGAACTGAACAGCGTTGACCTTCGACCCAGAGGTCGAGCACTACAGAAAGCTGACCTCTGACTTCCCTGACATATGACACCAGTGAACCCTTGTTGGCTCAGCCCTTACAAGGACAGGGTGTAGGAAATGAACCATGTTACCTCACTTCCTGAGTGATGGCATTAGGCACATTTTATAGTGGCCCAAAGGCGAGCTAAGACATGGAAACTAGTGCGATTTCCAATGAATATGGCCTTTGTTACAATGTCTTCCATTCCTGTGACAGATGACTCAGGGAATAATTCATCCACGTGGATGGCAAACACTACCCACAGATGGGATCCCACGTGTTGTTGCAGCTGGCTCGACTGAAATGTTTCCATTTAGTTGCCTCATGTCAAAAGGCTATGAGGGAATCAGCTGGAAGGGAGACTGCAAGCCAGACCTAATGCTCTTGTAGCTGAATGGCAAATCCATGACCCAAGTAATCACACATGAAGTGTTCCAAACTGGGGAAACACCACAAGAAATATTTAAAAATGGCCTCTGAGTTCCAGAATGACAAGAGAGAGTGCTGGCTAACCAAGCAGACGTTGCGGCGGTTGGCAGGGAACAGAAGACGGCAATAGTGATCGATGTAGCGATCCAGAGTGACAGCAGCATCAGGGAGAAGGAGCGTGAGTAGCAGGAGAAATACCAAGGCCTCAAAGAAGAGCTACATCAGAAGTGGAAGGTGAAATCCACAGTACTAGTGGTAATAGGAGCACTTGGGGGGCTGTGACTGGGAAAACTGGGAGAGTGGCTCCAACAGAGTCCAGGAAAACCATCTGAAGTCTTTGTCCAGAAGACTAAAGAAATCTATTTTTCATTGTTTTCTGTATATGTTGCAGCGGCATGTATGTATGAATGCATTGTCCTTGGTGGTATTGGTATGGTGGTATTTGATGGGACATTGTTTGCTTGATAAATTACATAATGAATCAATTATTCAACTTCCTGTTAATTTACAGCAGTTTCTTCTTTTGCACATATGTTAGCTGAGTGCTATGAAGCGCTCGACACATCAGAGCGGGTTTATTTGAGAAGTATCAGCAGGGAGAAAAGCTCAGGAACAAGGACAAGAGGAAAAAAAAGCCTGCAGTTATTTTGGGACACAGATGAAGAGAGAGACGATGAGATGGCAAAACATCAAAGAAGAGGGGGGAAGTAAAGAGAAAGACTGTAGTTCTGTCATCAATAGCCTGTCTTTGTGCTGTGTAATCACAGCGATCATGTGACTGTTGTAGAGACGGTGATGCAGCAGAAAAACACTGAACAGCTGAGTGTGTTACTGCGTCTGCACGTGTATATAAAAAGGTATGCAAAGAGGACGCTTTGCTAATTTAATAACTGTTCATGAGCAGGGAAGCTGATTGGGAGGCCAGCGCGGGACGGGGATGAAAGAGTGAAAAAGACGGCGAGCGGTCGGAGCTGCGAGTCATTTCAACCCGGAGAGAAACGCCGTGACTCATGAATAGAGCCCCCTCTGTAGAAAGCATTGTGTCAGCTGTTTGAGCAGAGCTGGTGCAAAAACACCGGCATATGCCAACAGGTTTAACACCTAAGGGATAGAGGCCGGTACAACTGCAGTTGGATTCAAACACGCTGGTCGTTATCAGCATCCATCCATGGATATGACATTTTCTGAAGTGAGCTGCTCGTACTGGTGAGTTATGGCCAGACTCCAGATGCAGTCTCCATCAGCGCTAAGGAAAAAACTAGTTCCGCAGGCTGCTACTCTGGTGTTTTAGATTTCATGCATCTAAAGATGGACAGATACTTTGGGTAAAGACAAACCCACAGAAACCCACTGTAAGCTACCTGGAAAACACCAAACTGCAGTAGGCAAACAGATCTAGAAACAAGCTTGTGAAAACCCGGAACATCTCATCTAAGGAGCTGGTAGCAACCAAAACGGAGCTGGAAGAAGGTCTCTATTAATATATCAGTGTAGTCAAATGAATAATTGTCTTTGTTCGTTGGATGTTTGAAAAGGCATCCTGCTTAACTTTCACATGACCTTGCATCATTGCTGGGTTTACTTGTTGCATTTACCCTCCAGGGAAAAGTAAAATCGTCCTTGCCAATCCTCCTCCACAGCTCAGGGCTAATAGCTCTACATGTTTCAATGATCTGCGTGCTGTTTGAAGGTATAAATGTTGTTGTAACAGCTTTAAAGGATAAGGCTGACAACACGTATTCATTATTTTCCTTATTGTGTCCCATGAAAAGAGGCACACCAACACTGAATGCATCCTATTAACCAGTATTGTGCGCGCATCAAAGCCCGATGTATCTTCTTCCTGTGTGCAACAGAGCTCCTTTGTTGTCCCTGAACGCATCAGTAAGCCGCAGGGTTGCGCTGGCTGACATGTTCCTTCATTACCATTCAGACAAACACTGTAAATTATTTGGACTCAATCCAAAATCCATCATCTGTCTGCCAAAAATACCCACTAGAATACAAAATGTGGATTCATCCGCCGCTGAAAGTAGTCCCTAACAAATGCACTTTTTTGTCCTGTTTAAGTAATATATGATAAAAACTACAGTGCACAACTGTTTTAGGAAGTTACTGAGACATTTTAGATAATGAAACCACATATGTATCCCTGACTTTATGCAAGATTTATGTCTTGCATAGGAATCAGTAGGCTCTGGGCTGAGGGTAGGTTGGGAAAGTCAAGACAGAATAACACAATATTGGTTTTGGTCTTAACCTGGCATTAAATGACAAAATATTAAATAAGCTTTATCTTTAACATGAACATTAACATTCAAGACCTTTTGTATTTCAGTTCTGTTGAAATGTCAACAGCAGTGATGGTAGTAAGCTGGTGGACGCACAGATGGTTTGTTTACTGGCAGGTCCAGAATAGTGACGGGCGTCGCTGTGACTGCTGACAACCAGCCAGCCATTACATCACACACCGAGGATACACTGTCCTTGGCTAAGACTGAGACACGGCCTTAAGGGGTGTGTGTGTGTGTGTGTGTATGTGTTTGTATGTGTGTACATAACTGAATGCATGTGTCCATTGACTCTATGTCTAGACGTCAGGCCTGTATGTGCGTACGCATGCATATGTACGTGCACAGCAACATTCATATCATTAAACATATCTGCTGTTTTTGTCATTGTCATTTCCATTTAATGAGAACAATGTTAAATGTTTAAAGGTTCCTACTGGAAGCACGTGGTTCTGTCCCATATGTCAATGTACAGTATGTGCGTTCGTGCATGGAAGCACATGGCCTGTGTGTGTTTGGCCTGAGCCACCAAACTTTACGAGCTTTGTCACAGTGCGATGGCGGCGTACACACCTCCCTGCTCTGTACAAAACATAGTTATGGCCCAGCGATGGACTTTTGAGACTTTACAAGCTGTTGAGGACAAGACACTGGAGAGCAGAGGAAATATTTGTGGTGTGTTTATGAGGACCGACGCTGAAGCCACGTTTTAGGGGTCAGCGGTGGAACAGCCTTGTCTTAAAGGTGCATGTATTTCAGTCTCATGCTACTTCTGTTTCTGCTGTCATACATTCCAGAGAAAGACACAACACTTTTAATTTCACTGTTGCATGCAGCTATGGTTTCAAGTTATCTTTGGAGTAAAAACATCGTTGAAAACATATAATGAGAGAATGAAACTAAATTTACAGCTAGAAGGTATTTTAAAACAAAAAGGTTTGTGGGGAAAAAAGTAAAAATGATATAATTTCTATATGTTTTTGTCGTAATATTTGGTGTTTACAGCTTTTTCTTTTAGAGTTTTTATTCCAGGGTTGGATATTTAGCGATTAGCATTACGCTCTGCTTTATTACTGCTCCCTATAGCACAGCAATGCATAAAGGCAGATAACACACATATGGATGTAGGAGGTACTACACTCTCCAGGATGGGTCGTTCAGAATAACAGGCACCTTTATGTTTGAAACTTGAGTGCATTTTGCTGTTTTCTGTGCTTGTAAATATGCAATCTTATACATAAAACATAACCACAGGACAATATTCTCTACTGCAAAGTCCATCTATTACTCTCACAGTAAAGTAGACCATAAGTAAAATTAAAAGATGCTTTAAAAGATGCCACTACCCTAAAAAGGTTACCCTATTACGCAATACCAGATGCACACTGCAAATCACTATAGGGATATCACAGTGATTTCTTCATAGCTACTGGCCCTTGCCCCTTTGTAAGCCGCCCAAATGGCTGAGCTCCCAGTGTTAGAGATGCAGGCAGGGGACCAAGACAACACTGTTGTTGCCAGGGATGTTGCAGGCAGGCGGGCGCCGGGCGGCATATCAACCTGCAGCATAAGCATTCAGCCCGCCGCCACAGGCTTGTTGTTGCCATTCACATTCGCGCACCATATTCAAACGGAAAGTGCTACATGCTTCTGACTGAGGTTACATAATAGGACGGCTGTTTAGCTGCAGGTAACGCGCTACTCACATGCTGTAAACACAAGCACACTAATAATCTGACCCAGCAGTGTTAATGGTTTAGTGTTTGTTATTGCAGTAAAGGAGTAACTAAGGTCTGCTGGAGATAGAGGTGGTAAATCCTGGGTAATACAAGCAAATCATTAGTTACAAACTCTCCTCTGTCCCTGGCAGGTGAACATACCACACAGCTTACCACATAGCTTAGTAAAATGAAAAGTTATTAAAGGTCATTATTACCTTTCTCCTCTGGCATTGTCACTAGACAGTTTTCACAAACGCGACACACTGCTGTGTCCTTCAGCGGCAGTAATTAAAGGCAATATCCCAAAAGTCTTTTCAGAGTCCTCTGATGGTGTTGCGACACATCCTCTGCTACACGCTCTGGTGTAATAATAGGTGGGAGCACAGAGTGAGCGTTCTGTCCGTCACTATCTCTGGAATGAGCTGTCGGTCATATGACTCCCTATGTCTCTCGCTCTCTCTCTCTCTCCCACCTCTCTGAGTTATTGCAGCTATCTGTTATAAATAGAAGCAAGTGCAGCTCAAAGAGAACGACACCTCCTCCTGGTAATCTGTCACTGGGCGTGTCCCAGTCTCCGCCAGTCCACACCAATCTCAGTTTTGACAGCTCAGTGATAACCACTCAGGGGTGCAGTATGTTTGAAATCTATTTGATGTTACAGTATTCGTGCTCCACCTATTTTTCTTGTAACATGGGACGTGTGAAAATGCTGATTCTGGGTTTTTTTATTTCAGTATGAGCTCCAAAGCATTTTCAAGATTAAAGCAGCAGCTATCGAGATTTTCAATATAAACAATGAGTCAAATTAGGCTAACTGAGATCAACTTTGGATACAACTGTCAGTAGGATCAAGTTAATACTACAACATGTGCGGCAAAACCCACAAAGAATGCTGTATTAACCCTTTTTCTATTCTAAGCGTTTTAGCCTCTTTTAGCTCATTGTTTTGGTTTGCCAGTCCACAAACTCAGCTGGAAATGAAATGGAGACAGCCAGCTAGCTAGCTTGTGATGAATGTGAAACAAGAGGGAGTACTGGACTTTAATTCATCATGTGGGGACAAACAGGACTCCAAATAAATGTCATGTTGTCAGTCATATCACCTAAGTGTGCAAATAGACATATCTGCTAGCATGTTAGCCATAGCATTTTTTGCTAATCGCTAAAGGTATACTTGTGGTGACCCTATGGCGACACATTGAACTATGTTTTATCAAATCGCCCTGACTTTCTCTGAAGTTCCATCCAAAATCACTGAAATTCACTGATGTTCAGCAGCCACATCCGCCTCCGGGCTCACATTAACTTGTGAGCAATGAACCAAGAGCGTCACCTCATTGACAAAATAAAACACAAATTGAATTCCACATAAGAAACATCACATAGAAAAGCTACTAACTACATTGAACCCCCTTCTGTCAAGTTGAATAATTAAAAATAAATAAGATAATAAGATTAGCTGGAAACAAACTCAACAAAACTAAGGCGGTTTGATGTTTGAGAGTGCTTTGAAAGTCACCTGCAATTTGTTACATATATAATGTAAGTGTCCATTATAATTAATAAAGGCATTTATGTTCTCTGGTTATTTTTTGTTAGCTTATGGCTTTTGGATGTGCATTTTACTCACTATCAAGATTTTAAGTAATTTTTTTTACAAAACTCCAACAAACTGCAAAAGTGCACTAGCTGTTCTCTCAGTAGCTTATGCATTCTGATCAGTGACCTGTTAAAAGTATGGTCAACAGCAAAATTAGAACTACAAAAACCAATGAAATGACCGTGTCCTGTGTGGCATTCAATTCCACTGCAGCTACAAGACATTTAAAGAAATGTGAGCAGTATATTGTCCATCACAAAGAAATAAACTACAACCAAGAGCAGTTCTTAAAGAGGGACACTTCAGTTTAGAAGTTAAAACTCTTTCTGGGGCATGAAAACACAAACCAGCTCCGTAGTGCTAATTCTGAACCATTAAAGACAATCAGTCATTGCGGATAAGTGGCTACAGATATTTGCTATGAACAATAAAAGATATGTCTTGCAAACAATATATAAAATAACAGTATATGAGTATAGAAATATGTACTCTGTGCAGTTCTACTGTAGCTTGTCTAGATACTGATGATTTGTGTTCAAGGTGACTTCACATTGAGCCACTGTATGTTCGCCGGGATTTGGAGACTGGCTTTAACTCTCACCATTGATCTGAGCTGATATCTAATCAATATTCAGGGAGCAACAACACTTAGCCTCGGGGATTCATCACAATCTGTAATTAAAGCAGCTTTATGCTTAAAGAGGTGCTATTGTACTGGAGGAAAATGGACAAAACAGCCATATAATGAAAATGGACTTGAAGCCATCATTACAAATGAAAGCTGGGCTTGGAGTCAGTGTGGTATCCAGGTTTTAAGCAGAGATGGTTTGTTTTTCTGTATAAGGGAAAATGACGGCACAATGTATAACGTGTTGTGACGTGACTCACGAATCAACACTTAGGCATGTTTCATGGCAAATTGGCTATACTCAAACACTTTCTATAGCCAAGGCACACAGCAAATGGTTGCGTGATGGGACTGAACACTGTATGTACAGTGTAGAGAAACAATGAAGTCTTTCTTTATTCAGCTAGTGTACGGTCACCTTAGGGTAATGGTAATGATGTTGGACCTTGTCCATCTTTTGGGCCCCCAACTAAAACAATGGACACGTCCACAATAGTGAAGGAAGCAGCCAGATTCATTAGGCATTGTGCCAAGCTTTCAAAACAAGTCTACACCAGATGACCTGAGGGGGGGGGGGGTCACATGATTTTGCCACAATGATGTAACAAGTGACCACTTTAATGACGGATCAGTGTAAGTATCATTGTTATTTGCCAGGCTAGCTAGAACTTTCGAGGAACTACCAAAGCTTCACGGCGCTGATGAGTGAATAAGCCCACAGTGTCAAAGAGGGAAGCAGTGCATTAGATCAGGAGGGGATTGCACTGTGAATTCATCCTGGGGATCAGACTGTCAGAGAGCTCGGACCACTCTGAGGTGTTTAATGTTGAAAATTCAGAGGACCAGAATTGTGCGCAATGGCATTTTGTTTCTCCATCATGGCACACAGTGGAAGCAGTAAGAAGCACAGACGTCTTTAGATCCAGCTACACAATCATTGCTCCTCACATGCTGTACTCACTGGATTGCTCAACTGTGTCTTCTTCTTCTTTGTCCAAAATGAAATTCAAGCTGAAAACTAACAAAGTGTATGAGTCCTGAGGACATCCACTGCACACTGCAGATGGTACTTGAAAAGGATACCTAACAGGACCTCCATGGAGAGATTCAATCATTGCAGGAGTGCTGGACGCAGTGTATTACTGCACAAGGTGACTAATTCAAAGGGGATTGGCCGGCAGATTTGAATCAAGTACAGTTGTTACAGGAGCAGCCAGAGCACCTTGTATCTTTGTTTTTAAGTGAAGTGTGCTGACTGTGGGATTGATTACCAATCAGTTTGTGCTCGTTAGGATGAATCCTAATTGGTTTTGTTAGTTTTCTCAACCCCTTGCCTCCAATAGCTGGACAATGTTTCATTTATCTTCAGGTCAAACATTTTATGTGTCCAATACAAAGAGTTACGACCCAGTGTTTACAAAACTAGTTCTGTACATTGATTGTGGCATTAATTAACACATGTTAGCATGCTAACATAACTTGTTTATATCTTCCTGACATCAGCATAGAGCTTTGTCATTGTGAGACTGTCAGCATGGGGAATTTAGCACTGAGCTCAAAGCACTGCTGGGTCTAAATAAGGCTTTGCATAGTTGCTACAATGGCTGTAGTGTTATTACCCTCCTGACCACAATATATCAGCTTCTGGAGGTTTCAGGATTGGCCAAGAAACAAAAGATGTCACTTGAACCCTGCTCGATAGAGGACAGGCACAGCATGAGCTGCATTCAAAGTCAGGACATTCCAGGTGAATGGTTTCTACTCTGTCAGGCCAGACCAGCAGGAGCCATTCGAGGAGGTTATTAAAAAGGACCAAAAATAACGTACAGGATGTACCAGAGAAGTGTACTCAAGCTGAGCTGATTGGCAGCGAGCAGAGACACAAGCCAGAGGGACTGAGCAGCGAGCATGGCCTCATTTCATCTCTGACACTGTCCCCTTCTTTCTCACACTTCCTCAATTCCAGTCCTCTTTCTTTCTTTGTCTTCTAAAGCTGTGACGGATCATCACTGGGACATAAACCAAAGGAAGTGCTCAGTAAATGGCAGGAAGCTTCAGGGAACAGCATTCATGGTGGACTTTGCCATGTGACTCAGCAGCAGGCAGTGCTTGCATGTGTGTTTCTGTGTGTCTGTGTGTGTGTGTGTGTGTGTGTGTGTGAGGGAAAGAAAGACACAAGATCTGCATTGCAAATCATCCAGCACCAGAGCTGCCAAGTGGCATCTACAACAAACCCAAACGTGGGACCAAAACACAGCGCTGCCGATTCCAGCACATTCGGACGCCACATTCCAGCCGAGCCAAAATAATGAGCAACAACACAATTTACAGCTTCTGACGACATTTATGAGGATCAAAATGCCAAATATGAAAATAAAAATACCACTTTGGGCTTTTTTTTTATAGGAATCTATGCAAACATTTTGGTGCGTTCGGAATAAAAGCCATTCGTCATGTGAAGAATGCTGACTGAAAAAGAATGCCTCGCCTCGCTTTTCCCCTCCGACTGCGATCAATGACAATCTGGGTTTAGCTGCGCAACAGTCTGGCAACAACATTGCGTTCTCCTGCGTGGCACTGAAATGACTGATTATTGAAAAGGCAACAGCATCTGCCAGAGAACAGACTACAGTAACAATGCAAAAGAGGAAAGAGCTCAGCTTGTGGCGTCTTTACTGGCTTTGGCGAGAAAGGCAGGGAGACAGATATCTGCCCGGGCTTAAATTCGACATGAAAACATCAAAATTCCATCACAGACGTGAATAAGGTTCCTGCACTCTCCCCCTCTCCTCTCCACGAGGAGTGTTTTGCAGAGGTTTGAGCAGATTTGTGCACGCTGCAGCATTCTGTTGTCAGCCTAATCTGTCTTCCTGACCACGCTTTATTTACTTCCTAGAGAGGGATGGGGAAGGAGAGCGAGAGCTGTACAGACGCTTGGGGTGATTTATTATCTTGATGTAGCATCTTGACCTTTCTCCCGTATTCACATTCATAAAGTTGAATAAACTAAAATTCTACGTTTTCATGAATTTCATATTTGGTTTTGTACTCAAACTGTTTTTGTTTGTACACAGAATGGGTTGAAGTGTAATGACGCCCATATTCATCAGGTATTTTAGACTCCACAGTTCTGTCTTAGCTGAGCTGTGTGTTGTTCTTTAGCAGTTCCCAAAACCCCAGGTGAATCTGCCGTAACTAAGGACCCAAATGAGTGCAGTACAAAACATGAGAACTGCACTTAGTACCGTGTATGCATTAAGTAGCTCAATAACCCCCCTCTGACACATCCTTTAGTATCTCTTTTCTGACCCGCCAATAAGCTTTTAACCAGGAAATGACATTCTGTGCATCCCAGACTTGACTGACAACAGTACATTCAGTCACCAGTGAGGGTAGCTGCACTGCTTAAAGCTTCTGATTCTGTCAGTTCAGAGTCAGTGCAATCTGAAGCTTTGCATCTTTTTTCAGATTATCTAAACTTAACCTAAGCTTTTTAGGTTCAACTGAAAGTGAACATGTTGAAATGTCAATGTCACCGCACTATGCCCACACAATTATGGGAAGTAATATTACTGTTGCTAATGTCTTTGCTGGAAGTTTCTCCCAGCTAGTGTATAAATAAACTAAAACTTGTGGCTAAGTTACTAAAATGAATACAAAGTATTGTACATTATGTTCTCCGCCACATAAGGCGGCTTTTGTCAGCGGCAGGAAGCCAGCGGGCAGGTCAAAGTTGAACCAGGAAGTGGGTGTGTAAAATGTAATGGATGCTTACAACAGACAGTTTGGGTTATAATGCAACCTTAGGTGGGCTTTGGCTAACCTGGGGTTAATTCAAAGCGCCCCCGGTTGGATTTATCATCTGAATGCTTATGGTTTGCCACGTCAGACTTCTTTTAGCAATGTCCCCACACTGCCAGACCTCATCCTTTAGCTTTGTGATCAATGCTGTCAGTATTGTTGGGAATAATGTACAAAACCCCCCAAAACCTACTGCAATAGCCAAGAATTGGTTTTTAACAGCAAGCATACAAAGTACAAAATGAAGATATTTGAGGAGAGCTATAGCGGGCTACGACACTGCTCTAATGATATGAATACCTGCTCAGGACCTTTCGACCTTGACCTTATCTATATCACTCACCACTCCCCGCATTTTCCTACAGTAATGGCCAGTCCTGTCACATACACACATGCATCCTAGACTTAATCAATTACACCCTGCGGTGGTTTAAGTCTAATAGGAAACCACTGGTTCATTATATAGCAGCCTAATGCACGACAAGCCTACAGCACTAAAGTGAACCAGACTATCGTAAAGAGCTTCACTTCAAAGGCGGAGATGACCGTATCAATGCTGGGAATACTAGTGGTGAATGATGGATAAAGGAATGCTCCAAAAGCCCACTGAGGGATCATAGAGGCAAGTCATGAGGGTCTCTCTCTCTATATATCTTTGTAAGTGCGTGACTGTGCATACGTGTGTGTGTATGTGTGTGTGTGTGTGCCTCTGCAATGCACCATTGACCCCAATCCCAAGTCCAACTGCTGGTCGTAAAGCTGAGCTAAGGGGGAGACATTAGACTATAGGCAGGACGGGGTGTGTCGGTGTGTGCAAATGCAAAACATGGAGTAAAAAGGTAGCTTAGCCTCAGGCACCCAAGGGTCTTCAAAGTGAGCAAAACCCAACTTAACCCAAATAGCTTCATCTTTCCATTTCATTGCTGTGCTTCTCACGTATACAGCAATAAATACAGGTTATGGACACTGTGGGAGAAAGCAATTGGTTTGTCACTAAAGGGATGATAATGATTCAAAGTCAGGTCGTTTGACCCAATCAGTGATGATGGTAACGATGCACACTGATGTTTATTTGGATATCTATGGCAAAAACAACTTAAACTGACTATCACATTCCATTTGCCCACATTCCGTACACTTGCACGGTGCACCAATGCATTCATCATTGTCAGCATTAGCACGGTTGCCCTTCCAGGAGGTTCATGGGGTAGATTTGAGTTTTATCAATAAGTAGAATGTCAAAGAATCAGACCAATCAGCAGAATGAGTATTAGCATGTGTATCTATACAATCTTCCAATGTCCATCCCTAGACAGGGGCGGTCCACACTTGAAAACCGCTTGTCAGTCTGGTTTTAAGTTACTCTTGAAGGGTTCTGTTGGCGAGTTCCATTGATGTACAGTGTTGTTGAGCTGTTCCAGGAGCTTCTATGGTAAAAGCATTCGATGTGGGCATCATAACCAGTTCAAATACTTTCTCTACACCTTTTTTGTATCTGCACTCTCAAACTAATGGATTGAAGAGATGGCGCAATACCAAGCGGAGGTCATGAAACGGAGCCCGGTACATTTGCTACGTCCATTTCCGAGATTACAATCGCTGCAGCCAGGGTGGTTCACAAGTCTGCGCGTGGGGGTGTGATGGATGTGTGTGTTGAACTGAGTCGGAGAGGCGGAAAGCGGGTGCAACTGTATATCAGCATTATTTAGTTCTGCTTATGCAAATGAAATATATACGGCGCGGTGAAAAGCCCTGCTGTGGCCGAAAACGGTGTTTTGTGGCGTCCGAATGTGTGCTGGTGAGTTTTTATGCATGTAAACATGAGGAACACCCTCCAGATTATATGTTTACCGCAACTGGAGAGTGATCCCACACATACACACTCAATTAGAGGCACACACATTGACTGTTCCACCTTCTCATTGAAGAGGAGAAGAAGATAAATTAAGCTGTAACCAATGGCGACCAATGAAGGACGGATGGATGGACGGGTGCCAAACTGAAACTGGCTCATTGCAGCATCTGTGAATGATCTGGAATGACTCTTGATTCTTTCCCTCTCCTTCATCCACTCTTCTGACAACACAACACTCAACAGTTCTTCTCAACTCAACAGTGTCATTATACTGCTGTCTAACTAAACACACTGTGCTTGCCCAAACAGCAGTGGTCAAATAAAAGCCAGGTCTCAAATAACGGCCGGAGGGAACCCATCAACGCTATAATCATGCTGTTTTCACCACCTTGTTGCTCTGGATTGCTCACCCAATGTGTTTTTTAATAATCTTCATTCATAGGGTGCTTATCAAGAGAAGGTGCTCGGTGCTATACAGAAAAAGAATATAATTACATTTATCAATAATAAAAATATGCACTTTCAGCTGTGACAATAAACACAAAAAATCAAAAAACAGTAATTTAAGCAGGCAGCTCAAACCATAATCATAATTCTGATAATTGCACCTTAAGATAACATCGTCTTGCTGCGTGTTTTTATGCATTTTAAATACATTTTTCTTGATACGCTAAATAGTATTCAGTTTTTCATTGTGCTGACCTTCTGGCAAGATATTCAACTACATGCAATGCGGTCCAATTAAAACTTCTTTGAAATCCCTTGTAGTTGGATATTATGGGGATATATACTTAGTCATATGAAACAACTGGGTTAATCTCTTTTTACTGCCGTGGAACCGGTTGCAAGGTTTTGTATGTGTGTGTGTGGGCGTGTGTGTGTGTGTGCATGCATGCATACTTGATTGTAATTGTATATGCACATAAACAGGGAGAACAACAGCATGCAACATTTTACCACTGGCGCTGACAAACAAACTTAACTCTTTCATTTCTGCTCTTAAAAGTAAATGATCTATCCATCCTCATGATTATACACACACACACAGCACACACTGGAAGCAGAGCTTCAGATTGGGAAGCAGTAGCCTACACTAAAGCTGAAGTTCAGGATTAGTGATCACCAGGGAGGCACAACAGGAAGCAAATCTGTGTCTTCGCAACACTTTTCCTCCAGTCTTAAGCCGAGAATTAACACCAAAACATACTGTGACCCACATTTAGGTTCCTGCTTTGAAACTCCTTAATAACAACGCGGCACACAATGTGATTTGGGTGCGTTAATCTGGTTAATTGGTTAATTCCCCGGGGACGAGTGGTGGGTTCCGGGAGATTAAGGAAAGGAAGCGGAAGGCGAGAGGTAAGGAAAGGAAGCAGGAGATGAGTTGTCTTTCGCCTGAATCAGTTCCATGGCAGAGTGCGGAACGTCAGACGACCGCAGACGAAAATCCAGTCTCCAGAAACGATCAATCACAGCGCCAGAACACACACAGACACACACACTCGAGCAGAAGAAAGCAAAGTGATGAATAATTCACTGAGGCTCATTGATCTTCACGTCTCTCTCTCTCTCTCTCTCTCTCTCCTTCTCCCAGCATCAGTAATCCGATGCAGGTTTTTAAGTGCACGGTTAGCTCACGAGGTAGCTGCACACACTCCCATGATGCATCTGAAAAACGCAAAGGACAACGTGTCCCGCTTCCTCTCATAGGGTCCCTGCAAACAGCTCCAGTGGACATCACATGGTCATCACATTAAAACTGTTGCAGGGTATCGGCAACAGGCAACTAACCGCGGACCATCGACCATATAGTGTTATATTAATGCTAGTTAGGGCTGCAACTAACATTTAGTTTCATGTTTGATCAATCTGTTGTATTTTCTCAATTGACTGATTGGTTGTTTGGAGATAAATATTATATCAGTGGTTCCCAAAACCCAAGCTGGCGACAAACAACCCAAAGGAATTCAGTTTACCGTCACAGAAGAGTAGGGAAACCAGGTATGACTCACACTGATGAAGCTGGAATTGGAGAATTTGGACTTTTTCTCCCTTTGTTAAGTCTAATTAATGTTCATAATTAATCACTGCAGCTATAGTAATAATAGTATTGTAGCAGGGATGGGTATGACTCTGAGGAAACGCCTTGTGCCGCAGCAGAGAAGAGTGATGACATGTGACTCACCTATAACCTCACCGGTTCTACCAACATGACCCAAGTTTTAAAAGGCTTATACTGATTCTATACAAGCCACAGCGGACACAAAGGCATTTCCCATATACTGCATGAGAATCACCGGAGCATGTGGCTGGAGACAAGGACTGGGATCTGGATAAGCAGGCGGGTTAAAGGCGAGTCGGATGTGGCTGCAGCGGAGCGTACAGTGAAAGACTGCGGTAAGCTTTAGTATCTGTTAGATACTAACTGTGACTGTTGTCGGCCGGGTTCATAAAGCACCATGTGGTTGTGAGAATAGATTTCATTTGATCTACTGGTAAAGGCAAGGTTCAGTTATTTATACTGCTGTCATGTGAAGTGAATATGATGACTCCTGTGCGCGCGGTGCGTCATGAATTCTGGAAGACTTGCTTGGATTTGTGGGTCATTAGTTGAGAAAATGACAAAAGTCACACTCACCCCACTGAGGCAGCCTTTAGACGTGTCCCCGAGGACGCGCCCACTCCCGAAGTTAAGGAAAACCAGAGCAAACGTGCAGAGGAACATAACTAATGCATGTGGTTCTATATAGAGAACCAGGGCTCATTGCATTGTCTCATCTCTATGAAAACAACATGAATCAAATGCTACTGCCTTTACAGTCAGTGGATCTCAGCCCGACTGAACACGCACAGCAGGCTTTGGAGCAACTCGCTAGAAAATCCTGCGTGATGGTGAAACGACACTAGAGAAAACAGTGGAGTGGACGTCGAAGATCTTCATCTCTGTCAGACCTTCTAGCATCACTTTAGGAAATAAGTAACTAATTTGTTCAGCAGATGGTTGAATGTCTTCACCATAAGATTATAATGTATTCCCAATGATGCAATCGACAGTTTCAGCAGTCAAAATAGCCGTCGAGGGTTCAAAAGTAGGCTTACACGACACTGATGGAGACACGAAGACAATGAAACCTAGTCTCAGCTGCTATGACTGATGTGATGTGTTTACCTGGTTCACATCCTACAGAGAGTCACATGGACACTTCCTGTTGTGATGTCAGACGATTAAACCAGCTGCAATTACTTCATCAGCACGCTACAACCGCTTGAACCCCGGCCTGTGAGATTACCTTACGCTGCACAGTGCAGCTCCATGCAAAATGCATGGCTGACCTTGACGGCTGCTGTCACGCCTATATGTCACCCAGTCAGCAAGTTCAACACGGAAGACTCAATTAATAGGGCGCTCCAGGCTGCATGCCGGAGCTGTGAGGTACGCAGGGAGGAATAAATAAAGCATGGGTCCGTAGATATGACGGATCTTGATGGGAAAGCGTTCTGCAGAAGGAAAGCCCGGGGCTGCTCGTTTCTCTCTGAGTGAAATGTTTTATGTTCCTGTTGCAGTTTTCTACTGAAATTCACTTGCAGTACGTATATCGAGGGCGGTTTTTGCTTTTGATTGAGCTAGGACAGCAGTCTCCCTGGTTCCAGCTTTAAAGCTAAAAGGCGAGACGCGCCGACATCTTTGCAGTCGCCACATAACCAAGTGGAGATCAATAGAAAACTGCTTTAACCATCAGTTTTAATTCAAAAGTATAAGCTTTGTTCATCAAAAGCGCTGATGTAAGCAAGATCCTCAAGGGCTGCAACCAACAGCCGATTTACTTATGATTAATCGGCCAATCATTTTGTAGATTGATGGATTAAAATGTTTGTAAAATGTCAGAAAATGGTAAAAATGTCCATCCAAGTGTCTCAAAGTCCAAGGTGATGACTTCAAATGTCTTGTTTTATCAGTCCAAAACCTAAAGATATTAAATTTAAGAGGATAACCACAGAGGAAATAAGGAAATCTCCATATCTGAGAAGAGAAAAAATGATAAATTACTTGTTGGCAATTAACTGTTTGTTAAAAAAAATAGTTTTTTTAATTTTACTTAGTTTCCTTTTGTTGCTGCTCTAAAGTGGGTGGAGTCACGTAGGACAAACAACATGCCATCAAGCCTTCATCAAAGGCCCGTGTTAAACAGCAGGCTGCAGAGAAATGTCACGAGCACACACCACATTGTAGGCTTAATTACTACTGTGTGCGTGCGTGTGTGTGTTTCTGTGTAGCCCCAGTGTGGGAGCTTAGCACCAGTGAGGTCAGCCAGTATTTATCCCAGTGAGAGCTGCGGTGTCAGCCCGACTGCTGCCGGGATCCGCCCACCGGTTGTGTCCGCTGTGATTTCATTCAGCAGAGCCGGGGCCTGGCCGACCGTCTCAAAAATAAGATGGAACCGTCCGCTCAGTTTACACCGAGGACGAGCCGGCGTGTCACACCAACAGAACAGAGCCGTCGACACTGCCGTTAGTACGACACTGATAAGTCTCTGCTGTGAATGCTATCAGCATGTACAGCCCATGGATCATTCAGCTTTACACTGGCTGTTAAAATACTTATTAGCAGCCCCTCTGTCCTGCAGGAAGTGACATCAGCTAATAGGGGCTGGCGGGAAAAGCAGATAAAAGAAGTACTAATAGCCACAACGCACAACCTGTGTGGCTTTTCATGCTAAATATGTTGTAAAATGAGCTTGTGTTCTTGTGAAGATGTTGTAGGGCTCATTATGAAGGTAATTCTAGCCCTCTGGCATTTTTAGCCCAGTATTAGCTTAACTAAATAGAATGCAGATGAAGTTACACTCTCCACCTGTAAAGCACACAGTACTCTGCCTGCCGTCTTCTTTTCTCTTGCTATTTCTCTGTATTCATTTCCCTGTATTCATTAAATGAAGCCGTTCTAGCTGAAACGCTCATGCTAACACATCTTTGTCTCAGTTAGCAGCGAGCATGGTTCGGTACTGCCCTGTGCACTGAAACAACAGTTTCAGATTCTTAGCACAAAGTCCATGAAGTGAAAACTACTGTCCCCGAGCTTTCAGGCGCATTCTGTGGCCATCATCGGCAACTGAAGAGGAGTTTCATGCACATGAACTGCTTGTGGTTAAAGAACCTTCTGGAGAAACCTCCCAATCCACCCAAACATCCTTTTTGTTGCAATGATTAGGCCAAGAACAGCTGCATGACTAAAACAGGAATCTACAGTACGTCTGTTATAAATGTTTTGAGTCAGTAAATATACCAAATATTTGCTATTCACAGTTTTACAAGCATTGCCTTTTGCTTCATATTCAAACTGGAATGATCTTGGACCATGATGAAGATGACTTCTTATTTATATCTTACTTAAACGTTCTTTTGTCCTAAAAATGATGCACTGCTAATAATTTTACATCTCTATGGAGAGATATTGATGGCTAAGGACCAAACGTCCAACCCATTGCATGTGAAGTACGTTGGCTAATATCAGTGTCCTGTTCAGTATATTAACATAGTCATTTAGACACACCAGCATCTTGTCGTTCCCCTCCTCCTCCATCTCCTCCCCTCTACAAACACTTAGTCATGCACAAACCGCACATGTTTAAATACATATATCATCATTCCCGACAGAGAACATACAGGGAGGGTTACACACACACACACACACACCCTGGAGGCACACTCCTCTCAGCGCAAACCTCCTGCACACATGACTTGTGACACACATTATTGAGTGGGAAACGGCCTCGCTGCAGCAGAGTCACGACTTCCAAATAGATGATCATACGTGTGTGTGCATGTGGGAGGACGCAGTTGTTTGCTGGTACTAAACCAGGAGTCCCTGGTACACAGCTGGTGCTAAAGTCGGTTATTCTCTTGGTCAAGGATTTTTAGATGTTCCACCATGGCTTAGACTTTAAATTTAGGGCCTGGGTCAGAATTTGGTTTAGTTATTGATTAATACATATAATTTCTATCTCAGTCTTGGTTTTGGGTGTCATCAGTCAGGTCTAGTGACGTGGATTCCTAAAGATGTGCGTACAGTTTGGGTTCAGGGATCAGGGATTTGATGCCACCAGCATCTGTAAGGAGGACGCTCAGAGACCCAGTGCTCATTTAATTGTGGACCATTCAATCCTCAACTATAGCGATGGAAAGGTGCTCTATGAAACTGATGAGGTCCACCTGGCGTTACTAATGATGATGATGATGGAGAGCTGGGATGTGCGTTGAGCGAATGTTCTTCATCATCTTTCTTTGCGAATCACTGGGAATTGTGTTGTATTGATCCCGGATGTGAAGAGTCAGGGCAGTTCACACCGTTCAGGTTCAGGTGTGAACAAAGGGGCAGAAAGCAGCCTGAGAAACAGTATTGATCAGACCTCTCCTGAGGTGACCCTGGGCAGTCATCTGAGCGGGAATGAACAGACGTTCTACGATCATCCATCCCCATTAGTCACTGATTGTTATTCCCTGTGGTGGAGAGGCTTCAGTGATGTCAATGTGTCGGAGCTAAGGAGATACCTGACAACCAAACACAAGCCCAGTTGATAATCTAATCTAGTCTAACTGTTTAACGGCACAGACGGTGATAAATAAAAGATCAAGGGTAATTATATTTTTCTGGAACTGGGAGAATGCAGACAGGCCTGTTGATTGAGCGTACTGCTGAATTCTTTTTCTCAGGGTGTGTTCATGCCAAGCCTGGGCTGAGAGGTTTATTTAAACTGGAGTGCTCCACTCCTGCAGTTGGACCAGGTAAACACTGTCAAACACAGGTGGCACTAAACAGTCCCAATGAAAGGCCTGAATACAGATCTACGGATCCCCCAACCTGAGAAGATGATCAACCACCAAAACATTGTTACATAAGAGTCTGTTTATCTTTTGCTTACATGCTCTGGAATCCCTTACATCACATTACATCCCAGCTTGAGATGGCTCATCTGGAAGATCTAGCTCATAATATAGACAATACTTCCTTATAAGCAGTACATATTCTGTACTGAAGCTAATTTATGGAATAAAGTTGAAGGGATGGGGGTAGGATCAGCACGGGATCAGGAAAATATAGAGACCGGCTGAGTCAGACTGGTAGGGAAGTTCATTCCCGTGTCCCTCTCTAAACTGACCACAGTAAAAGGTAACAACTCCCCAACCTAACAAGATGATAAACCACGGCAGATTGCTGCATAAGGGTCCATTTAAGTTGTTTACAAGGCCTGGTTCACTTGTTCTTAAAGAGCCAAATGAAAAGATGCATCTCTGCTGTGCCTTAAAGTGAAGAAACGAGCTCTGCAGGTAAACCAGCACTGTACAGGTGCACAGGCTGATGCACACACACCTTTAAAATTAAATTCTCGCCAGACATGTGTGTTGATATCCACCTGGGCCTGTCTCTGCATGCTCACAAACACCTCTAATACTGTTTATCAGCAGCAGCCCTGCATCTGGAGACCAGCTGTCATCACACGCAGGTGGAGACCTGAAACCGGTTTTCAGCTGGCGTCCTCTCGCACGTCCAGCCAACATTTTCAAGAGGTTAAGAAGGTCAGCCTCGTAAAAGGCGTCACCAAGAGGAGAGAGACAAAGCCCCAGACGAATGATGCCTGACTTGTTTGTCTCCTCCACTTGCAGCTCACAGCGGTGTGCTAATGAATTTCTCTTGCCTCGACTCTCAGGCGACCCGCAGCACTCTCATTAACGGTTCCAGAAAGTGCCGCAGAGCATCGACGGGTCTCCTCATTAGAGCCGAAAGCCTGTTTGGAAGAGCTAGTTTCAGAAATGAGCCACTGTATCCGTCTTTGGTTTTGACTCAGCTCGTTCTGTGCTGGAATCTCTCACTTTCTACATCAGACCTCTGTGCGCTGTACTGAAGAGCCCGTCTCACACACACACACACACACACACACACAGTGTCTGGAGAACTGAAATTCCTCATTCACACGCTACCCATCCCCATGTCTACAGCAGCCTTGTGGTCACACAAGATAAATATATTGAATTAGATACAGTATTTATATCATATTATGTATTTGTGGCTGCTTGTAATCGAGTGCAGCCAGACAGACCAACAAACAGTAAATAACTCTGTTTTTATTAGCGGAATAAACTAATTTAGAGTTGTTATGGGATTTGAATCTGAACCCCCATAAAACTAACTTTAATTCAGTCTTTCTTTACCCAACCTAGCAATATGGGTAAGAGTGTTCACCAGTCAATAATAAGTTACTAATTCATATTTAAAATAGATTTCTTTTATCCATTTCTCATACAGGACGCCTGCTCAAAACAAGATTTTGCACAAGTGAATGTAAAATCTAGGGTTTTTTTTAATGTATTTTAAACTGCACCAGAATTCTAAATGCCCTGCTGAGTTTCCTGCTTTTCACTTCACTTCAACTTTTTATTATTATTATTATTATTTTCGTACCGTTAATTTAAATTTCTGACATTTCTGCAATGATCACTTCCTGCTGTGGTCTCCTGGTCCACGCTGACTCCCAGCGTTGCACGTATTCATTTGCATTATGTAAAAACAAACAGTGCTGATGCTGATGCTGATGCTGCAGGACTCGACAGCACACAGGCTTCATGCAAAGACCGGCCCGGTGTTGTGAGCTACGGTACTGCTGGATCCTCCTCGGGGGACAGGGGCAGTTGTGACAGCAGCCCAGCCGTGCCTCTTTAAACCGGGGGAGCGACTGCAGAGCAACGCGATGCAATGAGCCACCGAACCCACTTTGGGCGTTTCTGCACCCTGCCCTAATTAGCCCGCATGACATGCATTTTCACGGGGACACATCTGAAAGTGTGTCTTCACAACCTCGGCTGCAGCATCACTGGCTGAACCCCGATGCTGCTGCCGTTATTAACGGATGAAAACACGGTGCTTCTCCGCTGCAGCGCATTTAAATGCATAGTAAACACAGTGGGGATGCTCCTGTGGTGCCAAAGCGGATGGGAAAAAGTGTGTAAATTAGGACAGAGCAGACGCAGATTCACAGTGGATCAACACAGATCCATAACAAGAACTATAGAAATATTTAAAAATGTATTTTGGATCATTGAGCTATTACAATAAGTGACAGAAAACCCAGTACAGCACATTAATGCTCTCACCAGTGCTGCTCATGGTGCCAGTCAGACGTCTTCTCCAGTCAGATGATGCACAGTAAATAAGCCACTATCCACATTGACAGTACATGGATGATGCCAGCGGCCGCAGAGCGCACGAGCCTCGGTGTCAGCCGCCGGGATGAATTTTGGGGGTTGGAGTTGCACAGAAGCCGGGTGTCCGTGGCTGCTGAGGCCGCAGAGATCTCCAGACACAGCCGCACCGGGAAGACAATGTCCCGCAGACACTGCAGGGCTGCGCTGCCTCACTGTACGCCAGAGAGTGCAGGTTGGGTGTGGGCGCACGGTGAAGAAACGCGACTGCGGTCAAGCGAGGTGGCAGCGAGAAGAGCGTTTCCGGTGAGACTTTTCAAAATAAAGGTCTCACTAAACGCTGCTTCCCTAAATTTTACATTAAATCAGGCCAATTTCGATATGATATGATATGATATGATATGATATGATATGATAAATACTAAAAACAAACTTAATTAACAATGTGGTAAGTCAAATAACATAAAAACAAATCTAATGTTTTTGGGAGGAATAATAATTTTGTTAATCAATTTAATATTAAATAAGGGTATAAAGAACACATCATGTGCAAACACACAACTTTGTGCCCCAGGGTTAGGGTTAGACTCCACTGCTAAATACTGTGCTCTTGATTAAACACTGTTTTGTTAAGTTCAGTTTGTGCATTGTATAAACTAAAATGTGTTAATTGAATGATCATTCATCACTTACTGAACTGAAGCTCAGAATGGAAACTTACACATTTACACGTTCACATAAGTATGCAACTCCATCTGCTGTGAACCTGCGCAATGATCAAAAACTGTGTTTTAGCTGAGGACTGTTTGGCAAATAGGCCCATGACAACGGGTGCGGCTGTAAAACTGGACTCTGTTAATGCTGCATAAATGAGAAATTAAACAAATGAACTGGCATGCAGTAAAACTGAGTGGCTCTGGGGCGGATCGCGTAACTTTCACAGCTGACAGTCTACAATAAAGGCTGTACATGTGTACACACAGTCTGATATGTCCATGCTCTCATTTACAGAGCTGCAAAACATCTAATCACAGACAGGCCTTGCTGAAACATCTGAATCAATTGCATCTGTAGGCAATTACCTGCTTAATTACTAGTAAAAAAAAAATGGATTCTTGATCGAGTCCCCAAACATTGTGCTCTTACTTTGAAGGAGTAAATCTACCGCTTCCTGTTTTGGACTCAGTAACTGCGGGCATATTGGATGTGTTTTGCTTCAGCATCCAGCAGACTGCTTCTGAACACAGCATCCCCGGGCCGTGGAGCTGCATACCTGGGAATTGTAGTACTTTAGACAGAAAACAGTGAGTGATCGGATTAATCTCGTGTACGGAAGCTCTGAGGGTGTTGAGCATCACAGCGCTCACTCTGTCCTCTGTGTGTGTTGTAATTAACTGGGTCAAACAGTCAGCAGAGGAGGAGGAAGGTGACTAGACGAGACAGATCCTGGGTTCACAGCAACCTTTCAAAGAGCACCGAGCAATGCTACAGCACTGTTATTACCTTTAATGTGAAACAGCTCTTCTCACACAGTTCATTAAATATGATTTTTATTAGTCCTATATAAGATCTTTTTAGAAGCAAACTAATATTCACCTGTACAATACAACTGCGACATTATTTATAGAATACAAAACTCTGAAAATTGCGTAAATAAATGAACAAATGTGAAAAATATATTAATTCAAGGTCTATTTGATCTATTTCCTCACAGAGAACATTTCCACCGCGTCAGATGGAGTGACTGGTAGTATTATTAATCAGTGCTATTTCTTACTAACACCACCTAACCTTCTCTCGATCTTAATGATGTATAGTATGAAAATGCTTCTATCAAAAAGCCAATAACAGGCCTATTTGACCTGTGTGTGTACAGTTTATCCATTAAAATCACGAAGCCCTCTATAAAACACAAATTGTTATTAATACAGTCAAATTATGGTACAATTCAATAATCCATAATCACAATAACATGTCCAGTTTGTCTTAAATTAAACTCCTCATATCAGAATAATCGTTAAATTAACGCGAAACAGATTCTGGCTCTTGTTTTGATTTCGAGCCAATGAGCTTTTTCCTGCGACAAGCTCCTCGTGACGTCAAATCTTTGCGACTACAACCGGCATGGCTTCCACTCGTCGCGCTGGAGTCTCGTGTTGAAACCTGCGGAGCTGCCCGAATAAACTGCGTAACCTTCACGACATGGATGTGACCGAGGCGCACGAGGACACTTTTGGAATAGAGGTGATCCTTTCAGACGGCGATCAGACCGCGCCATGCTGTCCGCACGGTGAGTCTATGAACGGCGGAGGCGCAGCACCAAACTGCGTTAGGAAATTTACTATATTTTAAATTTCCTTCCTTGTTTTTTATGTATGTAATTTTTTGGAACAAAATAAAATATAGAAATTGAAGAATGGTGTGTTTTGATCAATTCGGCGAATTAATATAACTAAAATGACTTTAAACACAAAGCCATCATGGTGTGTTTTGGCTAAATTACCTTAGCGAATCCTATGTACCATTTTTTCTACGTTGCGCCTGGTTTCACCGTTGAAAGTTTGCTAAAGCTTTTAGATTTTATAAATTAAACATTTGGCCTACCTGTCAGCGTCACCTTTAATGAATAACGATGATGTCACGTGTGTTTCCAGGTCCAACCCTGCTGTTTGAGAAAGTGTCCAAAGCAGGCGAGAGAGGACGGAGGTTTTACGCCTGCTCTGCCTGCAGAGACCGGAAGGACTGCAAGTTTTTCCAGTGGGAGGATGAAAAGGTAAGCTGCTGGACCTGACACTGTCGCCCTTACAAAACACCTGATGCCTGATTGGTCCTGTGAACTAGCTGTCATTCTCATTCTTTTGCTGTGAAGGTGTCAGAGGCCAGGCTTTTGGCCAGAGAAGCAGAGAACCGATCAAAGAGGCCTCTGCACACACATCAGGAGCACTGCAGCAGGTGAGACTTCATTACCTCCACCTTACAGCATGAATGCATTGCCCATATTCAGACCCCAGATGCAAAAAGTGAGACACCATCTGAAAGCTCTGTAACTCCCTCAGGTTCAGGAAGTTCGCCTCCCTCCCGCTGCACGAGAAGAAGTTCTGTCAGGACTGTCAGATCCTGCTCCTGCCGAGAGAGCACGAGGCCCACTCGTCGCACAGATCCACAGCCGTCACCGCGGCTCAGCTGAGGAGGCCCAGCGTGCTGCTGCGCCCCCTGGACAACAAGAAGAGCAACGCCCAGTACCTGTTCACCGACCGCAGCTGCCACTTCCTGCTGGACACCCTGGCTGGCCTGGGGTACAGGAAGGTGCTGTGTGTGGGCACACCCAGGTGAGGGAGACCTCGAGTCTAGGGTTTATTTAAATGATGCTGGGCCGCCTTACTGGTCTTCTGATCAACCAATTTTAATAAGATTAGAATCAATAAATGATGTGGCTGTTTTGTTGCTGCATCAGGAAGTGAAATGGGTTAAAACCGCTGCACTGTGGTGCATTACATGTGCGTTTTAAGCTTCATCATCAACATCATCATTCATGATGTCTTAGGTCCAGTTTCAGTCTCCTCAGTTAGCACGATGCAGGATGATGTCACCCGTTCATGAGTTTGCAGAGAGTGTATCGGACATGCACAGGAAGCAAGACTAAACCTGTTTAGGCCAAAGTTCCCTGGAGACTGAACGTAGCTTCCCACTGACCGCTCCCACACACACTCCCAGTGTATTCATTCTTTCCTTGAACTGAACTAGGTGCCAAAGTGCATTTAAAGAGGTTAAATCGAAAGACTTTCATTCATTTTAGAGAAAATATGCATAATTCTAATTTAATTTGAGTAAATTAGTGAAGTTAGACTATTTTCAGATGTTGCAGCTACTGCCAGAGCTCACAACACTGACAAATGACCATGACTCTGCAGCACTGTGAGAAATCAGGCTTTTTTTTATTGAATTCAGTCGGTGATGATTGTTTTTTTAAGTTGTTATTTCACGCGAAGGACTGCGGAACACGTGTTCTGAAAAGCGCTCTGGAAATAAAAAGGATTTCTATCGTGTCAGACTCCAGGAGCTGATCAAGATGCGAAACCTGGAGCAGAACCATGAGCCAATGAAGAGTCTGCTGCTGGACATTGACTTCAGGTTAGTTTGTGTCATTTGTGCGTCATATATTGTGCTGTACAGCTGGTGGTATACACAACATCATTGGGGAGATGTGCAGAGGTCTGTCTGACTGCGGGGTCATGGGGCGTTGAGCTGGCAGAGCTCCAGGTGGTTTGGCCACATCTGGTTCTCTGGTGGTCTCAGGAAGCGTATGGTCGGGTACAGGGGCTCGGTGAACTGGTGGTGAGCCCTGTCGAACACGGGCGTGACGGCCGCAGAGAACCTCTGCAGCACCACCATGGCGTTGGCATCGTAAAACGTCAGCTGGCCCTTGTCGTAATTCACCCACACTCCGATCTTCCCCGGCGGCGTTTGCCCCGCGCCCTGGCACGCCATGTGCCGGTCGTTGTGCCAGGCAGAGAGCCGGCTGTTCCGAAGCTCCACGCACCATGAGTTCCTGTTCCGGCCCAGCTTGGCGCTCTTGTCCCTCCCCTTCCTCTCCAGGCTGGCGTACGCCACGCCCACAGCCCAGGCAGAGCAGCAGTGGACGTCCACTTCCCAGTAACTCTGAGCGGCCGTGATGGGAGAGCAGCTCAGAGCGCAGCACACCTTATCAAACTGCAGAGGGTGCTCCGGAGCTGAGCGGCCAGAGCTTGAGAAGGACACGCCCCGTCCCTCTGAGGTCACTGTGATCTGGCTGTGGCAGGTCTGCCTGTCAATCACAATGGGGGACGAATCTGAAAACAAGCAGATTAGTTGGTGAACTCTCACCTGTGGCCACTCATCAGTCACTCATTTCTGTATTTGGCTCATTCAAGTTCACAGCAGCCACTCAAACCTGCGTGTGTTCTTATTGGCCGGTTCTGCTGGACTTTAACTTTACACCTCTGGATACTAAAATGAATTGATTGGACACACAAATAGACTGGCCCTGCCCTGAATGAGCCCTAAGGGATTGATATAATGCAGGAGCAGCCGGAGTACCTAACAGGAGGGTCTTCCTCTGCAGCTGAGCCTTCAGCTGTTTGCAGATGGACGACAGTGTTTTCAGGAGCCTCCCAAATTTCTCTTCGTTCAGTCGGATCTCCTGCTCCGAGGCGTCCGGCTTCTTCAGACTGCGGAGAGATCAGACATCAGAGTGAGACCGAGAGTCAGGGCTGTACAGGAGGCGGAGCTGCAAAACCGCGTGCAGTGTTTTACCTCACGTTGTCGGACTGGCCCTTGAGATGAGAGACAAACACAGAGTGATTAGAACAGCAGGGAATCTCCTCAGCTACTCTGTCTTTCTACAGTTCTACAGTGTGAAGCTCAGCTTGATTCAGACCTTCCCATCGCCCTCCGCTGCAGGCGTCTTGCTCAGCGCTCTCTCCGTGCTGCTGATGTTCTTTGCGACCTGGTCCTGGTGTTGTTTCCAGTTCTTCAGGACCTGGTCCAGCCTGGTCCTGGTCCGCTTCAGGTCCAGCTCCAGAGAGTCCAGCACGGCCTGCTCGTCCTGCTTCAGGACGCAGCGCATGTTCTCGAAGCTCTCTCGAACCTGCTGCTTCATCAGGTCCGTGCTCCTCTGCGTGACAGAGGATTGTTTAAGGTTCATCCAGCTGTCTGCAGTTCACCTGGCGGTGGCCTGATGCCTGTCGGCCTAATACTTACCGACAGGTCTGCTTTGCGTTTCTTCAGAGACTGGATGTGAGCCTCAGTCTTGGCTCTCTCCGCCTGCAGCTCCTTCATCCGTCTGGATAGCTGCTCCTGCAAGGTTCAGAGTCACAGCCACTTAGAAGGATTTCTACAAAATGTCAAAAAAAATTGCTCATTTTCCACAACCCAAAGTGACGCCCAACGGATACTAAGAACTACCAGCAACCTTTCTGACTTCGAGTCCTGGTCGCATGTTCACCTGAGAGGGCTGTGCGGCGCTGGCGATCTTCCTCTGCAGCTTTGGAGAGCGCGGGAAAGGCTGGACGACCTCGTCACTGCCGGACTCCAGTGGGCCGAGGGTCAGCCTGTCCTGCAGTACACTGTAGCCGCCTGCAGAGGGCGACGCAGACCCGCTCTGCTCCGACCGCCCGTTGCCGACGGGTAACTTCTGTTTTTCTGCCATGTTCTGAGGACCGAGCAGAGCTGTAAACACGTGTTAACCATCAGCTTGAGATATTTTCTCCTTCTGCACGCTGAAAAAACAACTTTCTGTGCATTTGCCGAAGCTGCAGAGCAACCAGTTTTTCAGGGTTTTGGAAAGTCTGCTCTGAGACCATACCAAGCTTTTCTGCAAAAACCCCTGTCCAGCTCACCTTCTCGTTTCCTCTGTACAGTTATTAAAAACAATCACTGAACACCAAAGTTCTCTTCAGAGTATGTCAGTTAGCATATGTAGCTTCAAAGGTTTTATACGTTTCTGTGGAACCAACCTTTAAACCTCTGCACGCTGTCACCGAGGTTTATCCCTAATGAATCTGCAGACTCAGACTTCACTGGACCCGTTTAGCTCAGTTAAACCAGGTTCTGGAGCGGTTCTTACCTGAGGACTCTTGCGTTGCGTCTCTGCCGTTTGTGTCTGTGAAGAATGTGCGGGGCAGAGGTGCAGGGAGGGCGTGTTCCCGCGCTACAAGCTTCAGCCTGCAGCACACACTCCTTATCGTTACCTGGATACACACCTCGGGATCCACTGAGTGTTTGCAGACTCTGTGTGCACGTACGGGAGATAAGTTCCAACTTGTTTTCCAGCCCAGTGTGCTTGCCAGGAGACAGAACGGTGCTGCATTTCAAAGTCGTCTGAACGTTGAATAACCTGATTTTTTTTTTTTTAATTATATTTCAGATATGCTCAGTTCTACGGCCAGGACGAGTTCTGCCACTACAACATGTTCAACCATCACTTCTTTGACGGAGAGGTGAGAGTTAAATCACTTGGTGTTTCACACGTCTGACCTCCTGTTCAGTGGATGAAGCTCTGATCTCCCGTCAGGCTTCCAGCGCAGTCCTGCAGGCCTTCCTCGCCGAGTCTGATGGGGAGAAGGTGGTGATGGTGGCCGACCCTCCGTTCGGCGGCCTGGTGAAACCTCTGGCCAATAGTTTCTCCCGGATCTCACAGACATGGAGGAAGCTGCAGAGCTCTGGTCAGTGTCACTGTGGTGTTTCAGGGATTTTCCTTTTACATTTTTCATGTTTTATATCAGCGACACTTCTGTTTTCTGGAATATTCAGCTCTGATCTTTGTTGTCCCGCAGAGGACCACCCAAAAAGCAGTAAAAACACGCTGAATTAAAGTGACAGATTACCTGAAGAGCCAACATATGGTCATACAAGAAAGATACCCATGCAGGATTAGTTTTCACCCTTATGACAGAAAACAATAGCACAGTATAAAACGATGATGTATATATGCATAGAATACATTAAGAGAAGCTAGCTAGCAAGCTAATAGCTAACACATTTGACATAATATTATATTATGAAGTTGCTATGATAATAATGTGTGATAATGTGCAGTCAACACAGAGCTACATTAGCTTTTTCTAAAGCAAAGTCCAGTGTTGACTCTGTTTTTAGCTCAGTTTTGGTCTCCACCACCGGCTCGGGTTAATACTGGGCTGTTTAGCTGCGAAATGTCCCGCTTTGTTCTGATTCATCAGAGCTTCTCCACTGAAAACGGCTGCCCGCTGCAGCTGGAGGCCAAGCTGAAGAGCTCTGTGAATCAGAACGGTAAAGACTTAGGGCGTCAAACCAACAAATGAACTATGAGAGGGCGAAAAGATGACGCGGAGGTGAAGAAACCTGATTTTCTGTGGGCTCATCACCACAACATCAAAATATCTTAATTATTAATGATTTTACCTCATTTTAGATCAAGTACCCCGCTTCATGCTTGAAGCTAACGCGTGTGTTTATGTATGCAGGCAGCAGTAGCACAGACATGCCCATGATTTGGATCTTCCCATACTTCTTTGAGCCTCGCATCCTGGAATGCCTCCCCTCGGTCACCATGCTGGACTACCAGGTACACTGACGGCACAAGCATCGAGAGGGACAAACCTCCTCAGAGGGCCCTCACCATCACATTCATTGTTCTAAGCATGCAATCTGACCTTTGTCTGTCTGTTTGTCTTCATTCTAAAGCAGTGATTGGTTATTGATCAGTTAATCAGCCAGTGTTTGTGCCTGTGTGAAGCAGTTGGGAGACGTGTGATTTAGTGCTGCAGTTTGATTGGAAGAAGCAGAAACTGGGCGATCGGCTGAGAATTACCTCAGTGCTTTGCCGTTTTCAGAGGTCACGTGACACGTAACGATTTAGTGTGCGAGCGGTTCAGACTCGCCCCTCTGATGAAGCTAATGAGGGACGGCCATAAAAAGCAGACATGCAGTGGCAAAGCTGCCCTGGAGCTACAGCACAGTTACGCACGCATCGAGGCAGCAACACTGATCCTCTGTCACGGGACCGTTAAGCAACACCAGTCCGTGCTCAGAGGCCGTATTCTTTATGTGTCTCCCGCCAGGTGGACTACGACAACCATCCTCTGTACAAACACGGCAAGACGGGCAGGAAGCAGTCCCCGGTCCGACTCTTCACCAATATCTCACCCCGAGACGTTGTCCTGCCCAAAGCGGAGGGCTACAGGTGTGGACACACTCGCGGTGTCAGCTCTGATCCGGAGCCTGATCCGCGCACAGGCTCATATCTTATCACCAAGCATCAGTGACGATCGAGCAATAACACACACCTTTGCACAGGCATGCACAAAGGGGCGTGACAGTGTCTGCAGCAGACAGCCTGTCCACTAGAGGGCGCCCAGTTCATTTCCTGTCTGCAAAATGCAAAACGGTCATATGATCCAGGAATATATGAATAATCTCTGGTGACACTCTGTATCTGCATTAGGAACGTGGCTTAAGAAGGACGCGGTTGATACAAACGGTGTGTGTGACACGTTCTCCGCTTCCTGTTAGGTTCTGCCCTGTGTGCCAGCGCTACGTCTGGTCCCTCAACAAGCACTGCGCCAAATGCAACGCGTGCCCGTCAAAGGTAGGAAAGCACACCGACAAACGTGGTTTTCGTTTACTCTGGTGAGGTCACGTGATGCAGCCGGTTTTGTCCCTGTGCATCTGCAGGACGGCCGTGAATGGAGGCACTGCTCGGCGTGTGAGAAATGCGTGAAACCCTGTACGTAAGAGCTCGCGCAGTCCCATCAGATGCAGACCACCAACCGGTTTTATATTAATACTTCACTTTTGTATTTATGGTTTATTTGTTTTCCCCGTCTAAGCCTGGAGGCACTGTCAGTCGTGCGGCCGCTGCGCCCTCCCCAACCACCCCTGCGGCAGCGCTCAAGGGAAGGACGGCTGCTTCAACTGCGGCAGCCTGGAGCACAAACGCAAAGCCTGCCCTCTCAAAGACACGCACAGGTGAGCTGACGGAGCGCTTTCACGCCACCGTCGCGCCGGTAATGCTCAACGCAAGCCCGTCTCCGCTTGCTCATCTGCGTCCATGTCCGTTTTGTCCCTCTAGGAATCGTCCCGGCGCCAAGAGTGGAGGGAAGAGCGTCTCCCACCCTCCTGTGTTCAAGGCCAAAGCAAAGAGGAAGTCCGGGGCGGCTCGCAGGGCAAAGAAGATGGCTGCTCTGTCCGTGTGACCGCGGCGCTCGCGCAGCATCTTGTCAGCTGTGCGATCACGCATAGAGTTTTTTTTTAAGTTAAACTCAGACGACTGATCTGAAGAGCGTTTGCAGAATAAAAAAGGTCATCAACAAGAGAATTCGCCTCATGTTTTCCCACAGCGGGTGTTTATCCACCAACACGGACACAACAGTTCTTATCGCTCCTTTTCTTTGCCAAACTCCTGTTTCCAAGGTCGCGAATGAAGCTTTAAACTCAGGGAAGACGCTGCCTGTTGAAGCAGTGTCACAGATGAGTGTGGAACTATGTAATCCATCGCTTAAAGCTGCACCGCACTGTTAAATCTAACTTTTTACACCAACAATGCATCTGATTACAGCGTGCAAAGTGCTCATAGGGATGAATGCATGTGATCAGCTACACGGCTCCTCTGAGCTCTGATTAGCCGCTTTCAGCTGTTTTAGGGCCTCGACGTGACCTTGCATGTGGCTTTCACTGCTCAAGACAAACGTTTTCAGCTGGTAAACTACCCACTGTGAGCTTCCTGCACAGCGTGAGACAGAAAGCAGACAGGACGGTCACGCGCTGATGAAGGTAGTGGTGCGTTGGGCAGGTAGAACTCAAGAGTTAGCGGAGACCAACGCCGAGCTAAAAGGAGGGTAAATCCCAGACTCTGCAAACGATTCCTGAGATTCCCACGATTTGTGATCAGTGCTGCCCTCAAGTGTCCACAAGCTAAACGAATCCTGCTTTAATTTGCTCTGAATGACCAAAAGCCAAAAGCATCGGGCCTTAGTAACATAAGTGAAGTCTGTTCAACAATTAGTCAAATAATAATTTAGACAAACCATAAAAAATGTATAGGAAAGTATTATGATTACAAGTTATATTAAGTAATTTAGCAATGTTTCATGTAAATATGGGGAGAAGGGTCACCGTAAGACTTTGGAGACTGGGATAAACATTTGTTTTATTGTTTTCTGACATTTTACAGATTAAGATGAATCTGTTTTCGGAGATTAAAAACATCTGTGCGACTACTGACTTTGATTTACCGAAACCTGATCTGACCATCAGACGTGAGCCAAAGCCAGAACACGGTGCAAATTTAGCCTTGGCCACCCGGTGGCGCTGTTGTCCATGGCTACTCTGCCATCCAATCACAGCTCGCCTCAGCGGTTTCTTGGATAACCTGGTTTTCCTGTCGCTGTTGTCCCGGGAGACGTGTGTTCATGTCGTACAGGTTGTGTTGATAATCCAACAAATGTGTCCAAGTGGGACAGACGTTTCGTTTCCTCCACATACACACACATGTACACACACTGTGTATGATAGCGTCCAGTGAAACGCAGGGTGTCTTATAAACTAGATAGATCTGTATACAGTACTTCCTGCCAGATACATGTGCTGTATATGGTTATGGTGATGATGGTGAAAAGACAGATTCGTCCACAGTCACACACACACACACACACACCTACCTGCTTTCATTTGTGTTTATCCAGTCAGAACAGTGAAGGCAACCAGACGCAGGAACACTTCCCCCCTCACTGTGGACATACACAGGGGCTGATGTTACGCTTTTATTTTGCAGCTGACCTGAGATCTGGCTACTTTATTTCTGTTCAGCACTTCACAGTATTCTCTGTTTTAAGTTCTAAAACACTGAAGGGCATGAAGGCCTTTACATGTGTATTCATACCTTTACTTACATTGTTTCTTAACAACTTGGGAATCTGGAGAATATAGTATTTTGCATTGAAATGTGCAACAGTCGGACTTATGCTGTATATTTTGGCCAGTTTTGCCCTAAATTATTGCAAACATTTCCATTTTTAAACCACATCAATGCAATACGATCAATTAAAGCTCTGGTTTTTAAGGTGGAACTGCTTTATTCAGTGTTTCTCTGGGTTTGAATCAGCGGCTGTTTGTTCTGGAGAGGAGGAGACCTCTGTGGAGAATTCAGCTCCCAGTAAAAACCTCCTGAACCATCAACACTGAAGGAATCCCGACTGGGAGAAGCTGACTGACAACAACTCCCATCATCCCACGCTGCGTAATAAAAGTGAGATTTATTATAATTTTAAATGAGAGACCTGAATTCCTAGGCTCCCTTCAACAATTTTTATATGTATAAATAAAATCATGCAAAATAAAATTATAATCTAAAACAAAAAACAGAGCATACATGATTACAACATATATGATAAAGTGTAATGTAGGGGTAGTCAGCTGCACAGTAATGAATGAAGTGACTAATGTAATGTGGACAGGTTATGGATCAGTAAGAGTAGGACTTTAGTCCCAGAGCACACTAATATATATATAATAAGATATGTATATACACAGTGATGGTTAAACAGCTAAATGTATCTGCATATTTACCATGTATGCAGGTTTGAAGGGTTGCACTGTGAGAGTTAAAATGAGTTTAAATGATTTTTCTGTGATATTCACGACAGCAACTCTATAACATCATCAGATGTCAGTGTTGGGTTAAAGCATGTTCCGGATAAGGAAGTAGTTCAGCTTCAGCGGCTGGGATTCAACACACTAGCAGAGGAATTGAAGTCACCAAAGTCATCCGATGGTGACACCCACTCAGCGCGGCTTGAAGTTTTGGGGGAAATCAAGCAAACCAAGAACTCGGCAAACAAATCGAGAGGAAAATATGAAGGAACGCCAAACGAGATGAAATTAAGAAACCAGGACGGAGACGAAAGCAGGAAACGCGGGGAGCGTAGGGGCGAGAGGCCGACGGAGCGTTTAAAGAAGCTGAGCGCTGGTGTGTGATTCAAATGCTAAGCAGGCAGAGATGTGTATCTGTCAGCCTTCCTCCCTATGAAATGGAAATGAGCCCAGAGAGGTGGAAAACAGGAGGGGATAAATCTAATTAGATGTAAGATAAAATGTGGAAGAATTGAGCTTTTTTTCCTCCGCTCTGATGAATTTTAGATTCCCACATCAAAACAAAGTGCAGGGGTTTGATACGGGTATGGAATAAAGAGGACGTGCGGGGGGGAGGCGCTCTGATGAGAGACAGAAACAGAAGTGTGGAACAGCTTGTAGACACACACTGAAAACTCTGCACAATCTATTCCTACTTTAAAACATACGCAAACAATGATAACAGAATGACAGAGAATTTGTTGTCAAGGTCCTGAATTTGGCCGTGTGGGCGAAGTAAAAAGGTCATTGGGTCTCCAAAGTCTGTATGACTCATCATCTGGGGACACATACACATCGGTGGATAACTGATGGATCTGACATCAGTTAACAAAGCCGTCAGGGTCTGTTCCTTCAGAGGCAGCTCTATTCCTGAGATCACCCAAGATTTACACTCCACCAGGTTTCAAGCTATGTGTTTGTGGCTGAACCCCGGTGGTTGTGACCAATCAGTATCCTCCAGGGAACTGCTGGCGTTACAAGAGAGGTTTAGGTATGACAGTGACGACTGCAAGGAGCATCATTAACAATAATGGTGGCAGATATGTTTGGTTGAGGGTATCCTGTGATCGAAGATGAGAGACAGATGGTTCAGCCATTCACCAGCCAGACAGTTTGTAGAAAGGTCCGGCCCTTTTCTGCTTTAATGCTAAACTTCCGAGATTCTTCCATGTAACGAACCATCAGTTGCCTCTGAGCAAACCTCATGTCGAACTATCCAGTAATTCAAGATGTTTCACTGAGAACTGAAGGATGCATCCTCTGGCGACCACATATTGTCCTATGTGTTAATATGGATCAAAGTGTTGGAGCAGCTGACCTTCCAGCATCACCATCCCTGGAACCCTGCTGCTAGCAGTCAGTGCACTTAATGTTGCAAATGAGGAAAACTTACTTTGGATTTTGTCAAACACTGACAACAGAGACTTGATGTAAAGGTGTGACCCAATGATAAATTCAGTTTCTAAGAATCAGCAGGGTAGGGTTGTTTGCTGCTCCTGCATCCACCGTCCCCTGGTCCAAAGACATGCAATGCTGCTTCTGGTGACCTTAGACCCCCAATTTGCAGATGTTAGACTGTCGCAGGCTCATCTTTACGAAGCTGTTGAGTCTCAAGGAGCAACAAATTAATGGTTTTATATTATTATCTATTAAAATTAAGATTTTCTGAACTAACAGTGAGAATTAACAGGTAGTGGTGGCCTAATCCTGTTACTTTTCAAATTTTAAATTAAAAAGAATAACTTTGTAGTCAGAGTTCTGAAACTTGTATCAAGTTAATATTGGATCCTTCTTTGGATCCTTCTATTGGATCCCTTGATGACGTTTACCCAACTAGCCAAAGACTTGTAATATGGCCAGATTGAGTTTGTGCTCATTTGTTTGAACTGCCCGGCAGTTGTTTTTGGACTTATTTCAGTGACTCTGTTCGATGCCACTATGTCTGATTTCCTGTCACGTTCCATATTCTGTATATTTACATAGTCTGCTGCATCCCAGTCCCCTGATAGCACAGTCTCTAGCTGCACTTCTCAGAGTGAACTCTGGTGTTTGGACGGGCGAAGTTTGCTGAAAAGCCTTAAAGGGAAATGATGTTCTCCCTGCAGACATTAACACAAACTCTTCATAGGCTGTTGGACTCGTGGTAGTGATGATAGGGATTTTGAAGATAACAGCAACTTCTTCTACTCTTTAAGCCTTTATTAGAGCATCTATTTGTGAAGTGGGCTCAGACAGTGTAGTTGAAGGTTCATTAGACTGCATGGTTCTGGGGATGGCAAGTCTGTCAGCAGGTCCACCACTTTAGCCCACGCTGATGGATGTGTGGAATCCCTTGAAATGCACTACTTGATGCTTATTGTTATACCTTTCTGCATGCATTTGGTATAATGCATGAAATGCTGTATTCCCATCAGCCTCAGCTCTACTTTGGTTTGCGCAGATGAGCGGACGTGAAACGGTCGACGTGTTAAATCTGTTTAATTTCAGCTTGTCAGCGCTGTCGGTGCGAGGACGTTACCTCAGCAAAGTGGTAACATTATCTTTTAGCTCCGAGCACCGCTGTTTGCAAGATGCAGTGGAGTCTGCAGGGAGGCAGTTATATGTTTATCTGTGCAGGTGGTCTGAAGCTTTAATTCTCAGCAGTGCTGCCTTGATTACTGCTAATGATCGGTGCCGTCACCCTCCACGCTTCAGTCTACATTGAAATGTCTATCTTTAAAAACCAAAAAGCACCTGTCATACATAGACTAAACCACAACCTCTAGCTATAACGTAACTTACAAAGGCCGAAACAACAACCAAAGGCAGCTACACTGTAACAAACACTTTGATGCTGTCACACTGCTGTGGAAATCCAGGGAGTGGGGTGGATGGAGAGTGCCAATTGCGTTGCTGCAGCAAAAACCCTGCACATTTTGCACATTAGCGCTTCAATTTTACTTCATTTGCTTCATAATGATGAAATTCAGAACGTGTTTTTGCACAGAATAAGATGTGTTTGGTAGCTTTTCTCATTTTTCATGCATTTTCAGTCAAATATACAGCAGCATTACAACTTCTTTAACCCTACGAGAAAGAAATTTGAGGATAGAAACCAGAAAAGATGGGGAGCCGATCTGTAAATCTGGTCCAATCAAAAGAGATGGGACAGGGACACTTCAAATAGCACATCACAGCATCACGTTTGAAACGGTTCAATACAGGTTATTACACAGGATGGGTCAAAGAGACCAGCTGTTTGTATCCCCGCTGGACTAAACCAGCGCTCTGTGAGAACGCTGAAAAGAGCCAAGCTGAAAGAGGCGGTTGTCGGTTCTACTGCCATCCTGTCTGAACCTTCGCTGACCTTTGAAGCAGCTTTCTTCAACTGCTTTAATCTGCTGAGAACAAAGACAGAGTGTACCCACATCGTAACAGGTGGCGACACACACGCGCGCGTATACACACTTGAAAGCAGGAGGAAATGTTTGCAAGGCACATCAATCACATGCTTCTGTCTCTGCCTCTCCGTTACGTACACACACACACGGTTACTCTGATGGACTGAGAAATGATTGTCAGGGCTTTTTCAGTAGGAAGGACACTGTCAGGTGTTAGAACTTGTATGACAGTAGAGGAACTAAAGTTGAGACACTCCTTCTCAGAGATAGAACAAAGCAAAACTATGTTTTTAATAATATTAATATGCCTAGTCATAATATCACCAGCTTGGACTGTATATGCACAGACAGCTATTACGAGACTTCAGCAATATATCTGTCCCTGTTTGAAATGTATGAACTGAAATTAATTCTCAGCAGAAATTGAAACTCTTATATAAATCAAAGCTCATAATAGTAGTATGTTTATGTCTTTCAAAGTAAGAGGACCAATCAGCAGCAACTGTCATGTATACAACCCAAAGACTGCAGTTAATCTCTGTAAAAAGTAGGTTATGTGACCGTTCCCTTAACATTCTGATGTCACTGGCCCCAAACAGGAAGCTTGTGCAGCAAGTTATCATTTTAAATGCATTGTTACTTTATGTTTTATCTCAACTATGAGCTAACAGGCTGCATGCCACAATATTTTCACATGACTTGATTGCATATTTTGACTGAATGCATTGGAAAAAAATCTAATCATAACCTGAATTATGAATTAATAATGAACATATACACTGCAGAAATGCATTTTGGTCCTCATGTATTTGTCAGAGTGGTATGAATGCAGAGTAATTAAGTAAACAAACATTTTAACCTGCATTAACTGATTTTGTGGCCACTTGGGGGCAGTTAGTGATTTGGTGCAATGTTATTAAAGGAATATTGATCTACCATAACAAGGAACATATGAGCTATAATTGTTGAAAACACTATAGATTAGTAAATATGTTTAACATGTTATCCTGCATTATCTGCTTATGTCAGTTATATTCATTACATTATAATTTAACAATTGAGAAATTTGTCACATTTTCATACTGACTGCCTCAAATGTTGGACAGCACATTTAGTGTTGCTTTGTTTTTTCCACCAGCCTGCCGTCCCCAGTGCTTTGGTGACAGTCTTAAAGGCCTGCTGATCTGACAGAACGCTACATCTTAATCTGGGAACACACTAAATGATTTACTGTCAGGTTCCAAAGTCATTTTGCCTTGTGATTATTCTGCGCTGGTTTGCAAAAAAAAACCAAACAAACAAAGAAATAAGGTTCAGACATCATTAGGGCATGGATACCTTGTGATTCTCTGAGCAGCAGTGATACAGTGAGTATCCGTGAGTATATCCTCCTGACTACCAGTAGTTCAAATTTGTCCTGTGTGGAGGACATTTTTAAACCCCACCCACTTTATACTACTGAATTAACTCCTTTTGCTATCTACAGAGGACATTTATGGTTTTTCAATTATACCAAATGTGAAGGGGTGTGGCTTTGGTACCTTACAAAGATTGGGAAATTTTTTAAAAAATGTATTGGACAATATTTTTTTTCCTGGTAGTCAGGAGGATATGGCAGTTTCACCTCCCTCATCCAAATATGGTCACCTCTGGCTCCTCAAGACCATGAAGGCTACGTTCTATCTACAGTCTGTAGACTTTTGTGGTGTGGCTCGCTCATAGGCCAAGAATACTCACAAATGGATATGAATGTAAATAAGAGCTGATGCTTCTGGGTACTAGCTTGTGCTAATGACTTGGAGCTTAAACCATCTTATATTACTTACTTATTTTAACACACAAAATTGAGGAAGCTGTCTTGACAGTGCTAATGTTTAAGACTTAGCAGAGTTGGAGCATCCAAAATAGATGAAACAACCATAGCCTATTAGCCGTGTGGCACCATCCGCTTTAAAACCCTCTTCTAATGGAGTATAGACTGCTCCACAAATTAGCTAATTAATCTTTGCTGTGAATAAGAAACTAAGCTAACAAAGAGGAAGCATGTGTGGGAAATTAAAATAGGGCCTAAGATTGAACCTTGTGGAACACCACAGGAGATGGGTGGAGACAGTGCTGCCAGATACTGTCTTGGAGGTCAGAGGCACACCACAGGACGGCCTATTTATTTATTTAGTGGAACTAAATTGGAGTGGTTTGTGTTGTTCATGAGATCGTATTTACCTAGAAAGCCTAGGAAAAACTTTAGATAACTACACCCATTATATTACAATTTTGTTTTCCATTCTGGTCCTGGGGGTTTTCCCCCAGAGCCCCTCTTGTTCTCAGTCTAGTTATCTAATTTGTGACCGCTGTACACCCGGGATACAGAGTGGGTGCAATTAAGTTGTTGGCATGGCTTAAATACAGACCGATCCTTAAGTTTTGACCTATGTGCACTGTCTCATCATTCTTGGAAACAACAAAGCTAAACAACTGGTTTGCCAATGTCACGCAAGCATCCAAAATTTGTCATGTGAAATGAGCAGAATGCATGAAGGACGGTCGGGGAAAAAGGAGTGTCCCAGTCCGGGCAGCCTCCCTGCAGGCCTGCACACTTCCCAAGCAGGAGAGGAGGAGGAGGAGAAGGAGGGAGGGAGAAAGAGGGATGACTGAAGGGAGATGGGTGTTTCACTGGAGGCTGGTGAGGTCCCTGGTGTGGGACATGGAGAGCAATTATTATGATCCCTTCTCCGCTTCTCTTACTTGCTTTCAATCACTCTTTTTTGTTCTCTCTTCCTCCTCCAGCTCCAAATAAGGATACCGCTAAAGCCAGGGAACGGGGGGTTGATGTGGGGGGTTAAAGACAGAGGGGAGAAACCAGAAGAGGAAACCCCCCTTGTAAGACTCCATCAGTGCATGTGCATGAGTGTGAATGTTACAGCTGCAGAAGTTGCACAGAAGAGCCAGAGGGACTTCATTCCACCGCCATGGGGTGAGTACGATACTCGAGTGAGAATGGGAGCTGCCGAGCAGACAGACCACAACCACAACTATCCATTATAGTTTCCTGTGTGTGTGTGTGTGTGTGTGTGTGTGTGTGTGTTTAAGTTTCCTGTGCGTGGGGGAGAGTGATGAAGCAAGGAGAGTTTTATGCCATTTCGAGAAGGGGAGGAGGGGGAAAGGTTTGTGTGTGCTACTGGACTACGATGAAGTGTATTGCCCAGACTGTGCCCAGACCAGCTACTATAACTGACTAACTAATGGAACAGTTGGGGTGTGATTCCTTCTGAGTAACACTTTTACATCACATTGAAAGAAAAGTGGTGCTGGCATTTAAAAAAAAACACAACTTAAAGAGGACCGCCGCCTCAATGGGAATTCACAGTCCTGGCAAAAAGTTCCAAGTCAGCCTCGTTTTCCCTCCATTTGTGTCCAAACTATTTATCCTCAAGTGGCACAGCTTCATTAATCGAGTGCCCGACTGAGCATGTCAGCTTTCGCACATTGACAGCCCCTCCTCTCTGATGATTTTTCACGTGTCACCGTTGCCGCCCACGGAGTCTAATATAAATAAACACATGCTGTCCCTTAAAAACGAAAAAAAAAAAAAAAAAAGTCGGCGCTGATCCCACAGTCCAGCATCACACGGCACCAGTCCTCAAGGAGGTCATGGGACTTGTGGGCTGAATCTGAACCGGTTCCAGCAATTGGAGACTGAGCTTTCAAGCTAAAGCCAGGAAATCCTTGCTTTTGACCCCGGGTTTTGAGAGCGGACTGTTGTGATTGGCTGGGTCAGCTGAAGGCAGCGGAGAATTTGGCTTTGTCGACTGGTCAGTTTCTCTCTTGGATATTGTGTGTTTTTGTATTCTCTGTCCTCTGTCCCCTGTGCTTTCAGTTTCTTTTCACTTCTTTTGGGATCAGATTCTTTCTGTCTTACGCAACTTTGCGCACATAAACACTGAAGTTCTTGAATTCTTCCCCATGTTTTTTCCCCCAGTGAGCTCCAGATTCTCAGCATTTTTGCTCTTATCTTCTGAAAACTTTCCATCAGTTCTGGTGGCTTAACAGTGTGCTGTGGATAAGTCAGCATCCCGACTCTTTGACTACCTGAGCCCAGGAATGAGCTTGTTCTGACTATATAAGGCCCTTGTCTTCTCTCATCTGATCTCACTCCTCATTCAGCAATTTGGCCTGCGAACAGTGGAAATATCTCAGGGGCCCTTCTGCTTTGTTTTCACCACATAGAATCAGAAATGTTTATTTGCAGAGTTCTTTTTAAATGATGTGGGACGTGGATGTGAGGAAGCACGTAGGACTGGCATATCTCTGAGTCTTGATGTGTACAAGCTGGAGGAATTATAGGTTTGCTGGTAAATGAAACATCAAGAGGAAACTGTCTTTGCTGCAAATCTTCTGGAAGGTATCATTAGTATATCCTCATTAGGGCATCAAAAGATCGACAGTTTAGTTGGAATTTCACTTCACTTTTCAGTTTGAATTGACTAAATGCTCTGCAATTACCAGCTTAGAGTGGCGAACCCCGTGCTTAGCTCCCTGCTTATGGCTTAAAGCTGTGCCAATCAATACTCTGCACATTAACAACGAATCAAATGACAGTGTGTAATGTGATAGCTGTTGCTTATTCAGTGACAAAATAACAGAGAATTATCACCCAAAGCAGCAGTTCTTCTTAGCTCTAGGGACTGTTTTGGAGTCTTTAAGCTCACTGTTTTGGTTGTACAACTCGTAAAGTTACTTCTCGGTCTTACTGCATTAGCATTGTTTCCAGTAGCAGCAGACAGCTGTTGAAAAGGCTGTTGGAAACCAGTGGTGCACTACCAGCTCAGGACCAAACAGCGGACAAAGTTAGGGATTTACTTGGTGATGAAATGTCACCATCTTGCAGTTAAACCAGATTTTGGTGGCTATAAACATGAGCTAATGTTGTTTGGACAACTGACTAAGTAACATCATGGACACCTAACAGCAGCACACATCTGGTGTTATGTTTCTGTTCTCATACAGATGTCAGTTTAATATTCACAGTCCTTTTGGCCCTTTAGCCGTATAAATGCTCCAAGATGTTCACCAGCTAGGTGCTGATTTCATGTGTCTGTTGTGGTTGGGCAGTTATTGCACTTATGTGGCTATACCCACCAAGTTCTTGTACAGGGAATGATTTAATTCTTATATTTATTATGGTTGGCAAACCGGAGTAATTTACAAGCTAATAACAGGACACACTCAATTTTTGCTTGCTGCCTTCTAGTTGCAGCAAATCAGTTACTGCTGTTTGGTTGATAAGACGTTTGGCTGTTTAGATGTTGTAAAGATGTTTAGCTGATAAAAAAGTTACCAATGGCATTTCAAACATCCATCCATTACAAATACACTGATATGTTTCTACAGTGACTGAGACTGTGCCACATTTCTAAACCTCGATTGGATATAAACACAGTGAACAGTCATGTCTGTTTATAGAGAGATATATTTGCTCTTTCTCTGGCGGGAGAAAACCCTTTTGGGTGTAACAGTTTGATTAATGGCCCTGCTCTTCGGCTAGATTTGGATTAGGCTTGCAAGCTCTGCTTGGAAGTTATTACTTTATAATGGGAACATGTAAGCAAAGGCCATGTGTTTTTCATCACTGCAGGAATGACAACTGCATAATGAAAAGTGAAAAAAAGGAAGATGAAAGATGTACATGCAGCGTGTGATGTTTGGAGATGGGCAAGTGTCGGCGTAAATCTGGGTTTTTGTTGTTTGGTTCACATTTCCTCTGTTCTCGTTCTCTCAACCCCCCTTCGCGCTCTTTTCTTTTGGTGTGGCTGCAGCCACTTCTGTTGAGGTTACATGAGTCATTTATTCCCTCTGGGGGTGACAGCGACGGAGCCAAGTTCCCATTGTGCTCATCCCGAATTTCCATTTCAGGATGCGAGCTATTCCAAGGCATACTTGGTTAAAAATAAACCTCAAAAAATGAGATGAGATGGAGAAGAGGAGCGGTGATCCAGGAGGCGAGGGGCGGGAGCGGAGTGAAGTGGGCAGATGTGGGGAACGCTGTCCTATGCTTCCTTTAGCTCGTCTAGATATCCACTGAATGTGGCAGACTACATTAAAAACTACTCAGAAAGTGGTGATTTTCATCCATGTGATGAGATCAATTCTCTGGAGGGACAAAGATTGAGTTGTCACATCTCTGTTTCACACCTTAACACCTCTGGCAAGTTTCAACATCAGCTCCAGAAAAAGTGTCGAAAAGGTTCCTTACACTGACCAGCAGTGCCTTCAATGGCCTACAATAGCAGGACAGAGCCTGACCAGCTGGATAATATGTAGAATCTAGGACATGTTTCCGCTGCAGAGGTGAAGTGTCAGGCAGCCAGCGCCTCAGCGTTTATGTGAGCTGGGAAATTGACTCCATAAATCTGGGAATGGGTGAGAATAAACAGGATCAGGTCTGCAGGAGGAAGGTGACGGCTTATTATGGCCCCAACCAGAGCTGTCTCCTCAGTGTGGAAGACAAAGATTTACAGTCGCACCTGCTGTATATCACTGATAATAAGGGAGCTCAAGACATGTGCTCAGAAGTTCAGAAAGATAATGCAGGCCTTATATAAGCTACTCAATCTCTTGGTATGTTCTTACACTGTCATGTTTATTCCCGGCAGAGATTCAGTCAGTTTTATTTGTAGAGTAAAGCAAGTTAACCTGCCTTTACCTCCCCGGCCGAGAGAATTCATGGTATACATCATGGCGGTGTCAAACTAGTGTCAAACTATTGGAGTTACATGAGAATATTAAAGAACACCAGACCTTGTGTATTATTTTGACAAAGTTTAAATAGGCCAGGTGAAACGTATAACAGCGTGGGTCACAGTTATGTTGCTGCCAAACAACAAGTCCATTAATTACTGTCCTCTTTACTGTAGCTTTGTTTCGATCATCTGGTGATGAGCGTGTGGTGTACAGTTGAATAACAGAGCCTTTTGCTAAAAGTACCTCTGTGCTGCTCTTGTAAATATGATTCAAGTTCATTTACTACAGGGGAATGAAAAATTATAAATTATTAATGAAACCAAAACCGTGAGCTGAAAGACACTGAAGGCCAATGCAGTTCCAAAAGCAAATTGCTTGGCAAAAGTGTTGACTGTTTATTTTTGTTATAATAAGTCTTGCAGCCAACAAATCCTCATAACTGAACAACAGAATAGGTTGTTGCCAATGATAAAAACATATATGGCTGTTCTCCAAAACAGCATTGGGTGTAAGGGTGTACTGGACTGGCTTTGGTTGGTAAAACTGTTTTAGGTTTAGGTTAAGGAAAGAAAACATATTTTGGGTTAAAATTGGTTGGTTCAGTTACATTATGTTCACTATGTGAAGCAAGCATATTGTGTAACTTAAAGTCATATTTACTTTTTTGTTTTATAAAGGACATAAACTCATACCAGGGTCTTGATAACCACAGTAAAACAAGTTGGAGTGTTGATTTACACTTTAAGGTAACAACTGAGGTTTTCATTCAAATTCTAAAATCCTTGCCCAAGTTGTTTCAGTGCTTATCCCAACCTCTGATTTTGTGAGGGAACCTGTTCAGTAGTTGGCCTGCGACACAAACAAGCTATTACAAACAGTGTTGACCGGCCCATCAGTCAGGCCCAGCCACACATTAGGTTGAGTTTATTGACTCTGTGGCAGACCTGTTAATGTGAGCTGGAGCCAGCTGAGCCTCCGAACTCTGTCGGTATCCTTGTTTGAGGATAAATTCACAGCAGGAACACCTATGGAAAAACTTTCTTACTGTACAGGATTATGTTATTACAGTTCTGCTGAAGTATATGATGCAGGTAAGACTGCACAAATTCAGATCTGATAGTAATCACAACACCCACAGACTGAACGTACTGGCATTTGCAAGGGGAATACAGCAAAGGTCACACCATAAACCATTAGTACATTCTGAAGGGGCCATGTGCCCAACCAATGGTTTGACTTGATATTGCACCTACATAATGTAATATCAATGACTGGTTAAATTGTTGGGGTGCATACACAATGCACAGGCAGAATTACTAACTGCTAAAAGCTAAGTTTAACCTCAGGGCCCTCATATTGGTTAATTTGGTCATACATGCTACTATAAACCAATGTTAGAGTTTTGTAAAAACTGCCAAAAGTGTGATTTTGAGTTTTCCAAAATCTTCCTTAACCCTCATAGCAGACAAAGCACCATGTGAATGTGGAAGAACATGTGGTATTCTTCCACATTCACAGACCAGTGTCTGCCAGCCCACCCCTCCACAGCTGAGTGCCACCCGGCTTAGCATCAGCATCCAGAGCAGACCTCCCCGGGCGGTGATGATTATGATGGATGCCCAGGACCCGCTCTCCCCCAACATGTTACCTAACACCTACTGCTAGCTATTCATCACCAGCCTGCTGCACTAGGGCTAATCCAGTTAGCAAAGCACACATGGAGTGCAGCAGCCCACTGAGGGAATAGAGTGCATAGGTGTATATTTTCATCTAATTAAATGCCACAGAAAAGGTTGCTGTGGTGATTTATTCTCTTTGTGTCCAGTGTTGAGATCTCTTGACAAAACATTTTCACATTTTTATGGTAGAAATAGAGTTTCCACCTTTTTATGGAGCCCACTGCAGTGCCACTGAGCTAATAATAATAATCACTTTTTAAAGTTTCATCTTACAAGGCTGGAATTGACTAATTGATTTATTGTTTAACTACAGAAAAATCTGTAATCCTATACAGACTTTCACTTAATTTGGCCCTATAGTGAACAGGGTCTGCGTGTTAGCATGCTTGTATGCACATCCAGCTGATATGCAGCAACCCTTAGCATTAATTTAGACTCCTGTTCCTTTCAAATGTGCATGGTTAAAACAGATGTGATTCATGGCAGATATTTTGACTTGCTATAGCAGGAAATGAGAACTAAACAACAGTAACACCAACTCAGTTCCACTTTAACCCCTTATGGGGCGAGCACTTGATTTTCTACATGAAAATAATTTTTTTTTCAAAATGTTACAAAAGTAAAATGGTCATGTTATGTGCTCCAACAACACTCTGGGGCTGAAATTTTGAATTTACAAGTATTTCAATGAGTGCCCTTTAAAGGGTTAACCTACCTTGATCATGTTCTTCTTCTTAGGGAGCTAAAGCCACGGCAAGCTAGAAACCATCAATGTGTGAGATAACGTGTCCTCAAAAAGTTGTTAAGAAGTCAGTTTGTAGCTACTTTGTGAATTTAAGTCCAATTTTCACTTTCTTTTAAGGTCCAGTTTGGTCTCTACCAACTCCTGAGACAAATGTTTGTTGCTACACTTGCTAATTCCTCCTCTGTGTGCACCGGCTAGTGGCTAACCTAGCTGAATGGTGCTTTCCAGCTAATGTAAACTTACTACTACTAAGCTACTTGCTACTGTAGACTTTTGTATAATGGTTTGAGTTTGATTTTTCTGTTTTTGGTCAGTTGCTGTTTTATTTTTTGTGTCTTTCCCTCATGTGTCTTTGTGTTGATTTCAATCATTAGTTTCATCTGTGTGTCGTTAGCCTTCCTCCCCTGATGTGTGCGCTTGTTTGTCCTCTCTTTAGTTCCTTGTCAGATCGTCAGCTTGCACCAGCCTTGTGTCCAAGCAAATTTCCCAGTATTTCCTAGTGTTTCTAGCTTTCAGCGTGGTTTTTCAGATTTATGTTTTTGGATTTTCATTTGACAAACTTTGTTTTCTCCCTGGTAGAAGCCGCCTGCTGCTGCTGGAAATGACACTGATAGGAGTGGTTAGACTAAACCAAAATATTGAGCTAAACTAGGCTGAAAAGGTTCGTAGACCTGAGGGGAACTTCAGAGTTGGTGATAAAAGACAAATTATGCGATTTCATTTTCAAATTCAGAAATAGGTAATTTTATACTATATCCGTCGTAGAATATCCGTCGTCCTCCCATCCTGATTAGTAATCAGCGGGCCTGTTAAAGCTTTGTTCTTGTTCTCTGCTTCACAGACTGAAGGTCACTTCCTCCCAGTGCAAACCAGCTGATCATCTGCTGGTTTCAGCACTTATTACTTGATAAACTTTGTAATTGCAAGATAGTCAGTTTTATTTCAGGCCTTCCCTTGACATCTAGACTATCATTAGGAACTGGATGTACGAGCAATGGCTGTCCTACTGTTTACACACATTGGGAGTTATCAATATTAGTCAATGTTTAATGCACAGTGAACGTGGACATACTCTAGGTGTGTGTGCAGAAGATGGACTTCGTCAGTTAAATCTACTTTTATTTGATAGTAAATTATATGAAGGATTCACTTTGTTTTACTTTATTGTTGTTAAATGATGTTTCATTAACTTTGATTTATTAGCATCTGAAGCACACTTCCAAGTATTTTTGAAATGACGTAGTATTTTAATTTGTGTATTTTTAATTATTGTACAAGCACATATTTTAAAACTTTTTCAGCTTAGCATTATTAACTTATTTTTCCTATGACATTAGCTCATTTAGTTATCAAGTAGATTGCTTTGAGCTTAGTTTGCATGGGAGGAAAACAAAAATATCAATAGTAATTAATTTTAATGTATAGAGAACAGAGCTGGATTCTGTTCCGGGTGCTGAACCTCATTGTTAATCGCGCTCACATTCGTAACTGTGTTAATAATAATAATGATGATAATGATGATAATAATGTTGTGCAACTTACTTCATGACAGCCAACTCAAAGTTCAGTTCACACAGATGAAAATGAACTAGTTCATGTTCATAGTTCACCGCTTTGAAAACTAAACTAGTTGGCAGTTCCAAAATATGAACTAAGTTTGTTTCTTCCATTTGTTAAAATGAACTCAGCTGCTTTTTTAATAGAACCATCTCACATCGACCCATCCCCAGCCCCAAATCATCAAGCAGTGCCCACTTCCCAGACTAAGTGACTATAACTATAGAATCACATAGAGAAAACAGTGTTAGTTTATGTTTGACCACTTAAGTAATGTGTCATATCATACAGAGAGGTGCAGAATTGATCTGTACAGACCAAAAACATGAAATAGACTTACAGGCATTCCAGGCGAGCTGCTGCAGGATTTCTGATTTCATAGATATCTGAGATCTATGAATTGTATTAGCCATGCCGAGAAAAAATTCATAATGCCAGCGTCATAAAACACGCTCAGTATTTTTATTACCTGAGCCCTTTTTTCCAGTGTTTTTGTAAATGGCTTATGGGACAACAATTTTTGAAAATGATCCAATATCAAGCAAGAGTGCCAACAAAACGGGCGGCTGTACCCTCTAGGGCAAGAGCAACCATCAAAGTACATCCCTTAAAAGAGCTTGTGTTGCTGTTGACAGGCTCAGATTGTTATTCTGATAATATCATGGAAAACAAAAACATGGCAAAATAGGATCGGGTTGAAAAATATTATATTCATCTTCATCAGCTGCAGATGGTTCATCGTATGCAGTTTTTTAGCACATTCATACGCAACACTGGCCTTGAAGGCGTGTTTTGCTCCATATGTACATAAGGGCAGTGGTTTTTAAATATGTATTTTATATATAAACAAAAACAATTCCCGTTAATGTTTCATAATGATAATATCTGTGCATTGATTTTACTATCACAAGATCAAAACATGATCATTCTTAGGCATAAGTCACAGGGAGAGTCCTTTTTCTGAAATTTAAGAAACGTGTGTCAAGTCCATCCGTCCACAGGCTGGGCCACAACAACTTCCCACTGTTGCTGGAACAGCAGCGTGCACACCACCTGTCCCCCTCACCTACACCCCATATCTCCGCCTCACATCTGTCCTTCCACGCCTCCCATTCAACTGTCCTTCACCATTAGAAAGCCTCTGCCTAGACTGCGGTGTGTTAAAGGTCACAGCACATCAGAGGAGGCGAGTCCATAAGGTGTGAGGTGTGATAAAAGCAGGACGGAGATGAATGGACAATGTTTTTAGAATGTGAATCATTGTTAAACCTGCTATAAAATCTGGATTTCATTTTTTTATAATTGCAAATACTGTAAAGTGTACTAGTTAATTTTAGAATAGGTATATGAACATGAATAGCAAGTGTCCTTACTGGAATACACCTGTGGATATGGATATGTTGCATGTTGGAGCGCAGGACATCATACACGTCTTCCCACCATCCCATGAGCGTTCCATATGTGTCAGACAGGGAAGCCAATATTGACTTGACAGGGTGATGCCCTATAGATGCGGTATTGAGTATGTTCCTCAAAGTCTCTGGTAGTAGTGCCTCATATTAGCCCATCACAGTCCTCTTAAAACTCACACTGACAAAGATGGGTCATTCTCACAGCAGTCATCTCAGGCAATGCTTCTTGCTCCGTTTCCAAGCAACTAATGACCCTCTGATGGTCTCGAATCCACCTTGTGCTTCAGAGGAGTGGAGTGGCAATCATTAAAAGTTGATGTGAGGACTGACACACTTTCCTGTGGAGAGGGAACATGGCTAAGTACAGTGGAGGCGAATGCAAGAGTCTGAAAATAATTTTGTTGTGCAATGAGTAGATGGTGTAGGCAAGAGTAGGCGGAGTACATGATCTGCATACCTGCATATACCTCAGTATATGGCCTTTATTTGACATGCAACATGCATCAAGGCCACAAAGTGAGGCTGTGCACAATTTCAAATGAAAAAATAATTTTTAAAAAATCCTTTTTTCAATTCAGTTCCTAACCAATAAAACACACCCATGCTCATTTTAATACTTATTTTAGTACTCATGTGTAGCTCACAATCTTATATGTTCTGGCATAACCTCCACAACTTAAATGCTAATATTAGTAAACATTAGATAGATAAAGCATCTGGTATTATTGAATTATTTTATGACTATCCCACATTTTAATGTTAATACAGATTCCTATTATAACCACCTGTGGATACATTGGATATTCAGCAAAAGGTCCACATGGTAACTTTAAAGCTGTGTTTATGTTTTTTGGCCACCTGGGGGCAGCACATCAGGATATAAATGCAACATAGAGACCTATTCAAATATCAACAGTGTAACAGCAGTTTACACAGCAAACACTTAAAATAGTTATTACAGCGCCGGTGAACTATGTCTTTGATCACCTTATAGTCATTGTCTGAAGAATGAACCATGATTATTGTATATTTTAAGGTACTCGGTTGATTTTGGGTTGGGCCATAAAAAGACAACCCCTGTAAAATGTTGGTGTTGTTTCTGAAACCACCACTGGGAGGCACCACAGTCAGGATTTCTAAAACTTCTCCACAGGGACTTTAAATGTATCTACTCAACATTAATGTTCAGCAGTAGTCACAGGAGCATCTATCAAAGCTGCTATTCTACTGTCACAGGGTTTCTGCTCTGATCAAAGCTCCAAGCAGGAAGCTACCTGCACAGTGCCTTTTCACCGTGACTCATGTGCTGTAATTATTGACCAGGGAGCATGGAGATGAGCGTTGTGTACTGATCAGGCCTGCATGGACACAAGTGCATCATGGGGTGCACACACACACACACAAACACACACACAGCTTTAATGAGTGTGTTTCCACTCAACAACATTTTTTCCACAGGGTGATTTTTCCGTGTCCATGCACACACACACAAACAAACACACCTGAAAAACACAGGTAGAAGAAAAAGAGAGCACAAAACAAACAATTTACTATTTTGACTAATTATCCATAGAGTTTAAAATAAAATAAAGTTACTTTTGTTTCAATTTTCATTTTTTAACTCATGGATCACCCTCATACTAAATTCAGTTTTTAGAACACACACAGCGCCTCTATCCACAAAAAGCCATAAGCCAAATGACGTCTTTTGCCCCACAGGAGTGTGTTTTTTGGTCTCAGACTATGGTCAGGAACAAAATGAATCAGCATTTCTTTTGAATGATTTTACTGTAACAAGTCTTTCCATTACTTATTTTGATGGTTTTTACCTCCAGTTGCTGTGCACCATGTTTACACCAACACAACATCATGATAAATGAGCAAAGGCCATGAATGGTCATGAAAGTGTCAAAAGCTCTGGAGTTTTGTTAAATATTCAGCACTTAGCCATTCAGGAATGTAGGTATTTAGTTGGTCATTTGGTTCTCCACTTGGATTCAGGTATGTTTGAATAATTACTGGATGAATTACTGTGTTTTGCACAGATATTCATAGTCCCCAAAGGCTGAATCCCAATCACTTTGATGATCCCATTTTCCTCTAGCACCACTGCTAGGATGACATTTTTGGTTTTTACCCAAATATCTTGGCAACTGTGTGATGCACTGGCATAAAATTTGGTAAGAAAAGGTCTGAAGAGGTCCATGAATAAGAGATTCTTCAACCTCAAATGTAAATCCTGGTATCAAAACAGTGTGTTAAGAACCTGTGGGAAAAACTTTTATTTGGGATAGTTGAGGGAATGTGAGGCACTCCAGAGGGTTAGAATTGAAAAAGCCTTCTATAACTCATTGGCTGTTAAGTCACACAGTCAAAGGTTAAAAAACCCCCAAACAAACAAACAACAAGCGTGTACATGTGGCTGTATGCATATTGACAGAACTAAGTGTAAACTGAAGGCAGGGTTGGCTGAACACAGACATGTTAAAAGAAATGGCAGCCCCAAAACTCCACGTCTACAATACAAAGAGGCTGACCATGCATGACAGCTGCAGTTCCTAAAACATATCAGGAACAGATCGCATGGAAAAGTCAATAAGGGCTGCAGAGAGACTCTTTTTCAAAGCTTAGCATAGTCTGAATGTGGAAACTCATTTCTTTCCTTCTCCATTACTGGGTTTCTCTTGTTGTTTTAGCCATCTGGGCCTGTTGACATGTGTCACTTAGCCTGTGTGCTCTGAGGTTTTTACCATTTCTGAACATGGTCGGCCATGAGATGTCAAAATAACCGTGGGAGTACTTACATGTTCATATTGGCCATGTGACGAGTTTCCAACATGTATAAGAACCAGTCAAAGTCAGACATTTTTTACTTTCTGTTATGATCGCCTTGTTGGTTTAAACCATGTGTTTTACTGTCATTATGACTAACAGGCCATGAGTTATAAGAGGCTTTTTGAATCATCAGTCGCTTAGGTCCGTTGGATTTCTTCAGAATCAGTTCTTAATCCTGGTATTTTCTTGCGAACCAAAGCAATTGCCAGTACAAGGTTTTCTCTTAGAACCAATTTCCTTTTCCTAACTGCCGTTTTAGCTTCACTTTGGGGTACATGTGTATTTCATAGGACTAAAGCCATACCATAACTCAACCTCTTAGGTACACCTTCAGTGCACGCTCATTCTAAAAGCCACAGCTGCCAAGATGAATCATGGGCTTCAGACCCTTCCCTCGTTTTTCTCCCCGGATGTTCCACTGCTGCTTTCCTACATTATCCCCAAAAAACAAACCATCACACACGAAGCCTCCAGCCAAATTAGGGCAACAATGGGTGTGACAGCTCCTCTAGACGATTACCTAACAAAATCCAAAGTCCAGCATGAGATCACTGGCAAACAATGCAGTGAAATACGAGGGGATATCTCTTTACATCACCTTCCAAACTGATAGATGTGTCCCAAATGGGAACATCTACTGTAAGGCTATCTTTGCTGAGTTATGGGGGCCATTACGACTATGGAAACTATCATAAATCTGGATGGTAATTGAGATCAGGGCAAGCATCTTTCATGTGAGACAGATGAACGGGGAACTGAAAGCATTCCCAGGATTGAAACACAAAGCCAAAGTCCTCTGGGAGACGAATGGTAGGAAGGAGGGCATTGTTGAAACTCAAATATGTATCATTTGTGGTTCAAACTGTATAATATGTTATAAAGTGCTGGAATCCAAAAGGAAAATATCAGCTTTCTGGCAAATGATGCCTTCCGTCAACTTGAAATTAATGGGATCAAACTTAGAAGTAAAGAAAAAGAAGTGCACAAAACACATTTATTCCCAGAAAAGTGCAAAAAGGTTTTGAAAATGGAGTCTATAGAAAACAACACTCAAAAAACAGCCGCCTCAGCGATTCTGACTTCCCCAAGATTCCACCTGAGATCACCAAAATGTTTGTTCTCTCCTTCTACTCCAAGAACACACTGGCCCTTTTGCCTGGTTTCAGAGAAATGAAAAGTGCTGCATGTTCCCCAAGCTGGGATCTCACTTCATTACCATTTTAAAATTTCAAAGTGGCACAAACTTTCTTTCCAGCTGGAGGGCAGAATTCATTCTTTTTTCATCACCTTGTCTGATTTTCCAGAGGAGACATTGGCAACGTAACAATGTGAAACCTGGCTACGGGTTCGCCTCACGTTGTCCTGCTTCTCCTTTTGGTTTGAAGTGAATCTGAGCAGAGATGATGCTAAAAATAAAAGTGTATTTTAGATCAGTCTGTTGATAACTCAGCATCCTAGCAATTACTACTCACTGCTCAATTGACTTCTGATATCTTCATCTCAGATTTATTCTTGAGAACATGTTCCACTGCTGAGACACACGTCAAACTTACAGTATGAACAGGGGAGATGACAGATCCCTTCTCATCAAAACAACTCCAACTCTGAGCTCATCTGCATAAAGCTCATCAAGAAGCCAAGAGGCCATGCAAATGGATGATAATGTTTCAGCCGGGTGCCTGTCATCACGCACCATTTATCCTCTGTGGGGGTGGAGAGGCAATCAATTACGGTATCGCTCGCAAACTCTGACGGCTGAGAAATGCAGGCGAAGTTCACAGCCAAACCTCTGCACAGACGCTGTGTGTTTGCTAGCCAGTGTGTGCTAAGTATTTTGACCAGTGTGAGGTTTTAAATGTCAAGTGACATTTACTTTATGTAGATATTAGGAACAGCTGTAAGTTAGGGACGGTTGTGGAATGCTATGGTGTGAGAGGCAACTGGGCTAAGCTAGTGCCTCTGGCTAGCTAGAATTGCTGCTATTGCACGAATGAATCTTGGCTGTGGATTCAACTGTGGTGTTTCAGAAATGTTTACAATAGTGCAACATTTTGTCAAGAAATTGCTGTAAATGGCATTTGTTTTAGGTTTTTTATGGATCTATTTCTATTATTATTGTTTGGGGTTCTGACCCTACCACCCATCGTACATACTTGTTTTCTTTGGAAATACTAGAATTTCCAGCAGAATTTGAATTACCTTCATCTGTATTTGGAGGTTTGGTGGAAAATCAGTGAGACCAGATGTGATACAGAACTGATGTATTCATCACAGGCTGCTTACATCTGTCCTCACATTGTGGTTATGTATTTTTATCATGGAGCAAGTTTTATCATTTCTGCAGTTGATTTCTACATTTCCCTTCATATAAAAGCTAAACAGGGGTACAAGAACAGAGAATAACAGCAGGTTGTTGGTGTTGCGTGTTGTTAGAAGTTAATGTTTTAGTGCGTTTTAAATCTCAGAGATAGCTGTGTTTACTGCTTCTCATCTGTGTACCGCTTTACAGTCATATGCTGATGATGCTGTGATGTTTTACTGACAGTTTACGCAGTAAAAGGACTACTTTGTTCCAACTGTTCCAACTGCAAATTCAGTAAATGCATCAAAGTCACTCATAGTGACACTGTAAATCTCGTAAGGTTGGTTTCTTTTGGGGTCTTATCAAGAGGTGGTATTTGCTGGGTAGCTCCAAAGTTGTCTTATTTACACAGTGTGTCTTATCTTTATGTCTTCTAGCCAGCAGTGAGCCATCAAGAGTGTGGGGTTAGAGGGGGTGTGAAGGTTAAGCTAGCACAAATTCCTAGCTCCTATTCCTGCAAAGCATCTATCCACCGAATGCACAGAGATAGAACTAATCTGAACCTTGTAATCCAACTGCAGCGATCATCAGTCAGTCGCATTCATCATATGAGAGGGAAACATTTGAAGCGGCGCAAGTTCAAAATGTGTTCACACCAGTTTATTATTCTCAGCGTAACAGAAACACAGATGAGCACTCACAGTTTCCATAAAGTCCTAAATGAGTTTGCAAACAAAAAGCAGCTGGAACATCTCTGTAAGGACAGTTCTCCAAATTGAAATTACTTTAGAAATGAGGGTCACACTCCTCCTCTGCCATTGTGTGTTCCATCTATTTCCCCTCCTCACTGTCAAACTCTGAGCTGTGGTGCGGAGCCGCATCGGGACAGTGATTTATATTTCTGTGAAAATAGATTTATTTTCTCTTGTCTTCTTTCAGCCACTCAGGAAATTGCATTTTTGTTAAGGATTGGGAGCATCAGAGCTGACCCTGTTTTCATCTTCTGTATTCTAGCTCTGCCTGGCTGCTGTGTACGCATGTGTGTCTGTGTGAAGTAAACCGACACAGTGTTGCTTGCTGGGACAGTGCGTCATTGTTGTACAAGTCAGTAGGTTGGTGCAAATTCTATTTTACACCGCGGAATGAAGGCTCGGGGGCAGATTGTGTCAGCTGTATCAGCCTCTGTCACTTCAGTTAGACGCCAATTGAATGGAATATAGTGATTTCTCTGAAAACATACTTCAGTTTGAGCTGGCAGGAAACGTCTCCGTGTCGCCCTTGCTCTCCTCCTCTGAGATTTATTCCTGTTGTCCCCGCTCTGCGCTGACACTGTGCAGACACACGTCTGTGTTTTCTCAAACATTCGCTGGATGGAGCACAGCCATTAAACATAGCTCTGCTCACAAACAGCCCTGTTTTCAGGATCTGAGGTGATGCTGAAAAGGAGGCTTTTATCTCCTCAACTGAAGATTTTTAAAGCATAATGCTTCTGGCAGGGCCGACCTGCGCCGTGTTTTGCTGCAGGATAGTCTGATTTTTAACTCTCTGGCTGCAGCTTGGATGTAAGAGGTGCAAGAAAGATGTTGTTGCTTCTGATTTTGGAAATGTTTTCCTCAGCATGGGTGGCAGATTTGATGTTGATCACCCCAGAAAGCAGCGTGGAGGCCTTCAGACATAAGATTGAACATTAGTGAGAGGTTTCTCTGACAGCATCAATATCCAGAGCACAGTGAGCTGATGTGTGAGTCTTCAGGTGTGCCTCACGGTCCACTCAGCTTTTTATTTCCTTCCTTCGTGTCTCCAGACAGAAGAGTCTGAGGGGCAAAGTCCACTGACACACACATACACACAAAGCAAAAAACAAGCACAAATATGCCCATCCTTTATTTCTGTACTCTCTCGCTCTGTGTGTGTGTGTGTGTGTGTGTGTGTGTGTGTGTGACTCCTCCTGATTCATATGTGTGTGCATGCCCGTCTGCACTTGATACAGTACCTTAGGCACATTATTGTGTTATATAATGCATAATTGCTTGCTTGTGTGTGTGTGTGTGTGTGTGTGTGTGTGTGTGTGTGTGCATTTATTACAGTATTTTGATTTGAATAATGTGTGAGCACCCACTGTGTACTGTATGTGTGTGTGCATGTGTGAGCAGCATTCTGTGGATTTAAATGTATGTATTCACACCAGTGCAGCACATGTAGATGCTTCTTATGAATTGATTCAATGACTCGCAATGAACAGGAAATCGAATTTAAGCAGTTTAAAGACATTACAGCTTTTAATGTTTAGTGCCCAGCCATGCTAGAATATTTGAGTTCTTACAAAATAGGTGGCGATTGAATCTCGGTGGTCTTACAGGAGCTGCTGTCGCTTGCTTTATTTGCTGTGTTGACTCCACTTTAGACTTTTCAGTTGTGTCCGAATTCTCGTCAAAGGGGGACAGTTACAGTCTGCCCTCCCAGGAAAAACAGTACCGTCAGCCAACAAGAACAACCTTGGGCTTGTATTACACCACAGAGCACCTTGCAGCACATCTCCACTGCCATTGCTAGTTTTTGACTCACGCAGTTGTCATTTTCAGACCCAGCGAAGGTGTGCTTGCACTCACCTGTGCACCCATGGGTGTGCTGGTCTTAAAATGAGGGGCTGTCAGGCACAGTGTTGGTGCTTCAGAGCCTCATATGTTCACATTTAAGTGACCAAGACCTCTACTAGCTGAAGAAAATATGACTTTTAGCCATCAGTCTGGGAAACGGATGTTGACTTCCTGTTTCTGTGGAACGCTGACTTAACTTTTACTGGAAACAGTCATTCTGTGATGCAGATACTTATTTTAACTCACCCCGCGATCGTTCCCTTCACCTAAACAAGGCATTTTGCAAACCCTTCTATCTAGAGGACTCTGTTTCTCATTCTCACACAAGCTGCACACACTCCCTGACCAGTCTGTTGGAGAAAGCCTTTCAATTGTGTCAGCTCTGATCTGACCACAGGGGGTGGACGAAGTGGAGGGGAGTGTGGCATATGAGAGGGAGACATTTTACAGGAGCTTCCTTTTAGACTCTACGTTCTGCTTTTCGTGCGATGCCTGCAGGCGCGCTGTCTGTCGCCGCTCCGGTTCTGTATGTTCACGGCTTTCACAGGTCCACTACAGCAGTACTGACGTACTATAGATGCTTTTATCCTTTGCGGTTATTGTTGTGCACTTCCACTGCAGTCGGAGTTGAAGGTTCACGGTTTGAGGGAAAAGCTGTTTGGTGCAGACAAGTTGTGACCAGCTCAGCTTAGAGAGACATTAAATGGAACTTCGGGAGTCAAAGAGCCTGAGGGACGGGACGTGAGAGTGTGTGTGTGTGTGGTTGTGTGTGTTACAGCAGGGCAGTGGAGGATAGAGATGCCTTAAGTGACCTTTATCCTTCTTTTTATGTGCAGAAAAAAAGCTTTGCTTCCCATTGTGAGGCTGTTGTAAATCCTAATGTAAGTTCAAAATCAGCTGTACACTAGTCCAACTGATAGACTGTAGGTTATTGGAAGTTCATGCTAAATAAATGTTTTTGTTATTGGTCATTATGTGCCAGGCATGTGACCCAGTTCAGTACACACCAGTTAGGAACATGAATTAAACCATTTTGAATCTTATAACAAACATTTTTGGGATCAGTGTCAGGCAGTCTGCCGTTTTGTCGTTTGCAGTGAAAGCCACCAGCTCCGGGGTCAGCAACACCTTGATTATTATAAATCTGTTGATCTTGGAGTTTAAGTCACCTGTGAAACATTAAAGCTGCAAAATTCTGTCAATTGTGACTTTTTTTTCCTTTGTAGTTCTGTTGGATTTGGATTTGTTTTGCTAAGCACTAGATTGATTTGCATAGGACATTCATGGTCCCCGGAGGAAGAATCTTTATAAAGTGTCATGCAACGCCATCAAAACATTCCATGTCTTGAATACTTTGGAAAACCTTGACTATACTTTATGTTTAGTACTATTTTGCATACTGTGCGCATAAGTGCATATGTGTTTTCAAGACTTTGAACAAGTAGATATATCAGAAAATGACAGTAGAAGAAAACCCCGCCCCCCCCTTCTCCATCTCACCGTTTGATTGGCCCCGTTGTCTCTGGTTGGTTGTGCTGTCACGGTTGGTGTGAGGCTTGAAGGGGGTTGGGATGCTGCTGGTAGGCTCCCCCGGGACAACCCGCCACCATCTGCTGGTAAGGTAACACCACTGGTGGGGGCCAAAGTGTCCAGCTGGGGGGTGACACTGGAGACCAGCACAGCAGGGGCAGACACAGTAGCTGAAAGCCATTAGCCTTCATCAATAAAAGCCTGGACTCCTCCAGCTATGTGATTCACCAGATAATTGAGAGGTTAATTATTGCTATGGTTAATTATGAACTGTTTATTTTGAATTAGCAGCCTAATTACTGTGTACAGGCTAAATAAGGTCAAAAGAGATGAGCAGATTAATGATTTGGGATGGATTTGTGAAGATCTTGCCCTCTCAAAGGAATCCTGTCAGTTTAATCTATTTGCTACCCCTGAATTTCCATTAGTGTTTCAATCTATGAAGATTTTCACTGCAAGGGAAGAATATTTGTCCCTTAACCACATTACTCAGTTAACATTTGCTTTGTTTTTGTCTACTCCTCATTGGAATATGAGAAAATGGAGCCATCTGTGTCAAACTGAGGAATCCATGAGTGCAGATGAGGCTAAAAGGTCTACTTTGTAGTCGCTGCAAACCAGCACTGTAAAACCCACAAATCTTAACAGGAATAAATGAAATGCCTCAGTGTGGCTCTTTCCCCTGGAGATGATAAATGTGCATCATGGAGTAAAGGCCAAGATAAACCAGTGTACATAAACTGCGTCTGCAGTGCTCTGCAGTCAGTTTATCCTACAGTATGTTTATCCCCTTTATATTCTGTTAAAGGGTTTTTGTATAACATCCTTTTAAATTAAGTAACTGATGTAAGTCTGTCGTGTAATTATAGGCTTGCTAATCTTGTGTTTATGTGCTAAGTAGCTGTGATCAGGACTGGAGTAGTGCTCAGACCACATATATAAACCTGAGCTGGTCTTAGAGAGTAGTAACAAGAATGACCTGAACCCAACAAGATATTGTGTTTCTTATGTCTGAACCTGAGCCTGATGCAGTTACCGAAAGCTGAAGTTGTGAAGTTGTCTTTACAACTTGATTCCACATGTGTGGGCACCTTGAAAATGACGGCCAAAAGCAAAAGGAATGCTCTAAAAGATGCACGTATAGTGCAAAGTCATCTCACTGGGCGGCTGTGGCTCAGGTAGAGCAGGACGTCCGCCAATCAGACGATTAGCGTTTTGATCTCTGGCATCTCAAGGCTGCATGCCAAAGCGCCCTTTGGCAGGACACTGAACCCCAAGTGTCAAAGGGCTAGAAAGGTGCTATATAAGTACAGACAATGTACCAATTACTATATCTTCACGAACAAGTTGAAGCACCATGTCAAGTAGACTAGCTCAGTCGACGTAACCAACCTGGCCGCAACCAAAACATCACTTCTAAATTCTGGTTCGGATTCTAATGGGTCCCATCTGGCTCTGTATCCACCCTCTTGTCAAGGTGTCTTTAAGATGGCTGAGCAAAGAGAGATGTTCATCCCTCCCTGAATTCAGGGATGAAGAGGTACCCTGGCTCAGAGTTTGAAACAGGCCAAACACTCCTGTAAAGCTTGGCAATTACATCTTTAGATGTGTTGGAAGATATATTTGTTTTCTTCTCTTTAGATACAGCTCAGCTAGTTGCTTCCTCACACTCCTGTCTTTGTTCCAAGCTTGGCTAACCAATCCTGATATCTTTAATTGCTAACCAACCCTGATTGCTTTCACAAGGGCCCGGATTTGGTGGCATTATTGTGTTAAAAATACAACTTCCGAAGTGCATTTCCTATGGAATATCTGGTTATTTGATACCCAGCAAATGTTACCCCTCGCTAGAGCTTCTGAACCCAAACCCAAAACATCATAACCTACTGATGGGACCAACCAGTGTTCAGATTGCACTTAACTCAAGCTATTTTTGATTCAAGTCTCTACTCTTTTCTGCAGTAACCCTCACTAAGTGTATTTTCATAGCGATGTAAACAATACAAACTCTACTACAACTCTACCCTAGGCTCCTGATGTGGGAGCATACAACCAACTTTGCTTACAGCCTTCAAAGATTGTTCCAGAAATGTTCCACTTAGTTACATTCGTCCCTAGAACATTCCCAGAAAGTCTGTACATAAACTTCAGACATGGTTACACAAACACTGTCAGGGAAATAATGTTTTATACGCTCATAGAAGATGATATAATTTTGCTGTAATACAATATTCTAATAAAAGGACCAAACAGTGCTGGGAACTATTTCATATCTTTGACTCTGGGAAACCATTCCTTTGGGGATATGTGGCAATTCTGCAGAGACTTAATGGTTATTTTATGGAGATCTTCTGTAGGCTGCTTCTTGAAAAGAGGTAGCGTGAGACAGATAAGTCAGACAGATGATGCCCTACAAGGTTACATCTATCTGCCCTGGCTGCCATGTTTAAGATGACTAATGTATTAAACTGGATATGAATATCTCTGAACTCTCAGGCTACATCTCCTAAGATGTTTTCTTTAGAGAAGCACTTCATTGCTGTACATATTAGTTGTATATCCCAGCCTGTTAAAACTCTTGTGTAATGTCTAATGTGGCAGTGGTGGAGCCTTGTCAAGTCCACCCATCCATCTGTCCATTTTCCATAACAGCGTATCTCTTTTGGGGTCACGGGGGCTTTGTCAAGTCCAAGTTAATGAACTTTAGGGCTTTTATCACAAACTGTGGAGTTGAAAGGACTGTTGAAGTTTCTAACAAAGCTATTCTATGGAGTTGCATTATGGGAAATGTAGGATCTGGCTTTTATTAAGCTTTCCTCAGACTAAAACTTTAGGATTTCAGCTTCTGTTGGAACGATTCTAACCGTAGTTTCAAAATCCATCGCTAACTAGTTTGCTTGAATAAACAATTATCTGAGTGGGCAGTAATTATTAATTATCTGCTGTTTTCATTTATTTGCTTTGGCACCACGAATATATTTATATTATTCTAGGAAAAATTATAACTCAGAAAATCAATTTTAATAATAAGCAATTTAATTCGCCGTGCGTTTTTTTAAATTTCCAATAGTGTGTCAGTAGGCTCCTGTTGTAAAATATAATATTTCAGTAATATTCTACGTTTAATATGAACCAGGATGCGTTCTTTATCATAGTGGTGAGAGACAGAGGTGTGTAGCCTATTGCTGGTCTGTCTCGCTCTCTCTCTCTCTCTCGCTCTCTCTCTCTCTCTGTGCAATCCTCCAATAGTCGCTTCAGCAACTAGGAAGCGCACAGTCACCGCTTTATGATCCGAGCGCACCGACCGACCGCCCGGCCCCCGGAGCAGCTCTCTCTCTTTGAGCCGCTCTCTCTTCTCTCTCTTCTGTCTCTTCTGTCTCCGTATACATTACTCAGTACCCGGTCTTGCGTGCCTAGATGTAGACGGTAACCGGAGCTCACAGTGGGAGACTGTTGTCGCCTTTGCGCCATGGAGGACTGCTGCTCCCCGGAAAGCGAGAGGATGGAAGCGTGGCTGGACGACCACTTGGAGTTCACGCACTCCTACTTTATCAGGAAGGCGTCAAGGTAAAAGGACGGAGTGGAGTGGAGTGGAGGTGGGGGGGGGGCTGCCACTCAGCGTGGACATTAAAGCTGATTTACTTTGTTTACGCGCAGCCTAGAGAATGTGAATCTGCGTTTGCGTGCGTGCGTGTGTGTGTGCGAGCGAGTGTGCAACCCCCCAGCCCACCAGAGACAGTTTAATTCCCTCTGTCAGTTTAGGATTGCGTTTTTATTATCATATCACTTTTGCTCTCTGGCTGCACTGATCATATCTTAACAGTGAGCATTCCTCCGCAGCAGCACAGGGAGGGGGGGTTGTGGGTCTCCCAGGTTCAGTCCTGACCCTGCTCAGGTGGTCTTACCTGCAGGTCTGCTGTAATGCTCTCTCCGCAGCGACTGTGCCAGTTCCTGTGCTGTCACACCAGCTCTACACCGTTTCACTGTCCACTCCACAATCAGTAACAGCTCTGAGAGCTGCACCGGGCCCTTTAATCATTAACTTTTACTGCTGCCAATGATTCTGTTTAATTCTCGGCCCGTACTCTTGAATAAGTCCATGGTGATAATTATACAAGCCCTCCACATAGGTGCCTGGGCCATAAATGAAATTACTTTTTTTCCTCCGCCTCTCGCTGCCTTCTCATTTTAGACCTCTGAGAGCGTGGCTTGGAGTAAATTAGCCATTTAATTTCTTACGCAAACACAGATTCCAAGTCGGTCTCCGGCTGCAGCAGCTATGTAAGGCAGCAGGCATCTCAGGGCATTTCATCAGCCTGGCACCACTTCATCAAGACACTCCAGGTCTGTGTTTGTTTTAGTGACAAACCCCTTCAGACCCATTTATCCACTTCAGCCCGCCATGGCAACTTCGCTCGGTCTTCTTTTCATCCAGTAACTTGCAACACGCACAACTCAACCTCCCCGTCCCCGTTTCAAAATATTTTCTGTAAAAAGCATTGTCAGAGGACGCATTCTCAACCCCTCTCCTGCCGTTTTCAACCACATTACCAGAGTGAAAACAAAAAAAAAAAAGAGTTGATTGGCTGGGCACAAGAGGTTTGCACACATCCATCCTGCCGTTCTGGTTGAGAGGCATTTCTCAGAGAGGTATTGATTCAGCCACGCCTCCACTGGATACATTAGGGTCAGCTCTGCAGGGAGGGAGGCAGCTCAATGGGAGATAGAGTTAGGAGAAATCAACCTGACTGGCTCTGACACGCTGCAGTCAGATAACAGCCCATTCTGGTGGCCCTCCAAGTTTTATTTGCCTGGCTCAGAGCCCGAGACACCATGGTTAACTTCACGGCCGCCGCTCGTTACCTTGCTCTAGGTTCTGGGCCTTTTCCGCTCAGGAGTCACTGACTGGCGTGAAAACACCAGAACGAGCCACGTGACCCTCGGCGTGTTTGGAAACTAACGCAGAGATGAGCGCGCTTGAAAATGCTAGTTGATTAGACAACGTGTTGCCTGATTAGAGAGCTTCTCCATAATCACATCCAATTTACTGTTCAAACCGTACACTCTCTCTGACACACACACACGCACACACATTAGATTTCTTTCCCGGCAAATATCCCATCAACCACTGCAAGCTGTTTCAGTGCGTGCAGCCTAAATGAAAACAGTTCATCACATAATATCCACAGCGCCTGCATTCGCATTTATTAACCACAATCACCCACGTTCTATCTACAAAAATCATTTTCATTACAGTGTTTCTTTTTAACATTTCCCAGAAATGAATCGTCAGTCGTATTACTGCAACTGTCCGCATTCTGTGACTTCTTGCCGTCTGCAAAGAGACGTTATTTGCTGTCCGACCTTAAGTTTCGTCTTCGCTTGCAGCAGCTTGTTCTCTATATAAACTTGGCTACTACCCATGGCTACATCTTTAGCATAAAGCTAAACTTTGTCTGCCGTCTGGTGCCGGGCAGGTTGTTCACTTAAGGTTTATAAGAGCATCATTTGATCCAATGTTAAAAATGTAATATGTCACATTTATGCAAAAATGACCAGACCTCTGTTATGTATTCGGTTGAGTTGTATACTGACATTATCCCACATGATTCAAACAATTTTCAAACCCAGAGAAATCTGAAATTTATTTGTCTGTTACCAGTTTTGTTTTGCATTATATTCTTTCATAGATTGACTTTTTATCCATATTTTTGGGACACTCTTTTCGGATGTTGGTTGCTTTCAACATATTAACATATCTGCAGTTAAACCAAATCAAGCGTGTTAGTCATCGGACGTCTGGATCTTAAGTTATCGCGGCCCCCTCCAGGACGTTCCCGTGTCTGCCAAACAGCATCAGAGAAACACTGATTTTTAACATGAAACTGCTTTATTCAGTGTTTTTCTGGGTTTGAATCAGCGGCTGTATTTGTTTTGGAGAGGAGGAGACCTCTGTGGAGAATTCAGCTCCCAGCTCCTCTGCAGATAGAGTCTTTGAATGCTAACTCTTACCTCGATGAAACTAGTTTCAAAGCCAAACCACGCTGAAAGAAACTAACTTTGTAAATCCAAGGTGTAGCTATTACAGGCATCGTGAGTATGGAACCACCCCACTGCAGATCCACCACCTCTGGCTCGTTTTGGTTGGGTACAGAGAACAGCATCTGTTAACTGTTACAGCTGTTACGCGATACTTTACATGTCACACAAAGGATGAAGCACACATTAGCACTTTTACAACTGCCTGGAACGAATTAGGATTTGTTTTCTTGTTGGATTTCAGTCATTTGCTTTAACAAATCTAATGATACTCTATCTGTCAACCAGTGTGCTGGCTTGTCAGGACTCTGTTTGAAATAAAAGGTCTGTGTATGTTGTCAGAAATGGGCTTTATGTAAGCAAGGCTGGGCAATATATAGATGATCTATTACTATTTGTGATATTAGACTAGATATGATCTTTGATTGAGATTTTGAGCATCATAATATCATGTTGTCTTTTCCTGGTTTTAGATTACCAGATTGTTCTAGCTTTTCTATTATTTGTCTTCACAAACTCAGTCATTTTATCCACATTACTGATAATATTTATGAAAAATCTTAATATCCGAATATTGAATGAAAGCACCAACAGTCATCCCTGTGATCCTGATGGTTATCTTCAATAATAAGGTCTGTGCGTCAAGAGCTACGTGTTATCTGTGTTTCAGATGGTATTCCTGACATGTGACCTACAGTACATCTGCACCAGTGACAGTAGCAGCTGTTCAGATAGACACAGTATCCTCTGTTACAGTATGTCACAGCATCCGATGCTGTTTCTACTTGATTTCGACAGGGAGATGGTGAATGCCTGGTTCGCTGAGCGCGTCCACTCCATCCAGCCATCTGCCTCCAAAGACAATCCCTCACAGCAGCGGGCCCACCAGTCCTCCACAGATCCTGCCCCCCACTCCACCTCCACCATCCTCCCACCAACACTCAGCCTCTTGGACAGCCGCTGCCCATCCCCTGCCACGGTCTCCAGCCCGGCCCCTGGCACCCCGACTCGGAAAATCTCAGCGTCAGAGTTCGACCGCCCTCTCAGACCCATCATTGTTAAAGACTCTGAGGGCTCTCTGACGTTTCTGAGCGACTCAGACCGTGAGACTGTCCCTCTGCGAGGCTCAGTGATGGGTGAGGGAGGTGTCAGCGGGGGAGGTAATGGAGGTGGATGCGGCGGGGCAGGTAGCGGCAGCGGGGGTGACCGCTGCGCCAGGCTGCTGGAGCTGGTGAAGGACGTGTCGAGTCATCTGGACGTGACAGCACTCTGCCACAAGATCTTCCTCCACATCAACGAGCTGATCGCTGCAGACCGCTACTCACTGTTTCTGGTAGGAATGGAGAGGGCTATGGGTCAACTGGTTTAACTGGGGCATTGGGACTCAGCAAGACAATGTAGCACTGTGTCTGGTTAATACTAAAACGCCTTAAAAACTCAACCAACCACCAACATGCTCTCACTTCAAAAGCTCCAGAGTCAGATTTGATAAAATACACACATTTAACCCTGCCGACTGCTACTTCAATCAAAGGTATCAGTGGAAATGTATAGAGACATTCAGAAAGAGCTGTTCAAGTGGTTTACTCCGGTCTGTGAACACAATCAAATGCACCCTTGATTCATTTGGTAATAGTAGTATCAATAATAATATGAAATAATTTGATTAGCTTGCTAAAATGGCCAACATGATGAGTCAAATTCTCGAAGGTAGGGGGGTAAATATTAGCTTAGCAGCCTCCTATTGTAATATTAACTAAAGTATGCACTTAATTAGCATATAACAGAGAAGAATGGAATAACCATGCTTTACAGAATTTTCTTTTTTCCTTAAAGCTAGCTAAGCTAGCATTTAGCAATTTTTTTTGGCCTCTGCAGGGCAGTTGGTCAAAAACAACCCTTGGAATTTCCAACGGCTAACGTGTTAACTAGCAGCCGCTCATTTACTGACAGAGACAGAACAGCATTAGCCCCAACTTTGAGTTGTTTCTGTCCACCTGGTGACTTGTCAGAGTAGGAAAAGCTAATGTTCTCGTGAAGTATCCCATTTAGCTGTGACAGTAAACCAGTAGAGAACACTAGTGCCTAAACAGAAGCAGCTAAATGGAATTCAGCCATCATTCATTATAGAATTTTACAGCTCTGCTTTTCCTCAATGTAACATATCAAAATGTGTTTCATTATGGATAAAATTCACTCCAACAACTCCTGAGAAAAGTACCTGGCTGCTAAATGGCCCAGCTAACCATGGCTAAAGCTAAAATGTGGTGTGAATCTGAGGAAAGCTGCAGAGTTTGGTGCTAATTCTCAGTGGGTTTGTCTTTGTTAGAGACACTTCTCTAATTACAGTAGTCGGTAGTTGTGGTGTCAGCCAGTAAGGCAGTCACATGATATATGGTGTGTAATTTGTCCCTCTACCATTTATTTTCCTGTTTTAAAGCAGTCGTGTGGCCACATCCTGCTACATGTGTGTTTCTATGTGTGTGTGTGTGTGTGTGTGTGTGTGTGTGTCCCAGGTGGGCGAGGACAGCTCCAACAGGAAGTTCTTGGTCAGCCGCCTGTTCGACGTAGCTGAGGGATCCACGCTGGAGGAGTCGTCAAGTAACTCCATCCGGCTGGAGTGGAACAAGGGCATCGTGGGACACGTAGCTGCCACGGGACAGCCACTCAATATCAAGAACGCATATGAGGTGAGGGGCCAGGCATGGAAGGGGTTAATGTGGATGTGTGGATGGAGGTGAAGCCTGTGATGAGTGGTTTGCTCTTAACCCCTTAATTCCAGCCTCTATGCTAAGCTAGGCTAACCACAGCCTGAGTTCACCTTTGAACTTAAAACACAGACCTGAGACTGAGATCAGACTGAGAACTTATATAATAAAATAATTTATTGTTTCCTTTTAAATAAACTAAAATATCTTGAGCCGGACAATATGTAATGTAATGTTAAATGTTCCATGGCTGTTATATACATATATATTTTTGACACTGATACCAGTTTTTGAGGTATAAAATTTACAGAATACCAATAATGAAGTCGCTACAGTGAATTTTTGAGCTGTAATGAAAAATAAACTACAAAAAAACTGCATTTTTAATTATATAAATGAAACTTGTCGTGAGCATTTTTTCTACGTTATGTATGAGAGTAAAATATAAAAATACACAAGAAATATGGTCTATGGTAGGTGATATCAGCTGCCTCTGAAGATACCTAAACAGAATGTGCAAAGTGTAGCTGCAGGTTTTCTGAAATATTAACATACTGTATGTGGAGCTATTTAATCGTTTTCAAATTATGTATTTATATTTTATAAGTTTCCTTGAGCAAAGCACTGATTCCCAGGTGTTCACGGTGAGTACCTTGGATGCTAGCTTGCCACCACTGACGCTCGGTGGCGCGGTGACTTGGTGAATGTCAGGCAAAATATGAATAAAAGCAAAATAGAAATGCAGTCAGTGCTGCAGAAAACCAGCCGTATAGGTGAGCTGACCACAAACCTGTTTCCCTCCCTAATCTGTGGCTGCAGATTGCATTTCAGCGCTGTGACCTCTGCAGATTGAGCTGCTGACCTTTGACCCCTCCAGCTGCTCCCAACTTTATTTGCATAAATCTTCATCTTATTTTCTTCGATGCACCGTTCAATGATTGGCCGGTGCAAATCTCATCCCATGGTGGACATGCGCTTGCAATGATGGGACGGGCAGAAACGTGTGTGTCTCCGGCTGCACACAGAGAGCGACCTTCCTGTGGAAGACTTGGGAGCGTCTTCAAAAAGAAGCAGATGTGCGTGTAATGTTTGGGAGTGTGTGGGCGGAGGAGCGGGAGGGAGGTAGAGGACGGTCGAGGGAAAGCACGAAATATATATATGAGACAGAGAGAGAGAGAGAGAGAGGGCAAATATGTGTTTTTAATGAAATGCATGTGGTCTGTGTGTACAGCTGCACACATTTACAGGGTTGAAATCATAAAGTCTATAATATTTCAAACTAAACGTCAGGAGAAGACTTTTACAGTTCCACTTTTTCCATCATTAGTCAACTCAAACATATTTGAAGGAGAGTCTTTCACCCAGAGTCCTGTTCTTCGCACTCGGTCTCGTCCGAAGTCGCTGGCGGCTGAAAGGACTTTACCCCACAGCTCCAGCAGATTTTGGGTCTGGTCTCCTAAATTGGCAGCTGGTGTTCTGAGCGGCCGTGATCCTGACTGTGCAGAGGTGGATCAGTAGCAGTCCAGGTGTTCGGTTCCAGTGCGAGGTGTCAGGAGCTGAGCTTTACAGTCACCAAGAGATGAACATGTTTAAAGGGATCATCCAGAATAACATGGAAACTGCCTCCTGAAGGAGTGGCTACATGGAACGTGAGCTCCACCTCCACGCCTCCATCATGCTGGTGTGGAGGTACAATCTGGACAAAATTTAAGATTCTTTTCACATTATAGCAAGATATTTCAAATTGTTTTTATTTTATCACATTTTCTATATATGCAAATCAAAGATATTATCTGTTGTATCATGTTTATTGATATATTTTATCATGGTATTCATGTATGCACAGAATCCGCAATTTGTTGCACAAGTAAACATGTTATGAATTCATTTTTACAAATGACTGATTTTACAAATCTTCCCACTGATTATGTGCAACGTTTCACTTTATCTCTGGCTCCAATTGAAAATAAGCACACATCAGTTTGGTTTCATGTGCTTATATCATTATTATGTAAAATATCATTTTTAAAAATATGACAGAGAGATTGAAGACTGATTTCAAACTTCACTGTCGCTATACTTCAAGGCGCAAAAGACATCGTGATCGGGGTCTGACATCATTTGTTTGTGTGTGTGTGTGTGTGTGTGTGTGTGTGTGAGTGAAAAAGAGAGAGAGATTTCCTGCTGTGTACCTTCCTCTGGTTGCCTGTCAACCACAAGATGATGATGATGATGATGAGCAAGAGACAGAGAGACAGAGAGAGAGAGAGAGCCCTCAAGGTTTCAAGTGCTGTTTTAAGTGTGTGTGTGTGTGTCTTTGTGCACGAGTGTGTGTAATTAATGCCTGTAAGCACATATGAATATGCCTAATCAAAAAAGTGTGCGCATCTTCTGCGATGACTCACCTTGTTTGTTTGTGTATGCAGTTCTGTTCACTCATCAAGACTGGGATGTGTGTGTGTGTGTCTGTGTGTATGTGTACGTGTGTACCTGTAGTAACTGACCCAATTAATGCAGTGTTTCTGTAGATTATCTGAGTGTATAGGCTGCAGGCTGTATTTGTGCAAGCGTGTATGGTGTGGGCGTGTATTGTGTGGGTGTGTATTGTTTGTATGTGTGTGTGTGTGTGTGTGTGTGTGTGTGTGTGTGTGTGTGTGTGTGTTTGTGTGCGCTCTCTAGCACTCTGAACCTGATACTGCTTCCAGGAAGTCCATCTGCGTCATCTGAGGGACTCCCCAGCTCTCTGATTGGATCTTTACTTTCCCATTAGTGCGCGCAGGATTACATTGATTTCAACAGCGTGATGAGAAGCACCCTCCCCCCTCTCTGCCTGTTTACATTAGTTCAGCCTTCTGTGGGCTGCACTAACTAAGTGTCTGCCAATAGCCTGGGCCAAACCAATGTACAGAGAGGCCGGGGGGGGGGGGGTGTCCTTATCAATGCCTGCACTGTGCTGCATCCAAACTGCAGTCTTAAGGGGAAAACCATGCCCGGACTTATCTGTCATTCACTGTGTTTATTTCTTTCTTTCTTTTTTTTTGGGCTTTCACTTGATGATGCCACAGATTTGTTGGGTTTTGCAAGATAATTGTGTACATAAACTTTGTGGCCAGAGAGTTTTCTTGCTCTGGAGTGAGGTTTGTTGAGTGAAAGGCTGTCTCGGCTTCCGTTAGGGTGAGTCAGGGTGGAGCAGGCAATAGTTTGAGTCAGACTTTTGACTGACATCATCAGCATCTTACCTAAAAACCCTTGATAAGAGAACCACACCCATTGTCAGTCAATATACAGTGACTCTTTGTGTTCTGGTAACTCAACCATATGCGACGCTTGCCTCTTTTTGGCCCAGAACGTGCCACAGATGCGCTCTGTGTTCAAGTGGTCCCAACATTTTGTAACTTGTGGAAAAATGGAAAACGCTAAATCAGACCGTTTGTTTTACCTGGATACTAAACAACCCCACGTTCTTCTTTAATTAATTCAATATAGCCACTTTTGATGAGCCAAAGAAACCCGTTGCTTTCTGTAGATGCCTTGTATCAAAAGCCTACATGAAAATGGAAGCATTTAGTCACATCAGAGGGCTTTTAATTTGAAATATCTATGCAGGAAGTTTCATTTGGTTTGTTAAATGTTTGCCTCAATTGAAAATATGGCAAAATAGAAATGAATCAGCAGGATCAGTAACTGGGTCTGTTTAAAGAGTGAAGTGAGAGCAGTAGAGTGGTGAGTATAACATGAATCTGTTTATTTATAGATATGCCAAATGGATATTGAGTTCATCAAGAACAAACACAAATATGTAACGTTGAGCACTTTTTCCACAAGGGAACAGGAGACATAGGTCTGCATAACTCATACGTACGCCTACAATAAAAGAAGACCAGTATTAATTATATTGAGTAATAACAAAATAATTTGCACAACATTAAATGTGCTTCAGTATGCCTTCCATTTGAATGAACTGATTACTGGCTCCAAAGAATGTGACTTCTGGTATCAATGCATTGTCTTAGATATGACTTGATCATTTGCTTAATCCGCGCCCCAAACAGCAATCGATCATAGCTTGGCAACCATAGTTAGGCCTGTAAAGCTTTGAATGTGTCTGGAGGCTGAAGTGCCATGCTTCAGGCTGTAGAAAGATCATTACTGTTAGTGTTTGGAGAGGATATTTTCAAGTAATCGATGCAACTAACCGACAGGAGAGACATTACTAAAGCATGATCAGAGATTGCTTTAGATAAAATCAGGAATAAAGGCCTGTCTCTAATAAAACTCTCTTTCAGCAGTGGAAGTAAACGAGGGCCACAACATAGTGGAGCTGCTAAAAACCCTGGAAAAACCACAAAAATCCAACCATAAGGACCTTTTCCATCACGCCAAACCTTTTGTTTTGTGATATTGGTGCAGTGCTCCTCTTTTACTTGTTCCGTACACACACAGTCCCATTGAGTTTAGAGGACTGAGGCAACGGTCGAACAGAGGCCAAGTGTTTAAAGGTCAGCCTGTCCAACAGGAGAGCAGTCCTCCAAACAGAACCTCTCTCTACCCACTGGTCCTTAACATGCCTTCAGAGGCCACTTCTCTCTGTTTGCCTCCTTGTGTCTGATACCAAGCACTAACAAAACTACGTATCTCAGGCTTTTGTTTTGGAGACGAGTGGAATTTGGTGTTGCATAATGCGGACAGCTGAATGCCTGCAGCAACTACAGAATAGAAGTTTGTGCGTTGCGTCGTCAGTGTAGGTGGTTGAAGTGTGTTAGGATTCAGGGTTTGAATACAGATGATGTCCAGGCTGAAGCTGCTGATGGCCCATTGTCTCTTGTATTTGACAGAAACCCCAACCCTCTTATTTAATGTTCCTATGCCTGTTATGGCTAGCTTAGTTTAGTGATAACAGTGGAGAAGTAATTGTATTGTAAACCTACTTTTTGCACTACTTTTCTTCCTTTTTGGCTTCGGTAAAGGTACAAGAAAAGAACCACAATCCAAACCCTCAGTATATTTGCACACCTCAAGTCAACAGACAGTCAATAGTCTGCTCGAATCATATAGTATTTCTCTAGGTCAATATCAATCTTGAAACACTTTAATCAAACTCTTCTTCTTTTCCTTTTGGCTGTTCCCTTCACGGGTCATCTTCTTCCATCTCGCCCTATCCTCTGTATCCTCTTCCCTCACACCAACTACCTTCATGTCCTCCTTCACTCCATCCATAAACCTCCTCTTTGGTCTTCCACTAGACCTCTTGCCTGGCAGCTCTATATGTAATTATTAAAAGCCAATATGAATCCTTAAATGTGTCTCTGACCCTTCTGGCAAGAGTATTTATTGCTTTTGGGATTGAACTCTCTACATATTCTTTCCTCCACAGGACCCCAGGTTCAACGCTGAGGTGGACTTGATCACAGGTTACAAAACTCAGAGTATCCTTTGCCTCCCAATCAAGAACCACAGAGATGAGGTAAGCAATCCACGCTGAAGCAGCATATACTGCTTACAGTCCAACCCATGTTGACTAGGTACAATAGATCTGATGTTGCGGAAGCTAAACATAAACCAAGATAATGGTTTAGCTAAAGGGATACTTTGATTTTAGCAGGCATTAAGCTGCCATCAGAAAAACAAGTATCAGTATTTCATTATTTGACAGAAAACCACAACTCAGCGTCCACGTACTAGCCTTTTGCAGATATTTCATCCGCATCTTAGGTTACCGAGAAGAACCCCATGCACCTAGGGAGAAAATGAGTTGTAGCTCCAAGCCCAGAAAAGAAAATCAGTTAGGATTCTCTGTTTTGTGTTTCTGTTGCATTTTATTCAAAATTACATTACCTTGGTTTTCTATCACAACCAGAGAATGAACAAATGCTCCTTGTTATCACCTTGCTCTGTGTTTTCTCCGTCCTATCCATCACAGGTGGTTGGAGTGGCTCAGGCTATCAATAAGAAAAGTGGGGAGGATGGTGCCTTCACTGACCAGGATGAAAAGGTTAGTAAAACTCACGGGTTACTCTCAACTCAGGTGTTGACAGATTGCCTTTCGTCTGTTAGCAGAAACGTAACCTCAGCTGTACTGACCCATGTCAGACTTCCACTGCATATAAAGCTGTCTTCTTTACCTCTCTCCATCTTCCTCCACCTGTAAGTGTCCTTCCTCTCGTCATCTGTCTTCTCCCCTTCTCCTTCCTCTCTTTTTTCATTGATTTATCTTTTTTCCATGCCACAGCCCGGTCGTGTTTCCTGTAATTCATTTTTTGCTGCTCTGTGTATGTGCCGCTCAGGTGATGCTCTGCTCCTCTTCCCACAGGACTTCTCGGCCTATTTGGCCTTTTCCGGCATCGTCCTGCACAACGCGCAGCTCTACGAGACGTCGCAGCTGGAAAACAGACGCAATCAGGTGGGTGCGGACGCGTTTCTCTGAAGGCGTGTGCGTGCCTAGACACAAGTCTGACTCTGTGTGAATGTGTGTGTGTGTGTGTGCGCGCGTGTGTGTACAGGTGCTGTTGGACTTGGCCAGTCTCATCTTTGAGGAGCAGCAGTGTCTCGAGGTTTTGTTGAGGAAGATCGCAGGAACCATCCTGTCCTTTATGCAGGCCCAGGCGTGTACCGTCTTCATCGCTGATGAAGACTCCATGGTCAGCACACACACACACACACACACACACACACAACTGGCTCATACTTGTTTTTCTAGTGCACTACATCTATTTTTAGCAGAAAAACCTTTCATGATGATGACGATGCCTTCATGGTGATTGTTTGGATGCAGGGTTCTTTTAAACTAAATCAGTTGACCTGCGTTAATGTCAACACACGTGCTGCATTCGGGCGACTTATGTGAACCCCTTCACCGTACTTGCTGGAGAACTGACAATGACAACTGCTGCAGAATTACTCAGCTGCAGCTACTTAACGTTAATTATGCGAGTTGTCCGAACAGCAACAAATGAACTCTGAGCTGCCGTCTTGTTAAACTGCTTTCAGCAGTCTGTACTACTTACACATATCCAGAGATGGTTTTGCCAAGAAGACTCACACCTCTCTGCAGCTCTGTGTCATATTTGACAAAACAGATAAATGATGAATTGATGATTTCAGTCATCACTTTTGAGTAGCCAACATCAGCAGGTTGCTTGGCTGTCGATCAGACAGACAGAAAATCACATCGTATCATAGTTTTGAACATAACACCTGATAAGCTCTGAGCACAGAACGCCAGGATTTGGGTCTGACAAGCTAACGTTAGCTCAAGCAGCTAAATGCAGAGCTCTATAACTGCATCACGAGGGATCTTTAGTGTGTATCAAACATTGTCTGATCACTGATATTTACTTCTCTTTTTGTTTTGATATTGTTGTATGCATTTTTAAATGAATAAGACAGATTTATTCTCCATAATCTCTATGCACATTTTCCTGAGCAACAGAATTACTTACTTTTGCATCATTTACTAATATTAGAACATTGGATAATAAGGTTCAAAGGTCTCTAAGACTTTTGTCTCAGTTGGAAATCATTTTTTCTCCTTTGTTAATGGCGACACATTAAGAATAGAGCCTGTAGCCTATTTAAAGTTACTTTCTTTTCTCTCATAGAGACAATCTGAGCTGCTAATTTAAGCTGTGTGCATATCAATCAGTACTGAATAACAAGTGATTCAGCAGCACGAGTGTAAGAGGTGAATATTTCTTGGAGCCATGGTGTGCATACATCATGCTACACGGAGCAGCAGGAGAATAAGCTGTCAAGACCTAATGATAAAGTGACAAACGCATCAACTCAGACCCCAAAGCAAAGAGAAAAGACGAGTGTGTACTGATGATGATGATGATGATGTGATGGAACAGGAGTGATCCTCTGCTTCGCTGTCATCTCTTTGCATTTGTTTGCCATCAGTTTCCAGAAGGTTCTGAATCATTTTCACACGATCAAACTTTTGTCATTTAGTTTCCTGCTGACGGTTTGTGAACTAAAGTTAGTGATTAGCAGTTTGTGAAGGTTTAGTTTGTCTGTTATTGCATCACAGTGCTAACAGAATAGCTGTTCACCATCTAGACTGTGTGTTACCAGCTGGTGGACAGATTAGATGGTAAAAATCAGGTCACTCTGCCTCTTTATGCGATCTACAGGTCGTATTTCAGTTACATGTTCTGTTCAAATGGAGATTGCATCAAAGTGAAGGATTCTTCTCTTGAGTTGCAGTTTTTATTACATACATGAAGTCAGCTGGAGTCAAGAAATGTGGCTGAAAAAATAAATGTCAGCCCCATCTTCTACAGCCCGCCTATAGTGTAACAATTCACTGCTGTTTATGGGACTGTACGTGAATGTATGTTAACGTTAGACTGAATGTAACTCATCTACTACACATCGTAACGAGGGTCACACTGGAGATTTTATCACATGTTCTGCAAAAGCTGATGATGAAATGTGTCCTGTTCATTTGATTTATCACCGGGGCATATGTACACACCAGTCCACAGGAATATGCAGAGATTATGCCAATTTTCAACACATATTAGGGAGGACACCTCAGCAAAAGATGCCTTCAAAAGACCTCATTGCATGCAAAAGCTTATATAACATATATTTCTATATTTTTTGTGATTTACTTTGAAATGCTTTGAAACAGCACGTGGAAATGCACAGTCTGTGTTCTGCGAATCAAGACGCTTCATGCACACAGCGGGCCGGAACGGTAGCCGTCCGTGTTTGAATGTAAATACGGTCCATACTTCTCAGTGGCTGTCTCTTTCACTCTGCCGACTCGCACACACAAACACACACACAGAACACTGTCAGAGCCCGCTGTGGGCATTAACATTTGTTTTGGCTTGCCCTCCTCAGGGGCGTCCGGTGCCTGCAAAGCACTCACTGACACGTCTCACGCTCAGAAAACAAGCGCACCGGAAAAGGAGGCAAATTAGCTGTCATACTCGCAGGGAGATTGATAGATGAGCTTGGTTTCAGTGTTCCCGTGGCTCTGTAGGTGCAAAGCTGCTACAAAAGCAGCTCATGTCTGCTCCTGTCTAATCTTTAATTTATATTCAACCATTTTTTTCAATACAAACATTATAAAATATCTTTAAAATATGGACCTGACAGCAAAACATGCACAGATATAGACAAGACATGAGGGAATACCACAGTATATATTGTTAAAATGCTGAACAATATGATCTTGGTGTGATCTTAAAGGCTTAAAGAGGCATTTTTCATTTCATTTTGACTTAAAGGGCAACTTGACCTCGAGTCTGAGTAACGATTCCAAACTCCACCAGTGATTTTATCTTTTTTCTTGTCCCATCCTTTCTGTGGATATTGAAGGTAGCATATAAGGAACTGTGTTTGTAGGAGGCTTAGGAGGCTGGTCTCTCTACCAGAAACCCCCGGTGTTGGAGTGTGTGTAGCAGTTTTTCACTCTTTGCTAAAAGAACCAGTGGAAACAACAGAGAGCTGAAGTCATGGCATCTTGTCCGGGCTAGCCTCTGTAAAGTCTTTGCAAACCTCCCTATTTAGCATGACTGAAGCTCGTTCCTGTTACTGAACACTTTTAAGACAATTTAGCATCTAACATATAAGTGCATTTTAAATTGAATGAGGGCAGGAAAAAAAACTACAACTTCCATGAACATCTGCAGCGCAGTTACTGATGTAATCGTAAACTCTGCAGTCTAAAACCGTCTGCATCGTTTAGCCCTGCTGAAACACATGAAACCCCCACGGCCACTCGGCTCGCCCACTCTTTTGCTGAGCTGTGTTGTTTAAGCCAGTGAACGTCTAAGGCTCATGGGAAATGATGTTCATTAAAAGTTTCTAAAAAGAGACATGCAAAATCCTCCTTCATCTGAGCGTGTTAAAGGCAGCTATATAACATATGCTGAGAAAGCTTCAGTTCCAAGGCTGAATATATAGTTATTAGCAATGCTACAAATGGCAGTGGGTTATTGAATTAGACAGTCTTTGGTCTTGGATTTTAGTTTCAGTCTTTTGAAAATGTTAAATCTGGGTTGGTTCGAATATGTCACACTAAATAGAGATAGGTGTTACATCATCATACTCCAGCTGGCATCCAATCATATTCTTGCAGGCATTTCCACCTGAGCCTGCATTGTTTTAACTGGATAATTCTCATATGTTTAATATAATACATACCTAATATAATATAAAGATTTGGCATCAACATTTCCTCAACCAAAGGTAAGTGCCACTTTGTCACAGAGAAGGTCACTTTGGCGAAAACACTCTCCCTGTGCTTGCTGTATTTATGGAGTAATTGGAGTGGGAGTGCGTGGCGGTCACAATGACGACAGCAGGTTTAGAGCTCTGCCTCAGCTTTGGACCACAAACAGCAGTGCTTTGGGAGGAAGGTGGTGATTCAGGGTAATTTTCAGAGGAGAAAATGACACAGCTAATATACGCGCAATGAGACCATCCACCCAGAAAATGGAGGGTTCCACAAGGCTTCCTTGGTTAGGGCAGAGGTAATCAAAGAACCCACTGATTTCTTTTTTCTAGAAACAGAAACTAGCCTCTTTAGCTTCTTTGGGCAAAACTGGTGCTTGATACCATAGCAAACCTTTTTTACTAAAGGAAAGCGTTCACCCTGTCAAAACTTTCTCGGTCATTCAGTCATTGGCGGGTCTTTGGGTGCACAAGTGGTGTGCTGTCCCTGTTTTCAGATTTCAGTTGGTTTCACTTAAGATTGATTTGAAAATGTGCACAAACCTTCCTGTTGAAAGAACCTACAGTGACTTACCAACAGTGCACCCGAACACACCACGTTTTCAGATGAACACGCCTATGAGACCGCCAGTACATTCGTTTATTTTGCTTACATAGTTAATTAGAACATAAGGTGACACTGTTTAGTCAAACGATACTATGTATTACTACGTATTTTGAGTTTATCTTTTTGTTACATGGTTAAATTTAGATCATGTATAAAAAAGTGTCATCTGCAAATTGTGTTCAGTTTTTTTAAGGGTCCAGGAAGATCCAGCAGATTGTACTTCTAGGAAACATCATTTAGTGCTGTTTGAGAAGTAGTTATGATGGAAAAATGAATTTTAGTTGATGCACAAAAAAAAACAGGTGAGGGTTTGTGACAAAATGTGTTACGAACCCCCAAAAAGGCAGAAGGAAAGGCACCTTTTAAGAAACATAAAGTCTTTATACTTCTATAATCACAGAACATTTGTTTGTCTTAGTGTGACAATGTCTGCAACTATGTGTCCTAAGCACACACACACAGACACACACACAGCACATGCTTGAACGTAACAACAAGCCATTCTTAACGATAGTTTGACTAACACTTCGACACATTTATTACCCACAGCTACGAGCCTTGCAACAAAAAAAAACAATGCATCTGACAGATCTGGTGTCTGACTGTCAACTTAGTGTAAATACTTTGAGAGAATGGTATGTTACTGCAAGTACTGATGCTACAAAATGTCAACTTCAATGCACGTTATTGCTCATTTAGCAGCTGATGTGTAGGTGTTGGGTGCTGTTAACTTCATTTTTTAGCATCCAGGGAAGAATCGTTTTGTTTAACTTCATCCTCATACATCAGTTATTCTGTAAACATGCAGGCTGTCTTATTTTCCTAGCATTAGTAACATTTTCCAATGAACAGGATTCATTCTAAGTTTATCTACTCTTACCTATATGTATGACTGCACCAAGGCTTTTCCAGCTTCACCTCCAACTGCAACAACGTTTTGGTTTTATAAGTCATTCCACTGGGCTGATGGCTGACTGTGCTGAATGTGAAGTTATTCTAAATATTGGTTTCACAAAGTATCAACTGCACAGCCAGTCCATCATTCGGTATTTGCGTTTTGGTCTGGGTTAACTGGATATGGAATGCAATGCTGTTGAAGTGGTGTGTGTTAAGTTACAAAACATTGGTGTTTGACTTTGCCTGGTATTTTTTATAACCAGATTAGACCCGTGAAGGCTCTTGTTTTAAGCCATGTCAATGCTATGAAAGCAACCTTCATAGAAGTTTCCAGAACAGCTTCTCATAACATATTGAGAATGCAGTCAAGGTGGATTAAAGACTTTTTTTAAAGATCTTTGAATGAAAACTCAAATCATATAGCCTCTTGTACAGATTGCTTTGGTTTATGTGCCCAGTTCTGAGACATCTGTCTCCATCCCAATGCAACAGTGAATTCAACAGCACAATGAAGAGTTTCCATTAGAACCACTTCTGCTACATCTGTTGGTGGGTTGACCAAAGACAGATACCAATTGCAATCACTTTGTTAAAATTATAATTATTTTTATTTTGTTCATGTACACCAGTAAAGCACAATGCAACTGACTTGTTTTTTTACTTAGTCTTGGGGGCGAGGTCTTATAAAAAAGCTCTGGGCCATAATGTAATTTCAACACCTTTCACTTTTAGCCACAATGGTGACCCTAGGGATGGCGGTGTCAGCCTGTTTGTCAACTGCTTATTCCAGACTGGAATATCTTTATTACTGCTCCATGACTGTCATGAGATGTTCATGGCCCCCAGAGGACCAGTCATACAGTACTCTCAGGAATAATTTAGATGTATTTGGTGGATCAATAACCTTCTCATCTAGCTCCAACATCAAACTATTTCTACTTTGTCCAGTCCTGAAGCGAATGGTGGTACCAGGTTTCTCCTTGTGAGTCTAGACCTGAAAGGTGACCTGAGAGAACTTCATGATTTGGTGCTATGCAAACAAACCTAAATATTCAAATTAAATTACTTTTCTTAATGACCAAATACCTGCAAAACTAACAATATGCCCATCATTAAAATAGAAATGTTAGTCTGCAAATATGCCAAACTAAGACGGTTAGCATGATAGATATTATACCTGCTAAACATCAGCAATTGTGACGTTTTCAGTTAGCGCAAAGCATTTCTGTGCTTGCGTACCACTAACAGAAAACCTGGGCAGGTATTCAGCCTAGAATTATTGGCTAGTTTCTGGTGCATTGCTCAAAGTGTGTACATGAGGCTCAGTATGGGCCCACTGCTCATTTTCACTCCAGCGCTCCCCAGTGCGTTGAATCAGTCTTGCTGTTGATAGTGTCTGACGTGGAATAATGCTTGGGATTATTTTGAATGTCACTTCTACTGCTGCAATCAACAAATAAAATGACATTACCGGCATCATTTTAGGATAGAACTGAAGCCATCCCCACCCTGAACACCCTGCCTGACTTTACCACCAGAGGAAAACCAGAAATGTATTTATCTTAAATTTATCTGAATTGAACTCTTTAATGTGATGAATAACAGATTTCATTTTATTCTGAGCTTCATTGGCTCTGTTATATCCAACTTTATCACACCACGTGCATGTGTTTGCCCCTCTTATGACCTCTGGGTTGCCAGACCAGCTGTCTCGCTTTCTTTTATACCCCTCCCTTTGTCTGTCCCTCGTCTCTCTTTCCTTACTAAACATTTACTCTGAGATCAGGAACTTTTACTGGCCTTATCTGCCAGACAGCGCTCTGTATACAGGTGTCAGTGTTAAATGTCTGCGGTTTCTCAAGGAGGACCCACAGATCTGTGGATTTTAACGTAGCCGTTCCTCAAGGAAAGGAGCTTTCCTGCAGGAAGTCTAGTAAATGACAGTGCTGGTCTTTAACACTCGACCGTACCAACAATAACACTGGAGGCTGACCTGTATTGGCTCACTTCATTTTACTGCAGTGTGTGGCATCTGTTTAGAAACAGAGCTGTGTGCTTGTGTTTGCATGCGTGTGTATGCAATGTTCAATATACACTATATAGTATAGATGTCATGTATTTGTATTGTACTGTGCATAAATGGGATCCCTGTAAGTGTGTGTGCATGCAAAAAATGAGTTTTAATGGTATGCATGTGTGCGCATATGTGTGTGTTTTGTTAGTATCTGTTTGCAAGTATTCATAATGCTCTATGTCTGAGTGTGCTGGAATTTATACGGTGTGCATGAATGTGTGTTTTTGGTTTTGTGTGTGTGTGTGAGAGAGAGACTGTTATGTGATAGGATTTGACATCTGGCTCGCCTCTGGGAGTGTTTTGTTCTTCTCAGTTGTTTAACTCTCCCCAGTAGAAATAATTCTGGGATTGGACACAGGTGTCCTGAAACATATTAGGCAGTATTTGTGAGTGTGTGTACATGTTGTTCCAATTTCTACTGTTGTTAAACTACCTGCTGTTTTTGATTCACTCTTCACCTCCTGTCTTTCCCTAACACACCCAGTCTGTCTTCCTTTCCTAAACAATAAAATTGGCCATTTTCACTTGCCTTCCACAGCCATCCATATGGGGATTCATATTTCTGTTCTGCAAGTATCTCAAGTTAACGTAACAGAAAGTACTTTGTTTAGTTCAGGGAGGCGAAGATCCAGATCTGGCTAGCAGCTCAGAGAGGCTACAGTCAGCGATTGTGGTGCTAGATGCTAAGATCAGCATAGCAACATGCTCACTACAAAATGCAAATGGTCAATGTTTTAAAAAGTCAAAACTCAAAAACAAATACTCAGTTAATGTGAGATCTTCTATCAGGTTCTCTGGGACATGCACCATGGAAGGAGGTCACCTGATTATGATGGTACAGTTATTACAGATCATCATTTGGGCAACATCGACGTCTGAATCAATTTTTATGGCAATCCATTCTAGAGATGCTAAGATATTTTAGTCTGGAACAAAGTAGTGGACCAACTGACCCTAGAGCCACGCTGTTAGTATGGCTTAAAGTGTTGGGTTAAGATTAGTGAAAAATTGCGATGTTAACAGAAACCAACAACCAGCAGGAGAAAGGATAGAATTCATGGTTTCTTGCGTCAAAGTCACCAGCTTTTTTGACCAAACCTTGAACCTAAACCTCTCCTTAAAGCCATTTTGCAATTGACCAGCAATGTCAAGCTACTTCTGCCCTTCCTGTTTGTGGAACTTTCTTACTTACACAGAAAACCATGCATTTACGTGCTACAAAAGACCCACATTAGTTTTTCTCTGGTCCTCTGTTAAAGATGTAAATCGCAAACTGGGTTGTGTTTTGTTGCTGTTTTGTTGGGTAAATGCAATGAGGTCCATGATATAACATGACCAGAATGCATGAGATTGAGTTAAATGCCGCTGATGGTCGCGTGTGACATGTACAACCTTGACTGATCCGTTGAAGGAATAAAAGAAGACAAGCTCGATTTATTTCAATATTCCTACACGCAGGAAAAAATTCCATTGTCCCGTGTCATCCTGTTATAAACTTTCTCTACTGCCAGAGACCCCAATAAATGTCATAACATTGCCAGGTACTTTTTCTGTTTAAAACAGCTTTATTACCCTCACCTAGATAGATCAGGGTGAACTAATGCCACAGAGCAAAGGTGTGTGTATGTGTGCACAAGGGTAGGGGGCAAATTTTTCCAACACGAAGAAGCCTCGTCCGTCTTTAACATCCTGTCCCCACCTCTTAAAAATGGAAAAAGGATCCTTTGCAAGGGGTTGGGAGTGCAGATTGAAAGAAAACAAGTCCGTATAAGGGGGGGAAAGTCAAAAGGCGCGCTGGAATGTCGAAATAAACTCTCCTTCTGGCAAGGCTTGATGGGTAATAGATCAACATCGCGTTTTTTTCATGCTTGAAGACGTATTTTAAGGCAGTTCGCACAATGCCACCGCTCAACTCACGCGGTATTTGGATGTTGGGTTAAGCCTTAACGGCTTAATTGGAGGGAATGAGGAAGTTGATACGGCCAGAAAACATCGAGGGAGGACCTGCTGCAAAGCATGAAAACCTTTTTTTTCCTTTTGGTTAGAGTGTAGACCCAACCGAGATCTGTGTTTACGTATTGTCACCCGATCCTAATGACATTACGCCAAGCACATGTCGCCACGCAGCAAGCCCTAGCTCAATCACATAGTCTGTAATATTACAGACAAATAAACTTACTTTTATTCTTTTCGCAGAACTCCTTCTCCAGTGTCTTTCACATGGAATACGAGGAGCTGGGTGAAGTCCTAGACGCCCCCAAAAGGTAAGGCGATCGCCCTCAACTGAAACCCGTTATTATATTATAAGTCTTGCCGATCGGCCTTGAGGCATACTCCAGCTGTTTCCACCAGTTATTAGCCCTAATGTTTCCTTGAATTTGCAAACTACCCTTTTCCTCACCTCAGAGGTCTTTAAGATGACGTTTGTGCAACAGACATTCATTATCATCATATACATTCTCAGTAGGAGAGGCAGAAAAAGGGAAGTAAGGCAATGTTTTGGCAGTAGTGAAGCCCTTATTGTGCCCATTCAGTCACTTTGAATTGCATGAAAAAAGACAAGAAAGAGTGTCTCAGTCCAATACTCATACGTTTGCAGAGCTGATTTGCAGGCCTGTGGGATCTTTTTGAGGTAATCCCACTTCTTCACCTGCCAAATTCCCAGACATTTGATCGCCGGCTTTCAGCTCAAAGCCCTTGTTCTCATTAACGGGGCTTTTTTGGCTCAGACGGCTGTCTTTAGGGTTGATTTGACAGCTCCTCAATCACAACCTGTTTATCATGATGAAGTGGGCCCTTTTACTATCTTGGAGGCGGTCCGAGACCTTTCCAAGAGGATCTAACAATCATCCGTCACGCACAGACTCAGCCTACACCCTCATTGCATGTGACAGCTGTATTAGTTGCACATGTGGAATAACAGTTTGACCAGAGTGGATGGAGATGTGCAGTACAGTTCTTTGTGTCCAAAAAATACATGTTCATGCTAACTTTGTAAATTTTACAGCTTACAAAGCTGTAAAGAATTGTCACAACTGTAAACAATTGACGCCAGTATGACATCCTTGTTGACGTTTATGTACTACAAATAACCTTACTAGGAACTCCCATTAGCCAAATGCATGCCACGTAACTGCAATGTCCCAGGTTGGACTTGTGCTGGGAACCTTTGTTGCATGTCATTACCCCTGTTGCTTCTCATTTCCTGCCTCCATCATGATGAACAGTTGATACAGGTAAAAAGGCCATTCTGTACAGCGTATAAACCATTTATGTATCATAGTAGTGTTCAAGGGAGTCCATACCAGCGAGTCTGTTTGGAGCCTAAAACTACCATTGTACTACACAGAGGCCATTTGGAGGGATTGGAGTGTTAAGTTGGGTGTACAAAGCCAAGGACTGACACAAGCCATCAAGGTTCACGCATGTCTGACCTGTTTGTCAAGGCTGGCAAGAACTTTTCCATTTAATGCAAAATCGTTTTACATTACCAGTAGTTCTACTAGGGTAGAAGGGAGTAAAGAATCGAGGTGAAGGTTGATCAATCAATCAGAGAAACAAATTATTTAAGGATGTAGAGGCAGGATGAATAGAGGTTCAGGAGGAGAAGGAAAGGATTGGAGGAGGGTTTAGCTGCAGAGCTTCCTGACATCAACTCGTGCTCCAGCCAGGAGGAGTGAATAAGCTGTAATCTGATTTAAGACGCATTGAGATAGAAAACCCTCCCTCCTTTCCAGCCCCCCTCGTCTCCAGGGTGGCCTGGCCTCCCCAGTTGCTATGCAGCATCTAAAATTCAATCTTAATCTCAGCCTAAGCAACAGAATTGGACTGTGTGTGTGTGTGTGCATGCGTACAGTTGTGTTCGCTGTATGCTGTATATGTGTTTGAGTCACTTTACCAATAAATGGGGCCTCTATTGGTCTTTTATTAGGTTTAAGCTATAAATATTGGAAATTGTAATTATGAGAGCAAGAAAAATAAATAAATAGCTGACAAGCTCTAAATAATATTTTAAATTAGAAAAGGTAAGTCTTAACTCAGGGTCTAGCATTAGCTTTCAAGTCCATCTGGTGGTCCTCATCAATATGGAGTTATCTCAGCTGTAGTAAGGATGATTCAACATTGTAATAAAAAGACCATACAATACGGTTCAACAATACCTTGACCACAAATGATCAAATAGGTTCATCTGATAATACAATAGAGTTGCGGAGCTCCTTTAAACCTTCAGTTACTCCTCTCATTGAGTTGTGTACGGTATTCCTTGAGTCATACTGCACATGGCCACTGGTTTGCTTTCTGGTAATTTCATTAACTTGGTATACGCACCACATAAGCTCTTAAAACTGCTTTTTTTTTTTTTACATTGAGATCCTCTACAAGACAGGACCCCCAAAGCAGGAACTCCCTTAAGGATGTAATCAGATCAATTGGTGTGGATTCCCAAGAAGCTGGACAGTTGATCATGTTACCAAAGTGAACCTGGTTGTTTTTGGGGGCACTTGAGGGTTGTGAGACCAGGACAGTTGCTTTTGCCCAGTCTGTAATCCAGCCTTGGCTCTGGGTCTTCATTCCAAATTGACTTTCTTTATATTTCCCACAAAAGGCTTCTCTGAGCCGTTACACTTCTGTTTTCAAGCTCTGGTTAATGCTCCTGTCGTTATCAATTTATTCAATTTTACAATTAATTGGCAGTAAAACAAAAATATAGCTGTACTATCCAACGCTGGATAAAACAAATACCCACAGTCAAACAGGATTCAAGTCAACAACCTTAGAACAAGACAATTTGATAACATACAGCAGTGTAGCATTTGGTCACAATTTGATCATGGTACCTGGTGAAAACAAAATGTAATGCTACCCCAAAGTTACTTGGAGATGCAGTTAAACTAGTAGCATCATTACAGGTAGTGCAGTGCAACTCCCTAGTAATAGCCTTGCACCAAATGTGTATCAGTCTGAGTAGAGAGTCAGAGATGGACTAAGACAATATTGGTTTTGATGTTTTCATTGGATTTGCTAACAAAATGAAATGTGATAAATGTGAAATAATAACAGAAAGCTCACAGTCAATACTGATATAGCTTTACGTAATACTGGTCATAAACAATACTTTGTATCGGGCTCTATTGACTCTAGTTTTATGCTAATGCCTGCTCCTGGCAACGATAGACATAACAATCAATAAAACATGATGAAAAACACAGTTTCTGACCATTTTTTAATGATGAAATGAATCAAACTGTCAGATCTTGTGGGCTTCTTGTTTTTATTTTAACATGTTATTCCAGGGTCTGAACTGACTGACTGCTGTGAAACCCAGTGACTGGATGTTCTCTGTATTAGAGCCATTATATCTTTCTGTGCAAGCACAGTTCAGTGTGTAAGTGACGGAGCAGCAAAGGGAAAAACAGGCAGTAGTGAGGATCCCAACACTGTCAGCGATGACACAAACCAGATGTCTTATCTTGTCTCGTCCCCCGTAACGTCTCTGTTTTTTACAGCCTGCCCTCATGGCTGTTCCTCCCCGTGTTTAAATCCAATAACTGCCTTTAGATACCACTGTGTGTATGTGCTGGATTTCCTCTGGGAGGGCTGCGATATGGCAATACCGGACAGCTCCAACTGGGCCATCGCAGTAGGGGAGGGGCCCTGCAGGATGTTAGCTTTGACCGGCTGGAACCGCAGGAGGCTTTTTATAGTGACATTAACCTCGGGCTGCGGCTTCCCAACGACGAGGCGTCTGTTTCGCCAGGAAGTTCAGTCGAGCTGAACCGATGTTGATCTGGCATGTAGGAGCGGCAGGCGCAGCGTTTCGGGTTGACAAAGTGGGGCAATTCACTCTTTTTCGGATCTAGAGTTTGATTGTGGCTCCGGATTGAAAGCCGGCACAGTGCTGTCAGGGTTTTCAGTGAGGCTGGTAGCTTTCTGTGGCCTCATTTGAGTCAATCACAGAGAGAGCGAAAGGAAATGTGGATTTTAGTGTGTTTGGGTAATTAAACTCGAGCACAAATGCACATACTGTGCAGCATGTCCATCTGAAGTGTGTGTGTGTGCGTGTTGTAGCCAGTCTGACAGAACACATTGTTATAATTAGCCTGAAGCCTTAAAGTCATCCAAAATAAAACCCTTCGTTGATGGGATGTTGGAAACCAAACAAAACACACACACGCACACACACACACACACACACTTAGATACTTATCTTGAGTGATGGAGGAAGTTTTCAAGTCTTTTACTTAAGCAGAGCTATAATTAGTCTAAAAATACTACACTGCAAGTAAAAGTACAAAAGTATTGTATCGGCAAAATATAATTAAATGTAGCAAAAATGAAAATATTCATAATTCAGATAGATTCAGAGTGTTTAATTATCAACAGCTGAGTGAAGTGTGAAATTTAATATCGATAGATGAAAAAGAACAGGTACAGTCCACCACTGCCTCTCTGTCTACCTCTTCCTCTCATTCTGTTTGTTGTTCTTCTGTCATCCGCTCACACACCCATGCTACTTCCCTCTAACTCACTCACTCTCTCTCTCTCACTCACTCACACACACACACACACACACACACACACACACACACACACACACACCATCTAGCCGCAGCGCCAAAATCCTCTGGCTTTTGCCTTAACCTCATGTTATGTTTATATATCCATTTTCCATCATTTATCATGCAGTATTATAGCCGACTCTGTGGTCGGACTTGGAGCGGCTAAAGATAACAAACAGGCTTATTAAGCGCTGACAGACGTGACTGACGGCTTCGGCTTTCAGGCCCCAGCCAGGGCGCAGGGTGGACTCAGGTGCAGTTCTCTCGTTAACCAGCTGAGGAGAGTTTGGAAAATGAGTTCTAGCACTGGGCTGTGCAGGGTTTGAAGGCATATCAGCTCCGTTGCGTGTGGCTAAATATTCCATTACACTGATTTGTCCAATGCGACTTCCTGTAGGTGTGTTCAAAAGGATCAAATAAAAGATGTGTTTCTAGAGGTGAGCTTTCTGACTATGCCCGTTGGTTATGAAGTTGCTTGCCTGTCTCCTCAGGGACTGTGACGTCAGCCAGATCAACTACATGTACGCCCAGTATGTTAAAAACACCATGCAGCCTCTCAACATCGCAGACGTCACCAAGGACCAACGCTTCCCCTGGACAGTCAGTATACGTCTTCATTTCTGTTGCCCGTTGCGTTTTCTTTCCTTTTCTTCACTAATTATTCCCTCTTGTCCTCTGACAGAGTGAAAACCCAGATCACACCAACAACCAGGTTAAGAGTTTGCTCTGCACTCCCATCAGGAATGGCAAGAAGGACAAAGTCATAGGTAGGATCTCACTTTCTCTCTCTGGGATGGGCTTTGAAGTACTAAGCCTGGGCTTAAACCACCTCCTTTTCATCTGTTCATGACAGTAGTTTGGCTGCAGAAGCGTAGATTGATGTGGGATTTAAAGATGCACAGATTTAAAAAACATCCCAGTGTTGCCCATGGACCATCAGCAGAGGCAGATAAGAACACTGTGTAAATAATGGTGAAATGTTCCTTTAAAATGTCTTTTTGTTCCTGATAAGGCCAGGGTCAGCCCACATATCGGTGAACACACTGTACAGGTCAAGCCCAGAGAGGGGCGATCACTTTGAACCGTGATCCCAGGCTGCTTCAGAACTTACAGCACCTCTGTGGTTTCACAGTTACTTTTCATGGCAGTGACGTAACATCGGCACCAGGGGTTGGAGGCTTTAACAGTCTTAAACTGCAAGCCTGAGAACACATTAAGCCGGCACAGCATTACCACTTTTATGATCCGTCCATGAATAGTCCCGCCACTCCATCCATCACAGTCATTATCATCAGCATAATTAGCTGATAGCAGCTCCATTATTGGCTATGAACGTGACTAATGACCGTGGCTGTCCTTCGGTGATCAAACAGAACAGGTCCTCACGGCCTCTCCTCCAACATTTAAGAGGTCCTGCTAACAAGGAAGATCAAACCAGCTCATTGCAGTGAATTGTTCCTCCTCCCTCTCGTCTCGCAGATTCATTCAGACTAGCTTGTTTCTGGCTTCATGCATATATTATGAGATGCTAATAGTCACAGATTCAGCTCTGTGTCTTTATGAGCCACGTGTATTTGTTCAGGGGCAATTGTATCTCATTTTAGGATAATGTAGCCAGTCACTTACACAAGACCGCTAACGTGGATCAGATCATGTCTGTAAATGCTCCTCAAATAAATTCAGTCCCTCCAAATGAATCACCATGGCTATATAACCATGGGCCCTCAGACAAAGTTGAGCTGCTTGGAGGTGATTCCCCCACCAACACATCTCCTTACTTTCAAGATACCTTCAGTCCGTGAGAGAGAGGCAAATTCCGAATTGATCATTTAAACAAATTTGACTTTTGGACCCTTATTCGCTAATACGTAGCCTACCTGTTGAGTGTTCCTCTCTCTGCTGAGAAACAGAGGAACATTGTGGTATTACTCACCCTATCTCTTCCATATATGCACTGATTGTTGTGCAACCACTTATGTTTAACGTAGGCCTTCTTATACCATAGTCATTTTAAACTTTGTAGACCTGCGTGCATCTCTTCAGCAATTAGACTCACTCAGTATGTGGGAAAGCTTGAGGACGCTCCGTCTCTGTGGGAGTGTGCCTGTGTCTTTTTGTTCAGCTCAGCGTCTGACTAATCTCACTAGGACCTTCAGATCTTATTGTTAATTTGCCTCCATCTTTCTTTATCCTCTTGTCTTTGTACATATCTGATCCAGATTCGTAAAACTCAAAATATCATTCACGCGTTTTCCACCTCAGAGACAACCTGTTCCTAGATTTCAGGAACATACATCAGCACAAAGTTAATACTCAGGTCTTAAAATTAGATTTTAATTGACAGAACCTCAAATTACTGACTTCAAGCTGAACTCAACAGCAAGACACGGAGACTCAGGAGTAAACTCAGAAACCTTTACTTCCAGATTAGGTCAGTACACAGGTAAGCAGTCCGTAACAGGCAGCGGACAGAGAGACAATTGGACACAGGTGTAACACATTAGGGTGGGGTTGAGTAATCACACAGGCAAGAAGACGCGCAAGAGCAGGAGCAAGAGTCAAGACACTAGGAGACCAAAAAAACACTCAGCTCCCGGGTGAGATATGACAGGAAGCAATCATTCTTAATCAGGCAACACGCAAGCCACTTCAGCAGCCAGTGCAGCATGCGCTGAACTTTCCCCGTCGAAAGTACGAACTCTGCGTCCGTTCCTGTCTGCGTTCCGTGTAGGTGTGTGTCAGCTGGTGAACAAGATGGACGAAGCGTCGGGCAGCGTGAAGGCCTTCAACAGGAACGACGAGCAGTTCCTGGAGGCATTCGCCATCTTCTGCGGCCTCGGCATCCAGAACACGCAGATGTACGAAACGGTGGAGAGAGCCATGGCCAAGCAGGAGGTCACACTGGAGGTCAGAATCACACAAACCCACACACACACACACACACACACACACACACAAACATTACATATTCTTCTTCAAAATGAAACTAATTTCAGTATAACGTGAGTAATTCTGACTCTTAAGCAATTGTACTATGATTCAAACAGATAAACCATTGACACAGGGACAAATGGCTCAGCAGCAAACTTCATCTTAATTAGATGATGTATTTAAACTGAACTACGTAGCTCAGGTAAACCAAAATTAGCACTATCGTTAGTTGGGGTTATATTATCTGCAAACATTATTGGAAATACAGGATATTTTAGACTTTAAGACAAATCAATAACTAAGATAAGAAATAACAATGGTCCAAGAGTTGAGCCCTGAGGGACCCCACAGGATAGCCTGGGTTTGTTAAAAGAGCAACCCTAAAATAACACACATTAGCTATTTTTTAATGAATTGTTTGTAATGAATTGTTTGTACTGCCATCCAATAAAATATGATTCCTGACTGTACAAAAGCTCTGAAAAATAAGTAGAAAATTAGAATCTAGATGAAAAAGAATCCTTTTGTCAATGATTTTGTAATATTTTTGAAAACGTAATAAAGTAGATAAGGGTCTGTAGATATTAAAACACCATGACTCATCAGCTTTAAATAGAGACTAACTGTGAAAAAGAGGCAGTTTCACCATATGAAGATGTTTTTTAGTTGAGCAGTTGTGTTACTTACTGTTGGATACCTTAACCTCTTAAATAATAGGAACGTTCCAGCGGATTACCATGACAAAGCGTTTAGTTGGTTGCATTATGGTAGTGAGGAGCACAGAGAGTCCTCAAAAATCTAAAAGTATAGAGAAGTACAGTGTGTGTGTGTGTGTGTGTGTGTGTGTGTGTGTGTGTGTGAGCAGCACTGCGTGTGGGTGTGTGAGTGACAGTGATGAGGCGATGCAGGAGGACTTTTCAAGCTGCTTCTTGACACTTCCCTGCCTTCAGCCTCTGTGCGCGACAGCCAGTGAAGCACAAATTCATTATGAGCGAGCCCACACACGCTCACAGTTGACTATTACACCTCCCATCCAGTCTCTCCTACTTTCAGTCACATGCGCGCACACACGCTGCATGCACTTGCTGTTTTCAGTGTGCGCTCCCAGTGGTGGAGCTGTCAGCTTCAGGGTGTCAGAGGTGACGTCTCCTCTCCCCTGCAGCTGACGCCCGCCTCCTCCGGCACCCAGCAGCCTCCACTTTACCCAGTTGAACCTGGCCTCACTCCAACTGGTCCGGATCACTGCGCGCCTGTTCTGAGGTTGTCTGTCAACCTGTGGAAATGTCACCAAGAAAATGCCAAATTCTGTAAAAATCCATTATTTCCATGAAGCAGTCCAGTTCATTGATTTGTAACATTGTTACAACTTAGTCTAATACTAGTTCACTCACTAACAGTGTATGTATAATAAGTGTAGCTGAAGCAACATTATCAAGAACATGAGTTGTGTTTCTTTAACACTCTGCTCTCTCTGTTCTTGCCATTCTCTGATGTGAGCATGAAATCCCCAGACTGACACGAAGCTCTCTTGCCGTAGCGGCACCGATCTCCGGAGCACGATGGCTCCTTCACATCTTGGATTTTAATGACACGTTTGATCAATGAGCCGCACCACTTCGTCTTCCCTTGCTTGTCATGAGTCCGCTCATCTAGGGCTCTCCGTGTCGTTTTGACAGCCTCGCAGCATCAGAGCGCTCTTTTTATCTGTACCGTCCCAAATGAATCACATATATGGATGTTTTGCAGACAGATTGACTTGTCATAGAAGGAGAAGCGCAGTAGCACAATAATGATCTGGACCTGTGCTTTATAGGTCAGATTATATTTGATATCATATATGATATCAAGATATTTAAAGTTGTGTAGGCCCTGCACTGAATGTGTGTGTGTGTGTGTGTGTGTGTGTGTGTGTGTGTGTGTGTGTGTCTTTTATCCAACATGACCCAAAGTCTCCATCTGTCATCTTTTCCAGGTTTTATCGTATCACGCCTCCGCCGCAGAGGAAGAATCACGGGAACTCCAGGTAACCGGGGTAAATTCAAATTTATTCATTTAACAATACACATTGCTACATGCCCACACGAACTGCAGTTCCCTCCAAGGCAGGGATTATTTAATACAAAGCTAGAAACACACATAGTGACACACACACACTTAGGAATATGTTGTCCTTTCAGGGTCAGAGGGAGCAGAGTATGTGTAGATATGAGGCAGTCATGTAACACAACACCACACTGCTTAATCAGCAAGAGAGCACCAGCACAGAAACTCTATATGGCTGCTTCGCCCACAAACATACGCATGCACATTCACTTGTAGTGGAAATCATTGTCAGTGTGGCACCAAACGCATTGAAGCAGTCAATGCTGCAGTGAAGCGTTCATGGTTGTTGCTCAGGTACTTATTAGTTCTTTCACAAAATATGATATATCTGAGATATCTGAAAAATCTGTTTCGTAGTCATAGTTACGACTTGGATGTTGATATCAAAGGTATTTTCAAGGAAATCAGTGGTCATTAAAATAAAGATTACCCAAACAAAATCTGATATTTCAGTGTTTGAGAAAAAACTTTAATAGAAAAACAGGGAAACTCTCAGAAAATAAATGTAAGACATTTCAGATGAAGCATATTTTTCAAAGCTAATTGTGCCAGAAATCAATGTAGAGCAGTGTATTTCAGAAAACTTGCAACAACACAAAAAAGCTGCCACCTTCTAAAATTGAAGGAAATTCAAAAAACACAATAATTATTAAGACTTAATGAGAAAAAACCTTTAGGAAACATTTTTCAAGATGCAACACTTCCAAAAACCACATTTTATGAATTGGAACATTTCAGAAAGTGAATTTCAGTTTATGTTTAATACAGTGTTTGAGGTAAACTTGACATTTCAGAAAAAAAAGACCAAATTTCAGATAATTTTCAGTAAGCATGCAATTTCAGAAAAGATGTAGTGTCTGGAAACAACAGAGTTTTTAGAAAGCGTTTTAGAAAACAGGTTTTCAGAGGTGTAGCCATGACTGTGACCAGTCAATGCTATATTGCTATATTATATTTTGCTGCTGTTACCTTAGTTTGAAAATCAGAGGCAGCTTGTGTTGAAGTGGCAGAATGTAGGTAAAATTACCCCCCAAATCACGTATTTGCTCAATGCATTAGATAAGACAAGATGTTATGTGATGTAAGGTAATATTCCACTGATGTATGCAAAGTTTCAAAGAGAGACAGACACTGTTGTATCTGGGTTTAGAGGCCACTTGCTGTAGGTGTTCTATTGTTTCGCTTTCAATGCAGAACGAGGTGTTTCAGAGCTCTCTTCATGCACAAACACTTCTACTGTAGTTATTTAATAATGTTCAGCTGTGGCGGCACAGTGGGAGAATCACAGTGGGGAGAATAATAAACCCGACAAACAAGGTCTCTGGAGACAACAGCCGGGTGATGTTGTCGCCGCAGAAAAGACGACCTTGTCGAGGAGTGGTTATTTTAGATTTTATCCGCGCCTAGACATGTTTCCGCATATTTCAACGAAAGCTTATATTCATGTATTCATCTTCTTGTCGCCCCACAGATTCCTGCTCTATAGATCCGACCTTGTAGCTGTAGTTCCGTGACTGTCGAGGCAAACCTCTATCTCTTTAGTTTTATTTGTCCTAGCCTTTTGCATCCTCAAGCACTTATGTAAAGTAAATTGAATCCCTTCGAGCGTCACTTGTTGACACATCTTTTCTTACCCTCCTACACTCCGGAAGGCTTTATTTTCCCTAATGAGTTTTAAAGTATCCGCATAGCCAGTCTTTGAAAATAAAAAAATCTGCATTGTGCATATCCATGTTTACTAGAAGTCTTCTTCCTACTGGCTTGTGTCGATGCTTCTTTGCCAACGTCAATAAATAGCATGACGTCTTCAGCATAAGTGTGGATTTTGTCAGGCGCATACTTCACCTTACTCATGTGTGTTGATACACGCATGCTTGCAGCAAACAAAAACAAACAAAACAAAGGTCCACTCACCAAAACATTGCTCACCAGCACTACTAATGGTCAGAATCACCACAGGACACCTTTAAGTTTGACTGTAGAATATATTGTGTTTGAGTTTTATCACTTTATCTGGTTTAAGTATTTAGAATATTTACCCTCCAGTCGGGTGTTTAGATATAAGAAAGGTTTTTTTCAGCATTATTTTTTCCCATCAAGGGAAACCGCAGTCTTGGCTCTATCAATTATAGTAAAATGTACCCACCTATGTAATTGGTGAGATCTTTGATTGCAAAAAGATCTCAAAAACAGGTCCAACATTGGACATTTGGATCATTTTACTGGTTTAAACAAGAAAACTACTTAAATTACACTTTATCTGTGACTGATATTTACAACAGACAGTTTGGGTTATAAGGGTTGACCAACTTGTTGGCTTATGTAACCTTCCATGTTGCCTGCTGCATGTAACCTATTTTTTACTGAATATCTAGAATAGCATCTCTTAGATGTGTGATAATACACTAATGGTAACCAACATACACAAGACAGGAAGTGAAAGTGACATTATATTACATTATATTATTGGACTGCAGACATTAATTAGAGAGAAACCACAGATTTCCTCTGCCTTTGGACACAAATGACACAAAGTATCAAAGGACCTCCCTGCAGCCAGACTGTCTTCTGATTTTGTCAATTAACTCACTTGTAGGTTTCTAACTGACAAAACTCCCAAGGCAGCTTTCCAATATGAACCAATCGGAGCAGCCCAGCTTTCACACCAGTCACAGCCTTAACGATGACACCACAGGGCTGCCTCGAAAGATTCTGCTCTGTTCTCCGCTCCTTGTGGTGTAGTGGCTGAACTAACAGAATAACCTGATTAAGTGGCCTCCCTTGGGTGTTAGAGAGAGAGGATGTGTCACATGGTATCTAGGACACACGGGTTTGATTTTTTATTTTTTTCAGGTACAATCTAGACCACTACGTACAGCATGTGTGACCCATAAGTGGATGGATGGAAACCCCTCATAATTGTGTACTTACAGCTGCTACTGTAACTGCAGCAGCACTACAGTGTCAAATAAAACAAAATGATATTAGGAATCCAGTATTGTTAGCGTTCAGCTTGAATCTGCAGCCTCCCTCAATTTCTTAATGTATGTGTGTGTGTGTGTGTGGGTGTGTGCGTGTGTGTGCGTGTGTTTGAAGGCAGCCACAGTGCCGTCAGCCCAGTCGTTGCGTCTTCTGGACTTCAGCTTCAGTGACTTTGACTTGTCCGACACCGAGACCACGCTGGCTACCGTCCGCATGTTCGTCGACCTCAACCTGGTCCAGAACTTCCAGATGAAGTACACGGTAAGAACTTTTTACTTCCTACTACATTTGGCGAGAGCGCTCCTTAGTGAAGAAACAACACTGGTTTTAATAACCCCAGGACTGTTCCTCTGGCATTTAAGAAGATTTATCATCCATTTGTGATTTAGTTGTCCAAATTGCGTTGGCTTTCTCATGCAGCAGAAAAAGTGAGTCAGTCCAGAGGAAAACAGGGGTTCTGAAGTCATATATTCAAATTGCCCACATGCTAAGTACAATGATTTAGATGCATTCACTTGGTCTGTGAGCTTCCTGGGCTGGTAAACCGGTGGCGGAAACGTGAGAAATCCTTCACCAGTTCAAACAGAAACACATTTAGTCCAGATCCAGACCAGATCCACACCCAAACTCTGTTGTCTGCTCTGTTGTCTGTTGAATGCAGTCTGCCTGTGAGTGACAAGGCGAGTGCATTTTGGTCAAAAAACTAGGAAAAGCTGCGGCCTGTGTCTCAAAGCAAGTTCAACTTAGTCCACGCTCTCTTCAGGAGTAAATCAACAATAAAGGGGAGAGAGGGCAGCGGAGAAGAAGTCTGATGACTTCTACAGTATCTGAGCCAAGTGTTGTGTTTATAATCATGGGAGCTAATTAATTGTGTGGATTGTTGTCCTTTATTTATCCCCGTTGTGAAATTTGTTCTCTCCATTCAGTTCATCATAAGAATCACGAGCGGCGGGAATCCCCCGGACAGTAAAATATGATTTTGATGGTGTGGGGGGGACACACAGACGTGAGGGACAGAAGAAAAACAGGAAGAAAAACCCAGGACGGTCTCTCTGTGAGCCTGCAGTGCTGCCAGAATTTAGCTTTTATCATCACCTCATGTTAGTTTGAGCTGCAGCAATGGAATACAACTGTGTTTAGCGTCAGAAGCTGTCCCTACTCTTTGTCTCAAACTGTCTTCAAAACCAGAGTGCAAGTTCAAGTGACATGCAAGAACATGAATCTAGTAAAATTTATAATATTAATATATTATCTTCTTGTAAAGTCAGTTAACTCTGCATCAGAGGTTACCACGGCGATCTAATGGGGTTAAAAGTGAGCCCAGTTGAGACAGCTAATGCACTGATCTGTGTACAGAAAAGCAAAAGCTTAACTAACACAACTCCAGGATGGATCCTAAATTACATGAAACACATGGAAATGTTGCACAGGTAATATTTCCACAGACAAAGCGTTCATGGTTCAGGAGACAAAGCCTGCGTTATATATTACAGCAAAACACACAAGACATTATTATTACGAAGAGTAGCATGGCAACACAGAAACCACAAATGCTTTAAAGAACTCACACACACAACACTGACACATTATCCTGACATGACTTAGTTGTTGTTGTTGTTGTTCTCTGTCATGTCATGGAAAAAGACAAGAGCAGCTTCCTGTTTTATTAATCGCAGAAAACAATCTGCTTCTCATTGTCTGCAGCATTAGACCATTAGAATAAGTGTGTGTGTGTGTGTGTGGGATGATGAGTGAATGCATTTACAAGTGAGCTAATATTTGTGTATTTGCCTGCATCCTTAACCCAGAGACCACACACACACACACACACGCACACACACACAGCACCATCACGCACCTAAAACGCTTCCCCTCCAAAAATCACTCCCACACCCTGCCTCCATTACCGCCGCCTGTCAGACCCCCCGTCCGGGCTCGTCCTCGGCGCCAGCACCACCCGGTCGCTGGCGGGTTTGGCTCTAGTCCTCAGCACGCTCCCCGACGTGAAGAGGTCCTTGTCTGATGGTGACTGACCTCCTGAGTGCCTGCGTACAGAGCCCTCATAAAAGGAGCCTTTTGAGCCATGGAGGATATTACAACCCTCCAGCAGCGCACATCTTAGCATCCCAGCCCCGGGGTTTAACCGTACGTGTTATTACCGAATTACTGTTCCGACGTTAGAATCTCAAAACAAAGTGGAACCACTCCTGCAGAGAGAATGAAACATAATTAGAGTTTAGTTTTAATCAGTGCTGGTGATGACCGTGAAGCAAAGACTAACAAAATACTGATTTACTGGCAGGGTGCTGAGTGTGCACTTTGAGCGATTAATCCAACATCCTGACAGGTCCTGCTTTTACTTTTCACTGCTGTTATCTCACTCCTCATTTGTGTTGATTTAGTTCTACATGTCTATTAAAAACAATGATTTCAAACAGTTAATAAAGTTTGGTCACCATACAGTGATCAAAAGTAACTAAGTAATGTATAGTAGCAGGCTGGATCGCTTATTAGGACGACCATTCTATTCAACAGTTTTTATTAATTCCAGTGCAGCCAGTAATCCAGTGCTGCAATATTACCTCAATGACAATCTCAATGGTAGAAGATAAATAAAAACAATAATATCCAGATTTATCTACTGCAGAAGCAGATCAAGTAATATTTAGCACTCTGCTGCTGATTCCCAAATAACTTCAGGTCACTTCTACTCTATGTTGCAGTTTTTCTATGTCTGTTGATCCGCTGCTGCAGTAAAACTCAACACTTCCTGCTCAGATGTTGCACATTAAGAGCGTCTTCTCTTGTTCCTGGTAGGCTGTTAATCTGAGTCATCTGCAAGGACTGCTCCCGTCTTATCGAAGGTAACTTGGAAAGCAAATGGAAATGATGAGCTGAAGGAAAAGAGCATTTGTGTGAAAACGAAGCGGCGGATTGGTGAATATAACCTTTGTGCTGGTGGAATTACCGCTGTGGATGTGGACGTATACTAAAAAGTGACATCAAAGGTCACTGTGACCTCACAAAACATGTTTTTAGCCTCGTGAGTATGATATCTCAGGAACACCTTGAGGGAGTTTCTTTAAATGTGGCACAAACATCTGCGTGGACTCTGTGGAGAATTTAGTAGAATTTGGTGGTCGAAGGTCAAAGGTCACTGTGACCTCACAAAATAAATTTTTAGCCTTTTGAGTATGACATCTCACAAAATATGTTTTTAACCTTTTAAGTATGATATCTCAGCAACACCTCTAGGGAGTTTCTTTACATTTGGCACTAACATCTGCGTGGATTCTGTATTGAATTTAGCAAAATTTGGTGGCTAAAGGTGAAAGGTCACTGTGACCTCACCCAGCACATATGTGGTAATCACTCCCTGTCAGTCCTCTGTAATCCCTTGTGAAACTGGTCTCTAAATGAAGCAGGAAACAGCAAAAAACACACTTAATACCTATGATTAAAATAAATTCTTCTCTGTTTATTCAATATGAGACTAAACAAACATGGCCTTAACTGGTCGACAAAGGTAGACAACCACAAGGCCGTAATCTTATTCTGTTTTTAGCTACTGGCCTTTACGTGTTTGTGCTGGCCAGTTTAAGAATACCAGCTTTTTCAAAGAGTTGATGGTACACACTGGCCCTGAAGGCATCACCTACATTGTTATCTCATCACAACAGTCCCTCTCCTACAGGGTCATTGAGTTTATAAGGCGTCGCCTATCACAGAGGTCGAGTGATTTGTGTTCTGCTCTCTGTGTCCTCTGTAGAGTTTATGCCAGTGGATTCTGAGTGTGAAGAAGAACTACAGGAAGAATGTGGCGTATCACAACTGGAGGCACGCCTTCAACACGGCTCAGAGCATGTTCGCCCTCCTCAAGTCAGGACGTTTACAGGTCAGTGCGGCCAATCACTGCTTACTGACTCACTGATAATAATGACTCTAGAGAATCACTGTTACCCTTGTTTTAATGGTCTAACCCACTGTGGTTATGTTCACAGTGGACTTCATTTTAAATGCAAATTGTTCACATTTTTTTATCTAGGTTTCAGCTCATTTCACAGCACTATGTAAAACTGACTGCAGTAAACAATTTGTTGCTGCTTTGTCACTGTCTCTCCTTGATAGCGCATTAAAGCACACTCCATCATTACCTATTATTAAAAATAGCTACTGAAAAGCATAGAATTAAACTTCTTTAATGTTGGACAGTGACAGCCTGGAGATAAGCAGGAAAAAACAAATATTAGTGTCTTTGTTGTCTAAGTTATATCATTTTACAATAAGGAACACGTTTTTGTAATTATCAAGAACTAACATCATCATTAATAACCATTAACCAATTATTATCAACTAGTCTTACTTTAGTTCATCTACCTCAGGTAATCACTAGTTAATTGGGAGATAAATGGCAAATGAGTTGTCCCTTATTCACTCCTTACGTGTTTTAATTAACTAATCATTAGCAAAACTAAATTAACTAAATTAGCATTAGGAGTTCCTCAATAACTGATGGTTAACAAGCAGTTAGGTCCTCACTAATGCTTACATCTGCATTACTGTGTGAATGAAGCCATGAGAGGGATCAGTCTCTGCAAGATGTATAGTTACAGTGGAATACAAATCACTGAATCAGCTGCTTCCAGGGAATGTAGGACATCAACCCTGAAAGCCTGCAGTGTGTTTTGGAAAATGGATTGCAGTCATGTTAAATTTAGATGATTTGTAGCTAACAGGCTAAATTAAACAAGACTTCTAATGGACAGTTAAAATGTTACAAAGGGTCTCCTGCACCACCACGAAACTAGAAAACCAACAAACTGTTGGGAAATCACTGAATTCTAGTGGTTTCCATGACACAGAAACAGTCATTTCTGCTGAAGATATTGGCAGCTATCAGCAGCTGCAGTCTGGAAATATTAGCATCAGCCATGCTGGAGTCCTGCTTTAGGCTCTGCTGTAAAAGCTGTCGTGTCATATGCAGAAACGGCCTTGGTGTCCACTCCAAGCTGCAGGCTGGGCGCCCACACTGCCAGCGATGTGTGGAGAGTTGCAGCAGCACTGTGTGTGCAGAGCTTCGAGCCTTTTGTTTGGTTCTGTTGTGGCAGCAGATTGTCATCTGTTGAGCAGCTGCCGTTATGTGGACGGAGCTAATGTGTGTTTTCGCTTCCATCCTCTTACTTCATCACTTCATCCGTCTCCTGACAGAGTTACCTGAGTGATCTGGAGATCTTGGCTCTGATGATCGCAACTCTGAGCCACGACCTGGACCACAGAGGAGTCAACAACTCCTACATACAGAGGTACAGCAGGAGAGCATGAGTCATATAAGCAGATATATGAATGTGTATGCATGTGTGGGAGCGAACTGTGGGTTTCTGACTTGTTCTGTGCGTGTCCAGGAGCGATCACCCGCTGGCCCAGCTCTACTGCCACTCCACCATGGAGCATCACCACTTTGACCACTGCCTCATGATCCTCAACAGCCCCGTAGGTGCAATCACGATACATCATTGTCTACCTACCAACTCTTAAAGCAGAGGGAACATGAAACGGCTCTTTACTTTATCTCACAATCAGTGGAAGATGAATTAACCAGGTCGATATAGATAAGCTGATATCAGCTGTGTTCCAGCGTTAGCTGCTAAACGCTCCACTGTGTTTCGTGCTGAGCAGGTCGTGCGCGGCGGCTTTATCAGAGCTTTCTTGCTGAACACAGCTGGCTGCTTCCGCTGTGGAAACGAGGTTGATGAGAGCGGTGAAACTGAAGCAAAACAGTAAAAAGACCCTGAAGGGTTCCGCAGAGGTGACTGAACTGCAGAGCTGGAAGATCGCTCTCTGTGATCAGTACCAGCACACACCATAGGCATTTGATCTGATTGTTACTATAAAAGTACTGATTAGTGCAGCTCTAAACAACAATTGACATCATCACCAATCTTGCTGGCTGCGTAATGTTAAACTGGACCCTGAATGTGCCTACGTTAAGAAGAAACATTGCATTTGGAATAACGCTGCAGCTGTGCTGAGCTTTGCAGCTTCCTCGAGTGAATTGTTTTGCTTTTATGGTATCGCTGAGTTTGAAACGCACTCACGAACACAAATTCGATCGCAAGAACCGAACCCTTTACCCAGCTGACGTCAGGGATAACATGCCCACGGAGCGCCTCTGTCGCAAATGACTGGCTGTCTGCACCGCAGTTCCAGTTACACGTGAGTGGAGCGAAAGGAAAAGCTGGCTTTGTAACAGTGGAGATGAGCACAGTCGCAGGATGAGAGGAAACAGAATTATCAGGCAAATGTTGTCCTTGTGCCTGGATTATTATCTCCATCGCGGTTATGCAAAACATGACATTAGCTGGCCTTTCACAGCTGCACCTGATTCACTATGCAGCAGCTGAGCTCTTGGCAGGCGCAGTCATGAGGCTCAGGCTCCGTCCTCTCCCGGTGTCCCTACATGGCTCCCTGCCAGCCTCAGACATTACGTTAATACCCTCACAGTTTGCAAAGCTCTGTGTCGTCTTGCACATTATACAGCAGATATCAAACCACATGTTGTCCAACTGTTGGATGTAGACTCCTGTTTCTGTTCCAGTCTCCGGGTAAAGGGTGGGCGTGACGTTACTATTGCAGGAGCCAGAATCCTTTGCCAATGCCAAAAATCACAGTGGAAACTGATAATTTAATAACTGCTCATAATGTCATAAAAAATGTAATAAAAAAGTGGCAATGTAATGCCCAGCATGCCCGTAACATAATAAAACCGTTGTGCGCATAAAGCAATAACTTTTTGCATGTAATCTAATAAACATAAAGTATTATGTGCATCTCTGCTCTGAGCCCTTTATGGGTTGGCAACTTCTGCATTCCAACTCATCCGGACTCACCCCCAGCTAGGTTCATTTCCCACTGCAAAAACCAGGGCATCATCCCTCACTGGCTTCCCACCGAACGACGGGGGGCTTACAAGGCCGAGCCAAGCTGAAGGCTTTCCTGAACCCAGCTGTCAGTGGGACCAGCAGTTTGTGTTTTGCATGCAACTAAATGCAAAATATGCAAAACTATATTAACATGGGTTGCACCACACCAGCTAGGCCTTATGAAGAGATTATATGTTACTAAGGATTAAAAAAAACACTGTAACAGCCAGTTATAGCTGTGATGTTAAATTCTAATGTGTCAATTGTTTACATTATAACAGTAGAATAATGCTGCTCCCCTAACTCTGAACACATTTCTGCTGAATATATCATTTAATAGATGACACAAAGATGGACCTTTGCAGGAAGCTACTCCTTAGCTAGCAGAAAAAAAAAACATTTTATTTGACAACTACTATTTGTAAATCAATTTTTATGACATGATTTTGAAATTTATAGGAACTTCTTGCTGGTTTCAAGGAGAAAGCTTAGCTAGTAGAAATGTAAACTGAGTAAATTAGTTTCTAGGAAACATCTGTCAGGGGCAGCAGGACCTGGAGGCAGACACAACTTCATAACTGTATTCACAGATTTCAGTAAAGAGAGTGTTACAGGGCACTGAACTCAATGAATTTACCATCATCAGACCTCAAACGCTTCCGAGCTCTTAGTTCAGGCAGAGTCAGCAGGACTGTGAGCTGCACCGCTAGCCAAGCCGACTATCTGACTACAGCTAAACTCTCTAAATCCCAGAGAAAGCATAGTTGTGAATAAAGTTATAAAGTTGTGTTTTGCACGTTAGATCTGCATCCAGGTCCTTCTCCCTCTGATTGGGCGGTGCCACAGATGTTTCCTAGCAGCTGATTTTCTCAGTAAAAGTCTTTACTGGGTAAGATATTTCTTAGAAAACCAGCGGGTAGTTACCGTGAACTGACAGTAGGAATGACTTCAGACATAAATAATGAAAGTGGATTTACAGATGGTAAATCCAGAGTGTCTACAGGCTACTGCACTGGGATAAAACAAGAACCGTCTGCATTTCCCTGTGTAGATGAACCAAATACGTTTGACTCACCTTCACATAAACAGTGTTATCAATGATGTGCACGTCGCATTAAACTGTGAGTGCTATTGAAGGTCATCCTCAAACTGGGCCACAGTTCAGATCATCCCCACCTGACGCCACCAATGCTTTCTGCACAGGCAATCAATGCCGCGGTAATGGCTGCTTACAGGAACTTAACGTCGCCGCCCGCATACTGCAGCATCCCAGACCTCTTGTTTATTATGCCTGTTCTGCTCGTTTTCCAGCTGCTAGCCCCAGTGCAGAACACTCCGATGGCCCAATAAAATACAGTGACTTACAGCCCGCTCCGATCTTTATGGCCTCAAAACAAACTCTGAATACACTCCCGATTCCAAGGCACCACTTAACTCTAATGCTGCTGGGTGCACTCAGATGTATTCACGCAGATGCAAGCACACGCGCACACACACACGCCAGTGAAAACCTTGACACATGCAGGCTGACATGCATTAATGCAAATACACACGGATAAAAACACTTGAAGTGAAAAGGACATGGAATAATGTGTCAGCTCATATGCTAATAAACACTCAAGACTTTGGATTCACTTATTTGTTTTATTGGTGTGTGTGTGTGTGTGTGTGTGTGTGTGTGCGTGCATGCGCCTTTGCAGTCTTGCGTTGTCATGGAAACCCCTTGGTGGTCTATCACAGTACAAACTGCGGTCAATGCTACCAACACATTATATCTACTCCTCAGAGGGTTGCTAGCCCATTCTGCACACACACACACACACGTGCACACTGTGTATGTGTGTGTGCGTGCTCTGTGTTGATGTCAATCATTAAGTAAGACGCAGAGCTGCCCTGCACTCACATGACTCTTTGTCCCTGCTCCACTCTCTCTCCAGGGAAACCAGATCCTGAGCGGTCTCTCCCTGGATGAGTACAAGGCCACTCTGAAGATGATCGAGAGGGCTATTCTGGCCACCGACCTGGCCCTGTACATGAAGTAGGTACCAAACGTCAAGCCCAGATGGAAATCTAACTGGAGAGGGTTAGAGAGGGGGGAAGACAGAAGGAGAAAAGTCAATTTGGGCTGAGGGAGGAGAAGGAAGGCTATTTTGAAGTGCACTGACAGGCCGTGATTACATTCAATCAGCACTTCACAAAATTGTCGCAATCACGCTTTCCTCATCTCATCTCGAGAATACTGCGTCCAGCTTGACATTCCAGGATGCTTCAAGTGTCCCCAGAGTACTACACAGCAAGACTTAATCCAGTTCATATGTTCCATAATCTGTCCAAACCATATTTTATGTGCTGGATCTTGTAGAGTCAATCGTAAATCCTAGCTTGGTAGCTCAGAGCTAATTTACATCAGCAGTTCCTCTGCAGCTCACAATTAAAACACACTTTATTTTTACGCAAAACAAAAAAACTACCACTATATTAGTGATGCATATCAGTTCGTCAACTGTATATGATTAAAAAAGGTTTATGCAAATGGAAAACAGGAGGGCATGTGCACGTACAAAAGCAGTGAAAGGCAGAAACACCGGCTGCAGAGTACCTTTGAGCAAAAGTCCTCATTTAGCATTGAAACTACCATTGAACCGCAACTTTATGTGACTTAATGCAGTACAAATATTTGATTATAATCTAAAAATCTCAAATAACAATAATGTAGTTTGTCTCTTTTGTCCTGTAATGAAGATGTTGGATATTGTTTTTGATTCCACATTTCAAAGTTGCTTTAACATTCATATTTACATATCATAGTCATATCATCATATAAACTAGTTATTATGAACATGTTGCCAGTAGCTGTCGCATATTTCCATATGCTGCAGACACAAGGTAAAATTCTCATCGTGTTTGTGTGTTTCAATTCCAATATTCACGCTTTTTGCTCTGTTTTGGTCTCTACCAACAAATTGCTGTACTTTGGTGCTTGGCAGGTAAAAAGTGGCTGTATCAGAGCTTATTTACTGAAAACAGCTGCAGCAGCTCGATACGAGGGCGATGAGAGCCGCAAGTGGAAATAATTATTTAAAAAGTGGTTAAAAAAAAACTCATAGACTGTTGAGTTTCTCCCAAAATTTGAACAGCCTGAGGATAAATACAGTTTTTCATTCAAGTGCACCTCAGTGATTCTACTCTTATCTTATCCCTCTTTCAGTCTAGACAGTGGGTGGTAAAGAAAGTCAGTAAGTTATATGTGAGGATAATTATCTGTTGTGTCATTGGACGTGTGTGTGTGTGTGTGTTGTCAGGAGGCGCGGGGAGTTCTTTGAGCTCACCAAGAACAACCAGTTCGTTTGGGAGGACGAACATCACAGAGACCTGCTGAGGTGAGTGGCAGTCCTCCAAAGCCCAAACACACGCGGTGGATGCCCACTATGAAAACACACACGCTACGAGTGGACAGTCGTTTGTGGGGTGTGGCTCCGTGAGGATCAGCGTGTGTCAATGTGTCTCCCCCCTTTAGGTCAATGCTGATGACTGCATGTGACATCTCAGCCATCACCAAGCCCTGGCCCGTGCAGAAAAGGGTAAACAACCATACATTACTCTTATTTATCTATTTGTGTTTATTGTACTGTATATTTCATCCTTCTCTGCTGCATATTATCCTCTTCCTTCTGTACCATATAATATTATTTATCCATATACATGAAAAACAACTGATCTGCTCTCCTTTAGCTGAAACATGTTGCACTCCAGGCCACACCCTAATTAGTGATTCACAGCAGGTGGTCAGAAGTAATTAGAAACACCTGCTGTGACATCACTGGTTGGGGCGTGGCCTGAAGCGCGACATGCTCAAAGGTCGCCTGTAAAGAGCGGCGCGGCACTTGTCCCTCTTTCATCTTTGATTCTGCCCTTTCACATCTCGCTGTTTACTTCTTCACACTCTCCCTCCCTCCCGTTTGCTCTCTCCTGCTCACACACACTCACACTCACACACACACACACACACATAAACACACATGTATTTCAGTGTTCATCTCTCTCTTTACCCATCTCAGAGGTGTTTCATCTCCCCGCTGACCTTTGTTAGTCTATACCTCATTAGGAACCACGAGCACAGTGGAGAGAGGTTCAGACAGGCACAAACTGTGTGTGTGTGTGTGTGTGTGTGTGTGTGTGTGCGTGTTTATGTTTTTTATGAGGGCGTGCATGTTGACAAGTGAGTGCTCATTAATAAGAGCAGCTGTGCCCCTGTCCTCAGATGACACCTCTGAAAACATTCGGGGCAATAAACATGAATGCACATGCAAATGTCTTCTCTCACTTCAGTACACACACACGCACGCACACACATAAGCTCCTCACCCAGAACTCATTATCAAATTGTGTCTGTAAATTAAAAAGATCACTTCCTCCTTGTTTTCACGTCGTTTGCATGGAAGTTTTTATTTTTTCATAAGATTTCAGCTTTACTAAATCTTATTTTGAAAAGGATTCTAACCTTTTGTTTCAAAGTGTTAACTCAAACTTTAGTTTAGTCCACTGGGTTCCGCACTGCAACACTGCAACAAGTCCCTGGTACATGGCTCTGTCCAGCGTGCATGCTAATAGTTTAGCATCCAGCAGATTAAAGCAGTATGGAAGGTTTTTTGGCCACTTGGGGGCAGCAGGAAAGTAATAAACACGACATTACATGAAACATAAAGTGGAGTCTTTTTGGAGGCAGCACATGAACCTTAAACATATTTATATATGGTGTGTGTCATCAGGCTGTGGGATCGTCCTGCAATGAGTTCCCTTTCATACCAAGTTTTTAGCCTTGGTATAGGTTAACCATCCCTACACTGCAACACATGGCCTCATGCTACAAAACAAAAACTAAAACACAAATAAACACAAAAATCACAATGGCTTATCTGGAGTCAGTGTCTTGTTTGTCCATTCTGGGCTACTGTAGAAAGATGGTAGAGTCAGTGAAGGCAGGTTATTCCTTGTTTAATATAAAAGGCTGATTCTAAACCAATGAAAACACAGCTTTACTTTACATCATTATAACAGTTCCCCTTAAATCCACACACTGCACCCTCACAGCTGACAGACTGCCTTTCTCCTTTAACTTTGGACCAGCAGACTTCCTGTAGTGTCCAGGCTGGTGTGAGCACAGTTTACTTGTGCAATAAACAGTCATTATGGCCTCCAAAGAAAGTGCTTAAGATAATTAAAACTAACTGTTGGCTTGTTTATAACTTGCTGATTGCCCGACTGCTCGTCTTTCTCGTCCCGTTGAGTCACAGTGTTGTCTCAACTGTTGGAAATGATGCATAAATGAGAAGAATCGGACTATTCCCGCATTTAATTATTACCAGGATTATCCTTCAGGAGTCACGTTGCTCTTGTTGCCGCCTCGGTCTCGATTTCGACTCTTTACCCCAAAAGTTTTACATGTTTGACAATACTGATCATGAACATATGGCTCGAGTGTGTGTTGGCGTCCTCCAAAACCAACAGTTTGAGGTGCTTTCATGAATCCAGCAGGTCTGTCTTGCTGTTGTTGGAAGCCTAATGAGGCAGCCCCTGACCACCAAGAGTATTTTGACATGCTATGCAAAGGCAAGATGTTTTGACTGACGTGAGGGTATGTAAACAAAGACACAGTTACTTAGCCTCACCGGTTAATATCTGCCTCGCGCTCCGTGTTGGTTTTAGTCAGCCATAATAAGCTCTGTCTCTGGCTGAGTCCCCCTGCAGCTCTGCAGAACTGAGCCTTGATTACAGACTCAATCAGTGAGCTGCAGATGGCGTTAACACACGTACACACTGAGTGATACTGATTGGAGCCCGAGGCTGCAGTCAGATCTCATTTACCTCTCTGTGAACAGACGGAGACCATTAACTTAGAGTGACTACCACTCTTTGGGCGGACCTCTCCCTCTTCATTATCCACTTTGTTTTCTTCACGACTTCCCTCTGTTCATACTTCACTCACGTGTGCTTCGTCTTTCTGCTTCTCCATGGTGGGATGTCCCTACATGGGTCCTAAAATCAGCCTCCTAGGAAGTTCATCAAAATGCCTGAACTGAAATTCAAACAGTTTCTGGAGTTAAGAACGAGAGAGCCGTGCTGTGATTTGCATCTCTAAAATGTCGTGCACTCACCTGAAATGGAATCACATCTGAATCATAGTGAAAAAACTGCAAAATCTTAGTTTGAAAAATCAAATCACTGCACCGCAAAATGCATTTGAATCGAAAAATTAATATTTTACTCTGTTTTTTGATCTTCTTTGGTTTTCATTTCACATCAGCACTTCGCTTTAAGTTATTAAGTTATATGAACCCTCCAGTGTCTTCTCTCTGATGCAGATCGCGGAGCTGGTGGCAACCGAGTTCTTCGAGCAGGGGGATAAGGAGAGGAGCGAGCTGAACATCGAGCCCAGCGTAAGTGCAGCGCATCGCATAAACTGGTTACGTTTAGGAAAAGGTTATAGCCTGGGTCACACATGGTCTAAAGAGCATTGCGCCAATCACCGACCTGGGGTGTGACAAAACGCTGGTATCTGACAACCTGGAAACGATCAGGCTCTGGATGTCCTTGGGATCATGTGTTAGTGACTGCTAAGCATGCAGAAACACTGAAAAGCTGGAAAGAGCCTAGCAGAGGAACTTAATGCACTGTACTGTCAGCATGGCAAGCATTTATGCAATCCTCTATCCTTTCACTTTAGGACCTGATGAATCGTGAAAAACGAGATAAGATTCCCAGCATGCAGGTGTCCTTCATTGATGCCATCTGCACTCAGTTATATGAGGTAATTCAACCACTTTAACCACCCGGTGAATAGCTGAAAAATTTTTCCAATAGCAGTGGTGCTAAATGAGCTGCACTCACTGTCTTCTTCAACTGACGAAAGAGGTGTGAATATACAAGGACTATATGAGTGTATCTCAAACAATGTTGCCTTGATCTTCTTGTTAAATGTAACATCTCCGTAACTGTTGCAGACCTTGGCTGGCATGTCGGAGTACTGCTCCCCGCTGTTGGAGGGATGTCAGAAGAACCGGCAGCATTGGAAGCTTTTGGCCGAGGAGTGTGAGAAGGGAATGGTCAACGGCCTGGTGTGATCCCAACACCGGTTGGTTGTCAACCAACACTAACATCCAGGGTTCGCCCTGTGCAACCCGGGCTCACAAAGTTTCATGAAGTTAGCATGACACCTGACGGGACATGTAACATGCTTTATGCAAGGAAACCGACCAGGAAACGTTCCAGTGGTCCAAAAAAAACACTAGATTTTCATTCACATCAACCTTAATTATTGCAGGCTTGTCCATCCTTCCTAGCTTTATTGATAAGGTTGTACTCACCAAGTTAATTACTCTAGCAGTCAGGCCTCATTTAGACACGCTAGTGGTTTGAGCTAAACACTAACAAAGTACACTAACAGGTTCTCATGGATGATGTTAGCTTTGCTAATGTTTCGGGTACTATTTGGAGATGCTAAGGTACTGAGGTTGCTAATTAGCCCTAAAGACAAAGTATGACTCTTTCTGCTGTTCCTAAACGTAGCACAGCCTGGTAACAAGCAGCAGTGCTAGCAGTCCAAAGGTAAACCGGACTTCTAGGGAGAGATCCAAGCATGGCAGGAGCACTGGAGCAATGTATCACTGCACGAGTTGACAACACTGAAGTGGATGGAGGTCAAACTGTAATCAGGGAAGGTGTTAGCTTGTTTTAGGAGCAGTCAGGTAACACTGTGACTGCACCTCATATCTGTGGTTATCACAAACAGGACGGTGGTATAAGAGTAAATAAGAAATGAGCGTGCCTGACAACAGGCACTAGGCACTGCAACAGTTAGCAGATCAGTTAGTGATAGAAGCCATCTGAGAACATTTTGATGACATCCAACAGCTCATACCTGGCCCTGCAGGACTTAGTTGGACTACCACCGTCCCAGATCTCAGTGATGACTTGAACTTTAGTGAGAAACTATGGCCGACACTACAAAAACAAGGCCCAGTTTGTCACATTCCATGATGTAAACTTTTTAAACAAAGAGTTGTGCTACTGAAATTAGCGACAGAAGTGATAGCAATTGTGTGTCCACAGCACACAGTCCTTGTTTCAGAGGGGGTCGTGCTGAGTTCGCCAAGCTTTGTGAGACCCGTCTTCCTGTCTTCACCGTTCTTTCGTGACTTTCACTCACCAGAGGGGAAAATAACAGAGTCAGCACTAAGCTATATTTATTACCATAGCCATTTTTATTTTTGCACAGAGTGGCTTTCATCTTGAAGTCTCACCTCCGCTATCTCTCACAGGTAGTGACCTTTAGGGGAAACACTGAATGGTTAGAGGTAGATCCCTGGGGATCGGCACCATTCCAGTGGGAAACAGATATTGTATGTACTTTATCTTTACAGTGTCACAATAATCTGATAAGCTTGTCCAACGTGTCTTCGTTCACAGCACACACACGAGGTTTTGAGTCTTTTGTAACTTTTTTTTTCACTCATTGTCTTAACTATTGCATATTTATTTTTGTTTTATATATTTATTAGAGTTTCTATATTGTAAGGTCATCCTTTTATCGAGAGCACATGGTTCTTTATATAGGAGAGGTAGTTTTCATACTTAAAAAGAAATCCCATCTCTGCTTTTTTGGACCTTTCTTAGTAACGACTCTTTCAGATGACATTTGGAAATGTACTGTATTGTGTTATTTGAATTTTTTTTGTTTTGTTTTGTCTTTTTCAAAATGTAAAAGAGCCAAAGACTAGGCCTGCAATTTCACGAGGAAATGGGTCTGGATTTTTCCACTGCCTTGTTGTGATAAAATAGGACCAATTCACAATTAAAAGAGAAAAAACGACTTGATTCGTCCAAACACTTTTCCATTTGAAGAGTTTAGTTTTTATACGATGTGTACCCTTCTGTCACAACCGCAGTGATGAGTTGAGTTTGCATTCACTTGCATCAACTGTCACGAAGCTGTGGTTCTCTCTGTGCTGCCACGTGTAATAGAAATGTGACTTGGCTGATTAAGTGTATTGAAATACATGTTTATACGGATTCTGACTCGCACAAATTGTTAATACATGTGATTTTGTCCGTTTTTGATGCGTGCAAATTTTGGTTGCATTAGCACTAGCAACACTAATAAGTGCAGGCAGAAGAACGTCGTGTGAGGATTAGGTTGTAGTGGCTCCTGGCTGGATGGCTGTGACGGCTCTGTGAGGATGCTGCATGGACCGGCGGTCAGTCGCCCACGTGTCTCCCGACCTTTTGGACTGAAGCGCAGGTAAACCAGATGAAACAGTTTCATTAGAAACAGGAGATCAGGAGGTGTCACAATCTACAGAGGCTGCGCACCACTGTCGTACACAAGAATGCAGCTGACCACCTGTGTGTCAATCTCCCCTACTCCCCACTCTGCAGGAAGAGAACCCTCAGATGATCCGGTGAACCTGCTGAGCGGTAAGTTTCTGCTCACACACCCGTGGAGCGAAGGTCATGTGCATGTGTCCGAAACAGCCACTGAAATACAGCCACACGCTGGTGATAGCCACTCTTCAGTTGGTGCATATGGGAATGAAGGTTTCCACACACATTTCATTTCCATCATGAGGATGACTTCACGCTGGTGTGCACGTTAACAGCAGCCACCTATGTGCATTTGATTAACAAATGAAGACACGTGCTCTGAGGGCTCATTTGTATCTTTGTTTTATACTTTGAACAAGTCACAAAATCCTTTTCACTGCTTCAGTCTGTGGAGGTGTTTTGGAAAACCTTGCATCTCTTTTTGTTTAGTTGCACGTACGAGACAGAGCACTACACCACCGAGGAAAGGTTTCCCTGTGTTTAGAGGCTTATGGCTGTTAACAGGTGAGGAAATATAATAAGCTGCTATGGTACCGTTACGAAACAGGGCCCCAAATTAAATGGTGGCTCCCATTTAAGGGTAATGTATTTTCTAGGCCTTCTATGAGTTGTCTTAATTTGGCAAACCTGTACAGAACCACAGATGCAACTGTTACTTGATGTTGAACTGCCCCCTACTGTTCAAAAGTAGTAAAGTCACATTAGAAACCTTTGTGAAAGACATTTATTTATGACATTTTATAAAAGTTTAACATATAAACCACTAGCTTCTAAAACAGAGTTTGACAACTTGAGAGAAGCAAGACATTACCGAAGACAAGAGACAGTTGATCCTGACAAAATCATTACTTAGGAGAGATATTTACATCGGAGCAGACAGAGCAGGTTGATGCCACGTCCTTCTCACACAGACGAGTGAAGTTCAGGAGACAAAGCAGGAGAACACTGTGTCCACAGTGGACAGAGACAGACGGTGAGGTAGGACAGGGCAGCGTCAAACTGACTGCTCTCTCTAAGGGGCAGTGGCTGGTGCTATATACAGCTCATGGGGTGATGGGGGGCGGGGTTTAGCGCTTCAAACCGAATCGGTCCTCTTGTACGCCACCATGCTGTTCACCTTGTGGATGGAGGTGGTGAACGAGCGCAAGCGCACCTCCTCTGATTGGTCGATGATCTGCGGCCCGGACTCTTCCCACTTTTCGGGAACCTCCAGGTCTTTGTCCGTGTACACGAGGAGGTCGAATGCACCTGGAGGGGAGGGGGGGAGACGGACACCTGACATGACCCACAACCCAGAGGTGAAACACAAGGCAAGCATCAGACCGGTCTGGTCACTCACATGGTGTCTCGAGCAGCGGCAGGAACGTAACTGTGGCTGTTATCTGTCTGATAACAGAGCGGATCTCGTCCTGAATGGTCTTTATGGACTTGCCTCTGGGAGCGCTGGGGAGCACACAGGACATGAATATTATAATAATAATATTTAGAGTCACAAAGAAATAGTTTGTAAACACACCCATGACGCATGTTAGTGTTGGTTTTGGTCTGTTCGTGGTATTTGCTGGTAAAATATGGAATACTGGCCCAGACGTTAAGGACGGGCAGACAGTAGAGGAGCTGACCTGCTCTCCTTGGCCGACTTGTCGCACTCAATGTCAAACTGCCACCTCTCCAGCACCTCGTTGGTTTCCAGACATGTGATCACCAGCACCAGCTTCTGCACGGTGCACTCAAACAGCCACTCTGCAATACACAACACAAACAGGCTCACCGACTGGTTCCCAGACACACTCATAACCCGATTCGGTTAAAAGCCACTAAAATCTGTCTCTGTTCCCCCTTTAAAGGTGAAGCAGCACAAACGTGGGTCAGTCAAGGTACAACGACGCAGCCCACCTTTGAGCTGAGACACGACGCTGTTCAGGTAGTTCTTCAGTTTGGGATCAGTGGTAAGCTGAAGGCTCATGTCATAGTGGGTGACTCTGGTGAACGTCTCTGGGGGGTAGATGCCGCGCTGGTACAGGATGCTGTTGATGCCAAAGGCTGCGGAGGAGAGAGTGATGGAAAACTCAGTGATTCAGCCGAGCAGCTGGCGGTTAAACAGGACACAAAGAGGAGGAGCCACCAGAAATACGACTGAGAAATAACAAAATATACACCCATGCAAAAATAAGCAACGTGCAATCAACATGTATTGGAATACATGTTGATATGATTTATAAGAAAGATTTATAGGATAAGATTTATAAGAAATTAACAAGTAATCAAAAGCAATTTTATTTATAGTAATCTAACTAAATATACTTGTAGTCACATAGTGTAAACATTATGTGTTATTATGCAAAGTACCCGTTGTAAGTTGTAAAGTGATGGCTAATTCAGCCTTGGGAACCAAATAAGTAGCATTGATCCAGCTGCTGCCTGTCTGCTGTTCAGCTCAGCGCTGATCGCGCAGCGAGCTAACAGCACGATGCAGAACCTCGGCTGTAAACCCACCGTGTGCAAATGCTGACAAGGTCACGAGCGCAAGAAACGACCCGCGGACTGTGACCAACATGTTCCCCGACTCATTGGAGTCTAATGTTGGATTCGGTTGTCATAAAACACCCAACAGCACTTAACTTAAAACGATTTTAACTGCCAATGAAGTCCTTCTCCTGATAAGTTGCGTTTGTCACGCTCGACTTCTGCACCAGGCTGGTCCGCGGGTGGGCGGTGCACTTCGCCGTGAACACGTTGTAGCTCAAAACTATACATTTCATCAAAATAAAACTGACCTCGGTGGGTTTTGGGCTCGGGTGAAGATCAGAGTACAAGTATTAAACACTAAAACTATTTTTAAAATCATTTTAACGACGTGGCTATCGCCCTGCTGAGTGTAGTGAAGCTGCTCGGGCCCTGTAGCATCTTAGCCCTGCATGTCTGCGTGTCGCCAGCGCTCCAAACGACCCGCGGACTATGATAAAACATGTAAAATAACAAAACCACTTACAGAAGAACTCAGCCACCAGCTCCGCGCTTCCTTTCAGAGTAATTCCTTTCAGTGTGCTCGTCATTTTCTAACGCTTTGCTTAAATCCTCGACAATGAACCTTTGTTGTGTTTTTTACCTTCCAACTACCCGCCGTTCAGTTTGAAATTTGTCAACCCCTCACTCTTGCGCATGCGTGAACGATTTCGGCGCACGGGTGATGACGTGTCAAATGACGCTGACATTATCCTGCCAGTAGAGGGCAGTGCGTAACAACTCAGCATCAGGCCCAGAAACAGATTGTATTCGTGTTTATCCGTTGGGTGGCTGTAAAATCACACGGCATGCTCGGAACAACTGGCTTTCCTGTTATTTGATTTGTTTAGTCAGCACTACATCGTCATCATTATCATCATCATCATCATCATCGTCATACACGTGTTTAAACAGATGTTTTATACGTCACAGATTGTACTGTGAATGCAGCAGAATTGTCATATTCACAGTTCTGATCATAGGAGACACAAATAAGTCAAACTACTGAGTTATTAATCAAATCAGATCAAATTCAGTTTAATCAGATTTGTCACATTTGTTCACTGTTTTTCTGTTATACCCCAAACAATGATCTGTGATACATATACTATAAATATATTATAAGTGACAACAACCATTTGGTATTGATATAACAACCAATACCCAATGACCATAAACTCACTTTCAGAGATCACAAAGGGACCCGGAGGCATCAGGCAGGAGGATTATTAGACCAGATACTAAATGCTGTCCATCCCAACAGACACAAGAGAGACCACCAACACATTTGTGCAGAATGCTGATAGTGTATCGTTCTCAAAATGCCCAGTCACATTCAAAGCCATGTTTATTAACATTTCTATAATATCCATCTTTCTTTCATCATCACTGCCCTTGTGTTGCCTGAATAGCTGAAGTGAGGTGAGGTATGGGTTTATCCACCATTACAACCCTGGTGTGTTTAACTTACATGGCCTAAAGATGTTTGCCCGAAATCTAAACATTTCAAAATGTATATTTTCCTGTATTTACTCCTCCACCATACAAGCTGACTTGTGTTTAATGTGAGCATTATGTTTTATTCTGCAGACTCACACCCGCAGCCAGAAATGATCAGATTGTGTCGGGATGGTGCAAATTTGCAAAACATCCCAGATAGAGTTGTGTAAATGTGCCAGTCGTGTCTATTTGCTAACGTTGCTGGTCTTACGTCAGAACACACTAATCTAAATGCTGTATTTTCATAATTGCAGCTGCATGTGCGCTTGCTGGCTCATAGGCTGTTATTCAGTTAGCAGCTATAATAAACACTGAAAATGCACGTGAGGTGGCTGCAAGCTGCTGCTGTGTCAAACGAACAATTTTGCTGAATTCGGTCGCCATGGAATATTATATTGCAGAGATATGTCAGTCAGTATGTAGTTTTAGTTTTATTAACAGTGCCCATGCTTTAATCAGATGGAGCCCTTGTTTACCAAGTTCCACTTTATTAAAGTCAGCAGATTTGCAGCAGTATCAGGATTTAATGTTTCCGGAATGCCTCTTGCGGGTAGAATTGTATGAATTGTAGACACTTGTGCAACGTGGCCGTATGAACAACATTCTCTGATTTTGTTGAAATCCAAAAAAGAGTTATGGCCCATTAAGTGCTGCAGGCCACGGCTGCAAAAGTTTGGACAGAGATACTGAAACTAAACCCAAATGTCTTTTACAAGGTCTCTTAGATATGTTGTGCTCCAAGTTTGGTGAAGGTTAAATTGAATATGTGCACCAACAGTAGTTTTTTGTGAGATGCCAAAACAAAGAGCTGAGTCTTTTAAGAGGATGAAAGAGGATACTGACAGCCAGGCATCAGCAGGAGGGGGACACGTCTGACATCAGCTGTTGCACCTGAAGACGTTTCAAAGCTCAGTCAGTCCGCTGCTTTCTCAGTCTGCCTCCTGGAGGGAGTGATAGCTGCATGAACCCACAGCAGTGAAGTCATCCTGTCTCCAAAAGCCCCTTTAGCGCTGGAAAACAAGGAAACACAAGGTTACAGGAATCCAGAGGGCACTGAAATTAGACTTCGGATACAGGCTAACAGCTTCCACGTCTCTGGCGCATCAGCAAAGGTGACCAGAAATTAGATTTAAATCAATGCATTATAATTCTGCGATATGACACTGGTGCAGACAAAAGTTTGGACTCTTTGTAACTGTTATTTCCTCAGTTTCAGTTCTTTAAAGAGGTGAATTGGAATATAGTGCTATAGTGCACTTAAGCACACTGTACTTCAGTAATGCTATTTCACAATGCTTTATGATCGTTTACATTTTTGGATGTCTGCCGCACATTCGGCCACGATACATTTACAGGCTTGCAAACAGTAATCTAATAAACACACAGAGAGCCGTGCAGGCTGCAGTCCCCGGAGCGGCGTCGGTTAGTTTGACTTCAGTCCGGCCTGCAGCTCCGAGAGCCAACTGCTGCAACGCCGACTCCAGGCCCAGTGTGAAACCCAACTGGTGTCGCTTTAACAAGTCTCTGTCGGTCAGCACTCACAGCTCTATGGTTTATATAGAAAGACCTCAGCACCACAGACATGTTTCACAACAGAGACTGTGGGCGCTGGCATCAAGCCCTCGCGAAGAATAGCCTCTCCATCCGTCTCGCAGCCTGAAAGTGATATATCCTCCTCACGCTGAGCTTGTTTTGTTGTTCGGCTTCATACGGGGAGGGAGGGATTTAACAGGACAACAGATATCAGCCTTTCATTAAACCTCACAAAGGCTAAGAGTCAGTCAGTTGTCCATGTCTGATATGATGGCGCCTGCTGCCTGACCACAGCTATTAAAAGGTATTTTGGTAAATTAGTAATCAGCAACAGGAAGTCATTTAGATTGGATGTATCTGTTTCGCAGTGGCCTCGCTATTTCCAGTGTTCACCAGGGATTCGGCATAATCACTGACGACGTTAATGCAGTGACACCGCTGGTGCAGTAGGGCGTATCCTCTGGGGACAAACACACCCACTGGGTCGAAATGAGTATGCTACGTGGGTCGACCTCGGTTTAACACAGGGCACGAACAGCAGTCCCCGAGGTGAAAGTCCTGTGCAGCAACCATCCACCCCGGCTTCCTCTGTGGGTGGACTGGCTCTGAGTTTCTGATATCGCTGTGAATGGCTTTACACAACGGGGTGAGTGCACAACTCAGTGCATCTCATACAAATGCCACAGGGTGTCTTGCGTGTCTGTGTAAGACAACAAAACGTCGGTATTTGACAACATGGGTATTAGAACGGTCCCTAAATATCACTACAAGGTAATGTAATGTCCTGTTAGCAAGCTAGATAACAGTTTTCGCTCATGATGCGTGATGATGGGTCCATTTTCATCTACGTTGCATTGCTCATTTCATTCAGCTTTGTATCAGTAGAGTTTACATGCTATTAGCACATGTGGTGGGGAGCGTAAAGGGGGCCTGTTTGGGAGACGCCTGTGAGTGAATCAAACAGAAACTGTAAAAGCTGCTGCACAATTTTTTTTTGAAAAGAAGACGGGAACTGTTTCTCTGAATATTCCGATATTCCAGAGTTGTCAGCCGGTCCAACGGTTTCACAGACTAACATTTGCTTCATGCGCATATTTGGCTCACACCCATGTCAATCCTCGCCCCTCGTCTGGGGAGGCGTCTGTGTGCTAATTACACATCAACAGCGCAGAATATGATTAAAAGCTGTCCCTACACGGTGTAATGAGGTGTTTGCCGCACATTCCTGTCCCGTAGGTGCTGCGTTCCCTGCGTTTGTCCCACTTGGAGCTGACTGGCTGCAGCGATGGGCGTGCAGCAGCTCAGCCGGCTGGACCCGTGCCTCGTGTTCTCTGGCGCTCTGCATCCAACAGCTGGAGCTCTGCAAATGACATGTCTCATTCACACGCGAGCGCGCACACATTCCCGCATTCTTCTGGATATACAAACCAAATGTGAGCATATTGTATACTCGCTCGCACACACGCATACTGTATTCGGGATGTTATTGTTGGATGCCTGACCCTTTTCTTTATGTGTGAGTGCGCGTCCATCCACAGCCATGTGACAAATGGTTACACCAGCTCATGATGAATAAATCCTTAGTTGCTCTTCAAGTAAAACCTCTGTGGAGGAGAGGGGAAGTGGGGCCTGTGCTTTCAACGTGTCTATTTATTGTAAACACCTCAAGTTCATCAGTTTGAACCTATAAAAAGCCTCTCCTTGTAAAGTCCTTGGGTGTATTTGTCTCATAAAGACACCGAGTTCCTTCCTTCTTTACTAGCGAGTTTATATGATGGTTTGCAGCCCCATTAGAGTCTATCTAAACATGCAGGCCCCAAGCATGGACAGATAGCCCCGCAGAGTAAACAAGGTCTAATTGATGGTGGGTGGGATGAGAACATGCACAGTTACTCAGTCATTGTCAAGCCACCTGCACTATATCCACATGCAATAACCCTTCCCTGCACATGTACAGAGCTCTCCAAGGACTGTTGTGAGTCCAGAAATGTCCGCAAGCTATAGCATTAACAAACAGCACACACACACACACACACACACACCAGAAGGGGAGGGAAGTGCTTTCATTGCTCTCTGCAGGGGCCGGTCACTTTGTTTTAAAGCTGCACTATGCATTAGAAAGTATAATCAGACACGAGTTGAGTTAAAGGTAAATCAGAGTCCAAACGTCTAAACGTTGTTGAGCTGACGCCACAAACACACACAGAGCAACCTTATCACCATTATAACTCTGAATGCACATTTACCTTCAATCACACGTTTCTTTACATTTCTATAATAACTGTGCAATGAAACAACCCCGCTCCTTCGGTTGAGGGACGGTGAGGCGAATATGACACTTGTTTATCTTTCAAACTCTTTATCGTTATATGTAATATTTAAAACCTAATAATGTATTATTGATATTCACTTGTTATCATAGTAATGGACATACAACATTAGTAGAAGTACAACAAAATCTAATTATAATCAATGTGATTATATTGTTAATGTGGCCAATGACGTTCAATCTGGCCAATCAGTAAAGGTGTGTTTTCACAGCCTATAAATCTTCACCAAGTACAGGCGTCCAAGGAAAAAGACCATTACAACGTGATGAGAGAAGAGTTTGTAATGAAATAGCGGAATAACAGTAAAATCAGTGCAGGTGCAACGCTATTTATCTATTCAAGACCCACACTCACTGTAGATCTACTGTAGATTCCACTCTCCCCATCTGCACCTTCTCCCCTACCGTTGGCTTGACACCACACCTCCTCCAGCAACTCGATCCTTCCACTGCAAGGTTCCAGGTCGACTCATCCTCAGCCACGTTTACACGTTGACCTTGCCTTTTCTGTCTGCCTGCGCTGCACTTTTTTGGCGGCTGAAAGCCGAGTCCGCGCAGATTCATCGGACAGCTGTCATTTATTCTATACGTGTCCGTGGGCGTGTGCTTCGCGCTGCTCTTCCACCCAAGGACCAAATGAGAAAGGCCTGAAAGTCCTACAAGTTGAAGAAGATTCAGCCGGTTCTTGCTTCAAACGCGGACAAAAATACGACGTCAGATGAGAGAAAAGAGTTATTTCTTAGGTTTAAGATTAGAAACAGCATTAGATTTAGATCAGGTTAAAGGTCAAGTTGAGGTATTTACCAGGGTTAGAGGTAGGGGTTCATTATGCCTGACAGGAACTAGATCGTACGACATGTCATCTGACCATTGCTAAAAGTGGAAGGCAAAGTTTTTAGAAATATTCCCAGTGGCCACACTCACAGGCGGACGTACAGCCTGCTATTAGCTGTGTGCTCCTACATTACTATGCTTCCTGCACCTAATAAATGAAAATGTTACAAACTGCAAAAGAATCAGAGACTTAGCCAATGAATTATGATATAGATCAAACATGTGACTTATTTGTCACTCAACGAAAAAACCAAACATAGCAGCAGGTGAGAACATTAGATACGTGTACACAAATGGAGACATTTCATGGTTTTGAGCTGAGTTCCCTGTTTTGTTGGTTTCCTGTTTTACTTTGAAAGGGTTTTCCCTCCCGGGTCTCCGTGTACTCGCTTCCTGTGTCTGATTGGTTCAGTGATTTCACCTGTGTCTTGTTTGCCTGCACTCCTCAGTCTGTATAAGTTGTATCACTTCCTTTGCTCTCGGTTGTTTAGTTGCTTGCTCTGGATAGAATACCTCGCCTGCCTTGACCCACCTGTAAGCCTTTTTGCATTTAACTGTTTGCCAGTCTCTGCTCCTGGTCTCCACCTTCATTTGTGTCCATCTCCTCAAGTCCCTTGTTCCTCTGTGTGGCATACTTATGACAGATTGTGACTATCCACAGGTAGATACATGAAACAGTCCTAAAGTCCTTATTTCAATCACATTTTGCCTATGGTCTTCCATTGTTTGGGGTTTGTCTGGAGATCTTGTGATCACTTTGTCTCTTTGTTCATTGTTACATCTTGTCCTGTGTCGTCTTGTTTTATCTTGTTTCCTCTGAACTTCTGCTGTTTGTGGATCAAAACATTAGCTTTCTGGAAAGCTCAAATGTGCAACTCAGCTCCTCCAAACTGCACATCTATGTTTTCTCTACTCAAACTGTACACATTGTTGGACCGTGTCTCTGAGGCATTCACGGTTTTCCACTCAGTTGTGCACACAGAAAGTGTCAAAACTACCGGTGTGAAGTTAGTTATTGGTTTCAGAAGGTCACAAAAACAGTGTGGGATGCTTAGACAAAGCATGCAGCCAAGAAAGTTAGGATACTATTACCAGTGAGTGTCTGTTCCTGCATAAACGGGCAACAGTCTACTGAAGGCATGCGTTTTTACACCTGACAGCTGCTATTTGTCTTTCAGCACGCAGCAGTAAAGTGATTTTACTCCTTCTAAGAGATTCCAATGTTTATTATCAAGGGACTACTGCTGTAAGAGGGTGATGTCTCGCTTTTCCTCTACTAGCTCATCGCTCTCTTCTCGAGTTTCTTTGTATTCTTTTCCCATTTTGTCTTATTTGCAGGAGAAATTGCCTTTTGTAGTAATATGTCTCTTCTGATCCCCTTCTTTCTATCCAAATCCAGCTATCCATTTGTACGTTTTGGCCTTGGGAGACTTTTCCACCAGAACTGCTCGTCATATTTCCCATGCATGGTCATACTTTTATATCTGCACACTTCCTGGGGCTAACAAAACTGATTTATACATGCAGCCCTCGGCTGTGTTGACGACCCCGGTAAATGGTTTATGACAAATGCATCTGGTGAGCTCTGAGGGCATTGACACAACGATGGAGACGGATTGATGGATAGGCAAAGAAAGGCCAGAGGAGGAAGGGGGGGAGTAAGGAAGAGGCCGGGCTCGGGACATTGGCGAGTGGAGTTTCTCAGCTCTCCTGGCACGCCTGTCCTTCTTCCGTCCCTGCAGCGCTGACGCAATCACACGGGCACACAAACACACACTCGCTGTAGCACATTCAGCTGGCTCCATTTAGCCCTGCTGCCTGCATGTGGATTACTGGATCTCCCATTGTGCTGCCATTATTTAATAGCAGCTTTGGTGCAACATGAAGTGATGTTTACGCGGCTGAGCTTAGGAGAGCCAAATGTGCCCGAAACAGCAACCAATGAAATCATGCTCGTTTAATAGAATAATGTGTGCCATTTGGGCGACGCTGGTCCGCAAAACTTGTTACATCAGAACCATTTCTCCATAACCACTCTGCATCGATTGAAACTAGAGCAAAAACACTAATATAAGTAAAATTATATCGCTGTTATATTCATCCTAATTATGCTTATAATGTGACATTTTGACAGCATGATGATGACTAAGGATCATTTCAAGTCGATTCTCCAGTTTTAACGGCTACATCACTGGCCTTAATGCACAACATGTGCTTCCACAGCTACACACATTTTTAGCATTAGCTGCCTAAAGAAGAATTCAACCACTGACTCTTGTGGACCCTTTAAAAGCTTACAGCTACAAGTCTGTGCATTAATGTGGTCATATGCATATGAGCATCAACCACATTAGTTTTAAGACATGAATGTAATTACGAGAACCAGCTGCGAACATCACCGACAGCCTTTTATGGCCTGTATGCTGCATGTATCCTGTATGTCATTGCTTCAGATATGGTGGCTGCTGCATTTATGTACTTTACCTCATTTTTAGGTACAACACAGATAGATATAGACGTTGTTTGCTTTATAAGTTCAATGTACTTTTTTGGTTTCTTTCATTTCTGACAGAAGTTTGGTAAAATGCTAACACTCGTGTAAAGTTTCTGTAACTTCGATCTCAGTACTTTTACCTCCACATTGTACTTAGCTAAAGTTCTTCAGTCCATTCATGCATTGTTAACTTGTGTTGTTATATATGAAAATTCACTCTTAAATGCTTTAGTTCCTCTGAACAGAATTCTGAAAATAGTTCACTGCCGTATCTTTAGCTCGGTTAGCTGTTTTAGCTAGTTGGTCCCATAGGTGCCAACAGCTAACAGCTAACTAGATCTCGTCCTGCCTATTTCAGCACTGGTATGCTACTCACAATGAAGCTTAATTAGGAAAAACACTGTGTCCCCCATGACCCCTGTGAGTTTACTGCTTTGTTTCAGATTCTACGCACGATGAGCAGGCTGTCCATCTAGAGCAGCTTCAATGCAGATCCACTGCAGAATCCATAAGACTGACTAGCAAGAAAGGCTATAATGATAAGTGAAAGTAACTTTACTGACACTATGAGATATATTCTGTTGAAGTCAGTACTTGGCTCTTTTTGTTTTTCTGGGTGACACATAAAGCAGAATATCATCTGCAAATAATGAGAAGACGTGTGTACCTTCAATATGCTGCAGACTTCTACTTTCATTTTAATAAACAAAAAAACAACATTCATAACGCGGAGAAATATAGGCCCAATCTGTGTTAAGATAAACCAGCACTAACCATTTATCTTATGATTCTGTGTATATAGAGAGAGATATAAATGCTTCACATTGAGACATTTTTACAGTTTTTCCTACATTAAATAGATGAAAATGATTTAGTATTCAGTCTTTCTCAGAAGTTTATTCCTGGCAAACACACAACCAGAAACATAATTTTATGGGACTCGAAATGTCTTCACAGAAACACAGGACAATGTAGTTTTATTATAAATATGAAGCCCACTGGATGTTGGTGTAAATCTAGTTTACCTCGATGAATGCCAGCTAAAGAGTCTACGTGTTTGTTTACATCCAGCGCTTGTGTTTTCAGTGACATGTCAGACTAATGTCTGACCAATGTCGTAACCACATATTAGATCCATCATACCCTGAGGTACACACACACACTCATAACACACACACAGATCTATGTTATCATTGCGGTGCTGTGTATCCAGTGAGAGCCAGTGCGCCACGGTGAAAAAGCTCTTTTCAACACAGATCATGTATGGTGAAAGAAAGTCAGTGTGCCACGCAGGAACACTGCTCATTTATTTGTGTCAGAGCAACCTGGCTCGCACACACACACACACACACACATATACATCCAACCTGGACCAGCATGCACTGGGGTGGCTAAAAATAGCTCAGCGGGTCCACTGTGGGCTTCCTTTGTGTGAGGTTGGTTGGGACGTTAATAAACGTTGGTGTAATTAACCCCCCCCAATAGCCCACAGCCCTGATCCCCCAATCAGCAACTGCCAGTCAGCCATGCGACTGCATGACCAATGATTTTCTGACCCACTTCTCTTGTCAACAAACAAAACAAAGTTACATATCAGATTGAGTTTCAATTCTGAAATTCAAAAATGCACCTCTACATACAGGTGAAGACAAAAACACAGAAATGTACTTTGTACGATAACTTTATAAAGCATGACAACATTGAAAAACAGTTCATACAAAGTTGCGTGCAAAACGTTCATCAGGTAGGTAACTTCTCTTTCAGTCCATAACCTGATGGTTTCAATGTGTTGTTGAGGTAACAACACAGGAGGAATCAGTTAGTCCTGGATAATCACAGGAATATGTCAATACTTCTTTTTATTCTTGCTCCTGTTGCCAATAATGTGTGCCAGTGTACAACCAAAGCAGGGGTCAAGACTCTTCTCATTTTCTGTGACCTCAGCTGTATTAAGTTACAGCAAAACTATGTGACTGTTGCAGCCTTTGTGGCCAAAAGTGTCACGTGCAGGATTAGGACCAGTGTTAAAATGGAAGAGATCAGTGAGTAGAAGAGTTTCATGGCTGTCCCAGTTTATCAGTTCCACAGATTCATAAAGTGTGCTAACTTTAGCTGCAACAACTTGGTCTGCAGCAACAACCGACTAATCTCTACTCTCCCCTCTTCACCCGAAATTGAGATTTCTGTGTATTTCTGTCCCAGCTGCCCTCCACTGTCGGAGCAGGAGCTGCAGGCCTTGTTTTGGTGCGACACAACAGAGTCTCTGTGCAGCTCTGGCAGGAGCGGAGGAGGTGGGAGGAGGTGAAAATGGATGCTTCCCAGCGGAACACGCCACTGCTCTTGACGCCACCATCTCTACTGTCCAGAGGTGAGATTCACCAGGCTGATCTGACAGAGGCTGCACTGAATGAGATGGTTTAACAAGCACAAGTAAACTATGAGTGGTTATGATAAGTTTTAACCTTTCTAATCTGTTTGCAGAGCAGCACAGTGTGATATTATTGTTGCAGTTGTTTACTGGTTGCCAAGCCTTAACTCAAGCACAAAGGTATTGATATTCAAGGTATTTCAGGTATTATAAATGATACTAACCGGCCTTCTAAAGAATGTTTCAGCTTTGGCCAGGAAGATCAAGCTGCGAGTCATACAGTTATTGCACCTTACCTTTATTTGGTGTCGGCTTCTGGTGCAGGAGCAGTAGGGGAAGGCTCTGGTGGAAATCAAGTGAATGAGTTCCACACACAGGCTCCATGGAGAGATAAACACATCTGCAGTGTCAGCTGGGGCATCTCGTCCACAGGCTGTGGTTAATTAACATTAGCTGCAGAGCCACGCCTGCAGTCAGTGTTGTACAAAATCAAATCGAGTGAAATTTGATGTAGCGCTGCATTTGCAACGTACCATTAAACTGCAAGGAGAACTGAGGAACTGAGAGGAACTGAGGGTTCATCTACTGCATGTCAGGCTCGAGCTCACACCTTCTAGATAAGAATATTTGTTTGTGAATATGTTGTTTTCAGTTGTTTACTCATTTTACAGTTTTACGAGTTGAATTCATGGAGAACATGAAACTGTCACTTATTATTATTATGCTTTCCTTTCTCCTGGTAATTAATACCAGTGTGCAGTATCACAGACATGTATTTTAGCACTATAGTTTGTTTGCAAAATTGTATTTATTTAACACCAGGATTAACTGATCTGCATATGACTCTGACTATCTATGTGCATCTATAATATAATATGAGAATTTATACAGTTCCTGTTATATAGATACAAAATTGCTTTTCAATGTCATTAGATGGCTATCTATGGGTTTTTTAGTATGCCACTGGGGTAATAACATATACTTTTAGTGTTGGATGAAAAAACATTATTATTACTTATAAATTTATAAATAATATATCTTAAATTCATACCCCTGCCACTGCTGCTCTGTGGGGAAGACATTAGTAAATTCTTAAGGGCAGGATCTTTAAAGCTTCACCTTAACACTACATACATTACTACATACAGTCATTGTTGTGAAATGGGTTTCCTCATTCTGGAGAAAATCCAACTATTCTATCATCTACACAGCCCGAAAAACAGTGTAAAGCCATACCCCGGGACCCTCCACACCTACCCAAAAATTGCTATTTACTCTTTTCTTTAAACTCTGCTTTGGTACGATGTGGTCTAATGGATTAGTTCATCTCTTATCATTTAAACAAGTCGTTCTCTGTAAGACATGGAGATGCCTCCTCCTCCTCCTGTGTGCCACTCTTTTGTGGGGTTCCCCAGGGCTCTATTGTGGGTCCCTTCTTGTTCTCCATTCACATGCTCAATGCTGAAACTTTGACAGAAGTCATTGCCCCAACCCTTCTGGCCCCAACCCAACCTCTAGACTGATGAGCTCATCCAGTATCGACTGAAAGGCTCTGAGTGTTTTTGAGTATTGGTTGTCTTTTTTTTGCTCAGGTGACCAAAGGGCTGCGATCCTGCTTTGCAAAGCTGAGACACTTTACTCAACTCTTTCATCTGCACACTTACAAAAAGTCATCAATGCCTTCTTCTCCTCCAGACCTGATCAATTTAAATCTGTTGCTGCCAGGCTCTTAACTCCTCCTTAGATGACCAGCAACCTTATGCCCACCCTAGTGGCCCATCAGTTGTGGCCTGTGAGTTGCAGAAGTGGTTTTAAGATTTTACTGCATGCTCTTTCTCTTGAATATTCTTGCTCTTGCCTCTCTCTACCTCTCTGCCTGATCACTGCTTGAGATCCTCCAGCAAAGGTTTACTAATGGTTGCAAGACCTTGGCTTGCCAGTAGAAGGGCCTTTGCAGTCTGGGCCCCTCAGCTGTGAGGTAAATCTCTACTTGAGACTCAATTTCATTCCATGGCTCTTTTTAATAGATGATAATTGTTGCACTAATTAGGTTATTATCTAGGCTATGTCTTTGTGTTGGATCTTGTTTACTTGCATGTATTTATTGTTTTATAGCCTATTTATCATGAAGCTCTTTGTTACTTTATTTTTGAAAGGGTTACAAGATTACCTCTGGTGTAACATGCTAATTATAACTTATGAAAAGTTAACATCAAAATGCTGCCCCTATACAAGATAAATGTTTTTTAGAGCATTCATTTGAGGTCATGCGGACACCTTCTTGATATTGTCAACTGAATATTAAAATAAACTTGTGGGACAGCTACACAAGCAAAGTGGCTCTACCTCACTTCGTGCCGCCTGGTTCTCAGTTGCCCTGTGGTGAGCATTGTTCTGCAGCTCTGCATGCTAATCAAAACAATGTTTAAAGTTTGCACATGACAGAATGCACCCCTAGAATGTTTATTCTGCAATTTGTGGTCCAAACTGTGGTCCACAAAATGTATTTTCACCCGTAAATATTTAAGTCACAAGTAGATTGAGCAAGCCCAGCAGTTTTGCTCCCAACACTAAATGTGATACTGCTGCAGCTGGGCTACCAGATCACAGCTGCATGTTAGAGCTTCTCATGCAGTCCTGAAGAGTGCTGGAGGGTCCTGATGTAAACTGTGGCATAGACATTTTGTTTTCTTCCACTCTAGCTTTCCATCTGGAGCATGATCTAGTCCCCCGCTGTGAGACCAAAGAAGGTTTATGTTTGGGCTCACTGACAGCAGGGGGACAGGGGACGAACCCGATGAGGAGGTGAAGAATGAATTTTTGTGTGTGCAAAGGGCTAACTGATTGACATCTGTCCAGGGGGGTGACCTTTAACCTACAGCGGGCAGCGTGGGTCACTGAGAGGAAGTGTGGAGTTAACATTGGAAGCTGCAACACATGTGTCCTGTAGCTACCCATGTTATTGAGCTTGAAGAAAACAGACTTGTTCTGTCCATCACAAGATAAGGGCAAAGGGAGATTTAAATCCTTAAACAACAGAAAAGATGAGTAAGACGCTGTAAGCACGTGTGGAAATTTGAAAGGAAACAGAGAGGAAAGAGGGAAAATGAGGAGTCGTAAACCAGAAATGGAAAACGAAGTGCCTCCACAGCTCCCACATCTCAATGCCGTCAACAAGAGTGACGTCTGATGACAGCGTCAAAGTACTGTTTGCAGCCATGCATCACAGTAGAGCTTAGTGACTTCTCTCTGAGCCACAGGAATGATAAAAATTTACAATGTGGTAACAGCGTTTACACAAGTCAACACCAACGGGCCTCTATTTTTGCAAGGTCGGGAACTAGGGTACCCCCCCCCCCCCCGGGCAGACCGGAGTTTTGGCCGCACAAACATTTCTCTGAAGCGCAGCAGAAATAATCTCACTGGTTGAGTAAAACCTCAGTGAGCAGAGCCAGAGGACTCTGAAAGCTTGTCCTCGGCCTCAAGAAGCCAATGTAATCTGAAACAATTAGGGTGATAGATACTGGCACGGTTAGTAGAGTTAGTTTGTACAAAATTATCATTCTGGCATCTGAAAATGCAACTTCTTCTTCAAATGCTTCAAATGCTGCTTTAGAAACTCTTCCATCTTGCTGCACAGGTGGGGTTAAAGCCTCCTGAGATGTGCTAAATTGTGCTACACTCCATTTCACACATGCAAACGTTCAATAGACATTGCTTGAAGAATGAACAAGCAGGCTTTATAAAGAAATTCAAACCCTGCCTTCGATCACGCCTCCGCACACCTGTCTAATCACTGTGTGATGTGGGGTGTGACCGTCGGCTTGTCTCTCCTGGAAAGCATCATCATTTTAAGACAAAGTAAACCCTCTGATTTCACCATTGTAAGGCAGGCTCTAGACGTGGCTACAACATCTGACAAACACATACACATACTGAGGCCTTAAAGGTAGTTGTTCTCTCTTGGAGCCAGATTGTGTCAGGCTTTCACATTGTGTCTGCTGCTAACACATTTCAAATAATCACTGTAATCCATAAAAAGCAAAAAGGGACATTGTATCCTGATCTCGGACTCACAGGCAGTGCAAATAAAAGCCTCAAAACCCCTTTTTCCTCACATCTAGATAAGAGACCTGTATTTTCTCATTTCCAACCAGTTAGAGTGGGGTTGGGATCAGTTGGATATGTCATGTATTTCTATAAACCAATCACCATTTAGAAACTCTAATCAAATCACATTGTCCAGATAAATCATATTACCTGTGTGTTAAACTCATAAAAACAATAAATGAACTGTGATTGGCGCTTATTTAGTCATGAATGTTTTATCTTATAGAGAATTACGCAAGATATAGCAAATTTACAGGTGCTCCAATGATATCATCTTCATGCTTAGATATAGCTAGTATAGCACTTGAACGTGGATAATGTAAGGGGTGACATCTCAGTTATACTGTTCTCACCAACTGTTTTAGCCTAGATAAAGAGGAGCTCAATTGCACTGCTTAATATGAAGGAGCCTTGGCCTGTCTCCTAGCTTCCCCGTTGACCTTTCATGATTTCTGTGGATAAAATGAACTAAACACATCATTATCATCTATTATTTAGATGCTGATCATTGTTCCTTGCTTGATGTTTGATGAAACCGATCTAAATGAATGCTGAACCCCCTATTTCCCACCACTGCTAGACCCAGTGAATAAGATCAGTATGTTAGTGAAGATGCCGGATGATGTGTGTGAGTACGTGTGTGTGTGTGTGTGTGTTCGGAGAAGGATTAGCAACAAGGACAGTAGACAGATTGTTCCTCGGTGGAAGCGGTTGAAAGGTGATGAAAGCAGGTGCCACAGAGGGTTTTCAGATCTTTGCTGACTCGTCCTTCCCTGGTGTCGTCATCATTCATGCTTATTATTTACCATCTGTTGCTTCCATAGATGTTCTCAAATGTCCCACCTCTGTGCGCAGAACTGTCACACAAATGTAACTCCATACTTGCAGGAGTTAAAATTGGGACCTCAAGACCCACCTGGAGCTGCAGCAGGTGTCCCAACTGCTGAGTGAACCCAATGTCCTGCTTCTGTTTTGCTCTTCAGCTTTGTCCTGTGTTTGGTTGTTCTTTAATGCGAGCAGGGAGATCAGGATCAAAAGGAAGACATTAAGTTCTCAGATCTTGCTGAAGAGGCCACCAGAATCTGGCTTTAAACCAAAGGAAAACATGAAGAAAACCCAAAGGAGAACTGACCTGACGCCAAAATCATCACTCAGGCCTCAAGAGTGAATATTTCACCTGAAAATTCATGTCAAACTTTTATTCTGCTGGTGGAGACTAAAATTTTATCACACCGTAAAGACACCAACTACCACCAAGGTACACTTTAGCTGCTAGCATAGGGACTCTCAGATGACTTTCCCGTGTGCTGGAGGGACCTGTTTTGGTGGAAAGGGGGAGAGAGGAGGAGGGATGGGGGTCACGGTAACTGAAAGTGCGTCGTGCAAAAACAGGTCTTGTTGATACAGTCATCCGAGCCAACTGGATAACATATTAAGCAGCGGCTACACTAGCCGGGGTTTCACTGGGGACCAGCTGCGCACGTGGCCAGCAGACACCGCAGTGGAATAACAACAGAAGCTAACACTAATAGATATTACATTGCCTCAGTGGAAGTGATTTACCTGAGCGAGCCACTAACTTATTCATTATCCAGTCATCTTAGTTTAAAATGATTCGCTCGGCGCTGCTAGGTCAGTGGCGTTGAGCTACAGCTGCCTGGTTATGACATAATGTAGCCATGAAAAGGTGTTTGGTGCACGAATGTTAGCTCACCTGTGTTTTTCTTTGACACAACAAGGCTATTCTCTGCAAATGTGTGGCCAGACATATTGAGGTCAGAGGTTAGATTGAGGTGGGTTCCTGAACCAGACCTCCTGTTGGCTTCTTACACTAACGGCTCCTGCTGTCCATCTATTTGGAACCCTCTTCTTCTGGCCATCCTACGCTAGAAGATTGACAAAATGTTTTCAACTCAGGTGAACCAATCACCCCTAATTATCATGGACATGACATAAAGATTACATTAGTTGAATATTAGTATTTATTTGTCTAGGTTTTGAGATAAATACTTACAAATACTGATTACAGTCACCTTTACCCTCTTTCAGCTCATTGTTTTGGTCTTACTGTTTTGGTTTACACTAAATGCTCTCTTAGTGACCAACTGGTGAATACAGTGGATTTAGCGTTTCCTGAAAATGTTCTTTAAACATAGTATATGTGATTTTTTTTTGTAATGTCTTTGGTGGTGATATTACGAAGCAGTGTGATATGATGGGAGTTGTTGTCTTCAGTACCATTGCTGTCATTGCAGTCAGGATCCCTTCATTGCTCAGTAGGTTTTTCCTGGGAGCTGCATCATCGTGGCTAAAACCCTTTGCAGTAAAATCTCTGTCAGTGCAGTAACTCTGTGTTTACCCCTCACCAAGCAAACCTTTTAAGGGATTGTGTGTAAGTGATTGTGATTGGGTGCCATATTTACATGAAAACCTAAGGTGTTTTGTGTTAGCGGCCCCTCACAGGTGGTGGCGTGGATCACAATAGAGGTAAAAGCAGAGTGAATGTTCAACTGTATCAACTATATGTCTTAATGGTTTGAAGAAGGAAATGATGAAGAAGAAAGAAATAGATTTTTCCATTTTATCCCTCAGCACCATCCTCATTGTATCACTGGCTTAAATGTAGTATAACAAGTGAAAAGAAGTGCTTTTATGTAATTTGCGTGAACTGAACCTTTAATCTCAAAAGACAGACTACACCTGCAGTCCTCTGCTCTCTCACCTCATGTAGCCCTTCGCAGCCGCACATGCCTTTGCCTCTGCTCTCGCTGGCCGTTTGTTGCTGGCTCTCTTGCAGCGGCTGTGTTGCATATTGTGAAGTGGAGGATGAACCGAGGGTGACCACTCACACATACCTTTGTTTCAACACCTGCATCCTGAGGGGGCAACCAGGTTTCTTGGGAGGATTTTGCCTTTCTCAACACTTTGTCCTCATCCTCCCCTCATCTGCACTCACTCAGGGTGTGAAGGCTGCTATTACAGCTATCATCAGCACGTCAAGGCTTCTGCTTCTGATGGCACTGATTAGATGTAAGGGCCATGTAAAAAGGATTGGCATATATAAAACAACCTTTTTCCTTTTGCAAACAATTTTTATATATAGAAATTTATATCCAGATACACAATTTACAATCCCAAGCTACTTAGTGCAGTAGCCCTAGTTTATTCTAGCCCAGGCTCTATGCTGCATGTCTTTCCCCTCTCTCCTCAGCTGTGACAAAAAAAGGAATAAAGGACCTTAAGCCTTAAAATAATAATCTTAATAAAAAAAACATTCCTCTATTCTGATGAATCATTTTCAAAAGAATCATATGAATCATTTTCATACAGTCCATTATTCTTCCAATTCACTGCATGAAAGCCTTTAAACTGTGTCTGCCCAGCTGTTCAAAACCCTGGTTTTTGTTCAGTATCAACTCTGTGGTGACAGGTGAGAATGCTTGTTCTTGTTCACCTCAGCAGCACAATCGAAGCCAAACAGGCGGTGATTCTATCTGGAGAGAATAGCATGCTTGAACTCAGCCCGAGCAGGAACAAACAGGGCCTATTCTCTCAGCCCAGTGAGGTTTCTGTGCCGGGGCATGTCTGACATGAAGACAAAGCAGTCGGCCGCCGGTTAGGATTGCAGGCCAGTGATGGAGACGATAAAGCGTGTATCATTTTGAGATCATTTTACAACTATCCACATCAAGCATCACCCTCGCTGATGTTACTCCATGGAGTTAATAAAAATATTCTACCCAAGACATGCTGAGAAGAGGTAATTATCCCAACAATGCCTCGCTTTGTCTAAAAATGTGCAAGTTACTGTTGAACTAAAATGACTGGTAGACATGAAATGCTGGCAAAACAGCTTTTTTCTGCCCAGCCGGGCCCATAAAACCGAGGAGCCAGAGCTTGGCTGCTAATTTGTTGTGAAGCGCTCCGCTGTTGTTTTTCCTAATCGCTCTTCATTGGGAGCGCCTGCAGCTCGTTAGAACTTTTAACACCCACCAGACATTTTATTTGGAGTGGATCTGCTGAAAGGTCAAAAGATCGCACAGCCTTCAGTTGGGGGGAGATCAGCTGACTCATCAGATCGGTATAAGGGAGGGATGAGTTGTTTCCAGATGGTCGGCTTGACTGGATGTGTTTTTCGGAGGAGATGGTGTTCTGGATGCAAAGAACCAAAACTTTGTCAGTGGTTACAGTAAAAAGAGTCAAGGCTTAGTCTGATCCCTCTGATCGCCCATGTGACACTTGTGTTTGGCATAGTGTTTGATGTTTTCTTGCTCTTTGCTTAAATTTGAAGTCAGTGGTGACGATGTGCACACCAGGATTCTAGACCCACCAACGTAAGGGGCTCCACAGCATAGCTCTGTGTGCTGACTCATGACAGTTCTAGCTAGCAGCAGTTCCTACCGTGCTGCATTCAGGAACAGCAAACACCATTTGAAAACATTTCATAAATACCAACCTATAGCCTAAATACCTCAGTGCTCAGTGCAGAAACAGCTGGACTGTCAAACATTAAGTCATCTGTTTCTACTCCCTGTTGTATAGTATCTCATGTTTAATATGACAGCAGAGTATGTAACTGGCCGTGTAGATGTTACACATTGTTTTAACATCTTTCAGCTCATTGTTTTTGTTTTTTTGGTCCCCAGCGTCACCACTTTGATTCAATCTGTTTCCAGCACCAGGAGGCAGCTGTTTTCAGTGAAAAACCTCTGATGCAACTACTGTTTTCTGCGCTCTCAGCACCAAACAGACAAACCTAGCGACTAGCTGGTGAACACAGTGGAGTGTTTTGTAGCTAAAGACCTGGAGTCTCATCGAGCACAAAAGCCAAAAAATGGCGAGCGCCAGAAACTAATCAGATTTATAGAGCCGTGCACACGCACACCTGCAGGCGATGTTCCCCTTATAAATCACGGCCCACCTCATCTTCCATCCTCTACACACCCACATCCAGCCATAAATGGTCAATGCACAGCACCATATGAATGCTTTTGTATTATCAGGTGAGCAATCCCACAGCTGCGTTGGGATCACAGCTGACCTCGAGTGTCGGCGGTATTTACTCCCCTCTCCTGTGCACTCCTGTGTGTGGGGGTGGGGGATGTGATGGTGGGACAGCACTGATGGAACACTGAGATTGGAGATTTGAGTTGGCTCATAGCTTTAAAGCGCATATAGAATCCTTATGGCTCAGCAGCACAAGCAGAAGCAACATTGTTGCTCATGATAAAGTGGATCAACAAGTAACAAGTGAATATGAAGTGAATGCAGTGACATCATCATTGACAGTGTGTAATTAGTACAACCTGGGATCTTGTTTGCTGTTAATTTAAGGTTTGACTCTTGTTGTTATTGTTTCTGAATTCCAGAAACTCTGATTGGTGCATCTGGTTAGAGGAGTCTTGTAGTTCTCCAAAAACACAACTCTCAGAATAGAGGGGTTTCTGAGAGTCCCAAAAGAGAGATAAAAGAGACCTTGGTATTTCTGCATAGTTTCTGTGTTACAAATTTCAGCGAAGCTTTAAAAGGACTGAAACATCTCCACGATCAAACTTCAGCATAGCTGACATTCCCTCTCTATCTGATCTGGGTTTATCTACACTGAGAGACAAAGAACCTCGCTGCAGATGTATGTCGGCTCCACCTGCCCCACCGTCAACTCGCTCTGGAATGTCTGACACAATAACAGACCCCGGCTGAGGTCCACAGATCATGTGGGTAATCTATAATCTCCATGTCAACACTCCAGCACTGACTCCTCTCACACTCCGGGGTCATTCCACTGTACTGGTTTAAACTCAAGGAGTGCATGGAAAGGTTGACATGCTCAAAAAAAAAGCAGCCAAAAGAGTTCGACGGAGCTTTTTACACTGGCAGGAAGTTTTTCTGTTTGAATGGAAATGTTGCTGCTGTTCACAGTTGGCACGGAGAGTCGCAGCTCCCGAACAGGAGGACGAACGCCGCTGCTGATGAAACGCAGATAACCTTAAAGTGAAATTGAGATTTGAATTTGAATTTGAAGGGTGTATAAACTGTAATGACGCCGCAGCTGTTGTGCACAATTTTCCATTTTTCGAAAGAGGATACAACTGGTGTTGGACTTATTTGTGGAAACAGCGTCTAAGCCTCAAGTCTCTGGGTGGGTGTTTTCTATGGTAGCTTTTGACTGACAACTCAGAGCTAGTGTTGCTGGGAAACACACAGTTCATACGGTTCGCCGCCCGGAGAATACCATACTATACTGTACTCTACAAATGCTGATCCCAGACAGTGACTGGGTTTCCTTCCAAATGTATCACAGATTTTAGCTGAATTCCAAGAAGATCAGCTTTCATCCAAAGTGCCGTGTGATTAATAGGAGTTGATTCACGGAGACAAGCCGTGGGTGGGATTATGCCATTGAAGAAGAACTGGGTGCAACAAGATGACGTAATGAAGAGGGGTGCCAATCAAACATCAAGCGGTTAAAAAGCACCGCAGCAAGCATGATGGATGGATGAGCGTTTGTCTCATGTGTCGGTCTGATGAACGTTCGAGTCTTCTCATCGCTCCACATAAATCTGCTGTTTTAGTCCGCTGCGATCTTTCGTCATTCCAGGCGAACGTAATTGAAAACCATATTTGTGCGCATTTATCGACTTTTTCTTCGCATCAGCACAACGTAAATCAAATGTTCTGACAAAAAAGAAATATGAGAAATCCGTCTTCTGTGTCTGTCGCAGGCACATCGAATCACTTTCCTTTGCCTGAATAAAAAGATTGAACGGCATAAGTATCTGTCTCTGTGCTAATGCTAACATGCTAGCTTGACAGTGTGAGTACCATGACATGAGGTCGTTGGATGCAGGTAACCATGACAACAAAGCGCTTCACTCACCTCTTGAGCTACTCTAGGTTTAGTCAGGCAGAGTGCATTCATGCGGTTTGGGGGAGGGGCTTTGAAAAGTGGGCGGGGTTTGTGTGGTTTGATGCTTTCAAAAATCTGGTTTACTCTCTCCTGGTTCTCCAAAGTTAGCAACCCCAGCTTGCTATGGTGCAGGTGATGCTTAATGCTTCATATACGCCATGGTTTTTTAAGTCTGTTTGCAATGCACATTTTGCTTTCATCAATACATCAATTTTTAAATCACAACTAAGCATAAAAACATTGATGCAATATTCTGAGATTTTAATAAACGTTTCTGTGTTTCCACATTTTCAATGCACAAATTGAAAGTGAACATAAAAACAGGTTGCTCATTGCCGCCTACTTTCCACCAAATCCATATTGTCTGCAATCAAGTACAATCTGAACCATCTTCCCTCACAGCCTGTAGAGAAAAGGCATGGAGCAACACATGTAGAGCTCAAAGAACAGATGGGGCCAATAGCTAACAATGTCAGCTGGTTATCTGCTTGTGGAATTAAAGCGATACTGCAAACTATTTTTAGGAGCTTTGATATCTGCAGAATTTTAAAAAACCCAGAAGAACTAAAACGTCTCTGTAGATACTGATCTTGACCTACAACTGCGCGCTGCAACTGAAGATAGTGTTACATAGCATAAAAGAGATTCCTTCTAAACCATTATGTCTGGAATTTAATTAGGCTATCCATAAGCAATTTTGGTATCCCCCACCACCCCTCCTAAATACTTTCCAACAATCAGGCATTTACAGTGGAGGATAACTATCAGGTATGCGCCAGGAGGCCAGAGCATTACCTCTCTGGAGCGTCTTGCCAGTGTGTGTCGAGTGTGGGTGGAGGTTTGTGGGGGTTTGGCAGCAGTCTGTGCGGGCACTTTCCCGCTGTTTTATGCAACCATCCAAAAAAACAAAAGGATTTCTTGGAATCGGGGGCCCTGGCGTCCGTTGGGTCCGAGCGCCTCGGGGATTTTTATTCTTGATGGCAGCCGCTCACACGAAGCCCCGGCCCCGGCTCTTCATATCCTGTGCCACTGCATGGTAATCGTGGGCTGTGGTGATGAGTGGTGACTTACGATGAGATCACATGCTTCCTCGAGGATGTCAGAGTGCTCGAGGTCACGTCTTGGAGCGGGCTGAATTGTTTCTGAGTGATACCCGCCCCCATGCAACAACATGACTAAGGAATTGTACCTCTCCTACAATGCTGACCACTTTTTGAATTGGATATGACTCAATTACTGAAATGCAGCAGGAAGTGAATACACTTCATTCCAGAGTGCAGTGCAATGATTCACAAATTTATGCTCCCTCTGGTAACATGTGTAGACACGCTGGAGACACTCTCCTGCATGCTGTTTGCTGTGGACGCTCCAATCTGTCAACTTTGTTTTTCAACCAGAAAATTTATTCGTGCCTGTGCCACCGGGTTGCCGGGTGTGTCTGTGCATGCGCACGTTGCATTTCCACAGCCTCAGGAGTTGCAGCATGTGAGGGTCTTTCACAGACGCGCTGTACGGGCCCCCAGACACCTCCTGCCCAATTCAGTGGCTCACAGCCAGCCTCTTTATGCGGCAGCTCGGGATCGCACTAATATGGGCAGTTACAGAGCAGCTCCAGGTGGAGGCGGCAACTGCATCACCTGTGAGTCAACAAACACGTTGAAAGAGATCCAACTTCATATTTAGGATGCCTGTTTCACACACCTCGGGTCTGTTCATGCTAATCATTGGGCTAAATTTACCTCCAAACAGTTTCCAATATTTGTGCAATGACTACAGGCATATCTGTAAACTCGATACCTTCTTGGGGTTTTTTTCAGTCCTTTTTTTCAGTCTTTAAATAGTATCCCTCCCCTTAGTTGCACAAGCGAGGTTTCCAATGTCTTTTCCTCAAGCTTCATCCCCAGCTTCTCGTGAAGGATCCCTCAAGCATGATCAGGGTCCACCACAGGTTCTTCCTGCTGGATGTGTCTGAAATACTGCTCTGGGATTTATCTGGGTGTTATCCAATGCTCAGCCCACCTCAAACAACATGCATTTCATCAATAACTCTTTTTTTGTCTTCAACAGTTTTCTTCTGCTGGAACCTCAGTGTCTTTGGTTCCTGAGAGCAGCGGCAAGGTTCAGGTGCATTCTACTGACTCAGCCATGGAGGCAAAGTAAATCAACACAAACTTTCAGGGTCCGTTTATCTTTCAAAGTCATGCTGCTGGTCAGTCACTAACTGTCTGTGAAGAGTCAGAGACGGAGAGGTACACGGAAAATAACAAGGCAGGAGTCAATGTTAGTTATACATATATGCAGACACCATGTTAGCCACAATGGCTCATTGCTCATCAACACTGCAGCCATATTGCCACTGTATTGGAGTCGGCAAGACTGTCCTGTAAACGAATACAAGTAAACAGGGAGCTGTTTTTTTGTTTAGAAGGCATCATAAAGTTTACAGCACACAAGCGATTACAAATGAGTCTTTTTCAGATGGAAGGATTTATGATGGACGAAGAAAATAATGCACCTGTAAATACCAAGCGTTGCTAGATTGCAAGTTCTTGGCTGTTTTGTTCAGATTATTTTGCAAAACTGTATTTGCTTGCAGGCCTGTTCTGATATGGTCGTGACCTAAGATCAAACAGCAAAACATCTGTGATTGTACAGCCTCGTGTATCTGGTGTATATTATAATTAGAAATATTGCAAATGCTAAGCTTGCGCAGGCTAGGTAGGTGATTCGCCTGAGAAGCAGAGACGTCTCACTTCAGTTCCTTTGGGAGTCCTCTGTCTTCTCCTGCTCTCCAGAGAGCTGCCAGGTGTTAGGGTTGTGTTCTCCATGTCAGCAACATGATCACCAAATCATCAACTTATTTACGAAGATTAAACCAAGATATTTCAGGGGACATCATTATTATAAAAATCCTTGTGCTGTGTTGATCATTCCTTGCTCATTATAAGTTTTCTTAAAAGCTACGAAGACACGTCTCAGTATCTGTTTGTCTTTGCGACCTTCGCTCTGCGCGTCACTCATCCCCTGTGCACTCAGTCTATATTTCAGCGAGGAGGATGTGAAATACATCTCTCCTGCTCTGTTTTTGTAATTTACGTGCCTTTTCTCCAGGGCCAGCGCATAAATCAAATGCCCGGCTTCATCCAGAGAAACAAATAGCCCCGGTCACTCAGAGGAGATGCGGTGAAACAGATCAGCTCTGTGGAAAAGACAGCACGAGATTGGACTCATCTGCACAGCGCTGACACTCTGTGTTTATGCCTGATGACCAGTGATTAATATGACTATTGAGAAATTAGCAGGCCTGTGATGCTGCCTTCAAGTCCTGTTGGGAAAAACATTTGCAAGTTATTCGCGTGTTGCACACAGAAGCAGATTGCAATATGTATACACTTTATTTCTCATTTTATTAGTCTATTACTCTTAAAAGTATTTTAATAACCTTTTGAACTGTTGACTTGTTGAAACTGTCACCCAGACTGTGATAGTGCTGTTGCAACCACTTTCGATTACAGACGTCAGGTTCTGAAATGTCCTTCGGGCAAACAGACGCCACAGTTTCCTCAGAAAATAGAAGTTTTGACAGCAAACAGCTGTGGAGGATTAATTGTGCAGAAACCAGTGACGGCGTTTTAATCTTGATGTAGATCTATTTACATAAATTTGACCTCCACGAAGTCCAGTATGTGACCTCAGCACTTTGCGAGTTTGCTTTTTGATCCAGTGACGTGTCGTTAACTGTGGAACCTCGGCGGGATAAGATTGAAACTACTGTCCGGGTTAAAGTCCAGACAAAATATTTGAAGCATTACCAAAGTCTGTAGTTTATCTATTTCTGAGTGAAACAGGGTGGAAAGCAAGGCTGTAACATTTGGCGATTCATAACAAACATGGAAGGTCTAGTGACTCGGAGTCGGACGATAGACCCAAGGTTTTGTCGTACCACGCTGCTGCTAGCTAGCTAGCTAACTAATGAATCTCAGCTGTGTACTGCCAGCAGCTGAAGTTTGATTGATGGGCGGATGTCATGATGTGATTGGCTGAAACTGGTTGGCTCAAGCATATTTTCTTTCACTGGAAAAATAATATGATCAGGTTTTTAAGGAAGAATACCAAGACAATTATATTTTTGTGGGTTTTTTCTCATATATTGTTAAACAGGAGCAGCATGAGACCTGGGATGTGATGTGAAATTGCTAAAAAAAGACAATTTTCATTTCATCTCAGCTTGTGTAAACTCTGTAACAGTGTTAGATTTTAATCTCCTGATAAGAATAAAGTGTTGATATTCTTTATTTCGCCATGGTTTCCAAAATCAATCGTAACCTTATTGAAGTTTAAACCCAAACATTGCTTAATGTGTGCAGCGCTGCATCCAAACACTTGAAGCCGCGGTTTTCGAGGCGCTCTTGAACGCCTCGCCGCATAGTAGAACGTAGGGATCCGCGATGGACCTGCCTCCTCAAAAAGCCGTGCAGTGTTTGCCTTCAGTCCTCAGTGAGCTCTGGGCTCGGAGGGGCCGCCGTCTGACAGGATGGAGGACATCTGTTGTGAACTCAGTGCACCGGCTGCTTCACCGTCTGCGCGTCCATTGACCAACACTGCGCACTCTGGGGACTGATGGACTCACAAACCTCCGCGTGCTTTCACGAGCATGACTTTTTAAAACTGAGCTGGTTTGCAACTTGCAGAGCGAGCAGTAAAAGTCACAGGCCAGCTGCTCAGGAGATGTTTCTGCTTTCCACGTGGATACTCTGTTCTCGCCTCTGATTGCTCGTTTCTTTCCACGAACGGACAAAGCTGTCAGCGGACTGTGACTGCGCGTGTGTTGGAGAAGCGGACTGAACACGATGCGAACCCGATCCCCAACTGCTGCTGCTCCCCCCGGACATGTGCAACACGTTCCCGCGCGCGCACACCGTCCCACCGAACGACACTAACCGCGCCTGGAGGTCTGAATCCGGCTGAAACATGTTCATCCTGTGGGTCCCGGTGAGTTTATTCCTCGGCTTCATCATCGCTCAGACGTGGAGCGTTCAGTTGTCGTGGGAGAACTGGAAGGCTCAGACGCGCAACCGGGGGAACGAGTTTGAGAAGCAGAGCTCTCAGCCGCACATCATCTTCATCCTGGTGGATGACCAAGGCTTCCGGGATGTTGGGTACCACGGCTCCGAGATCAAAACCCCGACTCTGGACCGGCTGGCAGCGCAGGGAGTCAAGCTGGAGAACTACTACGTGCAGCCGCTCTGCAGCCCGTCCAGGAGCCAGCTCATGACCGGCAGGTACAGTGCGTTCCTCAAGTCTGGTCCCTCAACAGCTCATCTATATGGAGCTTACTGGATAAGATATCTGACAAAGTCAGTCCAGGCAGTGTGCCATGTATCTGTCAGGGGGTCTTTGAAATGAAAAGAGAGGTTGGAAACCTCACAGTAAGCCGAGAGAGTGCAGGTTATAATCCACCTGACTGTGCCAAGTCCAGGGTGCTCAGCCAGGATCATGTCATTCATTACTAGTATGTCATTTATTATCAAAGGCTCCATAGTTTGATCAGTTCCCTCAGCTGTGTCAGGAGGATAAGGCCATCACCTGCATGCAAAACGTCAATTCTGCAGTGTAGATGGTAGCCCCATCCCGACTTTATTTCTACTTCAGAGATACAATTAAAGAGAACTTTTGGTTTATTGCAGCCTGGATTTAATGTTTACAGCGCAGGCAACAGCTGTTCTGTTGATCACGATCATCAAAGCAGGGTTTCCACCAGAAAACAATTAAGGGAGGTGCTGCTTCCACTTGTCGATACCTTTCCCAACTTGTCAACACTCAGAAGGTGTTTCTTCTCCTGACATCGCAGTGTGCTTCTCTGATTAATCACCACATGGCAAACGTTCATGTGAATCAGACAGATCCTGATACAGCTCATCCTGCTGTCAGTGTAGCTTCGGCGTCTCTTGCTGGAATAACGGTTCTTCGGAGAGGTTTGCAGAGGAACGAGAGCTGTCAGAACAGCTAAATATGACATTTGATTATTCTTTCTTAAACACACATAAGTTTATACTCTTCACATATGAATTTTTCCATATTGTGTCCACACATGACCCAAAAGATTAATGAGCAGCGTTGGGTGCGGGTCATTAAAGTGGCTCTGCAGGTATCTCAGTCGGTTGCAGCCAATATGAAGTGTTCAAGCTGGTTCAGCTAGCTTGACTGACACATGGTTAGCATTTGTTTTTAGCTTTTATACTCACTTCCCTGCATTGCAGCGCAGTCTGGTCTGATCACTTACCAGAGTTCTCTACTATATCTGACACTTTCTTATAGTTATTCCATTTTTTATTCAATGTTGTGATTAACAAACTATGAAGAATTGCCCAGCTGCAGGCCACAGTGATCACTTTCTCTTCCGTCATCAACATGAGGGGGAACAGATGTTTGTTAGGAACCTCCAAACCTCCGAAGCAGTGGGAAGGAAATCAAATCCCAAGCAATTGGCAACTGCTTTAGAGATGTAGCTGCTAATTTGCTTAAAGTTAAACTCTGTTCAGCTTCAGATTGTCGTTCTTGGTGCTAACATTGCACAGCTTGCTGTTGTCGAGGTGTCTAAAGGCCCTTCCACACCAGCTTTCAGTGGAGCTGAATCACTCCCAGCTGCTTTTGCTGCTCATGAATCTTTGATGGCACACCGATACGAGAGACCCTCCCTCCTCACAGCCATCACAGATGACTTGTTCAGCTTGACCTACACTTCATTTTCAATCACTGAACGTGACGTTGTGTAACTCCCAACATGCACTGCATACAGTTCTGCAGCCCTGGCCCCTTAGTAGGTCTCACATAGTTTCCCTGCTCTATGAGTGATTATTAGAGACAGTATAAGTGCACACACTTTGAGTTTGACCTTCTTATAAAGTGGTTTCAATAATCTGGATAATATGTTGGCTTTTTTCCAACCGTCTCACCAAATATTTCAAGTTTGCTGCCTCTTGGACCAATCCAACGCAAGTTCACTGTGTTCTAACATCCCAGCAATTATGTTTTATGAGTCCAGGGTCTTCAGATGATAGAACTTATTGCCTGTGCTATGAGAGTTGGGTTCATTCATCACCTTGGATACAGCAGTTGAGGAAACTACTTCACCACAGGGTTTACTGAGTAGCTCAATGGGGGATTTTTAATCAAATCACATGGTCTTCATCAGGGAATCAATTCGTCTTCAGCTGAGTGAAAAGACCTAACATGCTCTGGAAAAATGGAAATCTAAACATCTACAATTCACTCAACAACAGAGCAATTTACAGCAGCTGGTGAACATCATGTGATCTGATAAAAAGCTCCAGCCTGACAGCACCAGACTAATAAAGCTCTCTCTTCATTTTCCATTATTTAGAGGGGTTTTACCAGTGGGTGCAGAGCAAAGTGCCTCTGGACATAGGTGGACAGGCCAACAACCATGACGAGTGACTTTTCAAATCTGTAGCGCACCTGCATCCACCTCATCTGTTTTCAACGTGGCAACTGGCTTACAAACATTCTGAATTTAGACTGAAACAGTCAGCTTGGACTCAGATATGATTCTGAAAACATCTGAGGTGTGAAACAGTCAGTGTACTAACAGAATTTTGATCCGTATCCATAAATCCACTCATGAAAAACACACTCTTTGTAAGTGGAGCCTGGCCTTTTTAACTTTAACTTTAACTTTTCATCAGCATCAAATTAATCTACTAATATGTGCCTGTACATCTGTGGGCACAGTGCAAACAGGAACTGCTAATAACTTGGTGGCTGCTCCCAGTTATGGAGGCTGTTCCAAAACACTGAACTTGAATGTTGGGCATATAACTGTGTGTGTGCGTGGGTGCGTGGTTTAGTGACTGGGCCTTGAGTTCAGAATTTTTTTTTATTTTTTTTTTGGTCAAATTAATTTTTAAGTGTTTCCAAATCAGGGTGCAGCAGCGTTGCCTTAGCAACCAGCTCGTGTTTTAGTGGGCTGCAGGAAGCTGTAAAGAGATATTAGAGGGCGAGGCTGGTTGAGGTATACGGTATCATGGGGGGTGAATTGTGGTCTGGCTTTGTAGTTTGCTTACAGTGTGTTTCACATCAGCAGTTTCCCTTCTTGTACACTGCAGCTCTGCGGGGCTTCTCCTCCACTGCCTCCCCCATCTGCTCCACTCCTTAGCTAAAGAGGAGGAGGCTTGCTGGGCACCGATGTTTTTTGGCAGGCGTCCGAGAAAATAATGAGAAAAGTGCAGTCACCTCCTCGATCCTGTGATCCAATATCTGACTGGAGGAAATAAAAAAAGTCTTCAGCTAACATCCATGTGGAAATGTAGGTGCAGATTGGATTTTCCAGTTTCCAGGCTTTATTTGTGAATGAATGGTTGCAGAGGGGTGTGTGTGTGTGTGTGTGTGTGGCGGAGTTTGAGTGAAGGAGCGCCATCCATCAATGTGTGAACATAAAAACATGAACTATCTGTGTCAGCTGGACACTCTGTTGCAGCTCTGAGAACGCTGAGTGTCTCTCTGGCACGCTCGCACCGACTTGTCGAGGCAAATATCCGACTGAGTGAAGGACTGAATCCAAGGCATAAGCGCTTCATAAGAGCCTGATTAAGTTTTTACAGGCTGTTTCAACTGGTTACCACGGCAACCGCCTGTATCTGAACCCAGTAGAATGCTTGCTGAATATAATCATTTTTTATTAGCACTTTATTTCTTTTTCTATGCTCGCTGAAGGTCTGTACTTTGAACCGTTCAGTCTGTGTTTTTCTAAACTGTCATCCAGATGGACAAGTTGTCTTGCCTCATATATTTCTGAACTGACTCAATAGACTGCTGGGACCAAATAAACATCCTGAGACCCAATGATACAACTGTCACCCCAGTTACCTACTGGAGGTAATGCTGTCATAATTATAAGTTATTTTTCTTATTCAGAATGCTTGAAAAGTCAAATTGCTGTCTTGCACAAATTCCTCCACCTCAGCTGTAACAGGTCACCTGCAGAGTGGAGTGGAATCTACAGTTTCCACATAGGCAAACATGGAAAAACCTGCACTCACCATCGGTGTGAATGGGCCAGCCTAGGTTAATCAATCTGGTTTTTACATCATATTTGACACTGCTCAGCCGTATATCCTTGGAGACAGGCAACACCTGCAAGCTCCTTCGGCTATAAATGGCATATTTCTGCATCTCATAAATTTCATCAGATCTTTAACTGTTAATATAAAACTCATATTACAGCAAACTGTCAGCCCTGTCATGTTCAAGGAATCCATGCATTTACCTTTTTGCACCTGTTTTTCCCATTCAGGGCCACAGGGTTTGATCTATGCACTCTGGAATGCAATCCCAGAATGCATTGATGGAGAACCAGGTCACCACTCTATCACACAGAATTTGTCATCAGTCTTTATGCCTTCATTTGGCGGTTTTGCAGTAATTAGTATGGTTATGCAATTAAGGAAGCAGGACCAATCGTCTCCCGGTAATGGTTTGTTGATTTGCAGGTTGAAAGATGTTTTCATGTCAAATAGAAACCATATTTGGTTAAAACATGAACTTTTTAGATGATTGGTGCCAAAATTCTCAACATTTGTGTCTTGTGATCTGAAAAAGATGAACAGTCTTTCATTTTCCTTATTGACCATCTTATGCTCTGTCACGTTGAGGGTCCTGACAACCAGGTCTGGAATTTCTGGTCTAGGACACACATAACATTATGTATGATTGTTTATTTTTGTTTCTACATAGTACCTGCTTAGGGCTGTACCTAACTCAGAGCTTTACCTAACAATTTGTTTCTGTTTATTTCATGTAGACATACCTGCTAATTGATGTCAAATTAATGCCTTTCTTCTAATATATATCATATCATCCGTGATATGTAGAGATCAAATTTTCACACTGTCAGAAAAAGTAATACTGGACGTCCTGCTCATAGTTCAGTTAAAAACCCGAGCCCACCACAGAGTGTCTCTCCTGTCAGGGCTGCTGACAGCACTGTCAGCTGAAGAGTCATCACAGTGAACGACAGAAGAGGAAATTGTGGCGCCATCTGGTCCGATGGTGCGTTAGCCGACTTCTCTGACAGTCATGTGGAGGGCGTCAGAGCAGCCCTCCATTTCTGTCACCCTACTCCGCTTCCATCACAGTTAGTGTGGTTTGTGGTCATTTCGAGACTCGGTTTGTGAAGTTTACAGCCTGCAGTGCTGTTGCTTTTGCATCACTCTGTGCAGCTGCAGTGATGCAGCTGAAACACAAAAGTGCATTGATTTGACTGTAGCTGCATATACACTGCAGCAGTAGGTCGTATTGTACAGTAAGCAGTCCTTAGTAAGTTGACAAGAGTTTTGTATGGAAAAGTAGGGTTCATGGTAAAAAATGGCTTGTGTTTCTTTAGTTTTAGGAAACTTCTTAAGAAATGACCTTTTATGAATTGATAAGGTTACCCAAAATCAGAGAGTGAAGATAAAACAGACTTGGCATATTTATACAAGCCATTGCGAGCAGCTGCTGTTGGCACCGAAGCAAAGAACTTTAACCCTCCAGTAACAGGAGCTTGAGAAAAGATTTTCAGGCTGCCCGTCCCCTGGGAAACTCACAGCATCAGAAAAATGTCGACCTTTCTGGTTTTCTTTAAGCTGCACTGATGAGATTAGAGACTTAAAGTCAGGGCTTTCCTTCAAGTTCAGAGTAGTTGTGCTCTTCAACCCCAGTGGGCTCCCACTGATCTTTAGTGATCCAGAGAGGTGGATTGCCAAAGGCGAGGGCAGACGGTGTTTCTGTGGGTAGTTCCTGAAATTGAAAAATGTTAATTATGTTGAGGAATGCGTAAACGACATGGTGAACCAATATTTCTGAAACCGTTCCGCTTGTTTTGGATCCTTTTGTAATTATGAAACACACTTCTGGAGTGTGAGAGATGAATGATCTGGAGCTCAAGAGCCTAGTTAACTTACCTGTCCATGTGGACATTATGGCATGTTCCATACATCATAAACACACCTTTCAGCTCTTGTCTCGGTGGCTGAACCTCTCGTCCTTCGAATTTGTTTTCTTGATTTGTGGTCAGCTACACACCTGCAGGTAGGATTGCAGCAAACGCCAGCAAATTATAGTAAGCGTAACATTTCAGTTTTGTTCGTCTTTCAACTTTCCATTGGCAACAGGTTTTGAAACTGCGTTCACTCTTATCAAGCAAAGAAAAGCCTGATTTAAATGACACTAAATTGCATTATCTTACCTCACAGCAAACAAAAGATAAAGAATGCTTTCTGGGGTACCAGGTCAGTAAGGAGCAGACCTCAGCCACGGATAGCGACTTTATTCCAAAAAGCTCCTCTGTCAATTGCAAACACTGGGATCTTGTACTGTAGCTCAGGATTTGAATCTGGTCAAACCCACAAGGAGTGTGGGATCATTCATTTACTCAAAGCAGCCTTTTCAGTGTGTTCCTCACCCGCTACAGCTCCATCTTCTACTTATTCGCACACTTCCCATCTGTCCACACTTATCTCAGACTTGTCTTTCAGTCACCCTTTTCTTGTTGTTTCAGCAAGCTGTCACTCTTTCACTCCCCTTCATCACCCCATGTCGTCTTAGAATGAAAAAGAAGTCTTGGAAAGAGTGAACCTTCATTACCTTTAAGAGTCTGTAAAATGGAGAACACGGGGCCAGGGAGCTAAACTGCAGGGGAGATATTCAGAGATAGCAAGAAAGTAAATGAAGAGACTGCCGAAAGGAAGAGCTCAGTAAGACGAACTACTTGGGGGCTGACTTTGATTAAATGCAGAGCGCCGAGTTGAGGCTGCTTATTTGAACCATATGTGAGGAAGACGTGGAGCAAGAATACTCATACAAGAGAAGGCCTCGGCCTGGGCAGCAGGTCTGCTCAGGAACCTTCGCAACCTCAGTGGCTGGAGAAGTGGCCAGTGCACTTGTCTTGCGGGACTTGAGCGATTGCCGGCATTCGGTTATTTGGATTTAATGGCGTGTGTGATTTGTTGGCCTTGTGGCTCAGCGGTTGTGTAAACAACCAACAGAGATAGTGTGATTATAGCAGCGTTTAAGACCATAACTCTGCTTTTTACATAAGGAATTCAACAGCACCCTTTGGAGTGATAAGGTAGGGTATTGAACCGCTGTTTGCTGGAAGTATTTCCCTGTCTGTGTAGTAGCTTGCTAAAGGAAGCAGAGATACCTGACCCCAGACCTGGCCCCTGTGCTGTGGCTGTCTATCCATGCCCTGCTTTGTTTTAAAGGAACCCATAAATCAGTCACATTGGACATATGGAAGGACTGCAGGGAAAGAGGTAAGACCTCCAGAGGGTAGTAGTTACTGCAGTCATTATTTTAAGGTCTCATAAATACTGAAGACCTAGAAATGTCCTACAGGTGCCCAAAAATCTGCAATGTCAAGACCTAGCTCCCTTGTGAGACCCCTCGTATGTCAGAGAGAAACAACACAGGACTACTTTAAAGGTCTACACGCTCCACCTTGTACCACTCCACGTCAAGACCTCAGGCTGGTTTGACTGATTTGTGGAGGGATCACAGGCTGCACTTTGCATGACATTCTCATTACACGGCTGTAACCTTTTGGTATGTGAACACCACCAAACCTGCAGGAGTTACAAAGGCAGGAGTTGGGGCTCTTAAGGGGCTGAATCACAAGTACACACACACAGGTCTTAATAAATTTGCACATGTATGTGATCTCCACTCTTGTTCTTCCTTTAAACTCTTTGGGCCATATCATTGATTCTTTTCACTTAGGTTCCACAAGGCTTTTTGGCCTCAGTTCCATCTTTTGTTTTTGGCATTGAAGAATTGAATAATGGCAGAAGTGGAAAAAGATCCTTGTATAAATGGAATGAGTACAAATGGAGATTGGAGATAATGGAGAATATTACATCCAAAAGTGATTTTATAGACATTTATTGGGCAGTAACAAGGCTAAATTCACCATGTACTATGCTTGTGGGAAGACTGGAGAGATTGTGGAGAGCAAGGTTTTACAAGTACTCACTCTTCATCAAGTAAATTATATATTATGTGGATATTTTTTTTTCAACAAACTAGTGGGGTAAACAAGCGTCTTTATGCATTTTTCCCTAAAAACACATTCCCATGCCAGGCTTGGTTGATTTTTTTGTTGTTGATGTTGTTGTTTTACCCACAAACACATGTTGCCTTTACTTCTTCCCTTCTTTCCCATCCCTTTCTTAGTTCATTGCATTTAAATCTCATCGCCTAATGACAGGCCCACAATGCCTCCTCTATCCTCAAGTGTGCATGGTTGTAGTAGTTGGGTTTCAGAGCTCCCCCTGCCTAGACCACCAAGTGACAAGAAATTCTTCTCATTGCCATATGAAACCAAGACACTCTCTTGGCTCTCACCAGGGCCACTATGGTCTCATTTTGAATTCACTGACCTGACCTCAAAGACTTGCAATGAATAGAGGTATCAGATTCAGATTTGTGCTGTATTATTATCCTGAGGAGTTAAACATTTTAAAGGTCCTGGGAACTGGCTCTGAATCCATGTGAATAGTTGTTGCCAAGTTGTAAACATTGCAATTTCCTAACTTTATTTCCAAAGGTTTTGAAGGCATCAAACCCAGATGGCATTTTGTTTTAACAAAGCACAGTGCAGAACAGACAGCATAATCCTCCCCTGAGACCAAAGAGCTCTGCCACCAGGTTTCTTTACCAACTGTATCTAGAATCAAAACACAATGATCAGGGGTGGTGGTTGTGCAGTGATATCTTGATTGTTGCCATAATCCTCATTAAACTTCTGTAACATAACACTTCAGTGGAGCACAGTTTTACAAAGATTTTCATACTCATACTGTTTGTATTGATAAGAGACAAGCATCAGCTCATGGGTAAGTGCAGAGCAACATCACAGAACAGAGAATGTTTAGAGTGTATCATTGAGTTTATTGCTTTGCTTGGAGCCTCACATGCACCACAAGGTGGCGTAATCCTTGAAGGACTTTTACATTCTCAAGGGGCAGCGGAGGTTTGCTAGGCCTGACCACATTCTGGTTCTCCTCCAGCTGAATCCTCCTCTCTGGAAACCTAAACCAGACACTTATTTTCACTCCCTTTCCCCGGTGACAGCTTGACTGCACACTGCTAACTTCAGGAGAGCTTGAGGGAGGGTCAAAAGTGGGAAGAAAGGGAAGAGGCATCTGGCTACATCAGTTCCATGTCTCTTGGGCGTCAGACAGAAATGAAGTCACAGTTCATTGTCTTTGTCTTCTGAGGGCTGCTTCCAAAGTCCCAGCTGGGTTGTCTCGCTGTGGGCCAATAACACAGTCAGTCACAGTCCCACTAGTGATAAACTTGACTTGGCTTCTTTACCTCAGACCACTAATCACATAGCTTGTAGTTTAATTGATTTCATTTAAAATTGCATCCAGTAGGCTATTCAACAGTACCGCTGGATATCTCTGTAAATATTTAAGACATTTATTCACAGGTCCATAATCTGTCACAGACCTACCTGAGACAAATGGTCGCAGATGTATTCTCAGATCAAGAGACACAGTCTAAAAGTGATCTAAAAAGAGTTATTTTCTGTCAGAAAACACCGACAACAGCATATTATAATTAGATCTGAGACAATCTGACTCAAATAAAGAATACCACTCTGGCAGCAGCAGGATGAACCACCAATTACCAAACCTTCTAGTTAGAAAAGAGCAGCAAACATTATTGTCCTTTAACTTCACAGTTCACACACTCTGGCTTTCCCAAAAAAACATTTTCTTCTACAATGATGATGAAGCACCACAGACTTGCAGCAGTTGTGACTCCCCTCTGATTCACTCCGGATTTAACATATTGACACACAGACCACAGCAATCACGCTGAAGCCTCCCCAGAACCACGTAGGCTAGTATTTTGGAGAATATGCTCATTCACATTCTGTCCTGGTTATCTTAGCTTAGCCTAAAGACTGAAAACAGTGAAAGTCAGCTAGCCCTGCATTAGGTCATTTTTTTTCAATTCAAAGAAAAACTGGTCAATAAAAATTGCAGCACAGTTAATGAAAAGTAATAAAAGTATTGTTTTAAATTTGCTTCGGTCAGGATTATCAAAGAAGCTGTCGTCATCGATGACGTTCGCAATCATTGAGTAATTGATGATGTGACGGTATGGGAATGGTAGAGAGTTGAAACTCTAGTGGGTGGGTCCCATTTGTCCTGAGCTGAAATTCTATTATACGCAGGCAAATACAGTGTGATACAGTCATTTGGAGCTAAGTTGGAAGAGGGGTCATTTAAATTACCCCACTGACTTAATCCTTCCTTTTCCGACAAAAGCACTTGAGGGTTTACGTTTGCAGCAAAAGAAATTAGAAAAATGACTTTACATGAAAATTCCTTAATACATAATTCTTCACTCATCAATAGTGCTGTGTTAGCTTGCTGCCAAAATGGCTGCTACAGCATTATTAGCTCCAGGTCACAGCTTGGTTTCCTTTCTGGTCTTGAGTGACAGGTCCTCTGTTTTTGCTCCGAACCTCCCCCTCTAGCTCCCATTAGCCGTCCACCTCCCTTCACTGCAACGTTAGCCTTCAGTTGAGCATTACCCTGCACATGGCTTGCCAGTCTATAAGCGCTCTTCTGTCAGGCCAAAAAGTGTTTGAGTTGGATAGGGGCCACTGCAATTAGGATTGTATTAAATAATGCATCAGGGTGTAATTTTCAATACAAAGATTCTCTCTGTGACTGGACAACCGATTGCCTTCAAATGGTCTGTGAGAGGAATCCATTGTGGAGGGAAAAGAAATCTAATCTTGAGGGGGGTTTTTTTTATATTGGCAACATTTTCAGTGTTTAGCTTATTTTATTGAAATGTCATACAGTAGCATATGAACATTATGTAAATAAACTTATGCTGCAGGGCTTATTATCCTAACTGGAACAGTTTGAGAGGTAATTGCGCAACTCTCAGCAGTTTAGGCAAAGAATATAGAGGAAGGCTTTTCAGAGATTTCGGAAACTTAGCCAAGTCGTAAATGTCACTTAGTGGAAAAGAGGAAAGTAAAGGCTTACTACCATCAGCTTTAATGTCATAGTAGACCAAATTATCATGGCTTGGTACTTCACTCTATTACAGCAAATTAATTTATTGTGTAGTAGTGAGTGAACGCAGTCGTTTTTCGAACAAAGAATTTGCCCACAAGATAAAATATCTTTCTGTCCTGTTTTTTTTTTTTAATATGTTCTTGCTTCTGACTGGCTGATGTGTTTTTTATTTCGTAGGTATCAGATCCACACAGGCCTTCAGCACTCCATCATCAGAGCTACCCAGCCCAACTGTCTGCCCCTTGAAAACGTCACCCTGCCTCTGAAGCTCAAGCAAGCAGGCTACTCCACGCATATGGTGGGCAAGTGGCACCTGGGCTTCTACAAGCGTGGCTGCCTGCCCACCCAACGTGGCTTTGACACTTTCTTCGGCTCCCTGCTGGGAAGTGGGGATTACTACAGCCACTATAAATGTGAAGGGCCTGGTATGTGTGGCTATGATTTGTATGAAGGGGAAGAGGCAGCTTGGGAACAGGACCGCGGCTTGTACTCAACCGTGATGTTTACTCGAAAGGCGATTAATATATTAGCCAATCACAACCCTCGCAGACAACCCTTGTTCCTCTACTTAGCCTATCAGGCGGTTCATTCCCCACTACAGGTTCCTGCCCGCTACCTCGAGCGCTACAAGGGCATTCCAAATGTGCATCGTCGTAAATATGCCGCTATGGTGTCCTGTCTGGATGAAGCCATTCACAACCTCACGTTAGCGCTAAAACGCTATGGGTATTATGACAACACAGTTATAGTGTACTCCTCAGATAATGGTGGCCAGCCATTAGCTGGTGGAAGCAACTGGCCCTTAAGGGGGAGTAAAGCCACCTACTGGGAAGGTGGGATTAGGGCAGTGGGCTTTGTTCACAGTCCCCTGCTGGTAAACAAAGGAACAAAGTGTCGATCTTTGGTCCACATCACTGACTGGTTCCCCACACTGGTGACTTTGGGTGAAGGAACTTTAGACGAAGATCTAAATCTAGATGGCTACGATGTCTGGGAGGCTATCAGTGAAGGCCGCCCATCTCCTCGCCAGGACATTCTTCATAACATAGACCCGATCTACATAAAAGCCAAGAATGGCTCATGGAAGGCTGGGTACGGTTTGTGGAACACTGCCATCCAGGCTGCACTCAGGGTGGGCCCCTGGAAGCTCCTGACAGGTGTTCCTGGCTACAGTGACTGGGTTCCACCACAGACATTCTCCAACCAACAGATTATCAATCGCTGGCATAATGAGCGTGTACGGTGGGACAGAGGTAAATCCATCTGGCTGTTCAACATCACAGCTGACCCGTATGAGAGAGTAGACTTATCTCAGCGCTACCCTCACATAGTGAAGAAGATGCTAATGCGACTAGCACAATATAATAAGACTGCAGTGCCAGTACGCTACCCTGCTAAAGACCTGCGCTCTAACCCCCAGTACAATGGGGGCGTATGGGGACCCTGGTACAAAGATGAGAAGGAGGAGCAACAGGTGGATGAGAGATACAATAACTTATTCACCAACCATCTTGGAAAAAGAAGGTGGAAAAAGAAATCAAAGAACAGAAAGCTGAAAAGGAAGGTCGACGAGTAGCCAACCCCATTTGTGAAAGACTTTGGTTGCCTTTTCTCAGGGAATGACGCTTCCTGTTTCAGGATTTTCCTCTTCAGACGTTCTAACTCCGGTTAGTTTTCACTTGACTCCAGTATATACTGTATGAAAAACAGTGTGGATGGACCTTTTCAAATGCCTCAAGAGAATAAGATAAAGATCCACTTGTTCCAACACTACTGTCATGCCCAGACACAACTGAGACCTCATGTTAATGTTAGGGGCATTTAAAGAATGTTTATTTTTCTAGATTATGTTGCATGCTTGAACTGTTGTCACCTTTTGGATTGTTCTGTAGATTCATGTTTCACTTAGGGTAGTAAATAAATCTTCCTAGACAGTTGCCATAAATTTTGGTGACAGAGAAATTAAGTAAGACATAGTTATATTATGTTGTTGATTGCAGCGATACAGAATGGTGGAAACAGATGTAGGATTTATGAGATGTGTGAGCTGATGTACGTTGGTTTTATAAGCAGTCTGTCTCAACTTTAGAATAATAGATTTTGTTCCCTCCTTAAGATGATGTCTGGTCTGGCACCAGGCCAACCTGAATGTAAGACAAACTAACAAAATAAAAGCCCCAGACACAAAGCTCTTCGTCTCTTCCAATCTTTCATGCTCGGTCTGGTTTGCATTTTATTCCAGCCAAATTCCATTATTCCTGATGACAATAACTACTCGTTTAACTGGAAAGCATTAAAATCTCTGTCATATTCAAAAGCTGACACGCAGCCACATGTACAGTACATTTATTCATGGAAAATACAGTAAAATGGGATCTGAGCGGCGATAAAGACCTAATTTGCTTCCCCGCAGTCCCTAAAAGAATTCCTGTCTCATCGGTCACGGTGTACAGTACGAGAGGCCATGATCAAGCAAAAGAAAAATGGAACTGGAACTATTCACATGGAGGGAACATGTAACTAACAATCTGTGAAACTACATTTCTCATACACAACTGTTGCTTAGCACCCATGTAAACAGTCCCCAAGCGCCCAAACTCAGAAGGCTGATGAGAGACCTGACCCGAACTGTTCTTGAGTTTTGCTTGTTTAGGGTTTGGTCTCCTTTACAAGCCAATTATCTGTTTTAATGACACTTAACGACTTCTAAATGTACTGTCCCTCACAAGATTTACAATCGCCTAAAAATAGACCACGTTTGGTTTTGTTCTTATTTGCTTCCCTTGCTTGTCCATTTGTCTTATTAATTAGCTAACCCAACAGCTTTGGTGAACAATGCAAGGCTGAATGCAAACAACAGGACTTCCAGGGAGAGAGGGGCTTTCCCATGCACAGGGTGCCAGGCTGCCATCCACATCCCTTCCATCCACACTCACTTGGATCCCCCTGCTCTGTGCCTTGTGCCAAGTTATGACCTCAGATCTTTCAGGCCCTGACTCAACTTTCACAGCAACATTGTGTAAACAGTTTATGCTGATATGAAGTCCTCCTTAACCTCTGTAAATCCACAGAAGGTGAGGTCTATTTGGGGTAGTTATAGTGGTTTTCCTCAGCTCCTTCACATTGATTTGTGTGTACAGACTGGATTGTACCCATGGGAACCCAAATTTACCTGGCTAAGCATGGCTCCACTCTTGACCGTAAAACCGAAGGGATACCCTCCATATATTATGAGCCACAGCTGAGAATTACAGAAGATCAGATTCTTATTTCATTGCGTCGTGCTAAATTTCCTCTCCCATGGGCCATAGGAACAGTTAAACCCTAGATTCTCCGGGAATTCACATTTGCTTTCAGTTATGGGCATTAGCATCCCTCTTAAGGGAAAAAGCAAGGGTATTTTTTCGCTGTAACTGAGCTGTAAAGCAATACATCAAGTCCCTCATCCTGCCGCCTAGCTTTAAAAATCCCCATTAGCGCTCATTGGGAGTGATACGAGAAAATAAATCTGATGGATGGCAGAGCACGAAAGCTTTGATCAAAGTGAAGTGCGGCAGTGCCATTTTCCCGGCCTCTGTTGGTTTCCTTTCAGCTGTTGCCCCGTGTGAAACGTATAGTTTAAGTTCTCACAAGATCAAGGTGCAAATTAGCCGAATAATGTGTAGCCAACTGGAAAGAGCCCACCACCTCACTGCCAAGAGCTACATGCGAGAACACCATGACTCAGCTAGGCCATGGGCTCCGAAAGTATCTCTGTTGAAGCCAAGTGATGAAAAACGGGACAAATATCGAGCAGCTGTTGTCCAAAAGCATCAGAATTAATGCAGAATCCATGAAATGTCTTGTGAACACCACCCAAATGCCAAAACGCATTTAACGCTTGCAGTCCGTGCACTCGGAGCATTACACGCTGCAGGGTTGTGCTTTCCAGCCGCTTGGCAAATGTGCGACATTCCAATCATAAGAGGTAGTAGATTTTTTTTTTATTTTTTTTTAAAGCAGTTGTACAAGCATAAGACACGGCCGCTGTCGTGTTTCATAGTGACGTCATAGGAAGTCCTGCCTAGGAAGAGGCCTCAAAACAGAATGACAACAATGAGACATCCTTTTTCCTGTAGGAAGCCCAAGAGTCCGCACGTGCAGTGTCTACAGCCACTGTAACATGTTATGCATGTAATTACATATCACCTGCGTCACCAACTTTGACGTTTATTGAGGCCCGTGAGGAGGTTTTTAAGTGTGTGAGACGAGACAGAGCATTGAATTAGCTTGATGGACAGTCACTCTTGGCTGGCAGTCTCTCTCCAGACACGGGGATTTCCTGTAATGAGCAATTTCACCCATGCACAACTGGAATTCTCTCGGCCTTCAGTAGAGGTCCAAGCACTCCCCCTTTTATCCACTTCATGAAATACGGCCCCATTTTGCGCTTTCCCGGGACCACTCCCTTTATATCTTAATATTTCTTTTATTTCCTTTCATTACTCTTCTTGAGTACTTGCCTGTGTTCATCCTGTCTTCTCCTCTCCCTCTCAGACATTCAGACTGTTTCCTCTCCTTTTCATCCTTGTCATTACTCTTGCAATGCTTTTTTCATGCTCTCGTCATCCTCTGTTTCTCTTCCCTCGCTCCCTGCTTCACTCAGCGGAGGTCCTCTGCAGGCTGCGCTCAAGTTCAGACCTGTGGGGTTTTCCTTTGGTGCACCAGCTGTGTTATAAGAAAGGCCTTGATCTTCCACACAACAACAGTCTCGTCCCTCTTTCAGCAGCGGTTAGCCCTCAGGCCTCATGTCCACTTGCCGCCACCACCACCTCTTAAAAACTCATCTGCTTTCCATCACTACTCCTGATTTCTGCCGCAAAGCCTGACAAGACAGTTTCATCCCCTACACACACTCAGAGGTAATCATCTGCTGTACTCCAGCCAAAACGTGCCGCCACGTCACTCTTCAACTCTAAATCCAACAAGTTCAGAACAGGAGTGTGACTTTTGTGCACGTTGCGCTTCAAAACAGCAATTTATCACTGTCAAAGAAACACCTCAGTTTGATTATAATTATAAACAAAAGACGTCTGGAGACGATTGGCAGCCTCTGCTCTGGCTTCTAAGGTGCAGCGTGAATCCTGCTTGCTACCCCCAGTGACAAACCAGGCAATAAATGTTTATTCTAGCCAACGCCTGCATTGTGAGTAGTGCAATCTGGAAAGCTAACCGAAAACTAATGGGTAGCCCCTCAAGTCAGTGCTATGAAGCTTTATCACAGCTCAGGTTTAGATCAGTAAACTTGAGATTTTCCTACGTGGAAAGCAAACTGAAAGAGAGCAGCCATGTCAGATAAGCAGACCTAAAGTATCTAGGCGACAACTTCAAAAAAGCTCATTTATCCAGATTATTAAATCTGCACAAATGGGCAATGGAACATGTATTCTTAGCAAACAATTAACCTTATAACCCAACCAGTCGTCATGTTAGAGCAGCATTTATTTGGATTTGTGTTTGTAGCCACCCGATAACAGTAAGTCTGATACTCCTGCTTCTTTATTAGCTCTAATTTGGTCTCTCCTGAGAAATATAACTCCTGTTAATTGTTTCACTGTGTTGACGAGCTGGACGCTAACTTTGACTGTCTGCCATTTGTTGCTGGGTAGCTCACAAAGGGCTTATCAGAACTTTTCTGCTGAGAGCAGCTGAGCTTAACGGTACATTTCCGAGCCATTAAATGAAAACACAGAGCTAGAAGTCGCTGAAGCCTCCGCGGGGCCGGTGCTAACTCTCTGTGCGTCATCTATGAGAAGACAACCTCTTATACTGCATATCCATGTTACTATACGCAAATATTCACGAGTGCAGCTTAATCATTTGAAATAATATGTTTTTTCTTGGACCTTTGGTCAATGAGTTTTAATTGCAGCGCCATTACTGACAATCAAAGATGAGCCAAATCAGAAACAACACGCTCTCCGTCACTGAGTGAAGAGAGAACATTGTTGAATTCACTAATTGTCGGCTGACGTAATGTTCAGCTCATCACTTCCCCACTATTCAAATACACACAATCACATCCTTGTTTGATTAATGTTTATACAGTGAGCATGAGGGCAGAAACATGAGGTCATACACCAGCTGAGTGGACTGTATTATACTGAATGTTCAAACTTCCTGTTTCGCTCTGTTACTTTGATGTTACCCATTAATAATGTGATCCAAATGAGGTCCATGGCAGTGATGATAAACTGACGTCATCAATTGTGCGCAATCAGTTCCAGACTGCTAGAGTAATGATTTTAGGTTTGCACTTATTTAACAGAAGCACAAATATATATCATCGTTACCATAAAAGCGTTTCTGTCTTGGAGGAACTTCTGTAACACAATGAGCTTCTGATGTCTCATTGCACGTTTTGTCTATCGCTTTTGTTTCTAGCAGCAAAAGCCAATAAATACATTTTATTGGCTTTTGCACTGAAAAAAGGTCAACTTTGTGAGTTAGCCTAGCTTAGCATACAGACTGCTAGCCAATACACCTACCAACAAGAGCTGAAAAAAAAATAGATCTGCTCACTCCAGCTCTGTGCCATACACACAGATGAGAGTGGTCTTGACCCTCTTGTCACATATTGAGAAAGAAAGCATCTAAACATGTTACAGACAGTTTGTGTTCTAATTGTTCATGTATTAATCATTATCTGGTGAATTTGGCTAACGTTGAGTGTGTACAACATGACCGCTCGTGTTTCAGCTGGAGGTAAAATTTGTTTGCCGGGTCACCAGAGGAAGCCTCTCCCTCCTCCACCCTCACCTCAGCGTGTGTGCCCGGAGGCGAGGACGTGGAGGCCCATGTGTCAGATCCTGTTGGAGTTGACGCGGCACAGCTGGACCTTCACCTCCTCTTCAACCTGGTTCAAACCGTGGGTCGTGTCACAGCGTGATTGATCAACGAAGTGCTTTTCCAAGGCGCTGTGCAGTTAAAGAAACAGAGAGGAGCTCGAGGCAGAGTTCAGGAGCAGGAACAACACGTTATCTAAAATCTGGGTGCTTTACAAGGCATGCAAAAAAAGTTTGCGTGTGTGTGTATTCAGTTTTTTACACAAATTACATGTGCTGCTTCCCCCTCCATGACAAACAACACTCTTGCATATTAGCTTGTGATTGGCTCCGCAGGTGTGATGTCACAAATTCTTGCAGGCATATGTCCAGGTGTTAAACTGAGGTTTTAAGGTGACAAACAAATTCATCCTTCAGCAGCTACATGTGAAAACAAGCGCCACAGCGAGGGAACAATATGCAAAGTGCGTAAATGAGATCGACCCCTAAAATCACTGGATCAGGGTGAAATACTGTGTTAGAGGCTGTAACCTGCTTCTAAATGAATGCAGTTAACCTCTTTTAAATGACAACAAAAAAAAAATCTGGAATCCTTCTAAACACCTTGTCCCAGTTTTACTTCTCCCTCGATAGCTAATTTCATCCAGGCCACTCAGCTTAACTGCTTGGCTGTGTTTGATTCTGTATTTTGGTGGACTAAAGAGCAGCAGAGTCTGGTTTGGCACACAGCGAGGAGGAGCGTTGCTGCTCCTTTGTCTGCTTTTTGAATCGAAAGTGACTCTTGAATCAAAACTAACCGAGGAGAGGACGGGGGGGACAGAAAAGGGCTGCAGACAACAGAATAAAACAAAGGGAACATGTAGAAGGAGGAAAAGGAGGAGGATCCTGACTGTATGCGCAGGCAGGATAAGAGAATAGCAATCACCTCGTCCTGATTCCTCCCAGCTGGCGCGCGGCCAGGCCACTCAGCTGTTCACTGTACTGGCAGAAACCCCGTCCTCTGTAAACCTCCTCCGTCTCCCTCTCTGCCAGTAATGGGAGGTGGGGGGGGGCTGGATGTGTTTCAGCGGCGGGACTTGAAAGCTCTCCACCTGTCACATGCCGGGGTGTGTGAGGGAAATCGGCGGCAATGGAAGCTTGCTGGATCGTACCGGACTGTAGTCTCATGATGTCATGACTCGAGCCTCAGGATCACCTTTCCATTTATTTCCCTCTGGAGGAATGTGGAAGCTGTGTTACTGAGTCCAAAAGTGACTAAGTGTGTGTGTACAGGGCCGGTGCGCTGTTTCGTATGATGCAATTCAACTGATTCTTTAGCTCAAGAGGAATATTTACAGTAGAAGTGAAGCCACAGACGTTTTTAATTATTCTAATGCAACACTTTTATTCATTTATCCACGTTATTGAACCTTATGACACCATTACTGACACTATTCCTTCCTGAGTTAGCATCTGTGCATTCATAATGTGTCTTACACAGGTATCACTGACCCTGCTCAGACTGAACTGGTGTCTGTTTCTATCCACAGACACTCAAGAGATATTCAGGGGTGGTTACAGCAGGTAAATTGTGATTGCAGCCAGGGTGTGGGACTTTTGTCTCCCCCCTCTGGCAGTGAGAGTAATTACATGAACACTCCTGGCGCACATTTGACTTCATATGCTCCACCTGCTGCTGATAGGATGAATCAGAACTGGGTTAATTTAACCAAATGTAAACATACGTTGTGGGTCCAGCCTGCAGCCAAAAGCTTTTTTATCTGCTAAGGGTAAAACAGCTTGTTGGAAACACTTGGTTCAGATCAGTATTAGTAAATTAGACTCTGGCTGCTGGAAACTGCAAGGTAAGAGTGGGGGATTTTCCCATATGGAAGTGACTCGCAGGGATTTTTGCATGGGAAAAGTTTTGTTCTGGGAAATTCTGATCAGCATTTTCACTTTGAAACTTCTGAAAAGGATCATTCCACCTTTTTTTTTTCACAATAACATCTGTACAGACCGGGTTGATTCTCACATGATCACACAGGTTGGAAACAAATGATCAGGTCGGCCGGAGTTATTAAGAAGGTAACTGTTTACTGGCTTGTTTACTGTGCACTCAGTACAGTGGGATCATAACACTGGGCGAAAGTTGAAATAAAGTACAGTGGTTCTTTGATAACATTAGAAATTATTGGTACTTTGGTACCAATTTTTGTACACATCTTACTTTTCAGATTCAATCAGGTAGAGATGAAGATTAGCAGCAGCCACAGGTTATGGGTTTGGAGAAAAGTATTATATATAAGCAATACTGCCTTTTTATTGGCCTTCAAACCCCCATATGTGTCTGGCTGTAGCTGCGTGTTATATAACCACAGTATGTGTGAGGGGAGTTTTACTGCAGCCTCCTCTGGCCTCCTGGGTCTCCACGCTGACCTCCTCTCCAGGCCTCTCCCAGCACCAGATGGGAAGCTTGGATCGTCCCTTCAGATGAACTCCACATGCTGTCCGCGGCTCACACCAACGCTAAGCGAAGGAAAGTGTATGTTACAGTATAAATCTCTGTCGCGAAACTGTGATTCCACGGTGGATTTGATGACACAGAGTAATCTGAGGCCACCTGTGAGCTGTGGAGGTGGGGAGGGGGCGGGCTGAAGGAGGAGGAAGTGTCACTCATCCTACTGCATATATCATGCAGTAAATATGCTGCAGATAACTTTGTTTTCTCTGAAAGCACGTGTAAAGGATGTGTGTGGTTTGTAAATCAGGGTGTGTGGGAGGGGCTTTGGGGAAGGTTTATGTTTATATGACACTGCAATGCTTAATATATATTATGTTCCAGTTCAAAGAGATAACACGCTGTAATCTGATTTAACATCAGATTAAACATGAAAAGGTCCTCGTGTAAGACAAAAATGACTCATCTTATGCTTATCTATGGCTACTACATCTAGATCATGAACGTTTCAGTTTATAAGCTCATGTGAGGAGTAGGTGCCGTGCAGGGGGACGGATAAATTGAAGTTGGACTCCATGCTTGGGTTGCGACATGGTAGGATTCTGCAGTATGCATGTATGAAGAACAGACAGAAGAATGGGCCCAGCCCTCCGGAGGCAGCTTTACACATTCATCTGCTGCAGGTGCACAGGAAGCCAACTGATACGGAGTTGCAGCTTGTGGAGACTGAGTCAGTCATAGTGTAATAAGGTTGGCTCCAGTCCAAAGCCTCATGCATGTGCAGCTTCCCCTGTGTGGAGGACGTGTCCAGAGCTTCCTTTGTCCTCTTCAGCCTCCACAGATACAGGGGACAGACTTTCGTGATGGTGGAGACGCTTGCCGTCCTGAAATCGGCATCAGGGAACTTGAAGCGTGTCTTCCTCTGGCGTCGGCTCCCGACTTTCAGACATATTGGACGTTTTCTTTTCTTTTTTTTTCCAGCAAACTTATTTTTCCTTTCCATCATCTGCCCTGGCAGAACAACGGAGCTTTAGTTTCATCTGAGCTAGAAAAACAGCGCCCTCTTCCTGCAATTCAGCAGACTGCTTGACAAATCCACTCTTGTAGCACATGACTGCACAGTAGAGAGCTATAATATATATGGGATTATTAGTTATTCATATTATTATTGTTATCAGGAATGTACTACTGATTTCTGGGATACCGACGCTGTGAAAAGCACCGGGCTGTTTAACAGATACAAGATCAGCATTTTGCTCTTTGAATGATAAATTATGGGCTACACTGTCACTTTAGGTGACACCTCATTAATCCTACTGAAAAAGACTTCATACTCCTACTTATTATAGAATTAAACAGTGGAATATAGGGATTAACCTTCTCCAGGGGACAGAAATTAACTTTGGACTCCTCTTGACTCACTTTGTGACTGAAATGCATTTAGGAATGTGCATCATGCAAGTTTTGACCCAGCAGGTAATAATAAATGGGCATATTAATTAAAAAAAATATGCAACTGATCAATTAAAAGGAAAACAGTGACAGCTTGAACGTATCAGCATCCTCATCCACCCACTCAGCGTGGACAATAGAGTTTTCATATGGGAAGAACTGGGATGATCAGGTGCCAGTCTTTGATATCTGACATTTCCTGATTGGTCAGATTATAAACCCCCATCATGTAACATTCAATAACCCTCTATAGCAGAGGTCACAGCAGCAGGCGGATCCAAACAGTGTCAGGGGCCGCCGGATGAATGGAAGTGAATGCATATGATGTTACTTATCAAAAGGAGATCACATGACAGAGCCTAGGCTTGTGTGATCTGGTTGAAAGATACGTTCATTTTAAATAATTCAATTATATTTTCACAGAAACTAATAAAAGCCTAATGACAAATAATTCTGATGTAATCTGTGTAATCTGGAGTTAAGACAAACAGCAGGGTTAGGCTACTTTGACTTAACTGTTGAGTTTTTGTGGGACGAAATAACATAATCATGATCCCACAGCGTGCAGGAGCTGAGCATGATGGGAGGAAAATCTATGTAGTCTATGACAATGTCTTGTCTTTAGAGGGCAGCAAAGAGCGGGAGAACCCATGCTTTGGACTGGCTTTCACTCCTTTCTATATATAGCTCATCGTCATGGTGATGGTGCTGATGCAGATGGATATAGACGGCTTTGTGGGGTTTTTTATTTCCTCTAACACATCCAGTCATTCCTCAGTGAAAAGCTGTAAGGAGCTGAAAACAGGACTGTTGACAGCTGAGTTGATCACCTCTCAGTCGCTCAGCACACACACTCAGACAGCGGCTACACACACACACATACACACACACCATAATACTCCATCAACAGGAGGCAGCCAATGGTTTGTTTTACAACACCACTGCCTCACTGGTGGATTAGATGAGATTATGGGCTAACTGGGGATTAATGGGGATCCAGTGAACCGTCGGCATGCAAGGTGAACCTGATCACCTGATCACCTGATCACTGCGGTCTGGATCTGCTTCTGGACCGGGCAGATTTGGGATTTCTTGACAACTTCTTTTTTAAATGTCTACTTCATGAGAGGTTTCCATGCCTAATGAAGCCACTTCAGTGTGTTTGCCAAAGGACATGAAAAATTAAAGCGGCTCTAGAAATACCAAGACCTAATTACTTTGATTAGCCATTAGTGTCCTGGTAATGTCTGACCTAATATCTTACGCTAAGTGTGTTGCCTTCAAGGCGTGCATCTGAACATGTGCATTTCACGGCGAGGCTCGCAGAAAAGGTGTCACCAGCTGAGTTTAAAGGTTTTTAAAGCAGTGTTTAGACGAGTCGATGGTGCAGGTCGCAGCAAGAGGTCAAAGGTCAACAACCAGGAGCCAGTGGACAACTGCAGGAGCAGCAGTGAATGTAACTAGTACAGTTACTCAAATGTTGTACTTGATGTCAACTTTAAGGTACATTTACTTGTAATTGTAAATAAAGGTGGATGATATCTCAGCTCCCCAAAAGAGAAGCCATAGTGTCTGAACTGCCCTCTGAAGGCTGGCAGTTATATAGGTCATAGGCCCCGTCCCCTCGAGGGCCAAACTAGAGAAATGGTTTCTGTCGTTTTAGGTAGCTGCTGTCATGCTGATAAATATCCAGATGTTCATTTTTTAAAGACGTTTTCAGATCTTCATCAGCAGCTGGATGTACGCCTGATCCTGGCTCCAGCTCCTGTGCTGCAACCTCCTGTTTCCCTGGCTCCCAGGCATCATTCACCAGTCCAGCTGCCCGCTCCTCCGCTCCTCAGCCCTGCACTCCAGTCTCTAGACTCTGATCCTGACCTCCAGAGCAGTACCATCGAAGCTCAAACCCCGGTTAGAATTATTGCAGTATGGGTTTGGTCAAGCAGAGTCAACATGAGTGCAGAGAAACATGTTCTGTAATGTTACGGTGTTTCTGGTGTCCCATTTGTCCAAACCATGAGTATCTAGATGATACTGTGGTTTCCCACTTGTAGAAAATCTGAGTGACAGAGCAAAGTACGAACCTGAGAAACTCACAATCACTGATCCTAAGAAGAGAGTGGATCAGAGGAGAGTGGGAACGACAAGGGTTTGATGCCACACATTAAAACGCTCCCTGGGTAAATGAACAGTATAGTTTTTTTTACTTCCTTACCGTCTGAGAATCAGAATCAGAATCAGAATCAGCTTTATTCGCCATGTACGTTTGACATACAAGGAATTTGACTCCGGTTGTTCCTCTCTCCTGGGCAGATACATAATAAGGTTTTTAAAAAAAAAAAAAAAAAAAAGCAAGTTCTAAATATATATATATATGTACATGTAGTGCAAACAATGAGTGGCCGATCCAAACAAGACAATGATTGATGTGCAGAGGACAGACTGGATGATGGAGGTGTAAAAGATGATCAGCAGCTCCTGAGGCAGATTGAACTTCTTCAGCTGACACAGGAAGTACAACCTCTGCTGTGCCCTCTTCCTGATGAAGTCTATGTGGGACTTCCACTTGAGATCCCGGGCGATTGTGGTTCCCAGGAACTTAAAGGAGTCCACAGTAGACACTGTGCTGTTGAGGATGGTGAGGGGGGTAAGGTGGATGGGTTCTTCCTAAAGTCTACTGTCATCTCCACAGTCTTGAGCGGGTTAAGCTCCAGGTTGTTCTGACCACACCAGAGGACCAGCTGGTCGACCTCACGTCTGTAGGCAGCCTCATCACCGTCCCTGATGAGGCCAACTACTGTTGTGTCGTCCGCAAACTTTAGTAGTTTAACGGATGGGTCCCCTGAGGAACAGTCGTTGGTGTGAAGGGAGAAGAGCAGCGGGGAAAGAACACACCCCTGGGGGGCGCCGGTGCTGATGGACCGGATGCTGGAGGAGATGCTCCCCAGCCTCACCTGCTGCCTCCTGTCAGTGAGGAAGTTGTAGATCCACTGACAGGTGGAAGCTGGCACTGTGAGCTGTGAGAGTTTCTGGTGGAGGGTTTCTGGGATGATCGTGTTGAACGCAGAGCTGAAGGGAACAGGATCCTGGCGTGCGTCCCTGGGGTGTCAAGGTGTTGGAGGATGAAGTGCAGTCCCATGTTGACTGCATCATCCACTGACCGGTTTGGTGTTTGGTATTGCAGGAAAACTAGAATTGGTGTTTGTTTGAATTTCCCTGCGTGGAGTGGATCACATTAACAAAACCAACCCTCACAGCAGTGTGGCAGTAGGTTCACCCTGCCGCCTCTAGATGGAGCTCTGGTGTAGCGTTTTCAACAAGGAAACGTTAAGACGAAATCCAGCTTTATTAAGCCAGACGCTGCGTACCGGGAACAAACGAAAGTCAAGTTATACACCTTCAAAATAAAATAAAAAATGACAGCCTGCCACGTTGGGCGGGGGGGAGTGTTTGTTACAGCTGTCAGTCACCAAAACCAGGCTATAACCTGTTTAAAATTAAACAAAATAAATGTAAGTATTCAAATATATGCAGTAGTTCATAACGTTCAAACAATTTTACCAAAATTTTGTGATGATCATTAATCACACACGTTGTTTAAAGAAGTATTTTACTTACTAATAACTACAATTTTAATTAAAATTAATGTCAGTTTATAAATAATTTTTCAAAAAATCTTAACAGATGCAATAAAAGAAATAAGAATGACTGAACGTTTTTGACTTGAAATTGAAGATTTTGAACTTGTGTAGACCTGGGCATATCATCACATAGTATATCCATACCAATAATAGAACAGAATATATATGATCCGTTGTGAAGTGTATAGCTCATGTTCATAATTGCCGTTTCCAATTTTAAAAAAAAAGTATATTTCTGATTTATTTTGATGCATATAGTGTGGCTTAGGCTTTTAGACTAATTTTGGTTCATAATAAAATATAATATAAGTATACTATATATATATATTTTCCAGGTACAACGACATTTAAATAGCGTTAATTGGAGTTTTATTTTGAAACGCCAATACCGGATGACTGATCGTCCGCGTGCAGTCTAACTTGACTGCGGTCAACTAATCCAAGTGTCAGTGTTGAGATAAACATAACAGCAGGTCGCGACGTCCCTGTCAACTCCAGGAGTAACCGGGATCAGCGAGCAGGAGCCGGGAGGAGCGACGCCGAGCTTTCACCGCATCCAGGACACATTAGTGAGGCATTCAAGTCAACTTTGCTTTTATTTTGTCCTCCGAAAGCCGACAAGCGGCTCTTTGGGACACAGAGGGGAAAGGATTTGTGGAGAGTATTAAAAGCGTCTCAGCTTCCCAAATTGGTCTCCTGTGCTCACCTTAACATGGCTTCAACGACCTGCACCAGGTTCACCGATGAGTACCAGCTGTACGAGGAGCTGGGGAAGTAAGTTCTCATGTCATTCATGTGCTTTTTTTTCGACAGTTTGAGTGAAAGTGAAGCTCTCACTGCCCCGCGCGCTTCCTCCCAGTCTTTGGATTGACCGAAACCTCCGCGAGAGACCTCCGCCTACCTGTTCCCACCTTGATACGTTCACTTAAGCGCGTGTGGGCAGCACGTCACGCGAGCTCCCATTCAAAAATGTTTCGATTTCTGTCTTCTTCGGTTATAAACGAAGAGCGCGAGCGTGGGAAAAATAAAAAAACACGCGCTTTAAAACCGAATTCTTATGATTAATACTTCCTATGCGCTTATGTGTATGTCAACTTTGTGAAGCCTTTCTTCCTGCTCGTTAACGCCCATTAGCTGGTTCTTGGAGGACCCGGGAATGTTGTGCGTAGTAGTTGGAAAAGTTAAATTAAATGAAAAGCAACACCGCACAGTACATTGAAATGCATGCCGAATGGATAAGCGACGCGTGATTATAAATTACATTAATGTTAAGTCAATTTTCTGCGAGCTTGCACCCCGGGCGACGTGCCAGGCCTGTAAAAACCAGCGGAAATTTAAATGGAATTTGGTGTCGGTGTCCTTAGCAGCGCAGGTCAGAGCAGGACCCGTCAACTCCCAGTGCGCTGTACTGACATGAAGCCCATCTCAACCCTGACTAAGGTAGCAACATTCTCTTAAAAAACACACTTGAACGTGTTTTCAGTCATTCGGGCTGTGTTTGCACATGTTTTCAACCTTTTTTTTTTGCAAAATAATTCCAAATATTCCACAGCCTGCGTTCCACGCATGCCAAACTATACTACGTTTTCTGCATATTTTGTAAAACCGCTTAAACGTGCGCTTCCACGTTGCACGATGACCCCGCAGCCCTCAGTTCACTACGGCAAAGGTGTGGCCAGGTCTCAGGTTGAATCCTGCAGCTTGTTTTCTAAGAACTCAATCAGTGTAACACCTATCAGATTGCCAATGGTTTTGTAAAATCAATCACTGTGAGTACTGTGATCTGTCAACACTGTAGGTTAATCACAACAACTAATCACCAGCTATCGCCACCAATCGCCAATAGTCTTCAGGAGTGTTGCTAAAAACAGGTTTGGAAGTTAGTGCCTCAAAGGAAAACTGGTGTAATGGAGTTGTGTACACAGTAATTATGATTCTTGGTATTTCAGCTGCGTATTTTTGGAATGAGCAACTATTTTGAGTGAACCTATTAAAGGAGGGGGAGGTGAGGAGGTATGTAAGTGCTAGGGGAACAGCTATTGGCTTTTCATTGAAGACCTCAGTATTTCTAACTCGATGTTCTTAGGTGGATGTCTGGGAGACGTGAGCAGTGAGGTGCATGTCTGTAAGCAATACTGGATTTGTCAAGGACTTCATATAAAGCAGATCTGTTGCAGGCTGCCCAGTTCTTCTGAACAGCCTGCAACATGACCTGTAGCTTTGATGCATGGCATGTTAGCACTTGCTGGCATCCTTTAAAAGCATCCTTAATCCACATACCTGTCTATTTAAGAAAATGCATCACTGTGGTAAGGGAGGACTTTTATATCAAGGTATTTCTGAGGGCTGAGCAGTGTGATTGTTTTCAACAAATGCAGTACTGTCCTACAGGAGCTGCACTCACTGATTAGCAGTATTGGGGGGCGGGACAACTGTCACGTCACCTGTTCACTGGTAGGAATGCTTTGGGAATAATTGCAAAGTTGGTCCTCAGTTCTTCCCTGAACTTTTTTTTTTTTAACTGCTATGATCAGTTTAATTTTGAGTCCTCCTCCCATCATTAGCTCTACCTCCCATAGGGCGTTGCACGGGGGTTGGAGCTAGCCCCAGCCTATCTGGGGTGAGAGGGGAGGTTCACCCCAGATAGGCTGCCTAGTTAATCACAGGGCTGACACACACGCGCACACACACGAGCAGACCGAATCACACTCGCATTCACGCCTACGGGCAATTTAGAGCGGCCAATTAACCCTGCATGTCTCGGGTCTGTGGGAGGAAAACCAGAGCACCTGTAGAAAGTCCAGCAGGGGCCTGAAGACGTGCAAACTCCTGATTGAGTTCCATATGTTTCTTTTTTAAAAGCAGTGAAATGCAAAAAGAATTCAGGAGCCCAGAACACTGCAGGAGCTTGAGCCTGGTCTGAGGAACCACAGACCCACTCTGGACATCTCTGGTGTAAACTAAAGTGCTGTATATATATGTACATTTACCAATAACTGCAAGGGGGGCAGTGATAACGATGGTCCATACGTAAGCTAGACTAATGAGAGATGTTAGTTCCTGTTACTGTTACTGTAATCTGGCCATACAGCGACTGACCTGTAACCGTCCTGCAGGGGGGCTTTCTCTGTGGTGAGACGGTGCATGAAGATCTCCACAGGGCAGGAATACGCCGCCAAAATCATCAACACCAAGAAGCTGTCCGCCAGGGGTGAGTACACAGCTCCGAAACCTGTAGAAAAAGCTGGTGCCACGCTGCACGTCGCCGCTGGGTCAGCCGGAGACGTGAAGCCGCAGCATGTTTGCTTAAAACCCTTCCTTTTTCGGCCATGTCACCCCTCAAAAACCAACTTCCTCTTTTGCTTTGGCTGCACACGTATTCTCTGTAGCATGACGTGGACACATTTGAGATGCTAGGGGCCACGCTAACCACACGTTACTCCTCCGCCTTCCAATTCACTTTTGCTTTCAGGCTTTCCATCTTTGCAGGTCTACTCATCAGAGTGGCACCGACATGAAGGGGCCCAGTGGCTCCCTTTGTGACTCATTCTCTGATATCAGCCACAGCCTCTGATTTTTGATGAGCTGTACGTGACTCACAGCGCTGCGTTTCACATGAAAACACAAGCCAGTGAAGGCAACGTGGTGGCAGAATTCTCCACCCGCTTTTTTTCTTTTTTTGTTCTTGCCTCTGTGATGGAGCGTTTGTCCAGGAAGTAGAGGCATGGATTCTTTTCTTTTCCTCTCCTCGCCCCTTTTTTTTTTTTTTTTTTTTTTTTTAAACTCCGTCATTATCTGTGCAGCGTGGGCCGCGATCTCCTGCGGTCTGGATGCTGCGCCGCTGATTGATCCCCGCGCAAGACCCTAATGGGCCGATGGGAGAGCGCGACACACACAAACACGCTGACAAAAGGCGGGCTTGAAAAGGCGCACGGCAATGGTGAGCGCCTGCACAGCGGCAGCAGATGTAGCGTCTCGCGGGGCAAACAGGGGGTTTCCTCACAGCATCAGCAGCTGCATTAGGCAAAGCAGCATGAAACACTTGTGGTTTAAAGACAAACAATGAACCGAAACGGGAAAAGAGAAAGTCCATTTCGCTTTTCTCAGCGGCTCAGTGATACAGTGTCACCGCTCGTTCATAGTCAGGCCTCCCAGATGAGTAAAACCTGGAGGCTGGTACGAGAAAGTCGCAGGGTTTGCTGGTTTAACTCTCGGTGCCGTAGCTCCAGAGTGGAGCGGTGAAGGAGAACAGAAAGAGAGGAGGGCAGATGTTTACAGAAGGGGAGTCCATGATTGATTCCATACTCCGATTGCTTTGGCTGAAAGCCTTCGCTGAGCCCGAGCCGCTCTCACCTTAAGGAGAAAATGAGAGTGGAATGGAAAGACGGGGGTGGGTGTGTGTGTGTGTGTGTGTGTGTGTGTGTGTGTGTGTGTGAGAGAGAGAATGTTCATCACCATCTTTTCTCTGGTGTTTGTACGAGGTTAAAGCCAACTTTTCAGGAAAGAAGAGAGAAAAAAAGTCTAATCACTACTTTGTTGTGTTTGAGTCCATCTAGTGGGGCTGGCTGTCTCAGTCCGCAGATGTGCTCTCAAAGAACAATCCAACAATTTAATCCATGCCCAAATCAACATTGTACTGTCATTGAAATTAGACTAAATATCATCTGAGGTTTTGGGTGTATCAATACCATAAGATTGCATAAGTCTTGTTTGTGTATTATGTATGGAAAGTAGGCTTTACCTGCATTTTCAACACTCGCCTGTCTAAAACAAGTTTGAAGACTGACGTGGACCCGTGGCTAAATGCTAGAAACAACCTACAGACTGGAGTTGTGATCGTTATCATGTTTGATAATTAACAGTAACAATGGTCAAAACTATGGAAGCGAGAAACAAGTTGAAATGATCAGAAATAGTAGTCTTATTGATATTATATACTTATTTTAAAACAGATGAGTCACAAATAAACATTTCACATCACTTCGGATTGATTTAGCGCTAAAGAAGCTTCACGTGTCAGCAGTGGTGTTGAGATGAAGGGAAGACGACAGCAAAGACGCATTCTGTCTTCAGGCAAGTGGACAGCCTTGTACAGTGGGGTGCTGTTAGACTGGCTGATAGCCGTTGGAGCAGGCGGGCCCGAACTGAAGGTCACGTTCAATGAGGGGAAGCCCCAGAGTCGCTGCCAACACTGCCGCCGCCGCCGCTGCTGCGTGATGAGAAATCCTAAACAGGAAGCTCCATCCCACTGCGGAGGCTTTATGTGGCTGTAAACCTTGGCTGAACACCAAAGGCAGAGCTTTCGGGTGCAGCGCACTTCCAAGGATTATTGATGTGACTGTACTGCAGCCGTGCGTCACAACATCAGGACGACTTCTTGACAGAATTTATCTTTGCTTAGGGAACATGAGCAACGTCGCAGTCTCATCTGTTTGTGGGCGTCTGTTGTGCGAGTTTGTCTGCTTTGACAGTGACAGAATACCGTGCGTAGTGCGGTGTTTTGAAGCTAAAGGTTAGCTTTGAATTGTTGCGTCCTGTGAGAGTGCCATCACCAGAACTCTACAGTCAGAATATGTTAGAGGAGAGGCACAGCGTAAGGTCACCCCTCCACCCACGGGAATCGGGAAGTGGGCCGCTGATATGTAGAATAGGACACGGTTTGGATTGAGAGCAGCATTGGTGCGACTCCTTAGGGTGCAGCGTTTGAAACAAACACCATTTTAATGGCTGTTGTTGCTCACGGTCGCCTTTCAGCTGTGGTGAGCCAGTCATCGCTGGTTGATGGAAAAGGCATCAGGGAACGATCACAGGGATGTAACCAGATCTCTTCAGCATTGTGTGAGCTCATTTGGCTTGATTGTGACAGAGGGTCCACATTAAGCAAAGTTCTTGTGCTGCCGCTTAAATACTGATGCACTGAGAGGTTCAGGATGTTTTAATTATCCATTTTCCATCATTTTGCGCCAGCACTCAGCCCTAATTATGAGCAAATTACTTTTATATCCTCCAAACGAACGGGACCATCGTTTAGGCGATTGGTTGCCACAATCCAACCCAACTGACATCTGCCAGTCTGACAAGTAAAAGACCACACCAGCCTTAAACCCAACTGCTTTATGATGCCTTTTTTCCCTTGGGAGGTGTTTTTCTTGGCTGTTATGTAAGAAATAAATCATTATCAACATGTTCATACCCTTCAGTGGCCTTTTGGTATTGCTGTTGCTTTGCCGAAACCCCACCATTTCAAAATAAAAGGCCCAGCGCCGCACGCAGCAGGTAAACGCTAAACGTTCTCCAGATGTACCGAGCGGAAAGCCTGTCTTTGACAGCGCAGAGCAGAAAACTAGGGCAGCGGTTGAACACACGGACCTAGTGATGCTTGGACTCGGCGGAGTGGAAATGATCACTTGACAAACCCACCAGGCTGTGGAAAAGCCAGCTATGGTTTCAGGAGCCGGCCATTCTGTCGTTTGGTTCTGGAAAATACCCGAGGCCCCAGCCGCTCACGGTGAACTCTTCATTCCCATGGAAACAAAAGAGATGGAGAGCTAAATATAGTCTGTGGGGTAATATAGGCATTGAAGTATGTTACAGTCTCAGTGCTGTTAATTGTGCAAGAGCATGATGCTCCATGAATCACTGGGCTCACTCACATTTAGCTAAACAATGAACAATAATATCGTTTACCTAATTTGAAATAGGCCTGTTTTTTGTTTTTTTTGTCAAGCCTCATTTAACAGTAATGAGCCCTGTAAGTTCTTCCTAAGTCTCACTCACACACACACACACTCACAACTGTAGCTAAACACGTCAGAGCCAACTGCTTTTTATGTCAGCTGTAATGCGGGGGGAGGGGGGTTGATGACCTGACCCTGCAACCCTGTGGTTTATATCAGGACTGGGTCAGCAGTACCTAAGTCCTTCCTGAGACACACACACACACACACACAAGCACTCACATATACACACCCACACAATGTGTCTAAATAAAGTGCTCCATCAGAGCACACACCGCTGGCTGCTGTGTGTGCGGTGCCAGCGGTTGGCTTAGCAGCTAATGTCAGGGGCTCAACACACCATTTACACAGTACCCTGCTAAGACCAGACATGAAAGAGATGGATCAAGGGACGTGTGTGTGTGTGTGTGTGCATGCGTGCGTGTGTGTGTGTGTTATAAAGGGGGAAAAAGAGATCTAACAGAAGGCAGCACTGTGTGCCTTGTGTACAGTCTAAATGGCAGTGGAGTGTGTCTTGTCATTGTATCCACAGCTCATCCCTCAGGTCCTGGCTGACCCACATGGCCTGTGACTTGGACGGCCAGCGAGCCGCTCACAAAGCCCCGTTGACACAAGCACAAGTGATGACTCAGAGGCCCCTGGGAGCATGTCCTTGTGTCACCGTCGTTTAAATAGTCAGCCCTCACATGCCTGAAGTGTGTCCTCTGAACCCTAACTGCTTCTGTCTAAGGCTGTGAGCTGATGACGCGCCACATTTTATGCCATTTAAGCATCACTCATTCATTAAGAAATCCCATCATGCCACTCTCTGCAGATAACTTAGATCATCCACTGAGGAATGCGCCAGATTTTGTGGGAATATGTCTGTCAACCCGTAATTCATGCACGCGTCCAAGGCAGCAGGGTTTTTGTATCTTGTCTCTTGAGTCTGGAAGGCTGTTAACTGTAAACTGTTAATTCAGAGAAATGTGGTTACTCGCTCTCTCGCCATGAGTGACCTAACAGGAGCGATGCAACCCTCATATATGTCAGGGCATCGCTTAGCACGAAGACTGGAAACTTGCTGCCATCACCGCGCAGTTGCCGGGCAACCAGTTGTGACTCAAGGAAGACACTGCTCCCGGCCAAGAAGTAGTGTGGAACATGAGCTTCTGCAAAACTGCTTTAAAACGTTTCCATTTCAGTTTTTATGCAAATTAAACAAACACAATAAAACATGTAAATTAGTGAGTTTAAGAGGTTTTGTCAACTTTGGACGTAGACAGAGTCGCTGTTGCCAGTGTTAATGCTAAGAGAACATAATCTGCTAGACAACTGTTCATTTACTCTGGAAAGTGCATGAAACCACAGTAGTTAGTGGAGCTGAAGAAGTAGAAAATCAACTGACTGCGGTTTTGATTCATGGTTTATTTGTTAAGGAAAATTTCAAAAAGTTCTCTGATTCCAGCTCCTCAGTTGTGGAAATTTTCTTTTACTTCTTTTATTCCCGTCTCCTAGAAATCGCTGGTGAAACACAATTAGCCGTATGAAGCCGACACCTTGAGGTCAAAGAAACTGTGATGGACATTTTTCATTTTCCCCGCCTTTGGACAGACTCCACAAAACAGTCAAATTAGTCAAAACCATGTCTGACAAATGAATCAATCAAGAACTGCAGCAGCGAACTCCATGTAAAAATCACAGTAATGAATGTGCCCTGTGCTCAGGGTTGTTGGATCTGCGGGTTTGAGGTAAGAATTTGAATGCTAATTAAAATTAAGACATGATGAAATCTTTTGGCAGTCGTGTTTATTGCAAAATATCATAAAACCCTTTGTGGTTTAGTAATTATTCTCGTAGACTGGTATATTATTTTATTAATCAACGGCTCCATAAACTCAGCCCGGAGAGCAAATTGCTTTTGTCATCTGATGAGCAATCTAGAATCCAGATGTGTTCAGTTTCCTTCCATAAAAGACAAAGAAAACCAACAAAAATTCACATTTGAGAAGTGGAAACCAGTAAATTGGAGCATATTTAAAAGTAATCAATAAATCCACTCATCCTTCCCGCTCCAAAAAACAATTTGCTATTTTTTCCCCAAACAGTTTATTTTGGGAACATTTGACTTTTGTCTAAAAGCCAAAATATATGAAAGACAACTCATTGACAAGTTCTCCGGGATTGTCTGCCACCAGTTTCTGAAACCTCACTAGCTTTCTTCATTTTGCAGCAAATGCACAGCACAGTCCATCAAGCTGAACTCACCCCATTAGAATCTTTAGGCTCAGGAAATGGTCCACCTCCTCTTGCCACTCATTAAAATAAGAACTAGATGTTCTTTCTTGGGTAGAATACTTTGAAACAATCACAAGTCAGAAGAACAGGACTGGTTACAGTTGGTGGGTGAAGCTCTGTCTGGTGACCTGTTGTGTCTGCTGGTGTGCTCTGAATGTTCTCCCTGTCTCTATATAATGCAGTGCGTCAGGAAGCCACCGTGTCCCTTTGAAATTGTCTTGATTGTGAACAAATTGTCGGAAAATGTCTCCACAACAACATCACGCAGAACCCCCGGCCCTTCTTCTGTCTGTAGCTGATGACATAACTGTGTTCGTCTACGCGGATCACTGTTGACGTTCACGTCTGAGGTGTGATTCCACCTTTTCTGAAAACTCAGACACAGCGTGTTCTCTGAGGGGGGAAAACAGATGGAGTTTTGTTTTATCTGCTCCCATTTCTGTTTTTCACACAACACCTCAGTGTGTTTAACCCCCTTGTGATTGATTCAGCTGAGACAAACAGCTCTGGAGCTCTTTCACTGTTTTGTTTGAACTGGATTTTAAGTCCATCTGTCTAAAGAGGAAAACCGGGAAGATTCGGAGTTGAAATGCAACGCAGAGTTGAACAGTAGAACAGTGACAGAACTGTGTATGTGTACGGTATATTTGTAATAATTCACCCCAGACTCCCTCTTCTTGTAACTGATGCACAGCTGCTCGCGGCAGGCTAAAAATATCTCATTAGAACGAGGCACGGGAGCATGAAAAACAGAAATCAGGCTGCCATGTTATAGAGCAACTGTCAGCGGGAGCGGGAGCGGAGGACTCCCCGGTCCTCGGCACAAGGTATTTTCATCTCAGCCTGCCTAATTTCCCCATCAATCAACTGGCAAGAGAAAGACAAATCATTCTGTTTTTAAATGGTAATTAATGTGATTTCCACCACAGCTCTGGCTAACCATGTTCGAGCCGAGGAGCGGATGAATAAGCCAAAGAAGAATGGGGGATGGTGGGGAAAATGAAGGAATGGGGGACAACAAGTCATGGAAAATCAACAGCATGAAATATGCATGATAAGATAAACACATGGCACCCATCAGATGGCAAGCTGCGTGAAAGACTGAGCCGACTGTTCAGCAGCACCGTATTCCACCTCATGACTTCATGCTATGTGCCAACCACTGCACTGAAGGCCTGGGTGGTACGGACAGAATCAAACATCGCAGTATGTTTTACCATGTACCTCAACGGCGATGTTGCAGCAGTATTGTGGGTACGACTTTAGGTGCTTTCATCAAATATTCACACATTGGGATGGAATCCATGGAATGAAACCAGCAGAAGACAACACTCCCACCATAGTGCACAGTATCATGATCTAAAGCCTGACATCCACATTGTCATATCATGATATCAAGATAATATGGGTCACCCACTTGTACTGTATGGTCAAAACTTGTTTTGATACAATTGTTTGAAGTTCCGTTTTGATGCTCGCTTGGCAGGAAACAGATGGCAGGTATCGACTGTTTGATGATGAAACACATCGGCGGGCGCTAAGCTGATTTGTCTTCCATCAACCTCTCAATCAAAGCCCACAGGAGGCACCTCATCAATACTGATAAGCTGCATTGTCTCTTCTCTTGTGGAATAATAACACTGGGTGGATTTCAGGGGATTAGTGCCCCTGTCTCTCTGAAGTCAAGCCTTTGTGTTTGATGAATCGACCTGGAGGAGAAATGGAAGAAAAAGGTCCTTTTCTCTGTCTGTCGACGCTCAGTCAGCTACATTTAGCTTAGCAAGTAGGTGTTTTCATTTTACCGGTGTGTTCAGTGTATTATTAAGGTTCAGACTCGTCATATAGTCACATGATCAGTCGATTGACCGAAAATGTCAACAGTCATGTTTTTATCAGAAAGTATTCCAGCTTCTCTAAAGGTTTTTGAATATGTCTAGATTTTATACTGCTGGTTTGAAAAGCCAACCAATTTCACAAGATTAAAACTAGAAAACTGAGTTTAAGATTTTTCTTGTGTTCACACATTTAACTGCCTTAATGTTAAATCAGTTATTTGATTTTTAATAAGTTGATAAATTAAGTTATTTGGACTATTTTCATCATATGGCCTGAGTGCGTGGCGTGCTTTCAGTCTAGATTTGATATGAGCTCTTACTCGTACATAGCCGGTCTACACAATGCAACATTCCCCATTGTCTCAAAGTGTTGGCCCCCCTGTCATGTAACAATTATATATAATTATGTTATTGGAAAGAGACTGTAAAACTTAAAGAGAATCAATTCATCCTGAAAGTACACGACACGACATAGAACAAAAAGCTTTCATTTACGCAGGAAGATGAGGAGCTGTCGGAATTGTCCTCGACCGTAGCAGCTGAAATTCCCTCGATGCCCTTTTAAAAGTGTTAGACAGAGAATTATAAATACGTGCAGTGGCTTTTTTCTATGCTGAAGTATTGCCTTTCAAAAACTATATCGTGTTTATCCATTTTCCAATTTACCCAGGTTGTAGTTGTGGCCAAGCAATGTAGTCCAGATATCTTTTCCTCTAGCCTGGTCCTCCAGGTCTTCCTTTAGTATCCCGAGGACCTTCCTCACCATATATGATGTATCCTGAGTCCAGTATGTCCTGAGTCTGTGGTTGCAGCAGTGGTTGAAATAGTCAGTTGTATCTTTGATGTCATTCTTTTTGGCCACGGGTTGGATTGAATCACCTTCAGTCCCATTTCACCACAGCTGACTGGTGCTCTGGTCCATGTTCTTGCCAAGTCCAGCCCGTTCTTGGTGGGTTGCACCTCATCGCCTGTTATTTTTATTTTTTGAATTTCATGGACAGCATCTCATGGTTCTGTTCTGGTTGGGAAGAGTCAATTCCCCAGGTGAACAAGTTCAAGTATGGTGGGAGCATGTTCGCAGGTGAAAGCAATTGTGTTATGTGAATATACCTTTGTGGTCCTTTTTGTATCACTTCTCCTAGCTACGGGAGGTAAGCCCGAGGCCCCTCCGAACTTGTTTTTCATTGGTGTCATCCACTCAGGTGCCTCTTCCCGTCTCTTTGAAACAGGGATAAACTAGAGTATTCCCTCTGGGCTTTATTCTAAATCCTCATTTAGCCAAGTAGGGCAGCCACTTGAGGGACAGGCTGCCTGCCTTAATTAGAGCTTCTTTGTCTGTCAGACAGAGACTGGGTGCTCCAATCCAGAGATGGCACCTTCCAGCGGTGCTCTCCTCCACCTTAATAAACTCAGTGTTCCCAAGGGTCCTTAAAATCCTTGAGAGCTTGTGAATTTGCATTGAATGTTTTTGAGACATTGCAAGATATAAGGCATGTGACCTTAGAATAGAAATTGGAAGTTTGTGGCTGTTTTGAAATGAGATGCTGTACCCGACTCACTGTCCATTTATTTCCATGCTTCATGTGAAAAAGGTTAGAAAAGGAAGGAATCATTGCTCACCACGGCAGTGGCCTCTGACCTTTGGATCTTTTGAGTCAATTACCTGTTTCTGTAGAGGTACAGATAGAGTGTGAGCGTGTCAATGATCTGCGGGAGATGTGGCCCCAGAGCTCTTCACATGCCCCTCCAAAACACCTCCCCTCATTTGTCTAATTCATTCATGTATGCTCCAGTCAACTAGTGTGCACTGCTGCAGGATTTGCCCTTGAATACAAAACAGGTAGCTTTTTTCCATAATGTCAACCCTTGTCAGATCCTCAGAGGTGAATGGATGGAGGAACATACCCGTGCTTCAAGCTGCTTTGACCGAGAACATCTTTGTATATTTAGACTCAGTCTTTGGTTTGGCATTAGGACGTTTTCAGAGCATTACCTCTGAATCAAAACACTACATGTTGCTCTCTAGAGTTGATAGCTTTAGAGTGGTTTTGTCTGATGAGTATTAACTTGGACTTGTTAAGTGGAACAGCTCAAGTGGAATGGCTGAACGGAAGGTGCATCAGGGTTGGAAATTAGCACCCAAAACCCGCCAAAGAAGGTTGATTTTGTTTGGCGGCAGGTGGATATGCTCGACTTACTAGCCATGGTGGTGGGTAAATGAAAGGATCGTGACTACAAGCCTAAAATTGGAAGCAGTAAAAGGTCACAAATAAATGACCACGTCCAGGTAAGAAAGACAGAACAGGGAAAAGGTGTGCGTGCGTGCGTGTCTATGCTCGGGTTGCCACACAATTATCCCGTACTACAAAACTGAAATGTCCCGTACTGAATCATAATTTCAAACAGTTTAAACTATTGTTTTTTACTTGCAATGTCTCACCAGTACCTCACACAGCACAACCCCACCAGTGCAGCTCTCTGGGCCCACGTCCTAGCATGAAATAGCTACACTTAGAATGAAAACACAATAAATGCTGCTAATTGAATATAAATGCTCTGTTCCACTCTAACAGAAGGATTTATTTAGACCATTAAGACTCTTTGTGTTAACAGTGTTAAACATCTCGAGACAGCGGAGTTAATAATGTCCACAGAGCCTTTTTTGCTTATGATAACCCCGTGTTGTTAAAACGGCACCATGGGGCTTCTCTTGTAATAATTAATGGTTACTACATCACTAATGGAGTTGCCTCATGTCTCGGGGGGACACTATCTGGACTGTGTAAGTAATACGGCTTCCCTAATGTTTGGACTGCCCACGCATATTGTGCACCAACAGCAGAGGTGAGAAGCTGCCAGAACCATGCGAAAGGCGCTGATCCCTCCGGGGACACTCTTGGCCAAAATCTTGTTTTGTCTCTCTCCCTCCTCGCCTTCCCTCCCTTCAATATGCTTTCTCTCATGCTCAGTGGATGAAATCAGGGATTGCATCATACACTGGAGCTGATTTGAGTCATGTTTTTAAGGGAAGCCTCAGCAAGAGCTTTTTTATTTCTGGCACAGAAAGAGGCTTAGGTGGTGCATCAGAGCAGACAGTGTGGATTTGTCATCCCAGGAAAAAGTGCCTCCCCTCCATCTACACTGTTCCTATCTGGCTTTATTTATGTCAGCATGGAGGAGGAGATCGCTGTTTGTTTGTCTTTCATCTCATAATTTGTTTCTAACAGATGTTGATAAGTGATCATCTGTCAGCAAAGACGACTGCAGTCGCCAGCTCCACTTCAAGTGTCCCGTCTGACTGATTAACACAAACTGTTACACACGGTTATACTGAAGCAAAAGCAATTACAGATTATAAACTGGATCGCAGATTTTTGAATAAGTGTCTGATTAAACACGTCCTCAGCAGCAGCAGTTGAAATGACTTTCTTCATCAGCTTTGTTCCATGTTTGAATGAATAATCCAGTGATATATCATTGCATTTAAAACTCAGCTGTCAGTTATATGATTTGAGTGACAATAGTCAGAACTCATTTGTCATTTTTAAGCAAAAAAATCTGTGGTTCCAGCTTTTATATGATAATTGATTCTTTTCTTCTATAATAATAAACGTAATATATAGGTTTTGTACAGAGCTCAACTAGTTTATCATTCCCTTACTGCTGGCGCACCAAAACCATATTGGTATCAGTATATTATGTTCAAGATATGCAATGATATGTAAACTGTTATTTCTAGTATGTAATGCAGGAAATGTGCTGTTTGGTGTCACCACAAAGTTATATAAAGGATATTTAACTGATATAAATAAAATTAACTTTAATAAAGTTCAACGTGATGGCATCTTTTCCTTAGACCCTGCCTGCTTGGTAACCTCCTATGTCTTTCAGACTCAGTGCCTCTAGCTTTTACCACAGGCTTTTCCGACATAACCCCCAATGGTTGAAAGTGATGAGGAAATGTGTTCATGTTAAGAGACCGATAACAAGTCTTCAAAGTGTGAAGTGTTCAGCTCTATTTTTGAAGTACAGACCTTTAAGTGTTTGTTTTCAGACTCTTTTGACAGCAAAGAGCTACAGGTTGCCTGCTTCCTTTTCCCTCAGAGACTCCCACACATTGACTGTTCCCACAGCATGCGATGTTGCCATGACAGTGTGAACACGCGGCCCTGGTTCTTCATTAAAACTTTGAAGTCCACAGTAACACCAGAGCCTGACTCTAACCTGAGTGGGTGCTGCTCCCATTTCCTGTACAGTGTCACTCCTGTCAAATTTAATTTTTTAGGTCCTCTCATTTTTAGGGTTAATAGTTTGACAGTCAGTAAAACGCCCCTTCCGATAATTTGTATATGTGAGAATTGGCCGCAAGGTATATAAAAGCTGAATGCTTTCGATATACTTAGTCAGGAAATGGAAATCTATCTAGAAAAAGACATCTGGGTAAATGTAATGTCCTCAATATCCAACAAGAGGGAGGTCAAAATTTGTCTCTATTAGCTTTCTTGTTGAACAAAGACATTCTCGGCACTTAGGTACTGCGCTTCAATAGAAACAAGTTCTCCTTTTGAAAAGACTGAATTTAAAGTAAAGATGGAAGCACAATGACAGCATAGGGGAAAGAGGAATAAAGAAGTCAAAAGAATTGAAACGGACAGAGGTTAATGATGTCTCCTTTAGTGTGCGAGGTTTTCTTGAGAGCAATATACCAACGGGCGACTGGTTAAAAGGACGCAAAGAGGGTGAGGAAGCATTGAGTGAGTGAAAGACAAAGGTTGGAGGGTGAGATTGCAGAGTGTTTCAGCTTTGCAGAGAGAAGCAGTGCTGTCAGCCAAGGAAATCAATGATCAATGTGTGGGCGACAGTTAATGGAAGAAAATTCTACCGATTTGTGGTGTAAAGGAGGGAATCGATGTCTGGTTCAGCTTTAAGAGCATGACACTAATTGGTGGCCTTTTAAAATTTAGTTTTTTTATAATTAATTGACACTGGCTTGCAATGGCAACGTCACCCCTTTGGATGGATTGGCATGGTATTTATGTATGATATTCATGGTCCCCTGACGATTCATTCAGTAGACTTTGGTGGCCTCCTGTCCTTTGCTCTACTGCCACCAATAGGTTGAGGTTTTTGATTTTGTGTGAAATGTCACAACAAATGTTGGATTGATTGCTGTGAAATTTGGTGTAGGTGTCATGATAATTGTACTGACTTTGATGATTCTGTGACTTTATATCTGGCACACGCATCGCATCAAAACTGACAAAACACCTGCAAAACTGTTAGTATTCTGTTAGTAGTATAGTGCTAAATCACAATTTTTGCATGCTAGCACTAAACCAAGATGGTGACTGTAGAAAACACCAGCAAAACATCAGCAAGTCGGCATTGTTACTCTGAGCATTTTAGCACGCTCACATTAGCATTCCGCTCAAAACACCACTGTGGCTATATGAGCACAACTGTAGACTTAGTGTCCCCTGAAAATCCAAGCAAACTGACTCACTGCCATTCGGTGCAGCATAGGCAGAGAGTTACAATGTGCTTTTTGGAGGAAAACGCACGTGTATTGATGCTGACAAGAATCTGTGTGATTGTGTACCAAAAATAATCCAGAAAATGTCTGATTAAATAATAAGTGAACTGAGTTTAAAGGAATCTGTCTCATCACGTTCCTTTCTTTAGAAATGAAAATAATCAAGGCTTATCACCTCCATCTTTCGATCTATTTGTACCTTTTAAAGATAAAATGCATTTTTTTTTCTTGTGCACAAGACAAACTTAAATGTTATATTTGGTGGTGAGGTCAACCTGTTGCTGTGGGAACAGGAGCACTCTGGATAGTATTGTTAGATTTAAACCTTATATTAGAACTGGTGTTCTGCTGAGCCAGATAACACATGAAGTCAATGATTCTTATCATGTGTTTATATTGATGAAACATCTTCCCTGGCTCGTTAGAGAATCTGCATGACCTGATCAGGAACTCTTGAAAGTTGACTGATGTGATCTGTGTTTGACAGCAGCACAGCTGTTTGATGTCGGTTGCATCCCAGCCACATTTGTTGTGAACGTCTTATTCACGCAACGCTCACAAAGCCATTAAATTTAGCTTCAGTTGCTGTCATGCTGAATGTGGCATGGTTTAAAATGACCCAATCCTTCTTTCATCCCACCTTATTTATCCCGCTCTCTTCTCTTTTGGCTGCAACACTGACATTCGCTTCCCGGCTCCCAGTTTTTGTTAAGTGTTGGCTCCAGAACATTCTTGGCTCGTTTTTTATTTCAGTCATAAATATTGTGGCTGGACTGTGCTTGGAGACCAGGGGAAATCTCCCCAAACAGATGGTCACTCGCTCGGCTGTGCTGAACCGGGCACAGGAACAGCAGGCTTACACTGTAGTTCCAGTGAAATTTAGGGATTCCACTGGCACTTCTGTTGTTGAAACACATGAAAACTGGACCATGGACCCAGAACCCAAATATAAATCCATCCGTGAAAATTGCCCAGCAGATGTGGTAAGCCACCATCACCATGTCTCATTTTGGGTTCAGACCACAACGCCTACTGAAGACCTTTTCTGTCGGCTTGAGAAGTTACTAGATCCATAAAAAATAGGAACTGTATCCAGGATAAAACTGTAAATGGACTGTACTCAAAGAGCGCTTTCCTAGTTGTCTTATCGTCCAAAGCACCCTTTACCAGACATGTCAGCCTTCACCCATTCACATCCATTCATACATTGATGGCAGCTCCTCATCAGAATGGACCTAACATTCACACGCTCCACACACTGATGTAGCAGCCATCAGGAGGAATTTGGAGTTTAGTGTCTTGCCGAAAGACGTGTCAGTATGTAGCCTGGAAGAGCCGGGGATTAAACTGCCAATCCTTTGTGGATGACTCGCTCTACCGTTGAGCAGCAGCCGCCCATAAAAGCGTGGGTGAGCCCTTTGCAGCTGTGCAGGTTAAGGTCCAGGAATGATAACTGTAAATCTCCTGTGACTGTCCTAAAAGTTGCTCTTACTAAACGTGACCACGGTTTTCTGTCATCTGATTGGTCAGGTTAAAATGCATTACACCCCCCCCCCAACTAGAATCTGATACCTGACCTGAAGCTGAATGACTACAGGCAAAAAAACTGGAACTTTAGTCTGATCATCACGTTAGAGGCGGCGTATGCTGCATATGCTGCCTCCTTTAGTCCTTGAGATCCAGTTCCTGTTCCTGTACCTGTAATACAACAGCAACAACAAGAACAGCATGTCACCCAAATGAGTGTGACTTGGAGATGTTTCAAATCTGATTTGTTTTCCAAATCAGGTTAGTCAAGTTACGTTGACATGTTTTTTTTTTCTGCATCTCATGCTCCAATTGGCCACTGTCTTACTTTAAGTAGCAAATAATTGGCAAAACCTTTGTTTATCTGTTTTCTTTCCAAAGGGAGAGAAATAAATATAGCTCCATTGACTTAAATCTCGCCTTTTTTTAATGAGTAGGATGATGCAAGAACACCGACCGAAGCTGTGAAACAACATCTGAGCTACACAAACAGAGTGATGGTGGGACGCTTGGCCTCAATACGTAGCTGTTACTTTTTAAGTAGGCTTTTTAGGATCACCTTAAGCAGGACTCGATTCATTTCATTCGCTGTAAATGTTTATGCCGGTATCCGTTCATGTACCAATATCTCGCGTCGTGTTCTCGAATAAATCGCAACAAGTTTCTTCTCTTTCCATCAGATTTCCATTCAGCTTGAGTCTGGGAATGATCACAGCAGCTGCAGTGAAAGATAATTGAGGTTGTGTCACACCGCTGTCGAGATTAAACGCCTCCACTTGAGGGTGACTCAGTTCTATAAATTGACTCAATGAGCTACAGGAGAGGGAAAATGTGCGAGCGTGTCCATGTTCTCTTGTGCGTTGGGTGTCTGTGCTCATGAGTTTAACAGTTTTATGTGTCAGAGTGTTGGTTCCACGGCTTGGATTGTCTCACTCGCTCTATTTTACGAAGTTTGAGTCCAAGTTGCAGTTAATCAAATGCAAATTGGTGCCACAGGTGACAACCTGTTAAACAAATGAGACAAAGAAGAGCCATTACAGAGGGACTTACAGGCAGTAGTGAATTGAACAAGACCATTAAAATGTACTCATCACTCCGACGGTTTGCAGGTATGAGGAGCCTTTCTCTGAAATGAAACACAATTAAAGCAAGAAGCTTCATTACCTAAACATTCTCATGGTCCAGCCACACACGTCCTTTGTTAAGAATGCGTATTGCACCTTGTTTGATGATGTTTGAAGTGTCTGGCTTGCTCCTGGCACTGTTGGCTAATGATAGTGATAGTCTGCTACCTGTTTCTTCCCACGCCAAGACCAAAATGAAGCAGCCCTAACAGGCAACGATATGGTGTCACACTTAGTGATGCTCTCTCATTACTGTTGCTTCATTCTGCAGTTCAAATATGGAGAAATGAAAAGCTCTGACACCTCGGGAGCTGCCCGCGCTGCTAACAAGGAGTGCCCTTCAAGTCCTGGTCTCGTAGATTGGACCACCCTTCCTGTCAGTTTGAATGTAAAAAGAGGTTGAATGAGGACTTCGTGTGCTTCGTGGGAGCTGTGTGAAGTCCGACATGTCCTCGAGTGATGTCACTTGAGTCGGCATCGGTTTTGGGTTGAGAGTTGGTGTGGAGTTGGAAACGAGCTGTCCCGACCTCTGGAGCTGCTCCTCATTGGTCCTGCAGGCTCCAGGCTACATTAGCCACCATTAACATGCATAACTCAATACTGGATACTGTCATATATCCAGACTGCTGTTGCTGTTCTTTACCAACATAGTCTTCATATTCACATTTCTGATGTGTGTATTTTGTGATGGCACCAACAGGAACCCAGTATCATTGCAATATCAGTGTTCAGGTATTTTGTCAAATATTTTGTGATATTTGATTTTTGGCCATATTGCCCTGCTCTAATTTTAATCCAGCGTTATTTTGAATCTGTCTATTGTGTGGACATAGGATTCATAGTGCAGTCAGTGTAATACCATTTTAAGTATAAGGCGGAAATATCACAGGCTTTTGTTTTGGTCATTTATTTATTAAAGTGTACGTAAATTAACCAGATAGCTGCATCATAGTATTTGATTTTACTGTCCAGCCTCAGCCGTCAGCGTGGATGTTTCAGGACCGAGTGAATTAAAGCCGGACTCGGGGCCAAATCCGACGGCGGATTTGTGTTTTTGTGCGCTCGCGTGTGTAATCCAGGGTTTATAATCCCGGTCTCGTGCTGCCGTCACTGCATCGCTGCCAGAGACTCGCACACCTCCTCCTCCTCCTCCAGCCCTCAACCACTCGGGATTATGCCCTCTCCTGCTTTTGTTTTCTCTCCGACACACATCTGTCAAAAAGCCCTCCAGGACAAGAGTGGTTTTAGACAAGTGACTGCTGGGAGTTTAAGAGAAGCAAGCTGCAGTCCCGGAGGGTGTTCAGATCACATTTCAAATCCCGTGCCATCACTTAAGGTCCTCTGCAGGGCTTTGGCTTTTTCCATTCATTTCTCGAGGTCAAGATGGCTGGCCATGTCCGCCGCTTTGTCCCCCGAGGGACAGAATTTCAGCTGCATATGAAAGCAAGAGTAACGACAAATCTTGAGGTTCCTGTGAGTGCCATATTTAGCCCGCTGCGCTCACAGTGCACTGGGTAAACAGAACAGCATGATCCCAGTTCGGCGAGCACGACCTCCCCGCACATATGGTCCTGACGAATCATTTATTCATGCACGCAATTACGGAAAATAAAAGAAACGTCCCGGAGTTTTGCTTCACACATGTCGTCAGCACACACACACACACACACACACAAACACACACTCCCTCAGGCTGATAGTGTGATCACTTTCCCCTTTAATCCCATCGACTCAATCAGATTAGAGCGCCGCTCTAATGGAAGGTTGGCATCAGCCCACGTTTCCTGCTGTTTGTGTGTGGCGCTCCGCCGCCTATGTTAAACATGAACACTCATTTTGCTGATACTGGAGATCTTGACTCGTTCTGCGTTGCGCTTAAGTATAATCCTCTTTTTTTTTTTTTCTTTTTTAGAAAACTACAAACATAACACAAGGCTTCGTTTAAATCCCCCAAAAGTCTGCACAAGTGATTTGTTTGCAGTCATGTAAGAAAATTGTGTAATACACAGCACTTGTGTCTTTAAATAGCCCGTAATGACTTGTGAGCCTTGGACAGTTAGAGCAGGTTAGACTGGAGCTGTACTTAGAGCACGTTTGTAACAGAGTCCCCATTCTGTGCAGCACAGGGCGCAGGCCAATACGTTGACTCATTCAGCAAACTGTTTTCCCGGCCGTCGGTGACTCACACCTGGAGCACAACCTCCAGGGCCGATGGGAGAGATGGTGGATAAATACAGCAGGTCATACTTCGGCTGACCACGCTGTTGTGACCCTCTGAACCTGCTGCCCCCCAAACCCTGTCTAAGAGGGCGGCTGAACGCTAAAGTATGAATCAGGAGACAAATGCTGTGTAGGAGATGAAGAAATAATGGTTTGACCTGTGAGCGTTCACAAAAGAGAAATCAGTACCCGCGGACGGGGTCAAGCTGCCGCCTCAGTGTCATCCAGACATGATGAAATAGCTGCAATTAGCAATGAAACATCTGTGAAGGACGTCATCGCTTACGGTGACTAAGAGCCTCCGACCACGGAGGAGGTGCCAGTGAGAGATTTGCTTTTAATCGTAGCGTTGTGTTATTTTAAACGTTTGCGGTGTCGGGATGTTTTCCAGAGATGGTCGGTTTAATTAGCGATCCTGCTGTCATCAAACAGAGCAGCGGGGCTTTTAGGCCTTTTTCAGCTCATTGTTTCGGTTTTGCACCCTGCAGGGTTGCAAAGTCCCGCCTGTAAGCGCAGCCTCTCCTGCAGTTTGTGAGAATTAGGTAGAAATAATATTATGAGGTAACGTTTTCAGTTGACAAATACCCCCCAGCTGGAACTGGTTCATGAAGGACACTTGATTCTCCAGGCTTTCATCTCATGACCTCTCAGGTCTAGTTATGCTTGGCAAAGGTTGGAGTTAGTTGATAGGACCTCATTCATCAAACTAAAAGTTAGGTATGTGTTTGTGTTGCTTTTCTTCCACTTCTACTCCCACTTCCACTCTGCCGATTGGTCTTAGCCAGTATCAGGAGCTGTTTCCCCTCAGTGTTCCATAAAATCAAACATGAGCGAACATGTTGGACTTAGATTTTCCGAAAACATCTTTCTAGCTGCAGTACGTCCACATGGCCACGATCCTGGATACGGTTTGAATATTTTTCCGGCTTGTGGTTGAATGTTGAATCGCGTAGACGCTGCAGCACAAGAAATGACAGAAGAATTGTCTTTTTCTCTGTGATTTAGAATGCATAAAATGCGGTCTTGGAAAATCGACTGTGCCAAGTTTGAAAAGAGATTGGAACACTACATCGGAAAACAAAATGACCAGTGTTTAGATGTATTTTGCTGGAGTACATGTAATGCACCTTTGACCTCGGAGTTTCCATCGTTATCCGGTCAGGAGAGGATGTGTGGCGTGGGAGGATTCATATAAGGAGCCTTCGGCCACTGTCAGACTCAGCCTCTGTGCAGATTAGCATCTCCAGAACTCGATTTCATATGGACCCCTGCTGCATCATGTCACGTCCGTATTTACTGTCTGTATTTACATTTTCAGCTATCAATATAAAAGCATACGGATAGTGAGAACCAACAGACTTTCATTTAGCTTGCGTCACCGTTTGGTCACGTTAATTAGAATGTTTTTGTGAATTAAAGCTGTGTTAATCAATATCTTAATATGAGCAATAGATCAAATGAATGCGACCAACCCATGAGAAATCTGCCTGTGTCACAAATAGGGGTTTGAAGAAGATGAGGTTGTGTTCAACAGACAGGGAGGGTCCAATGAAAGTAATATCACAGTCTAGTAAATGAAATCTTCAGCAAGATGCACGTAGTTGCGGCACCGGTAGACACCACAGGTTCATTCCAGGTAGACCGATTGGCTTGAAAGAGGAGTTCCAGGTGCATGTGATGTTGCAAACCTGGCAAAAATCTAAACAAGTTCCGATCTTACCAGTGGTTGCTCTGACTGAGCCTGCAGGCTTTGTGAGCAGCTTTGGCAGCCCTACATCAGGTTGTCTAGTCTGCATTAACATTTACATGATGCCCTAAAGTATCAAAGTAAGAGAACAACAAATGAAATGGTTCATACAGTATCTCATCCTGCTTCCCTTATAGATCTCTCTCCCTTGAGATCTCCTGTATTCAGCTTTATTCTTCTGTTTTGGGTCTGTTGCACTCTTTAATAAAAACCTGCACATAGATGAACCCAAAGCAAAGAAGTTAAGAAGTCAGGACTGACGATCGACGAGACAAAATGCATTCACAGAGATGCCCCGATAATATGCCGCATTCTGTGCCGTCGTTGGTTACCTGTCAAATACATCTGAGAAGATGTTATACGTTGATCATTGTCGGATACAAGGAGAGAAGGAGATGAAGTGGAAAAAGGTGAGGAAAGTTCGAAATGATGAAAGGGAAAGAAAAGGATAAAGATGGAGCGAAAAGATGAAAGCGGGAGTTGTGAGAGTGTGTGGGTGGCGGTAAATAAAGGTCGCCGGCGGGGGATGTTCTCAGAGCCATATGTGCCTGGGGTTTGACAGACAGGTCATGTACTGCCATGTGTTTGCCTTCTATAACCAACAGACACAACATGAAGGAGGATTTGTACAAAGTTCCGACTCAGAGGCTTTCATAGCACAACACAGGCAGTATCTACTATCATGCCATTGATTATAGTGCATTTATCATACGTGCACATGTGAAATGCTTCTAGAGCTCCATTAGAGAGCAAACTCTTGCTCTTTCTAGGCTTTTGGTGGCAGCGTTAATCTCTTAAACCCTAGATGATTGCAGCACTATTTTCCTGGAAGTCTTACCGCCCTGTATGTTTTACGTGCAGTATGACTCCGTGGGGTTTGTCTTGTTTGTTAAAGGAGGAGGAACAACACTGGAGTGGGATGTTAGGGATGTTTGTCTGTCAGCGTGTTTTTAGGGCACTCATTCCTGCTGCTGTTCGGGAAGCAGGTTGAGACTTGCAGAGACTGAAAGAAAAAATCCAGGAATGTGTGTCACACATTGTAGGATTGGCTGCAGTCCAAATGCTGGTATAGATTGTTGCCACAATGTAAAAATGCCTTCCAGTCTTCAAGTTGTGTTTCCATGGTGACGGGCATTGAGTTTGTCTTGATAATGTCAAAACTGTTGAATTCTTCCATTTGAAGTCAAATATGACGAAGGGCTGCAGATAATTCTCACAGTTGCACGGTTGAAGCCAGAGAATGTTTGGAAATGTTGCTTGAGAAATGATTACTTGATTATTAAAATATGCTGATTATTTGCCTCTCAACCAGCTAATGAACTGATCAGCTCCTTGTTCACAGCGTTGTTGAAGTCGTGGTAACTGATGAACCTCAGTATCACACATTAACTGCCGCTGGTGTCTGAGTGTTAAGGCCCAAGATAGTCCCATTGTGATAAACGTGAGGGCTTGCATGTTGCTACAAGCAGAAGATAAGATGAGATATGAGCATTTTGAGTTACAAATGCGTGAAAACAAAACACTGCACGGCAGTTTCATGCAAGACTCGTAGAAAGGTTTAATGGCAGCAGCCTGTTTTACTTAAGTCACTGCAGAATTGATATAATGTAAATGCATAAAACTAAAATGAATTAGGGTTTGATACTGGGGACCTGTTATTTCCCAAAGATCCTCCTCTCCCACTTACTGGGAAAGGAATCTGTGACATCCCATAATTTTATGCACCTGCCAGCATATTAAAATAAAAAAAACATCCTTGGACACAAGGACGGACAGATCAGACTTTGGACATTGAAGGTCATTGGTTAAGGTCGCCACAGTCTCACAAAACATGTCTTTGGCCTTGTGAACATGATATCTCAGGAAGGTCTTGAGGGACTCCCTTCAAACTTGGCGCAAACATCCAGTTGGACTCAAGGATAAACTGATTAGATTTCGGAGGTCAAGGGTCACAGTGACTTCATGTTCTCGTAAACGTTGTACATCAGGAGCACTCTGAGGGAACTTTATTACATCCGGCCCAAATGTTCACTTGGATTTGAGTTCGCGCTGAAAAGAGTTTAGTGGCCAAAAATCACCCTGACCTCACCAAAAGATGTTTTTGGCTCCGTTAACGCGATAGCTCAGGGATGTCTCAAACATTCAGCTGGACTCCGAGATGAACTGATTCAACTGATTTTGGTGTCCAAAGGTTGCAGTCATGTCACAGAACAGTAAATTATAACATTTAATATGTTATTTGAGTCTGGACAGATATGGATATTAACTGGGACTTTACTGGCTGGGGGAGGTATAGAACTTGTGATATCTGCCTTTAGAAACTACTTTGTTTCTGTAAGACCTCCATCGATAACGAGTCCATGCTGTTGCCATTGCTGCCTTGTCTCCTTGCCGCCAGACTTAGATCTACACTTTGGTGTCAGGAGAGGCACCTTTTGAATTCTCGCTCTTATCTGTTTTATCTCGGAGCTGTGGTTCTCACTCTTTTCCAGCCACAGATTAGAGGAAGAGGAGGGGATTTAAGGGTCGGCCCTTTTCAGTGGGCACTCGGCCTGAGAGGAAGGAGACGGGGATTTTCCTTCCATTCTCCCTCCATTTTTGTGCTCCGCTGTCTTCGCCACGAACTGCAGACAGGCTGTCAGTGATTTGACTTTCCAGTGCAGACATGTTACTGTTCAACAAAAAGGGTTTAGCTGGTACAAAACAAACTGTGAAACGGGTAAAATTATATGATGCCAGGAAGGACAAGTAGGAGACTGTGTGTTGGACTATGCATTGTACTATGTGCACGGTATTATTAATCCTTACTTAACTACCTAATATACGTAGTATACCTAAAATACCTAAATTTAGCATTAAATCAAATTCCTAATCTGTTTTTACATAATCTTTTGAGCAGTTTTTAATCTAGATTATACATTTTATACACATACATATGCAAATAGCCTTTAATTCTTCTTATATATACCAAAGACTGGGCATAGTATCACCAGAAAGTAGTAATTGTCACATTAAGACTGCATGTGTTGTTATACACCCAGCTTCTCATACCTCCACTTCTTCTTCTCTTGTCTCCAGTACACCTTACTGTTCTTTAGTTTCCTTTCCAATTGCCCACAATGTTTTCTGACCTCTGCAGATTACCAGATTCAGAACCCCCAAAACTCAGTTCCTTTCAAACTTAGCACTGTGAGCTATTCACTGCAAGACTGAACTGCTTCACATTCATCTGAACCCTGGCTCCTATTTGAATGAGTCTGACATTATCTGGACTTTGCATGAGCAGATTGGGGGGGGGGCTGCCAAAAATAGATGTCAATATGAACCAAAGCCTTGTTGTCTTTGACACATTTGGCAGATGCATAAAGGGGCAGCCTAGCACAGAAATGCAAAATTAGTACAGTAATTTTGATTTGCATGTGTGTGTATAGCTGATAATCTAGTCCAGAGTGATTTCACTTGGTGTAGAGTATTCATAAGTCCTTAAGGCACCCTTCTTTGCGGTTGGTTTGTTGCCATTTGACAGGAACACAAAGCGCGACAAGAACGTTTACAGCTTTGCAGATGACATCCCGCTATGAATCCCCTCCTCTCCACATGAATTTAGCCCCATTTATAAGTTAGCAAACGAAATCATGTTAAATATATGGACATATTACTTGGGTAACATAACTGTCGGGTCATCAGTATGTCTGATTTGATATTTGTATGTGTATATATGAAGCCCTGACTTTAAGCACAGAATGAAGTGGTCAGCTGCTGGTCAGAACAGCAGATATAGATATCCATCCATAGATGGCCAGACAGAAAAGACAGACAGGCTCGTTGTGCTTCGCTAGCTTTCAGCTCGACCCGGCCCACCATCTTCCACTCTCTCTGGAGAGCGGAAAGCATCGAAGTATAAAGAAAGAACAGCCCTGAATGGAGGGGGGAGTCGAGTTGTAACAAAGTGGGAACATTTTCTATAAATCTTTCGTGGCTTTGAAATGAACCTACAGGTAGAGATGGACAGGATGTGTTTCGTTTCGGAGGCAGCAGGAAGTACACTTCCTGCCTGCTGTTTTTAAATTCGTGTTTCAAACGGGGGCATGTAAATTAGACCTTCAGTGAAGCGCGAGAAATCTGAAGGCTTCTTGTCCCTTCTTTGTCCCTCTCCTCACAGGATGCACTTCTTGACCAACTCAATATATTCGCCTCGAAGCTGAAGTCAGTTCTTGCACTTGCCCCCTTCTCTTCGTCCAGCTCCATCAGTCTATTTTCTGGCTTTCACAATTATTTAACAGATAAACAGACTGCTTTGGATTGGTCCTCTACTCCTTTCCACATCTGCCATTGAGAGGAATTCTAAAGGCCCAGCTGGTGTAGGTGGAACACCCACTTCCTGTTATGTGCCATAAAGAAGTTCAGGTGATTTCAAGGTAAATGTGACTTTGTGGCACAAATGTGTAAAATGCAACACATGGGTCACAGGGCTTCCAGTCTTTGAGATGTCTTTAGGCTGAAAATTGATTTTATTTTTTAAAAATGTGGTCAGTCAATAGCTAGCTTGTAAGATGACTGCCAGGTTCAAACTAGCATTTTGGAGCTGAAATCTCATATTATTCTGGTTTGACCTCGGCAAACTCTGTATTGGGATTTTTAAAAGGCTAAATAGTCTTTGGCCTTTTTTATTCACAAAAACACAAACTCATCAGTCAGCGCTTTGTTAGTTCATTGAGAATTTAGAGTAAATAGGAATTCTCTCAGGTGAATGTCACAAAGCCAAACCAATCATAGTCTTAATTGTCCTGAGGATCGATACAGTCACCTGTTCCAGCCTCGCCCCCATGGGACAGATGGGATATCGATACCGCGGGAGACCAGTATGGAAGACCTGGCTGGATAAATGATGGTGGTACTCTGATTGGAAGCATTGCTCTTCCTCTGTCAGTGACTGCCATATCCTTGACGTGACACTGTGCTGCTAGAGGTGACGAACTGTGCTGCTGCTTGGAGCGAAGACTCCGTATCAACATCAGTCACCCCGGTCTTTGAAGTCCTTATTGAACTGAACGGTTAAAGTGGCCTTACTTGCTTTGTCTACTCACTAGCAGGATGTTGGAGCACTTACATGGCAAACATGAGGTTTCAGTACAACATGAGTGCTGTACGTGTTATCCACTGTCTGATATGTGCCTTGGGTCAAGTCTGGGTGCATTTCTCATACAGCAGAGAAAATGAAAACTATAGAAAATAATTAAAACTAATTAACTTACAAATTAATCAAACCAGTGGCATCTTTAGTGCCCAAAACTCTTCAGTTTAGCAAATGAAAAAAAAAGTATTTTCAATGTTCTGTATTCTAAAATGACCTCATCTCAATGATTCACAGTATAACTTTAGCAATATTCAGTCCATTAAACAACGCGCTAAAGGGAGGAACAGAATTAAAATCACATAAAGAGACACACATCATCATTGCATTCATTGGGATGCAGCATATTAAATACTTAAAATATGCACCAGTGCCAGAAATGTAGTGTGACAGTCTGGCTAGCATTAGCAGCGGTTAGCACAGCTGCTGTACACTGCCATCCTCTCAGATCTAGGCAGTTCACTTGGTGCAGTGTTTCTGCAAAAATAAGGCTTAAGTTGTAATATGATGTTTGAAAAGATCAAACTTCCATTAATTTTTGTGCCAGTATTATTAAATATAATATATGTAAATATATGCAAAGTACTTAAACAGAATATATACCGTATTATGTAACCACCCACAGTGAAATTGAATTATTTCCGTCCACATAGCAACGTCCACCGCAGTGTCCACCACCTCGGGCAGCACTGTGGTTCAGTGGTTAACACTGTCAGACTTTCACAGAAAGGTCCTAGGTTTGCTGCACTTTAATTAGTGTGTCTCTGGGTCTGCTGGGGCAGGGTTGTGTGGGCTGCGTGGAATTTGCATTTCTGTGTGTTCTCTCTGGGATGCTTCACCACCAAAAACAGTGTGTTAGGTTAATTCTCCTGACAGTGTCCTCGACAGAGACGCTGGCAGGCAGTGGCTGCCCGCTGCTCACTGCTGCCGTGGATGTGGGCTAAATGCAGAGAGCAGATCTCCTTATCAGGAGTTTCTATAAAGCATAACTTCAGCAGCGTGCAGCAGCTACTGTAACTCACGCTTGTGATTGTGCATCAGACCCTCACAGACACATGCACCACATCAAGAGTTTTGCTGAGAGTGCGCGTGAAGCTCGACTCCTCTGGAGGATGGCTGAGGCGAGCTGTGAGCCACCCTGTGGTCAGAGACAGTTGAGGAGCTGTTAAAACAGTTTGACACCTCAGCTCAATCAGCCCACTCCTGGTTTGAGCTTCAGTCAAAGGCAGCTCTCGCCGAATGAAGGCTGCAGGCCCGTGCATCTGCAGTGAACAGCGCGAAAAGGCAGGTGAGGAAAACAAGGCGAGAAAACACCGTCTGACTCTGAGTGTCTTCGTGTGACCACATTACTTTAAAGCTTTTTGAAATGATGGTGTTCTCACGCCGAAATTGTTACTTTGTGACACTCTTTATACAGACATGAGACTGATACATTGAGTTCCCGTTATCTGTCACAAAAGGGGTGTGCAACGTCAGACGTCAAGTGAAGAACCATCACTTGAGGATATTTCTTCAATCTGATATATTTTATATCAGCTTTCACAAGACTTCCCCTTTAATGCACGAAACACAGAGTATGCAAGTGTCCACGTGAGCCAGTCATCTCACCGGAGGACATGCAACAACCGACAGAACATCATTTGTTTGACAGACCTCTGGAGATCATAAAGCCGTTTTAATGCATACTTGTTTAATGCATAGTTGTTTAGTTTAATACCCAGAAGGCTACTTTGTCTGGATGTTTTTTGGGCTCCAGCCAGGTTTGGAGATAAAGATCCCGATGAGGCTTCTTGATGCAGCTTTGACGTTTTGCGATCAGGGTTAACCCTACACACAATGAGTTCTTATCTTAACACCAGCCATGGAACTTTAACATTTGCTGTGATTTAAGGTTGGAAGTTGAGCTCAAACTGGAGGCGAGTGCAAAGCAGATTAATTTTCAGTCTCTTGTTTTTTCAGTTAATGGCCCATTTAAAGAAATCCCATGAAGAACCCAGCTGGTTTGTCAGGCCCTTCCCCCACCTCCTACCGTCTCTGTCTAACAGCTGGGCCCGTCCACTTCCTGTTTACACTCCATCAACTTCAGCACATGAACAGCCTAAGCCATCAGCGCACATGTTGTAACTGCAATCTGGCTATTAGTATTAAAGCTCTGAAAGCAAAAGCGTCGCGGTGCGGTGCGCTACGCAAACCGCAGAACTACAGAGCTACACGAAATATGAAATCCTGACGTGTGCACCTCTGAATGTCAGTTTACAGATATTGCACATATGAGCCAGTGTTAATCTTTGCACTTAATCATTCACTCAGTCACTTAACCTCTTGAGTGCTTTTTCATCCCGCCATGCTTTGAAACTGAGCGATGATAGCGAGGACGGGCAGGGCGAGTAGCGCACGTCAGGCGGCTGGACTGTCAGATATGGTATTGTGATGGATGTCGCGCTGACTGCTCGTGCCGGCAACTGAACGTCTGGCTGGCGGTGATAGCAGGCAGCACGCTGACAGCAGTTTCCCCTGGCGATGCCACCTGCCTGCCCACACGCTGACTCGTCATATCAGCCCCCACCACAGCCTGAAAGGCCGGGCGGAAAGTGTGCCTGCGGCGCTGTACAGTGAAAGCCGCTTGAACAGAGAACATGGAGCTGAGCATACTGTAGTCTAACACAGCTCTGACAGGGTTTCACCGTCCACTGACGGGGCCTCTTTCAGCGCGACACGGCCGTAATCAAAAGCTGAGGATTGACGTGTCTGTCAAAATGACAGCAGCCGCCGACGGATGGGCGTTGATCAGCTAAAACGCAGCCGGGTCATTTCTGTGTCTGGATCTGGACTTCCCGACGTGCAGATGTTCATTTACAAAGCTAAAGACATTTGAGCATTTTCCATTTATTATCTTAAATAGAAAGCCCCTCATAGATTCATAAAGTAACCCACACTTAATCATACTCTTCCTTAGTTCAGCGCTTACTAAACTAACGGTTCGCGCAATTCAGCCTACCCAAAGATCACTTGTTTGCTGCACAGTCACAGCAGCGGTAATAATTTATGAATTTCACAGTATGTTTGGTTCGTCTCTTTATTCCCATTGAAGAGTAGATTGTAGGTTGTTGGTGTCTAGTCAAGAGGAAGTTGGGGTGTGTTTGGTGTAGACGCCAGCTGTAGCAGCAAGTATTCAAAAGAGTATCTGGCCATGTTCGGCTTTGTTTACTCACTCTTTAGTTTTATTTTTTGAGTTTCTTTGATTCAAATCAAAGTTTTACTTCGCTCTTGGACCTGGAACAATGGCTTCTTTTATTAAGACAACAAAAAAAAAAGGTTTGGTTGAATAACAGGTATTTGTATTTTTCAGACACCCAGTCCCAGCGCAGTTTGTATTCGATCGCGGCTGGTTGTCACACAAAATTGTGTTTTGGGGTTATGAATGTTGCTTTGTGAATGAAATTGGATATATTTTTGATTTCCTGCAAAGCAGACATGTATAACGCCACTCAGCTCCTCACCTTCACAGCTTGCACGCAGTGCCTGTCTGCCACTGAATATGCATGCCTCCCTGTCGGGTGTTTCGTGAGTTCAGCCGCAGCTCAGCCTCTATTTTCGTCACCTCGCCCTCCACGTCCATTTCCCTCTCCACTTCCCTCTCGATCCAAGCGCACACACTCTGAATGGTAGTCACACCTGCTCTTTGCGCTTGCCCGTGGCAGGATCCGTCCGCCCCTGCGCGTGTGTTTGAGTGCGTGCGCTCGCTGTGGTTTTCAGGCGCGAGTTATTTTTAGCCTCTCACGCGCATCCCATCAGCCGCACGCGTCTGTTTTGGGTTTTGGGGTTGTTGTTTTTTTTGGACTCCACTGATGAACTGACGATGTCGATACTTCTTCCATTCAGACAGGCAGGGAAATGTCGCAGCTGATGCTCGAGTAGATCCCACACCATCACACACAGCGCAGAGAGAGCTCACCACTGCTTTTTGAATGTGTGCTTTTTAGCTACTGACTCATAGTTTAGTTACATGTAACATCTTGTAACATCTTCATGTTTGATTATATTACTTTTCCTACCCTAGCTCATTGTGCCATAATGGCGACTTCAGCTGTGTGACGGCTGTAGTCAGAGTTCAGTGTGTGGGCTGGACTTCTTTGTGTGGTCTCTGAGCTGAGGCAGTTGCTAAGTCCAAGCTCTGGCTGGAATATCCCCTGTGGCTTAAAGTGGGCCAGAAAGATTGGGCTACAACTGAGCCATAGTTTCTGTAATATGTGTGAGGAAGTGTGTGTGTGTGTGTGTGTGTGTGTGTGTGTGTGTGAGTGTTTATTGCTGTACAGCAGGATTTGGCCTGGGGAAGCCCAGACTGAGATGGTGGAGCAGAATATGATCTGAATTCTAAGCAGGATGGACAGACAGACTGGGGATAGACCGGAGCTGTGAGTGGAAGAAGACTTTAGCAGTAATTGGTGTGGATAGATGGGTGGTGAGGGGTAAACTGGCATCATTTAACATATTAAGCATTAAATCTGCTGCTGTCTTTATGATCAGCGCTGCGAGATATCTAGAGCGTTGGAGCAAAGTTCGCACAGGTTTATGGCAACACAGCGAGCCAAGTAGCAGGAAAAGACATTTGTAAAGCATGACAAATAGAATTTTATGTTCTACCCCAAGACATAATTCACAAAGAAGGCACCGGGAGTTATCCTTCTCGGAAAAGCTGACCGGCAACAATCCCGTGATCCAGAAAGGTCTGGAACCATGACAGGTCACCGCCGGTTTACATTAGAGCCATTGCCTCATTTGCTGCTTAATAAAAGGCTACAACAAATGAGGTTTAAGTTGGAACTGATTGGACTTGTGTCATAGAACAAATAGTCTGACAACATCTAAAGGCCATGCTTGAAGGTTGACTGAAAAGCCAGCCACCAGAGCACCCTCCTGTCTGGACCCCACTGCTTCTCTGACCTTCCTCCAAGAATGAAGTCTTTTGTGTCTCTCTAGTCTCAACATGTAGAGTTGAACAATTTTGGACGTGAGTGCACACTTTCAGTCAGACTCCAAGGCATTCTTGTGGTTGCACCATTGCACTCAGTTGTAAACTTGATGATAATGAAGGTAGAATGGAAAATAAAGGAGAACTTGGGAGAAAATGTCATCCTGCCTTTTTTCCTCATGTCTCTGCACATCTGGATTGAGGTTGATCTGGCTGTCAGTTTGCCTCCTGAAATCAAATACTTGGAAACAGGGTTTGAGACACCGTTAGATGTTCCAACAAACCCTTCAAAGCAATGCGGTTCATGTAGATTAGCTTTTCCCATCAGAAAGCTTTTCGGCCCCTTATCATCTGTAGACTCTGAAATCACTCTGTTTTCATCTGTAACAACACATTTGGAACTTGACCTGGACCTGATTATTTAGATATTGGCTCAAAGTTTGGTTGTATTATTGTTCTAGTAGGATTCACGTGGTCCTTTCTGCTAAATGTAGACTTATAATAAAGGGAATCAGCAAAATCCAGAACCCTCTCTATCAAGCTGTGGAAGTCTTGGCCGCCTGACAACCCCTTTCACTCACAGCAGCCAGTGTCACACTTCAGTTCACCCTGGCTGTTAAAGGGAAGATCAAATGCCGAAGACCTCAGCTGCGTTGCAGCACTTTAAATCGAGCGTTGACGAGACAAAGGCAGCGGGCCAAAAATGGGATTTAAGACAGGCCCACCACGGTGGCACAACACGTGTGATGAATCACCTGAACACTGGAACACAAGTTGTTTCATGGTGAATCCTTGCGAGGTTAACCCATCTTTGGTCAGATCCACGCTCTTGTTGAACTCGCATTTGCATAGTTGCATGGTTCAAACGAGGTGAATGAACAAGTGGACACGACACCGACCTCAGCGCTGACTCAAAGCCTTCGGTGAGGAGCAACACAGCAGTGACTCACTGTACTTCCAGCTAAATGCAGGACGTGCAGACTGTCATGTTATGAACATACAGTACTCCTTTCTGACCGCAACTATGCACAGGCCACACATAGAGTCCTACTGTAGCTGCAGCTAATTGCATTTTGACAGGGCCCTCTTATTACAGTGCCTGCAATTACACCCACACCTGAGAGCCCCTGGTTCCATCTGCAGCTCCACCAGCAAATAAAGCCAGGGTGATTATGATGGCTAATGATGATTGTCAGCTCAAGCGTCAGGGTACAGCATCGAGACAGACCTATTAACCCTCTGTGGGGCTGCTCAATGAGGATCGGCACATTGTCGGTGAATAGCTTGTTTATATCCCCCAAGTTATTATGCTATTCATGAGCTGGTGTGCTCAGGTTTTTTCTGATGTTCTCTGCGTGTTTGGGCTCCCTGCTAGGCTCACAACGAAACAAGGATTAGTAGAACAATGCTAAAAAGGAGTTTTGTGAGCATTTCTAGTTTTGGCATTCAAAACCGTTGCAGATGAAATTTACAGAAAACTTGAAATGTTTTGTAAGGAATGTCTTCTGTAGGGCACCAGCAGCAGGAGTATCATCAGCAGGATCATATTCTCTACTTTATATTTCAACAAAAAAGTGATTTAAAAAAAAAATCTCAGCGTTAATCCCCCAGTTCATCTTCTAAACATATCTCAAATATATTTTGTCAAAGGTTCTGTCCTTTGATGCTATGTGAAGCCAAGCCCCGCACCATGAAGGAACTCATTTAGCCAAGTTCTGGTGAAGGGTAATGCACTGATACAATCAGAAGTACCCACCTGTTGCCTTGATCCCATTTCGCAGTCTCGCGGTTCTCTTGGTGGCCGTATCCCATTTATAACACGAACATTCATATACAAACGTCCGAGACGAAGTGCGAGAGCGGTCTCTTGATAAAACATGCTAATTTTGAACAATCAAAAATTCCTCATTACACAGAGAGACAGCCAGGAAATAAGAGGCGAGATGTTGCCGGCGGGAATAAGGACAGAAAAGGCGTTTTGATGTGTGTAGGCAGCGTGGATTGCCAGGGGTGTTTATCCCTGTTTTTCTTTCTTTTCTTTTCTTTTTTTTTTTGGTAACACATTCAGTCCCTGGGTGTCTTGGCACCAAACTCCATTACTCACCTGTTACTTTACTGACAGCAGGTGAAAATGGGGTGGACTGACAGGACTTGTCACTTGCCAGTGAACAAAGGTCAAGTCCTCAACTTCCTCTAGTTTTAAATAAGGTAACGTGAGGATAGCATGATAGTGTGTGTGTGTGTGTGTGTGTGTGTGTGTGTGTGTGTGTGTGGGCACACTGAGGGATTATTTTTTTAAAATGACAGAACCTGCAGCCTCTCGACGTGGAACCAGATGTGCTGGTTTACCGTACAGCAGAGGCAGCTCATTTGATCAGTCGGCTGCATTGAAAATAGCTGCTGTCCTCGTTTTCATCGACCTAATGACGAGCTCATCTGGGTTTTCTAAATGGGCCAGCTCCGGAGCGAATCACGCCCAGGATTTCTGCTAGAGAAACATCTAACGGTTGAGGGGAGCATCACGCTACGTCTTTTGCGCTTTGGTGAAGTGGAGCGAACCATGGGCGGTCCAGCCCAGAAGCCTCATGTTTTAGGACTGAGATCCAATTACGGCAATGAACAATATAAATGTGCAAATGTAAAGTCAGGGCTGTAACAGCTTTAGTTACTGGCAGCATTAGAGGAAGCACAAGTGAAGGTAGAGAAGAACACAAGTCATAGTCGGATAGTCGGTTTCAGTAGTCAGATAGTCAAAGTTTCAGTTTCGGGTTTTTATCAAGAAACATATCAACCACAGAAAAAACATGTATCAAATCTCTGACTTCACCTATCATCCTCAACTATTTGATGACTGTTTGCATCTCGTCAGTTTTGCTTCAAAACCCAGTGATCCTTCTCACCCGCTGTGGAAGACAGTGGGTGAGAAGTGTACGCTTTAACATGAGGCCTCTAGATTTAGCGGCTGTGGCACAGCTGATTGGTCTGGTGCCTCGATCGGCCTCATGAATAAAAATGGAAGCTTTGTTTGCTGCTTTATTGAAACTTCTCGGAGCATAGACGGTATTTATATTTCAGTCATTTCCATAGAAAAGAGATTCACTTTCTGTTGCAGGTCTAAGACTGGGTGCATCTTGAATTCATTCAATGCAAGTGACAATTAGAACGAGACTGATAAATTCTACTTAGGTCATATAATAACCAAAAAAAATGCAGAATAGAACTAAATATTCATAGAATTAGAAATAAATATTTAATTCTGTCATGTAGCTCCAAACGTCCAAAAGCCTGGCATCCAGTAGAGGAAGGAGACGACAGGACTGGTGGCGAGGGAAAGATCAGTTGCCTGTGGTTGCAGTGAGGCTGGAGATGGTGAGTGAGCAGCACTCGCGCAGTAAATCCCGTTATGTCACAGATTAGCAGCGTGCCGTCCTGCAGATGGAAGGGATGATGTTGGAGAAAGGGAGAGAAGTCAACGTTCACCCGGTGACCACGAGGATTACAGCCCCTGTAAAAGCACATCCCATTGGTCCGATTAGGATTAGAGACTTGTAAACCGAGGTGCGATTGGACATGGCTGTGATCACATCTGGTCGGAACCAAAATGGGATTAACAAGGGAGCACAGGCCCATCCCACTGGCGCTAGTTGAGATAACGCTCGCTGCTTATTGGACAACCAAACGTTAAATTTTCATGGCAGTATTCTGATTGGTCTGAGACCAGTTAATGCTTACTTGTCAAGTCAGTTGACTTATTCTTGTTTGCTGCAGATTCGGCATTAATATGAACATCCTAATATACAGCTCACTAACGATGATAGCACTGTAGTTTAGAAATAGCCCGGAGTACTTTGCATAAGCAAAACACCTATTTACACAGATCCAGTTTCAAACTCGGACCCACCCCGACCCTCCAACTCTACACGAGCACGTAAACACACTCTCATTTCCTTTTCCTTCCCTCCCTTCTCTCTGTTTTTCTGTCTCTCCTGCACCCATCATTTGCACAGCTCCCCCTGGTTGATGCACTGCGGCACTGCAGACCCGCATGCTCCTCAGTGGCCCCTGAAACAATATTGGAATGAAAACTTATTTTTGGCACTTATTCAATATGCAAAGTGATTTACGGGAAAAGCAGCAGAGAGCAAACAAATAAGCAAAGGCAAATGCGAGCAGAAACCACAGACAGAAGCATAACATGACATAAATGAAGAAAAGGAAAATATGAAATGGCAATAGGAGACACTCAAAGACAGTGTGCTGTGCATCTTTTCCCAGACAACATACACACTCATCATCACATCAACAAATGAATGTCAAGAAATGTTTATTTATGTCAATTTAAGTTTTCTCATTCAAAAGGAAGTGGTTATGATGAGATCTACCTGAAAACACTGTAATATGATTATATCTTTAAAGAAGTCTTCATAAATATCATTTCTGTGGGAAGGTCCAGAAGGTCTGGATCATCCTCGCTCGGACGGTATCGCACGGTATCGACCCACCCTGTTGTAGTGCGAGCTGTACACCTTACATCTTACCTCCAGCCGTATAGAAAAATGTCCTTATCATGACTGTGTCAAGCCCAGTTATGATCCCACAGTGGTGAATAATACATACTTTAACAAGAGCTGTTTATTAAATATTCATCAGCCTCCATCGTCTCCGTTAATTGAACATCCTCAAAGCCTCTTCATTTGAATGGCAAATCAGCCGAATTTGGGTTGACCCCAGCGACACCTCTTAAACGTGCGAGCTGCTCACAGTACGCCACTGGATCCTGCTTTCGGTGTCAGTATTACAGTAGAGTCTCATTGAGTCTCCTGTGTTCATTTGTAAATATGTACTTGCTTCTATCAGCCTTTTTTTTTTACTGGACTATTCTGCACAGTGCACAGGGACGTGTTGCAGGCCTGATCTGAGTTACATGATGGTCCATACTTGTGGAGAAATGGCCACCCAGGCGTTTGTGAAACCTCACCTTGAGAACGACTTCATTTTTAGGCTACAACAGTCAGAAACTGTTACTGTTTGATAGCGTCGAAGGCCGTGACGCACATGAATCAGTAACGGGAGAAACTGTAGTGTTGTTAGAAAATAGAACGTATGCTGGAGACCCTCCAGGGTATGAGTGCACTCCTCTGAAGAGCAAATTCCCGTAAGTGGATGTTAACATTCATATACTTCACATGCTCTCGGTCTGGCACTAATAAGACCAATCAACGGTGAATTAATGAAAAGACCAGCGTTTAACAATAGCAAGACCTGAACATATGTGAATATCGGGTAGTTAATGAGGGAGATGGTCACTCCTCAGCCTTTGGATCCTGGCAATGACTGTGACACAACTAGAGCCGCATCTCCATTGTGATCTTTGGTAAATAGTTATCAGTGATGTGGATATAATGACTAAGTAGGTAGAGACAATGAATAGGTGATCTAGAATTCTGCTGTTGAAAACCATGAGTAAAGCTTGAAGGCTACATAAATATTACGTAAATGGGTACAGACTGTTTTGTCAAAGTACTGTTGTCATGGGGAAAAATTAAGTTAGTTTTTTATTCTCATATAATTTGTATTTATTTTAAGCGGTTAATAAATGCAGCGGCGCCTTTACTGCCTCAGGTGTGATATTAATTCAAGCAGAAGGCGGCTGCAAGAGAGCGGTGATGTCATAAAAATGATGCTCGTATGATTGTGCTGCTCTTTTTGGCCAGCTTTTGGGTTCTGGATGTTAAAAGCAGGGGCATTTAATAAGTTGTCACTGTATTCCTGGCTACTTTCACCAAACTGGCTTCCATTTGTATACTATGTGCCTTCCAGAGCACATGCATTTGCCTCTGCTCTAGCGCCGAATAGGCACAAATCAATCACTTTTACCGGGATTTACTGGAATTTGTCGTGTTCTGAAATCTCTTTCGTCAATAGAGGGTCTTTCCCTCCATCACAGCGAGCTAAGACTTGCCGTTCCTAGACTTTGTAGACATGTTCCTCTCATGTTCTGAGTACGTATAACCTGGAAAGCCAACGGTCACTCTGTCACACATGGTGCCATTCTTTTTCCTCTTTAGAATAGTTTAAGGAACTTTATGTAAAATAGCATAAACGCTCTAATGGAACAGGAAATTGCAACCTCACCATACATCTTTGACCAGCTAACGTGCACTCTATTGGCAGTAATACTGGAGACGGACCAGGACTGTCTTTATAAGCATCTAATGGGTACTGCAGCTTGCAGTGATATCCTATGACTGTTAGTTTTACTGCTCATTTGTTCCAGCAGGAGGGTCACGGTTGGCGGTGATTCATTCGTGGAATCTCTGTCAAGGGGTTTGGAGGAAATTCAGGAGGTCTCAGCAGACACATGTGACAGATGTGTTCTTTTTGTCTCCTCAGATCACCAGAAGCTGGAGCGAGAGGCCAGGATCTGCCGCCTGCTCAAGCACCCCAACATCGGTAACTAATGCTTCCATACCGTATCTCCCTCTGTCCTCCCTCTAATGATGTCACATGGAGACTTATATTTAATACATATCCATGTGTTTCAAAACAGACAAAGGTTAGCCTGAAGATGGATTCCTATATGTATAGAACAGCCGTTAAATATTTATGCTGTACACTGGATTCACATTTTCCTTCTAAGTGCTTTTGACAGCATACTATATCTGCAAGACAGCCAGAGTATATCTTCCTCTGAACTTCCATCTTCCATCTTGTAAACAATGACCAACTGACCATCAATCATACACACTTTTGACCATATGTTGTGCTCACGCACATATACACGCCTACTTGTTTTGATTATGATTTGACAAATGAGCGGTTGAAGGGGTTTTACGATCACGTAGGGAAAAAACATTTAACAAGGGTGAAAAAGGGAGAAACCTCATTATACTGTATTAATTAATTAAGGAGATGTTCCCTAATATTAAGCCTAGGGCCACGTTCCAACCTACTTTAGACCTGCATGAAAAACATAGCCCCCTCATTAACTGAAACGCCAGCCCATTGGTGCAGTAGGGGTGGCAAAACAATCGATTAGCAAGGTTCAGCTTTATCCTTGAACCTTCAAGTAATACAGTGTAACATGAATGCCATATTTCTACGGTTTACCTCAGGACTAAAGGTACATATCTTTGCAGAGTGTTACATTAATGCAAGTTGGGTATTTAAAAGTCCTACAGATTCATAGATCTGTCGCTCAGACTGGGCTTCCTGGATCATGTTTCATTCTAACCAACCCTAATGGCTGGGTTCTAATCAGAAAAAAACTAGCTTGTACGACTTCGTGTGGTCAAAAAAGTTTGTGTTGCGAGGCTTTCATAATTTTTCCCTCAATAATAGACAGAAAGAAAGAAAAGACCAGAAAGAGAGAAGGTCAAATACTTTCTGACACAGCTGGCCAATCACGGTGTGAAGTGGGCGTGAATGTTCCTGAAAAGGTCAGAAAGAGCCCAACAGCAGAAGATATTCGACACTGTGATGAAACATACTCGCAGCTATGGACGTTTGATGACATGGGTAGAGGTCTCCAAACGGGAGGTGAAGCCCCGGTATGAGTAAATGAACAGATTTACGTGCCCACAACCTGATTCAGGCGAGTAAACGCTAGAGATTCTAAACAATAAATCACAACAAATAAGTTCTGCCTGAGGCCACGTTGCTGTGATTAGTATGGTTCATTAATGCAATACCCTTGCTTGTGCAACGGTTATGTCTACAAATAGAGCACATCTGCATACACGGCTCGCTTCCCCCGTCTGCAGCACCAACACACACGCTCTTCCCCCATCCTTGCTTTGGGAGCCACAGAGGCCAAGAAGCTGTAATTACCACATCAGTAACGACTCTGTCGCACAGTGAAAACTGGCATTTATTTGTTGTTTGGTTGCTTTTCTCTTCTTTTAGGGGAAAATGAGAGATGGGGGGGGTGGGAGCGACACACAAATGAAGAATAAGGGGTTATTTGCTTTGGTGGTCTATTGTCCTGGAGCCAGAAATGGAATAACTGTCATTTAACAGAGGACTGTTTGGTAAAGAGAGGGTTGTTTTACAGGTTAGTGTTGCCAAAAGCCAAAGTAAACCAAAGCTTTATTTAAGTGCAACATGTTTTTTTATTTTTGACAGTAGCAGCTTCAATAGGAGGTTGGTTAAAAGCAGCCAAAAGAGCTCTTTCAATAGATATAAAAATGGTTGTTTGACATAGCTTGCAGATAAGAGAGGCTATACCTTATATCGGACTTTGAGGCTCGTACTGATATTCTACAATAAGCAATGATGCTCATCATTGATGCTGATGTATTATCAGTGAAATAAAAATAGATTTTACCAGCAGAGATGCAACAATATCAATATTACTTTTGTTTTCTAAATTTCGAGCTGCAAATGTCTTTGAAACATACATTTTGAATGACTTAAACACATAAAGCAAAACCATATTCAGGTTGAACTGAGAAGAAGAAATCTTTTTTTTTTTTGCGGTTGACTGCTCTCAAAATCCGTTTTTTCCATATCTGCCATCAAACACTCCAGTGACAAATATCAATATATCAGTGTTAACCCAAACACAGACCTGCCAACATCATGTATTTCAAGACCATCTTACAGCAGACTCCTGTTTTGTAAGTATCTTGGTCTACCGTCATCCAAGTTGGTAGATGATCAGCTTAACACAAGGCATGCAGGAAGCAGAACCCAACAAAACCACCTGTATTTTGAAACCTAAATATTTGCAGGTATGGCAGATAGATGCGTGGAAGGACACATGCATATCGTCTCTTTTGTTGTGCATCTGGAGTCAAATCCCCCAAAGCAAAAAGTACATTTCTGCACCAGTTATTACATTTGCTTTGATGTTTGAAAAAATGTTAACGCTTCAGTCACAAGGGTCCTTCTTTAGCCATAAAATCAATGCAGAGGTGATGAGTATATGCAGGAGCTGACTGCCTTCTTGGGCCTGATTAAGTATTTATATAATTTATACTATTCCAATGTTTACTACATATATAATATTGTGCCAAAATACTGAAGCTAGAGCTAACAGTTTCCTGGCCGAATGTCAGTATCATTTTGACGATAAAAGTAGAATGGAAGATCAAAAACTGTAAAGTTCTCGCCTCGCAGTGTAGGGTTAAGTTAGGTTAACACTCTACCACTCTATCAAGCTAATTGCTCAGATATGCTCACGTTTGCAGCATTGCATTTGTGTTCTTACGCTCCTGTTAAGGCTCAAGACAACTCACCATGGGACCCAACTTTCCTAGTTGCCTAGTAATCATTAGTTCAAGTTCATCAGCCAATTAGTCAACTTCAGACCCTTTATCGTCAAATGAACAGTAAACGAAACCAGTTCTCTGTACAATGAAATTCTGCCTTCCACTTAAGAATAAAGGCACATTTATGGTATTAATTGAAATTTGTCAATGTATAATCTGTTTTTCAGAGGCAAGCACAAAAAGGGTACCATTAATGGTTTTGATGGAAGGAGACGGAACTTCCAACCAACTGTGACCTAACTTCACCGCTTAGTTATGCATCCAGGACATGATTGGACTATCTCTGTTTGAGAACCTGTGTCACTTTGGTTAATACGACGTTATAACCACTGACGTTGTGTAGTTTTTCTTTTATAAAACTTGACAGAATAGTAACAACGACTCGGAACGCTCTTACATATGGCATTTCGTGAAACCCTCTGGGAACTTTTCTTAGCGTACAGAGTGAACACTTAATGATTCCTGCACCGAATCCGTCACTGGAGATTCTCATTACTCACCTGCTCACACACGTGCACCCACTCCCCCTCCTTTTGAGACCGATCTGTCTCTATAGTGATAGGCTGGTAGCAGGTAGAGCTGGCCTCATTACTATTCCATTCACACACCATCGAGCTCTGGGAAAGCCCTCATTCGCTTAAGGTCGTGGTGCTGATAGATCTCTTAGATGTCAATCAGGAGACAAGCTAACGGACACGTCGGAGAATCCCCTCTTTTCATCTATCATCGCCTGCTCCGGCCTGTTTGTCTTTAACCTTTCCCGAGCACAGAAATTGGAATGAGCTTTTCCCACAAGCACTCTACTTCGCATTCATACAGTCGCACACATTTGCGACACAATCAGCCTTTTGCTGCTGGTTGAATTACCAATGGATTCATTTTTATTCAGGGATAATATTGAAAGTAGCAGCTGACGTGTTCCCCGCTGACCTGATAAGAAGCTAAACACATACCAGTCATTGTCTGTTATAAAAACCTAGAGCCAAAATCAATTTTAGCCGAGCTTACCCTTCTGCCTGTTAAAGCTGCTTTATGACGGCTCTGAGTGGGAATCGGTGTTAACCAACCTGATTGGTTCCAGGGTCACGTTTCAGTCGTTCTTGATTTGAGATGAAACTAGTAAACTCAAGCATCAAATGCAAATTCTTTAAAAATCCTTATCAAATCTATTTAGATTGGTCAAAACATAGCTACAACTCAGAGATGAATGGCAGCCACATCAAGTTTGAATTTGTTCAGTAAGCATATTATGGATGGAATTTACACTTGCCCCAAAAATTAGAAGCTACTAACTTCTCAACTAATTCAATCTGTTGATACCCTGGTCATATTTTTTATTGTCGTAAATTGAAAATCTTTGCGCTTTGGACCGTTGTTTTTGCTCTGAGAACTTGTGAGGAACATTTCACAGACAAAATTAATCAAGAGAACAATACTGAAGTTATGTAATATAGTTTTTTTTAAAAGTACAATATAGTAATAGCAACAATCTGAGTTTGGAGAGATGCGGCGACGAGTGCAACAGATCCAGGAATTCTATAATCAGGGAAGTAGATTTGAAATTGAGCTACTTTTCGAAATCCACCCCCTCGGCTGTGACGCTTTGATTAAAAGGGATAGTAAATACTAAAGCTCTGCGCTCAACTTCTCCTGCAGCTGATGAGGACGTACGCTGTATTTTGCTTGTAGGCTTTATTTTATCCATGAATATCAAAATGTTGAGCATACGTTTCCAGTAGAATGTTGCTTTGTGCTAACGGTCCATCAGCGCTGCCTCTGGTAGAGTAAAATAAGCATGTTCCCACGCCGACACTGGAACATGTGTACCCCCCCAGCTAATGCTACAGTAGGTACTCCAGTGCTTGTCACAGGCATCATGTTAGTCTCAGTTTCGCCCCCTTTGTCACTTCACACCATGTCATTTCACGTCCATTAGGCAGTGTAGCTAATTGACTCAGTGGAACCTCACCGTTGGCAGAGTTCTCACCTCGGTGCCGCCTTCGTCCTCTTATTGTTCGACAAAGTGAAAGAGACAGCCTTGCTCCCTGACATTCATTCACACGAGCAGCGGGAGTGATGCGCAGAGTGGAATATCTGCCAACAGATTCAAACTCACAGGCATGTTGGCGGTTTGCATGAGGTGAACGTGCCTTGAAACGATGCAGTGTTGCGCTCACGTGTGTCTCATGGAAACATACAGGGCATACTTTCCTTCCCCTACTCATAGAGCTGATTTGGGTCCCCTCCATGCAAACCATTAAAGCAGAAATGTATATGATTTTATAATTCTAACATTTAAACGTTTAAATAAATCACATCAAATGCTACAAACATGCAAGCTATAAGGTTCTACCATGATCATTTAAACTGTGTAAGTGAATATAGGACTGACATTATTATTTCAGCAGCGAGATGGATAGCAGTCCACGCATGGACCTCCATACAGTGTGCTGATGTATCTGCAGCCTCTGAGAGGGAGAGAGGGTGAAAGTGAATATTGTTAATAATTTATTTTTGCATAAGTATATGTATCCTCTCTGAGAACTGGTACATGTGGAAAGTACAGTTTGACTGGCATCCATCTCTGAAGACCACAACCAATGTTTCATTTGGTTCTGCGCAATGTTCCACAGGAAACCGGTGAATACTTGGAATTGCTTCTTTCCTAACCACTTCAATGTAGTTAGAAGCAAATCTGAAACGCAAAGACTCCCTGACACGCAAGATTTAATCACAGAGCAGCACTTGTATGGACATTGGCAGATCACTAAACCTTTTTGTGCAGTAAGAGTCCATAAAAATGGACGAGACACAAGTGCTTTTATTGATGCAGATGGTGTCTGTGTATGCTTGTTCTTTGGCTCCGACAATATTGATTCAACCACTTTGGTTTTGTTGGAGGAACCGAGTTTGTCTGCGTCAGTGAGATTAATGGTGTTAATTTAAAGCTTCCGTTATAATGTTGCGAGAGCAAAAAGCAAAAAGCTGACGGCTCCGTCCCGAAAGACGTCAGCGGAATGCAGAGCAGCTTCTGTCAGGAGGTCGGGTGGCGCTGCCCTGTTGTCGCTCACGATCGCACGTCGTCTTTTGTTTCACAGGGAGAAAAAATGTGTTGGGGTTGTTAAATAGTTGCACAGTATGACTGAGGATGTGACGTAAAATGGTTAAAGAGACATTTTTCAGTTCAACTTGAGCAGCGTTTCTCTTTCTGAAGCTTTTTGTGAAAAGGTCCGAGCAAATTTAGCCAACCACATCCTGAAACCACAGACATTAGGTCAACATTGATTTATTTATTTTTTTAAACTCACTCCCACAAAGAAATATATACCCCAAATGTTACATTTTGCCCCTACAAAGTCGCGATGCAGTCTTAGTTTGGGATCCAGGGTTGGTCGTCGCAACACCCCACGCTGGAAGAAGGCAACGGCTCACCGGTGTTCAGTGCTCAGTTTGTGGTTAAATGAAAGTGCTCATAATTCACACAGGCAGTTACCTACTGCTGCCAGTGTGGCAGGTTGCCTGCTGCAGTGGAGTATTTTACATAACTGGATAACTTTGATTTCTCTCTTTCTCTCCAGTGCGCCTCCATGACAGCATATCAGAGGAAGGATTCCACTATCTGGTCTTTGACTTGTAAGTGCACGACTTTGGTATTGTCCCAGTTTTGCATCTTAAGATGTCACGTGGTTAAAGAAGTGCCAAACACACTGCAACACATACTCACGTCATGCTCAGGAGAGGTAAAACCTGACAGCTGCCAATCAGATGTCCTGTCACCGAGGCACCATGGGAGCTTAGACTTGGCGTGTCCACCTCCTCATTGCCCCATCTGTCTCAGCTACGCCATGCGCTCAGTCATCGCACACCCTCAGCATGTTCATGCGTTGCACAGAATCATCACATGCATACTTAAACCTGCTCTATATGACAACATCTCTAAATGCACATAGGTAACATTGCATCATATACACATTATTCATCTAAATGAGAGACTTTGACTGATAGAAATGTAAAGTCAATGACTTTTTAAATCATTGAAGATGAATCTTTTAGTTTTTGCGCCATGACGGCCAGATTGAGACGTGATTTCCCAAATATGATCAGTCCACAGTCTGATTTCTCAGTTTCATAAAACTAGATGGAAGTGTGCAACATAACCTTTGTCATTCGAAATGAATGTGAAATATATATCCCCCAGCCCTTAACCCAGCACAGCACCCCCACAGTGACAGAGCTCAAGCTCCTTACGTTGCAAACCCGTGACATGCACCCATTCGTGGTTCCTTGGCGCAAAGCATTCTGGGATGCCTGGAGATGCTGAGCAAGTGGGCGATGCCGTTCAAATTCTAAAACAAAGTTACGATCACGTCCAAACAGCAGATCAAGCTGCAGCACAGGTGGAAACGAGGTAATGGGGTGGCTGGTGAGGGGAGGGAAGGTAGAGGGAGGTGGATGGATGAGACAATCCCAGCAACACCTTCAAGGCACCATGAGTTTGACTCCTAATGTGCTCCTCAATCCAAAAGATCCAGCATTACACAACTTACGTATTAAACAAGCTAACCTAAGTTGGTATGACCATGGCTTTCCTGTAAAGCAGCTTAAACTCTGCAGTCCCTTGTCACCACCCTCTATTAATCTGTATGGTCCAATTTGCTAATAGAGCTCACTATTGTTTTTCATCCTGACCCTAATATTTTGGGCTCTCTCTGTCACTTCATTTCTTCCGTCCTTCAAATCTCTCCCGGCTCCCCTTCATCGCCCATAACTCACCGTCTCCTTCGTTCCTCCCCTCATGTGTAGAGTCAGCTGTTGTTTGCATTCTAATCTGGCAGCCAGGGAGGAAATTGCCTCTGAATTATTTTCAGTGCTGCATTTTAATATGACGAAGAGCAATAAAAAAAGAATAAAAGAACAGAGGGTGTTCCTTTTTTGGCTAAAAGACGATACACGGATAAAGAGCATTCCTCCCCTTTATTTCCTGAGGAGAAAACGTGCCTGGAAGGACGAGGAGACATAACAACGCTGCAAATTACCCATGAATGAAAGATAGAGCAAATATATTATCGGGCTTATATTTAGTGAGCCGAGTGAAAGCTATGGAACAGATTGGGAGAACATGCCGGATCAGAGGAAATCATAACACCAACACTTCATATTTGGGTCACTTCCTAGCAGCTGAATGAAGGCCAACAATAACACTGGCACTGTCCAGACCTTTTTACAACTGAATGTGTCACCAAGTCTTTAAAGGTTTCATGAGGCCCCCGAGGGCACAGAGCGGTTACGTTTTCCACAGCTCATGGAAAACGTTTAGCCTTACAATACGCCTCAGGTCATTCTACATGGTTTTGTGGAAAATGACCCACTGGCCCACTTTTAAACTCCATTGATGTTAAACATGGAGTTTAGATGGTTGGTACTACCCAGTCTGCAAAAAAACGGTGCCGCATGCTATGAGGTTCTGACGGAGCCTCAGCAAGTCTGACAAGATAACCCTGGTGATGTCATAAGAGGGATTTTGTCTTGGGCTGGGAAACTTCAGATTCCTAAGAAAGTCTGATACCTCAGGTTGTAGGGTTATGGAAATGCAAGCATTTATGAGACACTTTGCATTATGGGAATTTTAGGATCCAGTTTTTTAGATGACTGCCCTATATCTATGTATACAGCAACATCGTCTGCATACAAACATGTCGTCTTTTGAGGTCCAACAGGCCGAATCACAGCATAACGTAGTGCTCTATAATTACTACAGCTCCATGCTGTTTGAGATATTCCAGTCGGTATTGCCGACTTGGAAAAGCACTCTGGCTTGTAGCCATAAGCTGATGGAAAGACATGGAAATCTGTTCCAGCTGAATAAACAATGGCCCTATACTGTGTGACCGTATCTGCTGCAATGTATTATTGCAGTGATTTCACCATTTAACCCAGATGGTGTTCAGAAAAGCTCTCTTCCGGATGAGATTCGTTACCGTGCAGCGTTGTGGAGCCCCGTTTTCCTCTCCAGTTGTGATTTTACACTTCACTTCTTTTCCTGACATCTATCTTCTTTCTCCTCCTTCTCTTCTGTTTTTGCCTGTCTCTTCATTTCTCTCTCCTCCAGAGTTACCGGCGGTGAGTTGTTTGAGGACATTGTCGCCAGGGAGTACTACAGTGAAGCCGACGCCAGGTCAGTGCAATGCTCAGCTGCGTCGAGGTTTCTGGATCCACTGAGCAAATGTCACGTGAAACTTATTGAGTCGACCTTGGCGAAATAAAAGGCACATCCAAGCAGGTGCACGGCATGGAACGGTTAACAAAACTCCATCCGTTGCAAGTCCTGATGTTGCGTCACCAACCTGTCGCTGTGCGTTTGACTTTAAATGTACGTTACACACAAAAATACAACCCTATCTCATTGTGCACAAGTGTTTCCTGTTGTGCTGCCTTTGATGTGCCTTTTATGCCAGGAAACTTCTCCTTCTACACATCTTGTTCTACCTCTGTCCTTTGATTATTGGTCTACTCTTCCCCAATTTGATCTCCTTACCCGTCTGTGAAAAATCCACTCCAAAAAGAACCCCGTCTGATGGAAGGAACGCAGCTTGATCATAGCTTGTTTCCATTAAAGCCTCATTCAAGGTTCCTTTTTTTAATAACTCTGAAGATCTTCAGTGTTTCCATCCAGCTGGATTGAAGCTTGACTGTCGGTTGACGGGGCAGCTCCAGGATTTGTCATCGGGAGTCGTAACTCTTTTGATGTTAACGAGACAGTTGTTCATTCAGTGTTGGAAGACTGAGATGTTGAGGATGTGGCCTCTTTGTAGTGGATTTTATTTGTTTGTAAAAGAGACGTTAAAGATGACATCAGAAAGAGCTTTATACATAAAAAGAACATGCATGTGTCCTGTATTTTTCTCTTCTCGTTCAATGACTTAAAGGAACAGTTCAACAATGTGCTTTCTTCCCAAGAGTGGAGTGAAGGCCGGTCACATGCAAGCAGGAAGCAGGAGGAAACCGCTAGTCTGTCTCATTTTAAGATTAACACGTTTAATCTGAGCACAGCCACAAATGTAGATACTGAGGTGAGTCATGTCCTGGAACAGCTCAGCGCTATGAGTCTCATCACAGTGAGGTTGCTAGGTATGACTGTGCCTGCACGGAGGCCTATACCGAGATGTGTGCCATCTCACTGTATCTGCATCATCTGATTAAAGACCCTGCATTACAGCAAGAGACAGAGAAGAGATATGTGTGGATAAACTGATAAAGATGGTTTAAAATGCCCCAAAATCAAAAAGAATCAGTTACATTTTGTTAAGATTGAAATTCAACAGATAAGATGCATTGTGTGAGTTTTGTTGGTGGCAGGCTAGCTGTTTCCCCCTGCTCCCACTCTTTATGCTAAGCTAGGCTAAGTACATCCTGACCGATACTGATCTCATCTGACTCTTGAACAGAGAGCAGTTCGACACATTTTCAAAATGTTGAACTATTCCTTTAAAGCATTTCCTTATTGTCAATCAAGTGTTGTTATTTCATGTGTTTGGTGTGTTCTGTCTGCCTGTTCTTGTTTCCTGACATTTACCTGTTCTCCCTCTTCCTCTCCTTTTTGCTTCTGGCCTGGTCCGTCTCTCCTCCACAGTCACTGCATACAGCAGATTCTAGAAAGTGTAAATCATTGCCACATAAATGGCATAGTGCACAGGGACTTAAAGGTTAGTAAAGTGACGACAGCAACAGCAAAAAGACGCGGGCCTGCCCACCTGTGGCACCTTGCCTCGCTCCTCCGCTGCCTGATCAGTCGACCAATTAACCTTTCACTGAGTGCCGCCTCCTCCAAAACCACACCCCCTCCTCCACCAGTCACCCTCCCACACGGCCCCCTGCTGCAGGGCGTTGCGGGCTGGTTGGCTGGAGAGGAGGCGGTAGGTCATTTAGTAAAGCTGGGAGGGGCTGGTAGAGCTCATCATGGCCTGCCCCTCCCGTATGCCAGAACACAAAGTGCATGTAGCATCTGTCCAGAACCATGCTCTGACACAGCCACCGAGAGGCTGCAGGCTGAGAGAGGAAGAGGAGGACCAAGAGGAGGATGAAGTGGATCGGAAACCGTCTTCCATGACAATTTGTATTCCAATTTATGACTCTAATGTTGTCTCAGTGCCACAATTTATGCTTTGTTTACATATCAGAAGAAGTGTTTCACTCACCTCTACCGTTAGTAAGACCATTATGTCCACATAAAGTGCAGGAGCTTCACATCAGTGCGTGGCTCTGTTTACATTAGGGCTATCTGAGGGAAGGATTCAGTATCCACTGCTGAAATGTGCCGCAGGTGTGATTCAAACATGGTTTTAATTTACCGCGTTGGTCTTCTGTGGTCCAAATATGCCCACTTCAAAACAAAATCCGTTTCTGTCGGCATAATTACAAACCCCACTGACCCCAGCAGGAGCCACGGAGAAAAGGGAAAGTCGGCTGATTTTGATTGTTCCCAGTGTGACGGTGTAATCAATCTGTCACTAGCACTCAAGTTAGTGTGGTAACAGGAGCTGTTCCAGGAGTGATTCAGTGAGGAATGAGCCCCAGGTTTTGTTTCTGATTGTTGGATGAAGTGGATTTCACCTGTTCACCTACAGAATAACGTTGTGCGTTCTGTTGGTTGAGGGTCCACTCTGTGTCTTTTCAAACATATAAAATTAGAGAATGGTGCTTAGTTGGAGAATTAACACTAGCTCCCTCCTGATCACCAAATTTGCTAGCTCCAGTCGTCTGTTTCGACACAGCTACTGACGATACTGCCGGTCTGCTGCAAACAGCCTTCTCGTTTTAATTTGAGGTCCAGCAACCAGCTGCAAACTCTTCCACACTGTTGGCTTAGTACTGAGCAGCATTATCAGATTGAAACCAAGCCCTCCTACGTGTCCCTCTTCAGTCTCTCAGAGTCCAGCCTCCGGTCGGCCAGGAGCTAACACCACTTCTGTTTTGAGACTCGGGCAGAGAATTGGCCACGCTGTCTGAGCAGTGTCACATCTCTGCTCTTCTTCTCTGGGTCTGTCACAGCAGACATCACGTGGTGACCGTGGCAACAAACAAAAATTACCTTTTTAACGTTGGTCAAGTGGTCCATTTTGCCAAATTACCCCTCTTGGCAGGTGGGGGTGGGGCTGTTCAGTTGCCACAGTTGCTGTACATTCCCCGACACTCACACATGGCCAGCAGCTCCCCGAGTGTCAAAGCGAGCTCACAGCCACAGACAGTGAGTGGTAGCTTGTCACTAACCCATGGCCCCCTGGTGTTTGCATGCAGTCATTGCATTCAGCAGATCCTAGAGGCTGTGCTCCACTGCCACCAGATGGGCGTGGTCCACCGCGACCTCAAGGTAAGTAGACTCACCATAAAGACCACAGAAATACAGATTCTCCTGTTCCTTCGTGTCCTGTGGCCTCATGCTCCAACACGTCTGACCTGTCCTCTGCATTTGTCTCTGCACTTTTCCTCCAGTCCTCCATTTTGTCGCTGTTGTTATCTGAAGACTTGTTTAAAAGTCGTATCACGCCCTTGCTTTCCCACGACTTTTGCATCTTCCAAGGTCATGTTTGATAAAGTATCAACTTCACACTTCAACCAAGCGTGTACTCTGTTTGTCCCCACAATGGCTGTAGAAACAATATAAAAATATAAAAATAGCTATGGAAATAAGTTAAGTCTAAATTATATAAATCATGATAATATGACCAATTATTAACTTTATTCAAAGTACAAATAAACAACATATTTCACAAAAATCTGTTCATATTGGATGATGTGAGTTGAAGGAACACAGCAAATAAACCCAGACTGTTGTGGTTGTTGCTGTCTTGTCGCTAACATTTTAGAGGTCAAAGATGGTGAGATTTGAGGAAGTCTGAGAGATAGAGCTCTCTGACTGAATCAGTGATTCTCAAGTTCAGCGGTTGGCAGAAAATGTCTTCCTCCCGGGATCAGATCGTATGATATTAGCTCTAACACAGTCTGACATCTCACAACATCCTGACAAAAAACACCAGCGTGTCAGATTCGTTCTTGCCTTGTCTTGCCTGGTGTGTGCACTTCTTTTGCACGTTCTGCGATGTTGACCTACAGGAGCACACTACCAGCAACAGCAAAAGCAGCTGCAGAACAGTTTGATGGCACCTCAAACATGGCTTCCCCTGTTCCTCCATTATTGTGGTGCATTTGAAGAATAATGTACCTCTATGATTGATGTCCACCAAGCACTAAAAGAGTAACTGAGGCATTAAACAGTTTGTTATTTTAGGTTAGAGGTACAATATAGGGTATGGTCAGTTATTAGACTATTTGAATGCATTTACTTGATGCATTCCTTTGTGGAATGTTGTTGAAGTTCAGACATCGGAGGTAATTATGCTCACAGTGGTCTTGTCTCTATCTCTAATGCTGCCTTTTCTCCTTGTGGTTTGCTCCCAAAGCTCTGATTTGCCAATCAAATGAACCAGGTGTGTCTGAGGTTTGGTTTACACCCAAGCAATAATAAGCTCGGATTTTGCATTTACTCACTGCCGCCTCGCTGCGCTCTGATTGGCTGTTGCCAGGCAGCTGCCATGGCTCACTGCAGAAACACAAAGGCAAAACAAATACAACCGAAACAAATAAGCAAGCTGCAGAGCAGAGACACTATGGAAAACACCGTTTGGCACATTGTGTGTATATTCGTGTGATTTCTCAAGGTAATGATTTTGGTAGGAAGAGGAGTCTACAACACACCCCCACACATACAGAAACACACAGAAACACCCAGGAAAGCAATACATAGCTGTCTTTATAAAGCTCTTGTAAAACTTTATAGTTTATTTGAAGAGTCTAGACACATAATTCTATTTATGATTAGTTTTTTACAGTTTAAATCAGACGGGCGGATCTCGTAGTTGTAGTTTATCCCCGAAGTGCTGTTATTTCTACACTTGAAAAAGAGGCAATTGAAAGTGTGACAGTATCCCTCAGATAGGAGAACCAGTGCGAAACAGGCCATTTGCCAGGTTGTATAATGAATCACAATGCGGTGGTGAACTATCTAGAGGATGTGACAGATATTCATGAGAACCAATTGGTGTGAATCCTGCAGCAGTCAGTGCTGAAACAGCCTCACCACCACTGCCACATCTTGGTGCGTTTCCCACAGCTACAAGGTAAAGTAGGTCCTTTGAGGATGACGAGTCCCCACGATACCACAAGAAAGAGGAAGCATTTAAACATGCAAAATAGGGACAGGGTTTGTGAAAGATTAAAACAACGTCCATGTCCAGGATTCCAGAATTCACAGATCCATGAACCAAATGTTGCAGAGTGCGTGAAGCAAACTAAACCTGATACAGTCGCTTTGCTCCGCTGGATTAATGCTCCACCTCTGACGGAGTTCAAAACATAAAGACACAGGATCTGAGCATGGTTGAGTTGCTGACTGTCTACGTAGTTCTTCTCACATCTGGTTACCAATCTGTTTTTTTTTTTTGTGGGTCTTTTGACCCAGATGTCTCCAATGAGGCCATATCAAATCCAATGTGAAAATTGCTTTGATGAGATGATGGCCTCAATCCATCACAATGATAACCCAAATGCCACAAATGACCCTTTCAGCAAAGTACCACCCTACCTACAGTGCCCTGAATAACTCTTACCAAATACCCAAATTCCCAAAATGCTTAGCCCTTCACCAAACCATGATAGTATGGCGGGTATAGCTGCAAGCAATTCATCATGGGCAAATCACTGTGGTTTGGGTATAAAGCTTTAGTCCAGTCTGGTCTGTGATCGCTGTGAAGTAAAACATCTTGATCCAGACTCATTTCTGCATGGTCATTCAGCGGGGGAACAGGTCACCTTACTCATCAGAATCCTGGTCCGTCTTCAAAAATCGTTTGACGACCTACCTCATCCAAGAAAACCTATTCACCTAAAATGTTCTTTCTGTTTGTAGCAGCTGAAACATGGACATGGAAGTGCAGCAGCACTTATTCTTAAAAGCCTCTCGCAGGTCTGCTTGACTTGTTAAATGAAAGAAAAAGCTGAGATTTACATACAGCGTTTATGCTCGCTGGGTGGTTTACGGAGTGCGAGAACAACGTGAACCATATGTTGTGGCCTTCAGAGTAATACGCTGTGTAACTCGTTGGGTAATATGGGATATTCCCTGTTGAGATAAAGAAGTTATCTGGTGGGAAGCTGTTTGTGTGCAACATTTTGGCGGCGAGTGCAGCATGTGCATTTGTCAGTGGGCAGTCCTCCAGGCTGAAGCAGAAGCACCAGCCTGGTTCAGGAGGCCAGTAATTCTATCTACTTTATGGCTCGCTGTATTAGACAGGATTCAATTACAGCTATTACACACCATCAGCAAGGAAAGGCTATAAATCCTGATCAGTATGATGAACCATACATTGTATTCACATGCAGAAGCCCCGTCATGGATTTCTGTGAGTTTGTTTACCCGGCAAACATTTTCGAGGTTAATATACATGAAATGTGGTGATTTGACAGCATCAGTAATGTGGCTTGTCGGTGATCTTGGCCACATCCTGCACTTTGCCATCAGTGAAATGCTTTCTGGGTATTTATTTGTATTCATCACCCTGTGAGTTTGACTGTGTTTGCATGTGGGATGCCGTTTGTAACCCTGCCTGCAGGCCTGAGAGCCACACTGGGTGGTAATTAAAGGTTGTCTGAATGCTTCACAGGTTTAGTGATTTGTAAAAGAAAAAAACCCAGCGATGACACATCAACAGGCGTTCAAGCACACTGAGCACCCGTCATCCATATGGTACCATCTGTGTGATCATAAAGCGGATTATAAAGCACGATCCAGCTTATGAGGAACCATCTTTCAGTCTTTATACTTTAAAAGACTCCCAGTACCAGTTTATCATAACTATGGCTTTGTTTTTCATATTTTTTGTCATTTTGTCTGTCAGCTCTGATAACATCACGCAAAAGATAGATGCAAAGTTGGAGGAGATGCTCGTTCTGTGTGAGGTTCGATTCCATCTTCTGTAATTGCATTGGTCATATCTGTTTTTATATGTCGCATATGGCTGAAATATGTTAAGTTTAGCCTGTTGATATTACACGAAAGAAGCATTAAGAGTGAATTACAGTGGCAGCGAACTCAAAACAGCTTCGTCATTGTCGTGAGAACAAACTCTGGCTCCTTAGCCATCCAGAAAGTCAAGTGCCTGAAGCTGCAGAGCTGTAACAGTTTTCACATCAGTGTAATCTTGATCTTCTGCTACAGTATTAAGCTCGGCGATGGGACGTCAAATGCACTTTGAGAGATGACGTCAACTCTAGTAGATCCTCTGAAGTTTTAATGTCCACATGTTGGTGCCTTCTGACCTACTTAGAGTTTCTAATCCAGTTATTAAACATGATGATTCAAACAAGATCGTTTAATGGCAATCCAAGTTGTGGAAGGTTACTTGGTGTTGGACTCACGGGAAAACTGTATACACAGTAGGGTAGGTCACAGTTGGACCAGGTAGTTGGACTAAAGCTTCAGTTGATGTTAACACCAATTGGGTTTGGTTAGAGTTAGTGATTGAGAGCTGCCCTTTGCCATAGTTGATACATGATAACCGACATGGTCAAACTCAAAACTTACTTTCCATGATTCAACCCTTTCCTGCCCTCCAGGATTTTTCCTGGGGTGGTTGCAGTGGTCTGGAGTAAACGGATGGCGGGGAGTGTTTGCAATGACTGCATGTGGCTGATGAATGCATCTACTCCTACTCTTCCCACTCTCTCCCCTTTCCCTTTAACCCTCTACCCTTCCCTTCACCTCCTCAAACCTTTGCCCGCAACAAAGGTTTGAGGAACTGCACGACTCGGAATTCACACATGCTCTACTAACTGCTCGAGCAACCTTGGAACATGAACATTGACCGCTTGGAAATGGATTTCTATTGATTTCAGTGAAAGACGTGTTCGATGCCTTCTGGAATTAATATGTCAGGCGGTATAAAAAAGGATGAGTTGGTGATGTGTAGGCAGCGCATAAAGAACCGCAGAAGCCACAATTCATTCTGGACCTCTGAATGCAATAGAAGCATTAACGAGCAGGACTAGAAACACAAGAACCACAGCAAGCAGCAGCAGTGAGGACGCGAAGGATTTTTAAATGTGGGAAGTTGGAAGGTTTGCCTTGGTGTCCAGACGGGACAGCTGGAGGCAACAGGTGTCCAAGTTAAGACACCTGTTGTAGTTTAGAAAAGATGGACATTCATATGAGGCTGTGAGTCATAGAGACATCAACAGATCCTCTTCAGTATTCCTTAAATCTTGAGACTGAATGAAATCTAGATTCAACTCTGATGTGATGAATATAAATCCAGGAGGCCTCTTAACATATTATAAAAAGTGATGCTTCACCTTAAAAGAGTTTGTACTAAAGTGTGCAACATCACTTATTAATTGACCCAAATTGCTTCATGGATTACCCTCATGGGTTATACAGCACATCATTTGATAGTTCAAACGTTACCTCTAAATGAAAATTTGCACACACATCAGGAAAAGTGTAACTCGTTCTTTCCTTAGTGTGGATATACGAAGACTAATCGACCAAAACAATGAGCCGCTGGATGAGCTAGCTGCAGTGGAACACAGCTGGGGTTGTAGAACAAAGGAGATCCATTTAGGACCATTTGGTGGTCCACAGGCATGCATAGAAACAGTCGGAGATGTGAAATGAGAAGTGAGAAGCTCTGAATGAATTATGGCTCGTGTGACCACTGTTTGGATACTTGATACTTGGATACTAAAGAGTTGCAGAACAACAGCAGCTACCCTTTATTTGTAAATGTCCGTTACAGCACAGTCATTTTTAATAATTACTTATTTGGCTCCGTCAAGGCAACTGCTTTGAAAATGTCAACAAATACATAATTCATCCTCTCTGAGCTGTTCCTAAAGCTCCACCCCATTACTCCTCCTCCTGCTGCCGGGGTTTGGCACGAGTCACAGTCCGCCTCGCTCACCCGGTCCGTCTCCAGCAGTGGGGCTCGCACGCCCAATTTGACCGCAGCCCGCCAGCATGATGTTGAACAGCATCCACCCGTGCTGCTGGGCTGAGGGGCAACTTTGAACCCTGACTGAACCTGAACGTAATCGGGCTCAACGTGAGTCAGGCTTTGCATGCATTTCGAGGCCGGACTGCAACTCTGAGCCTTCCTCCGGTAGACGTTTATCAGTTAGTCCGGCCGGCCACTCGCTGGAGCACAGCTATCAGCCCCAACCGCTGAACGCTCCAACTCGCTGTATGACATCAGGCCTTAATGTTATTACCCCATGAACTGCAATAACCCCTCCTGCTGCTTTAGAGCCTGTGAGCTGCCTGTAACTAAAACACGAGGCCACCTCTAATGCTTTAACTCACTCTAGTCAAATTTTCACTTTGAAATAATAAATCACAGTAAAATGCAAAGCGCTAAAAGTTTTTATCCGTGTCTCTTCACTCTAAGCCGGAGAATTTGCTCCTAGCCAGCAAGTTGAAGGGGGCAGCGGTCAAACTGGCAGATTTTGGACTGGCCATTGAAGTGCAGGGAGACCAGCAGGCATGGTTTGGTGAGTACACAAGACCCAAATGGCTTTATCTTCTGTGATCCATTGGTAATGTTGGGTTTGTATATTGCAAACACTTTTTATGAACACATAAATAAATGGAATATGTCATCAACATGATAGTATAGAATAGCTAACATTCTGATTTAGAAGCTCAATCAGTTTTGGGGCGTTTCCAGCTGTGATGTGAAATAACGCGATGATGGAGACCAACGCCACCAGCCAATCACAGAAGCTGCTCATAGACATTAAACCATTGGATGCGGAAGTTTCACCCCAGTATTTACACACACACACACACACACACACACACACAATCACAGTACACACACAGCACATATTGACAGAGGAGAGCAGGGTCTTTGGACATGCTCAGTCTAACTTCTCATATCCAAAGCCCTCTTCTTATTTCCTGTATCCTCCTCAGGATTCTGCTGATGTGTAAATCAAAACTTCACCCGCTGTCTTCATGTTTAATTCTCTCAGTTGACTGTGGAACATTCACGCGCTTGTTCTCAGCTGCTTTTCTCAGGAAAGCTTTTACCGAGCTGATTGAGGGAAACAGAAGAATGGAGATTTTTTTGTGCCCTAGTTTTCTTGAATTTTTTTTTTTTTTTTTCCCCTCTCTGCTGTTTCATCATCCGTGCCCTATCCACCTGTCTGAAGGGACTAGGTGTGCCACTGCTCTCGGCTCTCGTATCAAGTGTGGATTGAACGTATTTCAGGTCTATTTCTTCTCTCTATTCCCGGTAGAACAGGGAAATAATTGCTCTATTCCCCCAGCTCCAGCCTCCATCTGGAACCAGTTCACTTTGTGTTCTCACTTTACTACCAGTCATACTACGTCTCATTGCCCACAGGGTCCGCCGCTACTTTGAGGCCTTTTTTTAAAAAGTAGGCTGCACACCGCTGGTCGCGAGCCAAACACTCCCACAGTGGGCTGTTTTCCGTGGAGCTTGTTAGCTGCGCCTCATAAACTTTACTTTACGGGCCCGCTGATGCTTGGAACTGTGTTAGTGTTTTCTTTTAGGAGCTGGGTCTTAACAAGCTTTTGATACACTTCAACATCAGAAGGGCATCAGGCTAAGCAAAACGATGTATGCTGCAGTCCACGTTTTGATTAAGACTGAGGGTTTGTTTGTCTGTGTGTGTTCCAGGTTTCGCTGGTACACCAGGGTACCTGTCTCCAGAGGTGCTGAGGAAAGACCCCTACGGCAAGCCGGTGGACATGTGGGCCTGCGGTAAGTTTGTTTATTGGTTACACACAAACTTTACACCCTGACACAGCCAATCCATTGTCGGTTGGCCTTGTTTTGAACTGTCTTTGTGCTAAGCTAGGCTAATTGTCTCCCGACGTGGGGCTGATACACATCTTCTCATCTCACGGTGGGAAAGAATAAAGAATAAATAATAATGTTTCCTCAGAACGAGCTTATCGTGTTCTGCTGTCACCTGTCACGGGACAATGCCTCAACATCAAACCAAAGAATACTTGGTGCTACAGATTGTATTTTAATAGTGTAACAGTGTTTTTCTTAGATTAGAACAAGTAATAATAATCATTAGCTGTAGCAATAATGAGCAAATAGCTTCCATGTATGCAGGAAACCCAAACTGAAAGTCTCTGAACATCATGGGTGGCATAAATCAAAGATTCATTAGTATCTCACATGATGCTCAGACAATAAAATCAGTGCATTCAGGAAAACATTGTCACACACACACGAGGGAAAATACAGGATGGCAGACAGCTGGAGATGCATCGGGAGAGGCGACGCTTCACCTTCTAAACTCACGAGGTTATCATAAAACACTGAACGATCAGAGGAGAGCAGAGGATCAGGGTCGCTCGTTGAATGGAGGAATGTGCTGCCACCATGAACAGCCGGGCTATACAAGTGCAGGTACCCCACCTGCTGGTCACAGCTGCCACTGTGGACACCTATGCTGTGGGGGAGTCTGGGGGATATCAGCAGCCTGGAGTGTTTGTATGTTAGGATTTGGACTCACAAAGTAAATCATTTAAAGGTTCCGGCCCTGCTGCCGTCAGTCAGCGGCGGTCTAACCTCAGTCCAAGATGTCTGTCCGTCTCAGGTGTTGGATCCAAATCACTTCCACATTGTTTTGCCAGTGCGTGGGTAAACTCATCTGGCCATATTAGATTTTTGATCTACACTAACATTAGTGTCCTGCAGCCCAGGGATACAGGACCACAGTGATGGAGCAGAGTAAATCAAACCTTAGCAATGAGTTCTGATAACGGTATAGTTGGTATTTTGGTTTACACGTCGTGGACACGTCAAATCATAACACCTGGCTGCAAACGATGCTGTGTATGAAGTGGTTTTATGTCTTTTCAGACTACCTGCGTGTGTGTGTGTGAGAGAGAGAGAGAGAGAGAGCGAGATTGTTTGTGTGTGTGTGTGTGAGAGAGAGATTGTTTGTGTGTGTGTGTGTGTGTGGTGCTCTCCGGCTTATATACCTCAGTGGAGTACAGAGGGCTCTAACCTCTTGAATTAATCATGGCTGACGCTCATTACACACCCTTCTGATGGGCCAGGCCACCTGGGCCTGAGATGTCAAACACACACACATACACACACCATGTAAAACACACACTCTCACACGCGTGCCCATTTCCACACACCTGCGTCGACTCACCGAGTCCACAGGAACAATAGGCGGTGTTGTGTTTGTGGTCAGGCTGTCTCGTCGCCAGATAGAGGGCCTTTCATCTTTTCCTGGCGTTCAGCCAGCCAATCGAAAGCCGCCCTCTCCGGTAACACCAGCACACACAAGCACGCTTGTGTGGTGTGTGTGTGTGTGTGTGTGTGTGTGTGTGTGTGTGTGTGTGTGTCTGCTACTGTGCTCACACTAATTCTCACCTGCTGTGGACCGATGGTGCAAAGTTATGGACTTGATAATTGAGTCATTAACATTCTGGTGTCAGCCTTAAAATCTCTGTCATGGTTATCTTTGACCTGTGTGTGTGTGTGTGTGTATTTGTGTGTGCGTGTGTGTGTGTGTTTTGGTGTGTTTGTGTAGGTGTGATTCTCTACATCCTCCTGGTGGGCTATCCTCCGTTCTGGGATGAGGATCAGCACAGACTCTACCAGCAGATTAAAGCTGGGGCTTATGATGTGAGTTTTGTAGTCACACGCACACACACACACTCTCTCTCTCTCACACACACACAAACACACACTCTCTCTTTCTTTCCAAATCAAATCACGATTCTTAAATAAAAATGACAACATTGTCATAAAATCTAGATGTCACACCTTCATCTCATGTTAAAAGTATTCTTACATCCTCACTTGTTGTGACTTGTTTCTCACGATATTCCAAGTTTAAAAATGCTTCAGTTTACCTTAAATCACTGTAGTTCATCTCCTCCCTCGCCCAAACCTGAGGACATTTCTCCTCATCTCCACGATGGTTTCAGTATCTCTTGGCAGACCACGCCGCCACAGACAGGCTGTAACTCTGTAAACAGTATCTGCTGTCTGTTCCCTGCCGCACACTCACATGAGCGGGAGGAGGGGAGCCAGGTGGAGGTGGACGGAATATGGTCTGATACACTGTTAAATCAAAGGGTCTGCTGAGGCCCACTCTGTGAAACTGACTGATGATGGAAGGTGTTGATAATGAAAATGCAGTCATTCTGTTCAACCACAGTAACAAAACAGGTGCATGCAGCACTGTGTGGGTCTAAACATGCTCTCTGTGTTGGATGAGGATGAGAATGCATTGTGAGGCTTCGGGTTCAGGGACTCGCGACACACAATGAACGGCTTTGTTAGAAAACTTCCCCGGGTGTCGTTTTAATTCAGAAAATCTGAATTTGTTGTGTATGAAATTGTTTTTTTCCCCCTCATATTTAGCAATACATATTCAAAAATCAACATTATATTCACCTTAAATTCTGAAAAAGGCCAAATTTAAGTAAGCGATACTCTGAAATCAATCATACTGATACAGGTTGGTTGGTTTCCAAACTTGAACACCAGCTGTACTAATACAGACTGTTAGACATTGATGGACACTGGCTCTTAATATAATACATAAGAGAGAGAACACCTGTAAATGCCCGTACATGAGGGGGAGTGTGTGTGTGTGCGTGCGTGTGTGTGGTGATCACACTGGGATATCCATACATCCAGCACAGTCGTAAGCTGGCACTGGTAGGTACGTATCAGTGGGCGATGGGACAATGTGAATGGTTCCTGTGATGTCACCCCTGGAACAGTTCCCTTCTCCTGAGTGGGACACGGTGACCCCAGAGGCTAAAGACCTGATCAACAAGATGCTGACCATTAATCCAGCCAAGAGAGTGACGGCCACGGACGCGCTCAAACACCCCTGGATCTGCGTAAGTGTCGCGCAAACGATCTGCTTCCGTTAGAAATGGAGGTCTGTGAACGCACCACGTAACAGCGCACTGCTGTCTCTGTGTGTTTACAGCAACGCTCCACCGTGGCGTCAATGATGCACAGACAGGAGACCGTGGAGTGCCTGAAGAAATTCAACGCTAGAAGGAAACTGAAGGTGAGAGACGGGCAGGGGCCGCTGAGCAGGGTGTAGGAGCCCAGCGTTCGGCTCTGATGAGACCGTCCGTTGATTTAGTCTGAAAATGCCGCTCCAGTTTGCTTCAGAGTGACAAATGCTGCAAAAATGAGGCAGAACATCTAATGATTAACCCCGTGTGCCTGTGTAAACACTGGAGTTTGCTCCTCTCAATGTGCGCCTCTCTCTCCCTAGGGTGCTATCCTGACCACTATGCTCGCCACTCGCAACTTCTCAGGTAGGACTGAACCAGTAATAATGCAGATTGACAGCTCATGCTCCCCTTTGCTTCCCTGAAATATCGGTCCTTATAGACAGAAACACCATTACTGATGCCGGTTTTACCGTAGCACCCCTCTGCCTCTGCCTGTGTAATGTATTTAGGCCTTGTTTAAGTTGCTGCTCTTTGGAGTGCTGCTGGTTTTCGCAGTTGCTGGCCTTTAGAGCTCAATAAACTCCGTCTGTCCTGCCTTCTTTGTTGCGATCAGCAGGGACCGAGCAGCCGTGCGGATCAATGCAGTCCCATCTTCGGGCCCCTTCTAAAGGGCAAAACACTCAAACAAAGTCCAACGTCATTGATTGTTTCTCTTTATGACAAATGACTGTCTAGCTTGCGTTTGCTTGATTCGCTTTGTTTTATTTTTGTGAATTCTAAAGTTGTCAGTTGGCAGAATTCAATCAAAGTGTTGTCATGGCCTTAGTGTTCACTTTTGTTTTTCTTCCTCTCCCCCTCTTGTGTGGTAACTCGCGCGAAAGGTAAGAGCTCTCTGTGTGCTTGGCACCTCCGCGGTGTCAAACTACACTGCCAGGTTTGGTACTAAGGCATGCCGTGTCCACTAAAGCACCAGCATAAGGCTTTCAGCTGACACTCTGCATCCACTGGTGGCCACATTGGAGGAACACAACACGTCTTGCACTTCAATAGCCAGTCCTTTCTGCTGTCTGAGCATGCAAATGATCAGGAGGCGGTGGCACTACAGAGCACACTCTACACTGACGCGACATTTGAATAATCATAACATTGCAATGTGATACTTTGCCCTATAATTTATTTTATGTACGTTACTGCTGCATGAACCCTCGCAGTGAGTTTAATGAATACAGCAGCAACTCTATAGAAATACATAACCTTAGTATAACTTGTTGCAATTCAACACCCACAGTATACACAGAATAATATGCGCAATACAATGTATATAATGCGCTATATGCATACAGCAAACACCTATCAATGTAATTATATATTAGTTTGTGATTTATATTGGTATGTTTTACTGCATGTATAAAATGTTACTTTAATTGATGGGAAAAAAGCTTAGTCATCAGAAACGGTGAATTCTTTGCATTGTAAGGAATAATTGAGAATTAAGAATTGTATTCTTACATATACAGTGTATTCTTATTATATTATAAAGCTCTTTCAAAAGAAAATAGGTTTATTCAAAAGACAAGTGTTTAATGCATGACTACATGAAGCAGATACACCCACAGGCGTTCATGCATATCAGTGTAGAATGCAGTCAGAGTCTGGGTGCAGCTGCTGAGAGACCTGCATCTCCTAAGCATTCTCAACAAGGCAGCGGGATGGTTAGCAGCCCTCAGTCTGTAGATCTTGGGGCTTAGCTGTACTGCATGAGGGAGATGTGGCTCAGGGCGAGACCCTGCAGGACTTTGAAAACAAACAGAGGAATCTTGACACAGGAATTTGATGCCAAACCGGCTTTATATGTTCTCTTTGTTGCATCTGCCTGGGAGTCTGAACCAGCAGTCTGAACCAGTTGTAGTTTTTTGGTTAATAAAGGCCTGGTTGATACCAACAATAGAGTTTTGATAGAGTTTTGAGTGCATTAGCACGGGGAATACTTCCTGTAAGATTTTAGGTGGCTTGAAAGTCCTGGTCTTGGATTGTAAGTATTATTCAATACAGGATACATTTGCATTAGGTCAGCTGTGATTGAGCAACTGATCGGGGAACTGGGCGAGGGTGCTGCATCTTGCAGACACAGCGAGATTAGTGGGTTTAATCCGGTGGTTTGATTCCTAACAATCAAATAAGACATCACAGTGCTGAATAGTTTGACCTAGTGGAAGCATATTGATTTAAACGACGAGGAGACCGAGGACGGAGCCTTGAGGCACTCCACATGAGAGATGCAGAGGTGTCGAGTCTTTTTACCACCAGTATTATGTCAAAGTCCCGTCAGTGATGTAAGAGAGAAGCTAGCTGGGAGCTAAACTCCAGCCCAGTGATGCAGGCAACCAATGAGTACTGAAAGCTTGCATATCCACAGTGGGAGAGGTGGAACTGAGATTGAGAAGAACCAGTGTTGAGGAGTGATTAGTGGGAGATTAGTGGTGACCTGCCGAGCACATTCCATCCTGTGGTGTTCCCTGAAACCCACCTGAGTAATGAGACGTCCTGTCCTCTGAGCGACCCTCGTTTTACACTCACATGGCCACTGTGCAGCTGCTAAACAAACACAGTTATCAGCGGCAGAGCAGCGGCGTGGAACCTGTCACCGCTTTAACAAACAGTACAGTGGAGTAATTCCCTGGGCTTTGCATTTATACTGTGTACCGTGTCCCACTCGGGGAATCATTATTCAAGCCTTCGACGAAGTCTCACAAGTGACTGAGTGTCATGTGTCAAGTGATGACAAACAATGTCAAAATGTTCTTGCTGTTAGACCTCATGACTTAAACTGTACCCACGGGAACGGGTGATGGGTGAATTAACAGATCAGCAGCATAATCAGACCAATAAGAAGGCAGCTGGTAGCGGGTGAGTGAGTTTGCCGCTGCCGGTGTGTGACCTTATCAGAGGGAGTGATATTTTAGATTGAGGAGGTCAGATCACAGAAGAAGAACAGGTGATGTCATTAAAATAATATGAATGATGAGTCATGAAATTTTACCAACGGGGCTTTAAGTTAGTTTTGAGTCATGCCTACCTCCACCTGACGAGATCATTTTATTTGATATTTTCTTTATCTTATTATTTTTTAGTTCCTCCAATATGGCTGCCAAAAGATATTTGCTGTCACTGCAAAGCCTCTATCAGTAACCGAATCTGCTCGTGTCTATGGTTTGACGAATCAACCCCTCACTGCAATACAGGACTCACGAAAACCCCTCTGACACCTCCGCCCCTCCCCCAGTGCTGCTCTCACTGCAACTACCAATCATCTGTCCGTCTCTCAGGCTGTCCCTTGCATGTTAGCTGAGAAGCAGGTGGTCTTCATTGGCCACCGGAACCCTAAAAGAAACCCAATCAACGCTCAAACTCCACACAAATCAAAGGAGTGTCTGAGACAAAAGCGCTCGAGTGAAAGTGGGCAGAGAAAGGGAAAGTGAAGCTGAAGAGCTCGGTTCCCTGGACGCTGCTGCTGCTGCTGACAGTGTCTCCTGCAGTCCCCGTCAGATGACTCTAATTGCATGTTCCAGGATAATGATTCACTAAGTTTTATTTCATCTCCTGACTTAATTTGCATTTTTCTCCTCTGCTTCCAATTCTACCAGGGCCCTCTCTGAGGTTGCTAGTAATTGTCCAGCCTGGAATAGACACAGTGCATGTGTGTGCGTGTGTGTGTGTGTGGACACGTTAATTCCAGCTGCCCACTGATTTCCTTGCATTGTTCTCTTTCTCTCAACAGCAGCCAAGAGCCTGCTGAACAAAAAGCCAGATGGTGTCAAAGTAAGTCGAGCCTCCCTCTCGCTCCTCACACTTCTGTTTTCATGTCCTGAGCCTAGATCTTAAATGTTTTTATACAAATCACATCGCGGTGCACCTCAGCAGGTTCCAGCTCATGGTTAAGTGTCGCTCTTCTGAGTACTGTAGCGCTGTCAACGATGTGAAGCAACAGCTACTGTTTCGCCAAAAATAGGAGCTTAAAAGTTGAGTGAAATCATCTCCTCTCAAGTGGGGGTGACAGATATTTCCCAATAATTATCCCCTCTGCATTGTCTGTGTGTGTGTGTGTGTGTGTGAGTGTGAGAGAGAGAGAGGGAGGAGCAGCTGTAGTCGGAGCTGGGGGAACTGCTGGAAACTAATAACTGATGATTAAATTATGATTGGAGGGTGGGTGATAGGCTTCATCTCTCTGCCATTCTCCACTCAGCTGTCATAGGATGAAAATCCTCCATTGACACCACCAAGGAAAGTGTGTGTGTGTGTGTGTGTGTGTGTGTGTGTGTTCCTGCTTATTTCCACCCTATGCCTCTAAATCTGTCATTCAATTTCACCCTTGTTTAAGATGTGGATTTGACTGTACTCTTCTCGAAACACAATTGAGGGGGTTTTTTTCTTAATGGGTTACTTCAACCAAACACCCCCAAAAAACACCTTTCCCACTCAGCTCTAATGGTTTCCTGTGACGCTTAGACTAAAGACTGTTGCCCTCATACAACAGCGATACATAAAATTATATCCCTGCTTGCTAAAGCTTGAAAATGTCTTTGCAATGTGTTTGCAGTAAAACTTTACCTGCTTGTCCTTGATAATCCCCAGTCAAAAATGTTGAGTATGTTCAGGTTTATTCACTATTTGTGATTTAAAAAGGTGAGGGCAGCGTCTGCACAGACCTGTTTATTCAGTTTTATGAGGGCAGCGCCAAATCACAACTTAGGTTATCTCAATGCACTTAACATACAGAGCAGTGCTAGACCAAACTCTTTGTATTAACCCCATTCAAGAGTTCCAACCACAGGTAAGCACTTAGTGACAAGAGCCTGGATCTAGGTGGGCAACCATCTGCCTCGACCGGCTGTGGGGAAATTCCATCACGCCGTATCTTCTGACAAACAAGGTTAATTAAAGCTGCAGTTGTTCATTTTTGGCCACTAGAGGGCAGAAATGGTGCAGAACACTTTAATTTGGTTAGGGTGCTTTAAATCAGCCTAATTACACATACAGCACTCAAATGACAATAAGTATTATTTAAATTGAGTTTATGTCACCCTTAAATGTAATATTGAATGTGTAAGTTCAATATTCACCTTGTTTTTGGCTCTGGTTTGGTCTCCACCAACTGTGTTCACTGGCTACCTAACTTTGTACGATGTTCGGTCTTGAGAGGTAACTGTTAGTTAATCAGAGAAGCATTGCTGATCAGAGCTGAGAGAGAGAAATGACTTTTCGGTCGATTTGCCATTAAAACAAAAAGCGAAAGATGGCGCCTCACAGGAGCTCTCGAGCGTGTACATTTAGAAATGTCATTAAGTGTCGATGGGTTATAATCACCGCTGTTCGCCTATAACTAGGACCCAAGACACTTCTGAGTTAATACTCATTACCATCTCTCATGCCTCTATAAAGCCCACGCTGCTGTGGCTACTTCACAGCAGATATTTTCTAAAGACCTTGTTAGTGCAGCCAGACAGGGTTTCATTTTCTCTTTTGTTATGTTGTGGCTGCTCAACACAGAAAAGGAAGACGGACGGTACAGAACACTTGAGGGTAGGCCTGATGCTTGGATACTCATCCCTGCAGTGGGTAGTTGGCAGTAGAAGACCCCTGCTTTTAAACTCCACCATGATAGGCTGGGGAGACCCTTCATGACTGATCAGGCTGTAGCTTATGTAGTGTCTTCTTGTTGTTATTGTGTTATAAATGTGTTCACATTTCACAATCGGAGGGAAGTTTATGCTTAATTCAGTCCAAGAGTCCGAAGGGAACCAAATCCAACATCAATCTCTTCCTTTGATGGAAGGTCCCTCATTGATTTTAGCATGGAAATATTGGCGTATTGTTGCTAGACACATTCCAGTGGTGTGTCTGTAACCCGTAGTTTTACTTGCCTGAGTGGCTCCATGTAATTAGATATCAGCACTTCAGGAGGCCGGTTCAGACTCACAAACCAGGTCCTGGTTGAACTGGTCAAGCCCGGAGGAACATCTGTTTGAAAAGGGCCAACCAAAAATGAATTGGAACGTAAAACTGTTAAATTAAATAATGAGGCTGAAGTCAAGAGTCATGTCGTGTGTCCCCAGCAGAATAACACCTAGAAACATTCCAGCCTGTAGTTGAATGTTCATTTCTCTCCACACGCAGTAGCTGTTCTTTTCATAGCGATGCAGGTAAACATGGTCGTAGCTGTAGACTTCAGCACGTTCTCACCACCTCTACCTGGCAACAATCCAACAAGCTGTTTTGAAGAAACCGATTCACTTCCTGTTTCCTGCTTGTGGAGCCTGTGACTGGACGCGTTGATGTCAGTGACTCTGTTCACATGCTCACATTTTATGAGCCTCATCCGGCGATGCTGGTTTTCACGGGATGTGACGCTCACAACACGGAGGAACCTGATTATTCGTATTCATGCATATTTGAAACCATTATGTTTCTAAGGCATGCTCAGTGTTTAGACGTGGGATGTGATTACACAAAAGGGAAAAATGGCCTAGAGTACCACGATCACGTTCCAAATTACAGCAAATGTGAGGTAAAGTAAAGGATTCAAAGTCTTAGAACTGACATTGGAGGTGGTTTAAGGTATTGTTAGGTACATCAGTGAGCTTGATAATGTATAGCCAACTGTGTAGAATTCCCACCACTTCGAAAGAAGAGCAACAACCAGTGCATTGGAATATTAACCAACCGTAATGAATCCTCTTCAATCTCTTTGCAGCACTTACAACATCTAATGACGGCAGCCTGTCCAACACTTCGGTCCAGACTGAAATATCTCACTGACTATTCCAATGTAATATGCCGCAGACATTTGCACTCCCTTAAGGATGAATCTTAATGATTTTTATGATAATCAACATTTCATGTAGTGAAACATCTTCTTCACATCTGTTAGATAGAATGGCACCGAATTTAGCGCCCAGATAATGAACCCTAACGATCCCTCTGTTGCCTCCGTGCCGTCAGAATGTCAGCTTCAGTCATATTGACAACCATTGCCTCTATTTTAAGCTGCCATCCACCCTTTCAGCTGTATGACAGGAGTGAAGGTGTATACTGGTGTGCAGGCTGGCAGGGCTGGAGGTTGCTGGGAGCACCATGCTGATGCCAATTCAAACTACAAACGAGTTTGCGGGGCAGCAGCTGTGTCAGCAACCCCCTCGCTGTCTGAAAGGACCTTGAGTGCTTCACGTCAATAAGCTAAGATAGTCACTGTGAGCATGGTAGCACGCTGACATAAGCACTTAGCCTAAATCACCGCTGTGCCTAAATACAGCCTTACAACTATAGTGTGGCTGTAGTCTTATTCACGTTAATAAAGGTCCATTAACCCCTCTGCTTTCCATTGTAACGCTCTGTGCTGTAGTAGTTTAAATGCAGTCAGCAAAATAAGAGCTTCCATGTCACTTCTAGCGCAATCTCAGGTTTTATCGAACGAGAAGTTTGACTGAGGTCCATGCAGAATTCAGCACTTCAGCTGAAAAGTCAGGTCCGAGCTCTATCAAACTCCTGCAGAGTAGCTGGGTTATGTGTTTCACTCTGTCTCTCTCCATCTAACTGTTCTCTTGATGGTATTTGGTTGTGTTTTAATGTTTTTGCCGGGTGCGTCGCATAGATTTGGTGCGCACCGTGATTGACTCGACACTCTTCACCCTCGACAGCAACTCACGGGCACAGTCCTCCACTTTTCCCTCCACAGCGGCTGCTTGAAGAACTGTTCCAACACTAAGCCTTGTCACTTCTGCCCTGTCCGGTCTGTCTACCTGTCTGTCCACTCTGTCCCTCCAGATCAACAACAAGGCCAATGTGGTCACCAGCCCCAAAGAGCCTGTCCCCACTCCTTCTCTGGTACACTGTCTGCCTGCCTTGCTGCCTGCATGTTTGCATGACTGTCTGTCTGTCTCTGTCTAACTGTCTATCTGTCCTGATTATGCGGCGATGTTGAACTCCACGTCTTTCTCACATTGTCAATGTTTTTTTCTCATAAAGCTTTAAGAGCCACAAACGTCTTTGGTGGTTGTGTAACATTAGCTGTTCACACGCACTTCTGGATTGCTTTATTGCATTGCCACATTGCTGTACATGGGCTACATTTTCCTTTGTTGTTGATGACGGCTGCAATGGCAACAATGGGGCCATTGCATGTCAGCTGTGGCTGATCTGGTGTTGCCACAGACTTAAAGCCTTTGTTGTCAGCCGAGCTGGAGACAACACTGGTTTGCTACTGGGTTGAGTTTTAGAGTTGTGAAGTTGGAGGAGCCACATTAGCGCTAAGTATTTCTGCAAACGCTTATTTTAATTGTATTAAAGATGACTTGTATTTGACTAGATATTTCATTAATGCTATATTTAAGATAATGCTTCATTTCTGAGAATCCATATTTGTGATATCTGTCTGGCTCTGAAACTGCAATACCCATGAACACCAGCCAGTCTTGAACCAGAGCATTGTCACCAATGAGCATAAAAAGGACAGCGTCATGGCGTCTGGATTCATTCATGAGGGAAACAGGTTTCGTGTTAAACAGTCTCTTTTTGAGGTTTTGAGATATTTTTTACTTTGGACAGAGCCAGACGGGCTACTTCCCCCTGCTTGTCTTAATGCTGAGCTAGGCTAACTACTCCCTAACTCCACAACACACAAACAAATAGATTAAGACTAGTTCTTTGGGCTTTTAGATTTGAACAATTTGACATTGTGATATTTCCATGGTCACCAAAACCATAGAAGTGTCAGCCAAAGCTGTTTTTTTGCAACAGGTACAATTCAATGTCCAGAAACCAGTGGACACCCCCAACACATCTACCCCCTTTGCATCTTTACAGAAGAACATTTAAGGGAACACGCGCTGCAGCCAATGCACGGGCACACAAACCCAGCCACGGCAACAGCAGCATTGTCCTGGAGGTGCAGCACAGACAATGTATTTATCTCAGAAAACCTGATCACAGTGACACAACGACACAGCACCAGTGTACAGCAAACAGTTTTGCAATAGCATGTTCTGTTCATGTGAGTGGGAAATCCATGACAGTTTACTTGTGTTACTGCTCTTTCATATCTGGTTTTGATGACTTCTTTAATCTCCTGAGAGTCAAACAGGTATACGTTGGATGTCTCTGTGAAGTCGTGTGTGATTGGTCTTTTCATGTCGATGTCGATGTAAACCTTTGCTGGATGTTTTTTATTTACCGGCTCAGGAAAGGCAAACAGAAATCTGCTCGCAGATCATTTCCCGCGATGTCTGTACTTCTTGTCATCTTGTCGTCATTACTGGGTGAAAATTGTCCGTGGTGAAAGTTCGGGCAATTGTCCCAACTTCCATCGTCTGTCTGTCTATTATAATGCTGCAGCATTCTGTAGTGACTCTGTTTTGAGTTCTGACGTGCTCTCCACCAAACAGCAATTATGTAAATTTCCCCCACTTCCTTCACCACTTTTCTTTTCTTTTCCTTTCCTGCAAAATGTTCTTTTCTGTCAAACGTTCTTCCTAACTCGCTTTCCCTCTGCACCGACCTCTCCTCCTGCTCTTGGTCCTTTCAAATCAGGAGCCCCAAACCACTGTTATCCACAACCCAGCTGATGGAAACAAGGTACACAGCTGGCCAGATGCTAGTCCGAAGTTGTAGTTTGCTGTTGATGTGTGCGTTAATTAGTGTAGAGCCTTGCTGTTGCTTCTGATGATGCCGTTGGATGTTATTCACACTGTTACTTCATTAAACAAGGGCCTGCGGATTGTGTGAATTACTGCATGCTGTTAACTGTTGCATGCAGTTCCGTGAACTAACACGTGTCATCTTCAAATCTCTGTCTGACTTTATATTCTGGATATGTAGGTCGTTTTCATGTAAGATCTGAACATGAAAATGAGTTTGCGCCATCTCACGTGCCAGCGTTTAAAAGCATGTGCGACCACTGTCATTATACCATCATGGTCAGTTTAACCGTTGTGTGACAGGGGGATTATGCATGCTGTTGGGACCAAATAAAGACCATGCAGTATCGTGCATACCAAAACTGTTCCAAGCCAAATCCCGGGCGGAACAGCCTGTAGTCCATCTACCGTCTCTCTGTGATTTGCCTGTGCAGATGTATGGACCTACGTTATCGTGTCTAATCCATCACATGACAGTGTGGCAACATGTGCATGCTTGTACCTTTTGCTTTGTGCAGTGACATGATGTCGTAGCTCGTAGTGAATCCTCCAGTACGTGTCGTTGTGCATAGTAACGGTGCTGTATAGAACCATAGGAAGAGCGTGCAGCTCTTTGCTTCATCGTACCAACGCAGTACTCTGCCTTTTTGTGTTTGTTCAATCAGAAGTTTACTCCTGCACATTTCATGATTGTATCACTGTCCTAAAACATGAGATCGTCCATAACAAAAGAAAGGATGTTTGAAGGTTCTTCTGAGTTCAGTTCAACATCAGTGTGAGGAGCTGCTTACTCCTCTTGGTGACGATAACACGGTACCCACTAAGTTCATGGCTTGGAAAAGGTCGACAGCTCTAGAAAGAAGTGATATCTACCCATCAGACAAACCCACAGGTCAAGCAAGCTAATAATCAAACAGCGTGTCTGGTCACCTGACTGCTGTCTCCAATCAATAAGATTTCATTGTAGATTTATGGTCGTAAAGCCAGAGTCCACTACTTTAAATCTCGTATTTACCTGGAGTCAAAGATGCAACTGAGACGTGAACTTAAGTAAAACAGACGACCCCAAAACAAAGTCTGTGACAAAGTCATTTGCCCCAGTATCACAGCGTCACACCTAGTGTTTCCTCTCAGTGTATCAGTAAAGACTCAAGACAGGATGTCAAGGGCATTGAAGCAGATGATGATGAAATGAACTCTTAGTCTGCTGGTCCGGTTGGACCCTCTTACTGTGTCAGCCTGGTTATTCTCCGTTTGTCGTTTCACAGGAGTCCAGCGAGAGCGCCAACACCACCATCGAGGACGAGGACGTGAGAGGTAGGAAGGTTCTGACTGACGCACACAAAGTTACCGTCTGTTCACCACAGGACCGCTCCAGCCTTTAAAACAAGTCTGTGATGCTGTTGTATCTTCCTCCTGTGTGGGTGCACAGGCTCACATTATGATTACCAGTAACCCTGGTCCTGTCTGTGTCTATTGCATGAATGTGTTGCATGTTGTTTTACTTACTTTTCCTTTCACTGTAAATGTGTTTCATGTCTCACGGCCCATAATGCTTCATGTTGTATTTCTCTCCCAGAACCATGTAACTGAAACAATGGCCATATTGCCCTACCAGAGGAACTACTTGCCCACTTTGCTTTTAAAGTAGATGATCAAGGAAATGTTATAGTCAGTGCAGAACAGCTAACAATTGCTGGGTTCCACTCCGGTTTTATAGCTAGACTCAAAACAGACCTGAGGCAGCGTTGGGGACTCTGTGGTTGTCTGTAATCTATAACGACTCTGGCTACAACGTGGGAGTTTTCTGTTTGAGTATGAGCAGACAGACACCTGATAGGCTGCAGTACAAAGACCATAGTATAACAAAGACAGGTGAGATCAAAAGAGAGAAGGGGAGAGTCCTGTGAGCTTGTGATCAGTGAGGGGAACATGTGAGTTCTAATATTCCAGAGGCTGGGATTGATTTGTGAGTGTGTGTGTGTGTGTGTGTGTGTGTGTGTGTGTGTGTGTGTTCACTGACCTTTGATAGACCAGAGAATCTGTCAGCCAAATGAGATTCGGACCCACATTTTTAACATTAAGTATTTACTCCGCGCCAGAGGAGCAGCTGCTGTCATTCATCCTCCCCTGCAGTACGCGTGCGCCTGCGTGCGGCGGCAGCATGTGTGCTTCCATACTTCCGCCACATACTCGGGCGCATTCACGGGCCGCGCCGATGCCCTTTTGTGATGGCCTCCATTGTTATTTATGGCTGATAGGGTCGACATCCCTCAATGCTCCAATAACCTTATTCAGCGAGGCTCTGAAACGGCTTCACACTGCTCTAGTTACGATGCTGTTCAGCGGCGTGTCTTCGGTTTTCCTCCCAGAAGAGATCGTTTCATTCTGCTGTTATTCTTCTACGTAATGCAGCTGCTCGTCTGTCTTGCATTCAGCGCCCCAGTCAGAGCCTCGGCCCACAAAGGCCCTTAGAAATCTTCCTGAAATTAGTGGAGGATTCTAATCACGGCGATCCTTTGTGATTTCAGCAGCGATGGAGCCGTCTGCAGCAGGAAGTGAGAAGATAAAGAGCAACTAGTATTTCATATTTCTTGAATGTGAATAATTTATTTTTAATGTGATTATTTTGGCTGTTTGGAGGAGACGCCACAGCAACCTGGAGACCAAAAAAAGAGCTAAAAGGAGAGAAAATGTTGAAATTCCATCCACTGGACGCTCTGAGTTTAACTGAATGCTGGTGTTGCTCTGAGCCTGCTGCAGGATGTGTAAACATGTTAGCTAACACTTGCTGTAAGAACATTATAAGGCCATAGTGTCAGTTTAACTGCCTTAGAAGCGGTGGTAGTGAACGTAGTCTCACATGCTTCAGGTTTAGATCTCTGAGCGTACACCAGGGGATGCAGGGATGAACTTCCCCTTGTTCAGTGTTTCTGTAGCCGTTCCTTTTGATGCTCAGGCATCAGCATCCTCACCCGCCGCCTCCACTGAACACTCCTCCACTGTCCTTGTTTTTTTAACCTCTTCATTCTGAACACTGCTCACTTGCTCTGTCCAAACTGATTTGTTCTCAGCTGGTGTGGACATCGACGGCTTGGAACAAACTGTCATTTCCTGCATGCTCACATTCATTCTTCATTTCATCTTCTCCTTCTCTCCGTCTCCTGTTTTCCTGCCATTCCTGCTACATCCACTGTGTCTCCACCCACCCAACCGTCCATCCATCTATATCCATCCATCCATCCATCCTATATCCGTCTATCAATATCCATCCAACCATCCATCCATCCTATATCCATCCAACCATCCACCCATCCATCCATCCCGCCATCCTTTCATTCCACTCTGTAATCTCAGCACAGTCTTCCTCCCTCAATCCCCAAATCTACCACCTTAAGAATTTATACCAGTCGACTCCTCAGCAGCCTTCATCCCCCTTGCCAACCCCCTCCCTCTCCCGTTCCTCCTCATCATCATCTTCCTCCTCCTCCTTCTCCTCCTGCTGGTACTCTCCTAGCATTTGGCCCAGTGGTGAGGAGTGCTGCAAGTACATCTTGTGGGCACTGGTGGCTGCCTACCTGCTCCTCTTCTTCACATCTTCCTTTCTGGTCTTTTTCTCTGACCATCCCACCACATGTCACTGCGGCCCCCATCACACGCCCACGCAGGGGCCCAGTCCCCAGCTCAGGGTGCCCCTGCCCGGCCCGGGCCCCACCGACACCCAGTGTAAGTCCATTTGCCAGTGCTTGGGAAGAAACGGCAAGCTTCCCTTCCTTTTCACATCACTGAAGACATTCACAAGTGTAGAAAAGAATCAAAATTGTAATTTCTTTGCGAGATTTAATTAATTTACCACGGAATGATCCAAAACATTGCTTTATGAGTCTTTAATTCATTTCAGTCTTCCTCTGAGTTTTCTAAATGACTTCTAAATGGTTTTAAAAGTCTTGGAAAAGGGCTGAGTTAGGACGCCCCCCCACACCCCAGAGTTTTGAAATGTTTGATAGGTTCTACTTCATTTGGTTACTTCACTGTTACCACTGTTCACTTATATATTCTGCAACTTTCTGTGCGTTTCCTGCTATTTATTTGTTTATTTGTCTTTGCCCAATAAGGGTCAGATTTAAGTGCAGTTATTCAAAAATATGTATTTGCCTATAAAAATGTCCTGCTTAAGAACCAAGAAGAACCATATCCTGCCCTTGTGTTTTCACATATTGGGCCTATTGTGTTGCCCTGATAGAGAACCCTGCATGACAAGTAGACAAACGTTAGCCTCAATACTGAAAACACTGACAAATCGATGACCTTGTTACATTTGCACGATTAAAGAGATTATTAGGATATATTAGGCAGGAAGTGAGCAGTCAGCTCTTCTGTTGGACAAAGGTCAAAGTGCAAACACATGACAGCTGTGTCAGGGTATTTCCAATACTGCAGGTCTTGTGTTCCAGGTACACAGTGGCTAGTACCTTTGTGTAAATCTTGATGGATGACATGGTCAGGATGCATTATGGGAGAAAAGCAAGCTAACAGAGGCAGTGTGGTGTTAAAGGCAATGTACTGCTGATAAGCTTGGGACTTGGCATTGTTGTGGACGTTACTTTGATACGTACCACCTATCCAAACAGTGTTGCAGACACCCTTACTAGATACTGGTGTTCTCTGATGGCAGTGGCCTCTTTAGCAGGATAACACACCTCACAGCATACAGAGAGCTCAGTCTCAGATCCAGGTGTTGGAACAACAAGCCCGATCCATACGGGACTCACCTCACGACCCACTGGACTTAAAGGATCAGCTGCTAACATCTTGGTGCCTGGTACCACAGGACACCTTCAGAGGGTTTGTGGAGCTGTTTGGCAGCAGGAAGGGGGCTTGCACTGTATTAGGCAGGTGGTTGTACAGGGCAGGGTGATCTGTGTACTTTAATAATACATACACAACTAAGTATTAAAAGCAGCCCCTACCAACTCTCTAAACTAGTCCATTATTTGGTGCAAATGTGTTAAAAAGGGCGACCACTTCAGTTCTGTTGATCAATGCGTGGCAGAGGTTCCTCATAACAGAGGGGGCTGCTAATTAATGGCTATCTGTAAGACTAGTGGAGCTCGATAAGTAGGGATGGCAGACGGTCTACTGAGCAGACCATGGCATTCAATAAACTGTCTATCAAGCCAGTGGGGACGGCTGGTGTAGTTGAGCTTGAGCAGATACAGTGCAGATGTGCAGGCCCGGTGACGCTGCAGAGTGCCTGCTCTTTGTTTGGGTGAGCGCAGGATTTAGAGGTAGGTGAGGTCAGGATGATGTCACCTGTCACAGGTTCGGTGCCCACTGTGGGGCCTGCTCATGGTTCAGCTTTTCCAGCTTTTTAAATTTGTTTCCATATGAATTAAGACCCTTTTGTCCCATTGTACAGTGTATTTATACAGTGTGGTTAACCAAACAGACAGTGCTGCCGTCAGTGATAAGTCACATGTACAGTGTGGTGTTCTCTCCTACAGAGTTAGGCATTTTTAATTAGATTAGGAAGCCACAGCTTATCCCTGAGTCTTTAACAGTTGGCTTGCAGTGACTCACCATCAACCCAAGCATATGGAGTTCAGTTTGGCTCAGAGGTCTTATTTGAACCCAACATGTATTACATCATTGTTATGAGTTATTAGTTACGACAGCATCAAACGGCGACAGGCTGTACAATCTGGAGTCATCTCCAGACTCACTTTATCGTCGCTCCTGACTCAGAGTGGTTCAGCTCAGCGCAGGTTCATGTGGCACTTGGATTAAATAAACATATTGGATTAAACGGGCTCCTGCAGGACTTCAAATCAAAACTGAACCACACCTCGTCCACTGTGTCAGAGTGCAGAGCTGCTGTCTCATAGCACCCCCTGCAGGTCAGAAGCTGCCACGACAGCCCAACCTCTCCAAGGCGTGTTCAAGTTGGTGGGTCCCATCCTTTTTTTTTTGGTTTGGAGCCCTTAAAATCCAAAATTGTGACCCCCTTCAGACAGGCTGTAGCCATAATGAGGTAATTAGTTTGAATTTCAGAAATATAACCAGAATATTTCAGAAAGTAATGATTCTGACACTGAACAGTCCAGGCAAACTTGCTGTCCGGCTGCTTGTGTTTGGTAGATGACGTTTGACTCACTGTGTTCAGTGGGAATCTTTTGATTTGTTGGAAATTGTTTGCAGCTGTTAAACAAATGTGCTTAATTTAATTTGTTGTCTGTGAGACCGACGTTAATTAGTTCTACTCAGATATGGTTTTAGACAGAAGCAGCACAAATACTTGACATGGATTTATAAATAATATAACAGTCCAGTGTGTGCCATCCCATCATCTCCTCCTGCAGTTACAGTAAATGGTTCAGTGCTGTGTCTTTTGCCTGACAGTCCTGCTACTGCCTGCGCTTATTTATCACCACCTGCTACGTGTGTGTGTGTGTGTGTGTGTGCGCGCGCGTTCGTGCCAACCCTCCATCGTTCAGTCCGTGCTCTAATAAGAGATCCCAGAGGAAAGGGCTTTGTATTACACAGCTGACAGAAGCTCAAAGGGCATTATTTCCACTCCACAGACACCGTGGAGCATGGCGCTATCTTACTGGCTGAAGCTGGGCTCTGCTACTACTCCTCCGTCACACTGATCCCACCTTAAGAATGGCTATATACTGCCACTAGTGCTGCTGCGAGGTCCTGCTTATCTTCACCGCATGTTAAGAACTTATTCTTTGATCCGATAGTTTCCTGTGGCTCATTTCAGACTGCAGCTGTTGGAGCAGCTTTAGTGGTGGTAGAGTAGTGGTCCATCAATCATTGTTCTGATCCCCCCCCCCGCCCCCAATCTACAGGACGTCCTGACGCCAGGGTGCAGAAACACTAATTGCTCCCTAGGTGTGTGAATGTAAATCAGTTTGGACAAAGCATGAATCAAATGTACAGTTTAGGAAAAGTTTATATATCAGCAGACTGATAAGGGTGTCTCTGTAAACAGTGCACAGTCCACAGCGGGTGCAAAAGGACACTGACACACCGGCTTTTTATGAAAACGGCCAATCAGACGAGGGCGTTCTGGTTATCTCATCAGCCTGAGTCCAGCGTCTCTTCATGCTACAGGCCTGTCTGAGGCTGCAGCTGCCGGTCTCTGTCTCGAACATAAAGGGAAAGGTGGCGAGGGAGCATGCTTCACCTCTGCGCAGTTAGCTTGTTGGTTTTGTTGGCACTTGATGGGATGAGTGCGCAGCTCCAAGGGAAGACTGTAAGTGTTCAGTTAGCTTGGAACAGCAGTGAGCTCGAAGCTGTCAAAGGTAAAAATGGATTTTAGTAGCTGTGTGTGTGTCTGCGTGTCTGCGTGTGTGCTCCTCGATTCCACCACGTCGTCCATCTCCGTACTGTAAATGTCAGTCGTGGGTGTACTTTTAGCGATCCACAACAACTGCACTTATTCTCTCCATTCATTGTTTCCTAGCTTACCTACTTAGCATGAAAGGTAATTTTGATGTTGTCACATGTTGAACCACGCTCTTCCCCTCATTCATTTCTATGTGACGCTGTACTTCTGTGTGGTTTTTGGAAATGACGTAAACCTCAGTCCCCGAAACGTCCTGATGTTGTGCCTCTGGGTCGATGTTGTGCTCATGTTCCACATTGGTCCGTTTTAACATTGATTTGTGCTTCTTTTCATATTCATCGGGGGTTTTGGATCCAGTCTAACAGCCCTTTGCTTCTCTTTGTCTCCGTATTTTAGCCCGAAAGCAGGAGATCATTAAAGTCACCGAGCAGCTGATCGAGGCCATCAACAACGGCGACTTTGAGGCCTACACGTTAGTTCAATTAAACTGATCTCAAATGTGTGACACACTTCCACCTGTAAAAGTAGGTCTTCCCGTCTGTCTGTGACTCCAACAGCGCTGTCTGCTTTCATTTTGCAGGAAGATATGTGATCCTGGCCTCACGTCCTTTGAGCCCGAGGCCCTGGGCAACCTGGTGGAGGGGACCGACTTCCACCGCTTCTACTTTGAGAATGGTAAAACTCCTTTTTCAGGTGATAGAATGAAGCATCAGACACACAGCATATGTGTTTGAGACTACAAATTAAAAAGTTCAGACAGCATGCCTTTACTTTATATTTATATCCATACCTCATTTAAATTTGGTCGCCATCCCCTTTAGAGTAGTCACCTTGTGCAGTTAGTCACCTGTCTACCTTCTTGGAGAATGTGGACCAGTGATGATTCTCCACATGAAGCTTTGGGATGGCACAGATTTTGATGTTTGCTCTTTGCTCAAGTATGAACTCAGTGGTGATGATGTGCAAGATGATAGCTGCGCACCTGCAAGAGGTTACAAAACCACTAGTAACGAAGTTCCCAGTGATTATCCCAGGATGCATATGTATATAGAAGAGCAGGTCATGCTTTCATGTTTTGTGCTCCACAAATCAAAAATCGAATCAGGTCTGTGATGAAGAAAGGAAACAAACATCTTTGGTTTGTGTTTTTAGAGAAACAACCGTTCCACAGAACCTTTAATAGTCTTCAGCTGACTAAACCCATTTTTCTAGAACAATCCAGTGTAATTGCTGAGATCTGGATGTAGAAACATCTATGTCAAGAAACACGAGCAGGCTGATGATCATACATACTGTAAACTTCTGTCTCTTTTCCTCTGCAGCTCTGTCCAAGGCCAAGCAGCCCATCCACACCATCCTGCTCAACCCCCACGTCCACCTGATCGGGGACGAGGCCGCCTGCATCGCCTACATCCGCCTCACCCAGTACATCGACGGCAGCGGCATGCCCCGCACCATGCAGTCAGAGGAGACCCGCATCTGGCACCGCCGCGACAGCAAGTGGCAGAACATCCACTTCCACCGCTCCGGCTCGCCCACCGTGCCCACCAAGTAAGACCACCACCCACTTCCTTTGTCTTGTCCCAGCAGGAAGTATGAACCTAACTGAAGGTCGTGTATTTATGAAACATCCTTCCTCTGCATTAAGTCAGTTCTTCAACGTATTTATTTAAACTGGACTCTCAAAAAGAAGGTACCTTGACTGTGGGGAACACCAACAGAGTCATGTGACACTCCTTACCCTTCTAACTAATGAACGTGTGATTTTCATTTCAGCTGAGAGGAAGACCTTCGACCACCAACATTCTCCAGCCTACAGAAGTCAGCTGAACAGACCCTGCCTACCAAGTGTCCATCACATCCCTCGGCCAATCCCCGCCCACGATAGCTAGAGCTCCGCCCTCTCAGTGTGTTGTTTACATATTGTCGCTGCTGGACTGAAGATTATCGTAAAAGTCGGAGGAAAAAAAAGAAAAAAAAAAAAGAGAAGCAGGAGGAAAACTTCAAGTCTTTGACAACATCATTTTGTAGTGGGAGTGCGTGGTGATCATTATGGGATATTTCCGTCTGCAGCATGTTTTATTATCGAGGTTGTTTGTTTTTTTTTAGATGGGTATGTTTTAAATAGAGGTGGTTTTCGAGAGCAGCCACTTGTTCCAGTTGATTTTTAACGGGCTGGCGAAATATGTGAAAGTTCCAGCCGTCATGTAGTGACAGTTGATTTCATTTGAATATTGCACATGTCGAGGACTCGAGCTGTCGTGATGTTTTTCGCCTGCGGGCGCGATGACCAATATATCACATATCTGCTTTATACTCACGCATCTTTTTTTTCCCGACTTGCCATCTATTAAAGCTCAGGCACACGCTTGCTTTTGTTTTGGTGATGTATAGGTTTCGGTAGTTGATGTAAAACCGCTCTCTTAACTTAATCTTTAGCAGCGTCCATTCGAGCTGAGTCGGCTTATTTTACAAATCCGTTTTTTCTGGTTTGCCATCGGCGCCAAGTGTGTTTACTAGGAGTTTTAACTACGTGTTTTAAAAGGGAAAACCGGTTGGAGTGCGTGTTTTACTTTGGACCACCATCTTCACAGAGCAGCATGTGAGAAGAGTCTCTTCTGATAGAATGTAAACTTATAGACATGCGTAGAATTCTTTAAGGCCATTCTGTGACTCTTTCCAGTCAATTCATATTTTCATACAGTAAGAGACTAATTATGTGAATTTTATCAGTTCTGTTTGGTTGTTTACTTTTTATATTGTGATACCGATGCTTTCCTTTGAGCCCGTCTGGCCTCTGTTAGTGATTCCCTCCTTTGCTCTCCCTCTTAAACAAGTGTGCGCCCATGTTTTACCCCTCCATGTTTGACACTGGACGAGACTGAAGCAGAATCACGATGTTCGCACTGACAGGAGCGCCGAATTCAACTCTGTTCCGCTCTGGAAGTAAGTTTCCCATCATTTCTCCACGGGGAATTAGATTTTTAGCCAAAATTGCTGAGCGGTAAATCGCCATTGATGCTGCGTTATGTTATTTTAGTCTCACAGTTGCATTAAAGGGAAAAGGGATCGTTGGCATCACTGACCGGTTCGTGGTTTAAAATGCTTCTGCTTAACATGTTGATTAATGTCACTGAAGAGATCAACTGATGGGGAGTTTAACTCCAGAGTCAGAGCACAGCTGAAGTCACAGGGCGCCCACTGTCACGGAAACCGTTTGCATCCTTTCGTTTGATCACCCTCGCCCCCTCACACACCACCACGTTTTGTTTCTATCTTTCTAAGATTGCGTTGAAACTCCCGATGGGACACCGATATATAAAGTCACCACGATGGGACAAGCCTGATGTATGTTTAAGAAATATCAAATAAAATGTGTGATTTATGCCAAATGAGTTGGTTTGGGCCGGTTTCATTTCCTCCTGTCTGTCACTGACTGTCGTGTGGCTGTGCTCACACTGCTGAAGGTGGCTGCAGGTGCATTAGTGTTACGAATCACTGCCGCTGTGTTCTAGGACCATCTGCGCTTCTGGCTCCGCTCCATGCTGCAGTCTGCTTTGGATCGGAACCTGCAGTCCAAAAAGACAAAACACAGAGAGCACAATATAAAGTGCAGCATATATATAATGGAGCGTTTCGCATGATAACGACTTTAATGTTGGTGGCTCATGTTCAACACGTTCAGTAATACAGAGATCAGATGCAAACACTTCAGACACACAGAAATCAGAAGAACTTGCTCCTTTTCGCCTGAATCAGCACCAGAGCTGAGTGACACTGAAAGCCCAATACACACCAATGGCAAAGTGGCTTCATTTGCCCCGAGTGGAACGACACTGTGGGTGTCTGAGGAGGTCATAATGACCGGGAAGAGTCCAGCTGAGTGATTAACTGTTAGAGCGGCCACAGTGTCTGCTCGGCCCGGCACGAGCAGTGCGTTTACACCTACTGTCGTTAGCCCAAAGCTAACTGACAAGTCAACACTCACCTGCTGCTGAGCCCGGCACAGCTCCAGCCCAGGAGCTGCTCCTGCTCCTCACCGGGCCGGTTTGTCTTCAGCCAAACTGCTGGACGTCGCTCAGCTCGCAGAGTTCATTCAGAATAAACCTCCAGTGAAAGGCTGATGGAGAGAACCAGCCAGCATCAAGTCTGGAAATCACCATCAGCACCAACCAGCTGAGCTCCTTTCGGCTGAAAAGAACGACATCACTTCCTGTTTGACACATGTACAGTTTTATTGTTCTGCCATGTACACACTGCAGCTGCTATGCCATGTTAGCGTTTCAGGTTTATTTTTTTATTTTTTTTTTTAGTAATAATTTGATAAAGTCATACATGCCCGCATAGATATTTGCACTGTTAATATGTATATATTGTTATCACCATGGAGACAAGATGCTCATTAGTCAAATCAATTGTTCTCTTTTTGACATTTCTTTTATTCTTCCATTGGATCACACTCAAAGTAAATGGCAACGTGAGGGTCGGTGTGTTACATAGAGTCTCAGCTGTGGATGAACACAAAACATACTGTACACAGTTCAGCCAGCTTCCCAACCAATTCCTGTTTGTCTACAGTGGCAAAAAAAAGTCTTTACTTTTAGCTTCAGCACACGTTCAGGCACACACACACGCGCGCGCACACACACACACACACACACACACAGACAGGGCTCTCAGCTTCTACCAGCTGGAGTATGCAGGGATCACAAACGGACGGGCAGTAAATAAATAAGGAAGTACTTTTTCGATAAGTGACGTCAGCGGACGTTTGCTCGGCTTTCGAGTCGATGTGTCAGTCCCTCGACAGCAGTGATACGCAAGAAAAGGGCAAAGCAGAGCGTCTCTGTTACGTGAGGTGTCTAAACGCTTAAAGGGTGAGTCCGCTGCGTTTCCACGGCCTCTCATTGTCAACGGTCCCCATGAAAAGCCTGAAACCAACAGCAACGATCCATCGCTCACTGCTCTCTGACCGCAGCCCCGAGCCCGCTGGTTCCTACTGACGATACGAATCATTAAAAACAGTTCAGAAATACAGTTTCATTTCTAAAAAGGCTTAGTCATTTCTTAAAACAGCTGATTTTAATAAACACCATTTAAATAGGGGGAATAGTGCCTTTGTTGGGGACATTCTGTGCCTCTGTGGGTATTTGGGGCGTCAGGACGGTGTGTGTGTGTGTGGATTGACTAATAATAAATCACAGTAGTCGACACGCAAAGTTCATTACTGTGGATGTGAAGCCACAGAAGCTAAGTTGTGAAGTGTAATTATAAAGTTTATGAAGAGAAAACGTCAAAATCTGCAGAAATAATCAGCAAGAGGAAAACTACAGTTTCTGCTTCTCACACCTCGACAGCTTTGCGGCATCACACGAGATTAATGAGCTATTTAAATGTGGAAACTGGTCAAAGGTAAAGACAAAGACTGTACTGTTGTCTGTGATTTGGAGGATAGTAAGTGCAGAAGATGAGACGCAAGAAGAGGCTGTTCTTAGACCGTAAAGGGTCACTGCACTTTCATTAAGTTTGGAGCTGAGGGCGAGCTGGCCTGACTATTTGTCTCTAGTATGAGTGGAACGCCACAGAGCCTCAGGCTTTTATTTCCCAGAATGCACCTCGATAGCATCTTTTCCTTAGAACCTTCCAACCTGCTTCTCTCAAACACCTCCAGCTTGGAACCCATAGTGTCTGACCCCAAGCTGAGACGACATCACTATGACTTTCTTAGACTTGACAAAGCTTCTCAAAGACACTAAAATAATAAATCTGCACTAATGTTAAATATGAATGTTGATAGTGATGAAGGAACATGTAATACTATGGCACAGAAGAAGAAGATAGACAAGTACGTCTTAGTAGGATCCATTGAGTGTTGGTTTGGCTCTACGCATGGGATCTGTTGACGAGAGCTGAAACGCAGCCGGCCTCATCCTCCAAAAGGCTCGATGGAGGACGGTCACACGAGCGCTGCTGCAGCCTGAGGTGAGGAGGAGCAGCACGGCATGAAGGTGGAGGGCGAAGCCGACGACAGGAGCCACGAGGACAGCAGAGAACACGCCCCACCACTACGTTCTTTCTGGACAAACATGCCGTATGTACACACACAGAGGCGGCGGCTCTGTGAAGGAGAACACGCGAATGCACGACACACATTAGAAGGACGGACACACACACACACACACACAGAAAATAAAAGGGGCAGATGCATCGTGGGGGTGGCAAAAGGTGTGAACGCACAGCCGTTGTAAACAGATCAGCAGGGTGACGTTTGGCTGTGTGAAGAGTCCGTGACACACACATTCACTCCTCCCAGTTCATTCTCCAGGTAACATTAATCTCATCTGTACGGTGGCCATTCTCCAGCTGAGTCGGTGCATGTACAGCAGGTTTAGGTGGGCTAATGTATTAAATGCTTTGAACTTTTTGGACACCAACCCCCCCGGTCCAAGCGTTTCATCTTCTCTATGTACAAAAGTTTACAAGAGTTCTTCAAGAAGAGGCCCGTATGTGAGGCGAAACGTCCGAGATGCCCTCCTGATCCACCTCTGGTGCGTCGTACCGTGATCGCACCCAGCAGCCAAAAAGGTAAAAACAGCAATCATCATCCGACGGAAAGGAAAGGGAGCGATCTTTGGTCACAGAAAGAGCAAATCAAACACACTGAAGGACGGAAGAGTGTTAAAGCACAAAAATACTGTTCCATTATTGGACAAAAACAGGACAAAAGAAAAACTTGATTCCAGTGATCAGCAAGGACAACAAGAAGGGGATCGTCTTGATCTGAGGGAGCGGAACGTCACCAAAGGCTTCAGTGGAAGATGCAGAATGAGGATCAGTTGAAGCAGCTGCTCAGTCAAAGCTCTCCTCCTCCTCCTCCTCCTCCTCCTCCTCCTCCTCGTCTCGTTCCTTCTCCTCCTCCTCCTCCTCCTCCTCCCCCACTTCCTCCTGGTCGTCCTCACAGTAGCGCTGGAGCAGTCGGTGCAGGTGCTGCTGCAGGGCGTCGGGCTTCAGGGCGTCTGGGGTGTCGTCCAGACGCTCAAGGTGCACGTGCCTCCCCAGGGCATCCCTCACCACAGTCCTCTTCTGGGTTCGCGACTTATGCATCTGGCTTCTACAGGAGCAAAATAAGATGCGTTAGAGCGTATTCACGCTAAGATTTGCTACATTTTCATTTGGATTTCGTAATATTTTGTGTGCACTCAACATTGGCATCTGCAGACTACCAACCCACAGGTATAGTTCCATGCTATGGTAACCTAAACTGTGTGTTAAACAAGCTTTATAACCGCGGTACATCAGAAACCGAACACACACCATGCAACTTTGTCCGCTTTCAGACCTGAAAACAGCTGCATGTGTTTCTATATTCAGTGTTACATTATGAAAACACTGCAGCATCAACCGGCTTTTTGCTGAAGATATGGTGAAGCAGCAACAGCATTAAGCGGCGTCAATGATGCGATTACACAATGTGAACAAGCTGATTTTAGAATATTTAACACATTAAGTAAGTTAAACCAGAACAGGAAGTAGATCTGCAACGCACGATATATGAAAACCTGATTAAAGTCACTGCGTTTAACTTGAAATTTCCCAATACTGGCGCCCCCCAGTGGTGATATCTATATTGCGGCTGAATGCAACACTACTGCACCATTTTAACGGCGGTTGCCCCATTGTCTACAACAAATAGAAACGATGTTATCAGAAGAATTGGAGAGATGCTTCAAACTACCACGAAGTAAGGTCTTGTAAGGTTGTGCCAGGTTGTCAGTGTTGCTGCATCCCAAGATCCAAGCACCAAGGCTGGTGAATAACAGCAAAAAGGCCCAGGTTGGTCAAAAATCTAATTTCCCTCTAATTAAACAACCTTCTAACTGCCACTTATGCTTGCAAAATGAATTCAGGATCAGCGTTTGAACTGTCACATTCATGGTTAGGTTAAGTGCAGTCACACCATGCCTTCATGCTCCTCTGCTAAATGCCCTCCCAGTGTCTTTGTGGTCACTTCCACACACTCCCATGCTGCCGTCCAACCTTTTAACCACAGAACCGTCCTCCTGCACAATCTCTTTCTCTACTACATGAGGCAAGAGCACTTTCCCAAAGCCTCCAGCATAACTCAACGCCTGGGGAGGGAAGAGCGAGGGAGGAGAGAGGGATCAGAAGGAAGAAAGACAAACACTGGAAACCTGATACACACATCTGCTCGGCAACGTCATGCTTTTAAAGTTTCCTCTCATCACCATCAGATGATCTCCAAAGTCTCTAGCAGCTGTGTTAAACTCAGCTTTGGACACACTGACCTTCTCAAAGTCCTCTCTGGCTGAGGGGAGATCTGCAGCCAGTGAGGAGTCTCCCGTCTGCTTCTCCATCCTCTCGCCTCTCACCACCGTTGTCTTGATGACCTTGCTGACTTTACGACCTTGCACTGGCTCCACCTCAAACTCAGATGCCGTGGCGCCGCCCAGGACCCGGGGCTCCGAGAAGGTCAACTGTTGAGATGGCAACAAGATGTTCTGTGACGTGTAATGCCCTGCTTACTGTTATGTCTTTACATTAGATACTGCTATGTCCAAATATGTGCAAAACAGATAAAGTTGAACATTAGCATGCTAGCATTGTAACTGTTATGCTGTTCTGCAACCTCCCAGAGCTCCTAGCATGGCTGCAGACTCCCGCTCTTGCTTTGTATACTGTGTGCTACATTAGCCTGATGAAGTTAGCAACTGATCATCCCTGCTTAGATCAACACCTTAGCCGTGCAGGGATAAAGCGTTTAACTCAGCCTTAAAGTATTCCCAGTGCACTGAAGCATGTTGTGTCCCTTTGTAATAGTATGGATAGGAAGTGACATTAGTTAGCAGGTCATATTACTGACATTTAAATGAGTTACTTGTTATTATATATTATTATATATTGTATAATAGCGCACAGTGGTGCAAGACAGGTCTGACAATGCGACCTCACTTGCATTCGTAGTGACTTTAATGTTTCTAATATAAACTGAAAACATAACTCCTTCTTTACCACTGTAGCAAAGCTTATTTAGCATGTGCATCGTTAACAGCAGCTGTGTTTGGGTGACACAGCCGTGGTAAAACAATATAGCGGTGTGTGTAACACAGCTAGCTTACTACTGCTGCAGCTCATAAACTAACGGAATCTGGGAGGCCTCAGGATTATTATTTCAACGTCATAGAGCTCCTGAATGCAGCAAAAGATCAAGCAGCAGCTGCAGTTTGATGCAAAACCATTAACCACTCATTACTCTTTCAAACACATAATTCACACAATGGAGACTAATTATTGTTGATGGTTATGATTAAAGTGTCGCTGCACTAAAACCATGTTGGAGCAGTTGGTAGATTCCTCTGACCTCTTTCTGATCTCCCTCACTGTGAAGCACAGTTCTCTTTACGACTCTGGATACGGTGTCTCCCTCCTCAATCTGCACCGACTCCTGGTGGGAGCCCTCAATGGTCACTTCCTGCGTCTCCATGCCATCAGGTGACACGTATTTACGAATCACCTTTCGTGTGATCTGGTGGGGGAGGAGACAGCGCAGAGAGAATATTGCTGTAAGAAACGTGTCATTTCTGTTTGTTTTGATGTCGTTCTTGTCTCGGAGTGTCCCCTTACTTTCTTAACGACCATGTTGCCGTGCTCATCCGTGTACTTCTCCTCCGTGACAGTTTGCGACGGGATATCTGGTAGGTTATCTGCCTGTAATAACACAAAACATAAACTGTCAATACACACGTCACTGCACCGAGGGAGACAATCAACAGCATGTCACGTGTATCAGAAAAAGTAACTGCACACAACAAATCACCCGAAACACGACCGACACCATGAAATCTACAGCATATTTCAAACAAAATCAGGGAAAAAATTGTCACATTTTTTTTTTAAAAAAGCATATTGTGGATGTAATTTTTCATTATTGAATTAATATTTAAACAATCAGACATGGAAATATGAAAAGTGTGGATGCAAAAACAAAAGCACAACTTTAGACTGAATGCGAGATGCTCGGTAGATACTGCATTAGAGGAGGACAAGAAGCTCTAAACCTACTACCCACCAACCCTGCGTGATTCTACAGAGAGCTAGGGCTGCACAGCGCTTGTTTACCTGAATGATAACTCTGCGTCGGACCACCCTGGTGGTCAGCACCTCCTCCTCTGAGCTATCAGAGGACAGCATACCTAGTTCCTCTGCTATCTCCTGAGAGACAGCACACAACCAGCATGAATCAGTATATAAGGTCCTACACAGTGTTACCACAGCACAGTTCCACACACAGTGGCTGCTCCTTCTTTTCCCCTAACCTCACTTGGCACATGTACATAAAATGGAATGATGCGATAAATGAAAAAGATGTTATGGCCGTACAAAGTAGTGAAGTGAGATGAAGAGAAGGCACAGTCAGTTGCAAACATTTTCAACTGAAATGAACATGCAAGGATAAAAACCAGTGTGCGAAATACAGAGAAATCCAATCCCCCAGTTAAAGTTAATCCAGCTGCATTTGGAGAGTATGTAGCTCAGGTAATGTTAAAGTGGTTACTGTGATAGTCAGGGTGGAGTAGTGCAGCTAGAAGACAACAGTGGACAGAATGGGATCCACAGACTGTCAAAGGGTATTTCGCACACTGCTGGGAACAACAACAAGCACAAATCAAAGAATGAAAACAGCTGCCAATGTGAACAAAAAAGCAACAGAACCAGCTCTTTGGTCAGTTCTCTCCAGCAGTTGTCACTAATGCCGACTTCAAAATGAGGACCTGCAAACACATCACACTACCAGTCTCAAAAACAGCTTTTTCAGTCACTGATGACACAATATCTAATGCAGCAATTCAATATCACTGTGTAAAGTTTGTTATTCTTTGGGCACTCATGCACACAAAAGCACTTGTTAGCCTCATTTAGTCCATAAAGTGCAAACTTGTGTGTTTATCTTGGGTGTTGAATGTACCACAGCAACCAGCCCGGCCAGGCAAGACACCAAACAGTGCAGCCTTGCGCTCATGCTCAACCTCTTACCCTTCCCAGGAAATCGTCATCATCGTAATACCCTGCCTGATCTCTGGAAGGAAGCTCCTCACACACAGGGAGGTCGCCCTGTGTTCGACACTCCCGTGAACCCTCTGAATCATAAGCAAATTCCCCAAGACTTTCACTGCCAGATGAGAAACGCTTGTGATCTTCCACCCTGAGGTAAGGTCGAGCTGTGTATTCAGGGCTCCCTTGTAGGAAGCCAACATCAGGGCTACTGCCAGGCATTGGGGATGGGGGTTCAGAGATATGATAGGTAATCTGATGGTCCAGTTTCACTTCTTCTGCTTCAGAGAAGTCAGAGAAGGCTTGTCTGCAGTCAAAGAATTCCAGGTCCGAGTCAGAGTGCTGTGGAGATTCCGATCCCTTACTGAGGTCTTTTGATAGGACAGATGGATCTGATTCAAATTCAGAGACAGTTTTCTCGAATTCCGAGAGGACTCTGTTAAAGTCGGGAGAAAACTCAAAGTCTGCAGAATTTTCAGACTCTGCCTTGGTGGTGGCCGTCAAAGCTGAGTCACCGTAGACTGGAGACAGTGGACTTGTATCATTTAAGGAAGACTGGCTACATTCAGTGACTCCGAGGGTTTGATGTCCTGAAAATACTGCTTCGTAGTCTGGCGGCACCAAAAACTGAGTTGACATGGGTGAAAATAGCTCACTGGACTGTGCTTTCTTAGGGGATATTGTCTGTTCCGAGTATCCATACAATCCATCTGATTTTAAACATGACAACTTCTCAGACGCAGGTAGAACTGGAGTAACAGTCCTGTGGGTTGTGTATGGGCACGGGTCAGGTAGTTGTAGGGGAACTGACTTCATCGGCCTCTCATCCGTGAGCTGCACACCTACACTGGTGTCTTGTGTCACTGCTGTAGCAGACAATTGCTTGCCTTGCACCTCATCATCTGTATGAAACTGGGTTTCCTCTGGGGCCAGAGAAGGGGCCTGTATGATCTAAATAAGTTCACCACACCAACAAAAAAAAATATCAATGTACAGGTTGGTATGCACCATTAAATTGACTGTTCAGCTGTTACTGTGCAGTGTCAGGCTACTTTCACTCAGGCCAGCATTAGGAGCAATATATGTGAAGTCATGACATGAAACTTTAAAAGCATTGTATTATTATTAGGCACATAAATCAGAACTAATGAGGGGAAAACAATATTTCAGCATTCCCACACATTTAAGAGTTTTTCTGGACACATTTGAGGAATTAACTGCATTCCATGTTGTTATTAGTTTATTAAAGCATACAGGGCACTCCATCCAAATGACGTGTTAATAGATTCATCCAAAATAAGTGAGTCTTTGCTTGACTGTCATGCTTTCAGTCTTACCCTTTGTGAGGTTGTCTTGCTCTGAAGTTGTACAGCACTCATGTTTGGGATATTTCCTTTTGCATCTTGAACTAGTGATGGCTTCCCAGGAAAATCTTTGTGGGAGTCTTCCTCACAAATACTGGTTTGTAAAGTTGAGATGATTTCAGCTTCTGATGCATGTTGCATCCAATCGTCATATGACAAAACTTCAGATTTTGGTCCTGTCATTTTTTCCCAGGCATGACTTACTTGTCCTTCTTCTGGTTTAAAGACAAACCTGTCTGTCTCCTCCAAAGCAACACCTAATTCATCCTCTGACTCAACACTTTGAGGGCTTAGTGGCCTTGGGCTGTCATCAATCCAACAATCAATTGGTAAAGCAACAAACTCAGAGTCTGATGACAGAGACACTGGTGAGGAGGATTTATCCACATGTGGAGCATCCATAAAATAAGAAGACAATATTCTCATAAACTCAGGTACTGTTGAGTCAGGCAATAGCTGTTTGTAATCAGTGATTGACGATATGGATTCAGGTGAGGATGGTCTGTCAATATCAGTGACTCTTGATGATGTGACCATAAGTTCACATTCTGAATCTGAACACACTGATTCAGGTGATGATGACCGATATTTTGTGGTGTACTCCTCCACTGAAACTTTAAATTGAGGGATGGGAGAGTCCGGAGACAGCGACCTGTTCTCATTGAGCTCAGGCATTGATTCTGGAGATGATGCTCTTCTTTCAGACATTTGCATGGCTGATTCAAGTGACATAGGTCTGTATTCAGGCAATGACAGAGATGACAAAGGTCTATCGCTCTCATTCTGATCTAATGACATATAGTCTGTATATGGTGACGATGCTGTTGATCTCAGGGTCATTATGCATTCTGGCAGTGCCACTGTAAATTCAGGTAAAGGGGAATCTGGTGAGAGTCGTCTAAACTCAGTAACTGATGTTTCAGATTCAGGTGAGGATGCTCTTGCTTCTAGCGCCATGACTGAATTAGGGGACAAGTGTCTGTAATCTGTCAAAGATTCTTGTGAACAGCATAGATCCACATCCACAACGTCAGATACAACCACCCAATCATCATCAGACTCTGGTGTTTGTGCCTCAGAGGCAGGTGCTTCAAATATGTACTTAGCTTGTCTGTATGGAGGTGCTTTAGAAGACAAAATGTGTTCAACCATGGGTGGAGGTGACTCAGAAACACATATGCTAGATACGTGTGCACTTGAAGTGCAAAGAAAGCCATCATTAGCTTTATCGGTTGCAGTGAATGGATGTGTAACCTCTGAGCAGTGCACCGCCGCAGAGGCATCTGTCTCAGTTTTATCCTGTTTATCATTTGGAACTCTACTTTCATTATCCATTGTGCTGCTGACATATTGCATAAACCCTGTTTTACTGCTGAAGGTCTCTCCAACATATTGGGGATCACGTATATGAGAGATCAGTTTCCACAGCTCTGCATCATAAAACAGATTATACTCAGCTACCATGGTAGCTGATTCTTCAAGTGAGGTAGGTGTCAATGTTGTTGACAGAACCGTGCTATCAATGGTTGCTTCTTTGGAGGTTTTGACTTTTAATGTAGTTTTGGATAATTTGGATGCCAAGAATAATTCATCCTTATCTGATTCAATAGATTCTGGTGTTGCTAACCTCTCTTCTGTACAAAACAGGTCTACAGTTTGTAAAGAATCATCTAAATCCGAAAATTCAGTGGGTGATATGTCTCTCACAACCATGACGTTTTCCACAATTGTCTTTGTAAAATCAGGTATTGGTGATTCAGGAGAAAGGGGTTTATATTCATCATATGATCTCTCTGACTGAGGTGATAGCCGTCTTATGTCAGTGACTTCTATGTCATACGAAGCCAAATCACATTCCATATCTGACAATATTGATTCTGGAGATGGAGCCCCACAGAATGATTTTGCTTTCATACTTTCAACATTTTGTGTACACCAAGGAAGAGGAGAGTTTGGGGACAACATCTTGTGTTCATCAAATGACTGAGTATATTCTAGAGATACTGTTGTGTTGTTTTCAGGTATCATTAATGCCACAGGTGACAAAGGTCTGTATTCTGATGTGCATTCAACTGATGATAAAGGCCACTCTACGTCTGATCTGACAGAGGCAGGAGAATCTGGTCTATCTCCAATATCATAATTTATTGACATCAAAAATTCAGTCAAGGCATACTCAAGATCTGATTCAATGGATTCAGGGGAGGGTGATCTATATCCAACATTCACAATGACACATTCGGGCATTGGTGGTGTGTATTCAGGTATGGGTGAGTCTGGTGACAGAGCACAGTATTCATCTCCAGATGCCCCTGAGCCTGGTGAAGACGGTCTATTATCATAAACTAGCGATCCTAGGCTTATAACAATGTATTCTATTTCTGAACATACTGACTCAGGGGATGCTGACCTATGTCCAAAGATAGTTTCAGGAAAACTATGCATAAAATCAGCTACAGGTGAATCAGGTGAAAGTCTGATTGAGGCTTTAGATTCAGGAGATGAAGGTCTGCTTTCCAAGAATGTTGGAAAAGGTAATTCCATTTCCAAGTCATCTGACAACACAGAACCAGGTGAAGTGGACCTTAAGTCCATATGAGATATGCTGGACTCATGTAATGCCTGCGTGAATTCAGGAATGGGAGAGTCTGGTGAAAGAGGTCTAAGTTCTTCTTTGGACACAGCTGAACCAGGAGATGCTGCCCTGTCCTCAAAAAGCCAGGGGATACACACATCTGTCTCTAAATCCTCATCGGAATATACTGATTCAGGTGATGCGGATCTGTATCTTTCTCCTGGCATAGTGAATGTCCCTGTGGTGTACTGAGGCAGTGGAGAGTCAGGAGACAAACATCTAATATTTGAGTCAGACAATCCTGATTGACAAGAGTCTGCTCTATCTTCAAAATCAAACATCTGTGAAGTCAAAGAAGCACATTCTATTTCTGAAATCTCAGATTCAGGTGATGAAGACCTGTAATCATTAAATTCAGGACATGTCACTAGCACAGCCTGTTTGAAGTCAGGAACGGGTGAATCAAGAGAGAGTCTTCCATATTTACTCAGAGATGCTAAGGACTCAGGAGATGAAGGTCGGCCTTCCACAATCCCTTGGAGAGATAACTCAATTTCCATGTCCAAGTCAGAAAATATTAATTCAGGTGAAGGAGACCTTAAGTCCATATGTGATACAGGGAGCTCATGTAATGCCTGCGTGAATTCAGGAACGGGTGCATCTGGTGAAAGAGGTCTAAATTCTTCTTTGGACACAGCTGAACCAGGAGATGCTGCCCTGTCCTCAAAAAGCCATGGGATACACAAATCTGTCTCTAAATCCTCATCTGAATATACTGATTCAGGTGATGCGGATCTGAATCTTTCTCCTGGCACAGTGAATGTTTCCATGGTGTACTGGGGTAGAGGAGAGTCAGGAGACAAACATTGAAGACTGGAGTCAGACAATCCTGATTGACAGGAGTCTGCTCTATCCTCAAAATCAAACATCTGTGAAGTCAAAGAAGCACATTCTATTTCTGAAATCTCAGATTCAGGTGATGAAGACCTGTGATCATTAAATTCAGGACCTGCCACTAGCACAGCCTGTCTGAAGTCAGGAACGGGTGAATCAAGAGAGAGTCTTCTGTATTTACTCGGCGATGCTAAGGACTCAGGAGATGAAGGTCGGTCTTCCACAATCCCTTGGAGAGATAACTCAATTTCCATGTCCAAGTCAGAAAATATTAATTCAGGTGAAGGAGACCTTAAGTCCATATGTGATACAGGGAGCTCATGTAATGCCTGTGTGAATTCAGGAATGGGAGAGTCTGGTGAAAGAGGTCTAAGTTCTTCTTTGGACACAGCTGAACCAGGAGAGGCTGCTCTATCCTCAAAAAGCCATGGGATACACAAATCTGTCTCTAAATCCTCATCTGAATATACTGACTCTGGCGTTGTTGATCGATGTATTACCGTCAATATGAGAGGCTCAGTATAGGTATATTGAGGTACCGGAGAGTCTGGAGGTAAAAACTGGTATTCGTTGAAAGATGAAATTGATTGTGAAGAATTTGCCCTCCCCTCTTCCTCATAAAGCTGTGGCATTAGTGGAGCAAGTTCTACATCTGATGTTACTGATTCTGGTGATAATGAGACGTAAGAGTGAACAACGTATGATATTGGCATAGCTGGCCTGAACTCAAGTATGGGAGAGTCAGGTGAGAGTCTGCTGTATTTACTGACAGATGCTAAAGACTCAGCAGATGAAGGCCGGTCCTCAAGCAACACTGAGAGAGGTAATTCCATTTCCCCTTCCAAATCTGACACTGACTGTGGTGAAAAGGATCTATCTTCTGTGTATGTGTGTAAGGATTCTTGAAGCACTTGTCCAAACTCTGGAATAGGGGAGTCTGGTGGTAGAGCACTAAATTTATTTAGGGAGCATGTTGATTCAGGAGACAATGACCTGACATTTGATATCAGCATCAGTGATGTAGGTGAGAAAGGTCTATATTCTGATTCAAAATCAGGTGACAGAGGTCTGTCCCCAACTTCTAGTTCTATTGACTCTGGAGAGTTTGATCTGTTTTCTGTATCAGGTTGGGAATAAATCAAAGGAGCATACTCAACATCTAATGTAGCCGATTCAGCGGATACTGAACCAAACCCAGTAAATGATGGAAAACTTTCCATGAATTTGGGCACTGGTGAATCCGGAGACAAGGACCGACATTCATCTCCAACTGAATCAGGTGATGGAAGCCTAGGCTCATCAGATACTGATGCAAACGAGCCATCGTTATACTCTATATCTATAAAACACTCCGACTCAGGTGTTATGGATCTGGACTCAGCAATTGAAATAATTGGTTGAGGTGCATCATGTTTGAATTCAGGTATGGGTGAATCTGGTGAAAGTGCCCTGTACTCAGTGTCAGAATTGGGTGTGATGGATCTCCCTTGCATGTCAATAAAAGGCATGTCCAAATCCTTTTCAGTGTCTGACATTAGAGACAAAAGTGATGATGATCTGCTACCCGAAAATAACACAGGTGATTCAATACACTGGTTAAACTGTGGAAGAGGAGAATCTGGTGCTAAAGTCCTAAAATTATTCACTGATGCTGTTGAATCAGGAGAGTCTGGTCTGTCTTGAATGTCAAATTCTGGAAGGAAATACTCAATATCTGAGGGACACGAGTCAGTTGGGGATGATCTATGTCCTTCAACTAAAGCAAGAGAATTCTGTATTTCTGGCCTAAAGTCAGGCACTGGTGGTTTAGGAGAAAGGGGCCTATGTTTTCTCAGTGATTCCTTTATTATTATCATCTCCTCAGGAGATAATAACCTTGACTTAGATGAAGAAACAACATCAAATTGCTCAGGCTGCGTATCTGACACACATTCAGAAAATGGTTCTCTCTGATGTTCCACTGGAGCTTTAGAAAGTGAGGCAGGATGTTGGGGAATGTGTGAATGTGGACACAAATGTCTGCATTCTTCTTCAGAGTTTCCTATCTCCTGAGAATCACACTTCAGAGCACCAAGTGACTGCAGGGCCTCTGGGGAGAGCGGTCTATATTCGGCATCATATTCAGCTGACACTGGCCTTCCTGCCTTCTCTGCATCTGAATCAAGGTGAACATATTCTTTAGTAGTCATGACATATTCAGACACTTCTGCTCTGCTTACAGAGGATTCTCCTACATAATGGGGATCATATAGTTGACACATCAGCTGTTTTGCTGTAAACACTGCACCTGTAGCAGATTCCCTTTGTTCAGGTTTGGAAGTACCTGATTCAGGTAAGTCTATGAAGTCCTCTAAAGTTGAAGTCTCAGGTCTGATGTCTGGAATGGGAGAGTAAGATGACAATGCCCTGTTTTGTAATTCAGGTGAAACTAGTCTCTTATCCCCCTGAATTGTTGCTTGCAAAACATCTGCTTCATATGCATCTGCAGTGTGGAACTTAACCATCTCCTCTAATTCTCCCTCCTTCACACCTGAATCTTCCAGAACATACTCAGTTCTTGTCCCAGCATACTCTAAAACACCGGTTTTACTGCTAAAAGTCTCCCCAACATAGTGTGGATCACGTATTTGAGAAATGAGCTTCCAAAGTTCAGCATCATAAACTAGTCTATATACTGGCACACTCATTTCCTTCAAGGAAAAGGTTTGACTATCACCCCACAGTCCTCTCTCTGTAGTCTTCAACACTTGTGATTCATTTAATTGAGTATTTAATTCAGCATCAGAAATCACTGACTCATGAGAAGATGATCCATGAGCAATAACTGAAAGTGATTCAGTCAGCCCTGTTTCGAGTTCTTGTATTAGTGAGTCATCTCTGTTATCATGCCCAGAAATTACTGAATCAGGCGAGGATGATCTCACTTCAGGAGACAGCTGCGACAGAGACAAAGCCCCAAACTCTAAATCTGAACAAACTGAAACAGGTGATGAGGATCTTTCCAGTGTGGAACAAACTGCAAGTTCTGGCAAAGCTTGTCCAAACATGGGAATGGGTGACTCGGGTGAAAGTGGCCTGTTTTCATTAATAGAATCTGTGGATGCTGGTCTGTCATCAGCAAATAATGGCAAAGAGACAAGCACACTTTCTAGATCAGGGGTTATTGATTCTAGTGATGAAGACTGATCAAATCTAGCAATTACAACTGATTCTGGTATTGATGGTCTAAATTCAGGAATGGGTGAATCAGGTGATAGTGCCCTGAATATGTTTACAGATGCCACTGAATCAGGAGAAACAGATCTGTCCTCAAAAATAAATGAGGTGTTCAAATCAGTCTCCAGATCTACATCTGACAATACTGACTCTGTTGACACTGATCTATAGTAAACTTGAGAGGGTCCAGTGAAAAAGGCAGGGTACTGGGGAATAGGGGAATCTGGTGTTAAAGCTTGCTGACTATCAAGAGATCTTTCTGAGTGGGAGGAATCTGGTCTAAGTGCATCCAGTACTAACAGTGATGTAGGTGACATGGATCTATATTCAGCTTCAGAATCTGGTGACAGGGATCTTTGGGAATATTCTGATTGCAAAGCAGCAGCTTCATTTTCAACTGTCACATCTGACTTTGTCTGATAAGACTCTGCCCTACTCATGAATGTTTCTCCTACATACTGAGGATCACAAATTTGTGAGATGAGCTTTGCATGTTCTGCATCATATGCTAAACTGTTGGCTGTTGGCGATAAAGGTGTATGATGCTGAGGTACAAAAACTGAGGACTTTCCAGGTATTTGCTGATCTTCTGTGACATTTGCAGTGTATGCTAACGACAATGGTAGATCACATGCAGTCTCTGGAGACAAAACAGGTGACAAAGCTGCATTTCTTTGGGTCTCTTTTGGGTGTTTCCCAAAATCTAAGTCAACTACAGGGTTAGGCAGTGGCCCACAGTCAGGAACACAACCACTGGAATCAGGAGATATAGACTCTGGTGAAAGTGGGCTTTCCTCAATATTAGACAAAGATATAACAACCCAATCATCATCATCATCCCCAGATACCGAAACCACTGATGTTGCTAATTTGTTATTTGTTTCAAATATTAATGGTTCCGGTGATTTTGTTCTAGGATCATCAGGTATGGAATCCCATAGTATATCTGCAGGTGCATCTCCAGATGCAGCTGAAGCTGGTGATGAAGCTCTATCTCCATGGCTAAGTGATGCAGGATACATATAACCATATTCCACATCTGAGCATACAGATTTAGGTGAAGAGCTTCTTCTGCTTATCATTGTAATACATGAGTCAGGCCAGTTGTGACTGAACTCAGGTATTGGTGAATCAGGTGACAAAGCACTGTATTCATTAAGAGATGCTGCAGATTCCGTGGATGTTGGCCTGTCTTCAAAAAGCTGTGATGACAAAAGTGCTGTTTCATATTCCATATCTGATGACAGTGACTCAGGTGATGACATTCTACACTGATAAGTTAAAAAAATGTCAGAGAAATGTCCAAATTCTGGGACAGGGGAGTCTGGTGAAAGCTTACAACATGCAGTGATGGACCTACAGGAATCGGGTGATGAGGATCTCATCTCACTGAAATCAGGAGACATAGTTACGTACTCAGAAGATGTAAAAATCCACTGCACTGCTTCTGAAATGACAGACTCAGGTGATGTTCTGTCTTCTATGTCAAAAGTTAATGATTGAGGTGAGATAGATCTTTCACCACTATAATCACTATCTACTGATACTGGTCTTCCAAATGGTTTTTTGTTTGAAGTCATTGGTGTTAATGGCCTTTCCTCTGCTTCTAGTGTTGACAGCATTGAAGTGACCCCTGAAACACTCAGTAATGGTTGCCCCTGTGTTGAAGTCTGAACATCAGCAGTTATGGATCTGGACTCAGGAAAAACAGCGGGTGGTAGGGGAGACAAGGGCCTAAACTGAGGTATTGGAGAATCGGGTGCAAGAAACTTTAGCTCATTCACTGATGACACTGACTCAGGAGATGAGGCCCTACTCTCTACCAGTACTATTGCTGCATCAGTCACAAATTCAGGTGGAGGTGATTTATCATGAACTAAGATACGTTGTTCACAAATTGTTTCAGAAGTACATTCTAATGAACAGGATGCTTCAGTCTCACTTGAAGAGTCTATAGAAACCACAGCCCCATCTTCAGGTTCATTCACTGTAAATGACAAAGTGTTCTTGAAGCTGTTCTCTGCATCTGTTTTAACTGGCATAGCATAATCTACTGAATGAAGATCTATCTGGTCACAAGTTGAGTCCTGTGACAACTGAATGAAGCTGTCTGAGCCCATGAGTTCTGGTTTTTGAGACAGTAAAGCAGGAATGATACAACTCACATCAGAGGCCCCTGCTGATGGCTGAGTGGCCATATCCAAGATTTGTTTCATGCCATGAATGCATTCAACATCAAGATCACTCAAAATTGAGGCCTGGTGAACATCAGTCTCAAACATAGAGTTTGAAACACCTTCATTTACATTTGTGTGTCTAGCAGCTCCCTCAAGCCCACCTTTCCTGATTCTAGCTTGAACTATGTCACCAGGCACCACAGACACATCCTCACTATCTGAATCCATGAAGTCAACATCATATCCATACAAGACTTTATAAAGTCGTTGAGAAACTTCATTCATGTGTCTTCTGGCCATTTGTTTGGTCTGTGTAGATTCTGACATTGCAATAACAGAAGCAGAAGTAGGCTGAGTAGACTGAAGCCTTTGTTCAGCAGTTGGTTGTTGGGCAATCCTTTCAGAAACATCACTGGTTTCCATTAGCTCCATAGACAGCTTCCTGAAGTCTTGCTCAGCTTGATCGCACTCAATCAAGCTATCCCCAAAATCAGTCATAGATAACGGTCGACTCTCACAGATGCCTGTTCGAGAGCTATTGGATGTCTCTCGCCAAGGGAAAGGTGGCAAGCAATTAGCATCATACTCAGAATCGATGGTTTGAAGACACTCAAGGCTCCATTCCTCTCCCCCCTCTGCCCCCTCAGGTCCATCTTCATCACATGTTACAACGGTGGGGTAAGGAGGTGGGGTAATCTGGGCACCTAACATGGGTCCCCCTTTGTACACAGGGCTGATCACATGGGATCGGAGTTTGTAGGGAGAGGTACAATACAATGTGAAGAAAGGACTTACTTGTTTAAAACTGCTTGTGTGTACCGTGTCTGTCAATTCTTCATATACTCTTTGGGATGAGCTGTGGAAGAAAGTTTTTCAATGTTCAGTCACTGGAAGGCTGAGGTGATAATATTAGTGTTAGAAACAAATCATAATAAGTAATAGTTTTTGTTAATATTGTTCTATTGTACACAATATTCCACAAAATGTCCAGGGATTTTCAAATTTTATTACCTTAGATGTAAGTGTCTAAACTGTCCTAATGCTGATATCTGCAGATAAGTTTTTGATCTTTGAGCTATTGTGGACTTGTTAGTTGTCTATCAAACCTGGAAACTAAAGTTAGTATTTAATTTGTCTTTGTTGGATGTCTCATTCAGCAAGCTGAAGCACAGTGTAATACATGTCCATGGTTGTAGGTAAAATGAAAACAGCTTGGAAGGTAATGTGGGTGTGGTCACATGAATTAATCTTTCTAAAAAAAAAAAAAAAAAAAAAAAAAAAAACTTACTTTGTTGTCTCCATCTCTTTTTGTAGTTTCTCTTTCTGGGCATTTCTAAGAAGTGCTGTTGCTGTAGAATCTGTCTCCGATCTTCCTGTAGTCTCGTGAAGTGATGACAAACTGGTTGACAAGTCCTCTGCTGACACCATGGGTACTTCTTGTCCTGAGCCTGGACTCCTACGTGTGGGTTCTGTGCGCCTGCCTGGCCTGGGGCTGTCAATGTCTTCATGAAGGGCTGAGAAACCTGAAAAAGAACACAGTGTAGGAAACTGTAGGTAGTACAGGAAGAGATGGTACCCTGGTTTATATGTATCAGTCTTAATCTTATAGGACAGAAATCATCTAGAAGTCTCTAAAAACACAAAACATCTGGATAATCAGTATGCTTCAAGGCAATATTTGTGAATGTACCTTCACTATGATCCAGTGCTATGGTCCGCTCTATTTCTGCATAGGTATGTGAGGATGTCTCATCCTCCGTGGACTTTATTATCTTGGTTTCAATGAGGTGAACAATGTCCATTCGGTTGATCTTAGTCAGTCTTTTGATTAGTGTTGTTTCTGGTGACACAGAAAACAGATGTAAAGTTCAACTTTAAAAGTTTGAGAGCTCTGGCTTTGTAATTGTTTGAAAAATAAAAAATCTAAAATTTGTACCCTACTAACCTGTGGCATGCTTTCCCTCTCTCTCTAGCCAGAATTTCAAGAGGGCATGGCTTTGGTCTTGAAGTGAGTTGGGGTTTTCAATCCTGATCAGGTTGATCCTGTCCTCACTGAAATCCAGTTCTCGTGCCAACTCTATAAAAAAAAAAAAGATATAATAATGATTATGATGATCCAATGATAGATCAAAATGTTTGAAATGATGCTTTTCACCTGGTATCAAAAATTAAGTACCAGTGTTTATTATTAATTTGATTGTTTGATGATTGCGAGTAAGGGGGTTACTCACCTGTCCAGCTAAAGCCCAGATGGTCAGCTATAATGGCCAACCGTTGCTCTTTTCTCTCTGCTTCATCCTGTGGATCTACTGCAAATACCACCAGACAGCCATCAGCGGTCAGAGCCGCAAGGTATACCAAATCAAGTCAAAATGGTACCTAAAACACATCTTGGCTTCATCACTGGCTTTCTTGACAGTATTTGGTTGATTGATTGTATCAAATTAAGGAATTGTAACCTAGAACAATCACATGGTATGTCTGTGAAGATGCTTGTTTGTAATAGACCTTGTAGTGACACTCATAAATTTACATTTCAAACATTAAACAGTTATAGACATTACATGATTTTGTTGAAAGATTATTTACTGTTTACTTTTCTCATTGACAGATTATTTACCGTTTAAACACTAAGTTATGTTTACAAGTTTCGTAAAGCCTTTAAGTCAATCTTGAGAGTTTTAGCACACATACAAGGATAGAGAGACATCATTACGAACACAAACACAACAGAAGTGACACAGGCAAAAGGATTCTTCATCTACAATGGGATATAATTACAAGAGACAGAGAGGCAGCACCTTTACAGCTACTGTGTACTATTGAGGCACAAGCAATAGAGAATAGCCCCTTAAACTGGGGGGATACCTTGACTTTGGGCTTTATCGGCTGGGATTCGCTGCATCTGTGTCTCAACAGGGTCATCCCACAGTGGTCTAATAGGAAAGACGTCTCCTGAGGGAGGGAACTGCATCTCAGGGAAAGTTTCTCTTTCTATGATTGATGGATCAATGAGACTGCTCTCATCATCTGAGTTGGCGGCTGCAGCCTCTTGTTCTTTTTCTGTCTCTGCCTGTGCCAATCTTGCCACAAGTTTTGCTGCTTCATCACTTATCTCTTCGAAGAACTCAATGGACTGTTTGCGTGGTTGACATTTCTCTTTAGTGGGTGTTGATGAAAGTGATGCCTGACCACTTTTGCCTCGGACTGGTAATCTGGAATGGAAGCTTTTAGATTTTGCTGACTCAGCAATCTTTTTAGCAGACGTACTAGTAGACTCCCCCTCACAGAAGCTTTTGGCTTTGGAAGATGGTGTCTTGGTTTTGACATCCACAGAGGGACCTGCATCTGTCTCAGATTTTCTCCTTGCATCCTTTTTTACAGGAACCTTAAGCTTTTTGTCTTGAGTTGATTCAGCACGCTTGACAGTAGAATCAGGCTTTGGAGTGCTAGCCTTGATGGGAATTCTAGATTTAGATTCAGAAGTGAAGGAGGCCTCTTTTTTAAGAGTGGTTGAGGAGGAGGTTGCATGAGACGGAGAGGAAATTGTGGATTTAGCCCGACCTTGAGAAGCAGACTTCGCTTGTGTTTTGGTTGGAGTCTTTTTGACAGTACTGGAAGCATTTTGTTTGGACTTGCCTGCTGGTTTGGGGGTTTCTATCACTGACTGTGGTTCTTCTGGAGAAGAATCAGAAGACTCTTGACCCTGCTCAGAGTAAACTGATCTAGTGACTGTAGTTTCTGCTGTCTGAACATTTGTAATCATTTGATCAGGGGAGCTTGTGTCTAAATCTGAGCGTTCTTCATTTACATGTTTTTCTGTTTTAGTCTCTAGATCCTCAGGGGATGTCTGGTCTTGCTTTGTAGGTTTGGATGAAGCTGAAATGCCCATTTTTGGGATTTTACATTTGGAAGTATCAGCTTTAGAGGCTGACTGATCACCATCAGGTGAGGACTGAGGCTGAAAATCAGTTGTGTCTTTTGATTTCTCAGTCTCATCGGTCTTTACCTCTAGTGTTAGATTGAGGCCTACTTCAGGTTCTGCTGCTGATCTCACAACTTCTTGCCTGACCTCTTCTGAAACAGATTCATCTAAAGGCTGTTCACCAATCTGGAAAAAGGCAAAGCCACCTGCCTCTTCCTCATAGCTCCTCTTAGTCATGTCAATAGCACCACTTCGGGTCATCTCAAAAAGCTTCCCTTCTTGGAACAAAAAAGGGTTGGGCTCACTAGTAGGAGTGCTCTCTTCTGTTGGTGTTCTACCAGGTGTTGTGTCTGGAGTTGCTTGCAGAGACTGACGGTCTACCACCAGATTCAGTATCTTCTGTTCCTCCTCCTTCACACGAGCAGCAAAAGCAGCATCATCCTCCCGCATGGCAGACCATGAGTCACTGTCTACCCTGGCTGTGACACCTTTTGACTCAGTTCTGGGGGGTTCCAGTGCTTCATCATCCTCCTCTGTGTCATCATAGATACAGACCTCATGTTTGAACATTTCCTTTGTCTGACCTGTGGCAGCAGTTGTACTGAGTCCAGCCTCTGATGCTCCTGTATGGACCTGATGATCTCCTTTCACTTCATCTGTTACATTGCTACATTGTTTAAGTGTAGAAGTCTGATGACTGGTAACACCTAGCTCCTGACCATCCTTATCATCTCCTTCATTTTCTCTCAACTTCCTTAGGCTCTCCTCCTTTTGCTCATCAGTTCTGTTTTCAGTATTTGATGATACAGCAGACTTTTTGGGAGTACTGTCTTTATCAGTAGATAGTAGGAGCCTTTGTTCCTGCGCAGTTTCCTGTTTGGATTTTGAATGATGCTGGTCTGAGACAGAGTGAGGTCCCTCTGAAGTGACACTGGCTGTTGTTGTGTCCTTGACCTCTTTGCTGTGGGATCCATCATGCAAACCTGCTGAAAAAGGAGAGGGAGGTTGTACTTTAATATGGGGATCAACAAAAAGAGCTAACTTTGAATCCTCAGCGGGTCTATTGAGCCCACATTCATTTTGTGAAAGCTTCTCACTTGTGGGCTCTAATGTTTTATAGCTGTCATCCCCTATTTTGGCGTCTGCTGAGTGAAACAAATCTTTTCTAGAGTTCTTTTTGCTCCTTGCGTCTTGTTCCATTTCATCAAATGTTTTTATTTTGGCTGCCATCTTAAACATCTCTTCCTCTGGAGTGATTTTTCTCTTAGCGTCAAAGCTGTCTGATGTATCCTCTTCTTCTGGGTCTTCAGGGATGACAGCCGGTTTGGATGGAACACAGAGGAGTGTATGGTCAGGGGGTTTGGGGTTTACCTCATAACTTACCTCTTCAGAACTAGGAGTTTCAGGGGAGAGGGGACTCTTACCGGAACTTGTCATCTGAGATGTCTGCTCACAACTGTCATCATCAGCACTAGCCTCGTGGTCTCGAAGCAGCCTACCACGCAAAGCATCTTGGGGGAATTCTGTAACTTTGGATGGCTCTGGATGGCTAGAGGATTTACTAGAAGGACTTGGAGCCGATGGGAAGGATGGGTGGCATTTTTGCTCTACAGGGCTGCTTTCTAAGGAGTCATGAGGGGGTGATTCCTTAGTTGGGCTAGGTTCAATAGAGTCTGGGGACTTATGGGAGGAGTTTTCTTCCATTAGAGGACTACCCTCTAGAGAGTCTCTGTGGCTTATTGTCAGCGAGTCATCAGCTAATGGACTGAGAGCATCTGAGTCTTGTTTTAAGGGCAGCTCTAAGCTTTCATGACGCTGAGAAGAGGATCTAGAGGCTGGAGAACCAGCTATAGACAATGCTAGCTGATGATCAGGGCTCTCATCATCGCTAAGGAATGTTTCTACGGTCTCTGAAATTCTCTTTGTAAGCTTTTGAGGTTTAGATGGCTTAGACTCATTCCTCCTAACAGATATGGACTCACTTGTAGTGTGATCATCTGCAGCCTCGCTGGAAGAGACAGGGAGGGTCATTTCTGTAGACAGTTGGTCACCAGTGGTCTCTATGCCAGAGTCTCCAGACTTCTCTGTGTCTTTACTTTCTCTTTTGACTGTTGTGGCAGGTGCTGCCAAAGTTGGAGATGTCTGCTGTCCAGTTTTGGGAGAAAGACACATACTTTCTGGGCTTGTGCCTGGAGTGGCTAGACCCTCATGTTTGTAACTGTCCTCAGAGCTCATGTGAGGGGTTCCATCTCCAGAACTAGCACTTAGTGAGTCTGCCACACCCTCATGTTTTAAGCTGTCAGAGCTATCATCAAGGCCACCATTTCCAAAGTCTGTAGTTTCAGTGAGCTCTGAATGAGCTGCGGCAACTGTCTTGGTTTCTTTCTCTCTGCCTTGCTGAGTCTCTTTCTTGCGAGGTTTGGAATCCAAAGATACTTCTCGTTCTTGGGAGACACGTGAGGTTACTGCTTTGGTCATGGATTTTGACTGGATGGTTTCTGATTTTGTGGTTTTCTCTGATCTTGACATTGTGGATGTTTTGAGTTCAAATAGCCCAGACTTTCTCTTTGAGGGGTCCTGCCCCGTTTGGAATGCTTGCATCAACTCTTTGACTGACATGGTCTCTTCAAGTTTTTCAGATTCAGCTTTGGGGGATTTAGGAGGGCCCTGTTTCAATTTAGGGCTTTCTTTGGCTTTTGGAGAGGGTCTGCTCATAACAGGCAATTGTGACGGCTTGCTTCCAGTGACCTTTTTGCTTTTTTGCTCTGCCTCTACCTTCTGTTGTAAGGCTTTGACCTTGTCCTTTATTGACCCAATGGGAGTTTCTTCTACCACTGGGGATACAGGTGATGTTGGGGCCGGGGCCGTAGGCACACTTAGAAGAGCACCTGTATCTGTTGATTCCTCAGCCTGCCCCTGGTCTTTCCCCTTCCTTCTGACTGGTTTTCTAACATCACCACCAGCTGTCTTGTCATGGACTTTGGTTGGAGTGGTTGGTTTTGAACTTTTGCGTAGTACAACATCAGTGAATCTTTCTTGAACAGCTGGCTCCTTTTTAGCTTTTATTTTGGAGCTTACAGGTGCATCCAGGAGGTACTCTTTAAGGTCCCCACTGTCCTTTATGGCTTTAGGTCTGGGAGCCCCTCTGTTAGCCCTACTTTCACGCAGGACAGGCTCTTGAATTTCTAAGGCTGCCATCTTTTTGGCTTCCTCTATCTCACTGTCTGAGAGGAGAACCCATTCCTCAGCCATTCTAGCTGCTTTGGCTACCTCCTCTGCTGCCTCACCCTCATATGTTCCACTCCTCAGTATCTCACTGACTTTCTCTAGGTCCTCTTTGACTTTCTCTAAGTCCTTCTCCATTATTTCTAATGGTTCTCCAGAAATATCGTCAGTCCCTTTCTCTAAACCACACCCTCCTAAGGAATGAGATTTCTCTGTGGAGTCTGCAGTCAAGATGGCAGTCATTTTGATCAAATCTTGTTTCATCTCTGACACGTCGGATAGGAGGTCTGGCTCTCGGATCAGCTCTGATTTGAGGCCTGATGTCTCCGTCTCTTCATCTTCCATTTGGAAGAAGAACAAGTAAGGAGTAAAGAAAATCAAAATTTCAAATCAAAGGAGACAGACATTGGAGAATGTGGTCAGGAAAAGATTGGAACACACTGCAGGGATCATAGGACAACAAATTCACAATGGGTTCTACATCAGGGTTTCAGAGGAATTGGGCTTGTATTTTCATGTCTTTTGGGAACTGTGGTAAAGCAAAGGCTAAATCATACCAATGGGAAATGATATGAGCAGGAAATAACTTGCTTATACACTCAGCACATTCATACTCACAAGACAAAACTATAGCACAAAACTAAAATACATTACAAAAACTAAAGCTAGAAACACTAGAAGTAAAACCAGGTTACAAGGAAAACCACAAGTATTATGGAACAAGGGACAACAAAGGAAACAAAGAAACATCAAGACATCTCAAGATTGCTCAAATGTATGACAAATGTCAATGTGATAACAGGTGAAAATGGCCTGAAAACAACTCAAAATACTAGTTGTATCTATCAAAGAAAGCCAGTGAGAACATACTGAACATATAATGATTTGCCATGCTTTTAATTTTAAACAAAGCAGATCATTTATTTTCACAAATTGAAAGTAAGAAGCTTCACTTGAATACTGAATAAAGACATCTTGGAGGAAGAGACAAAATTGTAATTCCATTTGTCCTTCATTCAGCCTTAAGTTTAAATAAACATTTCAAATATAAGTGAAATGAAAACTAAAATAAGAAAAAACTGTGCACAAAACCAGGAGTACATGGTGTTGTGAAGAGACATTCCAAAAGGCACATAAACAGATGAACAAATGAACTCTTATTAACAAGACATCACAAGTAATCATTCAGACATACAAACACACGCATACACATTTATGCAAGGCAAGTTATTTCCATGCAAAGCAAAGGGAAGTGCTGATGGAAATGTCCTGGTGAAGAATGAGTGGAAAGTTCAGTGTACTGTCTAACTCCATTAGAGGAGAGAAGAGCTGCTTGTTAAAATGTCGTCATTCAGTAATGTGGTGAGTTCTTGTTCCATTTACACAACTGCTCTCATACATTTACATTTAATGTCAGTATCATCTATTGTATTTCCCCAAAGAGGACATACATGGAATTTTAATGTATAACATATGTTCCATGTATGGTTCATTTATACCATATACAATGGGCTGTTTTATTAGAGCTACAGTATACTGTTGCCAGTTTCCATTTTAGACATTTTCCATAACTACATCAACAAGGTAAGAAGGGTAGCAGGGAAAGGATTGAGAAAGGCAGCTTTACCACTAGAGCTGGAGGAATACTTATAATCTAGCATCTCATGTCCGGGAACTGGATGCTTGCGCTCACACTAGCGTCCAGTTTCAGGAACTCTAAGTGCATATGGGTGTGAGCAACTAAGGTTTGAAATTTGCGTGACCAGAGGTGCAAGTACAACCCTGGCAGAGCATTACACAGGGTTGTATCAGGATGAACACATTATTAGGAAGAGGAGGGCAGCATCAGCAGCTAGAGTCCAGTTGTGCTTCACTGATGACAAATCACGTTAACTCCTCTCATCTCCTTGAAAAACTGATCTTATTCCCATTCTTGCCATTATAACTACAATTACAACTACAGCTAATTATTTATTATTAGAACTCATACAGGCAGCATAATGAGTCTGTCCTAATGTTACAAAAGTGGATATTTTGACAACCCCAGTTGCATCACTCCACCCACTTCAAGTGGGTTTGTTCCAAACTGTTACAGTGAAAATGGTGCTATGAAAATTGTGCTACTGCAAGATTTTGGGCAGCACAAAATTAGAGGCCTTTATTACATTAACATCACCACAATATGAATGATTTTAATTATGATGTACATACGTAGATGGCAGTGTGTAACTCTTTGTCCATATGTCCAGTCTTAAATTGTAAATGGGAAAGTGTTAAAGTAAAGACAGTGAGGTAGGTGTGAAATCAGAAAAGAAGGAAAGTAAAAAGTGAAGTTAAGCCTCAGGAGAAACAGAACATTGACATGGGGAGGTGCAGGTAACAGCTTTCTGTTTGTTTGACAAGACAAAATACATGAAGCTTAAAGGACTTTGATAAAATGCCTATGGTCAAAATGGGCTAAGCTGGTGGTGTCAGTGAATCACTCTGGTTATTCCTCTTGTTGTTGTACTTCATTAGACTAACTAGCCATATAATATTAGTATTTTCCCATATTAGTTTGGTTAATAAAGACAAGCGGACATGCAGTATTATTATAGAAAAACAACCATTTTAGCACAAGATACGAAGAAATTTTAAATAGAAAAAATGTCTTACATTTCTCCAGTGTTCTGCTGGTCTGGAACAAAATATGGAAAATGGATTACAGTTAGCTTTGGTTCATCCACTGTAAGTTAAGCTACTACTAGCATGGCAATTTCTAGTGCAGGAAAAGAACGCAAAGGACACACACATACAACACGACAGCAAAAAATGAACTATGCCACTGACAAATCACATCTAATCTACTACTGTACAAAAGGTCAGCGGAGCTAGTTAGCAGACGAGGGAGGGGGAAGCGGTGGCTGCTTTTACCTCTTCCTCTTGCTCTTGGTCTGAGTCGGACTCCTTTTGGGAGCAAGAAGCAGCGAGAAGCAGAAAGATGTACAGATAGAAACAACAGCGACATTAAAGAGGGAAAAGGGACAGGGGGCAATGTATGGTTACCATAGCAACGAAGACAACAAGTCAGTGTGATTTCAGGGAAAGCCACAGTGTTTCTTACGCTGCATTAGGCAAACGTTTTGCCCCTACCGTAGTCTGGACCTTGTTTTTTGTTTCTTGGTGCTTTTGACACAAAGCATCAGGAACTAGCCATGCTGTCCAGACTAGATATCAAGTTGCATAACCTCTGGGATAACAGGTCCAGAATATTTTTCCTGTGATCTGAGTACTGGCCTCCAGCCTGTTATGTTGCCTAGTACAGCCTTGTTGATGGCTCAGTGGGTAGAAAACAATTTTCACAGTAGAGTAGCAACCATGAGTATAAAGTTAGAATTTTAGCTGCTCATAGCAATATTCCAGTTAACTAACTGGCAAGTTAACATTGATATAAGAACTAAGAATTTAATTTATCAATTAAGAAAATATTGGGGAGTATGTTGTGGAACAGTGTAGTGACTAAGGGAAATACATTACAATGGTACAGGGAAAAAGAGCTCCAGCTTGCAGTATGGTTCCTCTTACAAACACAGGATCTCATTGAAGTGCTTGAGCCAAACAACAGTATAGCACCCTTACCTTGCAATACGATGGGAGGGTGATGTTGAGGTTGCATATAGCATTTTGGGTGAGTGACCTGTAGTTCCTGGGTTCTTTCATAAAGGAGAGACGACCACATGGCTCCTGAGTGTTGTCTCTGATCTGCAACAGCCAAGCAGTTTGTTATTAGTCAGACAACTGTTCCTGTGGTGGAAAATCAATACTGTATGCAAATAGAGCATTCAGATACAAAACGGGCATTCAAAAACATTGCTTGGTTCTTTGTGAAATCCAGAAATAAATTATCGGGCTCACTTTGATGAAAAGTGCTAGTCTGTTCTCCTTAAAGGCAAAGAAGCTGAACAGATGGTGCTGGCCACTTTTGGTAAGTGGAACAAGGTTTCCAAAGCAGTCTGCATAGATAGGTTTGCCTTCCAGTACCTGAGAAATATAAAAAGCAGATGAGCTCAAGAGCTAAATAAACTTGACCAATGAATGCTGCATTTAAAAAAAACAACCAACTTTTAAAATCAAAAGTCATTCCCGTATCATTCAAGACAGTGGTTCTCCTTCCTCACCTCCACGTCTCGGCTGCGGGCCACCTCTGTAAAGTTCTCCTGCTGCTCCAGAGTTTTGTCGATCTTGTCATCAGTCATGCAGAAGCAGCGCAGTCGGGCCTCGATGGGGTCATGGGTCTTGGCGAAAATGACAAACTTGGCCATGTAGGGAACACAGATAATCTCACGGTATACCTGAGTGGAGAAGTTGACAGATTCCTGGACTTGCCGACAGTCTATCAGCCAAAATCTAGAAAGGAGAAGAGGATTGGAAGTAAGGTTAGGATCCTTTTAAATCAATAATCAATTTAGACGTCTCATAACATATTCTTTTTTATGTTACCTTGCAGACACATTGGTGGTGAAGGAGACACAGTCGTTGATGAATGTTAATGGTGTGGTTCCTGTTATGTCCTCCCATTGAGCAGGAGTTGTTCCACCTGGAGACAAACAACAGGAGTCCCATCTTAGAATGTACACATATGCGTGGTTGATCTATACAGAGATTTCCATGTGTGTCTTATCTAACCAGTGATACTGCAAAGCAGTCGTAAAGTGGGGGTGTCCCCTCCGAAACCATTGAGGACCGGGTCAGAGTTGCTCTTGGGGACAGGGATGGTCATGGTGATGGGTTTATGGAACTTCCTCCTGCGTGGTTCCAGAGTGACAATGGGACTGAAGGTGGCCTTGTTGCCCAGGATCTTCCTCACTACATCCACGCTAACTGGCTGGGCCTGGGAGAGTAGAGAGAGAATACAACAATTACTGTCATTGTGTAAGTTCATGCACTGATGATGGTCTCCTAAAAGATGCTGTCGTCAGTGGACTTGCACCAGGATTGTCAATGTCATACAACAACCATCTAAACTAACATTTCAAATAGATCCACTTTCAGAGACCTCATACCGAATTACCCAAAAGTTCTACCACCACGCCACCTTGACAAACAATGCCACTGTTTCCAATGGATCCAATCCTTCTTCTCCAAAATGATAAATGTTGAGTGTCCACATGCCTAGCAATAAGGTATGTCTGGCTGGTATGCCCACTGCAAAGAAAGTCAGCTTCTAGGACAATATTTGTCACTTACCTGCAGTCCAACCCTGATCCTCTTGGTGAGGGCCCCCTCAGGAAAAACTGCCTGTACTTGGGGCACAACAGTGCTGCTCAGGATACCGCCTTCAGGACCAATCAGATTACTGTCTTGCTTGATGCGCGACACCACGGCAAAGTATTGTGGGAAATCTCTGGTGATGATACGGCAAACACGCTTCCTCTCCAGCTCCTCTGGCGTGTCCAGCTCTGGAGAGGGACAATAATTTAAGAATACAGGAATAAATTCATCTTCTTAAGGTCTGTGGTTTTCAACTCATGGTTGGATGTACTGGTAAACCGACAGGTGCTGACCTTCATCCATGCCATTGAGTATCTGGTTGAGTTCCTCTTGGGTGTGTTCACAGTGATGCTCCTTCCAGCTTTCTCCAGTCTCACTCCTCAGGATCACCAGTTCCCTCTCTTTCCCCCGCAGGGCAGCAAAGTGGGGGATCTCCACAATTACAGGACTGGAGAGGTAAAAGACATGTAATATAAGCGAACATGTGCAGAATGTCATGGATCATAGGAGTATATGAGTTACTTCCTCTGAGCTGCTGTGTCTCTTTTTAATCCTTTTGGCTTTTAGCATCTTACTGCTAATGCCAGTAGCCTTTTCAGTGATTAGTTGAACCTGCAGATCCATGGTAGTTGGTATTCATCTGTTTAACACCCAAAACAAAACTATGTGATTGTTAAAAACTAGTTTTTAAAGGTGCAAACAGGATTAGATTGTAGTCTTGACCTTATAAACCTGTGCTATCAACAACCTGTTCATCAAGACAACCTTCTGCATTCCTACTTTAGTGAGCTGCCCACCTCGGTTGCTCACCACAAAGTAAAATGCCAATTGTGAGCAAAACAATAACTACTGCACAATCTTCCACTACATCAAGATGTATTCATTTATTGAATTTCCTCTTTAATACTTACCTGATGTGCATTATCATAACAAGCTAGCAACAACACATATCTATAAGAGGCATGCTACAAGAACAATCCGACACAGGACAAACACAGCTATTAATTAATGCATAACTGCAGTTATTTTCATGTGATATTTACTGGGTTCTTTGGCCTGAAAGTGCATAATAATATTTTATACAAGCTTTTAAAATGTGTTTTTTAAAGTATTCTGGTCACACCAAGGGCTGGCTGAACAACTTCAACACCTACAATGTGATGGCATTCAGAAGATCTAACTATTTTTTGTAGTTTGGAATCAAAATGTGCAAAATGAATAAGGCATTCAACATGTTTATGCTTCATGATTTGATTTTAAATTTGTAAGTTTGATTCTCCACATCTCTCAGTTTGTGATTTACACTTAGCCACCCAACTATTTTAAGAAAACTGACCTGCTGGTCAACTTAACATTTACGTGAAAGGAAAAAAAAAACAATTGAACAACATGCAGCCAAATGTCACCTGGTTCCCTACCTACACAGGCCACAGAACTACTTAAATGTCACACAAAAATAAAAATTAAACACGCATTTCTAAGAAAACAGGAAGCATTAAAACATAGACACAGAAATGGAAAAGGCTAAGCGGAGGAGAGGGATTAAAGAAAGCGAGAAACAGCAGCGTGATGTCTAGAGGGTCGTAAGCAACAGGTGAAGTGGGGCACAAGACATTAAGTGTGACAGGACGAGAATGTACAGACAAAATAACATCAGATGAACGGGTTTGTAAAGGAAAACACTGAGAATGGCATCCATGGATTGTTTCATATGCAAAACCGTTTGTTTCCACCCTACCCAAGGAATTTTGTCCCCGGCGGGCCGAGCTGGAGGATTCTGCTAACCAAACTCTCACCCTCATTAAGAGGTGGAGGGGCACTGGGGAGGTGGAGTTTACTGTGCGAGCGACCGAGCATCCATACGCAGCAGTGAGGAAGAGAGAGCACACACAATGTTTTGGTTTGGTGCAAAACGGGAACCCCATGGACTGATTTGACACAGCTGAGTCAGATTATTATCACTGTGGTCATTTGTAACCACATGTCTACGGAGGCCAAAAGTGTTCAAAATCAAGTAAATGAATAAATATGAAGCCGGGACATTAATAATTACAGTAAATACAAAGAAAACATAAAACAAACATGAAATTGTTAAAAAAATTCAGTAACTTTTAATATCTCATTATTTAATATGATTCCTCCTGTTTCTTTTCCATGCTTACTATCAGTTATATTAAGTTCCAATTCTTTATAATTTAGATTTTTTTTCAAATAGCATATTTAATTTCAGTTGCAAACTTGTCTTGCCATCAAGCAAACGGGGCAGAGCTTTGATGTGATTGGCTGCTTTTATGAGCCTATGACATGAAGAAATTATAAAAAGCTGCTGAAATTAAACCAAACTGACTTGCGATAAACTCTGTTATTATGCAAAAAGCAGCATACAATAAAATGTCATGGCAATCAAAACAAAAATGTAAATATGTGTTGGATTTAAAATTTTCATGATGATATAATTTTATAATACAATATGTATGTATGTACGTTTGTCTTTTTCCATACAAATATTGAAATATAGAAAATGCATGATATTCAATATTTAATGCAATTAAAACAATTGCATTCCAACACTTTTGAACACTTTGGGTCTGTGCATTGCTCTAGGCCAGTGAGGATAGTTTACAGTTCAAAATATATATGTGTGTGTGTGTGTGTGTGTATATATATATATATAAAATTCAAATGTTTATTTTCAAAATGCCAAATAAAAAGTGATCATTATTATTTCATAAAGCTACTGATCATCTTGAGTTAGAATGAGGCAGGTTTCACAGTTAAATACTAAAATATTTACATATGATCACTGGAACATGATATTTCAGTAGTTTGGTCAGTGAGAACCTCCATGAAGTCAGCGACTGATCTGCGATGAACTGACTGGATGGTAAACTCACAACCAAAGTACAGGTGTTTTTGTTTTTATGAGACATTAACAGCAGAGGGCAGACTCTGCGGCCACATATCAAACCAATCATGGTGCAATGTGCTGCAGGTGGAGTTAATAAGACTTTTTTGTCGTTCAGGGTTGCAGAGAAGGTTAAAAAGAGTTAGACGGCAGCTGTTGTAAAAGAAAACAGGGCATGCTGAAGAGCAGAGACTAACAGATCCCTGGTGCTGGGAGAAAGCAAGAGCAGATACAGAAACAGTTTTAGTACGGCAGAGGCAGAGGATAAATGAATCTGAAAGAAAAGGGGCAGCAGGTTGTGAGCTTATTAAAATCATGATCAACAGCCTGACTGTAGAGGCACTAGCCATTCATGGTTATTGATTATGAAACACTTTATAAAGTCATGTTTGAGCTTTAATTTGAAAAGTTATTGGCAGAGAATATCCAAACCTGTGTAAACAGTTATTCAGTCCTGTAGTATCGTTACATTTACCTGCTGGTGTCTGCACTATCTCTCTTTCCCTCTGACTCATTCACTCATTCATTCCACCCCCGAAGCCTTACCCGAGGAACTGGGCTCCAGACGGCCCCACCTCGATGAGCCTGCTGGCGAGACCCTCGCCCTCAACCATCGGGGGCATGGTGGCCAGACGGTGTCTCTTCACCAGGCGGCACGTCACCCGGGTGGGCGCGCTGCACTTCCTGGGCGGGATGATGATGCGTAGGCCGTTGTGCCGGCAGCCTCGCATGGCTCCACCTCTGGCATCCACCATGAAGCTGACCAGGAAGCTGAGGTGGAACATGAGATATTTCCACAAATTAAAGACATTTCAGATTGATGCCATTGAGCGGTGAGAACATACACACCAAACAGGGAGGTAGATTGTTCGCATAAAAGCAACACCAGCAGCATCTCAGAGGTAAAAACAGCGATCAGCTGCCTGCAGGGCTTTTATTCCAAAATGATACACATATCCTGGAAGTTAAGTGTTGAATGATTTACATGTTTGAAACTAAAAAACTAAACTTTCAAACTAAAAATGCTCTTTTTGATTTTGGAGACAAAAGCTGAACGGGGGAAAAAATGAATCTGCTGATGAAGACCATGTGATCAAAAGCTCCAGAACAAGTGAGCTCTGTGTCAAGTAGGAAGGACTGGGTTTTTTTTATATAACTGCAATTTTAATATAATAGATGGACCTAGCAACATTTTCCTTATGGAGTATGTTCTTACATATTCAATTCATGCATATTTGAGGCAAACCCATGTAGCCCACTGTGGCCAGCAGTGGCAATTACAGAGTAATGCTGCAGACTAATATGCAGTTCCACAGAAGTTAGACTAGCAGAGCAGTTTTAAAGTCAGTGAACTGACCCATTAATGTCAGTTTAACAGATATGTCTTTCTTTAGCTAGCTAACATTAGCCACCGTATGCTAATGGTCACTGCAGACTGCAGCAGCAAAACCTGTGAGTGTAACAGAGCAGATGTGTATGTTACTGCAGATGAATTCAAGGGTTTCTAAGAGGAACAAGGAGGTATTTTTGTTGAAAAGTCATTGAAAGTTACTATGACCTAATGCATTTTAATGTAAAATTGATCATAATTAAATTACCAATCTAAATCTATATAAAACATCAGTCTTCATACTATAACTCGTCATATTTTAGTAATATATTTCATGCAGACAGGGATCTCGCTCCCCATGCAAAGTGGCAAACACTGTATGCACATGGATCACACATCTCAATGAGGGGGAGTATGGGTGTGATGAGGTGATCTGACATCATACCCACTTCTAATGTGATCTGGCCCTGGCTTCAGTAAAGCAAACAACACAAGTTTTAAAGAACACACAGACTTAACACGCGTTATTGGATTCAGCAACACGACCAGTGGACTGTTAGCAGACAGAGTGCTGACACGTACCTCGGTGCTTTACTTTAATATGGTAAGAGGATAAAACCTACGTAGGACACCCTCATTCTCACGTATATGTTACACAATAATACTTAGTTTATATAATAAACCTTAGTTTAAGCCAAACTTACATGAAACATTGGTGGGTGTGTTAGTGGAAATGCACAATTCACGAGACACTGAATGAAATCAACAAACATGTCCTCAACTTCCACTGTCTCTTTTGACCCAGAGAGCCACAATTTAAGGTCTGCATCACATGATCTGCCCATGTGGATACGTGAACTCATAACATGGAACTGGGTGCACTGTTCAGAAGTCGGGTGTAAATGATTTGGCACGGTGTAAAGCCAAAGAGAAACGTGCATGAGGCAGTGCCTGTTGAGGACAGCGACACATACACCTCTCCACCAGGAGAGCACACTGTGTGTGGGGGGGAGGAAGAGCGCGATGAAGATGAGGAGGGGGAGAATGATTTAACCGAGGCGCAGAAGGTCACCTGCTGTGGTCTCCATGATCATGGCACGGAGAGGAATGGCTAAAAACAGCAACCACATTGGACAGAAAGGAATCAAAAGTCAGGCAGAAACAACTGAGAAACACAGGAACCCAGAGAGGGAAAGCAGAGCAGACATGACACCGTCAGAAAAAGGAAAACACAGAGCACAGAAAATCAAAAATACACTATGCCCTGTAGGAGTGTAGTGGCGATTTAAGAGATCACTGGGAAACATCTCATCAACATTATATTATATCTGTTTGTCTATTTTGTCTGTCTATCTGTAATTTCCCCGGTGTGGGACTAATAAAGGAATTATTTTTACATTTGCATTTGTGTATCGATTAAACAACTAACGTGATGTGCTGCTTTTCAGCTTCATATCTGAGCTTTGGCTGACCACATCCTAACATTTGGTTGCTAAACTGCATTTATTTATGTATTTTTCATACTTCTTGAATGATTATTGTGTTTAATATATAATTATTTTGCTGTTTGAAGCTGCTTAAGAGACAACTGGAAGATTACAGTGGCTAATTACAACAGCTCAGGACATTGATATGAAACAATGAAAGGGAATATTGCCATACTGCACAGGAACCTTAAATTCCATAAACACCTAATAGATAATGGAAACACTGATTTTAAATGAAAACGAATTAATTATGAAATGCTATTATTAAACATAATTCAGTGCTTGAAACATAGCAGCGCTGTGTGTGTGTATGTGTGTGTGCTAGCATATATATTAAAACAATATTTTAGCTGTTTTGTCCATGTTAAGAAGAATTCCCTGCAGTCTGTCAGGACCTACCCGGAGTGAATAGGGCTGGAGGATAAAGCCACGTTGTCCAGGTTCTCCGTGCCCCAACTCAGGCGGTACGAATCCCTCTCATTCTCTCTGGCAAGTGATGAAACCTGGAATCAAACCAAGAACCTCTTGTTATGAATGTAGTGATGCTGAGTGAGGACGAAGACTAGATTCATCAGCTCCATTGACCGATGGTGTGACAGTGAAACTGCAAATCATCCAAACCCTGATGTCTTCAGTAACATTCAAAAACACTGGTTTACGTATCGTCCAACCACGTCTACATTTGTAGTAAACCTGTTCACGCTAAGATCAAACCCAGGAGAAAGATGCACATTCACAGGGGAAGCGGGGTCTGTTGAAGCATGTTTTCAAGTTTCACTGAGTTTAGGATCCAGTTATGATCATCTTGACAAGTGCAGAACTTTTTAAAGACATAATAAATAATCATTGGTCAAATCAGTATTCAGATTATCTAAGTAAAAGTGCCAATGCCATAAGAACCTGTCTCCTTTTCTATTTAAAAGTGCTAAATTATTAAAGAATCACAGTAAATGAACTGTAAATGTACCAGTGTGTTCATATCACTTTTTATATTACTGCAATATTACTATTGATCCCGTAAGATGTAAGCAGCTTAAGGTTGTCAAGGTGAAGCTATCTTAACAGGCTTCATACACTGTTCTGTGGTGCTAAAGCACCTGACTACATGTCCTCTGCCTTCCATCATGATATGAATAGCATCATAATAGAGATGCGCCGCTCTGAACATTATGTCACCTGTAGCAGCTGTGACTATGTCGACCCTGCACCGTACCTGGTGACAGTTGAGCATCTCATCCATCATGCCTTCATGTTTCGGGGAGTAGTAGCTGTGGTGGGTGGGTGTGAACGACCTGTCAGAACTGGAGCAGAGCAGGGGAGTGTCGTTAACATGAGCAGCCTCACAGGAACATGTACGAATTAACAGCTTAACAGCATGGAGGCTAGCGCTGTCTCACACCCTTCAAATCATGTTACTACGTTAGCATGCAGCTAATTAGCAAAACTGAGGATCTACAGCTGCACTGGTGGGTGTCTACTGCCGTTACACTTAACTTCAGTTTGCTAAAACAAACATCGACAGCATGCTAACATGCTTACGCATGTTGATGCTGAGCAAATGTCATGCTTAACACAGGAGCCATTTGTTTTGAGGGTGTTAGCATGCTAACAGCTGCTAATTATCAGTAAACACAAAAGGGAGCGGGGGCTGTAGGGAATGGCTATAGTTTTCCAGGTTTTTGAGTAAGTATGGGGCATAATCCATTGATGTGATAATGATGCTAGATTACAAAAAAGATGGTAATCACCAAAATCATTAGGATTCATCCTCTGGGGACAAAGAATGTCTGTACAAAATGTCATCTCTCTGCCGTAGCGGTGGAGAGAGAACCAACCAAACAGCAAACCAAACATGTTCTCCTAAAAAAACATGTCTAGTTCATGAAATTATGATTTAAATCAAAAAACTATCTTACTGAAAAAAACTAAAAATGATTTTGACCCATGTCTTAAAAGTTCAACTTCCTGTCTCCAGGGAGACTTCAGTGCTGAAGGTTTTAAAGTCCAGTGTCAGCACATACCTTTGCATTCGACTATGGTGGCATGACAAGGAGACCAACGATGAAGTATGAGCAGGAGAGGTTGTAAAACACACAAACACACACATACAAATACAGGTGGTTAGTCGGTGAGTTTACTCCCCTTGACAGGAAAGGTGTCAGAAGGACATGCAGACACTGATTACACACTGACCCATAGAGTTAGAGTTTGAACAACCATACACAGTAAATACCACTCATCAGACAGGAACAGGGGCAAAAGGAACCAGATCACCAATGGAACATAACCATGTTTTTTATTTTTATAACAGGATTATACTTCCATTAACTTCATTCAGTCAAGGAAAACTGTTTGCTCCATGAGGGAGCCGAACACTTGTTTGTGCCTGAAGCAGATGGGTGAGTCACACAAAATCCGAAGAAAGCCTTGGTTTCTAACTAATTATAGAAAAAGGTTTTATTTCCAAGTAAAGTTTCAGTCAGTTTGCCAAAAACCACAGCAGAACCCTGACTAAACTGTTCTGGTCGAGTCTGACGTACCTGTCAGTGCGTCCCCCCTCCAGGCTGAAGCGGAGGTAGTTCATTCCATCCAGATACTGCCCGGGCAGGGAGTCATCTCCCAGCTCCCTGAGGTCCTCGGCCCGCAGGTACTCCCCTCCGTCACCTGTCATTGTGTCGTCGCCTTGGTAGGGCAGAGAGACGGTGTGTTCATGATTGAGGAGGACATCTGGCTGCTGGTTAACAGGAACTTTAAAATCAAATCACCTAAATGAGGCTCCAGTGGTAATGTCAAACAGAGAACATGTGGAGCAATAATAAGCTATTAGTATTAACCAGGAAAAGAGAAAAAGGAAAACACATGTTTTATGCTCAGCAGGTATATTTGGATATTTTACGACACACATTCTTAGTTCATCTTCTGCAGAATGTTCTTCAGGGACATACGCCTTTTCCTTTTGTTTTTTGTCAGCATTTGTTTGTTAACTGCTGTTTTCATGGTCAAACTGAACTTAGAAACTCTAGTGTAATTGACTTTTTTGGTAGTTTATATATTCTATAACACCAGCACGGGCGAGACATTTGTAAGGAACACAGAGTTTACTCAGTGGAACAAAGGAGCGAATACCATCTGGTGAAACTATGAGACGTTGCTGTAAGCCCCACAAAATACGGCTGCGAACTGTACGTTTAACATTACTCTGTTAAGACTTGCAGCCTTAGCAAGCTTAGCATCTGCACACCATGTTAGCATACTTACCATTTAGCCTCTCACTCCTGAGGTGATGCTACAGGGTTACTACGATCTAGTCTATTTGCAAGCATTGATGTTATACGCGCAAACTAGCGGTTAACAACATCGTCTTTCACTCTGTTGTCTCAAACAAACTTGCGATGCATGTTATGGCAGCATTGTGTTATCAGCGCCATGGTGACAGAGCTCTACTGCTGTTCCACTACCGTGCAGCACCAGGTGGTTAACTAACCTGGGCCAAAATGATGTATGTCAAACAGCTCCACTCTCAGGCAGACAGTACGTACCACCAGTAACACAGGTGTTACTTGTCACAGAAGCAAGAACATGGGTGAAAGCATAAACTTAGTGAGGGCTATGTTTCTATTTAGCTGCCTCAGCTGCGGTTAATGCGGGAGCTCCTCGTTGACTTGGGTGTGGCAGAAAGCATTATGCTAGGCCGGCAGAACAAGTGAAACACATACTGTAGTTAGACGGAGACGTTCTGATGCCATTAGTATACTGGCTACCTGGAGGAGGAAGAGTGTGAAGAGACACAGCGGGTTGATTGACTCTCTCTAATTTGTCTTTAACTGTCTGCTCAAAGAACCCACAAATGGTCCTAACGCTATGTTAAGTTGCCCCCATCCACATAAACATGTCTGGGATACCAAATTAGATTTATACTGTTACACTGCTGGGAGCAGCCACCTTATACAGCTAGAGGTTTGTTTAGCAGCACCCAAGGGAGTTACATTCTCCAGCATTGTAGCATTAAACCAATCAGCAGCTGCTGCAGGCTCATTCACCATGCACAACACGCTACCCCACCCCTGCTAAAACCAGCACAGCACGTCCCCACACGCAAACCACTGTGCCGAATACCTTCCATGTCCATGGGCACGTCTGACATAACATCCTCATCGATGGTTCTCAACACTGCGGGCGGACAGCACAGTCACTCACTACCTCCTGAGATCTACTCACGGAAGACCACCTGAGTGCTCCTCAAAAGAGGAACAGGAACATGCAACACAATGCGGGCTTAAAACAGAACTAGAGTGCAAACTGACACAGTGGAACTGGAATATATCTGGAGCTCCTGAGCAGGTGCAATGAGAACTGGGTTTATCACAGCTTCACGGCTAAAAAAGGGGATTTTTTTTGAGGAATTAAACTAAAAATGAACCAGAAGAGGCTAAAAATCGCTCTGAGTGAAGCTGCAGATGATCCTCTATGTGCTATAAATGCAGTTTTAAAGCAGGATGAGGCTGAGTTCACTGGTGCTTCAACAAATATTCCCTACTAGTAATACTGGAGACCTCTAAGCCAATTTAGGCTCAGAGTCAAAAACCACAAACGGGGCTTTGTTGTGGGACAGTTGACTCATCCACGGTGTCGTTGGACACAAGCTGAGGGATCTCTTTCCAGTGGAGCTATGTTGTGGTTTAATGTTGACAGGCTTTAGCGTACAACGTGACTCACACTCCTCATCGGAGACATCCAGCACTTCAGTCATGGTCTCTGGCACGTTCAGCTTGTGTTTTTCCGTCACCGTCTGGCAGCATGGGAGGAAACAGATCCTGTTAAACCGCAGTCTTTAAAACGACTGTTGAAACAGCGATTATAAATACTGGACGATTAGAAAAAGGTTTCAACATAACGACACACTCAGTGTTCCTTTATCTCCAAACCCTTGGGTCAGGACAACAAACAGGTTTCAAAGAGCACATGGCGTTTGCTAACATTAGCCACCAGGAGCTACTGGTCATACCAGACCATGTAGGGTTCGATTCTAATGGAAAATGTATTAGATGGGTTGTGACTTACCGTTGTGGTGGTGATGATCTCCTCAGTGACAACCCTCAGCGTGTCCACCACAGAGATGTAGCCCAGCCTCCGAGCAATACCCAGAGCAGTGTTACCATTCTGGACAAGAGAGCACAGTGAATGACTGTATACGTCTATGTATATGTGTGTGTGTGTGTGTGTGTGTGTGTGTGTGTGTGTGTGTGTGTGCGCGCGCGCGCGCAGACATACCACAGTGATGGCATTGGGCTTGGCACCGTTCTGCAACAGCATGTTAATGATGTGTGTGTTTCCTTGCTGGGCTGCCTGGTGGAGCGGAGTGTATCCATTCTGCAGAGGAAAGAACACACAAGTGACAATGTGAAATAGATCGCTGATGACTGGTCGTGAAGTGATTATTAGGAGATTGATTCTAATAATATACATAAACAGTATCATTTGGTATTAATGATGATGTCATTCGAACCTAATTTCTTTAAAGAGACTGAACACTATTTGTCTTCTGTAATGGTCTGCTGTAAGATGATCCTGATATGATACAACGATATGATACAGTGATATGATTTCCATTGGAAACGGGATGTTAATATGAATATTGGAATACACTAATAGAATCCATATTAAATAATAAACATTAAAAAGACTCATATTAATCTTCATGTAAACACAACAAATATTTAGTTTAGCTTCAGTACCTTGGTCTTGGCGTTGACACTGGCTCCATTCTGAAGCAGGAAGTTGACCATCTTGGCATTGCCATAGTGACACGCTACAATCAGCGGTGTGTATCCCAACTGCAAAGCAAAACAAATGGTTTAAAATCCAGAAATATCGTTATTAAAGATGAGAGCGAGACATGGCTTTGGATGATATCGTATCATCGCCACATGAAATCACATGGTTGTTCATACTTTGGTCTGCTGGTCCAGGTTGGCTCCGTTTCTGACCAGGATCTCAGCAACAGCCACTTTATCCTCCTGGGCTGCCAGATGGAGGGCGGTCAGGCCGCTCTGCACGAGGAGCACGCACACACACACACACACACACACACACACACACACACACACACACACACAAAGCAGTATATTTACCACAGCCAAATTCAGACCACGTTCTGTCCTCCCCACCTTCTTACATAAGCTAATGTAGCTGATTTGGAAATTGTACAGAAGATCAATTTGACCTAAAATCTGAAGTTTTATTAAGATTTCAATACTCAATTGTGATTAAAGGTGTTTGGACTGAGATCATAGCTGGTGCAGTACAGCTGATTCAGCAGTACAGGGTCGTAATACTGTAGAAAGTAACTAAAGCTTGTGTAAAACACTAGTTAAAATGATTTATAGCTTCTCATTCTGTTTCATATTTGTGTTCCTCGCAGTAATCCTACTGTCACTAACACACTTATTATTCACGTCCAGCTCAGGTGTGACCAGTACCTTAGTCTGGACGTTGATCTGGGCTCCCTTGCTCATCAGCAGCGCAGCTATGTCTGCGTGGCCCTCCTGGGAGGCCAGATGGAGCGGAGTGACGCCCTGCTTGGTCAGAATGTTGGTCTCGGCTCCGTACTGCAGCAGCACTGTGGCGATTTCCATCTGGTTCTTCTTCGCGGCGATGTGGAGAGGAGTGTAGCCGTTCTGATTCGTGACCGGGCGGCGGGGGGGGGGAGACACAGGGGAGGTGTCACTGCTGAATGTTAACTGAGACGCTTGTCCCTGAGCTGTCGGCTGAAGACCTCATACACCAAAGTGCTGTTTTAGGTTTAGGTCACCGAATGTTTTGGATGCCATATAAGATCAGTATTTGTTCTAACCAGTATTTAAATAAGGCTGCTATATATTAACTATGCAGAGCCAAACCAGCAATGGACGTATCCTATTAATAAACTCTGTGTGTGTATCACAGCCTGATGTATGCACAAAAACTATTAAAACTACTCAGTGAGTCACACCGTTGGCTGGCATGTTCCCTCAATACCATGAACAAACACACACTAGAGTTGACTCTGACTCAATCACACATTCGACATCCTCTCAGGACAATATGGAGATTAATCCGCTGCAGAAAGTAGTCCACAAGAACTACAATAGCCAGCTGTTTGAGGAAATGATTAAAAAGGAAATTACCTCACATATTTGTAAGGAGCAGCTTGTGAGTAAAAGAGTTAATTCTCAACAACTGAAAACACCTCTTTGCATGAATGAGGATGTGCAGGATTGAATAACGTTCGAATGGTCAAAATAATCAATTCATTAACCGACGATTTGTGTTTGAACCCGACATGAAATCACACAATACAGGACCTGAGTCTGAATGAGAGCTGGTCCAAAGAAAAAGGTGGCGTGGGGCTTTAACGAAGAGGAGCCAGCTGTCAGAGATCTCACTGGGCCACGTTTCATCACTGCCTTATTCAAATTCTAGCTCTGGTACGATCCTCCAATCGCAGGCAAGCGTGGAAGCTCCACTCAGTGAATGAGTGCTTCTGCTGCTTCTGCTACTTCTGCGATCTCAAACCTAATATGAATATTGATCTTAAAAGCGTCCATGCTTCCTTTGTGCACTGTAACAATGGATGTCGGGAACAATTTGGGAACGCTTCCCTTTAACACTGACACTGAAAAAGCATAAATCTGATGAATACTGAAGCTAGATCTGATATACTCTGTTCATTTGTCAGGGTTAAACAGTTAAAAATCAGGATATCGATTATATCTGCTCTTCTCTTCAATGCGTTTACTCTGATGTGCTCTGATTAGACTCAGTTATGATTCATAACAGTTATGAATCTGAGGCTAATTTCCACACTTGGTTGGAATGAAGACTGATTCTGTATCTTCTGGCTGAGCCGTCCGCTCCCTGCGATGGCCTACACTTTGACAGTGACGCGACGTGAGTGGACCAGCTCTTCACCGTGGACTCTCACCTTGGCCATGGTGTGGGGGGACGCTCCTTTGTCCAAAAGCAGGAGCGCCACCTTCTGGTTATCGTAATGTGCTGCGACATGGAGCGGGGTGAGGCCGTTCTGTAAGGGGGGGGTAAGCGCCAACGAATGAAACGGTGGTTAGTGCAGCACCGAACCATTAACATCACAAACACACACACACACACACACTGTTAACGGAAGGTGTTAATCGGGATAAGACTCCAGGTTTAGATGAGTTACAGTCATATTAGACAGCAGAAGCTGGAAGGATCACTGAGTGGCTCCTTATTAAGACAAACAATATTCACAGAAAACAGAAGAGGAATGGTGTAAATGATGTAAAAAGGCTTCTGTTATCTGTTTTATGTCTTCTGGAATAAATCGTAGTTAATCCAAATGAAGGAACAGCTGATTTTATACAAACTAGCCTTACCGGAGCTCTTTCGGTCAACTTAACCGCAATGCAGGGAAACAGCAACAAACCACGGATTTAAAAACTTTCCATGCAGGGAAATGGTTCACCACACATGAAGAGAGCAGACATGTTTCCTCTTGTATCAGATTTATCAGCCTGACATACAACATCTTAAGGAAAGTACAGTAAAAAAAAAAATGGAAATGATGCTGTTTACGTGGGATGAATACCTTCCCAGCTGAATCGGGAGGAGCGCGGCGCTGCAGCAGAAGTTTGGCTACGTCCAGGCTTCCGTACTTGGAGGCCACATGCAGGGGAGTGAAACCTTTCTGTGGAGAGGAACAGACAGAAGGGGGATATTAACAAATAGGTTCACTCAGTTCAGACCTTAACAATAAAAATAACAAAAATGTTCTATTACTGGTTCTCTCTACATTAATATTTGTATTATTTCAATACTGTAACACAAAATCAAGTCAGTTGCATCTTTTTAGGTGTGAGCTGAACAATTTGCATATGTCATGAGACAAATCACTGCCGCCTAAATGATAAATGAAATGCATTTAGCACAAGTGTTTATTATATTGAAAGTAATGTGTTGTTATTGCCATAGAACAATAAAGAAATCCCAGGCTGCTGACTTGCTGATGCAATTCTCTGAAACCTCGAGGCAAATCTCCTAAATTGAGGCCCTCCAGTTACGAAACACAACCAGCAGAGGGGGCACTTTAACCGCTGTGACATCCAGAGGCAGAGACTGGAGCTGACAGAAATCACATGACCACCGTGTTTATGACCCAGCCCTGCCCAGCCTTTGTTTGTCAAACCCCTGGATTAGATCTGATGTAATGTGATTGAAAAAAAGAAAAAAGATGGGGGGGGGGGGTCCTGAAGCTGAGTAGAAAATAAGGTTTGAGGCAAATCAGGGATAAGGGCCATTATGAACGTGCTTGGATGGATGGAGAGTAGTTACACTTGCGTGACAACAACTTTGCCTAATTTGGTTTCCATAGCGACAGCCACACCCTTCCTCCCCAGAGAGGGACCGAGGAGAGAGACATCAGGAGCGGGAGAGAGGAGAGCCAATCAACCCCGACGAGCACGGCGCAGCAGAGAGCGCGTCACCTCGCCTTCCCCAGCGTGCGAAGGGACTAATCTGTCCCGCGCTGGATGCAAGGCGCGGACTGGGACTGCGCGGGGTGAATCACTCACTGCATTCAGGCCTCATGCACAATGCAGAGGAGAGCAGCAGCGTTACGGCCTCATCAATCATTCATCGGAAGTGGGTCAAACAGACACAGACCTGCACGTGCAGTAACACTGTAACCTCAGTGCTTCAGCAGAGGGTTGCCATGTCATCAGCACTCACAGCTCTATCACACTTACAGCCCGTTCCATGATTATGTTTGTTACAATCCCTGCTCTATTTTGAGCAGATTGGGTTGTTCTGTGGAAATTGTTTGTAGAAACACGTTTTCCTACTTTTATCATCTGTGTTATATAATTTATATCCACCTCAGATGCTGCTCCAGTCAGCAACATGACAAAATGAGCCCAGGAGCACCTTTTCAGCAGTGAGCTAACGGTCCCTACTAAGGGTTAACTGCATTAAGGAGGGGTGCTCATGCATGAAATGAAAAAGGTCTTTTTAACCCTTTCTGATCCCCTCTCTGCTCATATTGTGCACCCATTTGATGATATGTGATAAAACACAAACCAAAGAACATGATGTGCTTTGGTAAGCTCCAACAGAGGAACATTCGGTGCGCAGAGCTAAGATTCATTAGTTAGCTAGCAACAGCATGGTATGTCAGAGTGTCTTCTCCACCTCAAACCCTGCTGAGGTCACCTGAACACCTGAGCCTTGAGAATCATCAACTCTGAAGCACTGTAACTCCACCTATCCTGTTTCACATGCTTTAGAACTTTATTGATGACAAGACATGCCCCTCCCACACCCACCTTGGTGGCGAGCGAGTGTGACGCTCCGGCCTCGAGCAGGACGGAGGCTGTCTCCACCTGTCCCTCCCTGGCGGAGATGTGGAGGGGGGTGTAGCCGTTGGTTGTGGCGGCGTCAGGATGGGCCATGTGCTGCAGCAGCAGCTGCACAATCTCTGTTTTGCCCAGCCGGGACGCGATGTGGAGGGGAGTCTGATCCTCCTGAGGATGACACAGTGAGTTTATTCAGCATGCTGGCAGAGCGCGACAGTCAAAGGTCAAAGGTTCTCCGCAGCGTGGCGCTGCAGAGAGCAGCAGGCTCACCCGCGCTCTGGCGTCCACCATTGCTCCGTTTCTCAGCAGACATCTGACCACCTCCACCTGACCTGCCCGGGCTGCCATGTGGAGAGCCGTTTCTCCACGCTGCACACACAACACACAGCGACATATGGATCAGCATACATACACATACACACACACACACACACACACGTTTAACTGAAATACAAACATTAGCTGACCGCTCACTGTTACTCTCACTCAAATTAAGCTAGGTCACAAGAGAATGCATTAATGCCCTCTCCTTGCACCTTCCCTCTCTCTGATTGGCTTGTTTCCCATGACTCACAATGTTGCTGACGTCGGGCGAGGCTCCGTTCTGCAGCAGCAGCAGGACGATGTTCAGGTGACCCATGAAGGCCGCCACGTGGATGGGAGTCAAACCAGACTGGATGCAGGAAGAGAAGCAAAAGAGGAGCCACAGAGTTAAATGTTGTTCATGTCAAAACATAATTATGTTACTGAGTGAGAGCTTGTTAAACATGGTAATATGCAAAACAGTACACGATAACCATCATCAACAGGATGATTGTGCTGCAGAAGGTGTTTGATACGTTTAACGTGGTCACCAGCACGTGTCGCAGAAGGTGCTGGACAAAGTTCCTTAGCAGGACTCCCAGGGAGCGACCCCAGCATGGCGTGAGCGTCCTTGTTTAGTTCAAATACTACCTAAACCGATCTTTAACCTCCTGCATCTCCCACTATCTCCACCTCTTCTGGTTGAACCAAACAGTCGCACCGGACGCTGAAACATCTGGCAGCTCCAGAGGTTTTTGGGGGAACATGCGCGCTGCTTTCAGCTGCACTCAGGTGTGTGACGCACCTCTGTAATGGCCTGGATCGAGGCTCCGTATTTGACCAGCAGCTCCATCACTTTCACGCGGTTCTTCTTGCAGGCGATGTGCAGCGGAGTGAAGCCGTTCTGTCAGAGAAACGCAGCACACACACACATGAACCTAAATTGTTCACCGTGGTCTTCTAAGCCCATCAAGTCTTAGATAAAGATAAAGTTGCTCAGCAGCTTTGTATCGTACCAGTGCCCTGGCGTTGGGGTTGGCCCTCTTGTCCAGCAGCAGTTTGGTGACTCTGTAGTGGCCGCAGTGAGCCGCTACATGCAACGCTGTCAGGTAGTCCAGCGTGACATCATCGACAGGAGCCTTGTGCTGCAGAAGGTGTTTGACGCACTCGACGTGGTCGCCTTGTGCCGCCATGTGAAGAGGGGACAGCCCGTTCTGAGACGTGACAGAGAAGCAAACACAGTGATGACTGCTGTGGGCTGACATGAAAGCGTTACTGAAGGAATCTTCTGGTAACAGAGGCGTTAGCTGAAGACTGTAAGTGTGCATCTGATTAGGATCTAGAGCTGGTGACCACAATGGTGCATTTAGCAGCCAAAGAGCCAGATATGTTTCTCAGAGATAAAAGAAGAGTGCATTGGACCTTAATTCATCAAACACAACTTCAGATGAATGCTAATGTTGCTCTGTGTGTGCTGGATGCGTAAGCAGGCAACTGTGATACCAACCCTAGAAAGCCATAACATGTCGAATGTGTGTGTGACGTTGTATCTCACACATCCAGCCTCTAAACCACTGCGTCTTACATTTACGCCTGTATTTCTACATGTGTCTAGTTTGAAAGAAATCTCTGCAGTGAACATGAAGAGATAACATGTTGCTGATCTTCTCATCAGACTAGGATCATTAATAGATCCCAAAAATGAACTATTCCTTTAATCTTTTAAACAGAAGCTTAAAACCTAAGGAATCATATTCTGATTCAGCCCAAACACTCACTGCACTGAAACCATCAAGCAGCTCATATGATGCAGTTTGAAGAAGAGTTACGTGCTTTTGTGCCCCTGACTGTGAAAGGCGATCAGACATGTGACGCACCTTGGTCCTGGCCAGTAAGGGCGCCCCCCTCTCCAGCAGCAGCTCCACAGACGTGTCGTGTCCACTGCGGGCGGCGCAGTGTAGGGGAGTCAGGCCGTCCTGCAAGAACAAAGCCAGGTTAGTCTGTAAATGCAGGAGCAGCTGAGGGTAACCCAGGCTGCTTGTTCATTGGGTTAATATCAAATAGAGCTGACAGCTGATTAATAACATGACTGTCCCGCCGGCTGGCACACTGCAAATAAACAGCACGCAGGGGTCAGCGTGCCCATCCAGAGTGATACTGAATTTAATCCACTGACCCACTGAGGTCCAGCTCGACTGAAAACAACAGCACTAAGCCTGCGTGCACATCTGTTGTCACTAATGGACGTGATGGTATTTCATTTGGCCCTGTGGATGTAACAGCAGAAACATGCGACCCCTGTGGAGGGATGGACTAGACCAGGTGAGGAGGAAAGAGAAGAAGCCGACTAATGAGCCGGTGTTTTTCAGAAATAGATTCGCTTTTAATCACTTTATGGTCGGTTTGCAGCTGATAACTCCCATCGCCGCCGTCCTGCTCTTTTAGGATACTCACCCTGGTTTTAGCATCGATCTGTGAGCCTCGGTCCAGCAGCAGGCCCACCATGTTGGTGTTGCCACGCTTGGACGCCACATGTAGAGGAGTGATCCCATTCTGCGGAGAGAAGGCAATATGATGGCGTTCAGTGACATGAACTTTGTTTTTGTATGACGCTTTAAGACTGGAGTATAGTAAAAACAAATCTTAAGATATGAATCACATAGATCGTAAAGCAACAGTTAAAAGAAGTAAATTGAGTGTAAAATTACATTTATAGTCTAATATTGAATGTACAGCTTTTTAAACAAACTACTGCCCCTGAACAGAGATTTTGCAGTGAGAGATGTGTTTTTCAGGGTTTTGTGCAGAGTGCGAGGTATTTTTACCCACACTGCTCACACGGCTAAAAATACATCTGAATTAGTCTTTTTTTTTCCCGGATTGTATCGATTAAAGGGACCAAGCACACATCTGAAATCAAAGTTAGCAAAGGTTGCTGCTGAGTCAGCTGGGAGTTGGAGATATCTTTGTGTGTGTAAATATGTGTAGATGTTGGAGGCCACACACAGGGACAAGGCTCAGGAGGAAGGGTTGACAGAGGGGATGCGGCGACCGAGATCTAGATTCTCCAGCTGAAATAAATCTATTTGTGCGTTACAGCGGCTGCGAGAGATCAAGTCATTTAAGACACAAAAAAAAAGATCTAGAGAGTCAAAGGTGTTTTGGTAGTACCCAAACCTGGTTGGGATAAGGTATTCATGGTAGCAGAACCCATAAAGAAAATCCAGGATGCAGTACCATCAGTCCTGGACAAAAGCTACTTTGATCGAAGGTGATGGTGGACCTTGGGTCATAGAATGTAATTCAAAAGATGCCTAAAGGGTAAGGGTTATATAGTTCGGCCACTAAAGCACTTGGCTGAGGTTAGGGAAAGGTAAGATGCTACTGTTAGCAGTTATCGTTAAAGGACTGTGACTGAACTAAAAGGCCTGACACCCTACATACACCCTCATCCGCCATTATGACCTCCTAATCGTAGTCGCACGTAGCCAGACCTATGGCTGCACTTAGTTGTGCTAGCACTAGCACTGATAATTGTCTGTCTGAGCCCATTATTACTTTGGTATTAGAGAAAAACACTCTGGTCTGTAGTTCTTTAAACCAATCAGCGTCTTATGCAGTGCTGAGCCCAGGGAGCCTGTTGTGGTAGAGCTGGCAATGGCAAATGGCAAAAGAGAAGCTAAAAGCTGCAAGTCCATCTAGGTTTGCACCTTTGGCGGCCAGGTTATGCCAATGGTAAGCTGCCACTGTCAGTGTGTTTAGATTGCTAGCTCGGAGGCAACCGATGACGAATTGTGAGGAGAATGGTGGCTGACTGAAATATGCATGTACCAATACAAAACGCCATCCTTCCTGTGAATCAAAGCAATGAATCAAGACTGCTTTTCATTTCCCTCACTTTCACCCGCACCGGCACCGAACACAGGCATAAGACATAGATCACACACTGCAGGTTTGTTTGAATTCATCCGACTGTAACAAAGGAATACCGGGCTGGAAGTTTTCCTTCAGTTACTTTCACTTTGCATGCATCATGGAGCACTCTTCAACACTGGAATATGGCTTCAGACATGTATCAGAGAGTTAAGCTAATGGCTAATAGCCGAGATTCAGTAGGAAAGAGTATGTGAAGGTGTTTCAGTCCATTTACAATGTCTTGAATTGCACTGATCAGACTCAGATAACAGTGATTATCGGGGTGGACCCCTACCCTTGCAGTGAAGTCGACCGCCGCCCCTCGGTTCAGCAGGAGTGTGGCCACGTTGACGTTGCCATAGTGTGCAGCGATATGCAATGGGGTGAATCCACTCTGGAAGACAGACAAGATAGAGACAGACACACAGAGGGGAGCAGAGGGGTCAGACATGGGCCTTTACTTCACGTCCTTCAACTTGTACTCCTATCTCTTGATTCTCCAGTCTTGCCAGCATGCAGCAGTCGCATCAAGCATCACAGGTGAACAAAAACCGAACCGAAAGCAAAGAGAGTAAGAAAAATAAAAGTCACGGGAATAAAACAGAAATCTAAATCTGGAAAATCTTCAGACCCAAATAGATAGCACCCATACACACAACCCCAAATACACACTCAGACACGTCACTTCCATGCAGGTTCTTAACCACAGAAAAGTAAAGGAGTAAAGGAAGAGCTTTCCCCGGCTTCAGAAACCAATTGGAAATGATAAAGGATAGAAACGAAAAGCAGAACAGAGAGATGTACAGTACACACAGGTTGTCGTCAAGATCGACATGAAGATGGACAAACGATAGCAGCTAACGACACCAAATTATAGTCAAATCATAAAGTGTCACGTAACGTGGAAGGGCACGTTTCTGACCAACACCAAAGTGCACTATGTTCACTGTACATCGTAGAAGTATTAGAGTTAGCAATGAGAGATATATGAGGAAAGTTAGAGATTGCAGAGCAGGTTGGAGTAGTTGTGAAATTCTTGCCTTACCTTGCCATTCTGTAAGTGTGGTCCGATTTAATGTGAAAAAGTCGTTTACAAAAGTGTGAAGAATACAGTGACTAACGTGATGGCTTCAAAACTTTACACAGTCAAAAGCTTAGAATGGTGCAAATTAAGGTAGCGTGGATGCAACATGCTATTCACCGCCAAGTCTCCTGGCCAAGCAGGTCGTAGTCTTACAGCTTTACAAGCTTCCCATGCTGTTATTGATTTGCCCTAGTTTGCAGGAGTAAGAGAGCGATATGACGGGAACTTGAAGAGTCTCTATATAAATGCATGCATCTGTAATACTTTTGATCAGGAAGCTGTTAAGTATGGACGACCAGGAACATGCCAAAGGTGCAAGAACATCGTTATATAAGTTTCAATTTTCCATTTGTTTGTCCATGAAATACGTCAAAAGTGTCTTCAGCGTTTAGTTATTTTTTAGATATTGTCTAAATTAAAATTCTAATTCCACAACAAAACACTGCCATATGGATTTAGCATGAAATGAAACTATTCATTTTAATTTTCCAATATGGCCGATAATGTAATAAATCTAAATTTGACAGTTTTCTTTGGGAGCATTAATATTTTTTCAAACATGTAAACAGAAAGTTGATTTTTGTTATTTTAAATTCAATGTTAGCTTTGTCATATATCATGGGCACATGGATAGAAAGTTGAATTTCAATTTTTTTGGCAGCACCAGACTTCCATACATCAGGAACTATATGGTATGCAGTATAATATAATATTTGCAGTTTCTTTATGTATTTCATAGTGCATCTCTAGAAATCATGCGGTACAACATGAACAGACAAAATAACAAGACAGACTAGTGGACAATTTACACTCATGGCTGTTTCTAAAATGCATCAGAACAGTTTTCATCCACTTTAAAACCTTTTAGGAGGGAAATTTGATTAACATGAATCAATCAAATGTACATCTCAACAATCATTTACTTCTAAGTGTCACACAAAAGGAGCTTTCTGAGCCAGTGATAAAATGAATATCAACTTGAAACAAATTGATGAAATGCATACAGACAGAGTATGAAAAAACCCAAAAAACCAAAAGATAAGCAGACCGCGTGCAGTGACTGAGCGCAGGACACACGGCAGCAGCTTGGCCATTCGTGTCAGCCGTGCATGTCGACCTCTTATCATACCAAACCGACAGAAAATATGGGAAAATCAACAAAACGAGTCAATATTTACACCATGCCGTGCTGTGGGAGGGAAACAAATAAGTGGTGGGAGGAAAGAAAAGAGGAAATGAAGAAGGGATGGGACTGTATCGTGAAACTGTGGAGAATTAAAGGAGCGTGTGTATACCTCAGTAGTCCTATTGACCATCATCTGAAGCAGGAGGAATGAGGGAGGGAAAGATCAGTTCAGTTAGGATTGTTTGACACATCGGCGCGCTGTAGTGCAGACGCACAGCAGCTCGCAGGCGGCTGTGCAGTCAGGTACTAAACTGGCAAAGCGACGCGGCTGGAGTGGGTCACCCGTCTCCATGTGATCAGCAGAGGTGATGCGAAATGAAACCCAGAAACGGTGCAGCTGACAATACTGAGTCAGTCTGCTGCAGTTTAGCATATTAGCGCAGATAAACATGTGCTTTACTGCTAACAGCTATCCTGTCATTAGTACTTGCATCTGTTTAAAGGACAATTCTTCTTCATTAGAACTTGGGTCTTACTGTTCTAGCTGTGGGCCTAATGGTCATGTCACCATTGTAATGGTCTAAGTTAACTGCTGGGATCTCGGGGGCGTGAGCGCCACAGTTTAGCTAGGGTAGAAAACACGAGCTGTCGGGCGATCAGGCAGGTTGTAAACATGCAACAGTTTAGCTAGACTATCTAAAAACAGGAAAGCAGTGAACAGGAAGCTGTAAACTACAGTAAGTACATACATCAAGGAAACATACAGAAAATGAATTTATCCGGTAACTGATGGTCCGGTGTCCGGTGGCAGTCTGGTTGACAGATGAACCAGACTGATAGAGTGTGCGTCTACGTGTGGACATGCATTACTCACTTGGCACTTGGCTTCCTTTAGGGAACAAAGCCCCTATAGCATAAATCATTATGTTTTATGGTGAGGGCTTGATCCAAGGTTATGGTGAGGTAGGTAGTATAACTTGTGATATCCTTTGAGGTAATGGGATCACAAGGTGTGTCTGGCTTGGGGCAGTGGTTACTAAACCAAACCAAATACATGTTGGAAACCTAAAGCAAAGAACATTAAAACGTCTCCCTTTTGTTAATTTCAAATTAACAAGTTAATCAGTAATTTAATAAATGTATCATAAATCCCTGAAACAACCCTTCTGGTTCTTCAGCTTCTTCAACAGGCAAGCACTGTGCACAGATGGGACCAGTGCCAAGGACACCATCACTGACAAGGTCAGCCATGCCGAGCACATCAACCCAACAGCTGAGCATCATCATGTCTTTTCAACATTTGACTCCAGTATGGGGGTTCGTTTACAACCTGTCTGACCGTGGTTTTTAACCTGCTGGACTCTGGTTTAGTGAAGACGGATGCGAGCCTTTTCAGACGACTTGATCAGACCTGTGTGACGGCTCTGTGCACGTACACGTGTTTAGTGAGAGTGTACGTGCGGCCGCTTATAGCCGTTCTCCTCTGGACCTTTCTTATGACTCACACAGTAGAAGGCAGGGCCGCGTCACGACGACTGAACCACATATGGCACTACACTAAATGCACGCATGCAGCCTGAGCTGCCGCTGCTGTGTTTGTTGCATAACAACATAACTGGGGCCTTGTTGAGATATACTGTACGTACTGTGTTTAACATTGAGAAGGACTCACACATGTGAGTATAACCATGAAGAGCAGTAAATGATGTTCACTCTAGCCACGTCGCTTATGACTGTCCGGTATCAGACGGCCAGTCAGAACTTATAATGAGTGTTGCTACATGAACCAGATTTACACTTTAACCCCTTCCCATCATTTGCAGATGGTCAGAAAACCTTAGTTCCAACATCAAACCCCCCCCCCCACACACACACACACACACACACACACACCCTCAACCCACACCCCCCAACCCGCCCCAAAAGTGGTTGCATGCAGCCAAAATCACCACCATACAACCTGCAGACAGTGGCACACTCCATGCAGTGGACAGTGCTACACTTAGACACCGGTGCAGCGAGGTAGGAGGGGGTGATGGGGCGAGGGAGGAGGGGAGCGGTGTGAGAGGGGGAGCATTTGAAGAGAGAAAGGAAAAAAGAGGGAGAGACCCAGTTAGTGGCAGGACCAGGAGTGATGTGGCAGGCACAGAGACACTGAACGCCAGAGAGAAACAGATGCATAGGCAGACGGATGGAAACACAGGACACACTGTACACAGGTTTACAGCTGCATGGGAAATGTGCATCAACTCCTATCACACACTAAATCATTGATACTTATTTAGAGGGAGCCTGTTTGCACCTGCTGTGATTGGTATCTGGATAGTTTATCTCGATGAAGGAGCACTTGTAATAACTTGACACCACGACAGCATCCGATGTGCCAGAACACGCCCACAGCTGACAGAAGTGGGTCACATGTTGATAGTAATTTGCACAGTGCTGTTCACTAAGCACTGTAAGATCTCAAATGGGGGGGCAACACATGAATTTGAATGAATTTAACCTCCTGAAACAACCCAGAGGTGTGATATTGAGTATTTCCTGACCTGCCACCTTTATGGTTATTGTCAGCTAACCTTTACAGAACTGAAACTACCTGCTTATGGTTTAGGAAACCAATGATTTCAACTGAAGAGGTAAATAAATCACTGAGTTTATTCAGTTCAGCTCAAAGATTCATCATCACTCACTAGTTTGATCATCTTGATGATTCAGTCAGATGACGTGATTCATTACTGTCAAACAGAGTCAAGGTCATTGTTTCGAGGTTTTCGCAGAGCTACAACATCTGGCCTCCATCTGAATGGACAGCAGCAATGATTAGCATGGCTGCAAGAGATCACCTGTCAGAACAGCTACACGCATGCCAATTGTTTGGCCAAAACAAGGCTTCCACCCATGAAATTTATGGTTTTAATATATCTTTCAACAAACAGGCAAAGCAGAATATTGAGTTATGCTATGCTAATATAGCTCAAACCCGTGGAACAACGCCACACCACAATGGTGCCACATTAACAGTGTTACAGGAGGGCGGCTGTAACTTTGTCCAGTTTGGCTACTTCTAGCACTTGTTCCATTTCATACCCGATGACTCATCGGGACGCAAAGGATAAATATTCAGATGTTTTGTGGTAACTGGGTAAAAAAGTGGAACTGAGGGCAAATGTATTGCCACTGTTGGTAAAAGCATAGGGGACAGAAACATCACACCACAAGTAGAAACCTAAACATTTCACACAGAAAGTTAGTCAAGGTAAACATATCATCACTGTGGAAAGAAACATCTTCCTGTGGTGACGATATCTCACTGTGGGCCCAAACAGATTTACTGTGATCAGAACCTTTCCCACACATTCCATTTGTGTAAGACCTTGGGCGTGTAGGAATGTCATTGCTACACGGTGAGAGATCATCACGGTAGGTAGAAGCCCATCACAGAGGGTACTAACGTCATCACCACAGGCAGTCATGTCATTACTACAGCTCAGCCCACACTTCAGAAGTCCACACAATGTGAAAACACCTCCCATGTATCTGTTCGTTGCCAGCCTTCCACCTACTCGCCCACTTTGCATAATGGGCAAGAAAAATGAGACCCTGTCATTATGAAGATAGGATATAATGAGAACAGTGTGTTCAGATTGTTGGTTATCAGGATAACTTATCCAGATACACGTCACATTTTAACAGCAGATGTAAACAAGGTCTTTCCACCCCAAACTCTAACAGGACCCTTTGGTGAACCCAGTTGTTAGTATCCTGAAACGTTTCAAAGAAAATCAGTAAAGTTTTCAAGCCTTTTACCTTCTGTACCCAAAGTACCACCAGATCCTTTGTAGCAAAATCCACTACAGCCTGATATAATTCACAGACTTCACAGTAACCACAGTATGGACACGTTGGTACAAACATGTAGCACCACGTTAGCCTGACTCCCACACATGCCAACCCCTCAAACCCAAACAGCGTTATTGGCGTACCTTTGATTGGACATCAGCGTTGTGGTCGTTCTGCAGGAGCAGGGCGGCCGACTTGGTGTCGTCCTTGCGGGCAGCGATGTGCAAGGCGGGCAGGCGGACCTTGCCTTTAGTATCATTCTCCAGTAAGATAGAGACCACCTGATTATGGCCCTGTTGGAGCGCAATGGCCAGAGGGGTGAAGCCATCCTAGTTGAGGGAAGACAGGGTTGGGTCGTGAGGATTAGTTACATCATGTTTTCAAGAGATCTTTAATCAGGGACCATCCCAGAAGGTGTTGCTATAACATCCATGTAACATACCATACATTTGAACCATGATAGCCTCTATATATAACGTGTACAAAGAGTACCAATCATCAAAAAGTGCCTTTTTTAGGAATGCTGGCAACGGAGGTCTAGGAATATTCATCAACCACTCAGCCAACCACTTTGTTCCAGACTTGGACTTGGTTCTTGAAAAACACTGAATGGATTGCCACAACGTTGGAAGATGACTCATAATAAAATTGACGATTCCATGAATTTTTAGCCAGAAAGTCATCAGATCAAAGTTTTCCACTGCCATTTCATGAGACACTCTTTAAACCCATGCCAGGCGGCTCTGTGGGGCTCTGTGGTCCATCTGGTCCAATAATATAGACTGCCATAAATCTTTGTTCATACATCGTGAATCCCAGACATTGTGTCCTAATGGCTTCAGTGGTCCCATAGGTTTTCCTGGGCAACACAGTCTTGTTAACATTTTTCACTGACATGTTTTAACATGCGTTTATGACTCCCAAAAGGGAGAATTTTCACCTAACAGCAAAATCCGTTTTGATTTATGATGCAATACCTACAAAATAATGACATTTCAATCAGGCACATATCTACTTTGTGGTCAGTGCTTATAAGTTTGACAGTAACAGTATGTAAGTTCCACAGGATGCTGTATATGTGGGGCAGTAGTAGACTTATATGACAGACTCCACTCACCTCTGTCGCTGTGCTCTGGTTGCCTCCATTCTCAAGCAGGTATCGCACCACATCCAGGTGATTCTCCTGGGCGGCCATGTACAGAGGAGTGAATCCATTCTACAGCACGGAGGTAATTACAGGGGTTTAGAAAACTACAGCTGATGGAAAAAAAGCTTGTATTTACTCGACCACACAATGGCCCAAATAACATCACTGCTCTCTAACATGATATTAGTGATGAGTCATGCGAGAGTAGCAATAGTCAATGGTTTTTAAGTGGAAGCAACTTTAAACAACTTCAGCAGCAGAGTGCAGAGGCTCACCTGAGACTGTGCGTTGATGTCGGCTCCCCGCTTGACGAGGATCTTCACGACTTCGGCCTGACCAGCCAGAGAGGATATGTGAAGCGCTGTGTTTCCTTTCTGGGTTAGGGAGAAAACATAAAACGACAATGAGAAGAACAGTAATGACTGATACAAGGGACCAATTTACGACCCGTCCTTATTAAAAGATGGTATCTGAATTTGGAACAGTTCAGCTGTGAAGTGACGCTCTGCGATGATGAAAAGCTCCAAGTGTTAACAATGACTCTCTGTCTCCATTCTTTATTTTGGAAAAAGGCTCAGATCAGTCTGTCAGATGATTAACTCTACATAGTTTGATGCCCCTCTGATCATTCCTCATAGTATATGCTCCTAACTGCAGGAAAATACCTTGTCTCTTATATGTAGTATATATTGTATGCTTTCTGTTATGTCTATTAAAGTATTTACATAATAACTTATATTTTTTTATATCACTTCAGCTGACAATTGTCACCATAAAACCATATAATTTACCCTTAATGGTACTCTGGGTTACTATAATACTGCTAACAAAGGCAGGGAAGAAGAAGACTGCTGGCCAGAAGACACTGACGTTAACAATCCACTGCTAGTGTATTACAATGTCTAAAAGGTTGTTCTTGTGCAAGCGCTTCACTTAAGTTGTATCGCACTTTAAATAAGTGAGGTTTTGACTAGTTAAAATAGTAATAGGTATAGGTTATTGAATACAGATTTTGAGCTATGGCTGGGCAATATGTCAGTATCATATTGATATCATGATATGAGACTAGATATACTAGATATGATTGAAAGGTGGAGTTTGTGGCTGTGTTTCTCAGTTACATCAAAATCAGCAAAGAGCTATGGCTAATCAAATTAGCGCTGAACTACTGGGTCATATTCTGAGCTTAAGGATGAATACATAACTCCATTCTAGCAAGATGGACGACAAATGAATGAAAAGATCTGGATTTGTTTCTCCAAGCATTAGTCTAATTTGTCACACTTTTCTTTTTAATATTTGTTGAATATAATTGAAATATGCCAACCTACAAGCACACAAACTCATTGATTAGACCAAAAATATGACATATTTCATAATGGGGCATTGTACAACTCCTCTCCAGCTCTGCCATGGAGTAGCTGTTGCGGAGTGAAGCACGTTGTTGCATTTTGGAGCCAACACCAACTTGGGTCACTACACTGTGGACGTCTACTGGGTAATGAGCCCGGACCTTCTCTGATTGCACAAGTTGAAATGATCGGCATTGCTTAAGCATCAGACCTCCATGTTTACTACTCCACTATCCATATCACTTTCCTGCAGTGCCCCACTGTCTCCGCTGCTCCACTTCTACAATCTAAATCATCTCCGCGAGCTTGTTTTCCTCATGGTTGTCATACACTCCGAGCTGACTTTTGTTAAAGAGGTCAAACCCATAAAATGATTTCTAAATCCCATTTCCATTTCTTTACCCTTTTTCTTTTCTTCTCCTTGCCACTCACTATTACAAGACTGTTGTGTGGCCACAATTAAAAAGCTACTCAGAAAGGCATTGCTGCCCATGGCCCTTTATAGTCAGCCAGGATGATTTCAAAAGCTAAATCCAATTGATGTCTTGTTTTGTACTTTATATCTAAGCAAGTGTGAGGAGGTTATCAAAATGTATTTCTACTCTCCTGTTCAAATGTCACCCTATCAAATTCGATATATACCTATGCCAAAATCATGGTCGATCTTTACTTAATTATATATTTTAATGACATCTCATTCCTTTAAGAGGGTTTTACTTTCTTAAATTAACAACAAATAGGCAATTCTGTAAGAGTTTCTAATCAGTAAAGGTGAAATCAAGTCATTTCAGTGGAACAACCACAGCCAGTGAATCTGCTATCATGATTTTGGTTGATAAGTTAGTAATTGTTTATTAGATTACATCAGTAATCATGTAGATACTATTCTATTTTGTTCATGTGCAGCTAATTTAGATAGCTGCTGACTGTCATATCAGACAGAGCCAGGAAACACTGATTTTCCAAATAACAAAAAAGCTGTTCCTGAACACATCAGATAGGACAGTACCTTCTTTTCAGGAACCGAAGGTCGCTCACTGGGAAGCTCAGATAACCTACCTTTGTGGCTGAATCCACAGCTGCACCTCTATCCAGCAGCTCCTGGACCAGATCCACATGGCCCTCCTTGGCTGCCAGGTGCAGTGCATTAAGACCATTCTGGAAAAAGACGAGGGAGGACAGGTCAGACCCAGTGTCCAACGACCCAACGTGAGCAAAGAATAAAGGCTAAGAATAAAGGGCTACCTCCTCTGGGTCCATAACTAACTGAGCCTGCCTCTCTTCCTCTGTTTGAGTCTTTTGAACATGCGAACAGCTGGACTTCTCTCTTACATGTGGAGGGACAGACTGAAATATCAAAGCTAGCTATCAAAGTTGGGTTAGATGTTGTGCCATGTTATGCTGTTGTGGAGCAGAGCCAGTCCTGGGTATGAAGATATAAATAGTTGTGTGTGAGTGCCTGCCTGTCTGTCTGTCTGTCTGTTTGTGTGTGTGTGCGTGTGTGTGTGTGTGTGTGTGTGTGTGGATCAGGCAATCATCCTGTTATTTTTCATTTTAAGGTGTTTTGAATCCTTCCACTCAAACACTACTGACAAATGACTTGTGCTAAACTTGACATACCCAGTACATTAGAGTTGTGACATTAGACGTTTCAAGTTCTGATCACTCATGACCTCTATTAATATCTGCATTGGGTTCTTAAGTGTCATGTGCTGCCTGGTTGGCAAAGGGATGAGATGTGACATGCTTGCTGGGCTGAGATCTGACTCAATACACCGAGCGAGAGAATATGCCTGAAAACTGGGAGATTGCAACACAAACAGAAGTTCTCAGAAGGTTTTGTATAAATGGATAACTGATTTACACTTTATAAGCCCCTCATATGGGAGATGCCAGGGGGACGTTGAGAGATATTTCAGCTTTTAGTTTAGTTTCATAAAGGAAGTAAATATTAGTTGTATTTTAAAGTTACATGAACATTGTTTGCTACATTGGGTTCAAGAGAAAATCTGAAAACAGTGTATTTGACCTTATTTATCACCTTATTAGGTTATTATGGAAAACCCTGCCTCCTTTTAGAAAACATATCTCTTTAGCTTTAAACCTAATTCACCCAGTTTCGTCCCTAGCCAGTTGCTAACATTGGGTGTTTGTTGGGTGTTGGTGTTTGCATCAGGGATATATAAGAGCTTCTTTGTGTTAAACAGCTTATTGCAGCTGCTAAAAACAAGGTTAAAGACAGTTGGGTCTGGCTGTAAAAGCCTAACATTTAGCTAAAGGAGGTCCAAAGTCTGGAGAGCTTGTAGGAAACAGTTGGGACATCATTTCTGTGGTATTGAGTCACAACTTTTTGTCATACAGTCCACAGTTTATGTAAATAATTGCGATCAGAGAAGCAATAATAATGTTAGGAACATTAAACAGCCAAAAGAATCTTGCTCCACTAGCAGCCATCCACTTCATTTCACATCTTAAAGCAAAGGAATACAGGAGAATGTAGGGTTTGTTGGTCCCCACTTTGCCCCTCTCCTTTTCCAAGTGACCCAGAACTGATCCAATAACCCTTTTAGCAGCACGAGCATGAGGCTGCAATATAAAAAGACCCGCTGAGTCGATAAGTAATTTCCTCCGCGACTGCCAAACGCACCCTCATCACACAGCCCCCTGAGGCTAACGGTCCCACTAGACTCCTAGGGTCCCTACAGAGGCTCCCTGTGGGCTCTCAAACAGAATGCACGTTTGTACCAAAATCATAGGATTATGCTTCAGCGTTCATTACCGTGAAGTATTCCACAGCTGGGATCTGTTCAGGAGCAGAGCACAATTTGTGTCCCGGCTGTCCTGAGTTTTGCTGTTTTTTGATGAGTAATGGTAATTGGACTGGACACCGCCTGCTGGCCTCATGTGACTCTGCGCCTACCCAGAATGCACTTCAATTGAAATAATAACACTGGGTTTGTAATCTTTATTGAAGGTCCTCTGAAGTTTGGAGTTTTTCATTTTTAACTCAAAGCTTTTACAGCACGATCCAATTCTGCGTTTCATGTTTTACATCCAATTTGTGTTCAATTGTCCAATTGTGTTCTTGTGTCTCGCAATCCGAGTTGTTTTATGACCAGAGCCTGCCAGTGTCATAATGTTTACTTTGTTCAGTGTAGGTTACCAAGGTTCAGTTTGTCATTCTTGAGATAGACCTGAAACCGGTTCTATTATACATGGTTAACAGTTAAATCTGAGGGAAATGCATCCTTACACCTGACTGGATATACACACCTCTTGCTGGGCTGCTATTGGTTGTTTCTTCCATTGTTTTTAACAATAGAGTACAAATAGCTTTGTACACTGAACAAAAAATGGAGACATCAGCTTTCTAGATAGCTAACTACCCCTGTACATGAATGAAGAGTACGATGGCAAGATGGCCACAAAAACTGTGAGATGCAGTCAGCTGTGAAACCAAACGATCAAGATCAGATCCAAGATGGTTTTTAAAGAGCGTGCAAAAAAAGATGTAGGACAACTGTGGAACAGCAGGATAGGTCAGAACTGTTAATCTGAACTCCCTGGTTCTTCATCTCAGGATAAGAATCCACAGTCAGTTTGAAGTAGCACCTGTCACTGCTCTCCCTTAAAAGACCAGACAGCTATTTTTCAGCATCGGAGATGAGGCTGCAGAGATGAACGAGTTCCTGCGTCGTTTGACCCAAAGGACGCCAACAGACGGTCAATGAAGAAAGTTACGACATCAATAAAAGGACTATTTTATGTCCCTATAGAACATCTATAAATATATCCAACATCACTGCATGTTGATGACTCACTATTTGTAATTAATGTATCATCTGTATACAAAATTAAGTTGGGCTCTGTACTTTTCTTTCTTCAGTATAGAACATAAGTGGCTGCCACTTAAAAATGAACAACCACCAGTTCTGCTACAACCCTCAGGGGTCCTATTCATCTTTATACACCCCCTCCATCATGCCCTGCATTCACCCCCAGAAGCCACTAACCCCTTTGTCATGTAGCATGCCCTGTCCGCCTACTCCTCCATCCATAATATCTGTTACCTCATTCTGTCAACCCACATGAACACAATCACTTAGCCGACGATTTCCAATTATCTGCTAGATCTATTACACTGGCAGTTTTAAAGCAATGCAAATGGGAAGTGGTGAAAATCTAATTCAGCAGCGCTGGAGTCGTCTCGGGAGCGAGGCAGTTATAATCAGAGTAAATACGACCTCATCAGCGCAGTATGTTATTGAGCTATTATAAGCTTCAAAACGCACTAAAACACTGATGTCCATTAGTCACTCAGGGAAAGTTCAAAGTCTCTCTCATAAGACTTTTCAGGGAAATGGTAAAGATTATCGACAGTTACGGTGGTACTAATATTTTAACATTCAGAAGCTTAAAAAAAAAAAGAAAAACTGGGAAAAAATAAATGGGCAGAAACAAAAATCCGCTTTTTTATGATGTTGTGCGGTCTCAACTCCCTTCACTTTGACCTATCCTCCATTTATTATATGGAAGTTGCAGCAATATCAGGCTACTTGGTTGGATGGCTAAGCTAAACATAACATATGTTGTTTTATCAGTTTTGATAAAGTTGTAACAGCTAACACGCTGGCTCTAGCTCTACAGCAAACAGGACAATCTAAAAATGTTTTGGAGTTGTGCTTTTGTCCGACTGATGACTGAAAGTCCAAACCAGCTCCTTTTGGCTCCATTTTGGTCTCCACCAACTCCTGAGAAAAATACATAGCTCTTTAGCTGCTAGAGCCAGGAGTGTCCCTTGTCTATCAAAACACATTTACGACTATTTGGCCTGGTACCAGCACTCCATCTCAGTAATGGAGTCATTAAGGTCCCTCAGGCCTAGACTTGTGTAGCTGTAGGTTTTGACTGATGTTATGGCTTTTTTTGTCAAAATGTGTGATATAGGTTTGCACATACGGTGTGTGTGTGACAAAACCTCAAGGTTCTTTTAAGGTCAAACATCAATTACCTGTTTAACCACCCGCTGCTCAATGTACAGAGGGAGCAGCTAAAAGGATCATTTTTATTTTGACGGTTGGTTTGGCCGAAACAAAACTGTCAGACCACTAACACCCACTCTGAAATGCTGTTTATGCTAGCATTTGGCAAATGTGATCAGTGAACACATCCATCCAGCAAATGGTCACATCGCTTCACAGTACAGTCAGCTTCTACACTGTAGCTCACGTGTCTTTGTATTTCTGTTGATGTTGGGTCCAACAGCAACTCCAAAGAGCAAATAATGGATGTGTAGAAGGTATCTGCACACAACTAAATATATTTTATGTCTACAAATGGCTATACATATGTTTTATATTGTGTTGGACTGTGTGAAAAACCCAGAGAAATCAGTAAATTTACTCCAGATAACAATCCATTACTGGTTTATGGTCACCTGTCAAGGGTGTCATCATATCCTCTTTGTCCATGTGTCACTGTTTTGATTGTTGCCAAGTCACCAATTGACTTCTTCGCCAGCACTGGGTGGCACACCTTTCATATGTTGATCGTTTTTATTTTAGTCATCAGACGTCAGGATTATTAGTTATTATCAGTTATCTTAAGGTTAAACGGTTAAGTGAGCCTTGGAGTTACAAGAAGATGCATCTTAGCCCCTTGATCCAAACCTTTGAGAGTCAGGTCACCTTCTCTAAGATCTAAAGAAAGGATTTGTCACTGAAGTGCATTTCCAGTAGATGTCCCTTTTTCTGTGCACATGAATTTACATAAAACCACAGGAAAAATATGAATGATAGCACAGATGTCTGCTACTGGAAGGTTCAAGCTGAAGAGATGTACAGTTATTGGTCATTAAAGAACAAATAGCCCATTAACTTCCTAAAAGGTGTCCGGTGTCTCTTGACATTTAATGCTTACTCTGTTAAATAACTTACTAAACCTGCTGATTCACCTCATTTGCTTGACAGTTTGGCAGAAACCTCAGATTGAGAGGAACGTGTGCAAACGCAGGCACTCAAAATACCTTCAAGGGCACAGGTGATGGGTGCGAGAGCGCCAACATCATTCCAACCGCAAGAGTCTCAATAAAGCTGCCAGCGAATCACAGATTTCCACTGCATGTGACTTCTGTTTACAGTGCCGGTCACTATGACTGTTGCCAGGACAGGACTGTTTACATCCTATCAGGTTTCACCGACACCCCCCCACATGGTACATGGCTGGAATGCTAATGGACCTAGCGGAGACTAGATAATGACTGGGACTAAATAAAGAAACTCTTCTTGATTAAACGGTCATCTCTCTTCCAGGAATGTAGTGTCCTTTCATATTATACTAACAATAATAACAATAGGTGGCAGGAACAATAGGATGTTAAAGCTACATTATCAATATTTTTAATAACAAAAATCAAAAGACTATGTCTGATGTGAAACATACATGTTATATGCTTGTTATAGGGTGTGTGCGCGCACTGTGGATGATGTTATGGTATCTGTCTCCTACCTGGTTGCAGGTGCTGATGTCCACTCCCCCTTTCAGATATTCCAAAACTTTGTCGATGTTCCCCGCCCTCGCCGCTCGCAGGAAACTGGTGTTACTGTCCGACTGGAAGAGACACAGAGGAAATATATGTTTTAAATCATCTGCATAATATTCCAGATCACATTTATATTTCGTCATCGTCGTCAAACAGCATGGGAACCAAATGATTTAAGCTGAATTCCAGCTGAAAGAAACTTCTACTTATAACTGAAGAACAAGTGAGTGATTTTCCTAAAAAGCCATGATAAGAAGCCCTGAACCTGACACAGAAACACGGCCACACTTTGACCTACAGCTGGACACAATGTCAATACCTTTCAAGCAACATCTCATTTGTAACAAAAGCCCAAAACGACCAGATATGAACAACAACAAGGCGACAGAGTCTCTGTCTGAATGGGATAGAAAGAACCTCTATATGATTAAAGTAAACCGTGTTAAACCTGATCTCCAACACACAGGACATCAATGCAACCTGTAAAAAGCATATTTTGACTTTAAACTTAGTTTGATGGTGTGTGGATCCACAGTCGCACAGACACTGATCTACGTTACGCTGATTTTGGAAAATCCGGGGTTCCGATGAACACTTTGTTTGGAATATACAGTCAACATGGTTTAGTTTTCTATAAAGGGGAAATTAGATTCTCAAGCCCAGTTCAGACCAGAGATTTGTGTTTTCTTCTTACTTTAGGTCATTGCAACTACATTAGACAGTACAGTCGTTTCCATAGCGACCACCCTCTGTACATCCATTCTTTCTGTTGTTTCAGGCTTTTTTTGTAGCTGGATATACTTTTTTACTGTCTTATGATACAAATGAGGGTGGCGTTACTTGCTACAGTTGCATTGCTAGTATTGGTGAAACAGTGAAAACATGAATAAAGTACCAGAATTTTGGAGCAACCCATGGTGATTCCACAGAATACACTGGGGGACTAAAGCACATTTGACCTTTGACCGTGACCTTGAGCTGAGGAGAAACACACTCTTTTCTCCCTCGATCAGCTGACTTTGCTGCGAGCTCATTGGCTGTGGTTGTGCCCTGCGAGGAGCTGAGTTAACGCCGCAATTTGGTCTCATTGCAAATCTTCGTTCTCAACTTGGCTTTAGAGATTTGAACTGTAAACGAGCAGAAACAGTTTTAATCATTATCAACAATAACTGCAATATCTAAACATATTATTTTCGTAGTGCACAGCGATGTGTGTCCGTGGCTTGGGAAGGACACGTCCCCTGTCTGTTTTTTGGATGCTGAGTGAGCTGCAGTTGGAATCAGACCAGGACTGTAAGGAGGCAGAATGATTCAGCATTTTCCTCTTGGTGCCCTCACTAAAGCTAAATCCTGGCTCGCACTCAGCTCGTTCAAAGCTCCCAGCTCTCTGCTCCTCCTGTGGAAAAACACTGTGCCGTGCTTATTTTTACCGCATTTAAAGCAGTTTCACTCCTTCCGCATGGAGGTCAGAGGTCAGATGCAGAAACACTGGAGCACCACACTGGTGGACAGTGGAGACTCACTGTGGTGCTCTTTGGCTGATGTTCTGTTTGTTTTCTAGCTGACAAATGGTCTCTCAGGTGGCTGTCAAGGTCGCAGTTTGCCTAAACTCTTCACAAATGAGCTTTTACAGTGTTGACAATGTGAGTCTGTGTCCTCTCCCCAGTCCCAGTCACCCGCAGTGTTGCCCTGCTCTTACACAATGCAGAGATCAGAGGAAGGAATGCAGCACCGATGAGGTCCAAGATGAGCAGCGACACTGCAGCACTGACGGCTACTTCGCGCACATACAAATACTCCTGCTCTGATGTTTCTGGCTGACCTGCAGTCAGCTGCTGTCTGGTTGCTGCAGAGAACTGCAGTGCATCACTCCAACTCACAGATACTGAGGCTTTCTGCAACATCGCCACGATCACCTCAAAGGACCAAACAAATGATCCGCTGATGATGTTTTCATGTAGTACTGGCTAAGCAGTCAGGTGTCTGTCTGTGCGATGGCCGTCAATCAATACGCGTCAAACGCTGGGATACAGCTGACTCCTCACATGTCAAATGCTGTCATACTGCCACTGCACTGCCACGGCGCAAGGTCCGCCTGTGTACGGTAAGAGAACTTTTTGATTTAAAAAAAAAAAAGTTTTCATTATTGACCTCAAACAAACAAACAAACAAAACCACACTTCACAACATAACTTCCTGTAATTTCCTGGAAGTTTCCTGGAAGGAAGCATTTAGTCTGGTACGAGTAATAAACAAAGGTCTGTTAAATATTTGCACATATAAGTTAAATATATTTATATAACACTGCATAATTAACTATATACTTATATTGTACTTCGCTACTGTATATTGTACTTATCTTTCTTATCTATAACTAGAACCATACGTCACATGTCATTGTTGTCGGAGGATTTTATTGCACAACTCACCCAGTCAGTCTAAATTACTCTAAGCTATATAATGTTTATAGCTTTTTAAAATGTTGTTCGTCTTATTGACGTGATTTCTTCTCTAATACATTTGAAATTAAGAATGAGAACAAGAAGAACCTTTTTAATCTGGAAGGAAATTGTTGTCTGGAACAGAGCAAAGACACAATAAATGATCGACTTCAGTGACAGGTTAGAAAAGAAGTATATGAAAAGTAAAAGAAGAGCTAGATCCAAATGAGAAAGAAGGATAAGATAGGTTAAGCAAGTGCGTAGATAAATAAAATGGTAGTTACAGCGGCAACTGGAAAAATGATTATTAACTACTATGATTATTAACTACTATGAGGACGAGTGACACAGGTAATAAAAGAGAAGGTAATTTAAAGTAATTAAAGTAATTACTTTAAATTAAAAAGTAATTAAAATTTCATTCAAACTGTTCTTTTCCTGTTTTTCTGCCACTGGATTCGTCCCTGTCCTGCTCTAACATGTGCATCTCGCCCCCAAGTTCATTCATAACAGCTGAAAACAACACAATTCTCCAACAGAAAACTGCTTTGAATAAGTTGTGGACAGGCGTCTTCATACGGGCTCATACACGATCGCACAGGGTTAGCATTGTTTTCCTGCAGCGCTGCACAAGGCTCAGGACCATCTGAGAACATCCTCACATTCCCTCCAGAGCTGCCGAGTCACATTATGCAAGACCTTGCCCTAATCATCCTTCTGCGACTGGCGGGTTGCTATGGTGACACTTGCACCAACGGGACTCTCAGACAAGTGGGGCTTTTTTTTTTTTAAATGGCAAACACTTACCATTGGAGAGAAAGGGCGAATTGTGCGAGCCGGCTTCCTACAGAAATAGTTTCATAACTCCTGGTTATAAGGAGCTTAGTCAGTCCGTCACTCTCTTTGATGGGGAAGTGTTTAGAATGTGCTGCGCGGATGAGAGAAACTGCTTTTAAAGGCCCAGAGTGACACGAAAGGTCGTGTTTGGGGTGAGTCGGCAGTAAATAGGAACTAAAATGAAATATAAAAGTCACCAAAGGAGGCAAAGCATGAAGGACGCTGCCTTTCTGTCTCTTTCAGCACAGTTTAAAGTACATTTCAGAGTGGAGTTACGCACAGATGAAATGAAAACGTCCGCACTGACGCTGACTGCATGATGTGGATCCATCACATGTAATCGCATCATGTCATGTCATCATTTCTATAAGAATGTGTTCCTGCTTGTGTCTCTGCTAATGTCCGGACACATTACTTCATGACTCGCTCAAACCTGCCAAGCGTGACAAAGCACGGTCCTGCGGCTCCTCCGCCGCCACGTCACATCAAACATTCATTTCCAGAGTCGCCGCCTTTATCTGTGGAGCGCACCGCGCTTTATCAATAATGCACGCCGATGCCACGCGCCCACACACACACCGAGAGACACCAGTGGCCAGGCTGGGAGCATCCCTGCTCCTCCCAGTTACCACGGAGACAAGTACACTGCCCTCTCTGGAGGTAACCATGACAACAAGGCTTTCTGTCTGTCAGCAGAGCTGGCAAAGTAAGCACAGAAAACATGAAGGGTGCTGCTTCCTTTACAATTATGTGTCAACGCAGCAGTGCGCCACGGCATCATGTCAGATATGCAGGATCGTGTGTGTGTGTGTGTGTGTGTGTGTGTGTGTGTAATCAGAATCCTCTAAAAGACAAAATCACATTATGAATCATTGACTACCCAGAGGACAAACACACACACACACACACACACACACACACACACACACACACACACTTTGTGAGGCTGTCTTGTTTGTGAATGTACTAATGAGGCACTTCACTGTTTCATTAGCACATATTAGCTGCACAAAAGTCTCCAAAAGTTCCATTTGTCCAAACTAGCAGCTATTCATTCTGTTATTAACACATTAATCATGTGATTCACACTGAAAGTATCTCGCTTCTAGCACTTCATTTACATGCTAACAGGTTAGCATGGATCCAACTAATCTGTTAAGCAAAGTTTGGACTTTGAACTGAATCAACATGTGCTGCACACAAGCTGAGACAAGCCTGTAGGTGTAACTCAAGGTCCACTTACTGGCTTTCAACTGCATCTCTACTGCCTTCATCCTGAGCACTTAAACCTGCTGAAAATGTCAGTTGCATGTGTAACCTTCATGCTCATGTCCACCAGCAGTAACAACATACCCTGACAAATTATTCATTTTGTGCTATTAGACATTTTTTGTTAAATGTAATCACAATAAGGCCAAAAATGTGTTTTGTTATGTCCAACATCACTTCATCCTTGAGTCCAACCTAACGCTTGTGCCTCAATTTGAAGAAACTCCCCCTCATCATTTCCTGAGGTATCTGTGAGGTCACTGTGAGGTCACAGTCGCCTTTGAACCCCAAAATCTAATCAGTTCATCCTTGAGTCCGAGTTGGTGTTTGTGCCAAATGTGAAGAACTTATCTTAAGACATTCACAAAAACAGCTATTGCCATATTGTATGTATGTAAGCAGTGCACGCTAAAGTGTTAGCATGGGCCTCTAGTTGCAGAAGTCAGTGAGAACACACTTGCTAAAGCTAATAGTCAAGCTGCACTACTCCCAGGAAAAGATCACGTCTTGCAGCGCTGCTGAGCGTGTCTTAGCATCTTTTAGGTTATTATTCAGGTTGAACCAGCCCCGAATCTTTAGCGCTAACGCTAAAAATGGATCATTTATGCTTTCAGTAACAGCAGGTGGCTGATTTTAAAAGGAGGTGAGAACACAGTGGAGCATTTAGCAGCCACAGAACCTGATATGTTGACCAGGGAAGGAGACTGGACTTAGATTTATGGCTACAGATATGTAATAATGTTGCTCCATATCTGCTGGGTGCCTAACACATTAACATCAGCCATAAGAACTTAATGAGGTAAAGAGAAGAGAACATTTAGCCCATATAAGAATGGGAGTAAGAGCATGTACACACACACACACACACACACACACACACACACACACACACACACACACACACACACACACACACACACACACACACGCGTTGCAGCTGTGTCCTTGTTTATTCAACTGAAGGAGCACATTCTATTTCCAGCTGTCAGGAGAGAATAACACTATCTGTGTTTACTAGCAACTAGCACTTCTCCCATTGGTGTGTGCGTGTGTGTGTTTCTGATATTAAAAGCTCCTTTGGGTCGCCTTGCGCACCTATGAACACACACCCGCCGCTTCGAGGTCGCAACAGCACCTCAATCGGTGCACCCGGTGTCATCACGAGCACCCAAACCCCACATTAAGCCAAATAAAGAGCTGCGGTAGTCTTGCGCTGTAGCTGGGAGCTTTTTGCATTAATGATATAATCACACACCACAGATCATCATGTGAAGTAGAAGGAGCTGCTCCAATTCATCATCATCACACTGACATAACTGGAGCTATAGCAGCTCCTGATATAGACGCCACCTTCACCTCCCCTGTACTTCCATTCCCCTCATTAGCATCATGATCAGTGTCAGCTGATCTGCATACAGAGGCATACTCAGGTACGGACGCGCACGTCAATACAGCCCTGGGCTGTTTCTAGCCAATCAGAGCAGTCCCTGTGGACTTCTGGGACTACAGAGCAGAACCTGGAGGATTATTTGTTTAACATACATTTAGATAGAAATGAATATGGTTGTGGGAGCATCTGTGCAGTGGTTTTAATAACTGAACCAAAGCTGAATCATACATGTAAGCTGTCTATACATATACTGTGGATTATGTAATAAAGATTATGTAAGGAAAACATTCCTTCCTTTGTAAATACAATGTGTCTCTTTACGCCACTCACACAGAATAGATATTAAAGTTCAAGGATTTGATCTGCGACGAGTCCTTGCAGAGTACAAGTACATGATTGTGGTCAAAATGTCAGTTTTAACTTAATATGATGACAGTTGCTTGCTTTGCACTCAGCACAGCAGGTGACGTGAGTGTTGGAGCATACAGACAGTGTCAACAGCTGATGGTTTGAACAATATCCAACCGTATTTCATCAGATTATTTTCTTTATAGTAGAGTAAACAGTTGGTTTATTTGTGTTGAATGAGAAGACATTCATGGTCTCCAGAAGATGAAACCTGCTGAGTTTAGTGAAGCCCTGATTCATGCTGGCTCTGACTCTTGATTACACATCCCATGTTAGCTCATATTTAGGAAACTCCAAACCCGATCCCATTTAGAAATTCATATTTTATCTATTTAGAGCAAAAATCACAAATAGAGCAGGCTGACTGGTGTATCCCATCCTTTTTCCTCTGCCCCACTCCCAGCAGGGGCTCACCTCCATAAACAGCAGTCTATTTCTCTAAGCGTTCTCGTTTACCAGCCGGTACAACGGACAGTGAAAGTGTGTTCCGTAGAGTGCCGAGTCAGAAAACCGACAGCAAACACTCACTCAGACAGACGGTCAGACCGCTGTGATTGAGTCCAGCTCTGTTTATCACTCCGCTCCCCTGTTTTCTCCTCCCATCCTCTCTGTTTCATCCCGGCAGATAATAGAAGCTCAGCTGGAACCTGCGCTGCCAGGGGTCACTGCAGGCCGCCGGGTCACCGCCTCCTCCTCCCACACACGGGCCAATTACAGCAGTCTGGACCGTCCTGTGCCAGCTTTCTCAGAACTACAAGTCTTCAGAATGAGATCTTACCAGTTTAGCACAAGACGTCAAGGTTTAAAGAGCCATTTGGGACACAGGTGGTATATGAATACAGATAATAACACCATATTAAATAGGTTACTGTATAACATTAGCACTCATTTAGAGTCTTGTTTGTGTCCACCTGATAGATGTTGGTCCAATACTCACTCTTCTTTAGCTAGCTCCCATCATTTTCTGTTAATATAGATAGTAAATTATGTTGCTGTCAACCAGCACACAGCGATGATATACAGAAACATTAGCGTGCAGTGCGTACACATTGTGATCGTTGCTTCTGAAAGACACTGTCAGCCTGTTATCGCAATCAATATCTCCACTCCGTCTCTCTCCCCCCACACACATCTGCAACCCTGGAGTTATTTTCGACTGCAACCTCTCCTTCAACACGTCAATCAAATCAGCACAACTTGTTTTTCCACCTGAAAAACACAGCTCGCCTCCGCCCATCACTCTGCTTCTCTGCTGTCCAAACTGCTCCATGTCCTCGTCACATCCAGAGTTTATGACTGCATCGGCGTTCTTCGTGACACTTCATTCTTAGGGTCCTTAATAAACTCCAGTAAACCCACAACTCTGCCGCCTGCCTGTACACCCACTCCTGTGACCACATCGCCCTGACCTCCAGAACCTCCACTGGCTCCCTGTCCCACGACAGATCCAAATCAAAGTCCTTCTCCTCGCACCCAAAGTTCTCCAGAACCAGGCCTCCTCCTCCTACTTCAGCTTTACTCCACCACCACACACCTTTCCACAGCCTCTGCTCCTTTGATGCCAACCTTCTGTCTCCACCTCTCAGGACCAAGCAATGGCCCTGGGTTAACAGAGCCTTTGCAGTAGCTGCCACCTCCCTGTAGAACTCTGGGAACTGAAGAAGATGTGTTGTTGTGATATTGTATGAAATGTGTATGTAATGTAAACAATGCTGCTTCAGATATCATGAGGTGCTGACATCTAAAGTAACATAAACCTTTGTATTGACTTGCTCTGGCTGTTTAAAGGTAAACTTAAAGGATATCAATGCAACAAAGGAGATATAATGTCAAATACAGTGGTGGACAGGAGTCGAATTAACTGATAATGACAGCTTTGCAAGAAAGTTGTCTGACCTGTATTAAATCAATATGTGTATTTTGTTCCAGGCCAAACGAAGTAAGGCATTTAACTTATAGTTAAAACAGCACACTATAAGCAACAATATAAGGTGAACTTGTACGCATGTATTTGTGTATGTGCGTGTCGTGGTCAATGTGGCATTATTTAAAATAGAATATGTTGTATCTGTTAACACCCTTCCATCCATTAACATGCAATTAAAACCCACAATATGAGCATTACTGTGTTCTATGACCAGTTAACATTATGGTTTTAAATGCAATGCTTTCATAGGTCTACTGTAAGATGGTTTAAGATACTTCAGATACATGTTCTAACATCTTAACTCAACTCAGGTCAATCAGTGTCGCTAAACTGTCATTCCATGGGTCGAGCAGCGGGCCAGGTTCTGCCGCCCCACTGACATATATTTTTAAAATCTGCTCTGGGAAAAGCCTCGCGTGTGGACTCAGCACTCAGCAGGATGCTGCTAAAGTCATTACATCTGTTTTCAAATTAGCCACAAGAGTCCACACGCTGCTGTGCACCGATACTTCGGGAACAAAAATGTCACACTGGCCTTTAAAGGGAGAGGAGGCGCAACAAGCCCCCCCAACACTTACACACTAAAACACAAAACACGAGCCCCCAAACCCGAAACATCTGAACCATTGGTTAATAACTGATTCTGAAGTCAGAACGCTGAGTCCAAAGTAACCATGTGCTTGTGCTGAAAACAGAAAAATGTATCAGCTCAGTGCAAAGGTATCTGCTGTGAAAGACAAATGAATGCAGACCGAGCAGCTTGACAGTGACACATACAAAGAACAGTCTTCTAGATTAATAAGACCCAAATAAAAATAGCTACAAAGGCGAGCGCTGACTTGACTTATTCGTCTTTTAGTTTTTGCTGTGGGAAAAAAAAACGGACTTACAACCTTGTCATCTGCAAAAATCTCCCTAAATACCACAAAAAGAGCACTTCAGGAGCGTCCCAGTGGCCTGGAAGTGTCTGCTGCACCTGCCAGTGTGGGCCTCTTACCAGCATCAGTGGAGGCTGCACAGGAAAATGCTCCACACAGTAGTAGTCGGGCAAAGCATTCTGGTCCAGGTTAGACAGGCTCCCGGCGGTCCTCAGGCCCTTGTCCGAGCCACACACCTTACACATGGCAGCGTTGCCCATGGTGCAAGGTTTGCAAGTCTATCCCATCAGAATGTAGAGGAATCTATGTGAGTGCATGTAATCACTCTGATAATCCACTCCTTGCCCCTGCTTCCCCTACCCTCCCCCTAAAAACCTTACAGGCTACCGTCCAGGGGGGCCACCCCCTCAGTCCAGCCAACCCTTGCTTCCCCTTGGCCTCAGCGCTCCTGTCCCTGTTGCACCACTTCACTGGGCTTGTGTCCTGTTACTACTGCCAGCACAGTGCTAGCTCTTCCTCATAGCTAATTCCAACTCTCTGACCATTGACCAACACCCCCTCCCCACTCCACCAAACGAGCTATTTTTACACCCACCAGCAGAGCTATGCATGTAGAGTGAGAGAGCAGAGACAGGGTGGTCGGCATAGGGCGGCATGCCAAAACAGGAAAGGGGAGGGTGCGTCACGGCCACACTCAGCATGGACTGATATGAGGCTTATATGTGAGAATAATATGTGATAATATGGTTGTCACTCCTAAAGACAGGCTAAACCTCCCCACTGAAACCCAAGATAACATTCCAAAAATGGCTATATGTTTGGGGATAAGGGCACAACATAAAATGTGGAGTTCACCATATGTCTTTGTTAATATTTCTTATTATTTGTAACTTAGATCACCATTTTTAGCCTCTGTCATTTCCTTTAGGTAGCTCGCTCCGCAGAAAGACAACATACCTGTTCCGAGGCTACGAAGTTCTGATTGGTCAACTGTTTCTCCAACCAGCCGAACCTGCCATCGTCAAACACAACCCCCAACCTTTCAATTGCTGAACGCATGTGGGCAGCAACCCTGAAGCCTGAAAACAGGGTTCTACAGAGGTGGTCACTACTCTTTTTCCTGGTGATAATGGCACCTCAACCCAACGAACTTGTCCATGTCACACTTTGGCGGGCTTGTCGTCCTGTGCCGTGTCATCCTTTGTGTTATGGTGGAAAGATGTAAGCTAGCACACCTTTAATAAGGTGTTTTCTTTTTCATTTTATGAAAACTTCAGTAATCATTCCTCTTGGATTTTTAGTTCATACAGCTTCAGATGGACTCTCTGGACTGGAGATGAGCCTAACAAGATTTGCATCTAACCATGGAAAAGCAAGACAGATGCAATCAGCATTGTGGTTGGGCTAACAGAAGCCCAAAGTGTGAATGAAAGTGTATTAAATTACATGTTGGTTACATCCAGGAGATACAGATTTGAGACTTTAGAGGTGGAAATGGGGCCAAAGCTGCAACCTGAAGATTTCCACAGGTTCAAAACTGAGCAAAGAGAACACAATCACTATCTGAGAGTGACTCTTCTTTACTACAGTGAAAACGTAGAGATATACCAGCCGTTGTACATGCCGGTAAATAATACTAGTAAATGATATAGTTAACCCCTGGTGGTTGCCATGTCAGTGTGTGAGGAAGCTCCTATAAGGTTACACATACAACCAGTGTAACCTGCCTCCACGCGACCTTTTCCTAAATGCCTTAACCCAGACTGAAAACTAAGCCATGCTTTTTACTGCATGCTTGCTGAACACCTGCTAAAGTGCTTCCCTATCTCCAACTGTTACAAATAAGAGCACTTTGCACTTGAGCAAGAAAAATATGGTGGAAAACATTGAATTCTAGTCACTATCTGGCATCAGAGTCTTGGTGATTGGCTATAGACAGAATAAATCTAATACAAGTATAAGCACTGGTGATTGACCCCTACTGGTGGACAACACTTGCATTGTAGTGACTTTCCTTAAGCACTGTGATCACCTCATGTGACGGACAGTTTAATGGAAGCAGGCATGGTGTTTTGCTAATGCAGATCTGTGTCAGACTGCAGCCCGGAGCAGGGCTGTATCGATTCAGCTGGACTGGATGCAAATTGAAATCACACAGACCTTTTCATGGCAATTGATTGGTTCACAGAATTAATGGTATGCAGTTTAATAGAAGCTGCAGATATCAGGTCCCTGCCGTCTCTATGCCGGTGTACGTCTTATCCAAAGACGAGTGTGTTTGCATTCATTCTGTGTGTATGTACTGTATGCGTCCTTGCCTGGCGACATCAGGGAGGTAAATGTCCCCATTATCTTTCCAGCCTTCTAGGTCATGACTCACACAATGCTCTCACTGTAGAAAACATCAGCCAAACAATTCCCATTCACCGAATATGTTAGCGTAGGGGGAAAGACTCCTCATTGTTGAGAGTCGTGGAAACTCCGTGAGAAAGCCACTCTGGAGTTTTCAATGAATCAATGAATATAAACTGAATAGGCAAGCACGTGATCACCACATTTACAACATCTCACGAAGTCACACTTTTTAGGTAGTGAGAAAAATATGTAGAGGGTTTTAATGCATCTACATATCCAACAAGTAGCTCTGGAACTGAATAATCAAAGAGAAGCAGAGCTGAACCTCTCTCGATCTGAAGTCAAATATGACTCAATACATTTTGGCCAATAAAACATATTAATAAAATCAATCATGAAGCAAAGAGACCACTAAAGCCTCTTTCTTTGAATCATAAACATCACAATATGGCTTGAAAAGTTAGCCTCTTTTCATTACAATTATTATTTTTTTAAATCTTATTTAGAATGTCTGTCAATAGCTATGATTTTGGTTTTGTTCTCATTTACTTCCAAATAGTTGTCATCTATTTGCATCATCTTTAAGAAGTCTGTTCAGTAATTCAGATGGGGACGTTGGAGGTAATCAAATAAACAGTTGTATGTCATCTACATAGCAAGGTAGCCTTGTGTTATGACAGCCAGTACAATTTTAAATTCAATTCCAAGTTGATTAAATACACTCATTAAGCTCAGAGGCTAATAAATTCTTTTCAATAAGCGCAGTGTATTAAAAACATTCATCTACCTGGTAGCTTAATTACAAATATTGCTGATCAGGGGGAAGATGAGATTTCTAATCCAGTGAGTAGTCATGTTCATGAATCTTGGATCTTGATTTTTTTAGGTTTATCTCTTAGACACTGAACATTCACTTACTTGCGATTTTTATCTCGTAGTACATGCCACTTTCCTTTGTTTAGGTGGCTGAAGGTCTTTTGAATGACCGTTTAATATCATGGGAAACACAGTAATACTAAGAGTACCGTGGGGGCATTGAGGCTTGTGTGATGGCAGATTTTACCAGGCGACACCTCTGAGGTGGACAATTTATATCTGATCTAATAGAACCTAATGTCCATCTAATTTCAAATTAATGTCCTCATTATTATACGAGATCATAATGCAATGTCTGGTTGCACTGGCTGAAAATGTTGAAGACACTGATGGTATAATTACAACTAATGGTGCCAATAATGTTGCCTGATTAAACAAAATTGCTGGTGAGGCAACACGGATGGCAATTTTGTGTAACTTCACAAAATGGAACAATAGTCAAACAGCCAGTGACACACTGATAAACTGATGGTGATTACAACCTGAACAACCAATCAAAGGTAATCCTGATTATCTGGAGCCAAGCCTAAATGGTGAGATGAGACGATGAATGACCTTCTGCTGTAAACCAGGGTGGGATGTTGGGGTCTGGTTCTCGACTGCAGATGTAAGGTGAGAAGAACGACCTGCTTCTCCTGTGAAAATATCAGGCCATGTGAACAGCGGTGGGGTGCAGGCAGGCGGTCATGTTTCACAGCAGTATCACATACATGCACAAACACTCACTGACCTGCACTGAGCCGCAGTTTGGCGAAACAAGGTAACATATCACTGTGCAAAAAGAGATTTTAACTATGGTTTTAGGAAAATGTAATTTATTCCAAGTGTTAATTTGAAGAATATTTCATATTTATGATTTGTCAAAACTAAAACATTAGAGGTGAAAGAATGGTGGTGGTATTCTGTTTAATTGGAATATTTCACTAAAAATAAGATATTTTGAATATTACACATTTTTGCTGTTTTTTTTTTGTTGTTGTTTTTTTAAGATGATGCACGTAGGCGAGCTAGCAAGGCAGCCAAAAACTAGGCTAATGGCACCATCAGCTGTTAATCACATGACCCGCTCTTTGGAGGTTGGGGTCATCCCTTCAGAGTCCCCTGAGTGGAATGTGCAGGAAACCTCAACAAAGTCATTTACAGTTGTGATGAAACCATTAAAATGTTCCTCTGTCACATCTTAAACCATGTATGAAAGGGACGAATAGTGACTCGGTAAGATCAATGACACAGCAGTATCTACGAGATTTACTACCTTTAGCCACTGTACAATGCTGGTCCTGCCAGATCAAGCACGACTGTGGCAACAGATTGTCTAAGTGCATTCTATTGGTGCATGTTATTGCTTGTTAATTCAATCTTTTGTATAACTGATGTATATAAAGTAATATTCCTATACTGATTAGCATTACTTTACGAAAAATAGCATTTCAAGGATCAAGCCTTTCTTGAATGACTCGCTAAAATATCAAAGTGCATTTAGTGCAAACACACGATTATACTAAATGCTAGCATCGTCACAATCGTGCAAATACACAGACACAAAGAGACACACAGACAGGGTGCCAGTCCTGTTTGCTTTGGCTGTATCACCAGTTGAAATACACACAATCAGGAGCTACCCTCCACTGATGTGTCACCTAACGGGCCTTTTTAGTTTCATTAACCTTCTCCTGGATGTAATTTACTTAACGTCTCCTCCAATCACCTCTCTAAGCAGCCATCATCTACCAAAACACTCATCCAATTAGGGTTGCCAGCGGATGCGGCCGTGGGTGTGCTTGTGTGTGTGTGTTTTAGAGAGACAAAGGTCAAACCTGGCCTGGTGCAGGTCGTTAAAACATTCATTCATCTCATCACAAGTTCAAACAGGAAAGTCTCTACTCTCAATTGCACACAATACCTCTCCCCTCCCATCCAAATCAACCTCCCCCTCCTCCTCCTCCTCTTGTGCGCTCCCTCTGTGGGTTGATAATCCACTGGGCGGGGCAGCATAGACAACAAATGCTTTTAATCTATGATCGACCATATGGCTCGCTGGCTGCGGGAGGGGAGGAGGGGCGCTCGCTAAAGCTACTTGTACTGCATTATGTTCCCCGTGTGGGGGGAAAATGTGATGATGTGTGTGTGTACAGTGACTGTGGGGGTGTACTGCCAAAAGGGAAGGGAAGAAAAAAGGTCTTACCTTGAAAATTTAGGCGATTGTGTAGTAGCAGCTAAATGCTAACTAAGGTTTTAACACTTCCTGTTTCATTGCTGTTTAATCCTGACAAATTACAAAAGATATAGCCTTTATTTTATCAGTTTCCTAGTGTAAATGCACCAAAAATAGTCATTTATTAAGGACATTGAGCCTTTTTTTGATGCTAACATGAAACTACCAGCTAAAGCTAACACTAGCTTAAAGCTCAAGTCATGCACAGTAAGGAAGAAACAGGAAGTGCAGCCCGTGTAGCAGAGATTTGTAATGCAGCAGGGGGTGCAGCCAGTTATCCACACAAACACAAATCTGGGATTTAATACTCAACACAGCGTATCATGCATGCATGTAAATATTACTCAGTATTAAACTCATTTAGTCTCAATTTAGAGATTTGTACAGAGTCCATCCATAAGGAAGAGGCCTCAGTATAACACGGCTGCTATGAAAAAAAGAAAACATGAATTATAGAAGTTGGAGGACAGGTTGCTATGGAAACACAGATTTGAAAAAGGTTTATGCATGGATTTTTTTTCTTTTGCAACAAAATAATAGGAGACCTGCAGAAAATGTCTCTTTCTGTGTCACACCTTAGTAAGACATAACACACATATCTGTGTGTTATAAACCAGAGAGTGACAGGAGAGTGACATGGTGGATGTCTGTGTTTTCCCAAACAGGACTGTTGGCTTCAGTTGAGAACTGAAATGAAAAGAAGGATTTCCCCTTCGAACAGGTTACAGAGATGGTAGAAAGCTCCTTAAGACCTCATGTCCATCTGGTATTAAACTGCAATACAACATCTGATATGCAGACAATGAGGCAAGACACCAATGACTTTGACCTGCATCAATCACGCAGTGCCAGACTGGTGCTACACTCTCTGGATTGTATCATGTGGCCAGATGTTATAGAATTAAGGCATAGTTGTGGTCCTGCAGCCTCTGTAAAGCCTGTTCGTCCAATCAGAAATGAGAGCTGGGGACTCCCTGCTGAGGAACAGCCAGCTGCTTGACTCAAACTGACCGAACCTCCAGCTGACACATACCTACAGTGACCCTAGGTATCGTACACCATGCATACACTGTGCATACTGCATGTCGCATGGTGACTCAGAGGTGAAAGAGATTCTGTCGCTCCCATATTACCCATTATCATGAATATGAAAGACTTTGTTATAATTTTTATTTATTTCCATATCCTTTGTAATGATACAGAGTCACAATGCATGGTTTTTTTTTACAAGGGTTTGGGCTGCTGCAATCAAGTAAAACGCTATCATGTTGCATTGTGGGAAGGGTGGGGTACAGTGTTTCAGTTCATCTGTATCATAAAATGAGATGGAAAGCTCTGCTTGTCATTTCAGTCTGTCTTCAAGAGAGTCTCTGATACCCTGAAGGACAAACAGTGAGTAATGAGAAGAGACACACACACACACACACACACACACAGGATGTTGGTGTCTGGACCAGATCCAGTGGGGCAAATTAATCTCAGTGAGCCTCTCTACCCCTGCTCTGTTTAATTGAATTGGTGTGACCACAACATTGTTCCGAGCTTTGCGAGCTAAGCCCAGCATCTGAGAGAACCATCACGCAGAGGAGAAGCTGCGGAATGTGTGGAGGGACGATGAACCTGCCTAAAATAGCAGAGCGAACACCCACAGAGCTGTGTGAGAGATGAGAAGAAGAAGAAGAAGAAGAGCCCTGATTGGAGAAGAAAAAGAGAAAAGAGATGAGGATGTGAAACTAAAACACACACACGGTCTCCAGGTAGTAACACTAATATCACACCTCTTGGCGCCACCTCCCTCTGCCTGGAGTTCAGACGCTGTGTTTGTCTGTCCTGACATTGAATTTGAATTATCGCACCTTGCACCACCACTGTTCTTCCACTTTCTTCCCTTCACTCATCTGTCTCATGCAATCCTTTGTTCCATACAATCTGATCCAATCTGAGGCGTCGCTCAACTGTAAGTGATGAAACCACGGATAATTATCAGCAGCTTCGCAGGTCCCTTCAGCTCTATTTTAGCCTCTTTAAGCTCATTGTTTTGGTTTTAAAACCCACAACTTCACGGTTTGTTTCAGTCTCACCCTCATGAATGCTGATTCCAGCAGCAGCAGGCTGTTTTCTTAGAAGCTACCTTCTGAACATTTAACATCTCAAAAGCCACTAATGCGCCAGACATTCTTTGCAAAGGAAGCAACTCAGGAAGACCTTCCTGAGAGCGCTGAATGTTCTTGAACATATCATCAACTAACTGAACCAGATACTTTCTCTGTTGTCCATGGTTACCAAATGCACACTACAACAATATGCATACAATATACAGTACATGCAGACTGTAGTAAAGTACACATCTACCAATATATAATTTCATGATTGAATATCTAATAAAACCCTAGAGTACTGATCAAGAGAGACAAGAAAAACCCTGAAACTTGCTCTTTCATTGGGTACGCAGAGCTACTGAAAAACTTTATTCTAATGTTTCTTTAGGAGCTTCCCATACAGTTCACCCCCATCGTGTTGGGGTCAATTCCACAAAACAGCAAGAACCCTAAAACCAAGACAAATAGAAATCATGGTCATTATCCTGCCAGAAACCACTAGAGGAAGGTGAGAAAATATCTTTTTGTGTACCAGGCAGAGCTGCGAATAGCTATGTACTACAGCCAGGGATTGTTTTGATGCCAGATCTCACGGGCAAGTTTCCCTAAAAGTGAGTGTGGTCCATTAAGATCTAAAGTGGCTAAATCTTGACTTCTGAGAAAACACATTGAGGAAGACAGCTTTTTTCCAGGACTTTGCTCTCATGATAATCTTCTTTGGGTGATCTTTCCCCTTGCATAATTCAGCCACACAATCATCTGCTACAAGGCGCCGCACTTCCAACTTTGAGCCACATCACTGTGATGACAGTGTCTGACAGGCATGCCTGTCTTTAGTTTCAACAGCAACATATCTTCAGATTTACAGACTGACAGAATCAAACTTTGAAGCTGGATCTGTCTCATGAAGACTCAGATGGTCCATAACACTAGCAGACTTCCTTAGACTGACAGCAGAGAGCCCAGTGTGGAGCCAAGAGCCGACATGGGGCATTAAACCTCCAGCATTATCTGCAAAGACTAGCTCCCACTAGCTCCCACTACACTGCCACAATACAGCGCGAGCGTATCTGCACTCTTAGGGTAGACCCTGCTATTACTCTCTATAGTGGATTCTCCCTCTTTTGGTTGCCATGGCAATAGGATTGATAGCTCTCCTGAGCTGCAGTGTCCCATAGTGCCACAGCAACCAGATTATAAATGCTCTAATCCTGGATTTTGCCAATCCCAGTCCAGCATCAAACAGTGGTGCATGGTCAACATCCATGTACAGTCCGTGGGATGTGTGCGTATGTGGCTTAAGTGAACATTTTGAGGTGGGGGGGCATCATGGAGCCACAATGAGTAAAGAAGATGGTTTCCACTTTCGGTTGTACCAAAAACATTTTTTAGGTTTTTGGTTTGACTCGGTGGAAATTGCCAGTATTTTAAGTTTCCAGTATTGAACAAATGTCGGTAAATAAGCGAAACCATTATCAGGTCTTTAAGAATGTGAACACAGTTACCAGAAAGGATTACTGTAGTAAAAATGATTGAACATAAACAGAGTGCACAGACATGCAGTGTAAATCTCCAGCGGATCAGGAGATAGATCCATAGATAGATGGAGAGGTGGTGGTGGGGGGGGGGCAGTGATTAACATCTCCACCACAAACATTTCCCCCTAAATTGCATCGGCCGAGCACCCAGCTGTGGCCGGAGATTAGATGTAAAAACAGACAGGAGAGGGGCTTTGCCAGCAGCACGGCTAAATAATGTAATGCTCTGGAGAAGGGGTGGGAGGGTCAGAGGAGCATTCAAACCAGCCCAGATGGACTGGGCATGATGGAAACTATACTTTATACCAACATCTTCATGCATTATAAAATGGTGGGAAGCAATTAACCCAAACGTACCTTTGCAGATTTTATTCTCATATTTAATTGCGAGCCCATTATTACCATGGAGAGTCCGCATGAGCTGTCAACGTACCATAACCTGCTTAACCACTAGTCTTTGTGGCCATATTTCAACTAATTTGAGCTCTGAAACCAAATATGCTGACCTCCATACCTCACATCAAGGAGCACTCCGGCATTGACAGGAGATGAAGTTATGGCTCTGCCAGTGTGGAAGATAATGGAGGAAAAGTTATTTTTATGTGTCTTTGAGTTTCCAGTTATGTGACTTTAAGACCTCAGTGTGATTCAGATGAACTAGGCTGTTGGACATGTTGGCCGGGCCCCCAGGAACAGTGCTGAGCTCTGAGCCAATTTTAGCATATTGGCGACATGGGATCATGTGACATCATGTGACTGGCCAAGTAAGACTTTTTGGGAAATCATGACAAAAATAATTGTAAATAGATTGATACATCTTTGTCCCCTGTTCTGACTTTTAAAGAACAGAATGTGATTCATCCGGTACAGAATCAATGGTAAAGTTTAGGAATTTATAGGTATTTCATGGCACTAAAGAGTGAATTGCATTTGTCGCATACATCTCAGCGTATAAGACCACCAAGCAACTTTCCTGGGAATCAATCAGCTGCCATTTGGAATATGGTACCCAGCTTTAGTTAACACAACCGTGGTTTTAACTTCCAAATTAGCTGTTTTGGAGAATGGAGCATGCTTCACCTGTCAAGCCTTTAAGTGCTTTGTTCTCCCTTGCACAAATAACATAGAACTAAAAGCAAAAACAATAATAGCATCAACTATTCAAAATATATTATTAAAAATGGAACTGATGAAAAAATATTAAGTTGCTGTATTAATCTTTATGTAATTCCTTCCTGCACTAGCAGGTGGATGGTGACAGCATCTGATACAGCTCAAGGACTGGGTTTAATCGCATCTTGCATAGCTTTGAAGAACAACTTGTTCCAGCAAACACAAAAGTTCCCACTAGTGATAAGATATAAAACCTTGAACAGAGTGTCCATACGTGGTTTTCAAAGAATAAATATGTATGATCTGAAAAGCTCAATGTTCTTTTTTCGATCCAGCTTGGTGGAGTAACTGAACACAAATCAATTCGTATGAATAAAGGAGACTACTGATCGTGCTACTGATTGGTAGTTAGCTCTGAAAATGTATCTAACAGAAATGACCTTAGTCAAAATAATACTCAATATCTGCCAAAAATGTTGGTGTTGTCAACCCAGAACTATCAGTAAATGTCCATATATGAGACAAAACCTTACATTCTGAGTGACTCAGCAACAAGTGAAGATTCGTTGACATGTAAGCTGCAATAGGGGCTGGAGGGTGAAGTTAGCTTAATGCTTCCAACAACAACTGAAGAAATGTGATTTACAAGTTGGTCGGTTGGTTTTAAAGGTCTTGCCATTTTAGCGGCTATTTTTGTGACCTTTGTCCTGTTAACATTTTTATAGCTAAAGTTAGCTAGCTACCTCATGTAGGTAGAACAATGACTCATCATCCTGGTAAGACCTGTTTGAGTAACTGGTGGATCCATTGACCCATAGAACTTAAGTATGACACTTATCATGTAGCTAACCTGGCAAAACTTGTTTTGACATCCTCTACATTCAAATGGCTTTCAAGTTTGGAAAATGCAATCATCAAGACATCTGTTTGTACACAGTTTCATCTTACTCTCCAGGCCATTAAAAGTTATTCATTACAATAATAAAGAAGTACGTTTTTTTGTGTGAACACTCCAGTCAGTCAGTGTTTCATGTGCATGTTCCTCTCAGGCAGCAATCCCCTCATGGAAATAGCTAGAGAGGTGCGCAGAGAGAGTACAGAACCACAGGTGTTCAAATGAGTCACACATACACTGAGTCAGTCACACATACAGTATGATGCTGCACCTGTGAGCCTTTTTAACAATCCATCTCTGTCCCTCTGCATCTTTTCCCCCACCCCTTTGAAATGCACCTGATATAAAAACAGTCAGCAGAATCCATCATCAATCCCTCTCAATTCAATTTGCATCAATACTGCAAACTGTGTATCGAAATGGCTCTATACAGTATTACAGCCGAGATCCATTAACTCAGAACTTTAAAAATAATTCTTTGAAAAGGTTAAGATGAAATGCACCGTCGTACACAAACAACCACTGTGAAAATGGCAAATAGATTCGGGGTCCTACAGCAGATTAGTAGTACACAATAAATCTCCTGATATATTTCAGAGACAGAAACAAAAAGAAAGAGCCAGAAAACAGAAAGACCAGGAATGGGGAAGATTTAGAGAGGGAATTATGTCATCTCTCAATTCATTTGAATTAGGGCTCTGGCAGGAGCCTCATAACAACCCCTCTGGGTGAGTAGATCAAGTAATTAAGTATGAAATCCAAACAAGTTCGCCAGATAAGTTTCCAGTTTAACAACTGGCACTGTAGTCAAGGCAACTGCCTCTAGCTGAGGAGCCGCATGTCTCTGCAGTCACACTGATGTAGATACACAACTGTGAGCAGCGCAGATCTGGACTGCAGATGGCGAAACAACGGTGGCATTGTCTCCCACAAACACAAAATGTAAGTCATTAAAGTTTGCTTCCGATTCCAGTTGCACGAACGCTGATCGGTTAAACAGCATTGGTGTAAAAGCACACATCGTTTTTAGACGAGTATTGTACAAGCACAATGTATAACCACTCAGTGACCTTCCATCCAAACCCCCCGCCCTCTTATGTTGCATCTAAGTACTGAATGAGAGTCCAGTCAAAGAAATATTGCCAGTTTAAGCTAAAGCTAATGAAATTCATTGGAACATATTGTTGGTAGGCAGACTGAGTAATCATAGGGATACATTGCTTTACTGATGCTCCATACCGCAGCAGACATCTACTATGTTATCTATGCTAACACGGCGCCCACCTTTTTACATAAGGGATTCAAGCTAACGTCTTAGCTTGGTGTGACGTTCACGTTTATCTACACTGTCACTGCAGATTGAGGCGATATTCCTGTTCCGTGTCATCCGTCTGTATGCTTTTATTCTTATTCACCTCACACTTGTTCTCATTATCTGACAGCCCTGCAGTTGGACTCTGCTTCACGCATCTCAATTAAGTCTTAAGTCTCCGGTTTATTCTGCTTCTCTCTCATTCTGCATTGTCTTCCCTTGCACTTGCTCGGGCACTGCAGTGTAATCCTGACAAGTGCACCTAACCACCTCTGCAGGTTTGCTACACCAAGCAAGCCTGTGACGAGGCAACATTTCACCCGCTTTGATTCCCTCCGAGTTTTATCTCTTTCTCTCCAACATGTTCCCTGTCACATTCCTCCTCCGTTCCTCTCTCTCTCTCCCTGTCCCCTTATTCTCTCTCTCCTGTCTACATCTGCAGTAGAGCACGATGTTTCCCAGCTGTGAAATGCGCATTCACCTTTCATCTACGCTGAAGTCAACCAAAGCTAATGCAAACCAGTGTCTCTTTCCCTATGCCTATGTAAGGTTAGGCATGCTGGTAAATGTGGGTCAAACACTTTCACCGACCTGAAATTGATTCTAAAGTCTCTCTATACTGATGACAGCTACACAAAAAACAACCTGAACTCCACCTGAATCATTTTGTTTTGGTAAATTCTCAGTTAAAGCAGCACAATCTAACTTTTGAAAGGAAAAAACATTCCTCTGCTTACAATTTCAAGGTTGAATTCATCATCAATAAAACCCACCAATGTACAATTCAGTCAGTTCAAATCAAGGCTGAGGAATGTGCAAAATCTGGTTTTGGTCTTTAGACACTGGCAACACTCTGATTTAGGTTTAAAACTGAAAGGTAAGGTCAAGGTAAAGTCGTTTGTGTAAATTACTGAGACACAAAAAATTGGCTTTGGTCCTAGCCAAAGTTCTTATTGGCAAGTCTCTCCGCTTGGCTGTCGTCTTGGCAATGCCCCAAGACAGTTACTTTGGGCCAACAAGACCCCGATGTAAATGAATGGGGAGAGAGCTACAACTATACTTTCAATAGTCACCAAGACATAGAATCTGCATGTATGGAGACAGCTGTTAAATCTGATGAAAATACTTGAAAGATTGGTGACTTTTAGCAAAATAAGGATGCTAAATGTTTACCCAGGAGGTAATGACACCATCCATGACACCAGCTTCTTTTACAGTTCAATCCAGAGTGCAGTGATGTCACACTATCAGCTCATCCCACCGGAGCACTTGGCCAGTATCAAACACAGCTGACACTCAGTTTCAGTAGACTACGCTGAGTGTGGGCCTATGAGTACTTCATCAACGTCTGTCTGCACCACCTTCTTCCTGTTTTTATCTGTCGTGAACCTCAACTGTTCGCTTCCATCGGTGGAACAACACAATTGACTAGATATGTTTTCCTGTTTGGCTGTTTTAAAGTACATTATTGGCTTTTGAGAGGTAAGGGTGGGATATGTTTCATACAGCTACCATCTCTGTTGTTACTTTTGAATTACTGCAAACCCAGCCTCTTTTGAGACCTGGGCTGAAGACACTATGGACACTTCCATATTGTCTTGAAAAGGGTCTTTTTGAAACTTGAACTGTACCATCATTACGAACCATCTATTGTTCTCCTGACCTTTCAAAAGCTAGTTCATCAGTTCACAGTCAGTCAATGTAGTTCCCCTGCTGTGACGTCACTGATCAGGGTGGACCAAAAGAAAAAGCTAATGAAAACCCTAGGACATGAGCAGGACATGGGAAAATTCTAGAACAGCCCGTAAAATAAGGAGAGTTTCATCAACATACATTATGACGCAAAGCTGGCAAATTACTCCTCTCCCTCTGGACATGATTCAACACTGAGAGAACGTTGAATTCATGTACAAAACATATTTGTAATTTCAAGTACCTGACTCACTCTAGGCACCTATTAAATCACTAATGTTGGTGGCACCTGCAGAGGTAAAATAGTAAAAATCATAAAATGAGAAGAGAACTGAGCAAGAGAACATGGTACTGATTTCCCTGTAATGTTCCGTCTGTTGCTGTGACTCATCTACAGAATGAGTAAATGGCCTACTTCTACATTTAACCTGACAAGTTTTATTTATTTATGTTGGCATATTTCCGTAATGTGTTTTTCCTAAGTGCTTTTAATTGCGCAGCAGATAGCCTCCTCCTGTGGCAGTAGGTTTGTGGCTAGTGAAAGGCTTGTTGTATAGAATAAATTACACAAGAGACGATTATACATGTAGATAGACAGCACCCTCTGTTTTAGCGTGGAGGGCCTTCCACAGAGTCCTGAAAATGTTGCCCCACATCTCAGTGACTCTCTGAAGTTACTGTGTGTCCTCTGGAATGAGCAGAGTCGGTCCAACATCATTTACAGACTTACAGAGGTGGGTCAAAGGTTGCACTTGCTGACCCAAAAAAAGCTGCACCAACTGTCTGGACAGGGTTTGTCTTGCCTTCTTTAAGGTTGGGTTATCAAAAGTGACTTTCAAGTGCAGAAACTGTGTTATTGTGTGCGATTACCGAATAAACCGAATAAAAGCCTGTATTCAAATAAAGGCCAAGTCTCAAATAATAGCTAAACAAGTGGCCAGCACAAACACATAAAGGCCAGTTAGTAATAATTCACTCCAATATCACACTATTTTGTTCCTTTTTTGTTGTTTTTTAATTTCATCAATAAATAAAATGCACCACTGAGAGTCTGCAACACGTTTGTACGTGTTGCAAAATAAATGAGTCCCAGGAACAGGGAGGATTACGGACTCTGAGCTGCTGAAAGGCTCTTAATGTGCAATATTTGTTTAGGAAGTGTTCAGAGTTATTGTGGGCAGCTGAACAGCGATTAACTAAAAACGGTCGAAGTGACTGAAAATAATAAATGAATGAAAACACAATTTCTGCTCAAATGAGACGCTCAGAATAACGGAGTTACTTTTCTTTTGTACTTATATAATTGATGCCTTGTAAGTTATTGCTGCATTCCATCAAGAAAATGGCTAAACATAGCTAAAGTGTTGAGGTTTTGTACCAATAAACAGCAATAATGGATTAGAACAGGGTGGATTTATGATAAAACATACTCATAAACAGGCTAAATAACTCATCTGACGCACTTCATACAGTAATTGTCCTGAATTATCCTACATAAAAGGAGCATCCACAGCACTGACACAACTGATTCAACTGCAAATCCCGTCGAAGCGTTGAAGGGCCGCCACAGGATCACTCAGCATCTAACGGATGTTCGCTGCATTCGAACTGACGAACCATGTTTACGAAGCGCTTCCCTGCTTCGTTATATAACCGGCGATGCGAGCCCAAGTGCGTGCACACGGTGACGTACTTGAGAGGAAATCCAACGTTACGTCCACTTTGTGTTTCATCATTTCATAACAACATGCTTGAGCCATGCACCGTCCAGGCCAAGCCCTCTGATACCCACTAAGCACCATGTACGCAGGGTTAATTGTCTGCCAGCAGGACCTGACCGCTGGCGATAAAACGCTGATTTGACAGCAGTGTGCGTGTTGCCGGGATGTAAATGTCTGCCCTTCGGCACTTGCCGGACAATCCACCAAATTGAATCTATTAATCACTTTTAGGTGTGTGTGTGAGTGTGTGTTGAGACAGAGTGAGAGACAGGCAGAGGGAGAGAGAGACAGAGGGCACGCCAATAATCCCATGTGATAATCTCCCTTCAGTCAGTAATAATAGCAGCAAATGGGTGGAGAGACTGAGAAAACACTAAAAACAACACAACAGCTCTTCATCCAAACAGCTACAAAGGTCACGCATGGGCTCCAGCTTTGAAAGATGTTAGTTTGATGCCAGGTGACGGCCCGTATCCACAACGTTACCCATCACCAGAAGGAAAAGGGTCTGCTTTTTCTGATCAACACTGATTAGACATAAAAGTTTTATACAGTTTTATACAGATGTCCCCAAATCTACGTCTTCAGATTCTAGCACTCAAGCTGATCTTCATTTAACCACCTCTCAGATATTAATAGTTGGGATTCAAGCAGGTTTCCCGTTTGTCCCAACAGAAATCTGACTGCCTCATTTCCCTTTCACACAGCGCCAGCATGTCCTGAATCAAACTGACACTTACAGCTCTGTCTCTTACTTCTCCCACTGAAAAGGTAGCATTCTGATTGGTCGAACAGTGTGCATTAACCTTTTGCATCTACGGAATGCACATCTGTTTGCGGGTGTTGATGAATGCAGCAATACTCGGGGCAAACTGCCTCCCGCTTTGCATCAGGTGGTTCTTAGCCGCGGCCACTGCAGTCCTGTAGTTTTTGGGTTTTTTTAAAAAAATATCACAAGTTAGATTAACAAGATTTCCTGGCGTCCACATCAACTCAGCGACTTTCCAGTGTGTGTGTGCACAGCCTGTATGCCTCGCCAAAATAAAAGCCCCAACTACAGTCCACACTCCTGAAATTACCTCGTTAGGGTAAACACTGTAAAGTCATTGAGCAGAACGACAGAGCATATCTCAGCGCTGCAGCTCAGTAAAACCACAGGATTGTGTGTTGGCATGAGAGGATGTGTTGAACCATGAGCAAATAGAGGGAACACACACTCCGCAGCCTAGCAATGCACCAGAGACTGATCTGCGTAGGTACGGCTCCGGGGAGATGAGCGGAGGTATTTTGTAGCGTGCGTTGTGTATGATGGTGCCATCCAGCCAGGGACGGCGTGAGTGAGGAGACAGCAACTCTGACTGGGTGATTGATGACGTGAACACGGCTCATTTATAACATAGCGGCAGCCACATGATGACAGAATGAGGAGGGCAGTGAAGGATGGATTGAAGATCCTTCAGCAGAGTGGAAGACGAGATGAGAACAAGCAGCAGGGATCACGCAGAGTGCAACCATCATGGGAATGTTCTGTTGGACACAGCCTGCTGTGATTCGGGTTTGGGAGGTGACAGTGGACTGAGGAAGCTGATCACAGAACAGTCTGCTGCTTTAGATCTTCAGTCTTGTGCAGTGGAGTGTTTTCATCTAGTCTTTCTGTAAACTAGTCCCTTCACAATAGGATACAACAGAAAGGCAGAGCAGGTGGAAGTAGGAAAGATGAGGACATGGGTGGTCTTTGATGATGACTCCTGCTCTGCAGACTCTTCTGCAGCCCTTGGTACTGGATTCTGATACTGTCCTCCACTCAAAAAAGGTGAAGTGACTCTTTGATGATGATGAGGTGGAGGGATGACTGGAAGTGGGATGAAGTTGACGTGACGCGGGAATGAATGGGTGGGTGATTCCACTGAGTCTACCCGGTACCTTGCGCTTGCGTTCCGCCCGTTCCCGGGAACGCCGCCTCCTCTCCCTGGCTTTCTCCAGAGCCTTCAGGTCCGGAGGTTGGTCCATCTCGGACCTGGCCTTCTTAATGTGAGCCGCGGCGTGAGCCATGGCTGCTCCTTCTCTGTTCCGGTACGAAGAACACTAAAGCTTTTCACTTTCAGGAGTCCTCTGGCTTTATTGGCAAGCCTTTCCTCCAAGGAACCAAGCCCCCCCACCTCACCTCACCAGGTGACTCTCTTTAAGGACAAATTGTTGTAAGCAGATGAGAGTGGGAAGAGGATAGAGGCAGCAATATCCTCCAGTCCTCTAACCCACCGGCTCTCCTCACCCATGCAGAGAGTGTGAGCGTCTGTAAAGCCTCCCTCCCTGCTGCCTGGATAAGTGCATCTGAGACAGGGACAGAGAGAGAGGAGGGATGGGCTAGTGCACGCCACCAAGAGGTAGGCTAGTGGACCAATAGAAAGGCAGAGAAGCTAGAAGGAGACAGGGATGCAGGGGGGCAGAGAGCTCCTCCCCTCCCTCCACCGCTCAGGCTGCAGAGTTAGCAGCAGATGCTATGGGAACCTGGGAAGCCTCCGATTTGGACTCTCCAAATACACGACTTCCCTGCTCATCGCGCACCAGAAGGGGAGGTAGGCGTAGGGGCGTGTGGGGATTACAGAAAGCGGGGTGAGGGCGGAGGAGGGAGGAGGAGGGAGGAGGAAACGATACGTGGGAGGGGGGATACAGGACACGGAAGCATCGAGCGAGTGTCCTTTGGAAAAAGAGCAAGGGTGGAACCACTTCTCCTAGAGCCAGAGGGGGGAATACTTGGACTCCAGTCCGTGTCTTCGAGCTCCCCTATTGGGGAGCGCGTAGTGGTACAGTCTGCCTCAGTGACTGGGAGATTTCACAGCTCCAGAGCAAACACACACACACACACACACACACACACACACACACACACACACACACAAATACACACAGAAAAACACTCATTGTTTGAGCATGTTTACTGCGTTTTAGCTTGAAGTCATGAAACTTAGAATACTGTATATCACCGTCTGCATGCATATGATTTTAATTCAAGCAAATCTATTGATTTAATATCAAGATCCTGACGTGACATCGAATGTAATTTTATGTTTTGGGTGTCATAATGTTGCGTGATGTCATAAGTGTTGCCTTCCTGGTTTTAAAGGCTGTGTTACAGTGAGGTGATGTGGTTGTATGAGCATATCAGACTGTTTTAGTGCTCTGCTACATGTCTTTGTCATCATATCCACCTTAATGATGATACTTATCAAAACTCTTAGGGTGTGAATAGTTTGTGAACACACCAATATTTATCTAAATAATATCATTATCAAGATATTGGTTAAATGATTTTATCCATATCACCCAGCCCTGAGTTTTAAAATAACTATATAATAAATGTCATAGTAATATCACAAGCTTTATCACTTCTACATAATACATCTACATACTATAGCACAGAGACTGGCTCCTCAGCAGTTGTCAGACCACACAATCCCTGTCCATGGTGCTGAAACTCCACTGCTGCCTGATCTGAGGCACCGCTGAAGGGCAGCAGAGGATGCCAGAGCAGCGTCACAGCACCCAGTGTTTGCAGTGCTGGGCAGTCTGGGTGAAGAGGCTCCATAGAGTCATGTGTGGTAACGCATTCAGTGGCTTTACTGGGACCAGCCTCAGCCTTTTACAGAAACACGCACGGCAACCGGCTTCATGAATCACAGAGAAATGTTCCAACGTGCTACACGACACCGGTGTTCACCACAGAATAATCACATTTCAGCGATAATGTACAAGTTCTCCTTCAGGACCCCGCAAAGACGTCGACTGCAACGTTTCATCTCCTCCAAGGCCTCACCCCTTTTGCTTTTTAATACCATGGCGCCACCTCATGGTCATTCCAAGCATTACATTTCAAAAAGAGGTGCATTTCATTGGAGGCGACCTCTCCTCAGCTTCACTTACTCAACATGACCTCCTCCTGCAGCCACCCGGCGCCCCTTCACTGGAAAACAATATGCAAATCCCGACAGTTAGCACGTCTCAGTGCACGGAAACAGGCGAGGCGTGAGTCTAACACCACTCAGGGCGGCACGTGCTTCATCCACTGATGATCCAGATCCAACTGTTTCAATGTGTTATTAGCTGGGTCCTTACTTTACATTATAGATGGTTCTGTTCTGTTTGGATCTTTCTCTTCTTGTTTTGTGAGTGCGAGACCTGGTTTAACCTACAGCAGGAGCACAAAAGCAGGTGCCGTTGGTAAGTCTGCCCGGTTGCTAATCTCCCCCAGATCTTCACTCGCAGAGCTGGTGTGTATTATATCAGTAATCGGCTGAGGGTCTCAGAGATTAAAGGACCTCCAGCTGCTTCTGCCTTCCAAGCATCCCTCCCTGCCGGGGTGCACACCCTCCACGATATGCATCCCGGGGAGGAGCGCGGCCCTGACAGGACAGTGACCTCTGGGGTCAGGGTTAGTTAGCTCAGGTAATTGGTTTCAGGGAAGGCTGGAGCGAGGGATAGCAGAGAAAGACGATTAGGAGGAAAACATGTCAGCGTGTTAGCGGGTCATATGTGCTGCGCTTTTTCAAAAGATAATCAAACGAGTTCAAACCCCGAAGCCCGGAAGCTAACTGTGAAATCTTTTTTTCTTCTGAGTGTTTGATCTGCGTCCATGAGCACAGATCATGGATGTCTTCAGGCAGAGTAGGTCAGAACCTGCACGCTACGTCATTATGATCACTGCTAATGTGAGAATAAACAATTTCTGTGAGTGTATGATGACAGTAGTAGTGGATTAGCCCCGGAGGCCATCTGCTTGTCTTGAGTAAAACTGTGCAGCACACACACACACACACGCGCGCGCGCACACACACATCTTACTATTCAGCTGAGATGTGCTCATCCAAGTGTTGAAACCAATACAACAATCAGGAGCGGCTGCAGCTGTGTCCTGAGCCGAGATGCTACAGGAGCAGCTCGACCCAACGATACCTACTGCAGGGCTCCAGTCTCAGCGTCCCTCCCCCCGTCCACTGAACTTACCTGCAAGGACAGAGAGACAAAAGGATTTGGTTAGCATCAGCTGCACGATGTGAGAAACACGCCATTTGAAACTGCATTTCAGTCGATTCAGTCCAACTGTTACCGCTCCTCAAAAGCAAAGAGCTCCTGGAAGGTGGCAGCTCTTCGTATCACTGTTGAAACTGTTTACACCTCAAGCTGTTCACACCTCAGATGAACTCATACACCAGACTGAGAGACGCCACGCGCCATCCGCCACATCCCTCCGACCACCCGCCGGGGTTTGCTTTCCAAGACACGGCTGCCCTCGTGGGTACGGTGTCCCCTGGGTGTGGATCAGACAAAGAGGCACCGCCAACCTGGCCGCGCCCCGGCCTCTCCAGCGCTAGCATGCGGCATTATTAACACATCTATTATCACAGAGCTTCTGTCTCTGTCCGAATCCTCATTTTAAAGTGATTACAAGCATATGTCACATGTAGAGTGCTGGGTCTAATGTGCCACTCCTGGAAACCATTTAAACACAATCTCTCACCTCTGACATGCTAGTGTGTGTGTGTGTGTATTTTGCATGCATATTTAGTCGTCTTGTTCAAATCCCCTTGGGGGGGGAGGGTCTTTAATTCATCGCTGCTGCCAAATGACTGCACCGCTGCTCAGATTGAGCTGTAACGTGCCAGATAGCGCCTGCACACAACAATGCAGCCTCCCAGCTTCTCCACCAGCTCCGGCTCCTCCAAAGCGTCCGATGGAACCCGAGGGACTCACCCTGACCGGGCGTCATACTGCCATCGCCACTTAATGTGTGCAGGATGTGTGACAGGATGACTCTCTTGTGTTGTTGCCCCAGACGATAATGGTGATACCCAGATGCTGTATCTAAGATTAAGCACATGTCACATCGGGCTAGCCGTGAGAGTGTGTTGTCACCAACGCAGGTGCAGTAACACCACAGTGGTATATTCTCAGCTCGCAAAGTTGATGTTTTCAAAGTTGATGAGCAGGAAACCTGAGCACAACCTCGTAGTAACGCTTGTAACAGGTTGCTGCTTTCCCATCATCCATTGCCTAAATAAGTGGGGTGTTGGGCGTAGTCCACGGCGCATGGCTAAAGGAAGACGATGGAGAAAAGGCTCTCCATGGGCAGTGTGTGTGTGTGTGTGTGTGTGTGTGTGTGTGTGTGTGTGTGTGTTGGATAACCCAGTCCCACGGGTTTCATTAGTGCTATCTTTTCTTAGCTAATGAGTCGATGATTGACACACACACACACTGAAAATGAGGGACTGTGTGTGTGTGTGTGTGTGTGTGTGTGTGTGTGTGTGTGTGTGATTGTGTGTTACTGAAAGGGCAGAGAATGTCAGATGTCATGGAGTGGGATAGTTGAGTGTCTCTATCCTGCTGATAGTGAAATTCACAAAGGACGACGAGCAATAAGCAGACAGAGAGAGAGAGAGAGATGAGAGAGAGAGAGAGAGAGAGAGAGAGAGAGAGAGAGAGAGAGAGAGAGAGAGGGTGGCCGGGTTTATCTATCAGGGCCCCGCCTCAGCAAGCCAAATGAGCTGGTCCCAGAATTCCCCGAGGCCTTGATGACATCATCCATCGTTGCTCCACTCGCTGCTTCACGCGATTATTCATCTTTTAGACACTAACGCAGCGCACACGCACACACACACACACACACACACATCTTTTAGCACGCCCAGTTTCTGCTCAATCAACATCAGTGGGCTGCGGTAAATAATAAAACATGAAATGGAGAACACACACACACACACACACACACACACACACACACACACACACACACGGTGTTACCAGGCTGTAGTACAAATTAATCCTTCCTAAAAACAAAAACAATACGCGGTTACACGACAGCTGAAAACAAGCTGGGACGAGTTCCAAAAACACTAGATCCTACGTTTCCAACAACGCATCAAAAATTGGAAAAAAACCATACAGATCTGACTCCTCCCTGGTCGTCTAACTATGGAAATCATTGGATCATGTGTAAAATAGGTGCCGCGCCCTAATAACAATCAGGAAGTGACCGTGGACATGCATCATCAGAAACTTGCTGTTCATTGTCATGTGATTTACATACTTGCCCCCTCTCCATCTCTATACTGCAGTGGATTATATTGGGCTTACAGTGTCTTATGAGTAACAGAAAACCTTTTTGTCCCTCACCCCTCCCTCTACCTTTCCTTTACTCTTACAGGTGCTGAAGTGTGGACAAACTGATGCATTCCACTCTTTCGCATGTTTAGACGGACATAACTGGACAATCAAAAACATATGGGGGTCTGAGGCGCCGCGCATTGATGCAGAGACCTGCTTAATTAGCCCCCCAGCTCGTGTCGCGCTAATGAGTGTCTCCGATTTTAATCCAGTGTGAAAAGATGGAGCGGAGAATCCTGGTTATGAGGGGATTAGGGGTTAAAAACCCAGCGTGTACAGAGCGGTTTCCCTCCGAGGGACAGGGGGAGAAACCAAGTACCAAGTAAGTAACCAAGTAAGTAACCAAGCAAGCGGTCAACACACACCCCCCACCACCCCCAAGCTGACAGGGTTAATTAGCAGGGCGGGCTGAGCACATGGAGCTGCTGACAAAGAGATGGTGAAACACTTAAATCCCATTCAAATAAAGGGTCGTGAGCAACGGCAAGGACTCATCCTCCACCGTACACCGTGAACACGCGCAGCAGGTGTGTTTCACGAAACGCACAGAACCTTTTACATCAGCTTAACCATCTGGGTTCGCACCAAATTAGCTGCACGCCTGGTTTTGCAATTTTAAGTTCATTTCACACCACTTTCACAAACTTGACCCAAAATGAACCAAAGCTGAATTTACAGCACACCTGGTTCAAACCGTGCAGATTCCAAACAGCAGAGGGTCGATTTAGTCGCTTCAGGGATCTTTGGCGTGATGTTGGCACTTTAAACTAATTTCCAGTCCTTTAAATTCAGAAGTCACACAGTGGAAATGCTCAGAATCACAGAGCAGTTCACTTGCACTACAGTGTCGTGACGTGACGACAACATACAACAGGCGCACGAAGCTCAGAATCGCTGAGTTGTCGATAGAGAGGCTGAGCTGTCAATCACAGCTTACCTGGCCTGTTGCTCCAACAACCATGCCTGCGCTCATGGGTGCTCCCAAAGAGGCCCGCAACACCCGCCGGGTGAAATATATCCAATGTGTGTATGACTCGGGGCGTCCGAACCAAGATGGAAGCGCGCGTGCTGTGCCTGATGTGTGTGCATGTGTGTGAGATGGGCAGAGGGCGGAAGAGGCGCAAGTGCAGGACGGTCTTGCCGACTGTGAGTGGATTAGTGTGTAACGTGCTGGAGGTATTAACACACTGCGGCTGTCTCACACACACACAGACACACACACAGATGCGTGCACACTGAGGGGTGTGTGCATTCTTAGAGGGGATTATGTGGACAAAAATAGAGGAGTCTTTTCTACTGACCTAGAATCAGAATGGTGCAATAAAGAGACAATAGAGGGTGGACGGGCTGGTGTACACACACAAACACACACACCACTAACACAGGTAATGTGTGAAATACAACCCACTGCTTTGTCATTTAATCCACACACACACACACACCCTTCACATACTTAAACCCACGAATATTATGACTACCATTAGATTTTACTATGTTTTATTTTACTATGAACACAGCATCGCTTTCTGAACATGCAGCACAGCTCTGAGCCCCAGAGAGATGGACCCTCAACTGGGGAAGGTGAAAATATCAGCGAACATCTCTCCATCAAAAGGTCCCACAGACGGCATCGAGTACGCGTAAAGGCCTCACGACAATGCCATACGCAGACGCGTCAGGTGTGTGAAAAGTGTAAAAATCTAAAAATGAAAGTTCCTTGTTTAGTAGGAAAAATGTCAAAACAGCTGCTTTTAGCAACCGAAAGTGATCCGAGCGAGGTAGACACATCGCTCCTTCTGATTGGTGAGGTTACGTTTCATTTGAGGCTACAGAGGCGTGTGAGTGCACAAGCAAAGATCTAGTAAGCAACGTGGACAAGTGCTGAGAGTCAGACCAAGGTGTCGACAGGTAAAGATGATGTCAAGTGCTGGTTACGAGAGATGTTCGGAAAACGATAAGGTCTGAAGCAGTTTCTTGATGGTTGTGAGGGACTCTGTGGATCGAATGGAGTTGGGTACCTTGTTCCACCACTGGGGACGACAGAGGAGAAGAGTCTAGCTCGTGATTTTGGGCCCCACTGTTGGGACTAGACGTATCTTATTGGCTGAGTGTAGACCTGGAAGAGGGAGTTCAGGTAACCGGGAGCAGTTTTAGTTATAGCTTTGTAAGCAAGCATCAAGGACTTGACTGGGAGCCAGTGGAGGAACCTGAACAGAGGGGTGACATGAGATTTGTTGGGTTGGTTGAAGACCAGAGGAGCTGCTGCTGCTGCTGCTGCTGCTGCTGCTGGATCATCTGCAGTGGTTTGAGTGTACATGTTGGAAGACCAGAACACAGGAAACATCTTTTAATAATACACCATCGTATGACATCATGCTGGAGACAGAGAACATGCATCATCACGCTAGAGAGGCCAATGCTATTCCTAAGAATCAGTTCTGCATCATGAGAAACGCCACTCAGCAGCATGATAAAACATTTTTCGTGTCTGAATCACTGAAGGACCACAGGACTATGAAAATAACCCCAGTGATGTCATAGTGATGTCGTCAGGGTTTTGCAGCAGGCTTGAGAACTTTTTACAAGAAAGCCCAGGGGTGTGGACCTAAGAGACAGGTGCTCACCAAGCAGGAAAGTCTAATAAAATATGCAGTTCAGTTGCATTATGGGAAGTGTAGGATGCATTTGTTTTCAGACTGATGTGTGATTCAGCGTGATCCGCACCATTCTTAGGAAGACCCGTCTCCTGTAATGCTAAACAGCCAGATTACAGTGAGAGCTGAGCGCAGAAGCTGGACTCTCAGATTAAAGTCGAGCCAACCTGCGAATCGAAAAGCAGCCGTCCCGCCTCAGAGGATTTATGAGTATTGTTGCATCATCTGCTTATGGCTGCATCCTGGGTTACACTGAGACCAAAACACTGACTTCTTTTCAGAGATATTACTGGATGTTCTTGTTCCTCCTGATGATGCTGACTGAAATCTGATTCTCTCGCTGCTTTTGGATCTGCTCGGGCTGTGCAGCACCACTTGTCCTCCACATCAAGCTCACAATCCATTGATGCTAAAGGAAAAAAAGCTAAATCAGACCAATCAGGTCATGCCCATATAGTAATCTCCTCATCTACTGGTTGCTCCCGTCCCTAATTTGCAATTTAATACGTAAAAGGTGACGCTGTGTAGTTCAGTGTGCAGCTTGGATCAGCAAAACGCTTTGATATCTGCTCCACCGATGAAAGGGTGAATATCTTCGAGACAGTAAATCCCTACGAAAGAGGGAACATCTGGCTAATTCCACACTCTCATGCTGTATCTGCTTTACCATATGTGAGCATGGATGCATGTATAGGTCGCTCTGTGTGTGTGTGCGTGTTACGTGCACAAACACCACATGCTAAGTTTGCAGCTGCTGCTTAACTTCAGGATCCATAGGTCGGAGTGATTATGTAATCGCTGCACGTTCGTGAATCTGAATGGAGTTGTGGGTGACGCATTTAAAAATGCATTTAAAACTATCATTTCAACAAATACAAAGCAAGTAAAAGGTGGTTGGGCAGCATCTCTGCCTGTTTTGTGGATTTTAATGAACAACTTTAACATTTTTGTTGCTGAACATGTTGTGTCGTTTGAAATTGCCTCAGTAGGAGTATTATTACAGATGAGTAATGGAGTTCTATTGGATCCATTGGATTTCTGTTACGTAACAGTGCACTGTGCCCCTCACACTCTCCGGCCGTGAAGACAATCGTGTTAACTGTTCCATGAATCAAGTTCAGCCCTCTGCCCTCTGTGGACCCTGTAATAGACGCACAGAGACGAAACAGAGACGGACCCTCGCGTGTGATCTGAGTAAAACGGTCAGCAGAAGTGCTCTGAAGTCAGCTTTTGCATCGTGACACATTTTCATTTTCATTTTTATTGAGACTTTGAGGTGATTTATCAGATTTAAAATGTAATATCCGAATGATGGACTCAATTAAACTCTAACCAGCAATTCAGTTAGCGCAGGGAGACATGTGTCTGTTCAGGTTGTCCAACAGGGGACACCCGGGGACGGTCCACTGAATACATTTTGATATATACACACACACACACACACACACACACACACACACATATTGAAGCTTACCCCCCTGGCAAAGAGTTTGCAACATGTGCCGAAGTTCAACTACAGCTTTAACTGACTGATATTAGCCTTATTAACAGTGTGTCATATGGCAGGTCACATGTATGTTAACACATTTCAAAATAACAATAGGTAGACACTGTGAGGATCCTTTGTGTCCTCTGAAACTGGGCCTCCTCCCTGTCCTGTCCATGTAAAGATATTTTCCTATGACATTAAGACCTCCGACCCTCTACTCCACAGACTTCCCATTGCCCTGCTGCCTGTCGTACAGGATGACTGCAGTGAGGAGTCTCTGTCAGCAGGGGCCGCCACAGCTGAAGCAGCATCATTAGAGATATCCGGCAGCCTCCTGTTATTGTGCTTCGAGGTAAAAGTCACAGACTAAATGTCCGAAATGTCCCCGCGTATTAAAGAATGTAAATCTTTATTGTGATGAGAGAAACCTCCACCTGTGACGTCCACAGAGCGGGGCTGACATTCGCCCCTGCACCCTGTAGTAATCCTCAGAAACACGCGCGCAAATACCAGATGCACACACACTTTCCTTCAACAGCGTGTGCATCCAACCCGTATGTGAAAACAGACAGCACATGAAGCACAAGAAGGAGGTGATGCTCAGGTACATTTATGCGCACACATACACACCCCAGCCTCCATGGGGTATTGAATTATGGATGGGGGCTAAGGGGGGAGGTGGAGAAGGGGCTACGGGGGGTGGAATGGTGATTATTCACCACAGCCTCAGGACACTAGAGATGGGGGTAGGGGCTGCTGGAGGGGGGGATGCAGAGCATAGGAACACAGGCTCCTTACACATCCTGAAAACACATTTCCATGTGCAGCACTGAGGGTTTGGATTAGCATCTCGCGTAACACACCCACGTCTGTCTGTCTGCATCCTGTGACAGGCTGCGGCAGCACTGGAAGGGTTAAAACTACCCCGCTTGTGGCAATCGGCGACACTGATGGTGGGTGAAGAGTGCATGAGGGAGGGTGTGTGTTCGCGTGTGTCAGACCAAGGTAAAGATGATGCATTTGGGGGTCAAAGGTGACTTGATAGGGATTCAGAGGGTAGAAAGAGAGCCATGGCATCACAGCCAATGAGATTACCTCTGCATCCAATTCCCATTGGCTATTACCTGCCAGCCATTTGTGAATTATTACACCGGGGCAGAATGAGGACGTGATTAGAAACACGGCGGCACTTCCTGTAGAGCATGTTATTCAGATAAAGGTTGATTTACGCATGAATATAGCAGTCAGCTGTCTTTGAGTGTAAACCTCTGTTATTGCAACCGGTAATAAAATGTAAATGAGAAGTTCTTTAGAGCTGCGGCCCTTTACAAATATAATGCAGTCACATTTGTGCCAAAAGCCATGTGGGACACAGTGACGACTGGTTATACTACGATATTGTATTGGGAAATTGCTATTCTGAAAATAGTGATTTAATGTTTTAATTATTCGGCCATGTGTTGGATCAATTTTTCCATATGCTTAACCTTATTGACTGTCACAAAGACCCCTGGATATGGGTGAATGTTCTATCTAATGTGGTTTCTAGTGTTGCATTGTTGGAGTTTAAGTGTTGAAGACAAAGAATTATGACATTTCTTCCAAAAAATATATATATATTATATGATATAAGAACATTTTTTTTTTCATTTTGATTGCTTACAGACTTGAACACAGTCATTTAAGAGATGAATAAACATGTTTTTGTTTGTCTTTTTAAGCCTCCATTCTAGACTCTGCCTGATTGGCCAGTTTTAAATAAGGAGGCGGGCTCTCACACATATGAGTATGTAATAAAATTAAACTTACTGTTTGCATTGCGATCATTTCTCTACAGATTAGAACTTGCATTCTTTACTCAAAATATGCCATATCACACTAATATGCAATTTACTAACATGCAATTTAATTACTGTCCCTTTATAAGGAAACTGTAGTGATCCTCAGTAAATAAAGTCTGAATTAAAAAAGTCAATTGGATTGGAAGTTATAACTCCCACTAGTGTAATACGCACTAATGAAACAGCTCTGCAGAGGCCAGCGTGGAATATAAATCAGGGAGTTAGTGTGGAAAATAAGCTGTGCCTCTAATTGAATGTGTCAGTCAGAGCAATTAGACTGTCTGTAACCTCTGGCTGCAGAGAAGACTCCACACCAGAGCTCCCATCCTCTGACCCCTGCATTGTATTTGATTGAATTCTCGCCTGACTCCTCCACTTGAGCACTGTTGCTGACCAAAACATCGACAAAGCTCTCCAAGATACAGACGACAGCATTGCCTTGTCTCTCTCTTTCCTCTGTGTCACTTCTGAGAAGCGAGCGCTGGAAGAACACGAGGTGCGGTGGAAGGTCTTGCGTAACAAGGCGATCTTTCTGTGCCGATGAATAGACTGGCCTTTTTGCCTTTCGCTCTTGCTGCTCAGCGAGCTGTCACGTCTCCAGCGCTGCTCTCACATGTATGACGGGCCTTGTCATTTGAAAATGGGCTTTAATTCATCCTGGGCCGGGCGCTCCTTGTGAATTTCACCCTGTGACACAAACAAACTCTGGAATGTGAACCAAACACCCAACAACAGCACTGGAAACACACACGCATTACTGCTCCAAGATCATGGAGGAGCAGGATTGTCGGATACTTCCGATTGATCGACTGAATGGAGCAGGGTCAAGGCTGCAATTTTAAAAGCAGATAGCCCCTACTTAGATTTGACACTCATGCATCGAAAGACTGAGTGGAACGTTCCATATAGAGTGAGGACAGGCTCAAAGGAAAGCACAGTTCAGTACATCTTGGCTTTACTTTTCAGAACTCTGGCTATCACTGATTTATGACAACAATGTGTATCTTTTAAAAGATTTCTGGATATGAAAGGGTCACACAAAAACAGAAAGTTCAGTTGATTACTGAAGTTGTGGACAAGCTTCCACTTCAGTAAAATGTGTCTGGAAGAGTGATTCAGTGGTAAACCATCCATTGTAACCGTAGTTCACAGAGACCTTCTAGTTCAATGTTGAGCTTGTTTACAACCTGTATGATTTAGTGATGGGACTTCTTTCTTGTTCTGCTGGACTGATTATCTCAGCAGCTTGTTTGGTTTTATCACAACTGACTGGACCAAGAGCCAAAGCTACGACTTTAGACCTAGAGACTTAGAGGTTTTCCACTGCTCATCCTTTGTGACCTGTGTCTCTGTCTTGGGCCGGTGGGACTCACTGAACATTAGAGTTAACTAAGTACTGAACACGGGACAGGCACTGTGGTGTTCCCCAGGGCTCTAATCGAGGTCCTCTTACCTTGCAGTGAGTGGAAAAGCATGTTCTGCCATAAAGCCCTCAGGGATAGGTTAGCTATTAGCTTCACACTGTCTGTACGCTTAACAACATGTTTAGAGCCAAGGCAGACCAGAAGGAACAGCTTCTTTGAGGGGCTCCATCACTGAACTTGGGCTTTTTAAGGAAATGATGAAATGAATATCACGTTTTGTTGGTAATGAAATGGTCAAATTCTTTACTCTTGCAATGACTAAATGTAAAGCCACTGTTGTGAGTTGGTCAAAACTGAAATCAAACCTGACATTAAGAAACCAATGTCAAACAGGCTGAATCAAAGTCAAGAAGAGTTCCTATGGTCTACTTCCAAGGCAGCTGTTACCGAGTCAAATGTGAACCACCCCAGGGTCTCTGGACCCGGGTCAACCCACCCCAGGGTCAGTTCTCTGACCAATCGTAGCTTTGTGTCTCCCGAGACTTGCAAGATATACATTGGTGATCACTGAGGAAGTGCAAGGAAGCATGATGTTCCCCACATGACAGCACCAGCAACAGCATTCTTCTTTGCTTTGTGTGGTTTACATTTGAGCAAAGAAGTGCATTTCGTGCTGCCATTGGCTAGTGAATAAGTTGTAGATGTTGTCAAACAGGGTGAGAGAAGGAGTCTGACACAATAGTCCCTTTGTGACGACCAAGAAGAATATGAGATGCTGCATCGACATGCTCCAGCTATGTCAACCCACCCAGGATCAAATGAGCAATTTTCATTTTCATTACCAAAACCCAACAACTGTTGTGTGGGGCTGATCCCGCCATTAACAATTCAGCGTTTCCTGGCAGTGAGCACGGTTTACAAGCTGTATTCGTGGAAGGGAAATCATCCAAATGGATCTGTGTTGATTGTTTTTGGTGAGCACAATCAATACGGAGTCAAACCCTGACCCGACCACAGGAAACCTCTTCTCAAAACCAGAGTGATGACTGATGAGAGTAAATCTGCCATGAAAAACACGACACGGACATCAGCAGCATCCACTGATGGCTGACTGACAGGTTGTGTTTAAAAATGATAAGAACATCTAACAAAAGCTGGGTTTTTGAATACAACTCGTTCCCCGTCACACTCCTGCTTTATCATGTCACACAGCAAGAGGTGTCACTCAAGCATTCTTAATCTGGAGGCTGGGGGGGGGGGCGGTTCAGAATTTACTCCTGAGCAGCAGATTTAGCAGGATGTCCTGTCTCTCTCTGTGTGGGACTCCTGATCTGTATACGAGGAGCAACAATACTGAGTTGATTCTCTATAGATGCCCGAATGTGTGTGTAGCACGTGGTGAGGCTATGCCAATGGGATTAGCAGAAACAAAAGGTGACGTTGGTGGTGAGGCACGGTGAATGGGCCCCGCTACAGAGCTGAGCTAACTGGATTAGCCCAACCACTGTGGGCTAGACTGTCATTAAGGCTTCATGGCTTCATGCCTCCAAACACACAGATGGACTGCTGGGGGAGGAGGGAGGGGGGGGAAAAAAGGGAAAGTGCAGGGACGGATGTTAGGATGGAGATGAGGACACTGGCGATGTGGGGCTGAGGGATTAATCAAAAGATTAAGGAAAGAAAGACTAGGCCAAAGAAAGAAAGTAAACAAACAACTGCAATCGCCTCCAGACCAATCATTCACAAATATGTCACCGCGTTTCAACATGTTGTCAGATTTGTAGCATCTGAGTACGTTCGACAACTGGTACAACACAAATCCCAAGCACTTTCAACAATATAAAAATGGGATCTTAACCAATCTGATTCTCACATAAGGTGTTTTTTTGGGGGGGGTAGTATAAAAATATCACATGAAAATGGAAACTCCTCACTAATACCCAATTTGAATGTCTTTGGGCCATTGTCTAAACCAAACCAAACCCAATATTTCCTCAAACTCCCTCCAAAATCAATCCAGAGTTCTTCAGTTTTAATACATTCCCATGAGGGTTTCTTCTAAATGTCCATGTGCAATACAAAGTCTTGAGTTCATGATGATCCTGATCCAAACAAAATTGGATTCACAATTTCCCCCAGTATGAAAATCAAAAACCTAAGCGTAAGCAGGTGAAAGCATCAATCCTGACTCTAGGATTCAAGAGATACCTTCAACATCCTGATATAGTCAAAAGTCAAAGCATGGCAGAAATATACCAATGCTTCCATTTTGATCAAAACTAAGCAGAACATACACACATACACACACACTCTTTTCCCACCTGGGTTGTTTGTCTCTGCACCTGAGCTCTGAGCCCCAGGCCAACAAGACGAGGCCTTTGAATGCAGCGGTCTAGGCTTTGGTGGGTAAAGAGACACGCACAGGCACACAAGTACACACCTGGCAAAACACACAACTAAAAAACCAACTCCGGCAGAAGAGCTGCAGACCAGAGGCCTGGGGTTTCTGATTCCATACAAAACACTGCAAATAATAGCAGAAAATGAAGAACTATGCAACTGGGACAAGGGCACAATGGAAACAATACAAAACAGTATGGCCCTTTAAAGGCTTCCAACCACATCCACCCAGTCCTCCAGTCCAATAAAAAGAAAAGGAATCTCACAGCAAATCTCAACGAATCCCCAGTGAACCCCTCAGCCTGCACAGAAAGGTCAATCTTCAATCAGGAAATTGAGGGGGGGGGGGCTGCTGCAGAGGTCAGAGCTACAAAATGAAAGTCTTTTGATGAAGGGTGCGGGCGGGGGGCGTCCCTCAATACCTGCAGTCTGCAGCGAGGCCGAGGTCAAACACTTGTATCCGCAAGCACGTTCAGAAGCTGATATGGCATGAGCAGTTACATCATGTAGCTCGACATCACAGAGGGCTGCTGGGTAATAACCTCTTTACTCTCTTTGATTCTCTGCTCCTGTGTGTCTTCATTCATCGATTTACATCACTTGAAGCCTACAGCCTGAGGTCCAATACACTGGACTGAACCAGGCCAGTGTTTTCAAGTTGTATAGTTGTTTATTCAGGTTGTGCTGTTCTATCGGTTCCAGGCAGCCATTTGTTTCTATTCATTTAAACTGTATCATTGTTGCTTTGTAATGTAAACTTTTAATTCAGCGCACAATCAAAATGCATTACCCCGCAATGCTTAGATAGTTTGAGAAAACCTTCTACACTTGAGGTCCACTTAATTGGAGATGCCCTTAATTTTCTTTGCTTCCTTGACCAGATGTCTTGTTGGTAGCCCCACTGACTTGTTTTGTTCTTGTGAAGACAAAAGAGACACTAAAAGTGGGACAGAGAAGGAAACGCTAGAATGACAACCAGATAGAAAGTCTGACAAGAGAGAGGTAAAGCTCTTCTTTCGTAGCCGTCAGTAAGCTCAGCAGCAAGGTCACAAGTAAAAGAAGTCTGATGAGTCGGCAGTGACCTAGAAAGACGTTATTTAAAAAGAATCAAATGTCTTCATTTAAAATCCTCATGTCAGCTTAACAACTAAAGTACAAGCATGAAATAACTGTGCGTACACCTGTAGCCCCTCCTGCACATGTAGAACGAGCCCTTTAGTGAAGGATGGAAAATGAGATGTCCTAAACGCAACATCCCAATCCAAAGATCTCTTGAGTTTTCCAAGAAATGACATTTTTAGCCTCTTCCCCTCTGCAAAGACAGGACAGATGGTAGGTTAACAGCTTGCCATATGTATAGACTGAGGCATTCTGGGATATTATTCTGACTGACGACATTGAATCTGACAGGCTTTATTAACATCAGCCCCCTTTAAGCCCACTGGGTTGAGAAAGTACTGAAACTTTTCTGCACTCTGCTTCCTTCTCCGCTGGAGGAGGTCTGGTGTATTTACAGAGCAGGAGGTGACAAGACTGAAGGGTTCCCTCCACAGCACTGAGGATTGTGTGTCATATGTGTTACTTGACACTGTACAAAACTGCCGAACAGCAGCACTGACAGTGGCTATCATTAAGATCCCTGACGTGTCATGGTAAACTGAGAGACTCTCTTTTGCTTCTGGAACACTCCTAAGTTTAACCAGTAAAATAAGGACTGGACCTCTACTTTCCCTGTGGAGCAGTTCGATCCAGCTGTGGTCAAACTAAAGAGGATCCCTTTTAGAAAAACATCTATACAAACACTGACAAACCATATTCCAAGCTACCGTCATTACCCAATTGCGGTTGCTTATGCATTTACAAAGCCTTTTAGGTTTGCCCAGGGGGTCAAGATCAGCAGGAGCCTTTATCCTCAGAAAGCCGCCACGGTCAGAGGGCACTGGTCCCATTGATCCGATTGAATAATGCATCTTTGGTTAAACAAGAGAGGAAGTGGGAAATATGACTGCACTTCTGTGACTCATATACAAGGTAGTGCTCGTCTGTGATTGGGATGATGGCAGTCTGGGCAGAATTGACATGGTCAAACAGATGAACTAAATAATCAATGTGTTCAATCGAGTCTACATTCCAGTCAGAGTCACTGAGTCAAGTCTTTCAGAGTAAGTCTCAAGTCAAGTGTCACAGGCAAGTCCAAGGAACTCACTACTCACGTCTGACAGTGACTTCTTTTACAGTCATACTTCAAAGCTTTGGAAACAAATCCCAAGTCCAATCCTGAGTCTCAAATTTGTCAGAAGTCAATTCAAAGTCTAGAGTCAATTCTCAAGTCTTCTGAAACATGTCCAAGTCATGTTTTAGGTCAGATCTGTCCAAGGGAGCCTCATGTTAAGTCTCAGAATTGCTGCTTAATATGCTTGTTCTTAGGTCAACTCTGTAGTTGTGGTCATCATTCTCTTTCTACCCACTGTTGTTCAGATATTAAGGCAGGACAATGGATGCATATCTTGTCAGGAGCCAGTGGAACAGTGTCTAATATTAAAGGAGGAATCAGGGTAAAGCTTTTGTGATATGAATTTGGATTATAGAATACTCAAAGTCATTTTGCATCTGTTGTGAAATGAAACCAAGCCATGTGTGAAATCAAATGCCTTACCAAACTGCTGCAAAGACTGCAAAGCCATGCAGTGGGAAAACGTTCTATGTTTAGGTCTAGCTTAAGATAAACGCTCTACAACTTTCAGCTTGTTGCTATTTTTTGTGCGTCCACCATCTAGACAGCATGTATGAGCACGAACAACTCCTCAGGGGACTGGCGCTGACTGTTGTAGTGTATCAGCTACTAACAGGGAGTCTATCTGTCTCCTCCTCCCTCTCTTTCCTCCGCCTGCTCCTTCACACTCGGCTGAACTGAGAGCCTTCCCCCAATCTCGGATCCCCCTCTATCTATCCATACCCCTACCCCCTTCTATCTTTTGTTCCAGCGGAGATATTACACCCGACTCACTTCCAGTACTGCCATTCGAGTGAAACACACCCATATTTAGGCAGAATACAACTCAAATAAGGCATTTTAATCACCTCTTCCTTACCTGCTGTTGTTGTCTCTGCTGCCAATTACATCAGTTTAATTGGTGTAATTTAGCTAAATGCCAGTCAAACCCCATCAAAAGGTTCTATATACGGTGCACTGACCTATCTGCTGAAATACTCATTATAACAATCAATGTGTCTGACTAATATGTGATGTCTGGGTTTTATTTCATCACACTTTGAATGTGTGAATGATCTATTTTAACGCTATAATCAGCAAAATGCCAATAAAACATAAAGCCAAAGCAACGTAATGCAAATTTAGCTTAGCTTAACACGACAGAATGCAAATGTAAAGAAGTGTCTATACAATTTGATACAAACAGAACCTCTCGACTATTATTATAGTATATTTAGTATTTGCAATAATAATAAATAAAGTGCAATAATAATTGTAGTTGTCTCTGCTCAGTGTTTTTGCCAACCCAAACATTATGTTCTCATAGCAAACTGAAGGTGTGGTTGGGGTGGACTGACTGGATGCACAAAGCTCACAGCTTTTATTGATGAAAGGCATTTGATTCATGTGACCTCCCTGCATGTTTAAAACATGATGTTTGGTACAACTGTTTTCTTTTATGTTGATTAAAAACATAATTCAGAAAAACATTAAATCAGTACTCATTTGTTTCTCTGGGCCTTCTCAAGATCCTGCGTTGGGTAGAGGATGGATGAATGAAAAGCCAACCCATGAGACCTCGCTGTAATTCTGATCCATTAAAAATGCCTTGATCATGGTGGATTTACTGTCAACCCCCCACAAAAAACCTGCATTCAGATCAACAACATCACCGACCAAATCCACACGGGGAATTCAATCTTTTAAAGGAATGTTGGAGCTCGTCCAGTAATTCTTTCCGCCGTGTAGTAAATACGAGATTAGAGGGAAGATTTAGAGTCAGGGAGAGGACAGGTGATACAGAGAAAAACAGGATTTGGTGACTTTATTTTCTTCCACTTCATTCTTTCAAGTCATCTGGTGTTGACTGTTTTGATTCATATACTGTGTTGTTCATGTTTAACCAACAGGAACATTACAATAAATCAGTTAGATCACAGTATTTAGAAAGACAGATGGAGAAATTCAACTGAACAAGGTCTCACAAGGTGCCCTGGCCTTGACATTTCATTGGATGGAGACGAGTCAATACTGTAGATCTAACAGGATCTGCTGTATATCTACAGTATGGGGGCTTATGACATGTAGGCAGGCCTGGAAGATTAATAAACATCAAGCTCTCTCTCATACACACACACAAAACACACACACCTGTCTTCACTTTGAACGGCAAAGGTTACACAATATGTGTTTTAATCAAGCTGGATCAAGGCCACCACTGGCTCGGAGCTCTTTGAGATCTTTCCTTTGGGTTAACACCCAGCCTCACACACACACACCCACACACACACACACACACACAGAGGCACACACACCGTAACCTGGTAACCTTTCCCTTCTAATTACTTTGGGTGTCTCTCTGTATACCTCCCACCAGTGTTACCCACAGGGCCCTGCGTGGCCCCTCAGCTGATGTGGCCTAGAGAACAAACCGTGAAGTCACCAATGGAACAAAGTGGAGCTTTTATAAGACTGACTTTGTAACATCTCAGTTCTGCTTAGAATTCCCACTGAGGCTGATGGATGGCTGAAAACACACCAATAACTGGGATTAGCCTCAGGTCAATAGCTCCTTGGTTCAACCTCGTGCCGGAGGCCGGAGGGGAAGCTAAATCATCTTCCTCTCTGCACTAAACACACGCCAGTCAGCATCAGCTCTGTCCAGAAGCAAACAGTTGTACAATCAAAGTAGAGCTATTAGACTCACACACAGCTCATATGAGACAGAGGGAGCTCAATTAAACTGCTCACATCAGTTTCATGTATTGAGTCAAGCTCAAATGTGAAAACCTTCATTTAAAGGCAAGATAAGAAAGAAGAACACAAACCACATCTTAGAAATGAACCACAAACTATAAAAGTAGTTTTGTATTTTTAACTTTTCTTGGTCTGTTATGATAGGTATTGATCTCTGAGGTCAGATAATAAAATTGACAGATGAATGTATTATTACATGATTTATGCACTCCCATCAATCAGATCACGTCCAAGTTTGATAGGAGCCCATACGTGACCTAATCTTGACTCTGTGACACAAGAAAAGAAACAAAAGCAAACCTGCGTGCAGAGTTACACTCGGCATGTGTGCCTGAATGCACGGTGATCAGCAGCTAATCGTTGTCTCCAGCCGCAGCAGGTTATATTTCACTCCCGCTTAAGGGCGACGGAGGGAGAACCAAGCACCGGGGGAGCAATATCACGTTCCAGAAGACGTTTTGTTTTCCGAGGCTGACTGCTGGGTCATTCCCTACCACTGCGGCTGAGGTGGAACGTTTCATTAAATAACAGATTCTGGCCTGTCAGAAAACTCCGCGTGTGCTGTACTACAGGTGTCAAATGACAATATGTGAAGAATATGCTTACAAAGAAAGAAAAAAACTCAGTTCTAACTACAGCTTTATACTTTAAGTTCTGCTATTGACTGCTTCTGAATTCAAACATCACCTGAACATCACCTAATTATGCTGCTTTTGGACCAAACTGCCAGGAGACTACCTATGATCCACCTAGCTTCCATCTCCTCCTCTCGTACTGCATCTGTACGCATTTTATGTGCTTTCTCGTCTTTCTCCTCTCTCTTCCCGTTTACTCCGCCTGTTATTCCCATCCTGAACACTCTGGATCTCTGATTACATTGCCACCTGCTGCCCCTTCAATCCTGCTCAATGTCAGTATAATCATTATTATTGGCATTATCACCATGACCTTCACATTTATTTAAAATCTTTATGTGGAACCTGCATTGTGCTACTGTATGTTCTCTTTTTTCTTTCTTCTCCTCACTCTCTCTCTCTGTCTCTCTCTCTCCCCAGTTGGTCAAGGCAGATGGCCGCCCATCCACATCCGGATTCTACTCAAAGTTTGGTTCTGAAAGGAAGTTTTTCCTCGCTGCCATCGCCAAGTGGCTACCCATAGTGGGAACTGTCGGGTCTCTGTGACATTGTAAAAACAGTACAGTCCAGACCTGTCCTAGGGACCTACTGACACTTGTGCATGTGTTAGTCTGTTAAGCATGTTAAAGCCTATAACAGAGCACATTTGAACAACCATGGTCAACTATATAAGAGAACATCATTAAAAATGTCAGTGGTCCAGTCCACTTGTTTTGCAGGCGAAGGATTAACACCACCCACTGCATTACTTTATCTCCAGGTTGTCGTCATCAACTACGGTTAGCCAAATATTGTAATGTGTGTCTTCCTGGGTTTTAATTTGCAGAGTTTTGCCTCCTCACAGTGCTGGATAAGGGCCACAAAAAGCGCTTAATTGAGTTAGTCCTACTGGCAGGTAAAGAAGTAGCGTCTTAAGCATTTTCCTGTCCTTTCATCCATTCACGAAAGTGTGTCTGTGCCATGGAAACAAGCCAGCGGGAACAGAAACAGAAGCTGGAGGACATGAGGAAACCTGACGGGGAGAAGAGAGGAGGAGTGAGATGTGGCTGGCAGTGGGAGTGATATCAAAGAAGGTTACAGGGCAGAAATGTGTAGAGAGAAAAGGTGACAGACAATGTTCATCTAATGTATGTACACTGTGGAAGCGGCAAAAAGGCCAGCATTCCACATTTAACAGTATTCCCTTTTGGAAAATGTGAATGTTGTACATATATTAATGTGTTGCTTATTTTTATGGGTTAGGTTTTAAAAAGGTATTCAGAGACCAACCATTCAACTACCTGGAATGCTCAATGTATCAGAACTGCACCCTACTAGACAGTCAAGTTCAAGATCAGCCCTAGACTGTAAGGAGAACTTCTCCTGGGAACTGTCTGGAAAGTGAAACCTCACAGAACTGCCTCTGTGCCCTCACCTTCTTCAGCACTGCGACCTGCCACCGAGGCCGCAGTCCTCTGACTTGCCCAAGCACCTTGCATCATCTGAACCAGAGATGCTCCATTGATCCATGCGCCACCCCAGAGTCCCCAGACATAACTAATGGATAGCTCCCCTCATCAATAAATAATCCCTGGCCACCCATAAGTGAGATGGGAGACGCCTGCTTTGTGTCAGACTGAGCACTCCCACTCCAGCGCCGGGCTGACTTTTAAACCTGTCACTAAACATCAATACAGATCTAATGCAGGCCTGATGCTCGCTGAGTGACTGTGTTTGGCACTTCATCTGGGAAATGGTCACTTTGGTAGAATCCATGGCTGACGTGTTTCTACAGAATCAACTCATTAGGTTATTGACTTCAGTGAAATCTGTCTTGATAGCTGGTGATCCAGTGGTGAGGACAGTTATTTACACGCTTATTTACATTTTTAAAAATCCTTCAATGATAATGATTGATATGAAAAACTGCCAGTACAGCACAATGCAATTTCTATCCAGTCATATGATATTGGATATCCCATTTCCAGACAAGCATTCCTTTGGAGTAGTCTTCAAGCATCTGCAAAGAAACTTCCTTGAAGGTAAACTACCTCCATTCCATCATAAACCCTTTAATAAGCAAACAGAATATAAGCCCTTTACAGTCTCATCAATCAGTTGTTCGCTACACCTCTCCACCAATCACATCTTAGCAACTGTAGCCTGGTAAAATCGTTGTACACGGTGCCGACAGTTCGTGAAGCTCTGCTGAAGTGCCTCCGCCTTCTTCAGCTCTCGTCGCTCTGGCAGCAGAAGTCGGAGCAGAGGGAGAATGATTGAAGTTATTTCCTGATATGAGCGTGCATCTACCGCATCAGCTAGCACGCCACGTTGAGATTAAACACCCATTAAACCCATTTTTCTTTCGACGGCCCCCTCCGTGTCACTCGGCATCTTTATCTCTGTCTCTTCATTTCCCCATTATATTATTGGGTTTCTTGCAGTGAATGAGGAGGACAACAAGAAGCTGGCCCTGCTTTGAACCCAGTCATTTGAACAACTGGGATCACAGAGCAAGATGACAACAGAGTCATAGCTGTCCAGGGAATAGCCACGCCCTGAGCTCATATCAAGGGAGTGCAGCTCAGCCTGTGGAAGGAATTGATAAATAACAAAGTTGGGGTTTTTTTAAAGACTTATTTACCTGGGGTTAAATCACATATCGTCCTGCGACAGCGCTGATCTTTGTTGTCAAGACAAAGTGAGCTGAATTGTCACTTTTCAGACAAAAAGCAGATTTGGACTTCTGAGAATATGCTGCCGAAGCCTGAGATGTCACATCAGATGTTTTCAGCTAAAGGTTTTCTTTTTGGCGGCAAGGCTCTCGGTCGCCATGGAGACGTCTGGGTGTCATCCGCACAGACCATCTGTGTTGTTGTTTGCGGTCCAAAAAAAGAGCCAGCATGGAGGGGTCAGACACACACACACACACACACACACACTCCATAGCAGGCCAAAACCTTCAAGATGTACACAACAGCGAAAAACAGGAATGAAAACTACACATGTTGCTACAATGATACTCACAATTACAAATACACAACTGGTCACTGGCGCACACAGCTACACACAACCAACCACACACAAGCACATTTCCAGCAGCTCCTTACTTACCCACGGAAACAGCTGATGATTTAAGAAATCAGCCTCCAGTGAAAATGATGGCCTGCAGCATTGCAGCAGTGCGCACCCATACACACACACTCACACACGCATGCACGCGCACACACTCATCAAATCTTACCCATGACTACACACAGAAACTGAAAGCATACTTCAACGGTTCAAAACAGCTGATGATGTGGGACGTTGGTCTTTTGGGTATTTTTTGCATCAACACTACAGAAACACATGCACACACACACACACACTTTGTGTTTCCATTACTTCAGAGGACATTAGCCTGACCTTAAACTAAACCTCACCTTAAATCAAACGATGTACATGAAGGGGACTCGCATTTGGTCTTCAAAAGTCAGGCGGGTCCCACAGTGTGACTGTGTAAACACATAACTGTGCCTAACACACACACACACACACACACACACACACACACACACACACACACTACCATATACTTAATCTCAACCCTGACTATAACCTAAAGCTAATCCTAATTCGCCCTGTTACCCCTGCCTCAGCATTAAAACTGCTGAGACTCAGGCTTGAGATAAAGTCTAGCACGAACACACAGAACCAACAGCAAATGCAGATTCTAAGATGGATTCTTTTGTCCTCTGTTGCGCTGAGTCACAGTGTGAACAGTCACTTGATCAGTCAGACACACTGGGTACCTCCTCTTTACCCTTAGAGTTATTTCCAGACAAATCAGATCAGACAGGGGAGAAGTAACCCAGTAATTGTGTCACACTGGTCGATAGCAGTCCTCGCATTGGAAACGACTCTCTCTGTCTCCACCTCCACTGACCAAGATCTCCTCTTTTCTAAACATATATTATTAAAAGTGACAAGACTACAAATCCAAACCAGCCCCGAGAGGTGTCAGTGTTAATAACAATACTTAGTGTTGACTGGAACAAACAGCGCATTTATGATTTTGCTATTTTTAGACCGTTCAAGCAGTGGTTATAGGTGGTGACAGACGGAAGGCATGGGCGCCATGGAAATCAAAAGGCTGTATCCAAAGTTCAGGAGCTCCTGTGTGAACTGCAGTGTCTGAAGAATACCATGAGCTGGGGTTGAAAGCTCCAGAAAAAAGCTAGCAAGAGGCCCTGACTGAAGGTTCTTTTTAAAGCAAAGCAAAACGTAATGGAGGTGGCAAACCCGACAATGCTCCATCATAATACTGAGTCATTTCGTAATAGTGATATTGGAGGCACTGACTTGTTGAATTTGGAAACAAACGTATTATTCTGGCACTCCTTTGATTTGTGCTGGAAAGACCGACTTTGCAGGCTTTAATGATAGATGGGAAAATTCCACCGACTCACAGGAAGCGATTCTATTTCTGCTCCCGGATCGTTCGGAATAGGCGCTTAAAAAATTCACAGTCGTGCACGGTGCAAATATGGCAAAGGCATTCGGAGGTATTTCTGCGTCGTGCGTGTGATGTGTGACAACTTGTTCTCTCGCGAGGCGGCTCACAGTTGTACTGTGTTTTGTGAACGGACTGGGGGTTTGAAACTTTGCCCATCCTGGTGGGCGGATGGTCCACTGTGTAGACAGCAGAGGAAATTGGCTTTAATCAGCTAACTGATCAGCTCTGAGTCATGAGCCATTTATAGCGCTGTATCTGAGAGTGGGACCAAAAGCCTTCCTAGTAGGGTTGGGTACTGAGCCTCTGTAATAGATTTGTAATCTTAATTATTAGCTTGTGACCAGATATTTCTATATTTTCTTTTTTTGACATATCCAAAAAATGAGAAGACTGCCTTCTATTCCAACTGCAAAATAAAAAAAATTGTTTTTATTACATTCGGTGCCTAAATTTTTATTATACAAAGTGCAAATGTTTTGTAATATTCAGTGCTATCATTTTCAACAGCTATGTATCTCAAGACCCAGTGCCAATGTTATTTTAATATTCAGAGCCAGCCTTTTTGATACCCACTACTAATATTTTTGATATCCAATGTCAGTGTTTTTTGAAATTGCAAAAATTCTTAACACCAAATTATTTTAACATTTTGTGTTACTGTCATATTTTTTTTATTCAAAAATAATTAGTATTAATTAAAAAATGCTGGGCTGTGAGAAAGTTTCGGTATCACTTGGAAACAGATTGGCATTATGCCCACAGTTATTCTATTTTAAAAACCAACAGCACTATTTCATCAAATCAAAATGAAGTCAGATCAATTCAGGTTAAGGGCTTCTCATATACTGCACCATGTATACATTATATAAGTCCTTTATGATATTGATTGCACTAGATTGCAGAATCAATAAAAGGCAAACATAAGCATGACACCAATCTAATGCAGACTTTACATTCCTAGATAACTGTGGCTCAGCTTAAAAGTCAATCAAAGAGACCTGCAGAGCAACAAATCCTGATGATTGGCTGTTATTCAGCTGAATGTGTCTTTTTCCCGATGAGAAACCGCTGAGTCACAGAAACAAACGGGTTGAAAACCCCTGAACTCTCCGTCCGATGAAACGAGACACCAATCTGACTTTTCCAAACTGTCCTCTCCCTGCAGGATGGAGAGCAACAAACCTGAAACCTTCCTGCGCTCATCAGAAACTGAAACCTGCGACTCCATCACTGCCACAGCCTTCCTCACCTTGAACTAAAGAACAGACGAGCTGTGTGTCTACAGTAGGGCGGTGTTTCAAACCCCTTTCGGATCAGTGTTTGGGGGAGAGTTTTAATTGAGGCGGCGGAAGATTAAAGTGCTTAGGGCTTTCAGGAAAGAGCCAAGAACGCGCTGAATTAAACCGTGGCTTTTCACCAGCTGAAAACGTTGACTCAAGTGTGTGTTTGTGTCCAAATATGAAGGACTGCAGCTGCAGACATGAGCGGAACACCTCACTTTGAGTCAACTGCCCTGCACACGGCAAAGATCAGCACCTACGGGTCAGCGGGGGGGGTTGCGTATGTTCCTATGTGTGGTTGTGTGTTCCTGTGTGCCTATCTAAGCATGGGGGAGGGGGCGTATCAATAATTCATCCATTGATTCTAAATGCCCCCCCGTTGCCAGATTCTTTGTGTTTGCTTCCACCAACGACGTACTTTTGTAGATTCAGCACTACCGACTTGCACACCTGCCTTCCTCTGAGCCTTCCCCTCTGTTTCTTCCAACCTCTTGTTCTGCTGAATACTGTCTATTCTGTCTCGGAGCATTTGTCATCGCTGCTCATTCTGCTTTGTAACAAAGAGCAACTTGCTCCAGGCGCTGAGCAAAAGGCAGTTTCAATCTGATCCGATCCTTTCATTTTAATCGGTGTTCTGGTTCGCTGTTGTTGAGTTAAACTTGATGGGAAAATAAAGTGTTGTTCATCGTTTAGGGATTTTACCCAAGGGGTTTACCCAGAGATTTCTTAGGTTTTCTAGAGCTGAAAACATTTGTAGAAAAGAAAGAACCTTATAATTTTTTAGTGCTAGGTTGTCAAACTGGGCCAAAAACATCTTATAATCTCTATTGATTCGCAGAAAAGGAGACAAAATTCAAATTGTGCTTCAACGAAGCCCAATGACTGGACCTTCAATCTTTCTTGTAAATGTCAATATGGATACTTTTTATATTTCGTTGTATCAGCAGGTACAATAGTTAACACTTAACATTTCCATACTCTCTAGGCTTTTTCCTGTTGCAGGACTTCTCAACGCTCTCTTGGCTCATTAAAGAAGCAGACACGCCCTGAAGGAGCAGGCATTCTCCCATATGAATGGAGGCGGGGCTACATGCTAATTGCTGTGGTGGTTTGTTTTCATTCATTTCATCATCATGTCTCATTCTTTGTGGGGTAAGTGGTCATTACTCTTTTGTTTGTCCATGAAAGGACACTCGGCGTTCATCAGAGTTAACCAATTCCACTATACGGTGATGAAACGGTCGGAGCCGCGTCACCAAACACTTTCATTTCAAGTCATTTCAAGACTTTTCGCACATTCTGTATCCAACGAGGGCAAAGTTCGGGGATGTTAAGGGCACGGCACCATTTCTTCTAGACTGACATAGGCAAATGAGTGATAGTCAACCATGAAATAACATCCCAACGTCTCTACTTTTGGTTAAAGAAAGGGCTGCGATTGAAGCGGCCGAGCCACTCTCCTTTTGTTGAGCCTCAATTCCCTCAAACCACCACGCACAAAGTAAACTGAAATGCAATAAGGCTGGATTCCGTCCCTCAAGCCTAAGGGAAAAAGACTGGTCTGTCATATATAAGAAAGAGGGATGGAGAGAAGTGGAGAGAGAAGGTCAACAGCTGGACAAAAAAAAAGAAAAATCAGCAGGTTGAAATGCAGACAGACTGGGGCTAATGTGGATCTTAAAACTGATTTTTAAAGTATGCTGGTCACTCTTCACGTACATCACAGATCGAGAGCTCCAGTGTAGAAGCCAACCTTCTTTTTCTAGGTATCTTGAATGCTCAAACATATGCAATGTGTGAGTTTCAATCTCCTCCCAACAGACAATGTGTGATCTACACCACGCTGCCTATAATTAACCTGATCTCAATCATAGACATGGCAGGAAATGCTCACATGGGTTGCTTTAGGAGGCAACGAGGAGCAGCATTTTGTTTATCAGGTTGGACGACCTGTTGGTTGCCAATGACGTTTGCGTATTTTTGCATTGAAGTGCAGACTGTGAACTGTTGGTGTGAAAACCACCGTTCAAAATCACATTTTACAAACAACACAGTCCTGAATGAAATTAAATTAGATTTAATCCTGATTTAATCGTGTGTAGATTGTAAAGCAATGGCCATCAAATGTTTACATTGCTTTATAACGTAAAGCCCTTTAGACCAACATGAATACATTTGTTTGATCGATTCAAATCATGATGGCAACACACAAACACATCAGACATTTCTGATATGTTATTTATCGGCCGACATATGATATGACGTATATCTGTGATGAAGACAATATTAGCCATCATCTAAACCAAGATGATTTCACGGTTGGGCTTTATATCATTGTACAGGAGCTGCGATGATTAGTAAATTAAGTGTCTCATTGACAGGTACTGTTGACGACAGCTTTCCAAGCCAAAATCTCCAGAATGTACATTTTCTAGCTGTCAAATATCTACATGTGCTGCTTTTTTCATCCCCTTATGATACTAGATTGAATATTGTGTTTCGGGTACAGTGTATTGGGCTTTAGACCCATTGTATGGTTATTCTGAAGACGTCACTTTGGGTTTTCAGGACACTGTAAGGGTCTGTTTTGTCTGCTTTCTGACATTTCAACCATCAACCAAAAGGACAGTTGCAGCCCTGATAAATAAAATGAATTTCATTCAGTGAAATAAACTAAATTGCATTGTAATTATGAAGATAACAAAGATAATGATTTCATTGCTTTATTGCATTTGTATGGACAATGACAGCTCATAATATGCCTCAATTTCCACGCATTTATGAGCTGAAATCTGGAATCTTCATTAAAAGCGGGCAGAGGGGGGGTTGACGGGCGTGTGCATGCTCATGATGGCGATTACAGAAAATAAAACAATAACCAGCAACAACCTGTCATGGGTGTTAGGAAGACCTCCTGTAATGAGGCTGAAAGCCTGACAGAAATCTCCAGAGAGCTGAAATCTGTTCGCAACACCGTCCACAACAACAGGCACACAAAGAGCAGCGAGCGGAGCAGGGACCCACCCTGTCAGCATGTGAGAGGAGCCTCCTCCTACTACTCACTATCTGGAGGTGTCCACAACAACAACAACACACTGAGAGAAAGGGAATAAGACAGGGAGCAGAGTGGGTACGAGGGAGCAGCGGAGGAGTAATCCATCAAGGGAAAATAAGGGTGGAATCAGCAGAGATGGAGCGCTCCCACTGGGAGATGGCTTTCCTCCAGGGAAGAAGATAAAGATGGAGATGGAGATGGAGATGGAGATAAAAATGAAGTCAGTGTTAGCAGCTTCAAAACAATCTGAACATCCACCCCTGGCACAACAAAAAGCGCCTCCTGGCCAACAGAAGGGGAAAGAAATCACAGAAACACACTCCACTGTTCTCCACCTGCTCCACCTCCAACACCCCCAGCTGCTGCTCTCTTGCTGGGAGGAATCAGGCAGAGGCCCCCCCGCCGCCCCCTTCCTCAGCTCCAGCTCCCTCACACTCTCTATACCATGTGGCTCTCCATCTATTCATTTACCTTCTTGGGTCTCTTTCTCCTCTGTCCCAGCCCGTTGAGGCGATCGCTGGGGTCCAGCCTGTAGTGGGAGTGGTTGTCCTCACTCATTGTGGCTCCAAAGCTACCACTATCCCCCCCAGTTTATTCCTCCTCTATTTGTTTCTTCTCTCTATCCACTCGTCTCGTCTCTTTCCCCCCCTCCTCAGTGAAACGAAGCGAGCCGACCTCTCTCCTCTCTGGTCCTCACACTCTGGCTGCGTGGAGCGCCGAGCCGGGCGGAGAGGAGGCAGGGGGGAGTGGCCGGAGAGGGGAGGGGAGGGGTGGGGAGGAGAGACGAGGGAGGGGAGGGAGCAGAGAGGAGGGCGCACAATGGTGTTGCTATGGCAGCAGCTGCCACCAGTGTTTATCTGAAAACCTTGCCGGGCGAACCAAAATAGTCGCCGCACGCGCATGAACACACACGCACACACGTAAACACACTCGTGTGTATGTGTGAACTGCTGCTAGCTTTTAATTGTTATTCCTTTTACAACCGCCGTCAGAGCGAGCCAGAGCGGCGAGAAGGAAACGCTGAGATGAATCAGTGTTGTGAGGGCGTTCAAAGTAACAGCGGCGCTCCTAAATGAAACCGGGACGGCAAAAATAAAAATATGAATGGAAACAAAACAGTGTGTAGATCTGAACTGGGAACTGCAGACAATCATTAAGCTACCGAGAGATATTACAGACACTGCTGAATGAAGTAGTGCTGAGCAACTGGTTAGTTAAAAACAGGAACAATCGGAGGAACTCACTTTAACATACGAGGATACAAGGGTGTTTCATGTTCAATGACATGAACAGCAAAGCTCCTTTTTGATCTTTGTGTGATGGCAAACTGAACGCTGTGTGTGAACCTTGAAGACATTTCTCCGTTTGCTTGGATTTTCTTCTTCGTATAAACTAGACCACGTTATTTCCAGATCTAATTCTAAATCTCCAACTGTCCAAACGGGGTAATTCAAGTCGTCTTTTAACCACAAAGCTGTTTTAAGTGTTTCACAATGCACAGGTTCACTGATCAGTGTTGGTTAAGTCTAATAAAATCCCACCCAAAAAGGAAGTGACTGTAATAATGATCTACTCTGGGAGCGTCTGACGAATACGATGACAATATTTGTTCATTGTGCTACAGAGCAACATTTGACACTGGTGCGCCCCCAGTTTCAGCTCTAACGTGCAAAATGTAGCCACGAAGTAACATGCGAACTTTAGGGTGATGTGAATTTGCAGGAACCAGCAGATTCAGAATGCGTGATGTGATTGCATTATTTCCATCAGTGCTTGGTCCTGTTGATTTCTCTTTTCAATTTCGTGATGATTGATGGCTTTATTCTCAGAAATGTGAGAAACACAATGTTTGGTATATTTCATTTTCGCATAAATAAGGTCAATTTGTTAACACTATTGCTGGCGAAGAGGAGAAACCACGTTTGGAAGTGACTCCCGCGAATCTGGTGACATGTGATGATTGGATTTAAAAGACCGTGTGAGGACGTGCGAGGTGACACAGCAGAGCCTCATGTTACATGTCTCCCCGCTCTGGTGTGAAACTGAAGCCAGCGTGTTTGGATGCTCCAGCTATAGATCGAGTCAATAAACTTCCACCCAGTGAGGATTACAGGCCCAGACGCGCACACGCGCACGCACACACATCAAATCCACACTGCCTTGTCAGTCTTTGTTGTCTGAAGGCAACCAGGTCTTAAATCCAAGTGTACCCACATACACCCCTCCCTCTCACACACACACACACACACACACACACACACACACAGCTTCATGAGATCCTTTGAAAAAGCATTGATTGCCTGTATCTTAACGATGGCCCCTGGCTATGAGATCCCAGTCGCAGCAGATTGAAGCGGTGTCCCTGTAATGGTGAAGACAAATGGACGTGTTACTTGATGACATCTCCTCTTTTGCTCCCATCTGCACTAAAATAAAAAGTCTTTTAATAATGAGAAGGTGAATATCAGCATGTCTATATTCCTGTCTGTTGTTTATGGAACCTTTATGTCCAGAGTTTCAGTGTCCTTTGTTTTGGTATTCATGACCTCCACATTCCATCTCTCTATCTGTCTTCCTCGTGCATCAGTCTCACACACACACACACACACACACACACAGACACGTTCACACCTGCTCCCGTCAGCTGCTCTGACAGCTCCTGGTGTGTGTGTGAACGTGTGAGGTGAGTTGAGGTGACTATAGGGGGAACGAACAGAAGCGGTCCCATCTTGGATGACAGCCAGACGAGTGTGGAGATCAGCTCCGTTTGGACCCCCCCCCAGTACACACCCATCCCTGGGGCCGGAAAAGCCATCAGATATGGGTTAAAAATCACATCTACATTCACAGAGCGTTATTATTATTATTGTTGTTGTTATTGTTATCATTGTTATTATTATTGTAAATTGGTTGTCTACATTCCTGATGTCCAGAAGATGATTCCTGTTAGGATTCTGGCATCTCCTCATATCTCATCTATGCCATAATTAGACAATATTGATTCTGACCAAAACCCAAAGTGAAAGAATTGCATTACTTTACTGTGAATGTTCATAGTCCTCAGAGGATGATATGTACTGATAACAGTCTCAATTGAAGATTGTCAAAAATATACTCGTCATATTCATTCTCCCCTGAGGATGGACACTCAATAAGTAATCCTTCTGTCTAAGCTTTAGAACCTATTGTCACCTCTCTATGTGAGACAGATATAATTACTGGCTGACCTTGGATCTCGGGTCAGTCTTTGCCAACATGCCATCATACATCTGCTGTTAATCGGCCAGATTAAAATCAGATTTTCTTTGGGTAATTCAGACGATGATTAGTCAACTTTGATCTAGCTCCTGCTTCTGCTCAAAACACTATACACTAGAAAAATCCAAATCTAATTTGCAGATTGCCATGGAATGTACTGATCTTGCTCCTGCTCCCCAGGGGATGAACCTTTTCTATTTTGGATACCATAGTACCACCCTCAAGTTAAAGTGTCACCACTGTAAAGTACAAATTGACCCCAATCAATTACATTTGATGTGGATATTCATGATCCCCAGAGGATCCACCTTATCTTATGGTGATTGATATGTTTAGAAAACAACTGTTGTTAGCAGCTTCACTGCATAATGTTTTAAACTTGCTACACCACCATGCTTTTGTATGTGTTACAACCTGTTAATGGCATCAGTCTCACCAGTGCCATAGGGCACACCTGCCGCCGGCGAAGAGCAGGGTGGAGACAGGAGCAGAAGGAGGGGAAAAGATTCAAGGAGAGAGGAGGACAAGGAAGGCAGTGTGATGCGTGTATGTTGGGGGTTCTGGCCGTGTTCATGTGTCGACTTACATCCAATCAACTCTCCCAACCAGACCAAACCAGACCAGGGCAGATGAAACAAGCTAGGAATACCGTCACAATCATCAAATACAGGCTGATATGTTAATTGCACACCTTATTAGCCCTCCACCATCTGCTGCATTTCTGTGCACCAGACTGCACATTTACATCTTCATGGGGTCTTACAGGCCGAAACATTCAGTCAGTGTGAAACACTTCACTCCTGTGTGGCTGTACACAGTCACGCTACATCCCACTGCAGAAAAAAATCATTTTCATCAGATCAAGTAAACCCTTTTTCCAGCAGTAACTAATTAATGAAGGCAGGAACTATAAAGACCTCATGACGTAGGCACTTCAAATGCCTATGTCATGGAAAACTGCTGCCGATGTTGCATAACTGCTGCGTTGTATGACCTCATGCATTTGAGCGGGTAAACAAAAGTTCATCTGATGAAGACATCACAAACAACAACACAGCTTTTCTGCAACCAAATCACTGAGCTTTGATTGGCTGCTGATTAACAGTAAGGACTGATTTTAAAGTCACTTTCTAAACCCATGATACTGTTTCAACTGAAACTACATAACGTTACTGATGTCAGTTCAGGAAACCTGTAACCATAATTCTTCACACAACAATTTCTCATGTGGCACCTATAATCCTGTTCTCAAGCTTAGTATGTAGAAGTATGGAGAACAGTTCTATTGTGTGTATCCTAATTGTGTGTTCATTTGCTCAATTATGTGTTTATTCCTATAAGTGCCTACAGTGTGTCTTTATGTCAGATTCCTAACCTTGTAATCAATTGTCCAGAAAGGTACAAGTAATTAACTTAAATTTGATTATTATCAATCAACATGTTTTCAATAACTAAGTACTAGTAGTGGTAGAACCTTGTCTTGGTGTAGCCAAAGATCTTTGACCACATAAGTGGGACCATGAACCTGCTGAGCTAAGCAACAGCAATGTGCATTATTAGATGTCTTTTAATTGGACAAGTTGTAGACAAAGTTTTCTCCAAATCAAAACCCACTATAGAAATTCAATAGATAATAGAAATTCATGAAGTACCCCAAATGCAGAGGTTCATCCTCTGGCGAGCATAAATGGGCTCAGTACATTTCAATCTGTCCATCAGACTGGTAACCTGGCCAGAGGATGTCATTTTGAGGACCTAGGTGTCAAAGGACGGTAAAGCCAAAAAATGTTGCGACTCAACGTTACTACCTCTACAATAACACTTGATTTAAAGATTTGACGTAAGAACTAGACACAGAAATCTCCCAGAATGTAACAATCACAGGACCCAAGTCAACCACAATCTCGCACAATTCACTTGCTTTTTGTGTCAATGGAAATGCCGTTTTGTCCAATTAACAATGTACTTTTTATCTATAAGAGTACTTGATCAGATGGTGATGTAACTACACACTTGTAAGAGGGCAGAGCACTCCAAAGCATGTGGTCACTGCAGATGAAGGGCTCAACACCCATGAAAGAGGCCTTTTCAGTCCTGCATGCAGCAGAGGACAGTTTTAGAGCATTCCTCATGGTAGTGGATAAGATATTTCTCTCTTAATACCCCATCAAAGCAGAAAGAACAACTTGTAGACCAACAAAACTCATGACACTGTGACAGAATCCACAGAGTACACAGACTCAGAACTTGGACATTTATGTGCAATCCCTCGAACGCAGCAGAAAGGTTTAATAGGTTTTTATTGCAAACGCTGCTTAGCAAGAATCATTAAAATTTAACAACAGCAATATGTCGGTGCAAGCAATGCAATTATTTCCCAATGAGACGCTGTCAGCAATTATACTCCCCGCTGGCCGATGTTTGCCAACAGAACAAGACTTTCCAAGTAGCATACCAACAACACACACAGTCAAATGACCTTTTCCATCATTAAAACACTGATGTCAGCCTTAATTCCTGGCAGTAAACGTGTCTTCAAAGCCATTCAGGTGTTGGATTACTGTCTCTTGTTGAAGTTCCTGTCATTACATCCATAGAGAGCTTGCCCACCTTTCATTTTGACAGGGAAAGATTTGATAAAGTAGAATAAGAGCTGACCACCATTGTCTCTGGCTGAATTGCTTTTTTGTCCTCCACTGCGGCTCAAGACCTTCCAGTCACTGTCAGTAGTCAGTCACAAAGGTAGATCAAAAAAGAGACTTATGCCTGGTGCACACTGATCAGATTTTATGTATTTGTATTAACAGACACCAAATGATTTTGTCTAGGACCTCATACCCGTTGTTTTGGATCAAACACAATCAGAAGGGCAACTCGAGAAACTACGGACCTCATAGAAACTGATCTGATCTGATCTGATCTGAAATGTTATTTGAAAAAGACAGAAACATGGAGGCGGACTGTATTTGTCGATTTGTTTAAAACATAAAAGAGATAAAACTGTGACTGAAGTCCTGGCTGACAAGATGGAATCACCATGGCTTATACCTTTTGCATTTTTACAGCTGTAAATATCAAACACTTGATATTTAAGATTTGAAATTTGTTTGAAATGTGGGAACTCTGGTCAAGTAAAAATGATTAGGCCTACATCTGTAAACCCCCGACTGTAGGGGATCATTTCAGAAGATAATAACCTTACGCCAGCACTCCAGAGATTGTCGGGATCGGACCCAAAACCCGATTGCCTGATTATCCTCAAGTGCAGGGCCAGGATAAGTTTCAATCCACAAGACATAAAAGATCAAATTTTTTACAATGTCCTGACCAGAAACTCGTGGTTTGTTTGAAGACTATCAAACATCCTGACAAATGACCTCAGTCAAAGCCGGATGCAGTATGAAGACTAACGAATGAAAACTTGAGGGAAACAGTTAGGGCCTGCACATTTTCACACCTCCTCACAACCAGCCAAACACTGCTTAAAGTGACTGTGATTCTGCTTTAAAAGAAGGGCTGTACTGTTCCACATGTTGAAATGTACTTTAACCAAAGCGTTATGAGGTGATTTAGTGTTGGAACATCTCCTAGGCTGGGCCAACCCTGTTTTTTCTTGTGTCTATATATTGGTATATACACATATGGCATATATATTATAAATATAGATTGTTCTTTATGTACTACAACAATTTAATTGTCCTTGATTCATGATCAGAACTGGTTCTAGACGTACGATTCAACTGACTGCTCACGCTGTGGTGATACAACTGGTTGTCCAGCACAATACATTGGGTTCCACTATGAGTGAGTAAAGAGAACAAGAAAAACACAGAGCTGGCAGATGAACGTGCAGACGATTCCTGCAGAAATCTATATGATCCATCCTCTGCTTCCAACTGTCGACCATACAATAAAGCGTAAGCATGTGTGTGTGTAGATGCTGAGACTTAACCAAGTAAGTGGTCATCAGCTGGACTGTGTGTAGTGTGTGTGTGTGTGTGTGTGTGCATGAGAACTGGGCACTAAAGCCAAAACAAGGGAATTCTTTGTTCTAGTCCTATTAAATTAAAACACAAAGAAGAAACTAAGATTCTTCACTTTATGACCCGAAGAAGAAAAAGTCTTTTCAAACTGCTTCCCAGACTAACTCTGAAAACACACACACACACACACACACACACACAGGCCTCAGTGACATTGACCTGGCCTGACACTACTTCCATTTAGAGGAAAAGGCCGTGTTACACACACACACACACACACACACACACACACACACACACACACAAATGGCAAGACAAAAGGAACTCCCACATTCCACAGTCACTGAACGCCTCCCACACACACATACACACAGACATGTATAGAGAGGCTTCCCAGCACAATCAAAGTGATTTAGCAGCAAATGGCTCAGAGTCCTAAGAAGTGACTTTGAGGGATGCTACTGTGGACACGTCTGTCACACTTTAACAAGAGCGCGGGACAAATCTGCGCCGACGTGCACGGAGGGAGGAAGGTGTGGCGACAGACAGAGGCACAGTCAATTTGAGATTAAAGTCAAAGAGAGGAGAAGGGAAAATCATTCAATTAAAAGAGAAGAAACAAAGGAAACATGGAAATATGTGGATTCTAATCAGTGACTCTGTCTTTGGTTTGTGTGAGGTTTCTGTGTGAGACCAAATCTATTCTGACTGGGTCGAAGCGTCTGTCCCTCTCCCTCAGTGATACTTGGAGTATTCTCGGCGAACGGGGGGATTAGCTGTCAGGAAAGACCACGATTATGCACAAGTGTGGATTACTCAAAGGGCAAGTGGAGCAAGTGCCCCGGGGCCTCAACCCATGAAGGGCCCGGATAATCCACTGTTTCACACAGCCTGGTCTCACTAGGACTTAGACTCCTGCTGGACAGTTCCGCAGTAATAACACCTCTGTGGATAACACAACGCAGCTAACAAAGCGGAGATGAAACATGCTGCAAAGGTCCCAGGCTGGAATCGAACCCGGGACAAAGCCTTGATCCGTGGTATGCACTTTAGCAGGTGTGCTCCTCAGTGAAATAAACCATTGAATTTAATGTAAAAAGAGTCCTTAATATTGATGGACCCACCCAGAATCATCACTCAAATGCTATGTTTACTGTGCAGTTCAGTCTAACTAATCTCATTTCCAGTAGCACTAGGCTAATAAAGGCTAATAAAACCCCCCTGTCCTCACATAAAAGCAAAAAACATCAATCGGTCTGGTGCAGAAACATAAATCTAGCCTAGCAACTAAAGAGCCAGACAGGCTATACTATAACAAACAGTTGCCCATGAGTCTGGTTTACTACAAAAGTATTGTTCTGGGAAGATGTTTATTTTAGAGCGCAGAGAATATGGATTTTGGAGACTAATGCAGTGGAGAACGTTCACAGATTACCTCTCCTTTGGTCCCAGCTGGGGTGTACTTTGCATGTTCAACCTGAATATATAGATCGGACCTTTAACTGCCGGTGGTGGGAGTCAGGGTGAAATGAAGAACATGAGATATTCATACCTCAGGGGTCAGTTCAGCCCTGATTCTGCATTTTAATAAGGATTCAGGAAAGGGACCCATTGTATATGAAATAATTCACTTTTGGTTTTCTATTGAGAGAGAGAGTGGCAGGTGAGGAAGGGTTCGCAGCAGCCATCAGATTGGAGGAAACCTCCTCAGGCCCATCAGTAATCCAAAATAACTGGGTTCATTAAAGCACGGGAACATCATGAAGATCTCCCAGTTCTGCATTTTAAAACCCAACCTGCTCTTTGTACCCCCTGCCCTTTGTACCCCTCAGTGAGCCACGTGCCCTGTCAGCTGGCTGCCTGCCTGGTAAAAAGGGTGGGTGGGTGGGGGGGGCATCTGGCCAAGCGCCAGGCTCTTTGAATTTTTTATAAGGGGGAGCGAGGTGGGGTATCGAGGGAGGGGTGAATGAGGGGGGAAATTAAACAGCGGGATTGATTGAGCAGTAATGGGATAGCAATAAAGAAACCTTCAGTCTGAACATAATAAAAGAAACCTATCACTGCGACATCACCAGGACATGATCCAAAATGCACTTGATTAGAATTTCTGTCTGTTCTAAAGCGAGGAAGGGGACTCTGGAGCACATCCTGGATTGTAACACAGTCTGACACTGAGTCCACAGGCTGCGGAGCCCATTGAGACACACTCCTCTTAGACCTGAATGGAGCCATTCAAGGACACTTGATCTTCACGTCCTGAGGTGAGCGCCTGTGTCTGCGCTACAGAAATGAGCTCCACAATGAAATCCTCCTCATGTGTCTTGTGGTTCTCTGTCCACAGGCAAACGTGTCCACTTTGTCTCTGACGGACATGAAGTGAACAGCAGCAGCAGTATACAAAAGTGGCCATGGGCACAACAGTTCCTGCAAAACATCAAACCACTGCAGGTTCTAAGTTCTAATGTTCTAAGGGTTCTACACCAATAAGTTTTCTTATTAGTTAAAATAATGTTTTAAAATGTTACCAATCTCCATCTAGATAAGTGATTTAGTAGTGTTTTAGAAATAATCTCCACCCGCACTTCAATGGCTAAAATAGTCACATCATATGACCATTCATTTGGGGCACTGGGCATGCAGGTGTCAACATAAGCAGGAAGCAGGAAGTGTCTACCATGCAGCTGATTGCTTAGGTGCAGAAATCAGTTCAAGCAAAGCACAGCAAAGCCAAAAAGTGAGAGACTTCTTAGCTTGGACGACTGACAAAACAAAAGTACAAGGCAATCATGTGATGAGCGTGAGTCAGGAAAGGTCACACTGGACAGACCAAATCGAAAGTCATACGTCTCTGTTTCTTCACATCCAGACTTCTGCACGCCCTGTACAAGTGCTGGAAACTGCTGCCCCCTGCTTTAACCAAGGGTGATGACAGTGAAGTTTGTTAACCAAAACAACAAGCTAAAAGAAGCTAAAAAGGTGTGTGCATTTGAAGGCGACTGCAGAGCTGTGCAACAGTTCTCTGTGGGTTCCTCGTTAAAATGGTCACTTTCTAATTATAAATTGTTTTTTAGACAATCGTAAATACAAAAAAACATTGATTGGTGCAGCTTTGAGCTTATTCTACAAACTCTGTCATATCTTAATAAAGCCAACAAACCTATTCTTACTTCCATTTAACTAATTTTACTCAATTTTACAAAGATTAACTCACCTAGTAGTCATTTAAACTGTCTGTATAATAAATACTGGAGTTCTATACAGTGCACTGTAAATCAGCACACCCACTCAAACTGTATGTGAATGAAACAGAGGATAACACTATCAGCTGCAGGGTCTAATGAGGCTATTGGCAGCTGCTGATGACCTGGGCAGCAGTGATGAAGGATTGATCGGGGGCTGATCCATAGCGTGACGGTGTTACATGTGATCCAGCCTGACCAGGCAGCTGTGACTGATGACACCAGGTCAGATCAGCCATCTATCGATCCACCTCGTAGAACATAGAGGAGATGCTGATGATAATGATGCCCAACTATAATTCAAATTAAGAGGGTTGAAGGGGAGGACAGTGGATTTAACTCAGTGCTCAGTTTGGGTATCCTTACTTTCATTCTGACAGCATGATCAGAAAATTGATATTAGTCTCATGTTTGTGGTGAGTATGGAGTATGGAGGTGGAGGCGAGTAGCCTAGCTTAGCATAAAGCAGGTGAAACAGCTAGCTAGCTTCGGCTTGGCTCAAAGTTTTATCACCTTTGTTTAATTCATAAAACCCAACGAGTTACGTGCAAGATCGATGATAGTATACCAAATGATTTTCACAGATATAGTGTCTGCACTGCACAGTTCAGGGATGCACAGTGAAGGAAGCTTAACTGTGCAGTGAGGTGGACTCGAGAGGGGAACATAAACCAACATATTCTCTGACATAATGATTAAAAGGCCCCAAACCTTAATAATTAATAATCTTAATAATATACTCTGCCCTAACTGAAGTCTAAATCTGGATAAGAAGAGTGAATTCATTTCATCATTGCATTATGAAATGTGCAGTATCCATATTACAAGAAAACTGTGCACATCAACAGCTGCATGGTTTCTCTCATCACAACCAAACTGACAACGTATCCGCTTGTGCTTATCTGCTAACTCCCACAATTAACCATGAATGATCAATGCAAATCCCTCACTAATACTGATGAACATGTTGTTCAGTGGGGAAGACTATTTCAGTAACAGATCCTAGATGTAAACACTTGAGATTGGGGTTGAGCCAGATTCTCTAAAATGAACTGGTGCTTACAGAATCATTGGTGGCTCATGACGAGGATAAACACAATAAACACCGCTGCCTGAAGTGGATATATGACCCATCGCATGATGTGAAGGGAAGTTAATGTATGTCTAGTTTGGAGAAATCTTCAAAATGGGGTCATCCGGGTCAAAGGTCTCATACAGGCGTGCACAAACATCATGTGTGTATCCAGTGGTTTTGTCATCACAGGGAGGTTGCCAGGTTTGGTGCCATCCTGCCTGTGCAGAAACATATTTTAAGCGTAGAACTTTCTTTATGCATGATGTCTAACAGATATTTTATAAACCAGCACATTCTTTGATTAGTTCCAGTCTGGCTGCTGCACTAAACAGAGATGTAACACTGTATGTAAATGGCTGCTAATATACATCTATGGGAAAGTCCTCCCTGCCCGGTACACAAGCGTGAAACTACAGTGTGTGTCTGTGTAATGTGTTTTGTGTGTCTCCACCTGGAGTCCTGCTGAGCCACTTCCTCCCATGCCCTCGGAAACAGCGTTGCTATAGTAATTGTATCTAAGTGAATAACCATAGCAACCGCGGAGATGCTTTTGATGGCACAGTGGTAGCTGCAGGTTTTTCAGTACTGGAGATCAAACAGGCCTGATGTTGTTAGAGGAGGATGGGGGAAAGACTAAAGCAGGGAATGGAGAGGGAGAGTGGGAAGGGTAAAGGACAAAAACAAATAAAGGAGAAGGGAAGAGGAGGAGAAAGAATGAAGGAGAGAAGGAAACGAAGGAAAAAGAGGGTATTCCCTGAAGGTGCTGCCACCCTTTCCAAATCCCTCTTATGGAATAATTACCCACTAGGGGTATAATGTGCAAGTAGAGTAGCACCTGTTTCCCGGCTTGGAATCAGAGGAGGTGGTGATACAGTAAGTAGCTGTTTCACCGATGCTTTGTTCAGTTTAATACAGAGCCTAATTAGAGCCGATGGCTTCCAAAGAAGATAATTCTCTTTCAAGTGACTGCGCGCGAGCTAGAGGCGAGCCTTCAGCAGGGTCGAGATGATCACTGGTTTTACTTGCAGCCCCCAATAATCCTCACAAATGACTTCATGTGCTACTTTGGTGCGTTGCTGCTGCTTTCAGAGGTTAACGCTAAGACAAGGATTCCCCTGGCCTAAAGTGGTAATTCAAGAAGATTTTTGAATTTTTCATCAGTTTTTATTCATGGTATTTTACAATGGATCAAATGACTGCGTGATATGAAAGGTGTCAATGAACTCCGCAGTTGCCCTCAACTCAGTGGAACCTTTTGTGGAACCTTTTTAGTGTCCTTCAGCTTATTGTTTTGGTTTTTCGGTCAGTTTCGATTCAGTCTCGGCACTTCCATCACTTCCAGCTGCACATAGCATGTGTTTATCCATAAATGCGCAGCACAGCCCACCTACACAGCACACAACAGCCAAGATTGTCACCGTAGAGACCAGCCACTGAGCATGGTGGAGCTTTTAGCAGCTTAAGATGCAGATATTTCCCTCAATGGTTGGAGCTAAAAGAAGCTGGTTTTCTGCTCAAAAGGGTTGCAAGTTTTAACCAAAATGCAAGAATGCCGTTGCGTGAAATAATGTGAAGAAAGTTACATTAGATCCGTGTATAGAGATGTAAGACAACTTCAGTCTTTGGAAACAGTCTTATTTTTCTCTTGGAGAAGAAACAGCTGATCAGTCATGTGAGGTTACATGTTCACTACATCAGAACCTATTCAGAAAAGTTGTTTCTGAATAGGTGTTTCCATTTCTCACATGTGTGAGTAGAGAGTGACAGTTGGACAACAGCTCCAGCTTTGGCCAGCTGTTTCCCAGAGAACTTTGTTAGCCGGATGGCTAATGTTTGGCTTACACTGAAAGACAGTGATTAAGTTTGAGTTAGCAGGAGCCACACACCTGTGATCAGAATCTGAGCTGCACATCATAATAATGTGTGAGGGTTTGCTCTGTGGCTCCTCTAAACACTTATTTAGAGGAACACTTAATATTTGTGGCCCTTTATGTGATTTCCTCCCAGACTGTCAGAGAAAGAATGACACAGGAGATGATTTTCTTAATCCTCGCTGCACCTCCACCCTCCATGTGCACAAATCCAAATCCACAATCTGCCTTGCAGCTGTGTAGTACTCTGCTCATGAACATGATCCATACTGAGAAAGCTGAGTAAATCTGTTTAGACCTAAGCAGACTTCAGATTTCCCCGAGCTCTCAGCGTGGTCAGTACTGAAAAACACCCTGCTTTGGGTTTGTATCAATCATTAAAATCTAGGTTTTACATTCACAGGTGGTGCTGCAGCCGTGCTTGTCAGACCGGCGGGGCGGGGAACCCTCATCCGTCCCGTCTCCAAGGAAACCCTCGCATAGGTGTCTGTCTGTTGTCAGGGCAACAGGGCAAAGGGGAACGCTGGAGAGGAAAATGCCGATGGAGACGAGGGGGGCCGGAAGAGGGCTGGTGTGGAGACGACAAAGACAGGCGGGGCCGCAGACGCTCCGTCAGCTGAGCCCTACATGATTTCACGCTCGTTAAAAATGCACGTACATGGTGCATTTCTGAAATGTGATAAATATGAATGAGCAGCTGTGTGGCCGGGCATGTATGAATATGATACTGGCTCCAGAAATGAGTTTTAATGCTGATATTGGATTCTTGTTTCACTGCCATTAGACTGAACTAAGATTGCATCATTCACCGGAGCCTGACGTCTCCTCTGATCCCCCTAAATAGATTTCCATAGATTTCTTGTGGTGTGCTCGTTCATCTCGTTCCTCGTTATCCCCCCGCCTCCATCCCCTCCCATGTGTAAGACAACTTAAGGTGCAGCAGTTGTAGTAAATGAGCTGGCCTAGTTTCACAGAGCCGAAGGGGCAAAGAGTGAAGAGAGGAAAAGAGTTTATCTTTCTGCGTTCATTTATTCTGCTTCTGCCAGAGAAACGTGTTTTTTGACCAATTTCCAGGAATCACACCAGCACCACTTTGCGTAAAGGTGCTTTAACAATGAGAGGATGGAGAGGACGGTACACTGACTCAAGCCTGCTCACGCTGCACAAACACATGGCTGCAAAGTGACCTGCGGAGATATGAGGCGCTGCAGTCTGAGGTTACCCCATCACCTGAATTATCCAGGGTCACTACGTCAACCAATCAGCAGGCAGTCATAAACCCATAGGAGCTGGTGAAGTTTGACAGTACGGGTGAGTTAATGAAACTGATTTCGGGTTAACGTTTAAACAGTATACGGGCCCCACAGACCACCTGCAGCAACTCCCTCCTGCGTCACGACACATGCCTGAAGGTGAAATGATGAAATAAGGAGACTCTAGCTTTTTGCTTCTGTTTATATTTTTGTTCTGAATATAATTTTATTACAAATCTGTTCCCAAGTGCATTTCTCATTCCCGCTGTAGTGAATCAGATGTCAGTTGTACAATGGCTCCCCCCTGAGGATGCTTACTGGCGTTACAGAGCTATGGTTACTTTGCATACAGCTGCAGCCCTTAAAAGGGACTGAAAGTACAGATATATAATGTTAGAGACTAGGCTGCCTGTAACTATAATATGGCTGATCTGAGAGCAGTTAACGTGACTGTCTGCAGTGTTCATATTGTGTTCCTCTCCTGACCTTCTCCACAGCACTCCCTCCTACCTGACCGTGACTGAACTATTCCTGGCAGCGGCTCACATGAGACGTTCACTGCCCCCGGTGGAAATAACGCAGCCGACAGCTTGCTATAAATAAAAAGTGCGCAGCAGGAATCAGATCTGTGTCCGGGGCGACAGCATGTGACTGGCAGGGGCTGGGACTGAACTGGGGTCAGCTGACCGCAACAGAGTCTGAGAGTTCAGAGTCACTGTAAAATCAACTTTGAGTTGTGCAGGAAACCAAGATGAAACATGAGCGCTGCCGTCAGCTGCAGTAAAGAGCGATCACCAGTATCAGATTCATTCATTCTGCTGGAGCTTTGGCTCATCTGTTACTATGAGACAGGATGTTATCAGTTCAGGTAAGTGGGCCGTAACCTGCGCTCGCGCTCATTTCTCCCATTGGACTGAACAGACTACAGATCCTCCAGCTAGTCCCCATGTGACACAGAAACAGGAAATGACTCTAAGCGCAGCGTCTCATTTCCTGCCCATCACTCACAACGATGAAGCAAAGCGTAATCAAACTGTATGTTAGTTCAATTTGCAGGAGTTGGTCCCTCAGAGCTGAGCGCATATGGGACAATGCACACGTTACTCTGATGGTAAACCAACCCACTGTCCAAACTAATTCAGTTCCAGTGCATAAATGTAGGTGCAGTGCATCTGACTGACTGTCCTGCACAAACATGACGTTCCACTAACCTTAATATTTCCCTCCTGTCCCTGAGACTTGGCCATATTTAACCTGTCCTAGCAATCACGTATCCCTAACTGTGACTGTGTAACAGATGTTAGAAAAGCCGACGTGATTGCAAATTATAAAAACGCACATTAGACAGAAACATGCCTGCATGCATCATTAGGGGGATTTCTGCTATCATCCCAAATCAATTTCCTCGTTGCACAATAGAAATCTATATCTCTGCAGCCAACAGACAGATAATGGTGTGAATGATCCACAGGTGATGATCTAATGATCTTTCCTCCAGCATCACCATAAGTGCATGATTGTTTCGTGCGTACATTATTATTGTTCACGGTGAAATATTGACATTTTGGTGCAGATGATAACAAGAACCTGAGGCAGCAGAGGGGATCGCAGCACAATGCCTTCGACCAGGCAGCAGGAATCATGTAGTTAATGACGAAGTGAGTCCATCGTGTGTGATTGTTAGATACATAGTTACATCAGTATTAATACAATCTGTACAAATGACAGTGAACTGCACCCAGCAGGGTACTTAACATCACATTAATTATGGATATCCGAGATAGCACGCGCACACATAAACAGGCATCTTCATTAAAAATGCATGCGTGTAACAGCTTTACTCAAGGGGAACGGAGCACACACACACACACGCACACACGCTGCACATTCACGCACGCACTCGGCGTTGTGTGTGCGTGTGCTGGCTGTTCATGACTCATTGATTTGTTTTCAACAGGAGACAGACAGCACTCAGTCTCTATCGATGTTCATCAGAGAGCAGGAGGCTCTGCAGGGACCCCACGCAAACACCGGCACCGTGGTCTTGGGGGACGTTTGGGCCTGCGTCGCTCATTTTGGTCCGAGTTTGAAAGAGGTGTTAGTAAAATCTATGAAACGCACAAAGTGTTGGTGTGTGCGCGGGTCGCCAGCAGAGGGCGCAGCGAGGTCTCGTCAAGTCTAATTTGAAGACTATTCGATTCAGTGTGACAAGATGATCAAACAATGTGCACACATGAGACGCTTGGAGCAAAGATATTTGCTATTTTTGATAAATTAGTCTGATTGACTAATTGAATGCGTTATCACAATAAACACAGACAACTAAACACACCATGAGAGCACTTGCATCATGGGTAGACCTCTGGATTACACACATCTGACCATAAATTCTAAATAAAAGTTAAAAGCACCATTAACATCAACAATACCTTATTATTATTAGTATATACGGTTTATTATTGGGCTGCCACATTTATCTGACAGCTGTGGTTGATGGGAACTACACAAATATAATTTTGCATACAAAACCTTAGGTGATTATAAAGTATGATCTGCTATAATCAAACCATCCAACTGCAAACTGGATAGTTCAAATTATGGCTCGACCAGCTGTTTCCATGTTCATGTGTCAGTAATAATAATCCAGTATTACACTATATAACTGTATGGGTATGTCTGCATTAATGCTATCACTTAGTTCATAATGTGTCTCCTTTCCCCAGCTCAATGCTCCAATGTTTTATAGCGCTTTTAATATAGTTTATATCATTTGATGTATTACATGGTCCATCAGCACTAATCATTTGTGGGTTGCAGTCCTCTCACAATGAGGCAGCGGCACCATTAAGATTTATATGAAGACCCCTGAGTCTGGTGTGGAGCAGAGTAACACTGTGCGTCTGACAGGCCGGTCTGCTGCAACAGGAGCTTCTCCAGACACACTAACTCAATACAGCAGACGCACAGGCTCTGCCTCCGACCATGAGAGAAGGAGCCGCACAGAGAGGATAATCACAGCTGAGGACAAGACCAGCCCGTAAGCATCATATGTATGCCAAAAAGGTTTAAATCAGCTCGGACAGTGTTGCTAAACATCAGTTAACAGCAGTCACTGAGACCAATGTAAAGACCCGAACCAACAATGAACTGACAATCATCCTCTTCCTCTGACAAACTCTTAAATTAAACACCGCGTCCACCAAAAGGAGCCAAACCACATCAGACAAAGCAGACACATGAGAAGCCGGGACAGGAAGTTACCTACAGCGAGGCCTCTGGTCAGAACACATCCATGGGGACTTACCTGGAAGAGAAAAGAGACAAGGGATGATTAGATTCAGGCTCCTGGATTCTGAGGCGGTGTAAATGACAAAAATACAGAAAACATTATCGCGCAAGCAGTTATATGAACAATGTATACTTTAAATAGCATCCTGACGTCCTGAACATGAGCAGAGAGTTCATATCGTATTCAAGCCTGATCACACAGCCTCTCCACAAAGTGATTCAGACACATATTCCAGTGGCCGTGTCACACTGATCACACACCTCTGTTTTAATGAACCCATGTAACGGCTTGCGTGAAACACAAGTGCACAAAGCCGACACCTGCGCAGCCGCAGTTAAGCTAGCTGCTGCTCTGCGAGACTGCACGGCCATGCTGTAAGCTAAGCGCTAATGTCGGCGCGCTAACGTGCTCAGAGCGAGAGTGTTAACATTCTGATATTTAGGCGGTAATGCTAACCATGTTTACCATGCTAGCTTGGTCTGTTAGCATGCAGCATATACATAGTACTACATAAGGAAAGGTACACCGATATGTCCATATACATGGGCTGCTTGCACAGTTGCACTTGTCTGGTAACTTCCTGTCAACCATACATTAACAGTAACTTCACTTCCAACCAGTAGTTACAGTGCTCATTCATACTTTACGTAGTTACTTGGATTTGTACATATTGAGATTAGTATAGGTCATTCCTCTTTGTATAAATCTCCTGTATGTCTTAGATGACTGTGAATAAAAACAGCTAGTCTCTCAGTCTAGCACAGCCGTTAGCTCAACTAACATTAGGTCCCCGTGGCTCTTTTTAACACTAAAACATTCTGCTTCAAGCAGCGCATCATCAGAGCAAACATGAAACACTGTGTCAAACTCAAGCCTGATGTTGCTGACCAACGAGAAAAGCCGGTGCGTCAGATCAGGAGCACATACTGGTTGTTTTCTCCTTATATTTGCAGGCCTGCGGGATGTATTTGTGCCACAGGAAACTGAATTGTACACGGAAGTGCTTTGGTTCTCCATCATGGTACAGCTTTTAGCTCATTGTTCTGTGTGTCTTAGTTCCCATCACTCAGTGGTTTCCAGTGAAAAACCAGCAGAGAGACAAGGTGAGAGACGGCTGATAAACACAGTGGAGCACTGGTGGAGACCAAACCAGAGCCAAAAGCGCAAATGTTGGACTTGTATTCATCAAGTCAACACATCACTCCAAATGAATGATGCCGGTTGATATGGACAAAATACCTTGTATTGTAGGGATGATTATTGTTGCTTTCACAAAGTATTTACACATATAGATTTTTGATAAATAATTATCAGTAATGTGGATATAATATATTAAAAATATAAATAGGTAATAAAAAACCAATAGAACAGCTAGAACAGTCCGGAAAGTTCAGAAAACCCCATCACTTTGCCATAATGCAGCTTTTAAAACCAGGACCAGACAACACTTATTTTTATATATAATATATATATATATATAAATAATCACATTATTATGACACCCACAATCTAAGACAATATCTAGACTCTTTCTTAATATAGACTATAGACTACAACTTCCTTGGGTTTAAGAAGCAGCTGTGTTAACACAAGCGGAGGCTGGGTTGTACCACAGTTAAACTGCAGCTATTTTACCCTCCAAGGTCCACCGCTCAGAGGTGACTCAGCAACAAACAGGCCTTTGGCACACACAGGTAAAACTAACAAAGTTACTCAGGGCTGGGGTCTGTGTGAGGAGTCGGTGTCTGCTGTGGAAAAGGTCTGTACGTTCACTAAAACAAAGGTAATTAAGGACATCGGTTTCATCTTTTACATTTTCCAGTTCAGTGGACCAAATGACTAACAATTACAGAAAGACTGTAGCAATACCACTGAAACACACAGTGCTGTCTTATCGCTGATTTTCTATTTGTATTTTTGATTTGGTGAAAAACAATATTATCATATATGTAAATGCAAATGTGATAGTTTGCCATGGTGATGATGGTTTGCAGCTTCTTCAGTGCAGCTTTATAAGTAAAAAGCAGGCTCGTCAGGAAGACAGGAACTGAAAGGCAGACACACTGTACCTCTGCTGTTTGGCCAGGTCACTGCAGCCACAGACAGTGTCACTGAGCCTGCAGTGCAGCACCCTTCTAACTACCTGTCCACCTGCTAAATATCATCCATCTGTAAATACACACACACACACACACACACACACACACACACCAACACACGCTTTAGCTCAGTGTGTGTACCGTTTGATAGATCTGGATTTGAGAGCAAGAGAGTAAACAACAGAGACTCATTTCCACTATGTGCTGATTCATCCTTTACGCTGTCACTCTCCTCTAACCGCCGAGTCATGCTACAGTCTGCCAAGAAGGGATGCAACGTTTTCTGAACCAAACGGACATCAGCTGACTAATAACTTACCATTTCAAATGTCTAGATACTCAAATGACATTCTTTTATAAATGAGACTTCAGACATTAACTGAAATGTGACCTGGTGCCTTGTAGCAGCTGTACTCTGATGAACTGCAGCACATGTGATGAGCAGCCGAACTCGCTTCTTCAACCAGCACAGTGGCTTTTTCATTTTCAGTCTTACAAACATCAGCCGTAACCATGGCTGACTCAAGTGACATCACTTGAGGACTTTCATCAGACTTGACACAGCGCCCTCTGGTGGCTCAACACAACTTGTTTCACATATTACATGTTACACATATTACAATAGTCCCTCCCAGTGCCAAGAGACACAATGTAACTTGTACAAACAGTGGATTTAAACTGTGGCGTAACAGGTAACTGCTTTCAAGTAGGTTGAAGAACAATCATGGTCAATGTGGTGGAGTAGATGTAAACAGAACAGAGCTTGAGTAAATGTAAGTGCAATCCACAACTAATGCATCTCTATTACCATCAGTTTAACTGACTACAGAGACCAGGCATCTCATGCAGCGTAAGCCAGTAAAGTCCAGAGTGAACAACAGCGTGGAGATGAGATGAACGGAGCATAATGAGCACTGATGTTCCTCAAAGCAGAGCCCGTCAAGATGGCAGTCCAGTGCCAAATGACCATTGCAATACCGTATAATAGATATATCCATATAATACATATTATATCCATATAATATCACTGGAGTGCGTGCGTGCTGCAGGTGCAGAGGCTTTAATAGCATTTGTGAATGCAATAATCTGCTTTCAGAGGATTCAACTGGTGTCAAGATGGATCGTGCATGTTGGAGCCGGGGTGGTTTATGGACCGAGCGCCTGGAGCTCCACTGCTTTCAAGGAAACAATGATATCGGACAATAGGATTATAGAGTAGACATGGAGGAAACATGATAACTGCACAGCGGGAGAAAATGCACCTGATCAAGTCGGTTACTCGATTACGGGGTCTTGGTGTAGTGATTTTAGCACATCTCGCCGAATACACTGAACGTGATATGTTCGCTTATTTGAAGTAAAGTAACGAGAATGAGGATGAGGGCCTCTCATACCGACCTCTCCCCATGTGTTTAATGTGTTAAATGAGATATAAAGTTACTCTTTTCCTCATGGGGGGAGATTTCTCAGATCAGATTAGTGGAGTTACTTCCAGCTGCCCTCAGTCCCGAACACCTCAGCTGCAGGGAATGTCACTAAATACCAGCCGTCTGTCCGCCACGCAGCGACACGCCATAACTCATCAGAGGCACTCGTCAACATCCTGTTAGCTTCGATCACAGTGGCTCTGTTCCATGGAATTCAGTTCTGATGTTTGGCAAGGTGTGAGGATGCAATATTTTACTGAAGTCTGATGTTTTTCGCTTGTTGTTTCAGACGAAAAGACAGAAAAAAATATTTAATTATGAAAAAGGTGTGAGGGTTAGCATTTGAATGGATTCCAGTGACCTCATTTCAGTTTTTATTAAAGTTATTAGTCCCGCTCATCAATCTTTTTTATGAATCCAAGTGTTAATCTGGTTTGAGATTCTATCTTCTGTTTTGTTGTGGGCCGTAAAAATTAATTTAACCATTATTAAACTTTTTTTTTTAAAGTTACATATCTTTTTAATATTTCCACACTTTAAAGGTTCCCTTATTACCCTGCTTACTTTTTCCAGGGCTTTCGGCTGCATTTAATGGTCTTCTTCAGTCGATTCAACTTGCTGTGATTACTGTGATCTATTACACCCAAGCCACATTTTCCAATATCAAGAAAGGACTTTTATCCTTTTTTTTAATTTTGGTTTAGTTTAAGCTTCATTAACATCTCCCTTTTATATTAATTTTATGCTTAAACATGTAAGACTTCAATATTTCATATAATAATGTAATATAATACTTTAATGTGATTGATATTTTTACATACAGCCATGTTCTTTGGTGTTAAATTGTCATTATCGTGCTCTTTATGTAACAGCGGCCGCTTTATTTTCTCTGTTTTCACATTGAGTCTTCAGGTATAAGGAGCAGGCTAAGATAACAGAATGTAGACTCATACATCATTAACTGATCAGAAGACTAAACATGCAGCCACATCAAAGAGAAGAAAGGAGCTCTGAGGGGAACACTGGCCGGTATCAAAGCGGTGGTCCAAACCTGTGGGACTTCATCCTACAGGGGGGAAATTAGCAGCTGCCGACAGCCCGCCGAAAGTTTCATTTGACTGATCTTTTTGGAAAACACGGTGTTACTTCATCTGTCTGTGTATGTCCTCATTGCTGCCAACACTGCAGCTCCAAAACACAATCATTCAATTCATCAAGATCAAATGAGTATGTGCGTTATAGCAAGACTCTAATTCTCTTCTATGCCATGGTTTTTGGGGGAGGGGGTCTTTGAGCTCATTATTCTGATTTCCACAACTTCACTGGGACTCTCCCATTTCCAGCTGCAGTGGTCAGCTGTTTGGACTGAAAAAGCTCAACGCTTCCACTGTAGCAGCTATATTTTGGCATGTCGTCCACATAAGCATCACAGCCAACACTCATGACAGGTGTGACTCTCCATGATGCAGAGCTGAGAGATGCTCCTGGGATGCACCATGCATGATGTAGCCGTGCCCGTGGGAATCAAACTGTAAACTTCCTGCCCGACACAACCAGCAAACAGACACTAAGACTAGCAGGTGAACACTGATGGAACATTAGACTGGATCACTGGATGTAGGCATGATGACCTTCAAGACGTGAAGACCTTAAACTTGAGGGTAAAGTAAACTAAATTTGGGGGAAGAGTTGAGATGAATCGGCTCACGTTACAGCGAGCGACAATGGAAACGAAACCGGCTGCATGTTTTGTGTAGCACAGTTCCTCGACAACATACAAACACACAAACTTCGGTGCCGGTGTTGAATGCTAGAGTGATGGAGATGGCGTCCTCAGTCGGACACAGCAGCGACACAGCTTTTTGTTTTTTGGAAACAGTTGCACATAAATTCTAGATCACATGACTGGACATTCAAGTAAAGGGGCTCCTTTGGAATCGTTAATGGGCGGAACACCATGTATATTGTATGTAACTATGGCTACTGAGTGAGCGGCTAATGTATGCTGTCTCAACATGAAACACACACACAGTCCCACACATGCAACACAAGCCGCAGACTAGCACCGAAAACCACTCCTCACTTGAGTTTGGCCGAGACCCTCAGACACACACTCTGCGCTGAGAGACGACAGCAGTGGCATCAGCACGCAGGTCAAAGGTCACGGGCTTTCTCTGCTGACTGGGTGCCGCTTTTGTCGCTTCCCCCCCGACGTGATGGATGGACTCCCGCTCACACCCCATTGAGAGAGGCGGTTAAAAAAAAAACAAGACGTTTTTTAGTGGAGCTGTGGTGGAGGAGGAGGGGGGCAGAGGATCCAGTTCTTTTGAAGGTTGTTGCTGAAAGATGCAGAAGACATCAAGAGGCAGAGCGTCATGGTTTCCACACAACCTTTCTTCCTGCAGAGTAACAGCTGATCTGAGGCTGGAGCTTTTACAATCAGAGGAACAACACAAGCAGGATGACATTTCTTTCTAAATACCAGGCTTCTGATGGCCACGGTTGGTGACTTGTTTTCCTGTCTTATCCCCCGACTGCTTGAGTCTCTGTGACAGATCAGACCTGCCAACATCACATGTGGCCAGATCTTGACAATAACTTCCCTGAAATGTAACAGTATGATAACAAAAGCCAGAATGAAGGACAATAAGACACAAGTCGCAACAGAAAAGACTTATCCAATTATTGTTCTCATATTAGCCCATGAGCTGCAGCAATTTGACTCACTGATGATTGGTGATCGATGGCACAAAACGTGATGGGGTCACTATGCTTTGAAGATATCTGTAAATGTAAGGGACTGTACTTACAGAGCACTAGTCTTCTGATGACTCAAAGCGCTCTTATACTGATGGCTACTGTTCATCAGAAGGAAAGGTAACATTCATACACTCGTGCACACACTGTTGAAATCAGAAAACAAGGGAATAGGAAACTCCACTAGATCCTACTGGTCCCCTCAGGGTTTGGTCAGCATGCATTGTTGCATCAAGAAATATAAATACAGATTTTAATTATTACCTTATGCTACTTGATAAATGGCTAGTAGACCGAGCGTTTAATGAACCTGAAACCAAAGAGGACTGCAGTGTGGTGAAGAGGTTGCAATAATAAGAACAAACACTGGCAGCAAATCCGACCTTTTCCCGTTCTGTAGCTGACATGAATCCAGTGAACTGTGGGATCGTACAGGGTGGGGAAGGCTCATCTGGACCGACTGACATCCGATTACTTTAACTGACACACCCCTGCGCTGTTTCTCCTCAACCGGCCCGTAATGAGCCTTGATCCTGGAATCTGTTTATCATCTGGTACAATCTCCCTGTTACTCTGTTACTACCTAAACGCTTGTCTGTCGGCGGTGCACAGCTACAAACCACAAAGAGCAGAGAAACAAGAACCGGCTGTCACGCAGTCTGTATTTTTAGAGTTTAGGCTTTTTTTTTTTTTCAATATGATAAGACAAAAACAAGGACACCTTCCTCCAGGGACAAGACGTCTCCTGCAGATATAAAAAGCAAAAGGCTTCTGGAAATTATACGCCATAGTAGAAATGTGGAAACTGATGCTGACGCTGCTCTGCTGAGTATGTCCTGCACCAACCAGTCAGGAGCTTCATTTATACAATTTATACTGACATATACTGAGACGGTCCGGAGGAGAGGACACTGATGGATGGGTCTGTGTTAAGAAGGGCATTAGGGTAACATCAAAACGATCCTTCATATTGATTTGAGCGCTGTGGCCGCTGTAAACCACAACATGGGACCCACAAGGGCTTTAAAAGCTTCACAGTGAGACCGGTGTTGTTCCTCTGAAGCTGTTGATATGATTCCTGGGAATGCTGTGGCAACGTGGATGAAAATATCAACAGGAATATTCATAAAACACGTGCATCAGCCACATAATTGCTATGAAAAGGTTTTGCAACTCCTACTGTTATTCTTTGTCTCGCCTCTATGAGGGAGAACTACAGCTCCCAGTGGAGTGGCAGGAAACAGGAAGTAACAAACTCATACACAATGAAAAGGTAACGTTGCCATGTTGGGCTCCAGCAAGGCCCAGATTATTGCAGGCTGTGTTTATTTACATTCTGACAATCTGGTACCACTCAAAGTATGCTGAATCAGCTGTTAGCAGCTCCTGGTGCACACGGACAAACAGACAACTATCATAGGATTACAGTAAAACTGAAGAAAATGGAGCACAGTGATTCTCAGGCGGCTTCTGGAGATGTCAGAGGCGTCCTTTTCTCAGCAGACTTCTGCACTCAACAAACAGACATGCTGATGTCCTCCAGTGGTGAATCACACTGAATCTGTGCTCTGTGTTCAGATTTGATTTAGTGATGACTCAGACAAGGTGTGTGTCAGGCTTAGCTGGACTGCTGCAGCTACAATCAGCGGCCAACAGCATTTGCATACACCTGTCCCTTCCACCAAACACAATATGTTTGCCTCACATCTCCCCGTCCTTTGACTCCCCCATCAGGAGGCTCTTCACAGTTTAGAACCTCAAAGCTACAGTTCATTCACACAGTTACACTGGGGAATAAAATTAAAGAACAATAAAGTCTGATCATGCACAATACTGTGGATCTAACTTTGATAGCTTTGCTCCTCCTAAGTTCTCGCTCAATTTTCCAGCTAGGCATTCAACAGTTTGTAAAATGAATACAAATAGCTTTTGTTTATGTTTATCCCTGGCAGATCTTTGCACAAGCCTGAAAGTAGACTCAGCCTGCCCTGTTCTCCTGCCTGGTGCTGCCATATTTGACCCCAAACTCTGAAATTGCTTTATTTCATTTAATAATGATGTTGGCCATTTTCCTTTTTCTTCTAGAGAACTGAGCACATAAGAACCTTCACTGTGTGCCAGAGCAAGGTAATGAGCAAAGAGGAAATAGATGGGGGACGATAGGCGCCTTTGTGTTGACACACATCGGATGTGAACATGTTTTGGTCTATGCAAACACTGTAGTCAGACGAGAGCATCATCATTTCTTTAGTCACCACGGAAAAGATGTGAGCGATGAAGACTAAAAATAAAGCCATGGAGGAGCAAAGAGGAAGCATCTCTGTTAACAGAGAGGATCTACAGAGAGAAGCTGCAGTGAGTGAATAACATGTCCGGCTTACAGCACAGTACAACACCACAGCAGGTTCAGGCTGGAAACTGGGGAATCTGAAGAGAGATGATTTTTACCTGTTAGTTGTGTGACATTCATGTTCTCCAGACAATAAACCATTTTGATTTTAACAGTCCTAATGATCTCCCCAGCACCATCCTGCCAACCATATTTGTTTCTCCCAACACCTTGTCATGTGGGGTGATGAATATAACAGCCTCTGACTACTTGTATGTCTTGTATGGCTTTAAAAGAACCTTAATAAGAGTTTAAACCGTTCCTTTACATGATGGCGACCTCATATATCCCATAATTCCCTGAGGGCAGCAGCTTCTTACATACTCAGGAATAAAGATATCCGCAAGATGCAAGGAAGCAGTGGAACAGGATGTAGAGAAAGGACAGTAGGTGAATCAGAACAAAAGACAACGACAATGGATCCACATGAATCTTCAACACCGGGCACAGCTCCGGTGAACAAACAGTGATAACGTGATTGTTTTCGGCTGCTCCTCAAAATGCAGCACAGCAAACAGCAACTGCCAGCTAGAACCGCTGTGAGCTGTGAGTCAGTTAACCCAGAACTGTGCACCGGGAATGTACCCCGCAGGAATAAACCTCAGCAGAGAGCTGATTTATAAGCTGCCTTATAAGTTCTGAGGCGTCTGAGGATGGAAGTTCTGCATCTGACATCGGAGATATTCAGAGAAGTTGCATAAATGCATCAAGGATAGGACAGCATCTGTTCCCTCTACATAAATTTACAACACATTTCAGAAAAACCTAGATATATTATACTATTATTATCATTTTTCATTATTAATACATCAGCTTCGCACAGATAAATGTGTGTAGCTGAGGGTTTTAGTAAACTAAAGCCCTGTGACGTAGGTCTGTGCTGTCAACAGGAACAATGCATTTAGACTGTACCCTGCACAGGTTCAAGGTCCTTTTAGTGGTCATTTAATTATGTTAATTCAAGGGTGAAAGTGAGGAGAAGAGCAGAAAAGAGGGGAGGCGGAAAAATAGCTGTGTCATTATACTGAGGACGTTTTTAAAAAATGAGGAAAACAATCATATCAGCTCTGACTCATCTCCAGGAGGATTCTCAGGTCAGGCACAGTTCACATTAAGGACCATTTAAACCTCAACAGTGTGGCATGATGGGATACGTGTCCCTCAGTGCTCTGTGTTTTACGAGCCTGCTGCTGGATGATTTGTAACATGTTTCAAGTCATTTCAGATGCTGGAGGAACTCAAAATCTACCTTCAACACAGACCCACACTCTGCTATACTTGTTCACCATTATATGAAAGGTCTCCATATCTTCTGGAAAAACAATTTAGAGGAAGAAAGTAGAGTGTTTCCCATTGACTGACCTTTTCTCAGTCTGTCTTCAACCACCCAATGGTAACCCAATGGGTTCAGATTATCCTGCTTTCAACATTCCTCGACTGGTTGCCCTGTCTGCCAGCTCTGGTGCGTTAATGGCTTCCTTCAAACTGTACCACAGTGGCAACAATTCACCAGCAACTCCACCATCATTATTTCCATCTCCACAGCCCAGTAAAACTTGGAAAGCATCGCCTCTGCACGGAAAATACCAAACCAGAACAGCTCAAAGGTTAAGAACATTAAGGCTGCATTCTCAACACAACTCCCAAAGATTTGCTCTTTGATTACAGTCAGATTATGAGGTCAAGAGAGGTCTGGGCGGTATCAAGAACTGTGATTTGAATCATTAATGTCCTTAAATCTGCTCACAATTGAAGACAAACCCACACAAAACTACAACAAATGTCTTTTATAGCCCACAGCTCCATTGTTTTGTTTCTCATTAATACCTTGTTTCCAGCAGCAGGCAGCTGTTTTCAGTGAAAAAGCTTTTAAACAGCTGTACAGTTCACTATTTGTACCTTTTCAGCATCAAACAATGGAAAAACACGGTGAGAGAACACAAGTCTGGCTTTTTTTTTTTGTAATGTTGTCGTGTTTACCCCGAGATATCAGCAAATAACTAGGTGGGAAACAACACGTCCAATCCAGGTGAGATGTTTCTTCTTTCTTTTAAAATTAACCTGTATTGGAGGAAAAGGCTTCTGTTCACTGTTCCATCACTCAAAAGTGACTCACACCGTGTCCATCTCCTCTTTTGCCCCCACGGTGGTCAAGGCTGAGTTAGATCATGGTTTGAGTTAAATGAAAGAAAGTCATTTAGGTCTGGGCACCTTCACTGTCAAGGTTAGACCAACCAAAACCAACCAACGTTTAGGTAGAAAACCTGAAGTAAACTGCTGCCATGCCTGGTTGAAGTGACTTGTTTTGAGGACCAATGCATCCAGACAGACCGCCTCCCTAGAAAGTTTAAAGGGTCTATGTTGCACTATTTCTACCTCTGGTCCTGGCAGACAATCATAATTTACCCAAAAACTGTAATGTTTGACTGTAAAATCTAAACATATGTCTTATTTATGCATTTCAACAAACCGGCGGTAGTGTAATAGGCCGAGAGGTATTCTTGGGAGGAATGAAGACCAAACCACAAAGATATAATCTAAGTAGTAATAAACATTATCCTTTTAGAACAGTGCATTCCATAATAGTTATTGCCTCAATGAGACATTCACTGGTTTCAGATATCGTAATAAATTAATGTGGATGGTCATCTGTAGCATGCACAGCTAACTGTCTCCCTCTTAGCATATCATTATTATTATTATTTCAGAATAGATGAAAGGATTAATTAACACACACCATGACCCAGCCAGCAGCACAGCTTTGAGCATGCTGGTGGTGGTGTGTCACGCCCGGATTAGAGCAGTCCAGCTTGATGAGGCCAACGCCCCTAAAGCTCCGTCTCCTCGTTCAAAATCACGCCAAACAGAGACGAGACATTGTTTATCCTCAACTTCCCAAGGTCACTAAAGGGTCAGACTGAAACACACCTGCAGTCTGAACACCATCAAGGTTACCGACACTGTGTTCTTGCATACACACAGGCTGAATATTAATTTATATACTCTTAAATAAACAGCTTTGCGTTAATAATGTGGATATAATGTCTAAGTGGCTAAAGAGAAATAATAAAAGACTAGAACAGTCTGGTGAATTCAGACAATCACATCACTTTTAAAACCAGGAAAACACAAAACCTAGGTCACATTGTAATATTATGATATATAATCTAAGATGATATCTAGCCTCATATCAGCTATAGCATCATGAATCCAAGCTCTTCAGATGGGCTACCAATCCTATTTTTTTTTATTTACCAATCGTATCCCATCTTGTCCCATACCCAGACGTTAAGATCTTCAAAGTGATCAGAGTCTGCATTTTTAGCCTCTTTTAGCTTGTTTTGGTTTTACAGTCTGCACCTATGCAATTTGGTTCAACTTTAACAATCATTCAACCCTGTTTCAGTGGTAAACTACTGTTTGTAGTAGACACTTGGTTGGTCGGTTCATTGTTTTTACCTGTGTCTACATACTGTTTGTTATTCTCTTTGTCTTATCTTGTGTCAACATCGTATGGGCCCTTGTGCCGGATTATATCCTTATGTTTTTCCCTGTGTCATTCCTTGCTTTACTCGTGTTTTTCTGGGTCTGTGTTTTTGTTGGTTTTTGTTGCCCGACTGATGGACGTTGCTTTTGCCTGATCAGATGGTAGATCTGTTTGCCGTGTTTTGGACTGAATGTCTGGATTTGACCCTGCTTCAACCACCTCTAAGCCTAAACCCTCCACAAATAAAATACAGAACTACCACACCTCCACATCTCCATTCCTGCAATTGGGTCCATCCCCTCGTGTCTCACTGTTCCTTCAACTAGCAGGGTAAAGGCCTTCATCAGACTGTTTACCTTCATGTATCAGGGTAAGCATTAGGATGCCCCCCAGTCCTCCAACCTTCAGTCCTCAGAAGGAGGCAGAGACTGAAATAAGACCCACCAACAATAGTTGTGTGCGATGCATGTTAAAAAGGGCTGACAGCCATGTACACCCACACAGCACATCTCGGTCGGAGATATCAGAGCTCTGACTTGCCACAGATTATTTCACACACATCTTGGTACAGTTTCCTGCACTGAGATCAGCTGTGACAGAACTGCTGGCAGATATGGTTGACGGCATAAACCCACAGGTTTGTTGGCGCCATGACATCCGGGATTATGACCACAGGCTTACCAAGACGTAAATAAACACACTTTTGTAACGTTGTGGTTATTTGCAACCGAGCCAAGACCTTTGTCACTGCATGCAAATAGTTAATCTAACAGGGATTCCAGTCTGGAACCACATCCAGTTTTCTAAATCTCCTTTGCCACTGGATGCGACAGGCTGCTTCCACTCATGTCAGGATAGAGCAGAGACACATTCCTGGCAGACGAAGCTCCACTGCTTCAGATGCTTCAGGATTACCGCAGCTTCTTACAAAGAAGGAAGGTATGAGGCGTTACTACATTAAATAAACTGTGTTCGGACAGAATGTAAAGTAAATGTAGGAGGTGGTACAATCACAAACAAATTAAACGAACATATGTAAGAAAAGAAAAGATTATCTCGCAGTTTGCCCCAATTCTTTCAAAATCAAACTGAGCAAGAGAGAATCTGCTTTTTAAGCTGAGGAGAGGAAACAGGAGATTGGAAGCAAATTAACAACAGGAACTGCTGCGTTCTAAGATTGATTGATGCCCGGTTCCACAAACATGGTCTATGAGTAAAGTGCTAGCTTGTTTGTAGCTAACAACTGAACAGTTGGTATCTTGGCTTTTTCAAGCGAATACACGCAAACAGTTCAGCAGCAAATTTTGCACAAATGAGAAAATTCACTTGGCGTTCTTCTTCAATGATTATCTTCAGCTCTACAGAACTGTTCTTGTTGGCACTTTAGCACTTTTTCGTTGCTAAGAAAATTAAATTACACCTCTACCAGACCTGTTGTGATTAACCTGGTCACATATGATTGGTCTACACTTTCGTTTGTGCAAGAAATTGTGTTAATATGTAAAAACTACATGTAAAAAGACACAAGACAGATGAGGTGAATTAACATTGCTGTCAGGGTTCGGTGAAGGTACTGATGTCTGACTGGTAGGACTCAACACTGGTCCAGGAAATAAGAGAGAAGACGACTCAGACTGAGTGCTTCCACTCCAACATCCTTGGGTCTTGCAGTTGGGTTGTCTAATAATTCTTTTCTCAGTGCTCACACTGAGAGGTGTTGAATGAACAACCCATGGTTCATATGTTTAACTAATATTACAAAGAACTGATTTAAAATGTGGTGCGCCTGAGCTTAAACACCAATTAATGGCTGCACAGTGCAGAAAAGAGACACTGCTGATTTAATTAGCCGCATCTAAGATTGACAAAGTGTTGGCCGGGACTATCAGCTGACAACATCCATCATTTGCTCCATCAACTTGGAATGACTCACTTGGGTCCTCATTTTGACCCAAGTTAAGGTCCAACAAGTCCCAGTTCAACTGACCAACAGGTTCTGTGTTTTAACAGCATTGGGTTTCAGATCCTATAAAAGTCTTTATTTAGTTGATTCGCAGCGTACACTGAAAGGTTAATGTCCCAGTCACTAGTCATTAAGGCTAAGTCAAAGCTGAGTTGTGCGTCGTTTTAGATTTTGTCAAGCCCAGCTGAAATCATCAGATCAGTGACTCAGTATGAGTCAAATTCAATTCATATGACCAGATTTCCCTCAAGGAAACACTAATTAGCTGTTTTGTTTTGGATTATTTGGTGAGTCAAACTGAAACCTTAGCTACTGACCCCGCCGCTAACATCATGCTCAACTGTTCGCCAGTGGAAAGGAAAAAGATATATTGTTTATTGTTTTTGTAGGGTCTGGGTTGGGGTTTCTGTTTTGGGTTTTGTTTTTGTCTTGTTTGTGCAAACTGTCTAAATCCAGACAAGATGTTAAAGTTAGGGCTCGTTTGAACGCCGATACCGAGCAGTACCAAACATTTTTGAAATATTAATACGTTTTTCACCAAAACCCTTTTATCATTGAACAAAAGAGGCCAAAAGCAGCTATCAAATGCACCTGAAGTCTCACCGTCTTCAGTCGCAGCGCGCACCGTCTCATCTCATTCTCGCAAACTGAAGCCATGTCTCAGCTGTGTCTGAGACAGAAAAACAAAATCTCTCGGCACACTGAGGCTCTACCCCAAAGAAGCCAAAATATACATAAATAGGTTAAATAAATGAATAAATAATGGATCTAAAATAGTCTTTAGATATGTAGAATCCCTAATTAGTTATTTTTGATACGTGTGAGGACGGCAGGCAGTGACTTTGCACAGGCTTTCTGCCAATTTGCATCTTTGCAACGCAATACACTACAATGCAATGCACTCGGTGTTTCCTCTTGGCCCATGGGCCACCTTTTATGTTCAGTTTTGTCCCTCTGAGGGAAAAGGTTTGGGCGGCCCTGCTCTCAAACAGTCTGGCTGAGAACAGAAACGCAGAGTAGGACCAAAGAAATGCGAGGCATGAGAGAAAGACGGTTAAAAAAAAGGCATCTGGTTGTAATTTCCGACTTTGTGAGAAGTGGAAACCTGACACCAAAGAGACATATTTTCCTGACAAATGGATTTATTTGTAATTTCATCACATTTAAACAAATTTAAGAGCCTCCACCTCAGTATGAAAATAACAAAATTGGAGGAGGAAAAAAGAGAATGGAGAATAAGACGGACAGAGAGGAACAGCTATGACCAACATTTGGCCATTTCATCCAACAATCTGTCTCTCCGGGCAACGAGCCAAACTCAAGTCCGAGCCCAAAGATCACGTCCGGAGTTATCAGTTATTTGAAAAGCTGTCATCACAAATATGAGGTCAGTCATAATGACAAGCCCTGCACACAACCCTAGAGTGGACATACACACCACAAACATCATATATGCTGTGGCAACAGGGGAATGAATGACCAGGACTCAGAATACCTCACACACTGCAAAGCAGGAGACACATCGAGCCAGGTAAGGAGGCATGGGGGTTTGGACACATGCACACAGTCATGTACACATGGACATGAGAAACACACATACACACGCTTACAATCTGTGTTAAGTGAGAGAGATGAATGGATTAGAGCCCCCTGCTGTAGAAATGTTGGAGCAGCCAGCACACCTTCACTTTACTACTGTCAGGCTATGGAAGCCTGAGTGTGTCAAAAGAAATGAGGCATCTGAGAGGGGGTTGAGGAGGTTTGTTTAACTTTACTGGTCCAGAGGATATGTCAATGCTTTGTTTTAAGTTAATATGTATATATTATATACATGCACCCATAGGTTTTATCTGGGCAAGAAATACATTTTGTCTAGCAGGATTAAAGGAAAATGGCAAATTGCCTTTCTCTTACACACACACACACACACATAGAGAATTGTAGTCAAGTGTATTGAGGGATAATTAGCTTTCGGAGAGACGTCCAAACCATTACATCAGTTTGACTAAACCGACACAACAGCTGCAACCACGGCAAAGAACCAGAGCTACGCAAAGACGAGGAGGACGCCCGAACTGATTTAACAGGACATGAAGAGGGGCAACAAAACACGCACATGCACACGACACAAGGCCTCCAGGAACACCAACAGCCTCTAATCTGCATGTGAGTCTGTGGAGAGAGAAGGATGAGGGGGAGCGGGTACGAAGAGAGGCACTCATCCTTTTTAAAGACAAAGGAAACATGGGTGAATTAATGCTGCATCAGCTCAGGGTGGATTGAAAATGAACACATGTCCTGATGTAAAGCTACACTGTATGTGAAGTCAGCACTCCGTCAGCACGTAGCAGCTGAGGAACTCAGCGCTAATCGATTAGGACTGACACTACCTGCGGACATTAAGGGCTTTGAAACCTCGTGTCAATCAGACGTGTATGTCAGTAATTTGTAAAGGTCTGATTTATTTTCTGTTATTTAGTTTCCACGGATTAGCTGTGAAAAACAACCCAGAGAAAAACACATTTCCTGTTTTTGTTTTGTTTGTTTTAGGGTTAGGGTTTGGGTCTTTGTTTGGAGTTTTCTTTAGTCTTTTGTTATGTTTTTGGAAACTAAATCAACACCATACATCAAAAGAAGACGATAGACAAACTTATAAACTTAGGCTTTGTTTGAACATTTTAGTTAGTCCTGACACAATACCAAAGTCTGAACTTATACCAAATGAAGCCAGAACTATTAAAAACTGCATTTTATATTCCCCAAAACGTTATTGTGATAGATCAAGAGAAGCTGAAAGTTTAAAGGTAAGTGACATCCTACAGTTGGAAAACCTCTTAACAACGGTCAATGAAACTGACTTTTCTCTCAACACTCTGAACTTTCAGTCAGTTCTTAAAACAGTCTTGAGGTTTCATACCCAGCCTAGTCTGAAAAACATCCATAGCATTACTAGATAACAGCTGATAGAAAACAACAGCAGATACAATACGAAACACCCAATCTGTCAGCTACTATGAATGACATCAAGACATTGGTATGAAAGCGCAGTTCCACCACTCCTATGCCGTAAGGATCCAAATGATGCAATAGATCATTGCACCGTGCACACTTCAGGGTGGACGCTTTAAAAACCAAGAATGAGGAAAAAGGCAACCGCCTGATAAGTTTTCTCAAAAGCCTATCTGGTTCATTTTGTTCCTCATTTCGAGCATCTGGCTTCTGCCCAAGTGTTAATGACGGAGTATTTGAGCGTGAGTCATCTGCATCAGAACTATACCATACATTCGGCTAAGCCTTTAGCTAAAACCCAGCCTGGTTTAGCGCTTCTAATCTAATTTCTACTCAGAATATTCCATCATGGGATTAGAGCATCCGTTGGGTGAGAGCCAAGCCTGAGTCAATTTATCAAAGAAGCTGCTATAGCAAGTGTAGCCCCCCCCACCCTCGGATGATTTTTGTGCTGTTGTTTTTATGTTAATGTGACCAAGGATAATTGGTTTCACATTGCAAGGACAGTTCGGAACTAAACATGTAATGCAGTGTGACGGGGGGAATGAACGCAGATTAAATTAAAGTGTCTTGAACAGTCCAGGTCAGATGGAACGCTCACTCAGCCCCACCCACATGCAACTACACAGTTCTGACTTTGTTGGCAATTGTTCCAAGTGTGCTTTTGCTTTGCGGACTGTGCAACTGAAAGTTATTACGTTTGTCACAAACTCTCTTAAACCCAGAGGCCCCGGAATAAAATCAAATATAGAAGATGCGAAACAATAGTGTGCTTTCGGACCACTGAACTGAACTGTGGTTTTACTGTATACATTCATAAATGTGGCTTTTGTCATGAAAACAAAGCCCAGATTCAGAGACAAACCGGTTTCCCTTAATGAAATGCACGTTCATGAACCATGGTGTGCTTAAATCTGTAGGTTTTCCAGCACCTTTTTTAAAATAAATCTCATAAAATTAATGTTCATATCAGATAAAAAACAGATAATCCTCCCTTCCACAGAGAGAAATATTACAATACATTTCACATTTTCCTCCCCCAAGTCATTTTCATACTCTCCCTCACATGCAGAGAATCATTTCCTATATTTAGCTGTTGAGTCATAACATTCACATTCCTCAAATACATTTTACAAGTGAAACAATATTGAGGAGAAATGCACGAGATCCTCAAAGAAATTCTTTCATGCTTTCACTCTGCAGAAATTTCCAACATTTCCTGCCAAGCAATCTTGCCTGCAACACACGGACACACACACACACAGCTCCACTGGCTGATGTCCACGTGCAACTACAAGTAAAAGCCAGCATGCATGTGTGTGAAGAGTGTAAAGCAGACCCTTGAGGCTCGAGAGAAGACCCTGGTGTGTCATCGCTGTGCCTATGCAGCATCCTGCAGCCTGGCCCCCCTCATCAGTGCTATTGATCTGCTGTGTGATCCTGCCATACAGAGCGTCCTCGCGCAGTAATGGGGGTTCAAGCTCACTGGCTGCTGGGCCTTAACAACCTTCACCTCAAGGCCTGCTGACCGTCAATCCCACCGCTCACTGACAGCACCGAGTGGGAGGGGAGGGTATCACTCTGATGGATGGGACAGAGACGGATGACACGGGACGGTGGGCTGGGACGGTGTGTGCATGTGTGTACCAATTCACCAAAAGCAAGCTAAGCAAGAATGGACACATGGAGTATAGACACAGTGTACACAATGTGGCTTTTCACAGCCATGTTCATTTGAGCGAAGCGTGGCAGGACAAGGAAACCGCTGTGTGTGACATACGGCTCCGTTTCCGCTGGTCCCCCCATGGGTTAATCCAGTCCTGCTGATTAATACAATCATACTTTATTATTGGTAATATCCTGCCTCAGATTCTACAAGCTGTTACCAAGAGCAGGTAATAGTAGACACATTAAACACAAATCAAATACACAGGTAACGCAAAACAGACAAATAAAACAGGAAATAACTACTGGTTGCTGTTTTAGCGACAGAGCTCAAGAACAACGAGCCTTTCTGGTTGATACTTTGGTCCAGCGCTACATGAATCCAGCTGTGATGACCTTTTCAAGCTCCACTTATAAAGACGGATGGAGTGATCCGAAATGCCCGATCAGTATGGCGACCTTATTGAGAAGACACGGAAGCATCCATGGCATTACTGATCCAGATTTATCTTAAACTTCAGTGTTTCTGCTGCCAGTTCTCCACATGCAATCAACAAACTCTGTTTCTGGTGCCACGGTGAGCCCTGGCTTACTTTACATAAAAAGAGCATCTGTATCAGATCAGTACGTGATATTAACTGATACCCTGAGTTGAGTTCAGATTGAGCATGAGGTTTGTGCAACCAGACATTTGAGGAAACAGGATACAGGTTGCCACGGTGACATCTCCAGCACGTCCTTAAGGGTATTTAAAGTGATTCCTTCACTCTGAGCCAACGACCGCACAATCAGCCAGAACCCAACAGGCCGTGTGGATCACACTACATGACCTTTAAACAACGCCAACAAGAGCTGGCTTGAAATCCTCAATTTGTATTCACACAAACAGGGACAGGAGGCTGCAGACTGCAGGTATATTCACAAACTCTGACAATGAACAAAGAAGATGTGACGTTCTGGGGGACACTAATTTGTTGTCCTGGCTTGACAAAGAGCTTCAGAACATGTCTGTGGATAACATCAATGCTCCAGCCTCTCCAATACGGCAGCTCATTGGCATTCAGGCCACAAAAGACCCACATGAGCCCACAGTGACACTGGATTTCTTAAGAGGAACTGCATACAGAGTACAGTACGCACAAGATGGACCATTACACCACGGGTACCAGAGCCACTGCAGGTCCTGATCATCCGGCTGCAGCTCAAACTTCCCCAAGCCAACTCCCTTTTTCAATTTGCAGTGCCTGTTCCACTCCAAATACACCCAAACTAAACGTGTATTCAAATATAGCGACTCTCACGTTTGCTGCATCTGCTGTTTCCTGAGCTCATGCGTCTGATAAAGGACGGGCCATTTCCACTGACCTCTCAGATTGCTGCAGGTCAGCTGATAACACGGCCTTAATTTAGATACTGCTTCTAAACAGGCCTGTTTATCAGCAGACAGAGAGAAAGAGTGTGTTTACTGCGTTGGCTAAAATAGCCTGTAATGTCATTTCTTATATACATTTTGAAAGGTCATTTTTTAGGGGAACTTCCTTTGAACAAGTGCTAAGTACTAAGGGGAAGGTTAGGAAAACGGGAGCTCGCAGACGCCATAAAAAAACAAACCCCAGAAAGGATCCTTCATTTTCCACATACACCAAATGCATCAAAGCAAGATTACACGTCAGCGTCAGATGATGCTAATTTAATTACAGTCCAAAATGATTGCATCAGACTCTGAGTGCTGCCTCAGGGGCTGTTTGAGGGTAATGGTGTTGGTTACAGTAACCATACGTCTGCTACTGTTACATACTGCGCTCCTATATGCTGCAACTGCTGCAATTAAGTGTTGCTTGGAGGTGCAAGAGATATATGTAATGCTAGTAAAAGTATCAAATACCTAATATAAGCGAGCACGGTAAAGTCAGGTCAACAGTGGCTCTAGTGCGTGTCTCCCTCTTTTGGTGATAAAGTAGTCACATAAACGCTGTTGACGTGCCTCTGTATACTGTGAAATACACAGATTCATCTGAAGCTTAGAGGATTAATAATAACTGTAAAGTAATATCACTGGCAGTGGCAAAATACAGTAGAATCAGGTCCATTACATGTCTTAATGAGAACATCTGTTGTAGAAGTCATTGATCACTGATAACGATATCATCGGCCATCACATTGTTCCACTGTGGATATCACCACATGTCACAGGCATCTCTCAACTCTAGACTGCTGCTGATGGATGCTGATGACCTCACCAAAATGGTAAAGTTGCCGAAACAATAAGCTAAAAGAGGCTAAAAGTCTCTGTAGAACTGAAGGGAAGTGGTTGGTGGTAGTTCTCTGAGGGTTTGTCACCTGGACTGTTTGTAGGTTCAAAAACATTGATTGGTGCAGCCTTTTGCCTCAAACCTGTGGCAGACATCAGAACTCCGGAGGTGTAGGCATGTTGTCAGCCCTCCAGAGGGTCCGATTGAATTTTCTTCCCAAGACCAGAAACACAAAAGACGCAGAGTAAAAATAAAGAGCCGTCTGATCAAATGGCCAATTGTGTTTTTTGGGGGGAATTGAGCAGCTCCCTGAAATCCGCCTCCCTCTGTGACGAACACAAGTGCCGGCTTTGTCTCCTGCAGGCTGCTGACTGTCCCAGGACACACAGACTACTATTCAGGCTGCTTACTCACACTCAAACACACACACAAATCGAGAAGAGCACCCAGTTTGCACTTGATTCTATCATGAGGCGCACCGCTCTGCACTTCACATGTCCCGCTTGTCCTCATGCACGGAAGGCGCGCACGCACAAACACTCCATGTACCACTCTAAGAGGCCTGGTGAAGGCATGCCACCAATGTGACACAAGCCCACAGCGGAGCGCCTGGAGGGCTGTCTAAATAGTCTCTATGAGCCCACACCAGCGCAAATATGCTGTCAGCGCCTTCAGATTCACATCAGAGGGTGAGTGTCTGTGGAGAGCGGGAGGCATTGAGCCTCAAAGGAAACAGAGTTTAGGTTAGATGAGATGCACGGACATGAATGTCATGTTCTTAGCACCCTAGATCCACGGTGTTTACAAGGATTGATTATAATCCACTGAATGGTGGGGGCAACGCATAACTCCAAGGACAGAGGTGCGCACTGTGAGGTCAAGGCCAATTTAATCTTACTCGGAAACAATTCCACCTTCTTGTCTCTCCTCTCTGTGTACCATTTGTCTGTGGAGAGGAAATAAAAAGTGTCCTTTTAACCTTTTTAGATTACATGCCCGGGCTGCATGGCGAGCTGTATTTGGGAAAGACCCCCAAACTGAACTGAACACCAAGTTCCTCCCAATGGCTGTTCCATCTGTGTATGAATGAGTGTGAATGGCAGCCATACATCAATCTACAACCTTTAGCAGCACGCAGTTAGCTACTTAGCAGTAGCATGCTACATGGGTATTTTGTTAGGCGTTCTCCACCTTAAACACTTGAACCTCAAGGCTGTCATCCAACTCTAAACCACTGTAGTCTCCATGTCAAGATGCAGAAGTTACAACTTTTGACAGATACTTTCAAGATGCTGCTTCACCTGGACTCAAAAGAGCAAACAGAGGACATGTCTGTAAAAGGAAGTTGATGAAACTTGACTGTCAAAAGATGTCATGAAACACGTGTTAACAGTTCAGACCATTGTGTTCATGAAATGATTTATTTGCAATCCCCTGAATGACCAAGGAAGGTTTGATTTATCCTTTGGGGACCTTGAACATTTAATTTTATGGCAAACTGGTGTAGTTGTACAATGTCTTGCCAGGGATCAAAGCTCCGGACAGGCAGACAGGCTGACCAATCAGCTTTATCATCCTTTGGCCCTGCCACTAATGAAGCAAAAAATAGCTCAGTCACTGAAATGCTCCAGAAATCAAATGATCTTCGTTTCCTCCAGTGGTGGGTGTGAGCGCAATCAGATCTCAGAATAGAAATGCTGATTTAATACTTGACTCCTAATCAGTTGAGTTGCAGGACTGTTGCAGGCAGTAAGTGACAGATATATAAATATATATATTACAGAGGTGTAGCAGTGTGAAACGTGGAAACCAGATCTCATACGCACACTGGAGTGCTCCCGTCCTCCTGGTTTATCCAGCTGTCCTCAGGCCTCCATCACAGCTCACGGATGGTTTGTCATTAGTTGATGTGTCTGTAGGACAAGCGTGTAATGGGATTTGTGCGGATAAAGTGGTGGGAATAAGAGATGGAGACATAATGTTGGCTAATGACAGGATGTGATGAACTACAGGAACAGAGGGGGAGCGATCAAAGCAGTAGAACAACAGAGACAATGTACAATCATCTAAACTGCAGTCCACAGACACTGCGGGAGAACTTCGACATGAATGAATCAGGTGTGCGAGTAGAGTCTCACTGGACAGATCATCAGCTTTGGATTTACTCAGCCCCAGCATGACACAGCAAACTGAGCTCAGTACATCTGTCTACTGCCAGCTGAGTGACACATCTGCGTGGTATGACACCTGCCAGACCGCCAATAATCCACCAACCACCCCATTTTCCACTGCCACACACAGCAGCCAGCAAAAAGACGGACTGTCCTCTAATCACTGAGTCATTACAGTTAACACCAGAAACCAACAGCTAAGAATTTAGGCTCAAAATCATTTTCCAGCGCAACTTACAATCTTGACAATGTGGCCAATGATACCGCTGTACTATTCAACGAAACAACCGCAACAGGTGACACGTGCCTGTTCTCAGTCACCCAAAGGTGCTGCTCAAAGTTTACTTTTAAGAAAGTCGGCAAACGAAAATGAGTTTTAATGATTGATTCCATCAGCTACTGTACTGCAGTTATCGGGAGATTGCTCATAGAGACAATCAAAGGATGGCGCCAAGTCTCCAGCTGCAAAACCATTGCACCGTCCGAGATGAGGACATAATTACAAGAGTGCCGGTTGAACCCCAAACAGTGATGAACAATAAAGAAAACAGAAATATGAGGACTATATTGCATATATTTTGTTTTTTAATTAAAGTAATTTAAAGGAATTCAAATAAGTTTGATGTCATGATGCTCATTTGTGGACATTTCCCATGATTGGAGAAACAACCAACCGGACAGAGCTCACGTCATTACCTTAAACAGCTAATGACTGTAGCTACATAAGTACCCTGAAAGAAGACAAGGAGCAGCTGATGAGCTGAATGAATACAGTGCAACAATATTAGAATGCAGTCTGATAACTGGGCTGATTGTAACATTCATTTGTGGTGTTGGATGGTGAACACTGCCAGGTTCACATCCGCAGGTCTGCCGTTTTCCCGCCTCTAGGTGGAGCAGGTTGGACTGAAACTACAGCTGCTGTGGCTCTGCAAATGGATGATACTGCCTGTGCAATGTTACACTATCAGTCTGCTTAACGTGAGCCTTGAACACGGACAACATTCAAATTAGCTTGTGTGGAACAAACGTAAAACAGTTCTTGCTAGTCTTCTCATGTCTACATCAAAACACCATAAAGGTCAAGGTTTCACTGTAATGGTCAAACCTTGACATTTGATTGGACTTTAAGGCCGCTTTAAAAACCTTAAAACTTCTTCACGTCCCCATCACTGCAGCCGTCCATGAGGAATACAAAGCTAAGACTGTCGGCCCTCTGCTGCTCTCCTTCCCCGCTCTGGTGCAGCACAGTGTGTGGGGGGTGTGACTGAGGTGAGTGGAGGGCAGGCTTGGGACTGGCTAAATAGCTCGGTTTGTTGGGGCTGGTGGGCAGGATGATGAATGAGATGTTACGCACATCTGCAGATTTCTGTCAGCCAGCAGTTATGGGTGGATGTGGTCGTCAAAAAAGAAATATGTAAAGATGAATCACTGTCAAAAAAGCCAAATTATTAGATTTATGTGAACATAACGCAGATGTTTTTCACATTCGGTGAAAACACAGGCCTGTTTCACTGCTGAGTTTGATTGACAGATGACGTATGTGTGTGTACTGTATATCATTTCATCTAAAAACTAACTAAAAATAAAATAATTATTAGTTGCATGTTTCTATCTTTCTATCTAGTAATGGGAGATGATTAGACAGGAAACCATCATAACTAGATATCCTTACCTCTCATGCTGCTCACTCTACCTCAGCTCAGTGCAGTTTACACTTCATAACAGAAGAAAACAGTGTATTCATCACTATGTACTATATGAGCAAGTAGCTGGACTACTTTAGCAACAGGAAGAGAATTATACGCTCATTTAATCACTTTACCAGAGCAGATCTCAGGCCTGTTTAGCTCGGGTGTGTCCTCAGATAAATGCTGAACGTGGGACTGCCTGCCTGAAAGCGGGATAAACTACAGAAGATTTAACACCTGAACGCCTCATCCCACTGGCTGATTTATAACTGAGTGATGTCTGTGATCACTGCCGCTGTACTTTTTGCTTTATCTGCCTGTGTTTCATGTGTGTTTTGCTGTGTTCGTCTGGTTGTGTAGTGTACTTTTATTCATGTCGTCAGCAACACCCGTGCTTTTCCTCAGCTTTGGACTGTCGGATCGACAAAAACAGCAGTGGACTTCAGACAACAGCCTACATTTGTTTTCTAGCTGGTGTCTTGATTTAACATGCACGCGCGCCATGTAGCACCTTTTCTTGCTGAACAAGCTAACAGAATCCGCCAGAGGAGAAGTGCACTGCTAACATCACTTTGCAGCAGAGAGAGAGCTCATTAGCACTAGCATGACAAAACCTACCAGCTGACGTCAGTTGCAATCTTAGTATTACTGCTTTTAATATCAGATACATTATTGACGAAAGTTATGCTGACAACTGAAAATCTAAGACACATAAATGATATAAACATCCCTGACAGAAGGGGACTGGGGGCTTTGCTTGATTCTTTGTTGTGCAAATACACAACAAAAGGGTTTGTGGGAAATGTAGTTGAGTTTGACCTACATTAAATCCACCACTGCTGTGAGAGAAGTTGTGAATAACCTGTCCTGTGCTCTCATTTGTCAGTAGTAATGTGATGACAAAAATAAAAATCTATATGATAATATATCTTCCACGCTAAGCCGTCACGTTTCCACCCATGAGCCCATTAACCAGTGTGCCGCATCCAACGCGTTCTTAAGTATCTGCTCCGAGGGGAAAATGCTTAGTCATGTCCTGCTCGGTGGAGGCAGGGCGTTGTGACTGCAGAGGAGGAAACTATGTACCATCAAGCACTTTAACACAGCTGTGACCCTCTGCTACTGCTCCAACAACCCCCCCGAACCCCACGCACTTTATATGATATCCAGGTACACATCACATGCACGTGCAAACATTTCTCCACTGTGTTCGCTGCGCGCTTTTAAAACGAATTGCTTTTCTCAACACGGCCATTTGTTTCCGGGGCTGGATGTGCGATAAAGAGCTGGCGAGAATGGAGCGTCCCTGTTTCACTGTGACAGCGGGAGATCTCGGTGACATCACTTCAGGTGATAAATCACAGTGTTTGACAGCAGCAGGGAGCACACACACACACACACACACACTACATCAGACCTCTGGTAACTCCGTATTTACTACCCAAACACTCTCAGAAACCTATTTACTCCTCCTATTTCTTTCATTCCTCTCCCACTCTGTTAAATTCAGCTTGTTAATAAATAAAGATATGTGTGTATATGATATCTTCTCTGCCTGGCTGGTATACTTATACAAAAAGAAACAACTGAACTTTATTCATGATCCTGCAGAGATAGTGCCACTGCTGGTGTTCTCCAATGAGCGTGAGCTTTGAGCATGTCTTAACTCGCTGCGTAACCTCAGAACTCCAGACATTACGCCAATGTTGTAATGCATGGAAGTGTTTCAGTGACTCAGCAGTAACATGCACGAAAAGTAGGCTGCTGTTTATCTCCCCGTGAGGGCGTCTTCAAACTAGGCAAACTGGTGGAAGCTGGTTAGTCTTTGCTTACTAGTTTCCAGTTTTAAGTAAATTGCATATATACCAGCATTTCAGCTTCATAGGCTATAGATTATGTCCTCCAGTCAGCAGCACACTACAGAAAACTACTGCTCGTCTACTACTGCTAGCTTCAAAATGTACGCACACATTGGATCTACATGTGAGATTTCGCTAGTAATCCCTTATTGCACAGCAAAACAGTTAAAAAGACTTGATCCAGATTATCTAGAGCGCTTTATTTGAAGGCAAAACAGTTAGCGAGCCTTCCTGGTGCTATGCGCGTCAGCCTGAGGTTGAACCAGAAGTTGCTTTTGATTTCATTTTAGCGATATCACTGCAGTTCCAGGTCTCAACCAACACAATGTTATCGTGAGGAACAATGGCAAAAAGTACAAAAATAAAATTCGCCCTCACATTCTTGGATCTGAACCGTCAAACCCTCACTGAATCTCCCTCCACATTGATCTGAACTTCTCACTGAGCTGCAAAGACTGAAACTGAAGCCTGGTGGCTATCACATTAACATCCTTTAATTGACCACTACCATTTCACTGCATTTCTCTTCTCACCCTCTGGTTCCCTGTCTGTGTTTACACCCATGTCGCTCTCTCACAAACACACTGCCGGCGTCGCCACAGTCTGATTTCTTCTCTCCCAACCTGACCTTGGCTGAGACAGAAAAACCGAGTGGCAGATGTCCTCCTCAACAGGAGCAGACCCGGTGGCAAACTACATCACCACCCCCCTCTAACTGCCCTGTCCGTCATCACGGCCTCTCGCTCCTGTTTGCAATGTTAATCACTCCACTTTCAAGCACCGGGAGATGAATATCCTGAAGCCTGCGAAGGCTACAAACAGGAACTGGCGTCCGCTTGGGGCCACAGCTTCTGAAGTGAAACGAAGGGAAGAAGCTCATTTGTTCTTCATGGCAGCATCGCCTGGAGGAAGTCATAGGCTTCCTGAGTTACTCATGACTTCATAATGCAAGTGTGCATGAAGGTTTAAAGCCTCAATCTGTAGGAACGTTACATGAGTGCAGAATTCGAACTGTGGGTTTCAGCAAAGACCAATCTGTCTTCCTTAAAGTCCCACAAGGAGGCGCCAAGATTAGAAATGATCATATCCTCATAGTGGTTTTAGATCATTTAGGCCACCGTACAAGGCTAAAGCAGCCGAGAATGATTAATGATTATACTGGTGATCAGAAAATATGATCCAGGTACAAAACAATCTGCCCAGATGACCAATGACGTCTCCACTCATGTTAAACACTCATTAACCTTGATCAATGATGATTTAGCAGAATAATTCAGACCTTCAGAACATCTATCCTATTTCAAGTAGAGGGGCAGTGTTCGGGCCTACTTACTAGTACACACATATGTCCACATGATACTAATAAAACAGGTACCTGCTCATCATGGCTTGATAACTGCTTTGAGAATTCATGTGCTCAAGATGTGACGGCCTGACACCTTGGCCTGAGTCTTTAAACCCTTGATGGGATCTCAAGTCCCTGAACACTCCCGGCCTGAAGCGGCCGAGCACCTTAAATATTTGATTATTAGGCCCAGGCACTGAAAGGATGTGGTCTCAGTTATGTATTAACACAGACTGGAGAGGCACATGTTCTGATGCAGCCTCATTTGAATGGTCAGCATTCAAAAACTTGCAAAGCCAACTATTCATGTCATGTTCTCGTATACCTTGAATCATTTTGACCCTGGCCAGTGGCATCAAAGTATTGTAGCTTCCCAATTGGCAAAAACAGTGTGTGTTCCTGTAAATGAGACACCCATTCTCTCACAACAGTGCAGTGCTTATTTGGAGTGTTTACAGGAAATACTGAAACTGTGCTTGAATGGAAAACACTGACTAATAGACAGAAAAATATAATTTAGTGTTGTGGCTGCAGAGTCTCTCAGCCTTTTCAGGGCTTTAAACCCAACCTGCAAAACACCTCAACACCCCATTCAAACTCTGTCTGGATCAGATCTGAGACCATGAATGCTTTGAATGAAAACCCCTTTGAGATCACATCCAAGGTCATGTAACAATGTATGCCAAAAAATACATGTTCCGGTAAAACAAAAGCTTGACCCAACCAATTTCAGCCAATAACATCATGACATCCACCCATCAATCAAACTTCAGCCTTTAGCAGCGCAGAGCTAAGATTCACTGGTTAGCTAGCTAGCAGCAGCATGCAACTCTGAATCACTGGAACTCTCCAAGTTTGTTCTGCCTTGCTAAACTCGATCAATGATCAAATCAAATTCTTCCAAACATTATGCCCCGCCCTTCTATCCTGTTACATTCCAAAATATGTCACGATATGAAAAGCACATACGCAAAGAGCTAGGAAGTAAGCACTAAGATTCTGCTCCAAACAGCATTCCGCTCAATATATCCACGATCTCCCCACGTTAACTGCATGATGTCCAACTACAAGCCAGTGTTTTTCTCTGTTTTTAAAGTTTTGCTCCATCCTAGCATGTTCAATACTCAAATAGGTTACAGCATTTTGCATTTAGGTAACAAAAACAAAATATGGAGACGTCCATACCAAGCAAATCAAATTCACGCTTGGAACCAAGTCAGTCAAAAGGAGTTAATTGGAGGTTGGGAGTGCAGAGAGTGGCTGTCGCATGAGATCTCAGCAGAGACTTGATTTGATGGTTTATGACACACGCAGGGTCAGTTTGCCCTGATATATAAATGACACAGTTATCGTATGTTGAATACTAGTTTCATGCCGGCTCCATAGCATTTCATTAAAGAAATAACTTAATTAACCCAGTTTATATGACTGTATGCCTCAAATTGTGCAGTCTATACTCCAGCGATACAGAGCTACATTAAACTGACCAGTGCGACACAGCTAATAGGCAATGACACACACAGACTGTGTGTAAAGATGGACAACATGACAACTGCTAGCTAAAACACCTGGATGGTCCCCTGGGGGCTGGGTGCAGTAAACCCAATCCTGTCCATGTTAGCTAATGGGACATGAGCCAAACTAAAAAATCAAAGTACTCATCAAGCTGCCTGGCAGCTGGGACCACGAGCGCTCATCTTGCCAAGCTTCAAGCTATTAGTTTATTGCCAGACCAAAGTGGTTCTGACCAATCAGCATGCTGTTAGGAACTGGGTTTAGATGTTACGTTCATGACAGTGAGAAGTGACGGTTAATCTGAAATAACAACGGAGGCGGATCTGACTGGCTGGCGTGACAGACGGTGATAGTTCATCCAATCACCTGCCAAGCGCCTGCCTGGTTTCAGTTGCAACGGGAGCCTTCCCAGATGCTTCTGTGCAACAAACTCGTCAGGTTAGGTTCATGTCACTTTAGGTGACTCTTACCATGCTGATGTATGTCGAAGGGTAATTTAGGTTTGTTTCGTCGTTTTGGTAGCTACGATCGACAGCTTGTGTGCACTCTCACATAAGTCGGGTGTGTGGGCGGGAATAGCGATATCATAGGGTCACTGCTGCGTCACTGCTGGATCCACTTGTCATGTTACCAGTGCAAGTTGGAAGCACCACTGTGTGTGATATTCTGACTCATCAGCTCTCCAATTCCCCCGAAAAAGGTCAGCACTGTGAAGACAGCTCACTTTCGGTCAACAGTGTCAGTTCACATGTAAAGCCCAATGTCGTTGACCACAATTCAGCTGCGCTCACAACAGCAGATTCCCTGATTGCAGCAATTCAAATGACTTGCAAACAAGTTGGTTTTACTCCAGATTGTTGTCTTTAAATCTGTGAACACTGGCCAAATTACCAAAAGTGCCATAGGTAGGCCACACAGTCTATATAGTGACCTTGTAGAGGGTCACTGTGGTAAACATGGAGTGGTACACGCATGCCTTCTCAAACACAGACAATACTTGAACATGGTTTAGCACTGTAACATGGCAGACATGATAAACCTCAACACGCTGTGTGCCTTTAGAGTCATCATCCTATAGGATTTCTGGCTGTTGACGTATAGATTGCAGATCACAGACTCTCTGGTGTTCCCTAGCGCTGTACTCAGGTTTGAGCTGTACATCTGGCATTCACTTTGCATTCCTGTCACACCATCCGTGTGTACACATTAGGACATCAGAGCCGCCAGACTGGTGACACCGACACCACCACGCACCTGTTGTGAGGGGCCTCGATTTGGAGCAGGCTGTAAACAAATTCACCTTTCCGGAGACAGCATGCTGAATGGGACCTAAATGTGCATGTCAGAATGCTCCGTGTGGTAAATACTATCTGAAAGAAGCACGTTGGCTCTCCTACTCATGACTCATTCACAAGAACATGACCTGCAGCTCGGCAGCCCGGTGAAAAGGAAGTGGAATCATGTCTGTTTCAATCTGCTCACGACTAAGACTTGAAACGATGCAAGAAAATAAGCCAAAGGTGTATTTGCAATACTGAGGGGGCACCATACTGTAAATACAAGCTGCATATTCAGACATGATCTCTGTGTGCACAGCAGCACTGGCACTGGATGAACAGCAGTAACAGGATTAAGCAGGACAACTTCATGACTTTCCAGCAGTGATCTGGACGCGCCGTGCGAGTGTCACATTCAGGGGAACGCCTTCCCTGCCACGGCCTGCTGTCTCTTTTGTGGGACAAACGATCCCCCGAACACTTCAGTGTCAATGTCAACGACCTACACTGAGCGTGTCATCGGCGATAACACCAAACTCCATTGAAAATCTATCAGGTTTACATTTTCTCGGGCATCGACAAATAAACATGCATGACATCGGATGACGTAGAAGCTTGTATGTGTATTGGGGTGCTACGTTGAATTCGGTGTGCAGTGGATTCACCACACAGCACCCAGTTCGTTAAAAGCTGAACTTTTACAGTCAGTCGCATATGTTGACAAAACCCATCGCTGTGTATTTACCGGGACGCGGTTACTTGACACAACGATTTCAAACTGACCTGTGTTTAAATGAAGGGGTGGCTGATGTATAAAATGCATGCCGAATGAAAGGGTAGCTCCTGCTGACTCAGACTCTATCTGGAATCACGCTCTGGCGCGCATGTGTCTTTGCAGATGCCCGAGGGAAAGTAAAAATGGTGTATTTTTAAATGAAGTTCGGTGTGTTTCTTTCTTCCACACATACATGTGAATGGAACGTAATCGCGCGTGCAAAAGGTGCAAGGACGCGTACCTGTCGGGTCGTAGCGGGCTCCTCATTTCCGGTGGGTGAAGGTGTCTCTCCTTCGAGCGATGCTGGGGTGACCGGAGAAGAAGCCATGCCACCCCCACTGCTTCCCTCAATCACTCACAAACAACTGCTCCTTGCTGTCACTTTTCCGTCGTCCTCCGGCATGCAGCCCACAGCCGCCGCCGCTGCTGCGGACCCGTAAAGGCAGTGGTTTCCTGTCCGAGCACAGTGACTCTCTGTCGGGCTTCACAGTGGAGCCACTGTCCCTCCAACGGCCGGTGCTCGTATGCTTGCAGTCCGGTATTCCAGTCCAGGCGGATGACGTTTTCCCTGGGTCTCTCACTCACTTTTACACACACTCACACACACTCTCTCTCTCTCCCTCTCACTCTCCCTCTCTCTCTCCTTCTGTGTCACACTCTCCTCTCCTTGTCTTTGACTTCATCCCAGTCCACTGTGCCCTGGAACAGAGCCTAAGCAGCAAGGGAAGATTCTTATTTTGCATGACATCTCTTTCCTCTCTTCCACTGTCTGTGTGTGTGTGTGTGTGTGTCTGTGTGTGTGTGTGATTCACATCACTACACATCCTCCAGCACACACTTTTATTTTCATTGACATGAGCAGACTTTAAGCCCATGTTGTCAACACAACATGCTGACTGTAATGAGTGGAATACATGGTGAAAACCTGCGGCTGTCTAATTCACTGCAAGTTAAAGTCACCTGATGTTGGGCTTTTGGGATGAACGCACACGGTTCTGTCATCACAGTGTCTGATCTCAGACATTTCCTGCAGGAAAATCTGCGTTGCCATCGTGGGTCTGTTGTAAAATTCATTGCAGCATCATCAGACCCCTTGTTTCTGTTTCTACCTTCCCTACTTTGCCTCCACACCGATGCATGTTAGCCTGATACCTTGGTATCAGGATCAGCAGGCCAACATGATGTGATGAGTAACACACAAATACACCTGCATATGGCAGTTATGGGGGATGGTGGCCCGTCTTATGGGGGTTGGGGTACCAACAGGGAGAAGAGACCCTCAGCCATCCGATTTGTCACAGGGGATGCTGGGGAGGGGGCGTGGAGCTGGAACGAAGGCAAGGGGGGGGTGCAGTCCATTCTAGATGATTGGTTAAACTGGTTAAGGGCGGTGACATTGGCTGCCCCTCTGGGTGACCCCAGAACAGAAGGAGAGCAGAGGAAAGGGAGAGGGGCTTCTGTATACCCCAGGTCGGGGAAAGGAAAGGGAACATGTGAAAATGTGTGACTATTTGGAGGAAAAGACACATAATAAGGGTGGACTGATGCATACATTTCAGACATGTTTTGGTGTTGTCTTTGAGTACAATATTGCTGTTTCACAGTAAAAAAAAAAAGTAGTCTTTGTCCACAGTGTTCAGTTTCAAAGACTTAAAACAGTAAAATGTTGAGTCTGGCTGAACTTTTGCTTCAGTCCAGTGTAAAGTCACTGGTAAACTGTCACTGTGATAACTTTTCAGTTACTTCCTTTCTCAGCTGTTGTGCCTTGTGTAAAGTGCACTTGAAACAGCAGTTCAACAGCACGTAGCTTCTGTATTTGCATTTAATTTCTGTCTGTGTGCTTTCCCACCTGTGCTACTGTCTCCCATGCCCTTGATTTTGTTTGCCTGTGTCTTGGCTTTCCTCCTACATTTTATATTGTGTGTCTTTGTCTTAAACTTTGTATCTTGGATTTTGCATGATGGACTTTTGCTTTTGTTGGCTGCTACCTTTACCTCCTGTAAGCCTTCTGACTTTGTGTTATTGAAACATTTAACTCTGGGACACACGTCAAGACAGAAGGGTTAAAATGCCTAGACCTCCTGGACCCATCACTCAGACTGGCTTTATTGAACCACATTTCATTGTCTTTGTCATTGTCATTGGACCAATATTGCAGCCAGTTGCTGGTTTTTGGTCAGAGGAACCTGTAATTCTGTCCTCAGTCCGCTACATATGGCGAGGACAAGCTAAAGCTGACCTCTGGAGCAACACTGGCAGCGAGCTGCACTGACAAAGGTCAATACCTGCGGTGCGGTTGTTAAAATGTATGTATAATTAGATTGTCCCCTTAACCCTGCGTTGGCCTTCAAACCATCAGAGCTTCCAAACACATCTAACCTTGAAGCAGGTTAGAGCGCCTTCTGCTCCGGCACTTCAACGTACACCCATCGGTGGTGGGTGGGGTTTCTGATTCAATTAGTGACCCCGTTGGCTGTTGCAGACAAAAGCGAGCTGTCCGTGGTAATTGAACGAAAGATGGACGACGTAATATCTCTGAGTGGAGGAGGAACCGGGACCCAAAGGTTACAAACCTCGTTAATGAGAGATGGATGGACAGGTTCTCCTGCACAGCTACAGTTTGATCTAGTTTGCAGGTGAAATGCATCTCAGCATTTCCATGTGTGCGAGCGCGGCTGGCATGTCTGCACGAGCCCGGGAGCGTCCGGGGAGGTTATTTTAGCGTCGGTCAGGAATGACTCAGTTCACCTGTCAAAGAGGCTGAAAACCCCACAGCATTAGTGAACAAGGACTACAGTGGCCCCAGGGGAGAAACAAGAGTTCGCTGCTGCGTCTGTGTGTATTAATGTTTCATGGGTAGACCTCTAGTTTAGTTTGGCTTGTTTCACTGAAAAATCTAAGAAATTGAGCAGAACAAAGATTTTCTTTACCATTAACTTTAAGTTATATTAATGTTTTTTAGTTTTTATCATCAGGTGATTTCAGAAAAAAGTGAATTTTGACTTGAAGTCATCAGCTGAGTAAATGTACTGCTAACTAAATTGAGCTTATAAAGTGAAAACATGAATAGCATGCTAATAGATTAGCCGTTTTACATTGTTTGGAAGTAAAAAACTCTTCTCTTCATAGCGTGCAGACAACATACAGGATGGAAACTCGTTAATACAAGTTAAGGCAAACATGTCACATGCACCTTCTGTAGGGCCCATATGTGTGCACGTGCCATGGACAAATGAAGACTGAAGTGTTTGGAGACTCCAGCAGTGCTCAGGGTGATATAGGTGTGAAACAGCTACATGTTAATCTCTGCATGATCAAACCCGACCCCTGTGGCACAGTGCCCGCTGCCGAACGGTCACCTGTCACCTCTGAGGATGTCAGATAATGTGTCTGTCCGCAGCGTGTTCATGTGATTCCCCCCGCTGTCTCTGCTCCAGTGTGGGTTTCAGAGCGTTCCACTTGGAAATCTTGCTTCATGTGGCTGTTCCGTGCATGTCTGCAGGGAAACTGAATAACTGCAGCGGCGGTGTGACGCCATCGTCTGTCTGAGTCAGAGCGTCTGATAGACTGAGGGCTGAGATAGCCCAGCCTGCTCAGCTATCTCCCTCTGCTCTGCTAAATGCATTGCAGCGGTTTGATGCTACAGACAAAACAATCTGAGAAAAGCATGAATGCATCTGATCCTTCGCAGTCTGTCTGGATCAGTAATAGTAAAAAAGGCTACAAGAGTGTGAACATGTGTCGCTTTGATCGATCCGGACATATTGTGGCAATCACCCTGATATCTGTGATGTCACAGCTGCACCCAGACCTGTCACAATTCATCGATTTACCTTAAACCACACCTACAAGCTTCAGGCAGCCAATCACAGGCTGCTGTCGGCACCCAGCCCCTCATGAAGTCATGGCCAGTGTGTGTGTGTGTGTATGTGTGTGTGTGCTGTTACTGCTGAGGCCACACAGCGCACTGGCAGCGGAGGCAGCCCGGCCGAATGGAAAAACGTCTCTGTCGCAGGAACAGACTGAGCTGTCAATCACTCTGTCACCTTCCTGCCTGCTGTGACATTGACACAAAGGACACTTGTTCTAAAGCCACACAGACACACACGCGCGAAACAATAGAAGCCACCTTGAGTGTGACACCACACGAGCAGATACTGAGCCGACCATCGACCAGCGGGCAGGTGGGCAGGTGGGCAGTGTAGCGTAGAGGGTCTCAGCACCACATCTGACAGCAGAAGACATAACACCACTGGGACTTAGTGTATGACCTGGTTGTTGCATATGTTCCCATTTTTCATGCAATAAGGCCACTTTTGACTAAACTTTCTGATATGCTGAAGCACAGCCCGGAGGTAGCATATATCCAGATTTCTCGGAGCAGGGTGATCTCTGAAAGCAGTGCATGATGCGTGCACGTGCGAAACACACCTGGGGTAACCTGCAGCCGTGATCATAACGCTTAGTAAACACTGGAGAAGCGGGCACACGGTGTCATGGAAGGATGGCCGAGTAGCTCCGATGACTTGACAAGAAAAGAATACAGAGATTATAATTTAACCAAAAACATATACGCATATCTGTTTTATGAAACACTGTTTGTGTCATTTTTATGTTACTGCGTCCTCACTGGATTAAAACAACTTCTTGTCTGGGGTGGTTTCCTACAAATGGACACAGCAATTGTTGCGCCTGTGCTATATTGAGCCACACTGAGTCCATTTTTGGCTCAGGGGGATTTTTTAGTGTGCAGCTATGACGGGCTGACTGCACAGGACATGCACGTGAGTCCACTGTAACACTTTAACGCCGCACATCTCAGCCGAGAGCACTGGAATACTGTGTGGCATGTTTGCATATGGGTCAGCTGCAAGTGTTGATGTAGAATCATTGAGCTATGCTGCTATGCATTGCTTAATCAGTGAAGATGCATAAGTAACAACATTATACCACATGATCTTTGCTATGCGCTGTGAATCATGTCAGGTGTGTGTTGAATACAGCCCACCACCTGCCTGCAGCAACGTCAGCCCACGGTTTGTTTCTAATTAAACTTTCCTACTTAAAATATCAAATTGCACTATATGATATGTTACATTATGGTGGGATTATTATTTTTACTGGCATGTGTGAGTAAAACAGACTTCTACACATCCATTTTTAGCCTGGATCACACCCCCTCGTCAACACTCCGCCAGCTTCTAATTGGCTAATTCGCTCAACTTGCCCGGGCCTGATCGGGGCTTTTTTTCAACGACAGAGACAACAGCCACCTTTCACAGAACCACCTTACATTTTACTTTTAGAACTCGCATCGCCAGTTTGTGGAAAATATAAAAACACATCAAGTCTCTCACTCTGATCACAGTGAAATGAGACGGTCACTGATGGTTACCAAAGACATCAAACAGTTCAGATTAACTGAAGATCACTTGTACTTCATGTTGGGTTTTAAAGGGTTAAATGTATTAATAACTTTTGTCATTTATTGATTATTAAATCATTAACACATCTAGCTATTCATTAAAGATCCCACTTTCTGCTGAATTTGCGTGCTTGTTTATTAATATAAGCATTAAAAGTAAAAAGTAAATTATCGTCACAATGCAATAAGTTGTTTAACTCATTATAACTCTTAGCAATACAGTCAGTTTCACTCACATTAAATAGTTTCTGCATGATCACTTTACTGCTGCCTTGTACAGTCGGTTTTGCCCGGTTAACATAATGTGTGATGTTTTTACAGGAGTCCGTTCAGAAAACCTTTTGTTAATTTGTGTTTTTGTTTAACAGAAGAAATATATTAAATGATGAATGACATCGGGTTCGCCGGCGCAATATGTGACCTCAGGTTGGACCAGAAATGTTATATTGTTTGTTAGGAGACAGCGTGTGAGTCAAGGAGGTTTAAAAATTAGTACAGAACACGAAGATGTGATTTAAAGAGACTACAAACAAAAAAGCAACAAACAGTTCCAATGTAGAAGATTCCAAAACTGATTTAAATGACTTCAAGATGCATAAGTGAACTTTTCTAATGTTAACAATTAAAAGTCTTCTAATGTGCCCTGTGATGACTTTAAGAGGAACAATAATCATGTCTGGAAAAGCTGAATTAATTGAGTACTTCTTCTTTATGGCCTCTCTTGCCTCAAGGCTGCAGCAGCACCACCATCTACTGGGCATATCAGTAAACTGCAGCAGGAGAGTCAGCATCCAATCAGCATCCAGTTCCCTCTGATCAAGATGATTTATCTGTAGCTTATGTAAGAGACTCAGAAGCTTGAAGTTCAGACAAACATTCATTTGGCCCCAAAAAATGTAATATATTGATCTATTAAATTAACCCTATAATGCAATATCTTCCTAATCTGACAGTGAGAGAACTACAAATACTGTAAAGCTGCTCACAGTAAACAAAGTTAAACCCTAATTAGACACCATACACCTACATGATGCTATAATAAAGTACAACAATTAATGAAGCATTAGACCTAAAACACACTGCAATTAGACACCATTATACAAATTCTACTGCGGTGATCAGAAACACATTACATTTAGAAAAATAATTATTGTGTTTAGTGTTGTTTGAGGGTTAGGGTACGTTCAGATTAAAGTTACATCATGAATATTTATTTTTTTAAAAAGCTGTAAGACAGGTACACATTAACCTCTAATGAGAGGCTGTTTATGAACTTTTGAAATTGATAATTTCATTTTATACACATGTATTATAATGGCACCACACACTGAGTTAAACATTAAACATGGAATTTGGTAAATCTGGGCAGGGTGATAGCTCTATGACGTAATCCCACATGAAGAGGAGTCCCTTTCCCAGGCGCTTTTGGAAACTTTTATTTTGAAATCCTCGGTTATTATTGATGTGATGAGCCATAACTTCCAGCGGTGCCACACGCTTTCATTTCTCCACTTCAAAACAGAATAAGTCAGATAGCATGGCTGCAATAGATTTCAATGTGCATGATGCTAACGTTAATTTCTTACTTGTAGCTCCCAGTGAACCACTTAGGTTCGTGCCGGTGCTTTTATTCTGACAAAAACTCTGACCGGAAGCCCGACTGTTGTTGCCGCTGGCGGCGGAACCCGTTTTTTTGTATGAGGAAAGCTCGCTGACACATCCTGCCATACTCTGCGGGTCTCCTCTGCTGCACACAGAAGTAAGTGACTAAAACCCGCCGAGACTCACTGAAACTGCCTTACTAACTGTCCTTCAGGAGCGTGACGTTGCTAACGTAGCCGGACCCCCCCTTTTAGCTGGCGTGCAAATTAATGGAGCCGTAAGCTAGCTGCTTTAACTTTGGCTGTCAGATTCAAGAGCTTCACGTCTTTGTGCCAAGTCATGCTGACTTTACATGGGAAAAGCCGCTGATAACGTTCGTAGCTCTCCTCGTTTGCTTCCGTGCCTTCACATAACTCTTATGCGTTTGCAAATGTGGAGGTTTTGACCCAGCAGCTAATGCTAACTTACGTCAGAGGGCCGTGTGAGGTTGAAGTGGTTGAAGTGTGTCGCAACCTGCACGAGCGCTCAGATCAGCCCCGCTCTCATCCAATCACAGCTCAGATTTCCAGAGTCTCGCTCCACCTTGTGATATACTTCCAGCTCAGAACGGGAATCACGGATATCCAAAGTAACATTCCCACTAATGCCAACTGTAATGCAAGATATTTTCAACTTTGTTCTTGTCAAAACTTAATTTAAGATATCTTTAAACCCTTAAGAAGTGTAAATTAACTAATACCCAGTCTAGTGATTACATATAATACAATCATAGTTAAATATGTGTTGCTTGTCGTTTTAAAACTGGTTTTCCCAGTCAAAATGAATATTTCAGATATCCATAATGACAGTCTTTCTTGTCAGCTCATGCTGTTTCGCCTGTTTTCTAAAGTCATAATGCTTTTTTTACTGCCGTGATTTCCACTTTCTCAGCCTGCCAACATGGGAGACAGTCTTAAACTGGCAAAATTCAGATTTTAAATCTGGGACTGCGTGGTCAAAGAATATGTAAACATTACAAATCTCACCAGGCATTCACTGCCAGCATTTGGTTACTGAATGTTCTGTGGAACCAAATATATACAGAGTTCAGTGACACAAGTCATTGTCACTGCATTTGCAAATAGGTTCTTTATCACTGTCTCATATTGTCCCATTAGACACAAGCTCAAAGTAAAGCACTGGTGCTGGTTGCCGTCGGTGTGTTACAACACGCAGTTATGTGAGTGTCATGAATTGACTTTGCACTTTGTAGCAGAGCTTCAACCTGCTCTTGAGCTAATCTGCCAAGCATGCGGACATTCAGGATCAGCTATCAGTTCACCTTTCACACAGATTGCAGCTCTCAAGGAAAAATAAATACACCAGATCGGGCTCTGACTGACGTCTTCTTCGGGTTGCGTTCGTTTTCAACTGGTCCAGTTTGTCAAACGTTGAGCTGCACATGTCTGAAGTTTCATCATGTTGCTACTTAGACTCGGTTGTGTAAGGTTTGTAAAACATGGGCCAAGAGTTCACTAACCCTCAGCCACACCAGTCCACGTAGACCTCAGGCTAATCTGTTTCCACACTGAATATGAGAGGCCCTGGGATTGTAGACCAGGTCTTCCAGTTAACCCTCTTCTCTCTGCAAAGAGGCGTCACGTCCCTGTTTGACTGATTTTGCTCTACATCTCTCATGTTTGAAGTTGAAGAAAAGACCAAAGACTCTGTGTTTCATCTCACATCGGTTACATTTCTGCTTCAGATTTGTACTGACGCATTGACGAGGATGTCGGCAGCTGAGAACAATCCTTTTCAACATATAGTTGAGCCTCTGGACTCCAACGACCCAAAGCAGCAGTTTTATAATCTTTCTAAACTCGGAGACCCCAGATATGGTAACAACAATCCCTACTCACTGCAGAAACTCTTGTCAGTGTCTTGTTAAAAGAGTTATATTCTAGAGAAGTTCACTGTCCGTCTGTTCCTCAGACCGCCTGCCCTTCTCCATCCGGGTCCTCCTGGAGTCCGCTGTCAGGAACTGTGACGAGTTTCTGGTGAAGCGCTCAGATGTGGAAAGCATCCTCAACTGGAAGCAGACCCAGACCCAAACTGTGGAGGTCCCGTTCAGACCGGCCCGGGTCATTCTCCAGGACTTCACGTATGTCATTTGCATTAGAATGTCATCAAGTCGCACCAGAGCTTGTTTGTAATGAATGAAACCCTTTCACTGTTGAGCAGAAGTTGTTTTATGAACCTGGAAAGCTTAATTGTCAGGGGGAGCTGTAGAGGAGCTCAGTGGTGGTGATGAAGGTGAAGGTGCAGGTGATGTTGCATGGACTCACCGTTGCGTCTCTAAACTCCCGTCACAGTGGCGTCCCTGCTGTGGTGGACTTTGCTGCCATGCGGGACGCTGTGATGAAACTCGGCGGCGACCCAGAGAAGATTAATCCCGTTTGCCCCGCTGACCTCGTCATCGATCACTCCATCCAAGTGGACTTTAACAGGAAGTAAGACCAGGTTCATCAGACTCTTCCCACCATGGCACCATCAGATCACAGTGGCTGTATTATTCTCTATAGATGCCACATGATCATCTTCTCACACTGCCTCATTCTCCCTCAGGTCTGACAGCCTTCAGAAGAACCAGGACCTGGAGTTTGACAGAAACAGAGAGAGATTTCAGTTCTTAAAGGTATAACAAGTCAGCAAACCCAGCACGAGGTCCTCATGTCTGATAGATATTTCTAACCCTTTAATCTGTTGTCTGTCCTCCCCAGTGGGGCTCTAAGGCCTTCAGGAACATGCGGATCATTCCCCCGGGGTCAGGGATTGTTCACCAGGTCAACTTGGAGTACTTGGCTCGAGTGGTGTTTAACTATGATGGGTACTTCTACCCCGATAGCCTGGTGGGAACCGACTCGCACACCACAATGATTGACGGACTGGGAGTCCTGGGCTGGGGTGAGACAGCGTCTCCAGGAAACAGCTTGATCTGCTGTCTGTGAACACCTCCTTTCACCTTCCAGAGCAGATCCAATAAAACATGCAGATATCAGTAGAAATACATATTCAGAGAAGTTTATTCATCAGCTGCTCATAACCCAGTAACATGAGACTTACCTGAAATACCCTCAGGTGTGGGTGGAATTGAAGCGGAGGCTGTCATGCTGGGGCAGCCAATCAGCATGGTCCTTCCTGAGGTGGTGGGATACAAGCTGTGTGGGATCCCAGACAGGCTCATTACATCCACTGACATTGTCCTCACGGTTACTAAGGTAATGAAAACCCCTTTAACGCACATTCATGATGATGAGTTTATAATCATAGATGCAACAGGGCTTGATCAGCTGTGGGTCAGCTGCATTTAGCATCGCTGACGTCTCCCCTTCCTGCCGCCAGCACCTCCGTCAGGTGGGTGTTGTGGGGAAGTTTGTGGAGTTCTTTGGCCCGGGCGTCGCTCAGCTGTCCATCGCTGACCGGGCCACCATCGCCAACATGTGTCCAGAGTACGGAGCCACAGCGGCGTTCTTCCCCGTGGACGACGTCAGCATTCAGTACCTGGAGCAGACCGGTGAGTGAGAGCCACGCGGTTAACCTGACACGAAAACAGATCCACCAGCAGAAACAGCGTGACTTACCAGGATTTAAGGGATACTTCATTTATTTAAGACAGCTCTCTGATTCATCACAAGAAATGTTGAAGGCCTGTCTCTTTGTGTTTGGATGCAGGGAGAGACGCAGAGAAGCTGGCCTACATCACAAAGTACCTGAAGGCAGTGTCCATGTTCAGAGACTACAACGATGTCTCCCAGGATCCAGATTTCACTCAGGTCAGCCTCTGCGTCATCTGGAGTTAGAGCTGTTTTTGTTAAGCACACTCGAGTGAAACTGGCCCAACAGTGCGACTGGTCGACACTAACAGTGACGTGGTGCCAAAAATCGCTGGATCAACACTGAAATCTAATAATAACAAGGAGTTATTGGAACGTAGCACTGTCATCAGGTCCAACTATGACTTTATGGGGGCCGTAAAAGATATTGGTTAAGCATCGACAGCAACGGCAGCGCGTGCATGCCCGGCAGTCACGTGGCAGGACGTGTAACGCTTCGTTCTGTCTGCTGCTCCATACCATAGGAAAGGTTTTCCGTGACTCATCTGCAGGAGAAGTCGGATTATTCGCTCTGACCGACGTCTCGGAGACAGCGGTGTTTGTAAATCCACAGATCAGAGACGAGCCGGCTTCAGCGCAGATCACGGTGGACGGTCTTCGCCCTGAGGCCGGCTCGTGGTCAAACGCTGGCCTGAGTCTCTGGGGATTGGGGGTTAGGTTGGAACATAACATCGGTTGTAGCGGAGCAAAGACCAAAGCTGACGGACAGCTGCTCAGAGACTTTGGATGTCTCTCACGCACATAATCAACAATTTGACTGATTCAACACACCTATTAAGAAGTGAACTGAGTTTCAGTCTGTTTTAATGAGCATGTCTGCCTCTCTCTCGCTCTCGCTCTCTCTCTCAGGTTGTAGAGCTGGATCTGAGTACAGTGGTCCCGTGCTGCAGCGGCCCTAAAAGACCTCAGGACAGGATTCCTGTGTCCGAAATGAAAAAAGACTTTGAAACCTGCCTGGGAGCAAAGGTCAGCTGCAGCATGCACTCATGTTTCCTCTGCATCACTGAAAGAATCCAGGATTGAAAGGTTTATTTGTCCCAAGTGTAAACAGTATGTGATCGTGGGACGCTCCCGTGCTGTTGTTGCTGGGCTAAATATGCGATATAAACAAAAACATGACAGGAACTGTAAGATCGCGGTGCCGGTGTGGTTGTGCACGGAGAACTCATTTCGTTTCGTCTCGTCACATTTGCAGCAAGGTTTCAAGGGTTTCCAGGTGGCTGCCGAGCGCCACGGCACTGTGGTCCCCTTCCAGTTCAATGGAAGAGAGTATACGTTAGGCCACGGCTCAGTGGTCATCGCTGCCATCACCAGCTGCACCAACACCAGCAACCCATCTGTCATGCTCGGAGCAGGTGGGTGCACAGCTCTTAATGGAATGTGTGGACCGTCCTGGGCGGAGGCCGAGCGGATTGTTGTTAAAGGCCACTGCTCTCCTTCCAGGACTCCTTGCTAAAAAGGCGATAGAGTGTGGCCTGAGCGTGAAGCCCTACATAAAGACCAGCCTGTCACCTGGCAGCGGCGTGGTCACCTACTACCTGAAGGAGAGTGGTGTCATGAACTACCTCTCTCAGCTGGGGTAAGCTGCTCCTACTGCTCCTGCAGTCTGCTGTCTACATGTATGGCTCCTCTGTAACATGCTCATACATGCAGGGATGAAGAAGTGTGTTCAGCATTAGAGTTCCTTACAGTGGAACGGTGGTGTGACAGGTGCACACACACAAACTTAACATCTTGCTCATACCAGTCTATAATTCATACCACCACTTGTTATAATGTGTGTCTGCTGAGGGAAGACCGTTAGCAACGTTAGCTTATGTTTGCACAGCAAGTTGATTGGCATGTGAGTCAGCTCCATGATGACGAGCACAGGGAATGCGTCCTCCTGCTGCCTCCAGATGCAGTGGGAGGACGCTGAACCATTGCAGGTTACAGAAATGGATTTATCTTAAAAAATAAAGATATGAGCTATGTATCAGATATCAGTCCTGCTTTAATTGAACTATATTTGACATCAGTGCACAGTATTGCAGGACAGTTTTGATTCAGTCTTCTATCACTGTTTCTGATTTTACCTCTTAACAGCAATTTATGTCATTATATGTGGAAAACCCCAGTGGAGATGCAGTTTAGTGATGCAACAGCTAGATAGAATAGCATCCCTATCACCACAGAGCAGTGCTGCTCCCCGATTACAACGTACACATATACACATGGAAGAGGCAGCTCCCATTTGTATGTGCAGTGATTGATTTCATTTTCACAGTTGATATGGTGAAAGTGGCTCCACCTGCTGTCTTTTATTGGTATTGCACATGTATGCACACATGTATGCAAAGACTAGGGATGAAACACAGAGTCAGATTGGAGCGTTCCTCCTGCTGTCAGTGTTAATCAATTGATTCATAAACATCACATTATTACACTGCCCTGAAGCAGACTGTCAAGCTCACACACACACACACACATTCAACCAAGTACAACACCTCTCTGTTCATGCGTGACACAACCATGGTGATCATGTGATCTGTAGCGGGTTGATCATTGATACACCGGAACCAGAGTTCAATCGGTTTTCGTGCGCAGTGACCTGAAGCTGGTGTGACGCTCGGTGAGGATCATGTGACCTCTGTAACCCGTCGTTTCGTCTCCCCCGTCAGCTTTGACGTCGTCGGCTACGGCTGCATGACCTGCATAGGCAACAGCGGGCCGCTGCCTGAGCCGGTGGTGGAGGCCATAACCCAGGTACCGCGAGGCCGCTCCCACAGCCCCGCTGCATCATTGCACATGTTCAGGCGCTCCCTAGCTCTGTCTCTGTGTTCATTTCTCCTTCTCTTCTCTTCCCAGCATTCCTCACTCTTACATGTCCTGTGGTAACCTTGTAGGCGCTCCACCTCCCCGTGCTTTCTTTCCTTTTGTTTGCTAGTACTTCCATATTTTCCTCTCACTCTACAGACCCAATAACTACAAATTCCAGTTTACACACATCTCTATCACACGTTTGACACGTCTGCATTGTGTTTCAGGGAGATCTGGTCGCTGCAGGCGTCCTGTCAGGAAACAGAAACTTTGAAGGGAGAGTCCACCCCAACACCAGAGCCAACTACCTGGCTTCTCCACCGCTCGTCATCGCCTATGCAATAGCCGGCACCGTGAGGATAGACTTTGAGGAAGAGCCCATCGGTGAGCAGTTCTGTTTTGAGAGGAGCCACACGCTGATGTGCTGGTTGAGGTTTGAATCATGAAATCCAGCTCAGCTCTGACCGAGCTGGTGTCGCTGCTAAGAGCCAGTGTAATACTGATGTTCAGTGTGGCCAGGAGCCAATCAGGGACGCTTTCACCACTTTGGTCAAACCCGGCCCTGTCTGGCCCTTCTTGTCCTCTGACTCCTCTGCAGCCATCAACTCTGAAGGCAGGGAGGTCTTCCTCAGGGACATCTGGCCCACGCGGGAGGAGATTCAGGCCGTGGAGCGAACGTTTGTCATCCCGTCAATGTTCAAAGAAGTCTACGAGAAGATCGAGGTAAGCCTAACCGTCAGTCTGTCGGCAGGAACCGGGGACCAAGCGTGGCAGCGGTGTGACATGAATCGTTTGTGTCGCTGCAGAAAGTGAACGAGCGCTGGAACTCCCTGGTTGCCCCCTCAGACAAGCTGTACACCTGGGACCCCCAGTCCACCTACATCAAGTCACCCCCGTTCTTCGATGGCCTGGTAAATACACAGAGGAGTGCACCTGAGCCGTGTGTGAGGCTGCCGACGTTAGAATAAATTGTTCTTTTTTTATATTAATGTTCTATTACATAACAGTTTGTTTGTTTTTATTTAGATTGTCTTAGCGTCACACAAACAAATGAGATTTCAGTTATTTGTTGTGACCTTCCTACACCACCTCACACTCCAGCTCCACTCAACACTGAACATTATTATTTAAACTGAAACCATAAAGCGAACACAGACGGGTCAGCGGACTGTAGTTTCAGGCCATCCGAGCAGTTCGTTGAGCCTGAGTCACATGACTGGCGCGCACATCTCTGCTATGTCGCGGCTGCTCTGTGTCTCATCACGTTGCCTTTGTTCAGACCACGGAGCTGCAGCCCCCCCGGTCAATAACCAACGCCTACGTGCTGCTGAACCTGGGAGACTCGGTCACCACAGACCACATCTCTCCTGCAGGGAACATCGCCAGGACCAGCTCTGCAGCGCGCTACCTCACCAGCAGAGGGTGAGTGACCTCAACCAGTTCAGCTGTGTCTACTGTGTGTGAGACCTGAGCTATTTTAATAATCACAGTGATTAATAATGAAGCGTTCTGCACCATATTGTTGTCTCGACAGTCTCACTCCTCGGGACTTCAACTCGTACGGCTCACGTCGAGGTAACGACGCCGTCATGGCCAGAGGGACGTTTGCCAACATCCGCCTCTTTAACAAGTTCCTCAACAAGCAGGCGCCGCAGACCATCCACCTGCCAACCGGAGAAACGGTCAGCACGCAGCACGCCTCTGTCACTGACTCACAATTCTGAACCAGGTCCTTCTGCGATCTCAGCACGTTTCGGTTTTTGTCCCAACAAGCAGAGAAGCTTCTACGTGACGCTTCTGCTTAACCTGTGGGCAGTCAGCTCGGTGCCGCCTCGCATCACGGACCCACACGTACACTAACTCACGCCCGTTTCACTCTCTCTGTCCAGCTGGACGTGTTCGATGCTGCAGAGAGGTACCAGCAGTCAGGAGTCCCTCTGCTGGTTCTAGCAGGGAAGGAGTACGGCTCAGGCAGCTCCAGAGACTGGGCGGCGAAGGGCCCCTTTCTGCTGGTGAGGAACGGAAACAATATGAAGCTAACACGTTGTCGTCAGGTGCTCAGCTAATGGAATAGCTTAATGATCCCAGAGGGGGGTGACTGCTAAGTAAAGCTCTGTCACCAGCAGCGGCACAGAGGTGTGAGCGGTGTTGACGCTCTATAACATAATGTAACTGGAGACGGAGCACAGCTCTGAATAGATCACCTTCACCTACTTTCACTGGCGGTGTTCTGCATGTGAGACCACTCCTCAGCAGGAAATCAGATGTAGTGCCATGCAGTGAAACGCCTCTAACAGGGTTCTGTGTCTGTAGGGTATTAAGGCAGTTATAGCAGAGAGCTATGAGCGGATCCACCGCAGCAACCTGGTCGGGATGGGAGTGATTCCTCTGGAGTATCTACCAGGAGACACGGCCGACAGCCTGGGACTGACCGGCCGAGAGCGCTACACCATCGTCATCCCCGAGCAGCTCACACCCAGGATGATTGTGGACGTGAAGGTTCGTCAGGAACACGTTCTCACAGAGCAGGGACATCGCTTTACTGTTGGTGGTGACACACATCTCTCTCTCTCTCTCTCTCTCTGCCCTCACAGCTGGACACGGGGAAAACATTCCGGGTGCGGATGCGATTCGACACGGACGTGGAGCTGACGTACTTCCACCACGGGGGCATCCTCAACTACATGATCCGCAAGATGTCCGAAAACTAACGTGCCAAGCGCAGCGCGGGGAGGGAGCGGCGCAGTGTCGGCTGCAGTCGGGGCGCGGCGTCACCGCAGTGAAGTGCAGCGGCTGACGGAGGAACACCGTCCACGAAGAGTCCAGCCATCAGCGCAAAGAGCCCTTTACAGCCAGAAAACAGCACGTTCCACAACGCTCCCCTTCCTGAGAGCGCTGCTAACTCTGAATTACAAAGCAGACCTGCAGTTATGAGATGTTAATATTTAATAGAGATACACAAATGATTTAAAGAGCTCAGAAGTATACAGCTCAAACTGATGTTTCATTTTGCTGTGTGATTTATTTGTTACAACATGGGTCTTTTTTCATTTCTTTTCATTGTAGCTTCTTGCTAATATCTCACGCTGGGTTTGAAAAGCTGTGTCTTATAAACTCATAACCCTCGGTACGACAGCTGCAGCACAGCTGGGTGTTGTGTTTGCTTCTCCCCCTGATCAGCAGGTGGCAGCGATGCGCCGACACCCGCTGCATTAGTGCCAACGAGCCAGCAAACTTGTGAGAAGCTGTCGACTGCGTGTGTTTTTTGGGGAAGGAAATGCATTCACCACGTCCTATAGAACGCAAAGATGCACACACTGTGTCTTTGTGTGTGAAGCAGAACAGAAACTGTGGTTGTTTACAAGAAAAGCCCCAGCCGGCGTGTGACCGACACAGCCCTGCAGGCAGCCAACTGGTCAGTTCGAACACTTGATTAATCGTAGTTCCTCATCCAGGCACCGAAGCTCCTCACATTCATGTTAATGAGAAGGACCCATGGTGTAATAAACCAGAGCGGCTCTTAAAGGGGGTGAGGGGGGCTCTGTCGGGGGGTTTGCAGGTGATCACTGGTAGAGTCAGACAGTAGAACGTGACTCTGGACGCTCCTCCAGCTGAACGCTGCAGTGAAACACTGCGTTACAGTAGCAGTGACCCGACTGCACATGTCAGCACAGCAGCACCATCTTCATCCGACCCCCCACACCCCCTTCAGGTTGTCACTTTCCTTTGTGTCAAAGCCTTTCCTGTCTCCAAACGCTGTAAAGAACACGTTCGTCCTTCAGACATTCCAAACCCTCTCTGCTCGTCTCCGCGTCACGTTAACGTCGTCACTGCCTTAATAACTCGCCATGTGATTGTCTAAATTCAGATGTTTGTGTCCTCTTGCTCCTGAACCGCTCATCATCATCGTTTTGATCGTGAAGACTGACTAAACTGTGTTATTGTTTAACTGTTCCATGTTAATGACATTATGCCTCAATGCGTTAGGCCATAGATTACTGAAAAATAGAATAAAATGTGATTATTTTTTTTCTTTTTGGAAAAGATTCTGTGTCATTCATTACCTTCTATTTTCTATTATAGTTGCTATTATTTCTGAAACGTGTGCACCAGTCAGTTTAAGGCCCACCGTCAACTGCAGCGACTTCAAACACAGTTTCAAAGACTAGATTGGAATGTTTTTTCTAATTCACTGGGGAGCTTGCAGCTTTAAAATAGACTCCACCAGCTCTTTAAGTCCATAAATAGGCTGCAGGCTGTCTGTACCAGCCGTCACTGATCCTGGATTACTTTCAAAGAATCATCAAAAGTTAGAAGACGACAAGTTTCCACTGGACAATCTGAGCCAGGGACAGGAAGTTGGAGCTTTGCGGTTGTCTCTGATGTCCCTCCTCACTGACTGGGAACTGTTTCTGTTAATGGCCTCCGGAGGCCACGATTGGTCGGTTCCGGCCTCTGCGTCGTCCATTAATGCCTGATAATGGACCCAATGTATGTCACGTGCTGTGCAGCAACGTTGGCTCTTGTTTTTTTTTTTTAATGTTAGCTCGGTGGGTGCAGGTCTTTTGTCAGCGGACTCCATGTCTAAGCTCACATTAGCTAGTGTTAGCTAGCACTGTTAGCGTAGGAGAGCAGAGGAGACCCACAGGCTCCAGGGTTTGCACAGAAACATCGCAACCTTTGGATTTTACTGGAAAAACATACAAAGTCCTCTGCACGGAGTTCAGTCCGCCGGCTGTGGAAGGGTGTATTTTTAATGCAAAGTCTGAAACGCAGGCGAATTCTTTTAGCAGTTCTACTTTAAAACACTTTGCACCTTGGCTGCAGTTTGCACCGACACAAGTAACACAATTTGAAAAACTGTGGTCTCAATGCTGTCTCAAAGCCTGTTCCACATTGCCAGAATAAAACTGCAAAGAATAAATTTACTGAAATCCTCATTCTGTGCTCAGATTTTGATGAAACAGCTGGAGAACGCGGTGACGGCAGGTTTCAAACAGAGCGTCCGCTTTTTAATCTTTGTCTTCAACGCCTACATCCAGCTGCAGGATGACGGAGAACGTGATACGACTGAACGGAGGGAGGATGAACTCTGGCAGGCTGCCACGGTGAAAACAGAGATGGACGCCTGACACCAGCATTCTGCTCTTACCCCTCTCATTCATTAGTAATTACCCCGAGCAGACTCTCTGAGAAACCACCCTCTGGTTTAAGACTCCATTGATTTCACTTCTCTGCTGCTGCTGAGGAAGTGTTCCTCCTGTGCAGCCGTTTGGAGTTCAGGACGTCATGGTGAAAAGAGATAGCGTGGTGTGTGTGTGTGCGTGTGTGTGTGTGTGTGTGTGTGTGCGCGTGTGGAATCTCTGACATACAAAACCAGCTGCACGTTTCCCCCACACACGACCCTGCCAAGGTCCAGCACACCTACAGCACGTGCACCTCACTCGCACATCGTATAGCTGAGGGAGCGCGGGACAGAGCTCATTTGAAAACATTTGAATTATTCAAACCTGAAAACCACCGAGCTCAGGTCACTGGACGCCTAACTCCAAGTCTGAAAGTCTACGGCCAGCTGAGTCATTTTTTTTGGCATATATTAAATGTGTGCACAATATCATTAGGGGTGTCATCAAAAGGGTTCATCTTGACTTTAGGGAGATGATTGTATCAGTCTTATGTTTGTGCACAAGTCAGGACATGGTTAGCCTAGCTTAGCATGACAACAGGGGGAAACAGCATATATCTGTCTATATTAAGAGACACAGTTTGCATCTTCTCTAATTAACACATACAATTTCTTCACACACTGAAATGTTAAATCACTTTGTGCTTGCGTTTGTCTGAACACATCAGATGGTACCAAACCTGACGACCTCACTGATGGCATCACAGGAGCTGCGCAGTCTCTGCACCTGTTCCAGCACACGACTCCTTGTTTCAGCGACAGGTTTCAGGGTTGTGTACGTAAGAGCAGGATGTGAGGGTGCCGACCATGCCCTGATCCCAGCTCTGTCCTTCACACACAGACATGAGATGTATTTCTAATTCTTCATCTCAATTTCGCAAAAACACGTAATTCTCAAATTGCTGAACTCCAAAAACATTATAAAAAAGTAGAAGAAAACACTGAACCATAGGGACACGAGGCGAATGCATGTAGACGATCCAACAGCAAACAAAGGGACTGACCAACAATATAACAGACACAGGAGGGGAGGTGAACGAGACGCAGGTGAACCTGATCAACAACCGAGACACAGGAGGGAACAGAAAACGGGCAGACAGAGACACAGGGGGAAAACAGGAAGTGAACAAAAACAACGCAAACTCAAACCGTGACAGTACTGGTTTGAATGTTCAGTGCAGGGTCATTGACTGGATTTCAAAATAACACACAGGTCTTCCATCCCTCTTTTTGCCAAAGGTCTTAGACTCATTAAAATGCATTAGTTCATATATTATGAGCATATTTGCGTCCCACATGTCTTTAAACCCTTCTCCACACCGCCGCAGATGGAAGTGTCATTAGGTTCCCCTTATGCTGGTCTAAAATCAGTCGATGTTAAATATAGCAAGTATGAATAGCGCAGAATGTCTGTGACCAACTTCATCAGTTTGTAGACATATTCACGAATTCCAGGACGGCATGTTAGATCATGATGGAAGCTGCTTATGGAACTGAATATACATTAATAAAGCATATAAATGTGGAGCTGCATAAATGCAACAGACACCCATGACTCACCATTAAATAAACAAATCCCCACAATGACAGTTCTCTGTATAATTTATTCAGTAAAACTCAAATCATCCATATTAGTACTATTTGATACATCAATTAACATAATGGAGGGTTTTCACTTTTTTAACAGACACAGATTCTATAATTATCCTCTAATAATTCATAATTTAATGCGCGTGTAAATAATGTATTAGTGTCGTTCTCCAGTCACCCCTGAGTGCTTCACTAGGTGAGATACAGTAGTCTGTGAGTCCAACATTCACACACTGAACGCCGCTTGAACACTGATCGATTCCAGTGTGGCATCCACCGTCTTAGAGGGCCCAGGGGACGGGATCTGTTTCAACGATGGTTCTTCTCACTGACAGATGACGGAAAATGCTCCATTGAGGTAGAAACATCGCTTCAACGTCATTATCTATTGATTAGAAAGCACTACCTGAACCTGAAATGTGCTGAAATCATACAGTACTATTAAAGGAACATCTTGAGGAGCTTTAAAGTGCACCATAACAGCATGATTATCGCAGCCTCTCCATATGAACCGTAAGCACTCATTCCAGTGTTGTACGTAATTCACAACTCCGATCGATGTTCTCGTGTGCAAGTGGATGCATTAAAACACAGGTGAGTGTGCAGATATGAGTAGAAATGATACAGTGGTAATCATCACGTTATTAATATTAGACAGTAACAAACATGAGTTGACGACATGTGGATGTGACGGACAGGTAAGAGCTTACGACTTGAGATGGAACTCATTCTGCCTGATGGGGACAAACTCACTGAGAACATGACAGAATACCATGAAAACACAGAGCAGACACACATTCTCCTGAATAATCGTCCTCTTAGCTTCGACAGTCATGGTCCATTTTCAATGTGCAAATAAACTCAGAACAAACACAGTACTTCTACAGTGTCTTGTTCAACACCTCCAGGTCTTGGACCCAGAACCTCTAAAACAAGGCTAGCTAGCAGCTGTTGAACTGCAACTAAACACAACCCAGCAGAAGTGAAAATGCCCATTGTTTGGTCAAATCTGTGGAGCCTGTGGACCACATGATGTCTACCATTCAAATAAATCAGTCAGTATACCTTTGTTCCTTTTGGATGGGATATGAAAATGTTCTTCACAGGTCTGGAAAGGCTATGTTTCTGTTTATTTGATCCGTTACTGACTGTTAGCGCACAAGGCTAATCGACTCAATCAGCTGAAGGACTCGTCGGTTACATTCTTGCTTCCTATACTCCCTTCTGTCTGTTTTTTGTGCATCAACAGGAAACATATGATGAACACGGATGTAGACAGATGGTACAGTCACAGAGAGATAAAAAGTTTAAAAGTTCTAAAATTTGGATTTAAAACTAATCTAAACCAAACATGGCCCAAGCCTGGAGCTTTAGACAACGGAACAGGCCTGCTTTGTCGGTTTGGATTGATTAGCAGAAACCTAAAGAAACAGGAGGAAGAGGAGAGCAGGGAACATATGAGCATGAGGTTGCTAACAATAAGGCTAAATGTAGCATCATGCAGTTCATAGTTTAGATAAGAGGTGGCGGTTTCTCTGGTTTCTCTGTTAATCTACAATGCGGACTCTGGTCCCAGTTTGTGCCTCTCATGGATCACCAAAAAAACCAGAAAACTGAGAAGTTCCTTAAACATTTAACGTTCTGATCAAAGTCCCTCAAAATTCACACAATATATATGTTTCATCTTGTACCCTTGAGATTAAAAGGAACATCTTTTTGAAGGGACTTCAGAGGCTCCAACCTGGAGTCAGTGAAGATTACAGAAACACCTCTGGAGCAACATTAAGTGCTGTTAAATAAAGACTTCTAGGTTTTTTAAAAAATATTACCAGCTATATATTTTTCAGCAGAACAGAAACAGTTTTTCAGTTCTGGTACTCGATTGTAATGAAAATACATGAAAAGCACAAACTTCTAAGTGGGCAACGAACCTGATCTATTCCTCAAGTGCAAATCTATCCAGGAAGTTCCCGATGATGTAGTACAACTACAGTATTGCCATTATTTCAACTATCGTTTTTTCCCCCAAACTATGGCTTTTACGCTATGCGGGCCGCCGTTCATCATATGACACGGAAAGCAGCCTCTGGTTTCATCGTCCTCATTTCATCTATGCTAACAATGCAGTCCTTTAAAACCTCTAAAACGAATGATAGATTTCACCAGCATGAGCTGCCAGTACAAAGACACGCGCCTACAGAGTGTGTGCCGCTTCTGTGAGCCCCACACAAATCCTGTACACTCATCATACTGATTAAAAACCATCAGATTTACATCACATTAATCTCAACTAGAGCACTTGAAGCAGCGTGAACATAATCCACATGGAACTGGTCATCAGTGTAATGAAAATCATACATACTGCAGATGTATGTAATATGAGAATGTTTCACATGTCAGAACCCAACACTCAGCAGGACATCATTATATGCTTCAGAGACGTTGCAGCTTCCTTTGAGGTTGAAAAGCAAGCATGGCTTCTTAATGACAGGGCGAGTTCAATCAGCCCCCTGAAAGTGCTTGACTGTACGACTTGATACGAGGTCTCAGCTATTTCTGTTGCGTCGTCAGGGCCGCCGCACTTCCTGCCGCAAGGGTCACTTAGAAAGAGGGAGGAAATGAGACTGCGTGCGAGCTCATGTAAGTCAGAGGAAGGGAAGGTTAAAAAAGGTCAGAAAAAAGGACTCATTGGAGGTGAAACAATGGGTCCAAAAGTCAAAAGATACAGTTTAATCAGAGGAAGGGGAAGTGCAACAGGAGAGCCCCTTGACAACAGACAACACGTATGGCCACGCTGACATTTAAGCCACATTACCCAAATGTTCTACGGAACATGTGTTCTCCTGGGTACCAACAACTTTCCTCTGTCCTCAAGTGTACAGTGCCTAGAGGTAGTTGTTATCGCCAGACATCCTGTTGGAACATGCTGGAGCAGCTCAGGGGAGAGAACTGGCAAAGTCTTTCAATATCCACTCAACCAGACAGCCACCCTGTGGTGAGCTCAGAATATAATCCTTTCATCTCTCGCTGTCCCCAATTTCCCCTTATGAAAGCATGTAAAATGCTCTCATAGGGGTTGGAGCATATGACAGACTTGGAATCAGAAGAGAAACATTGTTTTACTTGTGCGCTTGTCTTTGTCGCATGGCTCTGTGTGCATGTGCAAATCTTCCTTCACAGCCAGGATGATTAAAAATATCTTCATGATCAGTGACATTTCAGGTGTTTCTTGGGGTGTTCCTTCTCTAGCTGGTCTCTCTGGGGACCGTAGATGCAGTTGGCCCGCCAGGAGAACCACACAATGATGGAGATGATGGTGGTCTGAAGGAGGAGCATCACCCCGTAGGTGGAGGCTATGGTAGGTCCAGGTAGGCGGGCAGGGGTGGCAGGGGGCAGCAGGAGAGTCGGGCTGAGCAGGATGGCCCTCACCTCAGCCTTGATCATGTGCAGTTCATCCAGGATGGACAAAAACGTGCAGCAGTGGAACCACTGGTGGCTGTGCCCCCAGATGTCAAAGCAACCTGGAGCCAGCCGCTCAGGGAACTTGCTGATATTAAAGACGGCTGATACCAGCAGCCAGAGGCAGTGACGATAGAAGAAGCTGGCGGAGGAGCTGGAAGCAGCAAAGGATGTGGAGGCAGTGGAATAAGGCGACCTGGTGAGGAGGCGATAGAAGACTGGCGTGGAAGAAACGAGAAATGGGAGGAGGAAAACAAGGGTTCTGATGACGTAACGATACTTTCTCCACCTCTGCCGAGTATTGCAGCAAGATAGGACGCATATGATTGCAACAATACACGCACACGGGATGTAGAAGGTCTCAAAGAAAACACTGAAATCCAGGATTGCATAGGATGATGTAACAACACCTGCAGGGGCATCCAGGGGCTCATTGTCACCTGCAGTCTCAACTATCCCTGCCTGAGGGTGAATATAGTAGTAATAGGCTAATGATGAGCCGACCGTGTAGGCACTGATGGTGCCATAATCCACAAAAAAACAGACTTCTCTTACCACAAGGGACATTGAGTTGAGCAGGTGGGCCATGCTGCTAGCCATTAGCAGACAGAACACTCCGATAAAGTAGTTCCACAATGGATAGAAGAATGGGGCGTCACCATGTGGCGCACCTTCCCAACCAAACACCTCCACAAAATAATATGAAAATATGAAAACTGGTAGGAAGTGCGTCCAGAAGTTGCCTGTTTCGTTGGTGGGCCTGAATGCTGACAGTAAACAATCCCTCAGGCTGTAGTTAGGGAAGCGGTAGCCAGTCAGGATGAAGTTTTCGATAACCCGTGGAGGCACGTCCGTGTGCCTCAGGAGAGGTAACGGCTGACCGCAGTTCAGAAGCATGACGGCAATGTTGCTGATGGCCCAAAAGTCTATTTGGATCTGACTTTTCCTGCAAAGCACTTCACTTTTTATTGCTTGGCTGTTTGAATTTATTGCTGATCACAGCATAATTAGTGGTCACGACCGTACAGTTTCATTCTCGTGAGGAGATAAGGCATCTGCAGGCCGCTCGGGCTTGAAAAGCCCCGCTCTTCTTTGGACCTTTGATCCCGGCTCCACTGCGGGCCTCGTGAGCTGTACGCTAATCCGAAGAGCAGGGCTGCTGTAAAGTCTGCCAGGACACTGTGAGAAAATGGCAGGGAGAGTCCAGAAGCCTCAGGCCACCTGCTTGGTAAATTCTTCCTTTAGGTTTCCTCCTGACCCCAGCAGCAAAGGGTCAGCAAAACATCCAGCACACAATGTTTTTCAGGCTGTTTACCTTGTTTCCCTATTTTGCATAGAACATTGTCTGAATGGATGGCCCCCTTTGTTCAGTCCCCTGCACATTCATGCGTCTTGTTATGCAAAGTTGTGCAGCAGCAAATAGAAATGAAGGTCACTTATTACTGTGTTACAAGGTTGAACAGGACGCCAGTTACTATTTAATGTATCCATGCAGCTGAGATGTCCTGAAGAGCGTCCGTTAAGCTCTGCGCTATGTAGGTCATGCTGGTCTTGAGCACAGGCTATATCAGGCTACTGCAGGCTTCTACTGCTCCTGTTGTTCCTCGTCCATCAGGCTGTATCCACGTCCGACTCTCAATTCATCCAGCTCCCATTCCGTTGCAATGCAGGTCGCTGCGGAGAAGAACGAATCCCCCGGGACTGAAGAGGACCGCGCTGTGTGTGCCGGTGTTTAGTCCTCTGGCGCAAGGTCACGTTTAAAAAACGCCGTTTTATAAGCGACAGTTAGAACAGGGTGAAAGGTAGAACACTGCCGTTAGTCTCCAGCCCTGCGGAGCTGAGGCCAGCCGGCATTTCGGCGACAGACACTGAAGAGAACGGCAGGCTGTTTGACAGGTACCGCTGTCAAGTTACACGCGCCGTAGGACAGCACTTCCGGTGTCCGCTTCAAAATAAAACTCAGACGGCGCGACGAAACGCCTCACTTTCAGAATCAGCTTTATTCTCAGCGGTTACTGTTGGAGGGATGTTTCCTGGCCCTTCGGGACAAATTTAAATATTTGCATTAACCCAAAACATAAATAAAATGATTCATTATATAGGAAATGCTGCTATAATCACTAAATAATCTTTATTATTGTGTTTATTGGTGGACAAGGATAATTAAACATTAAAAATGTAACATTAAAAATACTGATATCGAAGAATATAAATAAACATAGTGAGATGAGTTTAATAATTTAATACTGGATGTGGTTACCAGAAACAGACAAAATAATAAGTGGGCCGGTTTTTTCGGTTTAATTCAGTTTTTTATGGGTCAGATTAAAATATGGTACACTGTATGAGACTTGTGCAAATATTCTGTGGGAGATTTCTAATATAGAGACATTTAAATATATTCCAAATGTGTTAATAGGTATGGTGGAATCATTTCTCAGATCAACATGCTATTTTGCCATAAACATTTGTGATCTTCTAAATACGTTCATAGCCTTGTGTAATATACGGCAGCGTGCGGTTAATGTTGCACTGTCCTGGGTGACGCTTCCTTCCTCATTTGCTCAGAAAGGACACATTTGTCAGGTTCGCCACCCTGTGATAAAGCATCTGATCTGAATTTGGTCTCTGTCTAATCAACAAACGCGTTTAGTTCATTATTATTGTTACAAGGAAGGAAAACTAAAAGCTATTACTGCCTCAGACGGAACATTTTACCACGGTATGCTACTGTCTTATTTTGAAGGCGATTTCCGGTTTTGTTGCGTCTAACCGCGCGTCTTGAGACAGTTCTCCGGAAAGTGCCGAACTACTTCAGCGGCGATTATTCTGCACGTTGTGTATTTTGACGCTTCTGCGCTCGACACGCGCATCGCACAAACAAAACGACGAATGTTAAAGAACAGGAGAGCAGCGCGGAGCGAAACCGAGCCGGGCCGTGCAACGGTGTTTCCCTTATCTGCTTAAAATGCACACGCCGTGCCTGTTGAGTAATCCTGCTGGAGCACCATCCTGCGCCCCCCGCCTCCACTCCGAGCCTCTGAATATCTCAACCTTGACAAAGTGCCTTCCTTCCCCTCTCACTGCTGCAGCCCTGTTCCCCAGCATGTCACCGTTATGAAACTGATGTTATACTGTGGCTGCACTTTCATATTTAATATGCTCTCTCTGGATTAAATACATGGTCCTTTAGAGCCAGGGGCCTCTTTGTTATATGTTTTAGTACTGTTTATAACAGAGGTGTGATATTGTAAGGTTTCACAAACAAGACGTGCCTCCGGCTGCTTTTTTGCGACCCGAACAGAGGAAACCCAGTGTGACTCCCTCTATCATGTGCTGTAAATCAGTCAGCTCATCCGTCTTCTCATTCACCCTCCAGCAGCGACCGCCGTGGCCAGATGTCAGGAAGGCTTTGAACCAGCAATTTTTGGGTTGGGTTTTTTTTTTGTTGTTTTTTTTTTTTGGCAGGATGGGGTGGAGGAGGTGGGGGCGGGAATGGAGTGGCCACTTTCCAATTCCCTTTGGGGGAAAAGAAACAGGCCACACTTGAGTGCAAAGCAGACTGGGAGAGAGCTACAGCATGTCTTTTTAATTAGTGATTGACAGGGAGCAGGATTTAATGGATGTGGAGCCCCGCCTGTGGACGCTTATTATGACATAATGGACACACATGCCCGGCTAGATTTACACTGCAGAGCCACAGGGAGACCCACATTTGGCGCTGGGCCCAATCCAAGTGGAAGATGATATTGAGCACAGCTTTGTTCAGGTCTTGATCACATCCTGCTACCAACCTTTACTATGCTAGTGACTTTCTAAAACAGTGTTAGTGGTTATCTGACTCCTCAAAGGACTCATTATATTCTCCATTATATCACCTGCAACCATGAAAACCTCTGGGAGCCTCTTTGAGCACCTTTGGGTCAACCTTTAAGTGCTGGTTCCATCTTCAGCACTTTGACAAATGATTGTGAAGACGAACCTCTTGCCACTTGTTTTTTAATTTAATTACAGTAAAACATTTTCTTTCTCTTCATTTTGGCCTGTTTGTGTCGGGGGCGCTGAGCCGCTGCCTTCCTCTCCCTGAAGGTCGGGTGTGGTGACTCTGCAGAAGATCGTGACCGCTGATCAGGGCAGACCCCGGAGTTAAGGACGGCCCCTGGCTGCTGGACATTTGCTAAAGGCTTGTATATGAGGTGGAAGATAAAACCATTGGAATACCTGGGAGGCGGTGGAAGGAGGAAAAGAAAAAGCAGTATGGAATTAAATGTTTAAAACGTAACAGTGAACAATTAAACCCAACCATCCTTTTTTGGTTCATGGACAGTGTTGCAGAAACATGCAGCACAGTCGGAACACGTCTGAGGTACCAGGAACTGTTCCAGCAGATGACTCATTGACTTGATATCACAGGAGACAGCTCCTCAGTGTTGCAGTCTGCCAATATATTTCATTGATATGGATTTAACTTTTACATGATGTACAAATAATACAAACCTGCTCATACTTGAAGTGGACTGAACACAGTGTGGACGCATTAAACCAGAAGCTGCATTTCATTCTGCGTTTATATGCAGATGATACGCGCTTGTCTTTGAAGTATTTCCAAAGCATTTTTTACATTTTGTCCTGGGCGTCTCATGAAATATGCTTTCATGTGGGCAAATATTTGAATTAAAATACTGCTAATTAAAGGATTAAAGACAGACTTGAAGGCTTAACGACAGATTTAACAGTTGGAACCTTTCACACATACTTCAAAGTCTCTCTCTCAGTGTAAATAAAAGTTTCAAGTGGTTTCTAGTCTTTAAACCCCCTCACCGTGGCAACCCGTTGTCTCCTCCATTGATGCGGAATGGGCAGTGGAAGGGGTTGAGAGTTGGCGGCGAAACAGCGCCCCCCGTGGCCGCGTTCATCACCTGTTGGCTGCTCTCACAACGGAGCTCGCTGAGCTCACAGAAGTAGGCTGGAACCCTCAGAGACTGACATGAATGAAGATGCTGTCAGTCATAGTTAGATCAATGTCAGTCATTCTAAATTAAATTAGTCTTCAGCCTGTTGACTGAAGCTAACCAAGGCTAAACCAAAGATTCTCACATCAGCCAATAGATGTTTAGAGAAATAATCTGACATTTTGGGAAATTATGTGCTTCTTTCATGAGATTATCGCTATCAAACTCATGTCTCCGTGTTAAGTACACAGCTGGAGTCGGGCTGTGATTAGCCTAGCTTAGCATAAAGACAGGAAGCAGGGGAAAATAGTTTTAATCAGAACAAAAACAATATTAACAACAACATCAAATTAATACATTAATATTCGGCTTTCTAGTCTAGTCTTGCTCTGTCTGGTATGATCAGGAGCTAACATGGCTAATGGCTAACATTAGAAACATTCAGGTAGATAAGTTGTAAATAACACTGAGTGAGTTCATTGACTTTACTGTACTCCTTTCTTACAGTTTTAGCATTTGCTAGCCCCCTGCTTTTTTTTAAGTCTTTATGCTAAGCTAAGCTAACTACTGCCTGATTTCATCTTTTAACACGTGGACATGAGCTTTAACCCCTTATTGGGCAAGTGACTATATTTGAGCACTTGCGCACATGTTGAAAACTAAAAATTTTTTCAAAATGTTACAAATGGAAAACGGTCATGTGACGTGCTCCAACAACACTTGGGTTGAAATTTTGAATTTACAAGTATTTCAATGAGTGCCCTTTAAAGGGTTAATATTCTCAGCCCAGCTCACTCTGCTTGTACTCACTGTGAGTATAAGCAGCCCTAGTGTGGCACCAGCCTTGACATAACTGGGTGGTGTGTGTTTCCTGTATTAAGTACCTGGAGTTTGGGAAGAGTGCTGAACCAGGAGTCATTACGCAGGAAAGCAGGCTTGAAACCTGTGAATGAATACACACACACACACACACACACACACACACACACACACAGATCATAACACTGGGCCACAGACAATGATTGTCTGGCAAAGGAAAGGAAAGTATGGTTTCCTTCCCACCATTCAACAGCAGACAATACACTTGACACACGCACACATTCACACATACACCAGCTGCTTGTGTACGTTCAGCCCTTCATCGCTGACCCAAGCGCTCACCGATGACCAGGTCCGGCTCCGACTCTTGCAGCGCGCTGTAGGTGCTGCGGTGAACCTTCACTCTGATGCTCTTCTTGTCGACTTCCTGATGTGACATCAGGTCGGAGTCGAGGACCATCACACTTCCATTCTGACAAAACACAGCCCCGTCACCTTCCTGGAAACCACTGATTGTGTGTGTGTGTGACAGTCCAGCTCACACGACTGCGTGACATGATGCAGACCAAGATCGAAACCACTGTCCATGTTTTCTCTCCATGTTGTATTTAGCGCCGGTTTCCCCCAAAACATCATTAATTAATGTCCACATTAAACATTAAAATGTGTGTACATTCATGAAACCTGATGCTGACGCTCTTTGCAGCGTGTGTAAACCGTGTTTGCACATTTCCTTTGTTAGAAGGTCCCCCGGCAGGCAGCAGTGCCAGTCAAATCATTAATATATGACTGCACGTTGTCTGACAGAGTAAATACAGTTAAGTATAAATACAGTTGTGCTGTGTGACATTTGGACTGACTGCTCAGGCTTATGTCGCTGCTTTTTACCCTAATGCTTGTTCATTAGATCAAGCCTCTTTTGGTCAACTGATCAAATGTGAAATGTGCTTCGGAGCACTGGACCCAAGATATATACGCACCATTTTCTGTACGAGGAGCTGCACTTTGTCGCACCAGGAGGGGAGCTGCTTGCAGATGAACACCAGTTCAAAGGTCACGTGAGGCAGAAGCACTGATAGTTCCTGTGAAACAGAGCAGAGGTTCAGCCTGAGGGTCACTCGAACAGGATGCACAGTTTGTTGCGGCTCCCGCAAACAGCCACTGGCACGGGACAGAGCGAACGGACGGGAAATCTGATACTGAACACGCTGATGTGTTATCCTGAATGAGCAAGTTGTTACAGATCGGTGCACCCTGCATACGTCAGTTTAGCGGCTTGTCTGCTGTAGGTGTTTGCAGCTACGGAGCCACATTTGGCCCAAATTTAGACCCGTCTGTTTTCCGGGGGTCATAAAAAATCATTCTGATGACAATATCAGAACTTAGCGTAGGTGAAACTGTAAAAACCGTCTCACCCAGAAGGTCAGCAGGGTGTGCAGCTCCCTGTAGGACTCGATGATGTGGATCCTCAGTGACTGTTTCTTCAAGATGTTCACCTCTGGAACTGAGAAGGGACACACACGGTCATTCAGCGCATATGACATATTTGCAGATATATGTAATCCAGAAATCTGCACCAACAGCGTCCTTACATGCTGAATGTTGCCGTTGTTCTACCCTGTACTGTCGTTACCATGCTAAAGGTAGCATTTAGCGTTAAATGCTCAATGTTAGCATGTTTAGTAGCATGCACAAGATCTGCAGAGTGTTACATGTAGGAATACCTTGCAACAGTCAGTTGTACCTAGGACACCAGCTTTCAGTTAACATGCAAGCTATGCTAAGCTATGCACCTGCACAGCTTTATCAGACGTCCCTTAATCCCACATTTGGAGGAGCTAAAATGCAAGCTGACAGAAACACTCACAGTGCTTTGGAACGAGGGAAGTGATGATGTAGTAGACGGACAGAGGGGAGCTGAGCAGAGGAGCCACTGCAGAGGACGGACTGAAGCCTCTCCATTCGTAGTACTGCCGCCACGACACTGAGGGAACACATCGGAGCAAACGTCAGTTTACACGTCAAAGTGCAACGCGAGGGCACGTCCACTCAACGCGATGGACGCCGAGGCTTGATGGAGTCAGATGTTTGACCTACCGAGGGGCTTCTTGAGGCTGGGAAGGCTGTGGGGGCCGGGACCAGACACCAACACCTCTGCTTCCTGTTTCAGAGGCTCATAGGCATTGCTGTGACCTGGACACACAGGGCTTATGTAAAGACTTCCTCTATACTCTTCCCCGTCTGTATGTATGTTTATATATCCTAGAGGCAAGTTTGTTTAATCTTTAGAGTTTATATTGCTGAGTAGCTGCACAGTGTGAGCTCTGGGTTAGGAAGGAGATGCAGGAAGAGGCAGTTTGTCCGTGACACAGTTCTCCGGGATCGTACCGACCTTTCAGCCAGTTGCAGAAGGCGTCTGCAGTGACGCTGTGAGTCCGGGGGGAGCGCACCAGCAGGCTCCAGTGCACCCAGTAGCTGCAGACCAGTCTGTGCTTGAACAGGAAGTCTTCCAAGCTGAAGTTTTCCGATGTGACCTCTGCAAACGCACAGAGTGAAAGGTGAAAGAACAGTTTGGACTGAATATGTGTGTGTCACGTTTGAGCTCGCTGTACAGCCCCACCAGCAGCTCCGCGCGGCTGCACAGTGCTGTTGACATGCTATGCTTGCTAACATGATCACGTTAGCATGGTAACATTTCCTTTTTCACTCAGCTTTTCATGCAGCAAGGTATTTATTATTGTATTTGTGTTTTCTACATAATTATTTATCAATTATCATCTAAATATTCTTTGTTTTGACATTTTGCTGTACGTTCCATTGATTTAGATATCCCACTGATATCACAGGGCGCATGAGGGAAACGCAGGAATGCTGTCGGTCGATGGGACTGACTGATGGAGAAAACAGATGCGTTTGATATGATGTGTGCATCAGTGCAACACAGCGCCTGTGTAATCTGCAGGATTAGACATGCACATAATTAACTCGCATTATTTTATGCAGCAGTTGTTTCTCAGCTGACTTTCTATGCAACTGACTGGACTAATATCACCATATACAATTGCATATACATGCTGTCGACTCTGAGCGAGTGCCTGTTTGAAATTGGCTGACCCCTAATGAAAGGAACTTTTGCAGAAACTGCAAAGCTGACATGTTATTACACTTTTACCATCTCATATGATGATTACAGATTAATTCTGGTTCATTTACCAGACACTTCATGCGTATAAGCATTCCTCCTCATAGCTGTTGTGTCTTTATTATTGATATCAAAGGATGTCTTGCAAATCAATGAATAATGCATTGAATTGATATCATAATCAACAACTTGCCAACACATTTAAAAGCCATAAGATATAGATGTTTTCTTAGTGTACGTCAGCACACTGCAGATGAACAGCACTGGTCCTCATCTACCTGCGGTGTAACTGAACGGCAGGTCTGCCAGCTGGGCCTCGTGCTCCATGTAACCGGCCAGTTTGGCACACCAGTGCTCGTGCTCGGCATCTGGTGGGAAACACGTGTCCTCGCAGTAAAAGACCGCCTTACACCGGGAGCTGTGGGGACACACAGACAGGGCTATAAAGGCAAGAGACGGGGGGGGGCAGAGAGAGAGGACGTCGCCAGCACTGGAGCAGGGAGTCGAGCACAGGCCGAGGAAGGAACCGAGATAAGATAAGAAGAGCGGAGAGGAGAAGTGGCATGAGAACACTGTGGCGTTGCAAAAGCACAGAAGGGGAAGGGTTTGTCTGACGGAACAAAGCGTGCGGTGAGGTTGGCATGTGTCGACAGGAGGGGAACAATTTGTGGAAATAGTTTCACAAGAACCTCCTGCCCTCACCTGGCCTGCTTCACTTACAGGTCATGAAAACAACAACCGCTTCTGCACAAGGTAACGGCTCTGTTTCGCACCACATCAACTGCTGCAGTAGTTTGCAGCCCTCTGCACCCACAGATGTACCCACACATACCTTCATGCATCCCCCTCACAGCTGAATGACACGACTCTCCCCGTCTTACCACTCCCGAAGCCGACTGGGGAAGCTGCGCCTCTTACACGTGGCGCAGTAGCGAATCGGAGGCCAGCGCAGGCTGAAGGCTGCAGGCCCAACCTGGTTGAGGGGCTCCCACATTCTGGGGGGCTTGGGCCACATTTCCACACCCAGGATCTTATTTCCCTGTTTGGGCATGTGATGGTGCACCAGCCTGCGAATAAACACAAATACAGAGTCACTGGCAGCGTGTGGACATTAATTTTTCGGTTCTAGCGAGGTCGGTTGATCTTCACTTGACATTTTCACACAGGTATTCACTAATGCTTGTTTCATTTAACTCATTAGATGGACCAAGTGTAAGGTGATGCCCTCCTAATAAGTTGAATGTGACGCACAGTCAGCCGGCCATGCCCTACTGGGAACTGGGAGGTTTTAACAAATTAGATAGAGCAACACTTTTTCAATTTAAAAACATACACGCTGTGAGTATCTAGAGGCTGATTTCAGTCATTTTAGAGTAAAAACATAAATTTGTCTACTTTCAGTTGAACAAAGTCAAATAAATGCATAGTTTCTTCACCAGAGACAGAATGTCTCTTCTGTCAGAGTGGAAACTGCTTTAAAAGCTGCTTCCAGACCTTTGTGTTAAACACAAGCTCCAGCAAATGCGTGGGGCGTGCTCTGGGGAACATTTTGTCCTCCTTCGGCCCGGTCCAGCACAGCACAGACAAAGCCCCGGACTCTGAGACAAAAGACCATCAAACAATGTGGAACAAAAAGAAGGAAAACACAATGCTGCTGTGACATGAACAGGAATCCACTGGGTTTTACGGCACTCGGCGACAGACGCAAACCCCACTCCATTCTCTCTGTGGACGTCTTGAACACACCAGTTTTAAACCATCCCATTTGGCAGCATTACAGAAGGCCTTTAACAGAGCGACACAGTCCTAAACAGGCACAGACTGCAGGGCTGGATATCCATCCCCGTGACATGAGTGAATGCCTCGCTCTCACCTGTGCAGCATGTTGTCATTGACCCTCAGTCTTTTGGGCCGGCGCGGCATCCCGCCACCCATGGGGGCGTCCATGCACCTCTGCAGCAGTGTAACTATCTTGTCCACGGTCGTCACAGCTCCCGCGCCCTCCCCGCCGCCGACGTCTGTACCGCACAGGCAGGAGGACCACCCGAAGTCCAGCACATCAAAACCGAGAGGGAGCCCCGATGCGTCCGTCACCATCATGATGTGTTTTCCGTCATATTTCCCTGATGAGGCAAAAAAAAAAAAAAAGCAAAAGATGAGCTGTTAATCTGAGAGTGTGGTGTTCCTCAAGTCTGTGCATGAGACTCCTGACGCCAGGGTGCTACCATGGTCCCACTGAACACTCACTGACTCTGGGCTTAATGATGTTCTGAGAAAAACCTTTGAAAAAGCTCATGGTGGGTTATTATGCTTCTTTCTATGTATACATATATACACATATGCATTAATACATATTTGATAAGTTGCAGGTCACTTCTTTGAATATACAACAATAATGAGCTTAATACAGCTTGTACATTTTGGGAAGACAAGAGACATCACTTTCATGTCTGTGTGAGGTAACAGAGCTGGAGTCGCATGTTAGTTAGCCTACGTCAGCTTAGCTTACAGACTATCTTACGGCTAGCCTGACCCTGGCCTCACAAACTGATTCATATGCTCCAGCTCTTTGGTTTTGCTTTAACAGAATACGCTAATTTAAAGTTAAATTGTCATAAGTGAGTCATTTGACCTTTGATTTGTGCAGAGAAAGACAAATCATATGCAGCGTTTGCACCAGTGAGCTTTAGAGGTGCAGGCTTTTACCTCTGCATGACCTCTTATCTTTGCATGCTAAGCTAATTAGCCTAACCATGCCATGACTGCAGATCCATAATAATCTCAGATATTCATCACACTCACATTTGCATATTTCTCAAAATGCTGAACTGCAACATATCCACTGAACACAAACAGAACTTTATCAATATTGTGAGCTCTAAATATAAAGTATTTAAGCCCTGTTCAACATTTGACTGACTGTATTATGATTACTGATCATAACTTTGAGCTTTGAACCGTTAAACACATTTATATCACCACCGTGTCCACACTGACTCAGTTCAGACAGACTCATCCCTGCTCTCTTCAGCCTTCCCGCCACCGGCACAGGGCCGGGGCACTCCATTACATGGACGATCCAGCAGGGGGAGCTGTCTGGAGGGTACTTCCCAGGAGGGATCCTCTTCATATTCCTCTGCCGCTTCTTCGCCGCCTGGAAGCTGCGGTACCACTGAGCCATGGTGTCTGAAAACTCCAGCAGTGGGTCCCGGTTACAGGACACAAGCTCCTTCTGCTCCATGACTGATCACCAACTGCAGTGGATTAAACAGTGACAGCAAAGTTGACTCTGCCTTCAAACTGTGAGCTCCTTTTATCCACTCACCAGCCGTGATCTGCTGGTTTTACCTGAACGTGTTGAGGCGTGAGGCTGAGCACTGGCTGTTTGTTGATTCAGGATGCAAATATGAATCTATACTAGAAAACTGTTGTTTTACAAAACGCCCTTGACAACAGTTCCACCGCAGTGGAACTTTAACGTGCAGCGGGTTTTGGGGTTTTTTTTCATTTTGAAAACTGATGATGAAGATCCAGCCTTTAGGGAAAAGAGCATGGAAACTGCACAGCTGCTGTTCTCTGTGTTATACTGCTCATTTTAAATAATGCACATCTCTACCTCTGGAGTTCATTCTCAAGTTCTCTCTCTCAGTGTTAGAATGTCGTCTATGCAACTTTGATCTCATGTGACCTCAGTGAAGCTCCGCAGGCACAAAATCAAATTCATGTTACCAAATTCACTGAAACACAGAGTCCGTGTCGAGTCACAGCTGTAAGACCGGTCGGATACGTTCAGGAAAACCACTGAAACCCAGTTTTCGGAGCGTTGAAACGTGTGTTTGCATTCTGTCCTTTGTTTTGCTTCTTTGTCTTTGCTTTTGTGTTTTCGATAGTGACTGTGTTATATATGTTATCTTTGGACTGAATAAGACCAGAACAAACCAGTGATGTAAGTCAACACACACACACTGTCCAGACTCGTATGGTGCCAGTGGAAATAAGAACCAGCAGCAGTGTCTGTTGTAAGATAAGAAATAGAAAAAGCTGACAGGGCACATCTTTAATATTTAGAAACTCTGAATGTGCACACTGGTGTCAGCATATTGAATCTAGAGGTGAAGCCATCTTTGGTCTTTATTTGTATGAGCTAAAATAAGGGCCAATCAGAATAAAGTATGATTTTGCAGAGCAGATCTGAAGCTGAGCTCAAATTAGATGAGAAGAGTTGTGTTTGACAGGTTTACAAAGTCCGATTCAACCAGGGGCTTTAAAATTATTTAGTTATTAATAATATTCATCAGGATTGTTTTCATGACTGATCAACTGACTCACTGACAGTCACTTAAGCATCAGCAAACAGTTAAAAATGCCCATTATCCCAAAACCCAACTGATCTTTTTATAAAAATAATTACAAATATATTAAACATGCTGTGATGTGAGAGCGAGAAAAGCACTGAGTTCCACTTTTGATCTGACACGATCACATTTTTGCATTTTTCTCTTGATCAGTTTCAATGAATCAATAATAAATCAGTAGGTGCAGGTGAATTGTCTGAAGATCAACTGATTAATCAACCAATCCCTGCAGCTGTGAACGTATTTGAAGTATTATTTCACAAAATCCAAATTGACCCTTATTTGTACCCATACATTTGAAGGTAATCCACCACACACACGTACAGTTTGTTGACTCCAACTCTCCCATCAGCCTTCTGATTGACTTTGGCTCCCCCTAGTGGGCAGGACCAAAGACAACACTTGTGCTGCGCGCAGCTGCAGCTCAACAGCCTCTAGCTGTCACATCTCCAGGGACATGAAGGTGAACGGGTTGCAGGGTCCACAAAGACAGCCCTGGGTTTATCAGAGATGGTCTACAATTAAAAATCATCCGACACGTTCATAAACTCAAACCTGTTGCAGCTTTAACTCCGCTCGGCTTCAGCAAACTCTTGTGTTTGATCATGTTCAACATCCCTTTAAAGATGCATCGCTTCTGTCAGGCTAAGCATTGTGGGTAAGGTGTGGAGAATGATGCATTAGACATGTAAAATAGTTCCATTTTTAATTTGATAATGCAGCTATAGAAAATATATTGTTTGGCATCTGAATATTAAACTCTGTGTAAACATCCTGCGGTTTTAAATAAATGCTGAAACAAGCAGAAGCGGGACATACAGCGTGTGCCCCCATGCTGCCAGCGTGACAGTGGAACAGTAAAGCAGAGGTCTAAGGGAAAAGGGCCACGAACACCTTGTCGTCTCACTGTCGTCTGACTGCGTTTGGCTTTTTGCGTAGGCGCGTGTGTTTCTTTGAGTCCTCCTTCCTCTTCCTGCTGCTGTGGCCGCTCTGCTGCAGCCTGTAGGTCTGTCTAGCCTGCGCTCGCTCCTTCTCCAGGACCTCAGTGTCATCCAGGATCTCCAGGCCCGGGATCTGACTGATGACGTACTGTCTGAGGAGACAAACAGTGGTGGAACGTCTCACACTGCACAGCACTGCATCTGCATTTCACCGCTGAGTCTTAGCTCTAACACCGCATGAGTGTACACAACAACAACAACAAAAAGTGCTATCAGATGTGGTGGTGAAGGTACACTGATGCACCTGCTGTGGCACTGTTCACTGGTAAAGAGCTTTGAGAGCTGCTGTTCATGTTCTTGTTTGGACAGTGTGCATCCTCACACCCTCAGCCTGATCATCACAGCAGCTCTGCCTTCAGCCACGTGGCTAATGACGAACTGAGCTGCTGGAACACTGAGAATTCGTTGAGGAACTTGTGACTCTTTGGCTGCAGTGGTCACCATCAGGCCCTCTAACAGATTTGATTCACAAGATCCCACTCAGGAAATGCCACTTTAAACCCCTGAGCTGAATTTGTATGGATATGATGTGAAATTCATGGATTTTTGCTGCACATGTAATTTCTTTACAATGCCCACGAAGCAGGGAGCTCAGTTCTCACCTGTAGTCTTTGTACTGGGTCAGACTTCCTCCATTGAAATAGCTAGGTGCTGCCTCATTGTTCATCATACTCAGCATCCTGTATTGGATGTGGAAGAATAAAACAATAAGGAATTTCAAAGCACGGTTCCACGCGGTAACTCCGGTTCCTCTGCACGAGCCACACTCACTTTATGTTGGGGAACTTTTGTCGGATCTCTTCCACGAACACGGGCAGGTTGTTGATCTTGTTCTTGTTGACGCACACCGCGGTGACGCTCGGCATGTAGGGGAACTTGACGTGAGACGTGTAGTTGTTGCAGTCCAGGATCAGAGTGCTGAGCTTCTCCAGCTGGCCCAGCAGAGCCGGGTTCCAATAAAGACTGAATGAAGGAGAACACGGGGGAACTCACACTGCTCAGGTTCATCACTGAGGATGCAATGCTTTATGTTACATAATATAACCAATCAGGATATACATGGGAGTGCAGACATGAATGCATGGATGTAGCTACCAGCAGGTACATCTGCCGGTAACCAGTGACTTCCATCAGCCGTGTTTAGGCCTGATTAGCAAATGTTAGCATGCTAATATGCTAAACTAATATGATTTTCTGTAAACATTACCCGCCAAACATCGGTAAGCTAGCCTAACATTATGGCCATGTTAGCATATTGATATTAGCATTTAGTTAACCTCAAGGAGCCACTGAGCCTCTAGCTAACGTGTTTCCATAAGATCCAGCGTATCAGATATGCACTGATGTGTGTCAGCTCATCAGGGAATGCAAATGTCCTGTTTCCCTGCTTTCTTGCATCATCTGTTATGACATATTTGTTGTGTGCAACACGTGTCAAACACACATCATATCACATCATATTAAGTCTGTGACACGGCAGCCGTGTGCAGGACTTGATTCTCAGATCTTATTCTGCAGAGGATCCCAGTCAAGCACGTGCTGCTGTAAATGGCACACCCGAATCTAACATTAATTTATATGTGCGCATTAACGATGTTGCTCAGGTCATTGCACAGTTTGCTCTTTAAGCTCCTGGTTCTTCAGAAAAGGATACTCATCCAGCAGATTGTAACTGAGGTCCAGCACCTCCAGCGTGTCCGTCTGCATTAGGATGGTCTCATAGGGGATCTCTGTCAGGCCCTGGTAAGCAAAAGAAAGCCACTGAAAGCTTGAGGCCTGGCTGGGCTGACTGTGTTGGCCTGGGGTATGATGATCCATGACAAAATCCCTCAGCGCCGTCACCTCCTCAGTTCCCCTTGTAGCGATGAAGATTAGGAGAGAAGTCAGGTGATTATGTCATGGTCAAACCTTAAACAAACAACAGAACAATGATTGGTTACGTGACATGAATGACGCAGAGGTCTGAGATGAAGAGATGGCTGGGTTTTTAACTCAATCAGCTCAAATGAACAGACGCATGACAGGTTATTACTGTTTCACAATAAGTCCCAAACTGCAGCCACAGGGCGTGCTCTGTCACCTGAAGGCCATCTTTAATTCTACAGCTTATTATCGATTAAACACTGAACAGAGCGAGTGATCATTTCCATAAACCATGCTTTGTAGATACTGTGAGCTAAATGAGAAGCTGCTAAAATCCCAAACAGGTCTCACTCGGTGCTGTTGGTACGTTAGCCACCACGCTCCTGACTGATCTTTCCAGAAGACGCTAGCATGAGAACATTATTCCATTCACAGTTGCAATCAACCATAACAACATTCAACAGCATTCATCTCTATCTGCACAAATACTTCACACTGTCCTGCTACTTTATGAAGCTTCCTATGTGAATGTAGATGCAGCACGTACATATCACATTCAGGACAGAACCGTTTTAGCTGGACTTACCGAGCCGGAGAGGATCTGGTGCTCTGTGTCTTTCTCGGTGCATGCAAAACCTCTGAGAAGTGGTTGCAGCCTCATATAAAAGGCCCTCTTTCATAGCCCGGCTGGAGATCACATGATGGGGATAATCACATTTCTGCTTAACCTTGTGGTTTGCAGGACCCACTGGCCCAGATCTTAATAATATCGATAGCATTGGATTCTCTAAAAGGGGACAACAACAACACGGGCTTCTGCCCAATGAGCAAACGTCAACATTAAACGAGATTTGTACCCAGTGACAGCTGGATGGATGGTCGGAGACAATGGCATCTTATTGGACAGAGAAATGACATTACGTCTCTAATAGGAGCTTATTTTGGAGGGCAGGCTCGCAGACTGCAGAATTACTGATAAAGATGATACACTGCAATACAATAGGATTATTACATTGGGCCTTTTTTAAACTAGAATTCTACACACTTTAATAAAAACATATATATTGTACAAAACACAGTTCTTTCACACAAATCGCTTATGATTTCATCTGATTTCATCTTTAATTTGATGTTCCCTCTGTTCACAGGCCCAAAGAAACACGTCTATGGACGGAAATGACAAAGTATGAAGTTACAAAACGCTCCTGCTTCATTTTAATCTCAACAGAAACACGCTCAGGCGAAAATCAGAGAAAACTGGAACGAACAACTGAAAATAGTTGTTCTCTCCAGAGCTGAGTGAGCCTGTTATTGGGCCCCCGGGGCAGAAATATCTGTCTGTCTATTGTGTTTCATCCCCTTCACCCCCGCAGTCCCATCACGTACAGCACAGACAGCGCACCGCGTATTGGATTCTGCCTGTAGACACGGAAACCAGGCAATAGAACACTGTGTGCCGACTACGTTATGGTGGTCTGATTAAAAACGATTTAATTTAGGAATATGTACAACGTGAGCGCAATATAAATTAAAATACTAAAAGAGTTAAAACTGGATTAAGACACCCGGCGGCCGAGGTGATGTTGCAGAACCTGTCACAACATGTGCACAATATTAGAAGAAGAAGAAGAAGAAGAAGAAGAAGAAAACAGTCAAGACAAAGAGATTTACACCACAAACAACCTGACACACAGTCTGTCAGGGCTCCTGCTGCTCCTGTGGTAATTACAGCCACAGTCCAGGCTTAGGTCTTTCTGAGGTTAGCAAGAGATGCTAAATACATTTAAAAACATCCATAAAATAGCAATACTTTCAGTGGTTAATTGGAATAAATGCAGTGTAAACAATGTCGTTTAGTGTAGCACGTTTCAACACAATAGCTGTCATAGAGTTCATATAGTTCCAGCTTAGCTCCATTGATCAGTTTGAATCTCCTGAGTGTCTGCTGCTCTCAGCGGCTCCTCGCCGTGACGCCCTGCACGCCGCCGATTTCAACTTTTTACCGAACACACGAAGCGGTGACCTCGACTCATCTTGCAGTCCCTGATTTGCCACTTTGCCCTCCTCCAAACCAGGACGCACCTCTTGCCGCCCTTCATCTTGGACCGAGGAGGTGTCTTCCTCCAGTTGGTGTAGCCGACCGGCTCGCCACCCGCCCACTCCCAGCGTCCTCGGCCCTCCCTGTCATTCAGGCCTGAAACAGTTGGAGAGTAATACAGCAGCTCTTTGGTACTGTATCACTGTAATACTCATCACTGTATGGGTGTTATCTCTAAACAAAACAAAACAAACAGACACAATATTGCAATAAACAACTCAAAGATAGCCACCTATCCAAAATGGTTTTCTCCCACTAAAGTCCCACAGCCAGTCCATGTCCACTTTAGACACAACGCTCGCTAGAGTGCCTTTATATCTGAAATCAGACAGACAGGAGGGAAAGTTATGGATTCTAAAGGACGCTTCCTAGTGCACAGAATTCAGATTAGATGGTTTTTATGCAAGACAGACAACTAATCAAAAGCCTGTATGTCCATGCTTTCCACCGCAGGAGCTCTGTTTAGCCTCTAACATGCAGAGTTTGCACAATGTTCAACTGTACCTCTCCCTGCAGGCCCTGTTAGCTGCGCTCCATGTGACCTTGTGCTGAGTGCTGAGGGTGTAACAGTGGCCACCATGGAAGCTCCAGCCCTGAGGACACGTCCGAGCGCTCACCATCTGTGTTTCAGAAAGGAAACGGTCAGACATGGCGACAGCGTGAATGAATGTGAAATGAACTTTTGAGACGTTTGAAGGTCAGTTAAAGTTTATCAGTGAATGCATCTTCATCAACGTTACGAACTCCGATCAAACATGGAACTGGAGATTTTGAGATGCAAAGCCTTTGTGCTGTGATTATAAGTCAGTTCCTGCCGTGGTGAAGCCGGGATACCTGATCAGTTGGTGCCCAAGGTTTCCAGGAGATGCCGTTGCAGTGGTAGAGCTGATTGGTGGTCTGGTTGAAATGCAGGAGTCCCATCAGCTCTGGCACACAGGGCTTGGGTACGGAGGCTTCAGCTGCAGCCTGTGGGCCAGACAGAATTCATTTGCTGTTGCCTCAGCTGGAACGCAGCATGTTTATCCACAGTGACGATGCATAAAACACTAAACTGGGTGCAGCAGGGATGGAATCAGCAGGTTCTGTTACTGACTCAGTGTTAGATGTGGAAGTACTGTTGGCACTCACATCAGTCGGTCCAGATCTTTGGGGTTTGGAGATCTTTCTTCGAGGATCTGACTTTGATTCGGCAATCACTGCTGGCACCTGCTGCTGAGCTCCCCTGCTAACCACACGGATGTTTGCCTTTCTGCCCTTCCTTGACGGGGCGGTGTCGTCCTCCACTTGCATTTGCATGATCCCATGGTACTGGGATTAAAGACACCACAGATATGAAAACTTTCGTGGCTTGAAGATGTGAAATCAGGTTAGTATCTGCTGCTGCTTACCGTGTAAACGATGTCTGTCCCGTTGTGGAAAACTGATGAAGGTGCGATCTGAAAGACGAAACGGAGTTCAGAGATTGGCTCAAAGCCGCGCAGGAAGGGTCAAATCCAGCACTGATCTGTATGGACGGGCACTTACAGTCTTCGGATTGCCCAGAACTTTTAGTTTCTTCTTTGGGACATCTGCTCCCGGCCTGATGCTGTCTCCACGGGTCCAGATCACGGATTCTGTGCCCAGAGGCAGTTTCTCTAGTTGAATGGATCCATGCTGAGGGTACGTGTCGGACCGGATCTCTTTTCCTCCAAGAACAGGAGCCTCCTGATTGTGGTTCAGCTGGCACTCTCCTGTGGTGTTAGAGATTAGAGTCTTGTTAAATCTGTGTCAACATTGGTGTGACCTTTCAAAGTATCCAATGAGATCTCAAAAACGGGGTGAGGTTTACTTTTTACCTCTGATTCCGGTCTTCCTCCCTGACTCCATGATGGTGACTTGGGCCTTGTTGATGCTGCCGATCACTGTAGCTTCAGGAGAGACCAGGAGCACCTCAAACATCTCCTCAGCCTCCTCCAGGTGATCCTGAATGATCTCAGTTTGCCAGCTTCTCTTTGACACTCCTGTACAGAAGGACACATCGCAACGTTTTTCAGGAGGTGGTGCAGATCTAATTTACAGACACTTTTGTACATTATATTTTTCAGCGCATGTGCAACTCTCTGAAATGTCTTTAACCAAAGCCTTCAACCACTCCCAATGCTTTTCATCAGCAGATGGAGCTGATTCAGTTGTCACTTTGCTTATTTTGGCTATACAATAAGTTCTTTGATGTCCGATGTGAATGTTCTCCTTGATCCTCTCTCTGGTCATCTTCTGACTCCTGGACGATGACCTTTGACCTTCCCCCGGTGGATGCTGGCAGTGGTTTTTTGATGTTCTCTGTTCTACCGTTTGTTTGGTCTATTGTCCAAAGGAGGCCCGGGGTGGACCGGCAGTCTTTGAAGTTTTGAAGGGTTTTTGGTGAGCGTCCTGTGACTGGTTTGGTCTTGTGACTAGCTCATATTAACAGGCTGGATATTGGCCTGAGTGATGGTGCTCTCTGTACACTAATCACATTGCTCCAGTCCATCCTCTTCCTGTTCACTCCTGAATATGTGTGGCCTTACATTTCAACACAGATGAGTGTCCCCAACATCTACAGCCACTCAAACAGGCGGAGGCAGTGAGGCAACTCATTAGTGCCTTTTCATGACCCTGATGACATCATCAGGGTAATTAGCTCACAATCCAGATTTTACAGGCAGAGCTGTGCCAACCATGATGAGCAAACCGTCTATCCTATCAGATCAGTTTTTATATCAGCGATCACATACCTGGATCAAACTGAATGAGGGAGGACTGGCCTATGAGGAAATCCTTTCCAATTGTTGCCGTCACCTCCGTCACCTGCAGCAGCCAAGCATGACAGACACAGGACTGACGACTGATGAGTTAAACAGTGTATTTATGAACTGTCATTTCCTGACGCCAGGGCTCTCTCAATCAAACAATCACAAAACACGCAGTAATGTCATAGAGCACTGTGGCATCATGGGAGTTGTATTCATTGCACTCAGCTTCTCCCACTTAGGTCAGGTTTTGAGAATTGCTGTACGGTGACATGTTTCAGTCTGAATAAGGAAAGACTCGCAGACCTTGACGCTGATATACGAAGACTCTGCCAAGTTTCCTTTCCGAATGACGTCCAGCGAGACCGTGCCCCGCTGCTCACACACGGAGTACTCTGGTCGAGACAGCTCCACGGTGGACCAGCTGAACTCCAGCCTGCGAGGACAAGGCCGAGCACAGTGAAGAGCGAGAGGTGACATATTTAATCTGCGCTGTTGATGTTGTACTCACAGGTGAGAGGGCCCGGTGTTCCCTAAAGGATCAGACACCGTGAACTCCAGGCTGTCTGACAGCGACTCCCTGTCCGGGTTGATGATGTAGACAATAGTTCTCCTGTTCAGCTCCGTCTGAGAGAAGCGCTGCGGAACAAAACCACCTGCGACGGCAAAGAGAGAGACTAAGACGATGATAGGCTGAGCTGTGATCCAGACGGAACCAACTTTACTTTCCCGACCTGTGGTCATGTTCTCTAGGTAGCCAAAGTGAGGCTGGCGGACGATGCAGAACATCAGCTCATCCTCTCTGCTGTCGCTGTCTTGGGCCTTCAGCTCGCGAGACGACAGGATGATCCCGTATCGCCCGTCGCTTAGAAGCTCTGCTCTCCACAGAGGAAGCAGCTTCACTACCTCAGGAGCCGATTTATCCAGAGGCTTGATCTGAAATGATGCACGATTCATGAATAAAGGAGATTGATACATATAGTACAAAAAGCTAGAATTCACTAAAATCATTGATGCCTCTCACAGCCTTTATCACCCACCTGAATTGTGAAGAACACAGGTGCTGTATGTAAACGCCCATCCAGGAGGAAGCCTCGACTGGTGCTGTCAGAGGCCGTGAAGGCGAACCGGTCGATCTGCGACGGGCCCCCGTTGTGTCTATACGTTAACTCCAACTCCTGGATGTGTCTCTGGGTGAAGTTGGAGCCGGCCGTTAAGGGGGCACCACCTAAAAGCAGCTGGCCGTACTGCGGAGGCTGGAGGAGGACGAAGATCAGGGCGCTGGGTGGAGTGTCGGGGTCGGACAGGGCCAGGCAGTCAGGACTCAGGATCATGGAGGAGCCCTGTGGCACCGACAGGCCTTTGTTGGAGGACAGAGACGGCAGGACGCGGTCGACCATTTCCACCGAGATCTCGAAGCTTCCGTTCCGGCTCGTCTTCCCATTGCTCACAACAAACCTGACGACACACACAAGAGACTAAGTGTCTGTACGCTGGAAGAACTCAATTCAGAGGCAAGGTGGCAATCTGTTGGCGTCTGTTATTTTACTATAAATGTGACTTTTTTTTGTAATTGTAATTAATTACACTGGGTTTTCATGCCGTCTGAGTTGCAGTGTGAACTTGGACTCACTGGAAGGCTTCTGTTGGTGCGCTGGCACGGTTGTCGTGCACGTAAGCCACAAGGTTGGCTGCTACGTCCATCTGGCTGAAGGTGGAGATGGCCAGTCCGGGATGTTTGATGTACTCTATGTGTCCGTGGGGCGGAGGGTTGGTGATCACATACAGGAGCTCCTCGGACTTGTCCGTGCCGTCTGTGGCTAACAGCACATCAGTGGTGAGAACCACGCGGTCCCCTCGGCTGATGTTCACCGGCTTCACAAGGATGGCAATGTTTCCTGAGGAACGCAGTGGAGGAGATGTTTGTGATTGACGCCGGGCACTGGACTGGGAATGTGGTCCAGCAGTCACAAGGTTCATTTCACCCAGAACCTGTGTCTAATGAGGAACTCAGAGTGGATTCCAGTACCTTTTTCCAGATCTTTGATGGAGATGTGGAAATGCTGCGGTGGTGATTGATTCTCTCCGTCCGACAAGTGGAAGACAAAGAAGTCCTGTGCTCTGGCACCGTGCACGCCTGTGTGCACGTAGCGCAGGAGGTTCATGTCCACCCTCTCCTGGGTGCAGTTCCTCCCCGCCGTCAGTGTCACCCAGTCCTTACCTTCCTGAGACAGAGTCGGAGCACAGCACCTCTCAGTGTCATCGCAGTGGGTACAGCGGCAGCTTACAGAGCAACCTGATGACAGTCTTGCACATCACACGCAGCCAAGCGGCCAAAGATTCAGATTTGATTTTGATGTAAGAGTACAAAGAAAATTCTTTTTCATGTGTCCATTTTCATCATTTACCGCGTTTGTTATAACGTCAGTATGGAGCAGTGACAACAATCATGCACGTGAGGAAACATAACACAAAGTAACTGCATTATGACATGATGGTGCACCGACCTTGAGCTGGAGCAGTCCTTGTGTAGGAACACTCTCCAATATGTACATGACCTCTGCAGAGGGAGTGTCGCTGTCCTGTGCAAAGAGTGCAACGCTGGATATAACCCTGGCTTCTCCCGGCTCCGCCTCCAGTCCGTTGTTCCTGAGGGACAGATGATGGAGGACAGGGTTCACCTTTCTTTTCCCCATCAGTCATGTGACGACTCACTCTAAGCAGGAACCGTTATCAAGCTCGTTCCGACCTGACGATGCGAGGCTCCTCATCGTTGACTGGCAGCACTTTGACCATCACTCGTCTGTGGAGCTGGTGCCTGCCGTCGGTCAGCTGGACGGTAAAACTGTCCTCCATATTCTCCGAGTTATCGTGCATGTACATCAGATCCATACCTGAAAGCCCATTATTATACTGATTAAAGACACGTGTCGGGATTTACTTTCTGAATCAGCACTGACGTGTGAGGCAGTACCGTTTTTAAGGTCAGTCATTGTAAAGTCGACCACCGGGGATGGAGGACCGGCCTCGCGCCTCCTGTTGACCGGCTTTTCGCTGCTGTGCTCGACGATGCTGCCGTGCCGTGGAGCTCTGACCACACTGAAGCGCAGGATGTTCTTGGGGACATCCAGATCCATCGCGTGCAAAACCGAGGAGTCCAGCTGCTTCATGTCTCCTTCACGTACCTCGTCACAAAAGGGCATTAATCAAAACCAAAGAACACGCCTCACTCTGGTCTTCAGGTGTGGAACCAAACTTACTGTGATGTTGCGAGCCACAAACTCTGGGACCTCATCGTTTGTGGGGTTTATAATAATATAGAAGGGCACATGGGCAGAGGTGCGCTTGCCATCTGACACACAGAGCATGAACTGGTCAGCTGTGGGCTCCATCCTCTGGTGTCTGGACTGTACGTAGTTCACATTACCCTCGGTGATGTCCTTGTATGAAAAGGAGGCTAGGATAAAGGAGGTTAGATAAAATGACTTCTTCATTCCACATATCTGATGATAATATAATATCATAATGCTTACCTATGCTTATGCCCGTGTTGCTCTTCTCAAAGCCAGGACTGGGCAGGACGTTTTCAATGTAGCCGAACTGGGGGGGAGAAATCAGGCTGACCACCAGCTCGTCCAGGATGGTGTCCTGGTCAGACGCCTTCAAATGAGACGCAGTTATCGGGGCTGTCCCACCCTCGTCCACCATAAAGATGTCTCCTGCAAAGAGGAGTGGACAAACGACACAAACAAACGCCATGCTTGTTGAGGACGTGTCGAACGCAATTACAAAACTGCGTTAATTACTTTTCTAAATTGGTTTCTTGCTCCCTCGTGAAAGATGTTAGATGTTGTTAGCAGAGTTCTAGTAACAAAACAACAAATTGTTTTCTCTATCAAAATGTGGTTTCATTCACTTGCTTGTCATTTGTAGGTCAAGTTATACCTGGATACTGGTTCCCTGAGCACCATTTGATAAGCCCTGTCCACCTGTGATTGCGTCAGAAGTGGCCCACCTGTTGTAAGCGAAGGCGGCTGGCTGTCCACGGGGAACACCGTGATCCGGAGGTCGTACACAGGCAGGCTGGCCCGCAGCTGAGTCGTGCCTCCGGCCCCGGCGGGACTTCCCTCACTGCAGCACAGAGCAGAGTTTTCGGTTTCTCCGTCAGATATCACGAAGGTGATGGTGTCGTGGCGAGGCATGAGTCCGATCTCCAGGCCTGAAACCACAAACGTACGAGGTACTTTCAGAGACACTTCCTGCTGTGCTGTATTGGAATATATAAATTCATCACTCTACTCTGTCTGGAGCAACTTTAAACTTGAATTCATTTAGGCCTAAAAGACCCCAAGAGGAGTGAACACAATTTCAGCAACATTTTTTCCTAGTTATTTCTATTTATTAAGTCTTTAAAAGCATGATGAAATAAAGCTGCTCCCTGCTCTCCACCTGTGTGCTTGTAGGAGATGATGCCGGCGGTGACGTCTGCCTGGATGAAGCGATCGACGATGACGCCTTTTCGGAGCACCACACCATGATACGGCTGCCGGGCGATGAGGAAGACCAGGCTGCTGTTGTCGCTGTCTGCATCAGTAGCGTAGATAAACTCTGCCGTGATGGTTATTTCCTGGCCCTCCGCACATCGGAGAACTGGTTTCAAACCAGCAACCAACACCGGGACCTCGTCATTGACGGGTATCACCTAGGCTCGACAGGGAAGTGACTTATTGAGTTGACTTTTCTGAGTGCAAAGAATTAAGACTGTTAATCTGTGAAGAACCCAACATTAGGTTCTCAGATGAGAGCAGCTACCTTCACTTGCAGGACAAAGCTGACTGAATTGGCTCCATCTGTTGCAGTGAATTCAAGCTTGTCCTTTATGGTTTCTGAGCTGTCGTGGTTGTACCTGATTGACAGATGATAAAGATTTAAGCTTTTCTGAGTGATGAACAAACAATGTGTGACAATGTAAATTAAAGGCAAAGAGTTAAAACAGGCAAATCTGTTCAAAACTGCTTTTGGACCCAATTACGTATGTGGTGTCGTACTGAACTGCATTAAAACGGTGTTTTCGCTTATGTTAGTCGATATTACAGCATATTTACAGTATATCATAATAAAAATGTTTCAGAATTGAGTTATTTTTCCCTTGTTTATGTTTAGACAGCATCATTTCTGAGTAAACCCCACATGAAATGAAGAAGTGAATGAATGTCTGACCGAACTTTAAGGCTTTTCAGGTCTTGCACAGTGAAAACGTGGCCTGGTTTTAGTGGGAGGCCACCTAGCTGCAGAGCTCCGTGCTGTGGTTCCCTCTGAACCTCCACCCGCAGGGCTCCTTCCATGGAGTCCACGTCTGACAGCAGCAGGTGCTCAGGGCCGAGCCAGCACCCCCCGCCCTCATCCACCGTCAGAGGGTTGGTAATAACCTGAAACAGGAAGTGTAATAAAGCCACATTTCCACTTGCAAGAGAAGAGGTAAGAATGATAGAAGCTTCTTTCCACCTGTGGTGGCTGGTTGTCCACTGGCTCCACAGTAATGTTAAAGCAGATCCCAGTGACTGTTTTGCCCAGGCGGTTGGTTACAGAGAGGACCAACTGAATATACTGAGGGTAAGGACCAATGTCCATAATTGGAGGCATGTAGGCCACTTTCATGAAGTTCACAGCATGCTGAAAACAACCAAAGAGAAGACATTGAAAAAACGATCTGTTGTGACTAAACTAGTTTCACTGCATGTGCCAAGAACTTATTTCTCTACCTGTGTGAAGAGCCTCAGCACTGGTGCATTGGAGTCTTTGGTAAATTTGGGTATGCTGTCAACTAAGAACAACCTCCCTGCATCTGGACTGCTGCTAAGGAGGAGAACACATCATTCAAACAGGATGCTGTTCCACTGCCTGGTGTCCACTGTGTCTGCTCGACTTGAGGACATACTCACTTGTGAGGACCGGTGTAGAAAGGTGGAGTAGTAACCGTGTACGTAAGCTCACTGTCTGGAGACTCCTGGTCTACAAAGTGAAGCTGCTGTCGTGTTATGTGGACCACTTCAGTTTCTTTGACCACCAGACACCGACTGGAACCAGGAACCTCTTTAGGTGGTTGGTCCGGAACAGGCTCTATGTGGACCATCACCACCTGCACCATGAGGACACAGTTGTAAATGACTGAATGATTCAGTTCTACAGCAGGTACTCTTCAGATGGATTCTCTATATTATCTTTTGTATTTAGCTAGCTTCTGTCAGCTCATCTGGCAATGTTCCACGTTGGGTCATAGCTCATCATATTTTTGGTTTGAGAGAAATGTCTTGGCAAAGAATTGTTCGTATTCAACAAAATCTGTTAAAAACTTTCAAGTGCCTAGAGGATGAATTATGGATCTTATGGAATTTTCATCTGGTGCCATAAAGGAGTCGCTCAGTTATCCTGTTAAAACTAAACTATAATACTGTATGGATTAGCACTACAGTCATGGTCCCCAGAAGTTGGATCTTATGATTTTGTTGGTCAATTTTTTTTCCATTCGTGCAACCTAAAAGTTGAAATTTGTGGTTTTGGGGGAAATTTCAACAACTATTGGATAGATAACTAGAGAATTTGATTCTGATATTGATTTTCCCTAGCAGTTACTGCTTTGTTGTTTTCTGTAGTGCGATCATCATTGTGAATCTGTTGAGTACTGGGAATAAGAAATCACTGGGCCAATAATCAGCATTTCCAGTTGATTTCACACTGCGGTCACATTACAGTGGACCTCAATGAACCTTCAACTGAAAGGCCAATAGATGTAGTTGCATGATGATGTTTCAGAGGATATATTCATGATCATTCAACATAACTTGAAATGCAATTCCTTCATATTGCCCTTAGTTAATGCATGACATCACAGTATTTTTGAGATGTGTTACTGTTACCCACTTGAGACTCTGACAGGTTCGGGGGATCATGGAAGTCCGACAGCACCACCTCAAAAGAGTCATCAAACACCTCATTACCGAGGTGTCGATAGTAAATCATGGACTGAGACAGGTCTTTCTGCAGAAAGTGGTTGACAGGATAACCTAAATCAAATGCAACAGAAACAAACTGTTATTTGGTAAAAAAAGAAATTCTGACTCCATGTAGAATCAAAGTTCATAGACCTTTTCTTCTGATCTTCTGACCTGTAAGCCCTGGTCCTGGTATTTTCATGACCTCTCCTGCCTGTGGGGGGCGGGTAATGTTAAAGAGGATGTAGTCATCGCTGGAGTCCATATCCGAAGCCTGGAGGGTTGATCCTCTCAGCAAAGCCATCTGGCCCTCTGACACCTCCAACAACATGTTGGTGATGAGGAACGGAGGGCTGTCATCCTTCGGCAGGATCTTGATGGGGAACTTGTGTCGGGTCTGATGGTGGCCGTCAGTGATGCGGAAGATGATGAAATCTTTGGTGGAGTCGCTGTCGTCATGGTGGTAGCGAACCACGCCCGCTTTGATGTCACTGACAGTGAACATGAAGCCCTTTCCACCTGGGTTTTATGAGAAACAATCAAATTAATACACAATGAACCAGTTTCCAATAGATGAATTCATTTTCACTCTAACCACATAGATTTAACCATTAGTTTTTATTTTTTTGTGCAGTTCAAACTTAAAAATTCATCAGCACTAGTAGAATGTATTATTTCATTTGTTTCCAATAGTAGTTGTTGTGTCAGTACCTCTGACAGTGAGGCGTCCATGCTGCAGGCCATCCACAGTGATGATACGAACAGCATTCAGGTTGTCATTGTCCACAATCTGAAGCTGCTCCCACATTACTGGCCGGGACTGACCCTCCAGCAGACTGAGACCTGTGAGGCAAACTTGGTGAGTACTGTAAATGTCAGGCTAAAAATCATTTGAACATTTGTAAAAGGTTTGCACATCTGTAGCGTGGCAATACAAGCATACCCATGTTCCAGGATACTCTGGGTGCATTCGTGTCTGCAGCCCTTACAGACATATGAACAGTCATTGATGAGCTCTTCTCAAAGAAAAAATCATGAACTTCAAATTCCACCTGCATGGGGAGATTACAAAGATCTTCAGAAACACACAGTGACAACACCAACAACCATTGGTTTATATGCTGCACAAAGCAGGAGAAAGGTTGCTACCTCGTAATTCCTGCGTTGGGTATGTGAGGTGTTTGGAGGTTGGTACCCAATGAGCATGTCGTTGAGATCCAGCCATGTAAAGGAGGAGATCGGGCGAGTGTGATCAGATAGATGGGTAATGAAGCCTTCCGTGGGGGGCTTGGTGATGTTGAAAACCAAAAGCTGTTTGAGAGTTTCCTCGTCTTCAGCGTCTAGCGTTGCAGTGGAGAGCGGAGTGAGGATGAACTGGTCCACTTCCAGGATAAACATGGACATGAAGGATGGTTTGGGAGGTTGGTTGGGCATTGCGCCGACTATTTGCACTGGAATCCAAGCATGTTCTGACTGCACAAGGAAAACAGTGACCAGCACTTCAAATTCAATTTTCCAATGTAGTGTAATGGTCAAATTATAAAACTCAGTCACCCAATAGCCAAGTAGTACCATGTCTTGAAACGTGTCTACAAGATCCTTATATTACCTGATATACGCTGCCACTCCTAGTATCCTTGAGGTCCAGTCTGATTGCAATGTAGTCTATGTCTGGAGATGGAGGGTCAATGTGCTGATACCTCAGCCCCATCACCAGGAAGTCATCACAGGGAATTTTGGTGAACTTCACTAGCTTCAGACCCTTCAGGCAGTCCTCGGACTTACACATCGCTCTGGCTTTATTATCTGAATAATTACAAAACCAAAGAGAGATGACGAATGTTTGCCATCACTTTTGTATTCTTGTGTTCAGGGTGATATTTAGATGTTACACTGCACCAGTGACAAATTTCATTCTACATATAGAGGCTATTATGATTGATTACCTTTTAACACTTCTGCTATCTCTTAGTGACTTTTCAGAGGTTACCTAGCTGCTGGCGTAGGTGGATGAAGCTCTCTGGCTCGTCCCCCCTCTTTGTAGCTTTCTCTGGCTCTCCGGTGACCAGTTGGCCATGGGCTGGCAGGTGGGTGTCGTGGCTACTGAGATGGATGCTACACTCCAGGCTTGACCTCTTCTCATAGTGGAAGGACACCACATTACCGTCCACAGCATCAGAGAGGCTGTAGAATTCAGGCACCTCCAGGGATTTGGGCCCCAGCTTTATCATGCTGCACTCAGGTTCCATAATGTCCACGTGGAGGGAAAACACCTCCATGTACGTCTCTGTCTCTGTGAACCTGGACAAAGACAAAAGGTGATCACACAAGCAAGGAGAGAAAAGAAAAAAGCCATCTCTTTCTTAACAATATCCAGGCGTTGTACCTGTACAGTCGAAGTTTGACAGTGTCCTCTTTTAACAGTGGACAGCCATTATGGACGTACTTCACCTCATCACCTAGATAGTGGCAATCAAATACCTGAAGAAACAAAGGGAGAAACTGTAATCATTAAACACAATGTGCCAGCAAGAACCAACAGGACCCCTTAGTTAATAGTTTAATTGGAAAAAGACCATGTAAGTATAATCATTACATAATGGTGACTGTAAAATGTAGTGTAACAGTAGCACAAGTATACAACATGTGATGTAAGTTAACTGCTGCTCATCTAAGAACAAGTGAGTTTGTAGCAGTACAACATCTAAGTGTAGGTGAATACCTTTGATTCAACTTTTCAGTTTTAAGTATGTAGTGTTTGTGATAGTAGCTTCCATTATGTCCAGTCTGGAAACCAAAATCAGATTTATGGTAAATCCAGATTTAAAACCACAATTAAGATCCTACCCTCAGGCTATCTGCCAAAGACCGAATAAATACCAAATCAGGGAAGTATCAGGAAAGGAACGCTTCACAACTAAACATAAGGGCAAGAATACAATTTATATACAGTATTTGGAGGACAATGTTTACTACTAATAAATAAATGGCAAACGAATATTTACATATATTGTTACAACAGAGCTTTACTTTGAAGGACACTTCTATTTTCCCTATAATCATGACTAAATTACAAATTTCAAGAGACACTTTTGAATACTTCTGATTAACTCTGAACAGGGTGTTAAATATGACCAATAACTCAATGTAAAATCCTAATTTCATACATGCGTATTATAAGATGAGGTTGCAGTAAAGAATTGGAGATATGCCAGAAAATGACACAAAGTAAACTGAAATTAATGTTGTACTGTCAATGTAGATGGCTTGCTGGCTTGTCACCATCTTATATGTAACTCATGATATTGAGGTATGTGAAAGATATAAATTATATGGGGGCCTGGAATTAGTAAAGTGAATGTTTCAAGTTTAATTCATCATTCATTTTCTACAATTAACCAGGAAACAACTTGTCCTGGACGTTCAACAGAAGGCTGTCAGCACAGAATCATTAGATAGGAGACGGCCCGTCTACCTGAAAAACAAAGGAAGAAGCACAGACTGGCCTGTCCACCCTATGTTGCCCAAAATACCTCTCTGCTCTCGACTGAAGACAAGGAAGCTCAAGAAATTCAAAAAGGTTTTTACACTTAGCTTTGACTTGAACCCTAAAGCCAGCTAACAGCTGTATTTAGTTAATATCCCAGAATGTGCAGTAACCTAGTCAACCATGGCTGAACTTCTTGTGTTCTGACCTCCAGCTCCATCTTCATATTCAGCCTAATATTACAACACGTTGTAAATACAGCGTTGATGGCACAAGTTACTTTGAAATTGTCAAATTTGTTTTCATTATTGTCTTCTCACAAATGAAAATACAAGTACCACCAGCAGATTTGGTAGGAACATGACAAGATCTGTGAGAATCTGTGAGAAAATAAATCAAAGGGCCGCACCGAGCTCTTGTCATCAGTACAACACTAATAATAGATGACATAGCTTCCTACATGTTAGCTGTCAAACAGTGCTGTGGAAACTCTCCATCTCAGTTTTACTACTTGTGGTAAATGGCCTGGAATACCCTGGAGTTTTCATTGGAGAAGGATTTTTCCATTACCTGAGGCATTAGTTTTCCCACTCGTTGAGTTATGGGCTCATTTAACACCACCTCCACCTTGCACGCATCCTTCTGTCGGGGAATATGGAACTGCAGGTCACCCTCCTGGAGGTAGGCTGCCTGCCCCCGTTTCACCTTTAAACCCTTATTGACTTTCACAAGGGAGCTGTGTGATGAGCAGGTCATTCCCAGCAGAAGCAGTGGAAGCAGGGTCCCGGCCAGCGTCTGACCCTGGGAACCCATCACTGTTAGTCACGAGCTGACGTCCTGTAGGGTCTTCACAGACTGGCTCCAAACGGAAGTAGGATCGCTTTCAGGAAACGCACGTCAGTCTGGATAACTAACAAATGTCTTTCTCTTGAGAAGAAGCTGCATTTTCTGCTGGTTGTATGTTGTGTCCTGACGTGTTTATGAGCTTTGAGCAGTTCACATGATCTTCAGGGGCTGTGGAAGAAATTAAACAAGTTTCAGATTGTTGCATGACATAAATGAAAAAAATTTAATCTTTCTCACAACTTTAAAAACTCAGTTTGTACCCCGGTTTGTCCAAAACATGCAGAAACGAGGATTATAAACAGGTCTGACACCGTGTATGACTAAGGTCCACCTAAGAAGTCTACTTTTCACTCTCCTCCTTGCTCTATTTTGGTCTCCACCAACTCCACAACTCCTGACAAAATGATTTGGCACATTAGCTTCTACACGCTGCACTGTTTTCACCAGCTAGCAGCTAAATTTGTCTGCTGTATGGTTTGGGGGCAGGGAGTGAATTTTTTTCTGGAAAAGCTAGAACAAACTAAAAGCTCCACAGGGAACTGCAGAGTTGGGTGTGGATTGTTGTCTGGTTTTTAGTGATTTTACACTGTGATTTCACATAAGCTCACATTCTCCCTCTGAAAGTTCTCCTGTGCTGAGGATATGTTCAGAAACAACAGTATTTCTTGATGAACAGCTGGGAACAGTGACGGTTTGCAGTATCTCAGAGCTAGGTTGGATACCAGCGATAAGTTACAAACACCAAAACCTAAACCTTTGTTTCCTGACTGTATCTAACAATGCCCACTAAACCTGAAGCAGCTGCACAGAAGTGTTGGGACAAGGGATACAAGGTAGTTCACTAAAAATAGATATAGCACATAACTCACCCTCAAACCCGAGAAATGTTTTTCATTACAGTCTAGGAGCATCAGGAGTGTTGGTCATCATATTTCTGATCTTTGGATAGAGCCAGGCTCTCGGTTTTTATGTTTCCAGTCTTTATGCTAAGCAAGGCTAACTACACCCTGACTCCAGCACTGTGCTCACACACAATATCAATCTTTACTTCTCACTCGCTTAAAGAAACCCGATAAGCTTATCTTTCAAACGGTTTTCCTTTTTGCAGAAGAACTCAATCATATAAGTGCTGTTGCATGTGGTAAAAGGTTTTACTTTACATGCTACTATAGAGAGTATAAACTCCAGCATCAGTTCTCCATTATCATCACTTTTATATCTGTTAAGAAGCACCACAAGAAACGTTATAATTAGGCAGAACTACTATTTCAACAAGCTGAAGCATGAATGAGCACCAATATAACCACACCACTGCTAGTTTATGACAACAACCGGAAAGTACAGTTGCTGTTCATTGTTGTTGTAATTATATGACGGGGAACAGCAAGAGTTTTTGACCAGCTTCAGGCACGTTCCAGATCTCTATTAACAGACTTTTGTGACTTGTTCTGCGCTCAGGTTGCCAGGAAATATGTTCATTATGCACAAATGTTGGACTTTCCCTGAGGCAAACCAGGCTCTTTGGTAATGGCATGATGTTTTCAGTGAACTTCGACCTTTATATAGTGTGACTCCTAACATGGGTCTTTCCACTATAGAAGACTTAATCTCTGCTGAAGTCAGCATGATTATTAAAAGCAGTAGGGGACAAACATTCTATAAAACTCTCATTAAAACGTCCTTTAATATGACCTAAGGGCGCCTCATATCGTCCCCCCTCTTTTGCAATCATAGCCTGTTTTCATTCAGTGTTCTGTTCTGCTATTGGCTGCTTGAACCTAGTTTCCTTTCACCACAGGGATTGATTGAAGTTTAAATGTACCTCGACCCTGTAGACCCCACTAGGATGTGTGGTGGTGTTTAAAAAATAAAAGGCTTCAGATGCCATCCTGCCACATTCCTTCAACACTTCTCTAGGACACCTATCCAGGACCTCACACAGAAAGCAGCTTGGACAGAAAAGCACCTTATAATCAGCCTCTGCATTGGGGAACATGTTATGGCTTGTCCCCATGAACAATGCTTGTTTTGAAGGAAAGATCATGTTCAAGGAGCTGAGTGCAAAAACAGGATTCCCAATGGCCACATCCCCCATACACTTCCATCTCAGACCCCATCCAGGGTGCTAGTTAGTCCTTAGACAACTCTCAGCAAAATCTTGACAGTTCACTTAAAAAGGCTAAAAAGCCTCAAAGCGAATTTGAGGGATCATCATTTGTGGGCCCTCTTTCACATTACGCATCATTTTTTCAAAAGTAAATATAAATAAATTAATAGTGTTACTATTGGAAAAAGGAAGACTACAAGCAAGTACAGTCATTAATGTGTGTACTTACAGATGGTGCCATACTCTATATAACAAAGGTACTTGGACCCCACATGGTTCAGAGTGCATGTGGTCTTGGCCTGTTTGGTTTTGATGCGTTCCTCCAACTTTCTCACAACAGTTTGTGTTTGTCCCTTTTCCTGCTTTAACATGACTTTGCCCTTTTACACAGAGGCAGCTCCATGAAGATAACCCAGTCTGATGTGGAAGAACTTGACCTGCTCAAAGAACTGATGTCAACCCCATCCAACACCTCTGGGATGAGCCAGACCCAATCACCTACCATCAGTGTCGGACCTCAGTGATGTTCTTGTACCTTAGTGGAGGCCTGTTAATGCCTCTGATTTTGTTTACAACCTTTCAATCACAGTGTTTCTATTGTGTAATTTCATAAATAGTACAATGAAAGCAAATTTTAAAGACCCACTAGTCCACACATGTCTACATACCATGAGGTTTTTTGAGTAACAGCTGTAGAGCAAACCAAAGTCCAACTGCATGCCAGAGATGAGAGTAGATCACATTTGAGGAGATAAGACCCTGTCCAGCATTGTGTCACACTGAAGCATGTTGCTGCTATTTACTCTCTTTTTGATGGCTCAGAGGCCTCAGTAATCTGTCCTGTTGCAGATTTGGATGGCCCACCGACTCATGTGGGTCCCAGTGGGGAATCTGCAGATGGGAGGTGGGAGTGCTGGGAAAGGTCCTAATGTTAAGCTGCCTGGAGCAGTCTGAGGGTCCTGTCCCTGTTTGTAGTTGATCCTCTTCCTGTTTTGGCAGAGCTTCACGTTACAGTCACTATACAATATAACAGCAACACGACGCAGCCAGGGAGGCATCCTCTTTCCTGTCACGTCGGGTGCTGTGAATTCAGATCCTAGACAGACGGGTAAAGAGCAGCAAGCTCAACTTGAATTAACCTCACATGTCAGGAGCGAACTGTTTTCTGTACTGACATGCCATTCAGCGGGAGGCTCAGCATCTGCAGAGTGTCAGAAAGAGCAGGTCTAATGACAGACTAGATTTACATTCCCATAAGCCCGTGGTAGTACAACATGCACTCCCTAATCCAGACCTAAACAAAACATCACAGCTGCATGGTATGGTGCCACTCTCTCCAGCCGAGTCACGTCCTCTTAAAGGTGTATGTTGGGATTATCTTACAGGTGAGGAGGAGTCCTGCTCATCCTGTGAAAGCAGTTATTACATGTCTTCTGTGGTTTTAGGGGGAGCCTCCCAAGGTCTGATCCCAGCACCACTTCAGAGCCAAATAAATTCATTCCAGTGGCTGCGCAAACAGAGGTTCAGTAAATCCATCTGATCTTTAACGGTAAATTAAACTGTTGACTGAAAGCAAAACGTCTCAGCAGGTTTCACCTTAATAGGAGTAGAAAGCGCATGTACAGCTCTCCTATTCCAGTAGTGGGCTGAGTAAACACAATGAAAAATAAGCTGCTGAGATGCAGAATGCAGGATTTCCTACATTAACTGTATATTCAGCAGGAGCACACCAACAGCTGCAGCATCAATACAAGCTCCAGTCAATCTGTCACATGGTCTGTGATGCTTTCAATATTTAAACATGAATTGAAATTAACAATACTAATAAGCAGTGGCTCCAGCTGTCATAGCCGTGAGGATATGTTAGCCTTAATGCAACATTGTTGTAACGTGCTAACGCAGTTTGTAAAGCTGGGAAGCTGTGAGCTACACAGCCACTGGGCCTGGCCGGTACATTCCCAGCGAGCTCGCGTGTTAACGGTTAGCCTGGCAGTCACTTTATGCAGCCGGCCAGCCTGGTACGTAGTTACTAAGTCACCAAGCTTTCCACCATCTGTTTCACACGTACATGCTGATCAACCTCTCCACAGCACTTTCTGGTGTTAAAGCAAGAAGATGTAACTTTAGCTGAACAGCAGCCACTGTCACCAAAAGTAGCAATTACTGCAGAGCAGTAAAAGCTAAAATGCACTGAGCCAGTAACACAAATAGAAAAGAGTTAGAAAGTGACAGGCAGTACTGTCAGACATGCACCGCAGAGTTGAACTTGCTAACATCAGCCAACAACACAACCCTGGGTAAGACAGTGGGATCCAAAATTCTGAGTGTTATTGAACAAAGCAAAGCTTATTATAAATTCATATCTTCATATAACTTACAAAGTTGTATGATTCAACCTTATGAGCAAACATTTCTTTACTTTTGATTCAACCTCTGATGATGTCATCAGGGTTATCTCAGCTTTGAAACTACAGCAAAAAACAGGGTTACAATGCGTGGATGTTGAGTATTAAATGTGGAACATTTACCAGGCTGGGAGGGGCTGATGAAACCTACATGGAGATACACCAGGGCCTAAAAGTCTCTGCTGCTTAGATGTCAACCATTCATTACAAAAACAGTGTTTTTAATAAATGACTTTGATGGTTTCATAGCTGAAAAATATACTGCATACATCATAAATTTTGGAAAGAGGGAGGACTGAGACCATATACCAGCTGGGAAAAACATGTGCTTTCTGTCTGTTTACTCCTCCTCCCCTTTGGAGAGAGGACATAACACAAGCATTAAATGCTGATCACACATCATATAGGTCACATAGCATCTCATAACTCCACCACATTCTAAGGAGCCCCTCCATAACCCAGCTGAATTTCATCCTGACTTTCCCAAACCGCAAACTAGCAATGAGCGCAAAACACACAGCTGCGAGGGAATGCAATGTGTCACATAACAAGTGGCTTCGCTCCACAGCTGGGAACGTCTGCTGCATCCACTCACAGCCACGGCTTCTTCTTCTAATCTTAATAATGACAGGGTCCTTAGCAGCCGGCAATTTTCAAAGAAAGATGGGGGAAGAAGAAGAACAAGAAGAACAAGAACAAGAAGAAGAAGAATAAGAAGAAGAAGGTATTCTGCTGAAAACATGAGTGGATAACATTTGGCTGCTGTCCAGAACCATGGTCCAGAATGTGCAGCAGAGAGCTAAGAAGCTACCAGATAGTCCCTACCTGCTAGAAACAAGAGCTGGGTATGTGACAGATGGGTGAAAGTGCAGCTTTGTTTGAATGTTGCAGAGACAGAAGCACGTTTGTGCGGTCTCACAACCATTTTACCCATAAATACACCCTCAAGGAAGATGATCAGTAGGTAAGCAGTTCCGTCAAATGTATACCTGGCTATGATAGTTCCCACCAAGTGCTTACAACGTTATATTAAAATATTACTGCAGGACTTTGATGAGGCGTCTGTTGATTGGTTGATGACTTTTGAGACGCTCATCAAAATCATGAATAAAGAGACACAGGGAGCCACATCAAAACAAGAAAAACACCAAAACTAGAGGCAGAAGAAGGAGGAGGCATCAGAGCAAACATCTCATTAGGTTCCTGAAGAAGAAAGGTCCCCAGTGGTGATCGCCACATGCATTTAGACATGTCCTTACCTGATCTGCTAACATCTGGCGATTCTCCTTCCTCCTCCCTACCTGCCTGCTCTCCGCAGCGTTCAACAAGCAAACTACCTCATTGACAGAATCTCGCTCGCTCCTCAGCGACAAACTCCACCCACAAGGGAGTGAGATGAGTAGGGAGGGAGGAGGAGGGAGGGACGGAGGCCGAGGGCAGGAAGAGCTGACGGAGGAGGCCTTCCTCCTCTTGCTGCTGCCGTGGGATCGGTTATCGGAGCGGAAAAACCTAAAGACAAACACGGAGCCCTGAGATCAAAGACGGGTCCAAAGTGCCTGGTGGTTTAAGGAACAGCTTTGTCATTATTGAGTAGAGAGGAGCAAAGATAAAAGGCTTAACGCTGCACTAATGTAAGGGAAGCACCAAAAAGAGACAGAATGGACTTTATCTGCTCTATGAAAGGACACACACACTGTGGAGCTGCTGCCCAGTGGTGTAAACCTGGAAAAAACACAAAAGGCATGAAAAAACATCCCAACTTAACAAAAACTTGGATATTTTCATCGTCATTATTAAAGGTTGCCTGTGTGTGATGTCAAAGTTCTTGCAGTGAGGAACAGAACGTGATCTCTGCAGCTCCTCAGCACTGCGGACCTTTTTAGGTTCCTTTAGCTTTAGTTTTGCCTCTCTGCTCACATCGAAAATGTTTCCAATCAGCGTCAGAAAGCTATCTTTATAGTGAAAGCTCTAATAAATGAATCGTCCATGATCTGCTCAGCACCAAACAGCAGGCAGACCCGGGTTAATGTAGTGGAAGCTTTAGCAGCTAAAGATATTCTGTATCTGGGAGCTGGTGGAGACCAAAACTGGAACTAACTTCAGTTTAGACTTCCTCTGTAGGCACAATGCCCTGAAGTAACCTCTGATTTGGCACTGTGCAATCAAAATTGAATTAAAGTGAATTGGACTGAACTGATTTGAACATCATAAAGTCTTAAGTATAACTCTATATATTTTGAAGTAGCCTAACATTTGTCTTAACAGCTGTATGACAGCAAAAAACCAAATCCAACAATGAAAGTAGAACTCAAAGTCAAATTTCAACAATAGCTATTATCAGCGTTCACATCCAACCAGAGGGACTGTCATAACGTTGTGCTGCGATTTAAAAAAAACACATCACAGAGGAGTTTTGAAATAATTCCATTTTAAAATTAAGCACTCAAATCCAGAAAAATGAATAAAATGTATTTTAAGTTTCGTGTTTTCTTCTTTTTTAACTCAGGGCGAAACCTCCTCTGAACACCACCAGCAGGTGCTCATTAAGTTCAAAGCTGGATGATAGTCACTGACTCAAGTGAGCGCATCAACAGTTTTATCAGCTCTTCTCGTATCAGTGTTTAGAGGAATGTTAGCGGGTGTTCTCCCACCCCCTCAGTGGAAATGACTCCTTTATCGTTTGACCAAAATAATATTTAAAACAAGACTGAAGCTGTGCGGCTGTGTGGTTACTCATTACGCCCAAAGTGATGAAAGTGATGGTTTAGCTGCTCTAACGGCTGGAGGAGGTTTAAACAGATGAATGTGTACAGTATGCGGCTTTCGTCAGTTGGGATGGATTTGAATTGAATGTGCTGGTCGTTGCTCTGGACCGCACTCAGTCCTGCACGATGCGGCCTCCGTGCAACATGAAGTGCGCTCCTCTCTGGAGACCTGAACATGCCTCAGATGTAGTTGACAGAGAACTAGCAGCACATATAAAACCCTACTAATGCTGAGTCTGCAAATTCCATTTCATTAAATATATTAAATACATATAACTAATCCACTTTACTACACTTGGACTGATGTGTGTTGTGGTATATGAAGGATACACCTCATCTAAGGAAGGAAAAGACCAAGCTTCTGAAACACTGTCTGCATATCAGCACTTCAGTTATGAGCTTTGTTCATTCTGACCCACACTGAGTCACCAAGCGCCAAACCAGGGTCGCGTAACCGTGGCTGTCTGCAATGCAAACCAGCCGAGAAGACTTACTGTACTTACTGGACAGGCCCTGCATTAGAAGCAAACATATTTTACAGTATGCTAGTCGCTGGGTGAAGAGTTGCTGCATGTTGCAAGTGAGTATAAAGTCCTGATCTTCAGTAGGCAGTCATCAGCAGGTCAACACTGACACAGTACTGTACTGACACTGTATTGGCTCAATTTTACAAGTTTGAGCTTACTATTATTTTGTAATATATTACTTTATATAAATCATCAGAGCTTTATCTGAAAATAAAGAATTTACAAAATAAACTCTCTGAACCTTGGAAAACTGATTGTATTATTTGGTTCAAAGCTAAGTCCTCTGAGCTCAGTGTTACAAGTGATGCTGAAACGTGTGTGAAGTTCTCTGTGAGGCTGTGAGTCGGACAGATCCCTCACTGAGCAGACGGACACAAAGAGCCGCTGCCGAGACGAACCAGAAAATCACATTTGTGGCATTTATGGACGAGGAAACCCTGAAACCGTTAGGCTGAACCTGCAGGACACGGCCCAGCAGCGCCCCCAAGAGGGTCACTGCTAAACTACTTACCCCATGTATCATGTTGGTCACTCACAATACAAAGAATTACAAGAGCTTTAGTGTTAACATGATGGGATCAAAATGAGAGAATGACTCACAGTTACATGTATGTGAATGTGTGTTTGTTAGCATGTGTGCCCGGTGAGGTGTATGCAGGGGTTATGTGTATATGAGTGTTACAGGTGGGAATGTGTGTGTAGGTATGTATTAAAGTATCCTATGCATGTACCAACATGTAGTATGTATATATATATGTATGAGTATATGTAGATAGAGAGATACAGATTATTAATATACTGTACTGTTGACTTGATTAACAGTGTTATATGTCAGAATATCCTACTCACCTGTGACTTGTGTTGCTACTTTAATTCCTAGAAAGAGGACAACAATGGAGATAAGTTATTCTTTAATAAATGTGCAAATGGTCCGGCATATATTTTGAAATATATTTTTAAAATGCATTTCAATATAACCTCTGTTATTTTCCCATCTTTCCTTTGTTGAGCCTGCTGCTCCACACTGTGGCTCATTACAGTGTTTGTCCAAAGGAAGCTGAGGAACATTCCTCAGATTCAGAGGAGGATGGCCTCACTCAGTCCTGACAGCCCCTGTGGTTCCTGCATGCCTGAGTGCACAGGCTGCTGCAACCGGCCTGCCAGGTGGACGTTTCAGCAGCAGACACAGGATCGTATGAGACCGCTTGGAAACTACTCATACAACTGCATATACATCAGAATGGTCGGAGCGCTCCGTTTGGGGTTTCGTGACGTGACGCTGGTCTCCCTCCTGCTGTGCTCTGTCATGGGCTTGCTGCTGGTGGACCACCACGGAGGTGTGGAGGACAACCAGGAGCTCAACAAGGCCATTTTAGAGATGCTGCATATCAACAAAGTGTCTGCGAGCCACCAGGCCAAGCCGCATCCCTACATGAGGAGGATCTATCAGCGTCTGGACTCGGTGGAGGCCCAGGACCTCGGGAGTTCAGATGGAACGCTGGTGCAGAGTTACCGCAGTGTCGCTGGTGAGAATTCTAAATGGCTTGCTTGCTCTCTTGTTTCAATTACTCTATTGTCCCTCAGTGATGACTTTTAATAGTTTTATTTAAATCTAATCATGACGGATAAAAGAAGCACTGGAGAGTTAACCTGAGCAGGCAGCAGCCCGACACCTGCTGTGACATTGCTGCTTTGGCCAGATGTTCTACACGCCTAAAACCTTACTAAGTATGAAGATGAATGAGTTTAAAATGAGAACATATATATATGATAATATACAGACAGTTGGATGAAATATGAAATCAATGTGCTTTAAAGCTGGATTTTTGGCCACTTGGGGGCAGCAGAACAAGCTATAGATGCTACTGACATGCTATCACCATGTAAAGCTAACATTGTAACAAACACAGAACAGCAGTAGAACTTATCTGGACCCATGTTGGTGTCCATCTGATGAACCTCAGCCTGACATCACTCTCCCTTTAGCTCAGACTCCTGAGAGGAAAGACCAGGCTGCTAACTGCAAACAGTAACAAAAGCAGCATAAAAACATTAATTAGTGCAGCTGTAATAGGCATAAACAAGAGAGATATATGATGTGTCAGATGCTACGTTTCCAGACACTTTATGAACTGAATGATATTTGTTACTAAGCTCTGTAGAAACATCTGCAGCACCTTCCACAGTTCACTCATCCAGTGACTGAATTATGCAACTCATGTCCTGCAAACTTGTCCTAAATGTATGATTTTACAGGTTTTAATTATAATAATTATAATAATATATATAATTATGAAATATAATTATATATACACTGTAAAAGGACTTCACAGATTAAAGTGTCTGCAGATTATTGTTCCAGACCAAAATGAACGGAAAGCAGCCGGTACCTGCAGCGGTGAAGTGTGTATGTGCAGTGATATCTGTTCTTTGGGTCACCCAGGCCCACATCACGCTCCTCCGGGGTGGATCTGGTTCAACGTGAGCAGTCTGAACCCCTCCATGCTGGGTGCAGAGCTGGTCCTGTTCAGGAAAACCCTCCACCCCCGGCCCATCAGCGTGACCGTCACCCTGCACAGCGTCACAGCTTCGCAGGGGGCCCTGAGGGAAAGCCCAGCACTGGAGGAGAGGCTGCTGACCCTGGACCAGCGACCCACGTCCGGATATGATGTGTTTGACGTGTCGGCTGTTCTTGCTCTGAAGCCCCTGGAGGTGGTGGGCTTTCAGCTGCGCTACACGGACGAGAGCGGCAGTCTGGTCCTTCATGAGGCTTTGACACAGAGTCTGTACTGTCTGAACAGAGGCTCTCTGAGTGAACCTTTACTGGTGCTTTACCAAACATACCCCCTGCACGTCTGACTCAATGGGACCAACGTTAAATACGCATACATACAATGTAACCTTTTTAGCGTCACCATCATTATTATTCTGAAACGTGTAATTTAACTGAACCAGAACTTTGTTTTAATGGTAATCTTTTATTTTGAAAGTGTAGGGCAGTTTATGGGAGTTGCATGTCATCAGCTTGTACAGCTGGCTGGTATTAATATCAATATCTTTCAGTCAGCATCACAGAAGACAGTTATGCCAAGATTGGTTAACAGTTAACAGTTGTATGAATATGGAGTCGCATGAATTAATGAGTGTTCAGCTCTGCGGACCAAAGGAACCTGATGAGAGGTTATGACATGACACAGTATCTGAACCTAAATATACTTAAAGTACCAAGAGTTAAAGTTGTTGCAGCCCATTCCAGGATACATGATATCATAGTCATTGATAGATGGATGTACCACTTTGCAGCTGGTCATAACTGTCTATTCTGCTGTGAAACATGATCTACAATAAATATTTGATTTGTTGCTAACAGCCTATTTGTTTTATTGAATTGAACAGACAGTTAATGGGAGCATAAGATGGGAGCAGAAGTCAAAGTGCCTTGAAATTCTACTTAAGTACAATAGCTGAGTAAAAGTACTCTGTTACTTTCCACCACTGTTCTTCTGTCACTGCTGGAGCTTTGTATAATGTTGATTCCCTGGAAGTCTACTGACCATTTTCACTCTGAATGGGTTGAAAATTGCGTGGACAAACATTTTCAACCCATTCAAAGCGTGTGTGTGAAACGTTTAGCGTAAGTTCCTGCTTTCCCACTTCCACCATTCTCACTGTGGCTGCTGCCTGTCATTGTGTCACGTGTCAGAGCTGGCAGGTTTTGGGGCTTTTGCCTCCTGTTGACTGCAGTTATTTTGTGCATTTTAAATATTTGCACATTGGTTTTGTTCTGTTTGTGGAAGCCATGATGGTTTGCATTGTGATTTATGTCATATGGTGGAAAAATTCAACAAGAACATTGAATATATATTCTAATTAGAAGATTTTTAAACTACATTTAAAATGTAATTTTATCAAAATTCAAGTTTAATTTACATTTTCCGACAAAATTACAAAGATGGTACAAAACACAGTGTGGAAATCAAATGTATGATGGTACTTTAAAAAATAAAACTGAGCATGTTTATTATAGTAGGTCTTGTCCTTATTGTTATGTTTCTGGAATTGTTTCATAAGGACTTCAAGATGAATTTAAATTCCAGAATATTGCAGTTTTACGGCGTATTACTAATTTCCCGCCATGTGACCTAGTTAAAAGTGGGTTGCTATAGCAGTTCCTTCTTCTTCCTTCTCCTCTTCTTAATTAGCCCTTAACGTTGAGGACACCGGAAGGGCGCCATCCTTGCTCTCATATCATTGGTTGCAACCTCTGTCTTTCAAGTCTTCCGTCAGCCAATCACAGACGAGCGTCCGGAGCAGCGGTGCCGCCCCCTGTAGGCGCAGTTCGCCCAGAAATCGGAGGATAATTTAGACCGTGCGGTTCGCTGCCCTGACGTCCGTTTATATTTCGAGCACTAGGTGCGCGAACGCGTCCCGGGCTCGTGTCAGCATGCTCCTGGTGCGGGTGTGAAGCGGCTGCGTGGACATCCGAAGCGGACAAAGTGAAATGCATCCTCGGGGCGCTGAACCTGTTCCATCCCGCACACAAAGCCTGTGAAGCAGGCCGTGTTTTTCCTCACGCACTGACACCGATGATGCTCAAACATGTCGGGGAATCATTACAAAGGCCACGAAGTCAGCTGCTGCATCAAATACTTCATTTTTGGATTCAACATCCTGTTCTGGGTAAGAAGCTTTTATTATTTGCGCGACGCGGCTGCGCCTCTCTCCAGTGCACTTCGGTTATTATCGGCTCCGCTGGCCAATAGGGAGGAAGGCCGCAATCATCACCGCATCTTAAAACGGAACCGTTATCGTTCATGCTCACATTCACGGTCGGACCCGGGTGGTGCGTGACTGCGGTTGTGTTCATGCAGTAATATTGTAATAAATAAAGCAGCTGCGGGTCGGTTGACAGCGCGCAGCTAATCGGCTTTCTGTAGTGACCTAATGGGAGCTGAGCGCCTCGGTGTCACTGCAGGCTCATCACCCACCTGACACACACACACGCGCGCGCGCGCGCACACACACACACTCCTAAAGCATCCAGCACCTTACACCCGGTCCCGGCGTTCTTCACAATGTTCAGACATGACGTAATAAGTTTGAAAAGGTGATGTCAATCATTTAGAAGGCGTTTCCAGTTATTGTTCATTATCTCTGCAGCGGCTGATCGATTAATCAGCATATTAATTATGTCTAATTATGTCACATTTGAATCGAGCGCGTGCAACAAGCACTAAGGGGTCTTGGGCGCGCGGGCTTTGTTGGCGTCACCATGCGCACCTGCTGATTGAGTTCGCATTTGCACTATGTGCTATAAGAACAGACCTGCAGGGATCTGACTATGCAATGGTTCCCATATGTGTCTGTGAAAGATGAATATCAGCTGACTAAACTCTGATCAAACTAGTGGCCTGCTCATTTTCTGCTGATTGATTAATTGGTTATTAATAGGTTATAATTGGACTTCTCAGAATGCTGACTCTGCAGTTAATGATCATATGAGTGATAAAGACCAGTGAGACCAAACAAAGAAACATACATGTAATAATAACATCAGAAATATGTTATTAAAACCTAAAACTATATTTAAATCTTATAAATAATTGTATATAGTAAACGATGTTGAAACAAACGGACTTTGTTATTAGAGTAACTTATTATAAAGTGTATGCAACACAGCTGATAGACGTTACTATGATAGAAGGGAAGGTCAGATCAGAGTCAGGCGAGCTTGACTGATCCCACATGATCATGGGGTCATGTGACCTCACAGGCCATTACTGTGTTTTTCATGTCGTAAGAACGTGACATGCCTGCCACCGTGTCGTTTTGCATGGAGGTGTGTTTTGCAGTGATCTGACGTGACTGTGGTGTGTTGCAGCTGCTGGGCATGGCCTTAGTGGGGATCGGACTGTGGGCGTGGAGTGAGAAGGTGAGTAGAGACGCTTGGACATTACTGAGGATATTGGAAAATAGGAATGGTCATTTTAAAGTTCCCTGTTGGAAGTCTGATTAATAATTAATTAATGAAGTGAATTAATAAAGTGTTTGCAGATCTATATCATTGTGAAGGTGATTAAACACACATTTAAAACTGATGCTCAGAGTCTTTGTGTTGAATCTGGTCCGTGCTGTGCTGCAGCCTCACTCACCCTCTGAGTTCAGACAAGTCTCAGTCTCGTCCCGTGTTGACGCCGCCGGGGCGCTGTGGGCGAACTCGTGTTGCGTCCTGGGAGAGACGCAGCTGCTCGCCTCAGACTGAGCCGTGTTGTTGTGCTCTGCCTCTCTCCTGCAGGGGGTTCTGTCCAACATCTCATCCATCACAGACCTGGGGGGTCTGGACCCGGTCTGGCTGTTCATGGTGGTCGGTGGGGTCATGTTCATTCTGGGTTTTGCCGGATGCATCGGGGCGCTCCGGGAAAACACGTTCCTGCTCAAGTTTGTACGTTCCATGACAAGACCTCCAGTTTGCACGCCGCAGTGGCGAAGGATTGAACCTGGGTGACCTCAGTGTCTCGTTCTCTGTCTGTGGCCGCAGTTCTCCGTGTTTCTGGGGATCATCTTTTTCCTGGAGCTGACGACGGGGATCCTGGCGTTCGTCTTCAAGGACTGGATCAAGGACCAGCTCAACCTGTTCATCAACAACAACATCCGGGCGTACCGGGACGACATCGATCTACAGAACCTCATCGATTTCACTCAGGAATACGTAAGTGGAAACAACAGCAGAGAATCACCCAGATACAGGTTGACTGAAAGTTTAACACTAGCACCTTGATTCTAGCTTTTTTTCCACAGCTTTCAGCCACGTCCCACAGTCTTCTTCAGTAAATAGGGTTTGTAAAGCAAACACGTGATTATCATGAAACACTGAGACACTTAAACAAGGAGCAGGGACAAACAGGTTTAACATGAGAACAAACTGAAGGAGTCAAAACAAAGAGTGGATGTTGCTGCAGCGCCTCCTAGCTGCTGTTTTACTGGCTTCTGATCCATCAGACAGTTTACACCACCTCAACCATGAAAGAGGTTCTGTAGGAGGAGAGGACCTGGACCCAAAAGTCCCAGTTGGTGTTATTTTAGTCATGGGATCATAAAGGTCTTGTAGTTTTGTATGTGCATCAGATAAAAGTGATAGATGACAGCTGATGAAGGTGACGGGCTGTGACTGCAGGAGACGTTCTCACAGGCACAGGTCAGACCAACAACAGCAGCTCCTCCGAGTTAAATGAGGTGACACGGCTCTGTGGAGGCTTTGACTTCAAAAGCCACAAGCTCGTCTGATTGGACTAGTGAGTCCTTATTAATGAGGGGAACCAATCAGGTCATCAAGTCCGCTTGTGGTGCTTCTAATTCTATTAATGTCTGGAACTGCCCATTGAGAAAAGTGCTCTGTCTTTCCTGGAACGTGGAGCCCAGCAGACGGGGCCTTTAACAGCCGTTTTTCCCTCCCTGCCTGATCAGTGGGAGTGCTGCGGCGCGTTTGGAGCCGACGACTGGAACCTGAACATCTACTTTAACTGTACCGACGGGAACCCCAGTCGGGAAAAGTGCGGCGTTCCCTTCTCCTGCTGCACCAAGGACCCAGCGGTACGATTCCCTCACCCTGCATGCTCACATCGTACAGTACACCATCTCTGACCTTTCCAATATGAACCCATTTACGTCTTTTTGGAATTAGTCATGTGTGAATTTACTGCTTGTGTCCTGAAATATGTTCAGAACGACCACAACACAGCGTAGGACCTGAGGAAGTTCTCTCAATTCAAATAAAATGCCTGAAGCAAACGAGAAGGCTGATAAAACTTGACAAAAACCCAAATTAATGAGGCGTTGTTTGTGCTGGTGCTCCAGAGCTTCATCATTTCATTGTTTTTATGCCTCTGCCGGCCACAGCTGTTGCTAAATGCCTCATGTTTGAAGGTTTTCTGTCTGTCCCATTCTTGGACATCAGATTTGGCTGGATTCAAGGGTGAACTGATTAGATTCTGGAGGTCAGAGGTCAGCGTCACTGTGGCTTCACTCCAGAGGTTTTTGGCCATGTGAACATGATCTCTGGGATGTTTTAAGGGAGCTTCTTTAAATTTGGCACCAACAGCTGGACTGGAAGACGAATTGAAGGTCACAGTGACTTCACAAAACACATTTTTTGGCTTAAATATGACAAGATTTTACACAAATGAGAGGATACGTAAGGAAATAATTACATTTCATATATTACTGGAGTCTGGGCAGACATGGATGGTCACTAGAACTTGACTGGCTGGTGGAGAACAACCATTAGTGGTTGGTCCAAGTTTATAGCTGTCCCTGAACGGTCCAGCAGGTTTAAGATCAGTGTCCAGTCTGGATTGGTTTAAAGGTTCCTGTATGATGAGTTCTGTGACTCTGAGGATCCTCCTCACTGAGCATCATCTGGACAGAAGTTCAGCTACACCAGTGACCTTCCCATCAGCCTCAGCAGTCTCCGTGCTTAGCAAACATTAGCATGCTAACACAGACGCCAGGCGTTTCCTCAGGGTGTCACTGTGGCTCACGCAGCTGCTGGATGTTAGCTGAGGTACAACTCTGCTCTAAAAAGGTTGGACACTGTAACGTGTGCTCTATTTGTCCACAGGAGGACGTAATAAACACTCAGTGTGGATACGACATCCGGGCTAAACCAGTAAGTGACCGAAATGATCTGATTTCCAGATCAGATCCAGATTTCTTCCAAAAAATGTAAAGTTTATTCCACCAGTTCAGTGATTCAGTGCAAAAGATTGTACTAACCAGTGGCAAATGGTAGCCATCTAAAATAAAAACATGATTTTACTGCTCTCTTTGCACACATACACACACTACAGAACATCACTCATCTGTGATCCTTCACTGACTGATTTAGGAAACGCTGCCAAGATTCAAGGTTCATTTCCAAGTTCACCGCTAGTCTGCTAAGCGCAGCGCACACCTAGCAAAGAAACAATGAAACCGCACAACACCACCGCACTCAGACTGACACACTCGCGCAGGTAGCGCGCTGTACAGTTACACACAGTGATTACTCCGCTCGGCTGGCTGCCACACAACCACACCTTAATAACAGTGTTACAGTTACTAATACAAAGACACAACACACGAATTAAATGCACAACCCCAATGCTTGACGAATTCAAGACGGACATTATAAAAATCATTAAACGAGTGCGGAAACAAAGCGCGACGAGTTCAACGAGCTGCAGCGATGCGGCAATCCAGCAGTAACAATTCAGTTTCACTCACCTGTGACGTTCACTTGAAGACGAAGTCCATCCGTCCGTCCTTTTGGATTAATTTTTCAATAACCCCGGTCATAAAGCTGATCACTGCATTCAGATCCGAGAGAAGTTGCATTTCTATAGCTGTCGAAGTCCCAAACCCTCCCAGCAGCAGACCCTCTTGTGCCGAACCGAGCGTGTAAACTATCCGGTCCGAGCTGCTAGCGGTCGCACATAGCCCGCTTTAGCCGGTTGACGGAGTCCGACGTGTTTGGGCGTTGGGCAGACTCTTTTTTTAAGCAATGTCCATCTTTTCGCTGAACAGTCGTCGTGAAAAGGGCACTGACACTAAACTCCGCGACAATATCATCTCCACCTGTTGCCATTTTCAATGTTGCTACGGACCGCTAGTTAGCATTAAGCTAGGTCCCCTGTTAAAGTAACTGTGCGGGTCTCCGAGAACGCCCAGTAGCCGTGGGAAAACCTAAAGAACACGCCCATTGCCTAAATTTCTAAACGTGATTGGTTGATCAAACGGTCAATTCAAAGGTACGCTCTTATTCAGTTTAACGGCCATGGCGTTCTACCGAGGCTATACAATACCTTAAACCGAGGATATTCTGCCCAGCGACGCAGCAGGAAAATATCTGATTGGTTGCATTCTTTTTCCAACACACAACCACCTAAAGTGTAGCGCGCGGACGTAAACAACTAACACAAGCCGGCGTAACATCGTAATACAGCAAACAATCAACACGAAGACAGTTTTTATTCATTTTATTCGAATTTAAATTTTTATTATAATCAAATGTTTTTATTTTTCCTTCTTTGAATACCTCGAAGGCCCTGACTATTCGCCACTGGTACTAACAGGTGGATTAAAGCGGCTAATAGCCAATAATTATGCTAATGCTAAATGTTGCTATCGGAGGCCAGGATTCAAATACTGAAAAACACGTGAATTGTGAATCTGTGTCTCTCTGTACTGAACTCACAGAATTATTGATTGATTGATTGATTGATTGATTGATTGATTGATGACGTCCGTCACTGCTAACCGTCTGTTCCCGTCAGGATTCGGAGCAGAAGGACTACATCAACGTGAAAGGCTGCGTCCCGCAGTTTGAGAAGTGGCTGCAGGACAACCTCACGCTGGTGGCCGGGATCTTTATCGGAGTCGCGCTGCTGCAGGTCAGATTCAGCCATGTTCCGGAAACAGATCGCAGCGTCTGAAATCACTTCACGCTCACGAACTCTGTCATTTCTCCCCCACCCCCCCTCCTACGTCCGCAGATCTTTGGGATTTGTTTGGCCCAAAACTTGGTGAGCGACATCGAAGCCGTGCAGGCGAGCTGGTGAGAGAGCGATCCTTACCTTTACTGTTTGAGCCCGGTGCGTCGCTCACCCTCACACAGACGCCACTGGTCCGCCCCTTTTGATGCGCTCTCCCCTTGATGTGCACCCATCTGTTCTCAACTGTGTCCATTTCACAGCATGAGGCATTTCAGCTCAGGGCCCATGTTGCTGATACATTATGATAATAATGTATTTAATAAAGGGGAAGGGGAAAAAGTATCTATTGCTGTATTTTAAGGATATGCTAATTGTGTTTGAATTACAAACACAAGCCATTATTAGCAAAAGCAACAGTCTGCATTATGTTTTGGCTCTAAACAGAAGGTTTGCACACAGGTCTGGATCTGCAGAGCCTCCAGAGTGATGAAAGATTGAGATTCATACGATATTCATAAATCTGGTTCACACAAGAGCCACATCACGTGCACAGCAGTTAGCATGTTTGCAGAAAGTATATTGCTCTTTTGGACACAAGTTATGCTGTTAGCCGCGTGCACGAAACCCATGTCATGTGTCTTGTGCACGCCAGTTGTTATCTTGCAGCCGTAAAACATTGTGTGCACTAGTCATTAACCAGTGTGCACAAGCCTGATTTATCTAGTTTGCATAAGATGCTGACCTTGTGTGCACAAGATAAAAGGAATATAATGTTTGAGACTCCAGAGGCTCTGCGAGGTGCAGGATGGTGCGACATGAGGATGTAAACAGTCCAAAATACTGAAAATTAGATGTGAACGTGTGGGGTGTGGATGCAGAGATGAAAGCCTGCAGCTGCTAGAAGAAGACATCGCTGACTTGTCACCAAACATCCGCTGAGCGGGAGATGTTTGGTGTGTCAGCCTTACCGTCATGATGCCACAGACTCACCTCACGCCTCATTCTTCCTCCTCCATGCTTCGTCAGGGTGCCCCCCCCTCTCTCCATGCGTCGACTCCCACCACACTCCAGCAAGAAAGCGTCGGCTTACTACTCATGAGACACACACACGCACACCTGCCGCATGTGTGTTTGTAGCCGGTGGGTGTGAAGGATCCATTTGGTCATGTGTCTTGTCATTGCTGTGATTGGGTGGATGGTCTCTGTCTGATGTTGTGATGTTGTGTTGTGTTTAAGGTCCATATGTGTAAACTAGGGGCTGGTGTGTATCTACTCTCCCCTCACTGTGCCGTATGGAGGCAAACGTGTGCCACTGGAGTCATTCTGTTTTAAAATCAATTAACAATCAATAACTAATTATTACTCCAGTGACACATCCCAGACTCCATACTACTAAAAACCACAGTTTAACCTCGTCCCTTTGCGCTCCATGCACATCCTGTTATCTCTGTATAAGGCAATGTTAGCTAGCTAGCAAGTCAGGTCATTATAGTATAAAACAAGTGTTCTGCTGCTCCATGTGTGGCATTCACAGTCTTGCAGGCATCAGGTACAGTTAGCTGAAGGACAGTGGGAGCCTGGTGTTGCTGCCTAGGGCCTCCACACATGCTGAAATCAGACTCACACTCCCTGCACTGAACGATGTGGGTGCACTGAGGACTAAGCTGAGATAACTGTAAATAAACATTATTATTGTGTTAAAGTACAGATATATATATATACATGATTACACAAATAACATATTTTGCAAGTCAGGTGTTTTACCCTTTAAGGTTTTGACGCAAATCAGATTCCATACAGGTCCCCTTAAAGTGATCTCTAGACACCTTTTGTTTGATATGATCACGGCCATTTACATCTACGCAATATGTCCCACGCCCCACTCAGAGCTCACAAAACACACAGAACCCAAATACAAATCGGTTTGATAAATCATACACACTCACTCAGAGCCCCATATAGAGACTTGAGACAAAAACCATTGCAGCTATTAGGTTTGTTGCAGAAAGCAGTGTTTAAGACTGCAGTCCTAGCACCGTTAGCATTGAAGCTAAGGAGTTCCACAGCACACACCTTGTGTGTAAAGTCAGTCAGTCAGTGTGTGTAGTGCGTGTTGGGATCAGGTTTTACACTGGACCTAGTGAGAGATAGAGTGACTGCATGCTGACGACCCGCCTCCATGTCCCCACTGAGCTGTAGCGTTTGGGTGGTTTGCATTAACAAGCCGCGGAGTCTTGTGACTTAGACAACAATCCCGTCTTTCTTCCGCTGTCCGCTCACTGTCACTTTGTCCAACTGGACACACTTTGTCTCTCTCCGTGTTCCCCCTCCGCCTCGACTCGCAATCCGAAGCCTTCTCTCTCCAGACTGTAGTCTAGACCGCTGATCCCTTGCAGAAAACTGGTCTCCGAGCTTTCCTGACCTCTAACCCTGAACCCATCTCTTTTCTGCTTCCTGTCATGTCCTGAGCTTTTATTTTGAAAGTGTTGAGCCACACAGGGCTGTTGGAAACACATGATTTCAAATCTCCCCATCTCCTCTCTTCCAGTTTCTTTACTTAACGCTGAGGCGGCGTTTCACTTCTAACAGGTAACCTTTTAATCAAACCTAATTTTGCCTCGTCAGGTTAATGAAATGTTTAACCAGGTCACAGAAAAATGGAATTCAACATTTGCCTCCGCTTTGTTTTGTCAGCTCCGGGTCTTTGAACGCACTGTCGGGGGGAAGCATTCCAAGGACTTGCACCGATCACCTGCACCGTTGTGTTCACCGAACCAGCACCTTTTCTCCAAGGCACTAATACGTGAAAAGCTGTGTATATAACACTGTGTGTGTGTGACTACTGTTTAAAAAAAAAAAACAACAAAAAAACAAAACATGCACCACATGCAGATCGTCCCGACGCTCCAGTTTTGATAGCTACGTGTAGAGAGTAGGAGTTTTGATACATCTTTTTGATATTAGATCGGTATTTTTCACTGTGGAAACGAGGCTCCGTCGCTACACCCGTCATGTAGGACTGTGAAATAGTTGTGTGCAGCAAAACTGAGGGTCTGCTTCTTTAAACTTCAGTGCTTGCTTTATGTACATTCCCATTTGTCCCGGTCACGAGGTCATGTCAGTTCAGAGTCTTCGCGCTGAGAGCAGGAAGTCCCTTCTCTCTCAAAACGACACGTCATTAGGACGTCTGGGCAGCCGCCGCGGCAGATTCCAGCGCTTCTCCCGCACCATGAATTCAAGTTAAACCAGAACCAACCCGCTTCATCCACAAACTTCAACAGAATACTTGTTGTTGCTCTAATATTGAATTTGAAAGGGTCTCCGGACACTAAATACACCCAGCGTTAAAGAGGAGACGCCTACAGCTGACCTCAGCTATCGTAATGAGTTGCTACTCTTTAACGAATGGAATCAGAGTTAATTGAGTGATGCAGTAAAAGGGGTTTCTTGTTACTGACAGAGACTATGGAGCTGCTCTGTGCTTCGAACCACGGCTGGATGTGCCACGCCGTCACATTTCAGTCTGGGTATCAAACCTCTGCAGCTTTGTAGGTTTTGCTGGAGTGTGAACCTGGCACTGATCTGATATCAGTCTATCGAACACTTAAAACAGGAACTGGGTAGCTTCACACTTCTCCAATGCTGCGTGAACGCCGAACTGTTATCGGTTGCTTTCCAGGAACTCCATCATCATACGTACGGCACGAAACATCAGAACCGTGTCTAGACAATGAAGAGAATTCAAAGGGAAGCGTGATTCATAGTTTTTTTTGGATTGAAACTCTAATTAGCACTAGCATAGCTAGCAGAGAATTCCAAATGATAGCCAGTCCCAAAGCTATAAAGCAGCAGCTGGTCTAAACCATTTAATTCACACCTTTTTAAACACTTTGGAAACACGAGCCGAGGAAGTCATCGGTTCTTGCCGTGGGTCTGAGATCACGAGACTGAAAACATGTTTCTCAGGCGTGGCCGCCACAGCTCGGATGAAAACGTTGTGCCCCGCCGTCGTCTTTCACCACGTGGATTTGGATGCGGATTTAACACAATCCTTAAATCCAGAGGCCGAGTCTGGAATCACAGCGAGAGCGCCAAGACGTCGACTTTTAGCAGTGTTTCTTCGATGGTTTGAAGTGTTTATTTGCTGAAGGCATGCGTCGCCGGGGGTCGTCTGTAGCAAAGTATTGACAGTATTATATCAGTGAGGTATGTTTCCTCGGTTTGATATTATGGGATGCGTCCTGAGAAGTTTTAAAGCTACTTCAAAAAGGGATTGACACTGTTTTTGATACTAAATATTTATTGTTCTTTAATTTGGTTTTTATGACTTCTGTGGTGGATTGGGGCAGAGAAACATGACGAGCCAGTAAAACGGACTCGTCGTGCCAGGTGCAGGGAGCAGAGCGCTCCACTGAGCTGTTCTCCTGCTGTACAGACGTCACACTCATCACCTCCGAGGATTGTTCAGACGCTCACAGTAAAGCCCCGCAAACATTGTAATGTAACTACCTCCTTAGCCCCCCCGTCTCATGTCCTGTTGGAATTGGACTGATTTTAATATCGACTAAAATTAATTAATAAAGGTGACAAAAAAACCCAAAATACATTGGTTCAAGTGATTTCTGTCTTTCTTGGCACCAGGAGCTCAGCTGATTTGTTTATGCGTTTCACCTCCCACACATCGTCTGTCAGCGTTCCCGGACATCTTTACTTTGCATCCGCGGGCGACAGACACCGGTCTAATTCCTGCTTATTCCAGACAAGTGGACTCAGGAAAGAGCTTGCAGACCAGACATGTTCCCTGAAGAGGACATGCGTGTGTGCCCCGCCTGCACATCCTGTTCTAAACATCTCAGGATGAAATGCTGCTTCGTCTGGACTGTGACGTTCCTGCACATCGCTGGGTTTAATGAGCTGATGCTATGTAAAGAGAAGTGACGAAGGAACGAGCGGAGGTAAGTAACAGAGAAACTGAGCTGTACGTGGTTAGCTGGCTCACGGTCACAAATAAACCCAGCAGGCCAATTTGTGCAAATGACTAAAAAGCGTCAATCTGCATCACTTTCTGTCCCAACGCACCTTGATAATCGGGTTACCATGACGACAGATCAGTATTCAGCTGCGATCGGGAGAGCCTCCGTCGAGCGTGATCGTCCGAAGGAGCGACTGAGAGGCTGGAGGAAGAAAGACATGAGGCGTCTCCAGCTATCATCTTTTAATTATCTGCTGAGTTACAATCCTCCAAATGTACAACTCATGACATTTACAACAAACATTTAAGTTTATAGTATTTTACGCAGTTACTATGGATACACCTCCACTGGCATGTGTCTTTAGAAGAGCACAGATCTGATAAATAACCATTCATACCTTTAAAAAAACAAAACAAAACAAAAAAAGCCTGGGCCCAGACTAGTGAACACACTGTGGCATGTTAACAGAGTGGCGGTACAGTGTCGGATATGCTGAGATGTGCATGTTAGCAGGAATCCCTTTGACTAGAAGAACCAGCTGTCACACACAGAGAGAGAGAGAGCGGTCCTCCGGACTTTGACCTTGACTTGTCCTGCTCCCGGCCGCTCCTCACAGTTTACTCTAGCGTCTGCTGACCGTCCCAAACTACTGACGAAAACACTTACTGATATCATCGTGGGTGTGTCCACAGCGCAACAGACAGGACACAATGACGAGGAGCTGCGATGTGTTGACCGGACTGATATTAAACAGGCGACCTCATCAACGCGTGGGTGGGAAACAGTGCGGGGTGGGTGCAACGTGACGAAACATGATCACGTAAAACTGAGTCTGAGCAGGAGAGACAGACTGGATCCTGCAACACTCACTGTTTGTGTTTTGTATTGACCTCAGTGGACTTCTCTTGTTCAGACTTGTGTTTTCGGTACTTTGGACCCACCTGACATTGTTTTTCCCACCTTACACGCCTACCGTACGGCCAGTTTGTACTTACAACAGTCTTCCTGAAATCATCTTCACGCGGGACCGAGACGTCCGAGCTCAGGGGAGTTAGACGTGGGATGGTGGTCCTGGATCAGGGCTAACGCAGCACCTCTGGGTGGATGTGTTAAGCTCTGCAGAACATCTCCCTCTGGACAGACCCACTACCACTGAACTGGAATCACTAAAGGTAGACTTGACTACAGCCCTGCTCTACAGGATGTTTGCTGACATGGCTCTCTCTCTCTGAGCGATGGAGGGGGGTGGGGGGGGTGGAGCCTCTAACTGCACTGCACAGCTGCTGGGGGGTGTGGATGTGTTCGGGCGACTGTGGAATTAAAAATCTGGTAAAATCTACAGATCTGAAAGAACGAGTGCAAAAACAGGAGTGTACGGGACCGGGGGGTGGTGTGTGGAGGAGGGCGGGCTGCACTCTGGAGTATGCGAGCGGCAGAGAGGTCAAATGAACACTGTCACACCTTCAACAGGACTAAAACATGCACAGTTTCTAGTCAATTTATACTCGAGCTACATGGGACACGACTGGGCACATCATGGGTGGCTGCTGTTTCTCAGAAATGAAAGAAAAAATCACGACAGGAAGGGATTTTTTTTTTTTTCTTTTTGTTCTTTTGTGCACATTTTTCACTGGTGGGTTACCGGCGGGTGGCATCACAGCTATGGTCGTAGAAGAGTGTCGTCTCTTTATCTATTGCGTTAGGCTGTTTATGGCGCCTCAGCTCCCGTGGAGCTACTTGTAGCAGAAGATGCATGCACAAGTAGAGGTGGGGACCCGGGTTAGACTGACGCATTGTACTGATATTCTAGTATTTGTGTAAAAACAATAATAAAAATGATAATTCAGCGGGGCGTCCACCTTTAGGGCGAATCGCTCCACTCAGCATCACCGGGGTGTCGGTCTGCAAAGCCTGGAATGAACCTGCCTCACCCTGCCTTCAGGACGTGCTAACCCACCTAAATAAATCTCATTATTATGGCTTTCAGAGGAGAGTTTTGGTGTCCCACAGTAGTCTAAAAACAGTTTCAGAGGCTTTTCCACCCTAACAAGTATTCAGTTCTGGGCAAATTCCCTATTCAAAATAAAAATTCAGGTAGGAAATGCTCAGATTCTATGGCGCGCATCAGTCTAACCCTGGCGGAGGTGGGCGGGGGTGGGGCAGAGGGTCGGGGGGCGGAGACGTGACGTATGTCTGGCTGGCAGTTAACGCGACACGGTACCTTGGCACATGACGATGGGGCACGGGAGAGCAGTCATGAGGTGTCATTGGGTGATCGGGTGGTCAGGCAGGCATTTGGGTGGATGGGGGTGGGTGTGGGGGGTGGGCACAGTCATTTAGCTCTGGGCAGTTAGCCGCTGCTCCGTGAGCGACGCCTGGTGCGATACCGTTTTGTTCTCGTGAGCCCTCAGCTTGGACACCACGTCGATGAAGGCCAGGCTCTGCACTTCTTTGTGGAGAGGCTCTGGACAGAGAGCAGAGGGAGAGCGGTGTGAAGGAACATGCAATGCACAGTTCAACCACAGAACTGTGTGTGTGTGTGTGTGTGTGTGTGTGTGTGTGTGTGTGTCTTACCTGAGCCCATGACTGCACAGATGAGGATCATAGAGTTGTACTTGATCTCTGGTGCGCTCCTCTCGTCTGACAGCAGCTTGTGAAGCACTGACACCAGGTTGGCTCCAACAAAGTCCTTCTCAGCGGCGACTGAAAGCCAGAGGCGACGTCTCAGCGTGTTGCCACCATGAACACGACAACATAATGTCTACAGTCTGAGCTACAGCAGGTGCTCTGGAGACAGCATAGCTAATGCAGGCTATACTGCATTCTGCCTGATGTGATATTGTCAGATATTGTGATGACACCGATAGATTGTTCTGCCCTTTTAAACATGTCTCAAACATTTTAAGTTCTATAACAAACAGGACCTCCTGCAGATCCTGTATCAGTTGTTAGAGCTCTGCTCTGACAGCGACAGGGGGACAATCATCAAAATGCCAATGATTCCAGTGAAAACGCTGCAGCTTCAACATTTTCCTGCGTGGAATAAAGAGCATGCAGTAAATCCACATAATCCATTGTTGTTCTTACCCAAATCCAGCCCCGCTATGAGACCCAAAGCCACCAGTGCTTCGTTCTGCATGATCATATGCTCGCTAGTTGCCATGGTTACTAAATGCTTGACGCCTCCTCCCTGGATGACCGTTCTGACGACTTCCTGTAATCGACAAAAAACAAAACAAAACCCTTTGATAAAGCAATCCTGAGCTGCACCTGCAGAGAAATGCAGGAATGACAGTGATGTGTGGATCGGCGCCGACATCAGCTGACTCCTTGCATTAATCTGCATAAATCATCCACCTGCCCCTCCCCCCCCCGAACAAATTACTTTCTCACATTCAGAGACCTCCACCCACACACCGCTCACTCCACTGCTGCCGTCACTGCAGGTCGCACTGTGAGTTTTCCACAGGATTACCTAATGTGTGTTGTCTTTAAGTGTTTACTTTAATGCTTCTACAGAAGGGAGACGTTCGCATGCCTACGGGGACGTTAGTAATGACAGAGTTGAACATTCAGCATCTGAAATACATTTAAAAACAGCTGTGATGGGGCCCGGGGTCGATCAGGAGCACAGCTGCTTCAATCAAATCTATTTCACTGTGTGAACCTGGACTGTGTGTGTGTGTGTGTGTGTGTGTGTGGCACATATGTGTTTTCTTATTCAAACTGAACAACACATTTACAGCTTCTGAAAATATCACGCTTCTAAGCTCAGTTTACATCGACATCCCACACTGAGTGCATCTTCCTGTACCAGATCATCCATGTCACCAAGACAACACACATGTAGTTAACTCTCGTGGCTGCTGCCCTATGGTGGTGGGGAGTATTAACAACTCCCAACACTATCAGAGTTGACAGAGTTGACTTAACACACAGTCGGACAAAAAGTGAAACTTAAAAGATGTTGTTTTACTGCTAATGAGGTCCCACAGTGTTGCCTCCTGGTCTGTGGCCAGTTACAGGCTTGCATGCGAGCACGGCGTCTCACCTTGGACTTGCTGTGTCGAATGAGGGCCGACAGCAGCCTGTTGGACTCGCCCATCACTCCTGCGTGATCTTTGGCTTCGCACCACTCCACTAGCCTCTCCACCAGCTTCCCATTGGTTCCCAGCTGGTCTGCGGCTTCAGCTGAACACACACATGCAAAGTTATTGTCAATTATTATAGTGTCAACTGTCTCCAAAGTCCAAAGTGAGATCTGCTGCACAGTCTTTCCTGTGTCAGGTTCGATGTGTGAGCTGGGATGATTTTCATGGGTTTGGTGCACAGACACTAGACAAAGGTGTGATGAAGACACTGACCTTGTGTATCGATGAGCATGCGTAACGTCCCCAGGAGTTTAAACTGGACCGGAGGCATCTCCGACTGTAAAAACTTCAACACCACGTCTGCCACTCCAGCTGACAGCATCTTGGATTTGTTCACCACTGGACACAGGAAACAATGCGGATTAAAACTCTGCTCTGACAACGGCAAACAACGAAGCATGAGGTTTTCACAGATCATCAGCTGGCATGCTGAATGCTGGCACCTTCAGAAATCATAATCATAGACAAATATCTCATTTATGCTGAGGCACCGCTATGAAATGCAGAGGCTGACAAAGGAAGAGCAGCAGCAAACGGCCAAAAACAAGACGGTGGCTGGCACACGTCAGGAACGACTGGGAACACAGCAGGAACTCTGAGTTCTCCTGGTGTTTATATCTAAATTATTCCTGATGTATGAAGTATGAAATGAAAAAAAGATCACGCACACTCTCACACAGCAATAAGTGCATACTGTAGCCCTCAATTCAAAGCTGATGTCACTTAATATTCTATCTTGTCTCTGGCTGGCGTAGCAGGCGGCTCACCGGGTATGGCCAGGTTCCGCAGGGCGCTCAGTGCCGCGTGTTGAACGGTGACGTTGCCTTCCTCAACGTGCCGATCGAGCAGCTCCAGAAGCTTCTGCACTATGCCAGTGTCCACCATGTGGATGCAGTTCCCATCTGTGCAGAGACAGCAGTAGATAGCATGATGCTTCAAATGTCTTGTATGAAGTTTATCCAGAATCTGAGCTGAGAAGGTGACGTTAGATTAAAACGTTATCAGCAGCTTTCTTTGCTGAACTGCTGTTACTGACGCTGCACTGTCCTACTTCCCTCAGAGGGATGAGGGACGTTCTGGTGGGTCACTTTGTTCTGGGACCACAAAGTGAGGAGAAGCTTACCGTTGCGGGCGAAGTTAGCGATGGCCAGAGCCCCGGCGAGCTGCAGCTGATGGTTGTGAGACGGAATCCAGGACAGGACCCTCTGGAAGACGCTGCCCTTTCCTCCCTCAAACAGCTTCTGCATGGACTCGTCTACGCAGCAGAAGACACACAGGTTACTGCACAACGCTACGCCATATGACACTGACAGCAGGTCAGCCGGGCTTTGGGTCATCCTGCATTATAAGGGACAAGTTCCACTCGGGGTGGAGGGACGATCATGTATCATGATCAGATGTATAAACAATGTGTACGCACAGAAACCAACTGTACTGCTTTAGCCACACACACACACACACACACACACACACACACACACACACACACACAGGGATGGAAGAACATGTGGTGAGTGTGTGCAGGTGAGACGATGAGGTGACCATGATGTAACATTAAAGTAAAACACTGTTTCACACTGTGCATCACAGAGCTCTGTGAAACGTCACTCGGACGCCTTCAGGCTGGAAGCTTACTGAGAGTCACTGATGACTGATGAACATTCCATGCATCATCTCTGCTAATGAGCGTTTCATTAGGGCACAGCAAAGTGTTTTGTAAGTTCTGTTTGAACATGTAGATTAATCTTTGGTCATTCATTTAAATTATTACTATTTTCATTGTGTCGTCCGTCTGAATTTAGATCGGAATGCAACAGAGGTCTTTAGTTTCTCGTATTACAAAAGTTCCTTTCACTTTATATACAGCTTATCTTATCAAGAGCAGGAGCATCTGGCTGAGTGTCCGGCATGTATGTTCAGGACACACCGTGCTCAGGTCTCCTCTGCTGCAATGAAATATTTACATAGAGGCTGAATTATTAATACTGGGACAGGAGACTGAGTGCATTTACATTCCTGCACATACAGCATGCGCGCACGTTAGGTTCTCTGTCCGTTAATTAAGGCAGCTACGGGATCGGCGTATCCAGGGGCGACCATTCGGCTCCAGGATCTGTGCGGCAACAGTAATCTGACAGATTGAACAACGTATGAATATTTAACTGCTGTTACACAAGGTTCTCTTTAAGTTCAGATGCAGAGGGAATGTGCAGATGGGAGTCAGTGCAGACACGAGGCTCTGGAACTGGATTAATAGGACTCCTTAAACCCTAATTCACAAATGTATGTTTCTGAAAACACATTTTTAATGTTTAATATTTCATGACAGAACACAGCAACCCTATTAAATGTGTGCTATAATTGGTGCTAGTGAAACCAGTTATGAGGAGCTCACGCTGGCTCTATAAGCCCCGAGGCATTTACCTCCAAGCAGGAGGAGAACCATGAGGTCGGAGGCAGTCTTGAGCTGGGCGATGTCCTCCTCCCTCTCTCCGTCCACCGTCTGAGCCACCACCTCCAGCAGACACTCGACCAAGCCCGCCTCCACGAGCTGCAGCTTTATCACATCTGGCGGGGGAGAGAGCGCGAGACGTTTAGACGGGACCGCGGCGAGCCGCTGCGTCTGAAAGTGCTGCTGCAATGCAGTGGTGCGTGCCATGTGCATCATATGTACTCGGCACACATGGGCCCAGCATACCAACCAGACCGCACAGCACTTGAAGCATAAGAATGGAACACGGGTCATTCAGTTAAGCTTTAGGAAGGAAGCATCATGAGCAGACTGCACGTCTACATATATAATACTCACTTTAGGTGCCAAGCTTTATGAACTCTGATAAACTGATGCAGACTGAGCAGCCCAACATTATACCAAGTGTCAGACGGACACGGTTCGTTCTGCACACGTCTCATGACTCCTTTTTTTACTTTGGATGCTTTCCGTCCATTCTGTTTTGTTAGTACTGACACCATTTTTCTAAAGTCTGGCGTTTTCACAGAAGAAGTGTTGCAATGTGAACAACATGTAGGTAGAGGTAGGAGAGAGGTAGAGAGAGAGGTAGAGAGAGATTTCTCTAGAGTAGAGTTAAGTAGGACGTTGTCCTGGAGACTGACAATGTGGGAGCACCCAGTGTGCCTGGAATGGTGATAACAACAGGCAGTAAGATGCTCTCTGCTGCTGAAACAGACACGCACAGACACACAGGCCGGGTTGAAAAAGAGCAGCTGAGCAAACGCAGGAGCTGTCTGCCATGACTGTGCAGTTAGCAGCTAGCCTGGAAAGCATGACTCACACTCGGGCTAATTTACTACAGAGTAGGTGGACATGATTCTCATCTCAAGTCAGGAGAGAACGCCGCAGTCTCTCGCTGTTCATTCCGATCTCTACACGCTCTCAAACGGTGAACGTGGCCTTTGGTGAGACGGTCACATTACCATTTTCTGCCAGTGGAGCCAAGACTTCGAAAATCATTTCCTTCTTCTCGTGCTCCGTCTGCTTCTGGAAAAGACGCACCAGCTCCTCGGCGATGTTGGTGGAGGCAAACTGCTCTTTGCTGGACTCTGAAAACAGCAGATGTGTGTCACAGGGGTGTCATGTCACGGTGATCTCGCGTGCATTTCGCTTAGGGCAGTGACTCTGTAAGCGCTGCAGCAGGGAGCGGGAGACAGGTTTTATTTAAAGTCCAACTGAAACCTACTGCACTTCAACAACCAGGCCAGGATCACACAGGTCATTTGTTAATTACACGCATTACGTAAAGTTTAAGAGATGTGAGAGGTTAACGATGCCGTTTGTTAGCTTGACTAAACAGGGGCGGTTATACTCACCGAGCTCGGCCAAATTCCCAAAGGCAATTAGACACATTTCTGTCAGGGCTGTGTTGTGGGAGTGGATGCCTAGCAGCTTCACCAGAGTGGGAATCACACCCATATTGATCAGCTGGGCTTGTAAGGAATCTGAAAAAAAACAAAAGCACACGGACATAAAAAGCCAGGCGGCGGATCCTGCTGTTTGAAACGTAATGCAGAGCTGAGATCAAGAGAAAAGCCTGTGCGCCGCGGCCTCTGCTTCAAAGCTCATTAGCTAAAACTAAAAACTGAGCATTTGTGTGGATCTGATTTAAAAAATGATTTCCAAAAAACAGCTCGACGCTTAAAAGACTGTGCCTCGCTTTGAAGCAGACAACACGATTTAAGGACCGTAAAGCAGGAGGACGGTGCTTTTTAAGGAGGAACGAACACATTTTCCTCTTGTAGAAATAAGCTAGCAGCAAGACACTGTTCGCTGCAAAGCACTACGAGGATGACTAACTGCAGCTTGTCACACCACAAAGTGCTACAGCAAAATGAATGGGGTGAGTTAACCCGGAGCCTCCCTCTCTCCCGTCGTGCTCACTCAACCCTGACGCCGCTCGCCATCACTTGCCATCGTATTTAATAAGGGAAGATAAAGCAAAGAGAGGAGCACAGAGGCTGGTTAACAGTAAGAACACTATTAAGATCTTTTCGTGTGCTCATCGAATGCCGATCAGCACTTAGAGCAGCAGGATGGACTCGACCCTTGAAGCCATATGAAGTAAGCAAAGGATAGAGGCAACAAGAACAGAACCGGAGCTTTCAGCAGGATGGGGAATCTGATGTGTAGCTTGATCGCTCTGTGTGAAGGTGCTGCTCCTGGGGTGCCGTGTGGTAAAGGGACAGGAAACACTATAAAACCACTTGGAGGTCAGTGCAATGGGGTTTCTATTGCTGTCCTGTTGTTTCATCAGACACTACGTGTGTTATTGGGTTACAGAAACAAACTTGACGTGCGTAGACCACAAACGCAGGTGGGTGGGCGAGAAGCAGGACCACAGCCAATAAAATCCTGCTGTGAGACAGAAGCCGCTCATCAACTGAGCTGTGGTCTCATCAGTAGTAGATATCGCCAATATACTTTTCCTTAAGAGATTCCTTTCAACTGATGCGGCTGATTCAGTGTTAGTGGGGAGCTGTATCAACATTAGCCAGATATGAAGAGTCAGCGAGATGCTGAGAGCTGCTGAAAGCTGCACAAAGCCACAAAAACTCATCCACTCTGTTAGCGCAACAAAAAAAAAACCCCTCCCATCCGCTGGCCAAACAGACCAAACCGTGAGCCAGTGCCAAAAGACACCTTGGCAGGAGGTCTGAGTCTGTCAGATCACATACTGGCTGCTCTCAACGAGCCTCGTTATCACAGAGACACAAACTGTAGCATAGTCCGGGGAAAGAGACACGTTTGAAGAGAGACAGCAGAGTGCACAGTCGCCTTTGTAACCTTGTGTAAATGCATAGTAAAAGGCAGCAGATACGTTATGAAGGTGGACATATATGGAAGCACACTCTCTGGAAATATCTAAACTGGGCTGAACAGCAGGGCGAACCCTGCGGGGGAGGGGAGAAATATCTGGATAAAACTACTTCAAAACTGTCAGGACCAAGTTAGCCTTGCTAATATTTGCTAAGTAGGGCTAAACACAAAGTACAGCTGAGGTTGATGGGATTGGTGTTCTGGAGAATTTGGAGCTTTTCACCTGATAATGGAACTAGAGGAAAAGTTAGACAATCACTTGAGTTGTTCTAATAAATCTTGACTTAAAGGATAGTGATAAAAACATCATGGTGGAGCTATGGGAGACTTCAAACTTTGGTGCAATCGTCTATTTCACTGGTCAGGTGACAAGTTCGACCTACTGGTGCCGCAAAAGGTCAGGGCATCTCCATGGTCGTCAGAGTGAATTTAGGAACCACGGATACGGTCATTGCTGAGATACTTAACAGACCAACATCACCATCCATGCAGCCATCTCCCGAGCACGGCTGCAGAGCGAGGAGGGGAACTAACTAACGAGTAGGTTCTACCCTGCTGAGTCTATTAACAGCACACACTTCCAGGGTAGAGGGGAAAGGGTACTGCTACCGTGAAAGCAGCCTCTCAGCAGATATTAATAACTGCGGATTACCTCAGGGGTGAAGTTGGAAAAGCAACAGAGAGCATGGTAGAAGGATCAGGAGAAAGGTCAGTCCAAGAAAGAAAAGCACAGAATCTTCAGTTTCAGTTTTACCCTCCTGTCTTATGACAGAACAACAACGTGACATCGTCTGTGTAGAAGAAAGAGAACATCCGCTGATTAGTTGAGATTAGTTAACAGGTGTTCTTGGGGGAAGATGGTCATTACCATTATCATTGCTATAGTTCATCAGCATGCCACAAAAGACAGTCAACAGCTTCTCATTTTCCGGCTCAGTATTTTGGTAGAGGGCTTTAATGTGTTCAGCTACTATCTGAGCCCCTCCTGCCAGGTCAACTGCACTCCTGCCCTCATCTGCAAAACAAAGAGGCCAGGACACAAATCAACCACAAAGCAAAGAAAGAAAAGAAAAGAAAAGAAAAAATAACCACAACCTGAAAAATACATATGAAAGCAATGTCATTAAGCAGTGCAAAACATACAAAGCAATGCAAAACTAAGGCAATAAAACATTCTGAATAGAAGACTGCTGAATAAAAAAAATGGAAATCACTTTGACCACCACAATGACATAAAGTAAATCCAAGTTTTGGTTGTGTGTGGTCAAAAGGGTCCATCTGATAAAGGATTTTATTATTCATATCCATTTAAAGTCCTAGAGTTTCATTTGTTCTACGTCCCAGTTGACCTCGGTGGCCATAACTGACCCCTTTTCTTTTATTTCTTTACAGAGTAAGTAACGGAGTAAAGCCGAAGCTCTCCCTGCACAGTTTACTAAATAGATTCATAATGTTGCAACCAAGACTTAAGAATCAGCACAATCAACCACAACAAAATCAAAGACCTGCAATCTTAAAAGGAGAAAAGAAGCTCTGATTGGCAGAATTTAGCCATTGTGCCCATTTCTAGTGAACAGTCCGGTACACTTTACCTTTGAGAGACAATAAATGCACAGTAGTGGTTGTCTCTCTGGGAGGGCTTTGTCTGGTGGAAGAGCTGCCAAAATAACTGTTACATGAGTCAGACTTCTCAGCATCAATGTGTCTGCTGCTTTCATTCAGTTGTGGCAGCATTCCACGCCTGAACCCCCAGCAACATGCCAGTGGTATGTGCATGATATTTCCTGTTTCCGTTCAGTTCACATGAAGCTGGTGTTGACGCAGACTATACAGATATGTGTAGAACTGTATATTCAAAGCAACAGTCCCAGCAGGAACTTGGGAAGAGCAGAGACGGGTTACAATTAAAGGTTTAAAGCGTTACCATTTAGCAATGCCTTGCCTTAATTAGCCTTGGCTGACAGATGCCTGGCCTGCATGCACATAACTTAACAGGAAGCTGTAACTAATATTGAACCTTACTATTCCAGCCTAAAGGTCCGTTAGTAATGCCACAAAAATTCCAATAGGTTTTGGCTCTAATCTGCAGGACCACCTCTCCAGGGTAGGAACTCTACCAGACAGGAGCCTGTGTTGTTGTCTTGTGCTTCATCGGGGTCGGGTTAGTTGAAATGTGTTCCCTGTCATAAAACCTGGTGCAGTCACAGAGGAGTGGACCACCTCTTTTCTTTTACAAAGTCTATATGGTCTTACTTCAGAGCTCCCTTCTCTGGTGCAAGTCAAGCATTCTGGTGACTGCTGGACTCTAGACACGCAGCCACAGACTGCCGACACAGTTTTGCTGGCTTCAGCAACCTGTGAGTTCAAAGGCTTACAGGACCAGCCTGGGTGTGAAACAGCTGGAATGAAGGTCAGCCTCCCCTAGTCTGAGGCATGCTACAGAAAGGGGTTGGTTGCTTAGCAACAAGTTTCTGCCTCAAATGAAGCAGCTCAGGTGTGTTTGGGTAGTGTCCAGAGGGTAAGCTGGAGCATTTGATTGGCCGCTGGATCAAGGCAGCACTGGCTGCAGATGTGGCATTGGCACTGGATCATGGTGGTAAAGGGAGGGTGAGGGTGTGAGGGTGAAGCTCTTGAATCTCATCACTGGTCAAACAGATTTTATAAGTTGATTTTCAGCACACAACGGGAAAACTAAACCACTACAGCCTTACCTGTGAGTATGTACGACCTGTCTTGGAGCCTTCAGAGCAGGCAGAAACACTTTGGACAGTTCTGTATTAGGGACTATTTCTGAAAGCTTGTCTGACTGGAATACTAAACCATTTAGGAAGAGGAGCTCGGGGTAGAGCATGGAGCACAACCATCGCTCCTGCACACTGAGAGGGGTCAATGGAGGTGGTCTGGATATCCCATTATACCCGTTCCATCCTTCCCTTCATGATCAAAGACTGAAGATTTATTTCTAAATATACTACATGACATCAAATATGTAGATTTCTTCAAATGTAAAGAACATTTCACTAAATTTGTGACATGTCGATTACTTGACTGATATTTTGGCTGTATGAATAATTAAATGTTTTAATTAAATATGTTACAAATGACAACTCTTTGTCCTGATCCTGCGTCACCTCAGATGTACTCGGTGATGTACTGTATATTTGCATACTGTGCAGACAGTAAATAGCTGAACCAGTTTCAGAAGGTCTCGTCTGATCCACTTTACTAAAGCAACTGGGGCAGCATCGCCCATATTACAGTGTGTTTCTTTAAGGTAGCGAGCAGCTGCTTCTCCACACTCTCCCAGTGCGTCGATCAGAAAACCACGCCGGCTTACCGAGACCCCCCTCCACTCGAACAAATGTCACATCTCACCAGATTCCACGGACGCCCAGCTTTTCAACAAGGGGAGAAACTATGCACCAGAACTGACAGCTGTGATTAAAGCCTCTAAAGCTGGCTGCAAAATCAGGCTTAAACTCCGCTACTCCTCCCTGAGGTCAATGCTCAAACCCTCCATGGGAACGCTCACTAATGAAGTTTCCTCGAGCAGATATCTCAAAGGTGCCACGGGTTGAATTTGGAAAACAACTATTTTATTTTCAGAGCAACTGTGATTGTGTCCGACGTGGTTTTGTTATCAGACGATATCTATACTACATTATATCCTGTCACTTTATTATGACTTTAAACACAGAATAAGCTTGTTTCTGTAACTGAGGTATACTTTGACATCATGCATATACTTCTGCACAAATCAGCTGTACTTGAAGGCAGCAGGAGCTCATACTGCACACAACCTGATATCATGTCATGCTAATTAGTTGAGTTTACATCTGTTACATGTTGTATTGCTATTGTCTATATGATATCATGTATTAATGATTATTGGCATTGTATTGTGCATTGACTAGTTATATTTTCATATGAACTATAACATGGTGCAGAATAAACAGCTATCCTCGATGTTGGTGGAAACTCAGTTGAAGTGTTTCCGGCCCCTAACAGACAAGGCAGCAGCTGTAGTGCCGTCTGTGTGAATGCAGTGTTTCGCTGCATGACAAGCTATAACCCTGTTAAAGGTCTGTGCAACAGAAACACATGGTTAAACATCAAAGCTTAATCTAGTGGAGCCCAAAAGCAGCAGCATTTTTATTACTTATCTTCTTTTAGCCCTGCGATGGTGATGACAAGGCTCATGAGGGATTCAGTGTTCCCTGAGCAAAGCAAACTCCTACTTACGGCTGTCATAACAGATGTTGCCAAGAGCTCGGCCCGTCTGCAGTAAAACCTCCTGGTCGGTGGAGTTTAGCAGCTGAATTAGAGGAGGGATGAGGCCCGCTTCCACACAGGGACTCCGCATGAACTCTGGGAGAGGGAGAGGTGTCGGATAGCAGGTCAGTACAATACCGTGCGAAGGTAAACCTGATTAATGAAGTCGGGTCTGTCAAACAGCACATTTACTACATTCCCACTGACTTCAAATGAAAACAGGATGCAGCTACAGTTCACTGTCCCCTGCTGAAGCCATACAGAGGTGCAGACATTTCACCAGAGACCACAGTGACCTCACCACTCATCATCATGCTGTGCGCTCTGTGTTCAGATGAGCATGAGACGCTGCTCTCTGTTGTTGAGGTGATTTAAGATGTTTTTTTTTTCCATTAAATCTCGCCTGGGGCAGCTTTAAACAATCATGTCAGTTCAAACTGTCAGACAGAGAGGGAGTTGTCTTTAGCCCAGCAGTCACTTGGCTGCTCGCGGAGATTTCCGGAAGCGGTGACAGATAAATGCCAGCGGGTTGTTGCCAAGCTTGGCAAACTGCTGGGGAGTGATCATTAGCTGCAGTCTCGCAAGCTGCTAAAAACCCATTCATTATCCTAACCTTTTCTTGCCCCAAGTTCTATTCATGTCTGCTTTTTTCTACTTTAAAAGCTTCCCCTGTGCTCGCACAAAGGCTTTATGGAAAATGGAAGCTCTCGGACACTGCAGTTACGCAAGGTTTGATTCCTCGCACAATCACCTCACAGTCAGCGACAGCTTAGCAAGGAGGGCTGCTGAAACTACCCCCGGCCTGAAATGGCCCGTCAGTCAAGCATGCCGCCGTTTGATTCTTCATATATCTTGATTCACAGAAAGGTTCTGACACGTCTAACGAGGCTGCTCCGCTGCCTCACCTAACCATGTCTTCACAAAGGAAACACGTAACGCCAAAAAGCATGAGAGCAAGGGAAAGTGAAAGAGCGCAGCACGGGCAGATGGAGGAACAGAAAGTCGGGGTGTTCTGGGGCGGGTGGCTTTAGAAACTGAAACTCACCGTTTTTGGCCACCTCGGCGATGATGTTGGCTACTTTGGGGGTGCAGGAAGACTGGGGGTTCAGCAGGGTGGGGAGCAGGGGCAGGACACCCATCTCCTGGATCTTCACACTGGCTTCAGTGTCTGCAGGGGAACAAGAAGAATTCCAAACACACTGACGCGTACTTCACAGACAACAGACTTTACTTTGAGTACCCATGAGTTCTTTGATCTACACTCCATGTACAGTTTGCTCAGTCGAGTTCACACGATGCATTGTCTTGTTTTTAGGATGTTTACATGTTATTTAGCGCGAGTGGACACATGGCGCCGTGGGATCTTCGTGTATCGTCGTGTGCTGTGAACAGCACGTCTGTGGACACTTGCAGCTTTGCTTCCAGTGTATTCTGTCCTGTCGTGCTGTATTCAGCCTGGTTACAGGCGTGGGTCGCTGCAGCAGTCATGCTGTGAAAATTTGGGACGGTGTCAGAGTTTAGATGCCGGCTGACTGGTTAATGTGTCTCTGCAGACACCATGTTTGATTGATGCCAAAGATATGTCTGTCCGCCGATGACTTCACCAGGGTAAATGAATATTAGACTGAACTAATATGATCAGACGGGCTTTGAATAGGTAATACCTCTGGTTAAGATCAGAGCTGCTTCACAGTCGGCCAGGGAAGAACTGCTCATTCAACTGTGGGACGTCATTACTCAGCTGACAAAGACTGTCACACAGGCCATAACGTGGCCTCAGGCAGACGCAGCTGTCAATGGCCCACTTCCAGCACACATATACGCTTATTATCTGAGCACAGTTCAGATATGATTTATCAAATTCACAACTGGCATCAGGAATCAGAGGGTTCGGATCAGATGACCACTTCTTTCCATTTGAGCCACACAAACAGACTCTATTACAGAAACGTTGCTTTGCCCAGAGTAGGTGGGTTGTCGGAGATGCTCTGAAAGGGAAGTGATGGACTAACAACACACTGGGTGTGAGCGGCGCTCTACTCACTGTTGTTGGCGAGTGCTTTCAGCAGGCAGTCCAGGCAGCTCTCCACGCTGTCAGTGGCGCTGTCTGTAGACGCGAGCTTCAGCTTCTCCAGGGCTTCACTTAGGTTGTCTGAGAACACATAAACACATGTGATCAAAAAACACTGAAAGGCTCCAAAGGCTGTACTGATGTTGATTTGATTTACAGTACTTTGTTACCAAACATGAATAATAAACATGACTTTTTAATCTGCTGTATTGTAAACATATGCATAAACTCAAGTTCCAGTGATTTCCCCCCAACTGATGAGAAGTAATGGACGCCTTTAATAAGGTTATTATAACAAGGACCATGCCTTTGCTCTATCTACACCATCACATGCTGCATCTGCATGTGAGTAACAGTTTAACAGTGGCTGTGCATTTGTAAATGCTTTCACATTATGTTCCCACACTGCTGCGGGTGCAGAGAGACTTAAAATGAATGAATAATTACTAACTGGCTGTATGTTTGACATCCTAACAGCATAAAGATACACGTTACGGGAGCTCAGCACAGTAACTGCTGGGACTCAAACTGCTCAAACAGCCTGTGGTGGCAACTTGAATGAAACCAATACAGAAGCGTTTAGACAACAGTGTAAAAACAGCTGAATGTCTGTCGCTGTTGTTTCAGTAGGTGTGTCAGTGGGGTGCTGCTGCAGTTCAACACATAAAGACAGTATTCCACATATTCCACACATTTAATATACATCAGGCTGCTTTGGTTACAGCATTCCCCATAAAAAGCCACACTGCTCCGCTGACCACTCGTTGACATAAAGGTGAAACTCGTGTGTGTAATCATGTGTGCAGCATCATCACCTGGAGTTAGAATAAGAATCTACTAATCTGCATGTTAATATCCCGGTTTGGGCGTCTCAGCTGGGAACATGGAAACACTCAGACAGAGTGGTCACCAGAGCCGGTAAAATCACTGGGAACCAGCTGGGGAATTCGTATTCTGACACATGCTACCCACCCACTGATCAGTTAGAATTGGTGTTCTCTGCGAGGCGTCTCATGATGCCTCTGGCAAACCTACAAAGAGGCTTACATTACAAATGCAGCTCAAATTTCAAGCAGGAAAGTGTGGTATTGTTATTTTAATCATGCTTTATTTCATTTGTAGCTTTTGGCTTGCTTCCACATAAACTGATCACAGTGGTGTAGGGCAAGTCATCAATTACAAACCAGTATACATGTAAATGTTGTTAGACTCCATTTACACAGCCTTACTCTCTTAGCTCTCATATCCAATCTCAGCAGAGTGTAAATGATAAGAGACAAGATGTTAATTGAGGCACATTCCAGATGTAGGAGAGGTGTTACATGCATCTGGCTGTGCATGACAGATAAAACACTTAGTCCTCAGGAGTTTGACTGTCGGCGAGGGATCTGTTCTCTGATCAGCTAAGTCGTTTAATAGCCTGTTTGGGTGACTGGAGCTTCTGTTTGGGTGTCAGCTGAGTTTATGAGGTACGAAATACATTGACATACATTTTTCATGTGGCATATGCCAGTCGGACAACAATAGCATACCAACTATCAGTGTGGCACACCATTTACAATATACAAATGACGCTACACCTAGAATGGCACAGCCCTTTTTACTGAGCTGGCCTAACTGGTGGCCAGGGGCACGTTAAAGGTCATGCAGGGCAAGCTGATTGGCTCAGGCAGCCGCGTGAGCCCTGTAACATCTGCGAGCAGATGAAGCAGAACTAAATTACCTTTCTGGTCAACAATACAAGAGAACTAACATCATGAGTGGGTACTGCTGGGGCGGCTGGGGTGTGTGTTCTCTCCTCTCCAAGTCTGATGTCAGCAAATAACAGTAACGGCAGTTTGACATGTGAGCTCGCAGGTGAGAGTGAAGCACGACTCTTCATCAGGTTTGATGAACACTAATGGGAGACATGTTTCTATAGACCTGCTGCTCGACAAAGACAACCCTGTTACAACCCTGTTACATGACGTCACATCCTGTACGTGAATGTGACGTCACTCCCCATTGGTGTGAGCAATTTAAAAACCAGCCAATGAGTGTCTAGTCTCTCAGCCAAAGTCTGGCCTGACAAATACCGAGTCTAAAATGGAGATCAGCTGGCCTCGCTGAGCAATACGGGCGCACATCTCTGAGTAAACACTGACCAGCCAGTATCAGCTACACCGTACAATGAAAGGTGTTTCATATAAACTGTATCAGAGGATCCCGGGCAGTCGGGCTGAATGGCTCGGAGCAGCTATTTTAAGACCCTTCGAGCTGATGTATACACTGTACAGCCAAAGCTAACTGTATAATACTGTGAGGGCTGGATAACTAACCAGGCGGCAGAGCAAAAGCTCAACGTTTTTTGGTTTTTTTCATTTTCTACATGAATATTTTCATCTCTCTGGCTGCCAGGCAGGTGAGAAATTACCCAGACTCAGCAACCGAGTGGAAAATAAAAGTTCCGCAGTCACATTTTCACTTTCCTTTTTTGTTCCACGACTGACATTTTCCCTCTACTGCAAATCCAGCGGCTACCTACATCTGTCTCTTGTTACCATACGATGCTGCTACCGAGCAAACGTCATGCAAGCAGTTTATAATACGAGGAACACATGGGCCAGTTGTAGCTGAAACATCTCTGCTTCACTGCTTTGCTTTCTTCCCCTCCTCGCTCCGCCATGAGGCCGAGTCGTGCTCGCCACAGAAACTGAATCGATGATTTACAAGTCCTCCACATCCATTACACGCTATGACAAATTGGATTCATTCTTGTTACTCTATTAATCAGCGAAAGAAACTAATCGCAGTTGCTCTCCTTCCTCGCAATGTGACGCAAGGGCGTCACAGATGCTCACTCACTACATCTGTTCAGCTTTCAGCTTAATCTTTATTCCCAGCCTCGTGTCTACAATCTCAGCAAAACCTGAACAGGCCTGACCTGTCGGGTTTGGTCCAGAGAGCACTCTAATTACTTCAGAGGCTGACACACTACTTTCCTGAATATTTTATTGAGCGTCCACAGAGAATGAGATTTATCTCAATTATTTAAAACGCTGGCCAAAAAATGAGTTGGAATCTTCTCAGCTGACATCCCCGCGTTGTTCCTACAAACCAGGTAATGACCGATTGCATAAGGATTGCAGACGCTGTTGCAGTGACCTGGTTGTTGCCTGTGCGCCGCACAACCCACACATCTGCTCCCACCCACCCCACCCACCCGGTGATAACTGCCTCACATCAAACGACAACATGAGTGATCCAGCCTGGGATCAGACCCTGCGAAATACCTCATAAACTGCCATGCACATCGCTCTAGATCCCATCCAGGGATGCCACCGCCTCATGCGCGCACTGGGGGGAGAGGTGATAGTGGACCCACAGCATGTTTTAATGTCCATTTGTATTGAATTCCATTCAGAGATGTGACTGTTACAGTAGCCACGGGCCTGTGCTCAAACAATCAGTAAGCAGCGTGCGTCCACCATCAATAACCAGTAGAAACAGTGACATTACAGAGAGCAATGGAGTATAAACAGCAACACAAAGTGGGCTGCTGGATCCTATTGCATAACAGCTGTGGAGATGGAGGAGTGCCATCTCCACCATCAACGGCACTGCCATTTCAGGGGATCCACAGTCATTTAGCAACCGGGACCTTCAAGCCATTTCAAATCCCAGCTGAACTGCATCAGCCAGAGCGAAGGCGATGCGAATACATCACGTTTTCAGGGCAAGCCTCGCTCAAAGGAAAAGAAAATCACGCCCACTGAGAGCGGCTAGTGGATGGAGAGTCAGGGAGGCTACCCCACCCGAGTCCTGAAGCCGACACGCGCACGCACGCGCCAGTATACAAGAATTAGCTATAGTCACCTTTTCATACGACTGACTAACGTTAATGTTAATATAATAAAACATAAAACTAGAAAGGCAAACACAGTGGTGTAGTGGTGTTAATGCATGGCACATAGCGTTAACTGTGAGCCATACGTGGCTGTTGCAAGCGTTTGAATTAAAAACATTTAACGGTTAAACTAAAAGGTAAAAACAGTTCATGTAAGCTAACTCGGCTCGCGGTGAGCAGGTTAGCTAGCTGTCTACTCACCCATCTCAGCAGGATGTTGCTACGGAAAATAAACCGGCTGCTAAGCTCTCCAGGTCAGCTGGAAACCGAGTCGTACTAGCCGGAGGCCCCGCTTCCCCCCACGCTGCTCTTCCTTTAAACCGCCGCCTTAAACTGCAGAAGTTAGCGTGTTGAGGTTAGCTAGCTAGCTAGCCAGTTGGGTAGCGACAGCAGCCAACGGGCCGGTCGGGTGGTCCCGCTCAGATGGATGCTGCTGTGCAGCGGCCTGTACACCGGGTGACTACCAGGTTAACACATCTGACTTCCTCTCATATCCTCACCAACAGTCGGAACCTGCTGGCTGACGCTCCCCTGGACGACTGGCTCAGTCTGACATGCCACAGTCAAGGCAGCCAACCAGGATTAAGAGATGGCTTCCTGTCCTGACTTTCAAAATAAAAGCTTCTCAAAGAACACGGCGCCGTGGAAAACCTTTTCTCCTCACCGAAAGGCGGCAGCCTGGGACATATCTGATACTAGATGTTTAGATATTCAATCTAACTAAAAAATACTTTTTACCAAAATATTTACCAAAGTAAAAGAAGCAATATCAGAAATGTAAAATAATGATATGAATGAATGAATTTCCCATAATTGCTTAAAAGCAGTGATCCCCTTAATTTCAAGCGTATAGTCAGCCTGCTTTGTAATGCTTCAAGAGGTACATGAGATTTAAACGTGCTCTGATAATTAGCAAAAAAATTAAACAAAATAAGGATCAGAGAAAAGTCCAAAAATAAAAAAAAACAAAAAACAAAAACAGACTTGCAAATCAAAGGTATGTGGGGGGAGGTTTTTTTGGGGGGGGGGTGTTTTTCTCCTACTAATCACCCGACGACCCCTCAGATGTATCTACTGACCCTTTGGAGGGGCTCGACCCCGAGGTTTAGAACCACTGGACTAAAGTAGCTAACATATAAACATATAATGATACTATACTACACATGAAGTACTTCCAAGTAGCTCCATCTGGAGTAGCAATAACATCATGCTCTGACATTGATGCATCAGTGTTAATGGAATTTGTGATAATATATCAGTCATGGGGTCCAATTGTCTGTTACAGGAGTACTTTGATTACTTTAAATACATTTAAATACATGACTGTTACATTCAGTCCCAATAGGGTTTAAAATAATTTGTAACTGCATTGGATCAAACATTGCCAAGTAGTTTCAGATACGACACTATATATTAGATGTGGCAGCCCTTCTGTATGTAGTTCTTTACAGCAAGTCTTCTTACTGCATGGAACTCTTGTTTAATTTTTGATTTTTGCTGATTAATTTATTTTTGGGCCATATTAAAAAAGATGTCATAATATAATATTTCAAAACGGAGAAAAATAAAACAGTGTGTGTGCACATTTATTTGATGTGTTATGAATGGATTCAAACCATCAGCAATGCTTGCGTTGCACTTGTTGTTCAAGTGCAGAAGCATGGTGCTGGGAGGAGACAGTGGAACCTTTTCTAGCAACAGGGGTGAGGGACTAAGTTGACCCTCATGGGACAAGGACCCACAAAGATACTACAATGAGTAGCCATGAATTTGGGGATGAGCACATAGTGCATAGACTATCCCAGGTGGAGGCTGGTACCAAAGATGTGCAGTCTGTCAATGATGCATGCAGATGTTATGAGGTCCAGGTTAACAGCAGCTAAGCCTAAAAACAAACATGGCCCCATAGCAACCAAGTTGGAGGACTTTGAAATGAACTCTGGTAAATTTGCAGCTGAAAAGTTCAGCGCTGTCTGAACAGAGCAGCAAAGGTTTTGCTATTCTTAGAGGTTTACTGTGCCAGTTGCATGGGTTAAATGTCAGGTTGATCCTAAGGGCAGTGTTAAAGGGCACATCGTGGGGTTGTTGAAATTCTAGGGTTTAATTTAAAGCTTAATATTCAGCATGAAAGGTTCAGAGTTTTTCCCCGGGGTGCCACATGAGGAACACTCATCAACTGTCCGCCATGGAAGAGGTCCATCCTCTGGGTAGTAAGAATCTGCTCATGGCTAAAACTCAATAACAATGCATCCATGAGATTATGGTATTTCTGGAACACTACTGGATATGTCAGCCTGAAGGTGGCATAAGAAGAACAAATCAGCAAGTCACTAATAGCCTTGGGATTCAGCCTCTGGTGACTACGAACCCCCATAGAACTGGTTTACCTACAATAAATAAATTACACTTTTCTGTATTTCCATTTCATTTTCAGCAGAATTTTACAGTTATTAGACTATAGAGTAAGGAATTTTATTATACAGGCACCTGTTAAGATGCACCTGTTTTAAAACCTTATATACTTTATATACTCCAGTTTTTTAGGACGTATAAATCTCGTGATTGATTTAGTGGCCTTTTCTAAACTTTAAACCACATCAGAGACTTGAACTGGTTCAGTTGTCATCAGTTGTGAGTGGAGAGTGAACACTGCAGCCACGAGGGGAGGTCCCAAGCCGTCTACCAGGAGACAGTTGACTTTGGATTATTTGTCACAAGCACTAGTCCTACACTAGTCCAGTAGATGGCAGCGTAATTACATAACAGATTTTAAAGGAGGCACCTTGTGGTGCAGTGAGAAGCACAGTGGGGCCAAGTACACAGGCCCATAACCCATAACCAGAAGCTTGTCTTTCTCTGCATTCATTGCTGAGCATCAGCATCTTTTTGCTGATTTTGCTAATGTGTAGGTGAACCACAAGTTATCGTGTCATGTATGGTCGAGTCCAGGCTCAACATCTTCTCATGTCATTTGAGTCTTTATAAGAGTCATACTATAATATCATTTAAAATGTTTTTACAACATCTCTAAGGCAATATCTGATCAGTTTTATTATTTATTCGCAAACATTACTTAAAATATTCCATCAGCTGTATTAGAAATGTATAACCCAAGTTACTTTAATTTCCACTTCCCTGTCAAGCCTGTCAAGTTGGATGTGGATAAGGGGGGACCTTTTGTGCCACACCACAGGCTGCAAGACCAGTCTGTTGAGTGTGGCTGTAATGAAGGATCAGGCCGGAGTTACATGCATTTAAAACAAAGCTGCAGCACCGTGCACTTTGTGGCATAATCCAGACTCATATATTGCATTAAAGCCTTGTGTGAAACAGAGTTGTAGCTCCTGGAACGTCTCTTGGATGAGGTCAGACTAGATCACAGAGATTCTTTGAATCACTCTTCAATAAAAATGTTTTTAAATGAGGACTTAACTATAATTCTTAAGTCCTCTGATTGCAACACAGCTGGTGTCAGTCATCTAAAGGAGAAAATGTCAGAGACACCTTGTGTGGGGGAAGGGTAGCTCCCTCCCTCTCTCCTTCCCTCCCTGCCACCCCTCTCTCTCTCCTTTTCCAGCACACACACACACACACACTCCCTCCCTCACACCATCGCTGGCCATCAGCAGCGTCTGACGGCTGCATCCTTTGCTGTAGCAACGCGGCTTCTCCATCCTCCCCTGCGTCGTCTGCATCTGACATCCCGACCGCAGGAGTCTTTTGTGTCTCCACGGGGGCCATTGTTGTTCCTCCCTTTTTGGAGAAAGAGCAACACCATGGACATGATGGGTAACAGAGAGCGACGAGGCGTGAATTTCAAAGGCTTGCTGAGGAGGAACTGGCTCCTGATTGCCACGGTTTTATCAGTGCTGCTCGGTACGTGGAAGCCACTTAATGTCTGCTCATGTGTGCTGAGAGAATGAGACGCTTCCATCTTCACTGATGTCCTTGTTTACTTATCTACAATGCTGTTGTATGTCCATCCATCCCTTTTTTGCTTTACCATTCAGTCCTAGTCTAGCTGCTGTCCCTGTTTGAATAAATCACCCTCTTTTGCATCAGCTGACTACAGCTGCTCGACCAAAGAGCAACACCAAAAGCTGAGACGTGTGTTAGGGAGCACATGCCTTGTCTTTCATCATTGTGTCTCATTAAAGAATGGAGGATGGGTACAGAGTGGGGTGTTCAGAGACGTTGCCCCTATCCTCTCCCCCTGTGTCTGGTTGTGTCTCAGTCAAACGTGACCAGACTGAAGGGACAGCTGATGCTGGCTCTATGTGGAGTCCCAGCACCGAGGCAGCACAGCGCATAGACTACATACAGTATCAGTGGGTGCTTGCTGTCAGACATATGGGACTGAATGGGTTAAAATGGTTATAACTGAATTATTGAATGTATGTTTCTTACTTATGTTTGACAGGCCTATGTTAGATTCATCCAGATTAAAGGAATAGTTTAACAGTTTTGGAAATGAATTGCTTTGTTTCTGATAATAAGATGAGATCAGTATCAACCACACGTCTGGGTCTGGATGCAATTAGCCTAGCTTAGCATAAAGGCTGGAAGAGAGGGGAAACAGGTAGCCTTACTCTGTCCAAAGTACAAGAATGTATAGTTAATTACACAGAGCTTATGTTTAGGTATCCATTTACCCAGTGTCGTGTAGTGTCTGTGGCTTTAGTCTGCTGTTCACCAACAAAATGCTCATAATTAGAAAGTGACTGCGACTGAAATCACAAATGATCATTTGCACATTTCAACTTGACAACAGACTGAAAAACTGTTTTGATCAATGAGCTTAAGATGTGCTTGTAAGTATATTTTGGAACTTCGGACCGTGCCAGGCTAGCTGTTTCCCCCTGCTTCCAGTCTTGCTAAACTAAGCTAGGCTAATCACAGCCTGACTCTAGCCAGTTATGGTTATACTCTGCCCTAAAGTAATTACACAGATAACATATCTGAGGTCAGGCATTTCCTGTTGTTAACCGCTCAGTTGCCCTGCGACCTGTGGTCTTTTAACATATGATGCTTAAATAATGTTATTCATACACTTGCATAAAACAGCAACGTCAACAACGTTAACAACCAAAGGGCGCCACAACAAGAACCACAGACTTTGTACCTTGTCACATTGGCTTTATGGCAAACATTAACGCCTGGGTCCTGTTGCATTATAAATCTTCAACACACATCTGAACATGGGTTAAGTATTAGACAGATGCATCTGTGCTTTTCCCGGTGTTTCTCTGGAAATCAGGAGGCGTGAAAATAAAAGCAGAAACAAATGGCGCCTGCTGGGAGGAGGAGAGGGCGGTGATGACCCAGGTTCAGTTCATATGTTGTGGTAATTCGGTTAATTGCAGCTCATATCTCCAAAGTGCAATATATTGAGTTTTCAGGGACCATGTTCATTCACATGATTGCATGCAGCACTTTCAACAATAAGTTGATTGCGGAGCTCAGGATAAATGAAGCCCAGATGATTGAATCCAAAATTATTTCAAATCCTCAGGTTTAAAATCAGATTTTAAATGTGCAATTTTTTTTAAAAAAAAGAAGCTAATTTGCCTGCCTTGATCTGGTCAAGGAGGAGGAGTGACATAATATTTGTATTTGACACGTAAAATTTGAGCAAATTCATATTAGACTCTGGAGAATCAGGTATTTATCATTATCAGGATTAAATCAAACCATATTGTATAACTCATATTTTTGCTGCTTTGAAGTCATCTGTAGCATTAAAAGAAAGGCAGAACTATAAGTACAAGTCTTGAATGATCATAGAATCAGTTGGTGATTTGTTAATTGTTAACAGGGTGACAGATACCCTAGATGCCCTCCGAGCTAGAGATATATATAGATCCAAGACAAAACCAGCAGTAGGTCCCGGTCCAGAAAAAGTCCAGACCACTATTTTGTCTAACTTGCTTTATTGTTTTCTATTTATCTGTGCCCTAAGTTTGCATTTGAGTAGATATGTTTGTGGTGTGGTAGTGGTGGTGCTTCGCGGTACAGCTTTTAATAATCGTCTCGTTATGTCTGTGTGTCACGTTTCAGAATGCACAGCTTTAATAGGCTGAGTTGTTTGTAGGTCGGGGCCAGGATATGATTGTGGAACTGGACCTGGACCTCCATTTGAAGATGTAGAGGGGGGTGGCAGGTTAACAGAGATTCGTCACCAGTTACCAGTGAATTCCTTTTGTTTTAAGTCATTATGGACTCACCTCCAGTGCCTCTTATATCAAAACTGAAACTGAATGTCTTTTTACAAACCACAAACAAATATTTGAGAAGAATCCAGCCAGCAGTCCACACAGCGCTGAGACCGCTCCGGTCAAGATCACCACTGACCTGCTGCTTGTTGCCGACACTGGCCTGTATTACGTTTTAATTCTCCCTGACCTAAGCTTAGCACTTGATACGATGGACTATGATGTTTTAATCAGCTGTCTGAAATACAATGTTGGTGTCAGTGATGTGGTCTCTGGATTGATTCAGCTCTTATCTGTGCAACAGTTTCTTCTGTGAACTGTAACACTCGGAGAAGCCTCCTCCTTCTCCCGTGTGCCTCCGCTTTGAGGGGTCCACCAGGGCTTTATTTGAGTCTTGGGGTTATACAAACTTTTAGTAAAGAGGTCCTTAATTAGTGAGCCCAGTGGAAGAAAACCAAAAAGCTCCACGTTGCAATGAATCTCCAGCACACTATATGTGACAGATGTTTGTGAGGGAGCTCCCAGGCAGCTAGCCCGGATTCCTCACATCCACAGATGCCAAAGCACAGGTCAGGTTTTGATGTATGATGTAGTCATGGCATCCACGCACAGTCTGCTGCGTCATCGCAGTGTTTTACAAGCATCTTTAACGGTGGTCTGGTATGCGCGATAACACAGATTGAGGCTTGAAGTGCATTGCATTGAGTGGGGTCCTTGTGAGGTTTATAGCTGGATAATAAGCTGAAATAATGCGTCAGTGATAGTTTCTGATGCAGAGCAAATTCTGCATTGCTTGATCCAATCATACGTGCAGCCTAAACCAAGAATTCTTTATGATTTGACTTCTTTCCCTCTCAGGAATCAGTTTGGGCGTCGTGGTCAGAGAGTATGCATCCCTCACCCACCTCCACAAGCAATACTTTGGCTTCCCAGGAGAGATCCTAATGCGAATGCTGAAGCTTGTCATCCTACCGCTCATCATTTCAAGCATGATAACAGGTAACTACAGTTTCTGGTTGTATTCATAGTCCAGGTGGACTGACTATGGCAATGACAGATGCAGAAGTGCATTAAAACAATTAAGGGTTATGTTGGTAGTAAAGACTTGCATGCTCCTATAGACAGATCCATACTGAAGGTCGAATGGTCCCACACACAATCAACATGACCAAAGGTTCATTTCCTGTAATCCTGAATTCATCCATTCATTAAATGTGTGTTGTTAATCAACCTGCTATCAAAAGAAAACAATGGGTTATTTCATCTTCTTACTTCTAATGTTTAACAGAGATCAGGAGTGTCACCATGGACAGAGAGTGACTTAGCAAGTGACTTAAACTGAAAATGTCACATCAAGGAGCAGCCAGTATTGATCACTGCATCAGACCGTAGGCTACTTGAGCCTTCAAGGTCTAACACAAGCAGAAACTCCATTGTGTCGTTCTGATAAAGAAAACATTTAGATCAGTCCTTATAAGGTTTGCTACCTGTCAATAACTACCTGTCTGTCTCCTACCAAAACATGGACATGACATTTTCATACATATTATACCCTAATGCATCATCGCTTGCTTGGAATAACATGAAAAAACATTAAACCAAAAGAGTTTCAAGAGTGGAGAAGTATGAAATCAGAATCTGTCACCTACAACGGCAAGCAAGTCAATCGCTCAATGTCATCGTTGCCCTGGTTATTGGGAGTCAGACACATGTTTTGTTAACCCCTTATCTCAGGAAAAAGACTTCATTTTCTGGAGATAATAAAAAATGAACTTGTGAAATCAAGATAATAGTAGTAGAGCAGTGAAATGCAACACACACGTAGACATACATTAATGAAACAGTAGTAAAATCAATCAAAAAACATCATTACATAATAGAGAAGTACTGACAGAATGAACATTTTATGTTTAATAGTGAATTTTGCTGATAATACGTATTGATATGATTCCCCAAGTAACGTTTGAATTTAAGACTCTGGGGACTTGTAGTACTGGTACTTTGTAGTTCTATTTGTAGTTTTACTTGAGTTCTGTTACTCTCTTTTCCTTAACCTGTACACCCTTAACAGAAACCTTATCTATGGTTTGGTGCAGACAACTAGAACCTCTCCCTGGCCTTCACCACACCATGCCTTGGATGTGTCACTCCACATATGTTCAATATCAATCTTGTGCTTGGTCGTAGCATTCTTAGCAACCTCGGAAACTTTATCAGTTCATGGACATTAAAATTATTCGTTAATCCATTCTTCGTTAAAAAAGCAATCTGAAGGCAACATCTGGGGATTTGTGAGGAACATGCGCTATTTTCTGACAATGACTAATCAATTCATCAACTAATGGTTACAACGATGTAAGATTAACTGACAATTCATATACAGTTGAAGTCAGGCTGTGCACATTTGAGGCGCTCCCCTTTGCCATCTATCCGGTTATGCAGATTTGCTGTCTGAAGGGGAAACACTGAGGAGAACCATTTACTGTCACAAGAAGACAGTAGGATAACTGATACAAGTGGCTGTTGATAAATGTCATCTAGGAGCTGAATTACATCTTCTTTGACTAATCCCTCCCCCTCTTTCTCAGCAGCATATCGAGGCTCCCTGTTGAAATGGAGCTCATTCTTAAATGGAATACTTCTCAGGAGCCACAGACTGATTGCAACTGTGTTTGTTGATTGTGTTGACCATTTTGTTCCATTGTTTTCACATGAAAGCAGTACCTGGATTGGTTGTTCAGGCTGTGCATTTTCCTCCTGCATTTCCCTGGAGTGTTCCCTGAGTTCCCTGTGCACCATCATCTCTCGCTGTGTGCACCAGCTCAGTCAAAAACACACAAACAGGCTGACTGTAGTATCAGTATAAGGCTTGGAACTGTCTTTCTGCTCAAACAAGCATGTGGAGGAGGAGGGAATGTGTTCTGCAATGTGCTGCTCAACAATAAGGTGAAAGCACTGCACCAAAGTATTGAGAACAAACAGCTTTGACAATATAATCCTGATTCAGCGTCCCCTTACAAGCTGTTTTTAGCTGTTAAAGGTACCTCAGTCTTCTTATAGCTCATCCTTTCTGATGATGAAGCTTGTGAGAAGCTGTTAAGACATCAGGAAAAAGGCTTTTTAAGTCAATAGAAGTCTACAATAGAATGTATTGAACATATATATCTACACAGATGTCAACATTCATAAAAATATAACTAAAATATAATAACATGAATGTGTTTGACCACTTGCTTCATTCCCGTTTTGGTATTTGATCATAAGACCCTTGCAAAGAAACTGTGAGAGGCCATTCATGGTTGTAACATAACTGGATCGTCAGAGTGCACTAATGGTTGATGCAGCATATTTTTAATGTTCTAATCCAATCAACCAAAACCTGCATTACATGTATTTTGATTTATAATGAAATTATTTGAAAGTCTACAGAGCTGTGGATCTTTAAGTCATTTTACTATAGCAATAAATCTAAAGTAATAAATAAAATAAGGTTTTAAGACATCACACAGTAGAGCCCCTTATTATTGCATTTTTACATACAACTGTGACCATTTTTTGTGGTTTTTCAGCTGCCGAGACTTTATAATCTCCTGTCTTTTTGCTTAAATTTCAATCAAACATTGTGCTCTTTGTCCACAGGGGTTGCAGCTCTGGACTCTGAGGTTTCAGGGAAAATAGGTCTGCGAGCTGTTATTTATTACTTCTCCACAACCATCATCGCAGTTATTCTTGGTGAGCTGATATTTTCACTCTCTCGAGCCTTTCTTTACACATTGTATTCAAATTAAGTCACTCAAACGTTGTTATGTATAAATAGTGGCTGATACGAAACCTACAGCAAGCTAAGCTGTGTCATCCTTTGCAGGCATCATTTTGGTGATGACCATCAAGCCGGGAGTCTCTCAGACGGCTGAACATATTGACAGAGCTGGCACGACGCCCAACGTCACAACAGTTGACACGCTGTTGGACCTCGTCAGGTGAGCTCCCAGACGCATGACGTCACAGTGTCACAGTGTCCAGATGCTCCAGTGTCCAGATGATCCAGATGCTGAACAGAAATAGATTGCAGGATTCCCTGGTAGCCCAACACTGAAACGATTGTGATCAGTCAGTTATCATTTGTCACTTCTATTCTGCCTTGTTCTGAATGGCCACAGTCAAAAGAAGTGTGAAAAGCCGACCATGGTGGCCTCCTCCTCCATATCCCAATACCTCCCAACTCTCTCATGTCTCGCACGTCTTTGTGGTGTCTGAGCAGTGCAAATGGAGAAAATGATGCAACTCAAACCTCTGCTCATCCACCCAATGACTTTAAGTATTTGTGATCATTTGATTGTCTATTTCAGAAAGTTGCATCAACTGGAAATGTTCCATCAACTTAGAAACAGACTGAAACTTGAAATGTTTTGTTGCTGCAGATAATTCCGAAAACTTGAATCATAACCTCAACATGACAAGTTGATTTGGCTGTCAGAGAGTGGTTTCCAGGTGCTCTTAGATGATCTAAAAGTTCCTTCTTTGTAGCATACGGTGAGATTAATGTATGCAACCCTCGTTGTTGTTTTTTTTTTCAATCAAGGACAGTTACTTTTGGTTAGCATGTGTTGAAAATCAAGCTCCTAAAAAACTCAGAACTCAAAAAAACTCAAAACAAAATCTTGGCATTCCTAGGAAAGGCATCAGCAAATAACTAATGCTAATGATTTAGCTCCATTAACTCAAAGGGAGTTCACCACATTCACTGTCTTTTAATGAATTTGAAAATTCAGCCCTGGATTTTGACTTCCAGTACACATCCAAACCTTCTGTCTATTTCATTTACATCCATTCTTGTCATTTCTGATCAACAGAAATATGTTTCCAGAGAATCTGGTGCAGGCTTGCTTTCAGCAGGTAAGAGGCTTTGCACGTCCCTCATTCACTCCTGTTCTACGATCTACCCTAGTGTAAAGTGTCATGACTGGTGAGTACCCAGCAACATGAACATAACTCTGATGTTGTGAAATGTGACCTGTAGTACAAGACGAAGCGCAAAGAGCTGGAGCCTCCAAAAGTCTCGGAACATACCACCACAATTCCACCTCTCACAACAACTCTCATGGCCGCGGTCGAGGTAGGCGTGCGCATTACTCATACTCTGTTCATCTAGCACTCAGTACCTTATTGCTTTTGATGTGTTTCCTTGTTAATCAAGCAAGCAAAGCTACATTTGAACCGGCATCTTCTGCTGAAAACATCCATTAACATTACCGTCTGGGTTTTGATCTTTTCATGAATAGCGTGTCCTTGTTGATCCACTTGCTACACTTTACGTTTCATGTTTCTGCACCTGGCAACCTGTGTCTGATCTAAATGCATCACAAGACCCAATAATGGCTCATAAGTGGCCGTGGGTCATTGGGCTGTGATCCTGTAGAAAACATTTGCACAGCTCATCAATGGCTCTTTAGAGTAAGCTAATGTGGTTGTGAAAGCAGCTTCCTGGCCTGGTCTTGGTTAGCTGAATGAATCGCCTCCTTGTTTCCTCTCTTGGCAGAACATAACCAAGGACTACAAAATCATCGGGACATATTCAGATGGAATCAACGTGCTGGGGCTCATCGTGTTCTGCGTTGCTTTCGGCCTTGTCATTGGGAAGATGGGTGAAAAGGGTCGTATCCTCCTGGAATTCTTTGATGCCCTGAATGAGGCAACCATGAAACTGGTCCAGATTATTATGTGGTATGTAGAAAAAGACTAATGTACAGGTTCTGTATGAGTTAGATTTTAGGTCCATATAGAACTTAACTTGGTCCTATATGTTTTCTGTCATCAACTCCTCCTTTCAGCTCCAGTCTCTATGCTCTGTATTTGTTATAATCTCAGATCCTATACCCCAAAGGACTTAAACACCATGTGTTTTTCAGCTACATGCCAATAGGGATCCTGTTCCTAATTGCTGCTAAGATCATCGAGGTGGAAGACTGGGAGATCTTCAGGAAGATGGGTCTTTATATGGTGACGGTGCTGAGTGGGTAAGCTGGTCCATTACTCTGTATCCGCCTGTTCCAGACACTGGGATTTATGGTTGACATTTGGGCCAATCCTCCCTCCAGTGATACAGTAAAAGCTGAGCTCTGTGTAGGCACTGATAAGGGCCAAGGACATTTAAAACTGCTCAACCTGCAGATGCAGTAATGAAAGCATCGCTCAGACCCCTAAATCTATGTGACACCATTAAAGACTGTACAGTAAATCCCATCCAGTTAGGTCACAGGGTTAGTCAGAGGCTCTGTGTGTTCCTGTGGTGACATGTTCATACTCTGTCATTGTTCTGAATGCAGCATTCAGCGCATGTAGGAACTTTTTCAGGCTTTTCTGTTTTAGAACTTTAAACGACAGCGAGTCAAATTAAGAGTTTTTAACACGATCAACCGGAAAAGAAGAGTCAAATGTCAATAATAAAATGAAATGTGCCTTTTTATAAGCACTGCAGTGTCAGTTCAGGCAGTTAACATTTAGGCTTGCCCTGCCTTTATTCAAAGGCCTTTGTCAATGTGCATACTATGGTCATTTTGATCAGAACCTTTACTATTAAAGAATGAAATGCACTCTATAATCATTCCAAAACTAATGTAAAACTTACCCAATGTCAAGTTGGAAAACTTAACTCTTTAGGTTTTAAACTAATCACATGTGGTTATGCTTAATACACAACATTAGTTTAATCTACCAGATATCAGTTTGACATATTAAAAAAAGCATCTGCTGTAATTCATTTCTAAAATCCCTACCGCACTTTATTAGGAACGTTCTTTTCACAGGGTTTGAAGAAAAGAGTTGTTTTACTGTCTCTCTCTCAGCTACACCTGGGCCTCGTGAAATATATCCAAACTTTTCTTTTTTAATGTGTTACTTAGCTGCTTTTTCCAATAATAAGATGATTGTTGATGATTTTGAGAGAGCCAGGTTAGTCATTTCAGTTAATTCTAGCTGCCAATTTGCTGTTGCTCTTAACACCTGCCTTGTTAGACTGTTGAAGCCCAATGAGAAGTGGCATTAGATAAGTTAAAAACTGAAAACTAAAGCTTCTCTGCATGATAATAAAAACGTTTTTAGAATATAAAGCCTGTAAACGCAGAGTAGACACTTTAAATTTCACATTTGTGCCAAAACCCACAGTACTCCATGTCATTTTAATTGCATAAAACTGAACAATGAATAAAATGAAACCACTTTGACTGATGATGGGAGATGTGAAAGTGTCTATTTCTCATTGATCTTGTAATACAAGATATAATTGGTTGTGTTTTGTCCTTCAGTCTGGCGATCCATGCCACTATCTGTCTGCCGCTCATCTTCTTTGTCATTGTGAGGAAGAACCCATATACATTCACACTGGGAATGGCTCAGGCACTGGTGACAGCACTAATGATCTCCTCCAGGTCAGAACCCAACTCCTGACATGTAAAGCCAATTCATTTTCTAGCTATCTGAACATCAACACCTGCATTTTTCATAGGTATGAATCAAAGACATTGTGTGATATCCCCTAAGGTCACAGCTACTCCCTGTCTTGTCTTCCAGCTCTGCCACCCTGCCTGTCACTTTCCGATGCGCCGAAGAGAACAATCGCATCGACAAGCGGATCACCCGCTTCGTCCTGCCGGTGGGTGCCACTATTAACATGGACGGCACAGCGCTGTATGAGGCGGTGGCAGCCATCTTCATCGCCCAGCTCAATGACTACGCTCTGGATGTGGGCCAGATCGTCACTATCAGGTGCGACGCACTCACAGGGCTACTTCTAGCTGCAGATTATGGTACTACAAAGCACAACATATCATACTATAAATCACAAGTTATGATACTATAAAATATAACTGTTGTTGCATTGTCGACCTAGAAATTTGATGCTGACTGACCAAGAATACCTCATCACATACCACCTCACATGGACATAAAAACATAAAACACTGAGAACATCTGAAACAAGAAATATGTAAAAACAAGCATTGAATATAATGAAATGACTGACATGACTATGAACAATGTAAATGACAAGAAAGGTTTAACTGGCATACATTTTTTCTACTGGGTTAGAAACTTGGTTTGCCCCAAGATGACCACTTTGTCAAGTCTGGCAAAAATAATAATAAAATAACTTGTAAATGAGGGGGAAAAAAATCATTTATAACTTTGAGGATTCTTCCACAGTCAATCGGACAACTTTAACTCATTTTGAGGGGGCATTGTGTTAATCTGATAATTACACAAGAGCCACTTTGATCACTGTTTGTGCCAAACAGAGAACAAAGAAATACAATGGGAGGGACCCAAATGCAGATAGTGGACGCAGAGAAGAGACATCATAAAAGTTTAATGATGAACAGAAAACCAAACCTTATGAAGTCCAACTAAAGCCAACAAATCCATAAAGGGACAGAGACCAAAAGTTCATAAATCAGGTAAAGTCCAAGGGAATGGGCTGGGACACTTCACACAAGGAATGAAGACAAACTAGCCAAAAACAAATGAAAGACATGCAACATACACACACCAGAGGGAAGGCTGACGAGACACAGGTGAAACTTATCAACCAACGACACAGGTGACCATGAAAACAGGCAAGAAAACCAAGTAAAAGGTGGAAGGAAGGAAGTGAGATACAAAGACCCCTGATGAAAACACTCGGACAAAGTAAAACACAGCTGAGCATTCCCTACAGGTGTTAAGGTTTTTTTTGAATTGTCAATCCCACTTCACTGACTGTTTAAACGGAGAATGGAGAGTCTCCATTTAAGTTCATGGTCTTCACCCAAGGTCTTCTGGACCTTGGGCAAAGACTTGTATAACATCTGAGGTCTAGAATAAACCTTTTAATTACAGTTAAGGAATGACTGTGTTAAAAAAAATATATTGTGATCATCTTTAGAATAACTTAAATTTGACAACCCATTCATCCACCCAAACATTCATAGGTTTGCCTTTGTTCCTAACAGAACAGTCTCCTGACTTCAGACAAGTTCCATTTGAGCAGGACTATTTGATTTTGGTGTTTGCAGATATTCTGCTCCTAATTATTATTATCACTATTTTTCTAAATACTTTAGTTATCTCAGAAGCAACAGGTCATCTTGCTCACACTTGATCACCTACAACCTCAAACACTGACCTACTGCGCTTTTTGTTGCCACTGATGTGCAAAATTTGTGTCTCTGCGTTGCAGTATAACAGCAACAGTTGCCAGTATTGGAGCCGCAGGAGTCCCAAATGCTGGACTTGTTACCATGGTGATAGTCTTAACAGCTGTTGGCTTGCCTGCAAGTGACGTCACTCTGATAGTGGCTGTGGACTGGCTGCTGTAAGTTTATCCAGACTCTTGTCCTACTAAACAGTTTAACTTAAGATGATGTGGATTGACATTGAGTGGTGTGTTTCAGGGACCGGTTCCGCACTATGATCAACGTCCTTGGTGATGCTTATGGCGCCGGAATCGTCCAGAAACTATCCAAGAGAGAACTAGAGAGGATGGATCTCACATCGGACGTGGACGTCGCCAACCCCTTCGCTCTGGAAGCCACTTTGGATGATGAAGAGTGCGAGAAGAAATCCTATGTCAATGGAGGTTTCACTGTCGACAAGACAGATGCAATCTCCTTTACTGAAACCTCCCAGTTTTAGCCTCTGGCTGGCTCAGAGAAGCAGAGAAAGTGCCATGCTGCTATGGATGTAAAACGGAAAACCTTCCATCATGTATCAGCACCATGACGAGAGAGGAAAACTATCCAACCAGACCCATCCAAGCTCAGACATCAGCAATAGCAGCCTCCATTAAGCTTATCCAAGATGATCGCCCTTCATGTCGGACATTTACAACTACGACTAGATTAAAGTGCTTCCTTCTTACACTCAAACTGTGCCAAGATTAAGAAAAGTCAGTTTTATGTTGAGGAAGAGTGTGTCCTTTCTTGCAAAGTTGCATTCAAAAGAAAAGCTGTTTGTGTGGATGTGTGTGTGTGTACATGTGTGTGCACAAGGTCATTCTTTTTGGATATGTCTGAGAGGTGTGTATTGATTCTGCCAAACAGAAAATGTCAATTTAACACAAGTATAAAGAAAACAACATTCTGATTGTGGAACTTAAATTCTACTTTTATTTGCTCCTTGATTCGTCAGTGACTCTCTGAAATGTCTGAATGATATTTCCTGTGTGGCTGTTGTTAAATGGCTATGTCCCATAATGCACTGCTTGTATATCTATCTCTATATTTAAACTGTGCCAAACATATGAAGAGGTTTTCCACGAAGTTGCATGAAGCAATACGTTAACAAAATGCTAATTGCTGGCTGCAGACTGATTTTTTTATGGAGACTTCATAGGGACCGGAGATTGTTGACAAAGGCTCATGAAGTCACTGAACACTGTGAAAATTGAGGACTTGTTTTTCGGAACCAAATCACTAACTTGCATTGATTTATTGCAAACTGTAATGATCATAAGTAGTGTATGTTTTAAGGCATCAATCCTGAAAATGCCTGAAAAATTCCCAAACAAGATCTGAACTGTCACATAATGAATGTATATGACAGTAATTATCAGATAATCAAATAATGCCTTTTTAAGTGCTTTTTCACTGTTTTGCTTCTATATTTTCCTCTGTGGCGTAGGCTTGAAATATGTTAGATGCTCTTTAAACCAGCCGCTCGGCGATGGATGGGACATGTGATGAGCTTTCGTCCGGTGAGCAAAATTATGCATGTCGCACACGTTTCTGTTTAAACAACGTCGGTAAATACGCCTCTATGCTTTCATGCAGAGAGTGAGGGGAAAATGTGGTGGTTTTAACATTTCTATTCGTGCGCTAATTAAGTATATAAGGGATGTGTTAATTAATGAGCCTTGGTGTAGCTGGGGGAGGCTCCAGTTAAGTACTTAATGAACACGACATAGGAAAGGTATCAATTTTTCTAGTATTTCCCAAAATGTTCATCTGTTTCTTTGATAAGGGGCAAAAACACAGACTCAGATTGAAACCAGCAATCAAATACAGAGCCAGAAGAGTTAGCTCTACCAGTTTTGTTTCCCAAGCAAACCTCTGTGTTAAAACTGAAATGTTGACCAAGACTGAAAAATTAACACGACATTACCGTGTCAAAACATGTCTATGACAACATCTCCTTTGTGACTGCAGGGCTGCAAACTCTCACATACCTTGGAATAAGTCCAGTTGGGCTGCACTGAATCAGTATGGTGTATCAATTGACATTTCACGCAATTAAATTGACATTGTCCTATTTGCACCATTTCCCATCAGTCCCTGTTTTGATCAAGATGACCAGATATAGGTTTTAACTACTGAAAGCAGGTCTCTAGACCATGTGGTGAACTGGCCGCCATCATTGACGTAGCTACTCTCAAAAACTTTGAGATGTTGACTTTCTTTTTTTTTTTTTTTTTTTTTACAAGGTGGTAGCTGAGACAGCAAACTTTGCTTGTTACTTTCATTTAATTTCAGATGTGACACTGCACACTAATCTTACACCCTCTAACCTGCAGAACAACACAAGTGTCAACCTCCAGTGTCATTAACTGGAATTTCTAATTTGAACATAACATAGAAATGAAAGTCTATACCTTAGGGGTTTAGAACTGGGTGAGCAATGTTTATAATACACAACAAGTCTGCATTTGGACAAACAGAAAACATCATGGCCCCATTAAAATCAAAAAAGGTTTATCACCAAGTAGGAAAGCTAATAGTCGTCTGATCTATTTGTTGAGAGACAGAAAAGCTATTGAAATTGATTTATATTTTCAAGTCACTTAGCAAAAATGTGCTGGTTCCTGAAATGTAAGGATTAGTTGCTTTTTGCTGTTTTATATAACTGGACACTATGGGCTACTTTGATCTGTGGGAAACTGTGATGACATGTTTCATTTTTTATGATTTTACACAGACTAAAAGTTTTACATGAAAAATGACTAGTCATTACTTTCTACCTAAATGCAATTATAACATGTTTTATACAAAGCGGAAAATTTGGTTGATGGTGCAGAAGGGAAGATAAAGCAGTGTCTAAATCTAATGCCGATCTAGTCACTAGATTTATTCCTGTGTAGAGGTGGGAATGTAGGATTGATAATGGCAATAGTCCGGTAACTAGTTTTAGAAATACTACAGACAGACCAACCAGCAGGTTGAGCCTTCAAATGTCAGTGACATGCAAATTCCACAAATGTGTACCTATGTTAAGGGCCCCTGGCTGCACTGTTACTTGTGATGCTCACAGCTTGTGCTAATTGTGGTCTAATGCTTTTTTTATATAATGTTTGTCCATGTCTGTCGCTGAGGGCTGAGTGTTTGACTCCACATGCAGTACTTAAGCTCGGAATAAGTTGTGGGAGTCATCTTGAAGAAGACATGACATGGGGCCAACAGTGCTATCGCTGAGGTTTTACTGTTATACTATTTATGCTATTCATATACAGTATGTTTGAATGTATGCAGCAAGTGCTCCCAGTGTCGGTCACATAATCACTGTACCCGGCATGATCTTCAGTATCATTGTTCTTTAGTTTAAAGTGAGTGCAGTCCATCTTTGTTCAGTTCACTTTGCCAGAGTCTGAGCCAAATATCTTTCCAATCAACACAATAATCCAACACAAAACGACTCACTGACACCCAAGTTATCCATTACATGCTAATGGAGGTGCATATTCAAAAACAGGAGACTCTACATGATCTACATTCATTGTGATGGCTACAACTACAAGCTTCTGCTTAGCAGTTTTCTCAGATTGTGGTAGAAATCAAACTGCCAATAGTTGACTGCACAAGATGGTACTGCACAGCAAGCTCCATTCGAAGTTGGAAGGTCTCAAACTGAGTTGGAATTGGTAGTTAGACATGCTAATGTTAGTGGGCCAGCTTGGAAATAAGTCACCTAGGAAACATCTGTGTGATTTTCTTGTACCTACGTACAATACTGCCCCTGAAACCACAGCTAATGTATTGATACCGTCAATACCAATGTCAGCAGCTAGGTTAGCAGAGAAAATTAGCCACAGCAAACGCCCCTGCTAGCTAGATATGCTAAATTCAATGGTTTAGTTTGAAAAAATAATCAAAATAGTAGAAGCTTTTGAGATTTTTTTTGCTCTGTGTAAAATACATATCCTAAAACAACAGCTAATCCGTCAGTACTTTGCAATGTTAGTAGCTACCTAGCATAGATGAAACCCTGCTTTATCTTTAAGCGTAACCAAGTACCACGCAGATGTTTTGATAGAGGTCATGAAGTGTTGAGAGTTCAAACTTTGTCTATTTTCAGAAATATAAAGATGTTCAATAAAGTAATGGTGTTTACAGAGTGTTGTCAGGTTTAGTGTGATTTCACATGGCTATGTCCTTGGGGATGACATACATTGCCCAAGTTTCTTACTTGAGCTTTCATGTTGAAAGTTCATTCCATCACTTATCCCCAAAGAGGTCAAAACTTCCTAAATTCCATCGTGTCTGGAATGCAGTGTCCCCATTTTAGTCGTCCCTACACTGCCAAAAGGGCCACGTTTCAAACAAAACATGGGAGAGTGAAGTTGCCTGTTTGTAATTCTACACTGACATGAAGAAAAGCCCTCGCATATCAGGTTGTATTCTACATTTCAAAAGCACACTGGCATCTACCGACCCCGTCTCTGTACAGACAAATACTTGAGTACCTACAGTATGTGAATCAACATGTACGACATTATGTGTAACTGCAAAAAATAAAAGAACCTTGCTCATTGTTTTGTCTGGTTGTTCTCATTTCTGGTAGACACTTAGGCGTATCCACCGTGAGAAGCATAACGAGATTGCCCTCCATCATAAACAGATTTATATTAAAATAGTACACAAGTTTTGGGTAAACTGAGTCATTCGGGTGGATTTCATTAAAAACTAATTTGTTGAACCAGGAAACCTTTTGCAATTCCCGGTACATTACACAATACACTACAGACTTTTTCTGAGATGATGGCTTGTTTTTTATGTGGAAATTGTAACTGATTCTAGAAGATGGATTGGTTGATTGATTTGTGCCTGCTATGAATTTATCTTTAGCACTTTGATGGCTTCTTGTCTAAGTTGGCTTCTCTGTTGAGCATGACAGTTGATTTTTGATCTTAAAATAAGTAATTTCTGGAATATTCCCAACTTAAGGTTCCTTGTTAAGACAGCAACATATGGCCTTCTTCAGGACTGTGCAGTATGGTTTGTATTTAAATTAGTTAATGTTTTTATCAGTTCTTAAAATCAATTTTTCAGTACATCTCTTGTTAATTTTGTGTATTTCAGGTGATTTGCCTCATTTGGATATAATATAAAGATAATATACAGTGTACTGTATACTGTATCCTACAATTTCTGCCAACAATTACGGTGACTCTGCAAAACAATTCACTATATATGTGGACAGGTGAATGGTGTCCGGCCTGCTAGCATTGGCCCTGCTAGCAGCTCTTCTCCCAGTGACTGGCCTGCTAGCATTGGTCCTGCTAGCAGCCTGCCTCACAGTTTCTGGCCTGTTAGCCACTACTGCTGGCTCCCCGGCCCTCCAGTGCCTCAGCAGCCCTGCAAGTCAGCGCCTCAGCAGCCCTGCAAGCCAGCACCTCAACTGCACACCTCCCCACTGGACGCCACTCCTCTCCCAACTCACGTTGCTAGTGTCCCTAGTGCTCCAAATGTCCCTAGTGCTCCAAGTGTCCCTAGTGCCCCTAGTGCTCCAAGTGCCCCTAGTGTCCCTAGCGCTCCTAGTGTTCCAAGTGCTCCAAGTGTCTCTAGTGCTCCAAGTGTCTCTAGTGCTCCAAGTGCCCCTAGTGTCTCTAGTGCTCCAAGTGCCCCATGTATGCCAAGTGCCCCATGTATGCCTAGTGCCCCATGTATGCCTAGTGCCCTCCTTGCTCCAAGTGTTCCTAGTGCCCCCTTGCTCCAAGTGTTCCTAGTGCCCCCCTTGCTCCAAGTGTTCCTAGTGCCCCCTTGCTCCAAGTGCCTGGTCAGCACCTCCGGAGAGGTCATGTCTACGTCGCCGCCCTCCGGCCCGGCCATGTCTACGTCGCCGCCCTCCGGCCCGGCCTCCGGAGAGGCTCCTTCTCCGCCGTCGCCCTCCGGCCCGGCCTCCAGACCAATTCAGCTTCAGTCATTGCTCTACGTCACAGTCTGACCCCCTGATTTTTCTGGACTGTCTGTCCCTCCTCCTGACCCCTTCTGCCCACCCTGCTTCATGGACTTCTTTTTGAACTTTAGGGACATCTGGGATCTGTCCCTTGAGGGGGGGGGGGGTTCTGTCATGGTTCTGAGTTGAGTTTATTGTTTCCTGTTTTATTTTGAAAAGTTGTTTCCCGTGTGTGTTTTTGTCTACTTGTTTCCTTACCTTGATTAGTCCATTGATTTCACCTGTGTCTCGTTTTGCTGCCCTCCCCTGTCTATTTAAGTTATGCCATTGCCTTTGTTCTCTGTCGCTGCATTGTAAGTTAGAGCTCATGTTTTTGCCATGCTTGTATCCATGTTCCTACCTTGATTCCACGAGCCTGCTCATAGAGATCTTGGTTTTCTAGTTTTTGCATTTTTGGTTTTTGGAGTTATACTTACCACGCCTTGTTTCGGACTGACTTCCTGGATTTTTGACCCTGCCTGCCTCGACCATCCGTAAGCCTAATCCCATAAAATAAACTGTTAAAAGATCTTTGGCATCCTTGTCCGTGCCTGCATCTGGGTCCTGCTCTCACCCTGCAGCCAAGCCTTGACAAATGGATGCGCTCTTTTAATTTCTCTCTTGAGCCTTTATTTGTCCTTCATCACATAACTACTACCAAGTGTAACACCATAGGTGCCTTCAAAGAGGGACTGTATTTATTACATCTCACACCTTTTAATGACTTCATGCTTTTCTACTTCCCTTTCAGCGTGACTATTTGAAAATCTGGGTACTGTGATCATACAGCACCTGAGCTCATCTACCGGCTGCGACAACATGGTTTTGTTGAGAGGATGTTGTGGCCCTGCGTAGCTGCTAGGAAGCAGGACCACAGCAGTGCAGATACTTCCTGCTGTAAAGCTGGAATGAAAACGCATGTCGCCGTAGCTTTCCATGGTACAGCACAGCTAAAGCTCTGGGCTCATGGAAAAATCCCCATAAGTGATAATCTCGTGACACCTCCTTTGTCTCTGAAGACCGCGGTCCCAGGATGTTTCACACTGTCCGTAATTTAGAGCTTTATTTTAAGATTTTTGTTGAAACTGACTGAGCAAACCAATAAGAAATGTGCCGCCAAGCTCAGAGTTTGACTGCTTATGACACCAAAATAGAGTTCAGTTTCAGCAGCCACGATACAATAGATCACAATGTTCCTGATAGAGCCGGCGCTTAATGCCTCACAGTCATACAGTGGTGAGCAGCTATTTCCCTGATATATGACTGTAGTTCACACAGAGCTGCATCGCCATAGACACAATTAGCTTTTAATAGCCTTCGGTTGATTTACCTGAGGACTCGACAATGTCAGCCTGATAGATTCACGGAATCAGGACCTGTGACGTCAAACTCACACCACTATCTCCTGGCTGTGCTCAAACTGAGATTCAATAGTGAGTTTCAATTCTAACAGGTTTATTTTACCGTACAACACATTGTTCAGTCAGTCATCAGTACAGGATGTGTGGACATTTATCAAGCCACTGCAGTGAAATACCTCTCTGTTCTGCATGCACACAATTATCAGGAGAGTCTTGACACCTGAGGACTTCACTGTCAAGGTGATCGTCTCTTTCCCTGAAGATGAAGGAAAAGACAGACATCTGACATCAAACACATGATAATACAACTTTGGGTTTCTTCTGCATTGTTTGTGTCTCAGAAAGGCTGTGCTAATCACACATTTGTTGTACAGGGGGTGTACAGGAGGTTTGGGTGGGCAGGAGGAGTGATGAAGAGGTAAAGTTTGAAATCTTACAGTTTTTGTGAAGTCAAACAGTTTTGATATGTTACAGCCATTCATAAATGCTTTATAACACACTATAGTGTGGTTGTAGGTCCATGTAACTGTTAATTGTTGCATTGTACAGCAACTGCAACTACAACGTATGTAAATGGTTGCTGGTATATAAACACATAATAAATGACAATACAGTAAAACACAGTTATAACAATATGAAATGTGTTTTCCCATTGTTATCCTTGTTATCAGTGGCTTAAAGAAATGACTATGCTGGATTTAAAGTACTGTTACCCACACAAGAGATTCAGATGAAACAATGGGTGCATGTAATCCAGTGCGATTTGATTTCATTGATATCAGTGTCACTCTTCACTGTTCATTCTGCTGGCACCATATCAGAGCTGTATCAAGCTACTGCAGGGCCTCTTTCGCCTGCTTCTACAGTGCTGAGGCTGCTCCGCTACAGCTCCAGAGAAAGGTAACCAACTTTACTGTGCTCTGCTTTTGTGAGGAACCAGTTTGTCTGGCTGCGATGGTAACACATCCAGTTGGTCTTCTACTGTATTTCTGGAAAAGTATTATTAGTAGCCAAGTGTCAGCAACATTCTGGGATCTATAGTGTTAAATCACACATTATTAACCCAGGCTAAAGAATTATAACTATAATGATATGATACTGCAGAAATTTCTATAGTTGATAGACCTCACATGTTGAAACTTACTCAGTTTCAACTAGTTCACATTAAAAAGGCCACATAAGATTTTGTAAAAGATTAATTTTCGGACAGTATTGGACTTGGTCATTCAACAAAGGCTGCATACTGACATTAAACCAGGAATATAATTTTAACCAATCAGTCACCAGCATTTTATTAAGTTCAACTCATGGAAACATGGACCAGGTCACCTTTCCTTGGCCAGGTCCTCATGGTGGACCAGGAGAGATGGACCTTCTGGCTAAAACCTTGTCTATCTCGTAGTCTGTAGCCCCCTGAAACACAATAAGTCATGTTACAGAGTTGTATCCTCATTAAATCACAGTGCAATCCGCAAGTTATTTATGTATCAGTGTGCTGAACATGTGCTCAAACTATCAGAGACAAGCTGGACTTCAAAGATACACCACAATTTGGAAAAAGTCTATTCAGTTTTTACACATGAGCCTGGATTCAAATGCCAAGAAAAACATACTTACACTTTCTGTACATCTTTCAAAACAAAAGCTGAAGAATTTGCCTTTAACCTCAGGAAGGTAACTGTAACATAACTGTTTCTTTTACAGCAGCTCGACATAATTTTTGGTGAAATATCATTCAAAACATTAATGAAAATTAAGAAAATTAAGGGGAAAAATATAAAAATAAAGGAATCTTTGTAACATTAAAGGACTGGTTCTCACTACAGTATGGGTGTAATTCACAAAGACTATTTTAAGACTTATACTTTTCATTTGCAACAACTGAACCAAAATACAAACAGTAGCCAGTATAAATGGCAACAAGCGTCTCACAGTCCAGTGTCATATATTACTTACATAGACAAGTCTGCGCACGGCTTTTGGTGTTGTCAGGAGTCCACGAACACGCTCTTGGACCTCCTCCCATTCTCTGTGAGAGCTGGACTGAGACCTGAACATTACACCAATAATCCAGAAATATCAGAATTTTCAACAGTTTTTGAAAAATGAACATTACAGTATCATCTGCATAAGTTTGTTTGCAAATTCAAAATCCAAGTCACATGAGAAGATATCTGCGTTATCTCTGCACAAAAACCACAGCTACTGTCAGAATGTGGTATGAGGTGCTCGATAATCATGAAGATGTCAGTCTTGAAAACTAGTCAAGAAACAGACCTGCTGTGCCGGGCCTGTTCCCTGTAAGACTGCCACAGTCTTGAAGGGTCAGGACCTTGGTGGGAGTCGAGGGCGTTATGTGTTTCAGAAGAGCTGGAGTCATCTTCTGACATCCCTCCAACCTGCCAGCAGAGAGAGCAGTCAGATAACCATCCTGTTCATGCCTTTTGAACCTCTGCTTTTGCTTTATTTCAGGCATTCATTCTGGCCTCAGCTGCAGTCATTACATTTTTATCAACACTTAATCACATTTTTAAGCACAGGCTGGTTGTTTTCACCTAAGATGAGGTGAATAAATTGTTCCTACCAAAGCTTTTCTTCTGCCTGTTGGAGAATATCTCACTAAAACAGACAAAAGAGAGAAAAATGTTTTTGAGACACAACAAATTTGCATTTCATCTGCAACACACACCTGACTTTTAGTAGGCGAAGGGACAAACAGCTTATACCGTATTAGGTTTCAGTCATCAAACAAATGGCTTGAATCAGCTCATGTCAACAGAGCTGTATAACCATAACCAAACATTGCAAGCTCTTCTGGGAAGTTGTTTGACACTGTAAACCTTTTTAGTAACAACAGAGCAGCTTTATATGAAGGTTTGCACCTGTGGATGAAGACCTGGTCAAAGGTGAAGAGGAGCTGGTAAACAGCGCAGAGCGGCAGGGCGAGGCAGATCGACTGGCTCCAGGCCAGGAAGACAGTATCTATGTATGGGAGCAGGACAGAGTGAACGGGCCTGCAGGTCAAACTGCAATCCACGAGTGATGTCTCTGTCTTTGCATTGAGGTTGGACCATGTAATTGTGATTAGGACACAGGAAACAACTCATGCATCAAGGAAGGAGCAAGGGCCAGCCTAGCTAAGGCTAGCTCTAATATTACCTGATGTGGAGAGGAGCTATTAGAGAGGTGAGATGATGTTAGATCCAAAATTAAAAGTTCACTTTTACAATAACCAACTGTCTTGTGGCTCTCCTCTGCCATCTGCTGGCTAACTGAAACACACATGTGCTGCTCATGCTTACAGGCTGGGTGGTGCTGGCCTTGTTGCAGTCGGCAGAGCCGGCAGATGCAGAGTCCAGGCTGAGCCGGGCCAAACGCTCCCTGTTTCCAGCTCTCAGAGGGGACAGGGACTGAGATCTGGAAAGGTGTGGGCCGCTGTGTCCTTCCCTGCACGCCCTGCCACCTGTTCTCCTTCTGAGGTTTTGGGGTTTCATCTGAGGAGAGGAGGTCTTGGGTCTGCTGGAGTGTTTCCTGTTTCTCTTTATCACCGGCCTCTGGAAACAAAAGTGTTGATGTCTCAAAACTATCTCCGGCATCAACACAACATAAGCAGCTGGACTTTCTAGGAGCCGATATTAAAACATCTGCTTGAACGTTCAAACTTTTCGAAGGTGTCTTCAGAGATGTGCTTTAATAGCTAAGTTGACATACTTACACAAATATGACTTGATTTGGTTTTTATTGCCATAATATTATATCTTAAATGCTACATTAATAAAGTTATTTGTTATTATATTTAAAAAAGGGCCACACTTTGAAGAAACAATGTAAAGGAGTAACTAAAAGAGTGGTATGATCAGATCTATCATCCTGCCGCTCAGCAATATCTAAGATATGATGCAGTTTGATATATTGCACATTATTTCAGACATTTTGAGATATAATATAACCTTTACCACGGGCACATTGGGGTAAATGTTGATTTCGGCGTTAGCTGAGCACTCAATGATGGTAGTTTTAGTGGAAAACTCCAACCTGGGGGCGATACCCTGGGAAGAGAGCAGAGGAAATGCTTGATGACATAATAACACGACACTGCAAAGATCCCACAACAGAAACATTATCGGACACTTTAAGGTCATGCGTCCAGGGGTCGGACCTACTGGAAAATGAGGTGCCCGGGTCATCAGCACCTCTCGATCCACTCCAGAGAAGGAGGGAACCAGTTTGGGCTCCGGGAATAAGAAACGTCGAGCATCTTCCTCAAAGCAGGCCAGAGCATCGCCCACTGCAAACACAAACACACTTTTGTTACGCTTCTATTAATCATGTCAGTGGACAATTGAAGACCTCTGCATTCTTGTGTTGAGACAGGAAGTGGGAGTAAGTTAAAGTGCTGGCAGTACAAGGAAACAGTTAGTATTAAAAATAAACAACATCACCTGGAGGAATGAGCTGCACCAGTTCAATTCTGACCGTCTCATCTGAAGAGAGCAGGTATGAAGATGAGAAAGATCATGTATGCCGTATATTTTATAATACACAACGAAAACATGGTTTCATTTTACAAAACCAGCATAGAGATTCTCATGTTGTGTTTTTTCAACAGAATATTAACATAAAAAAATAGGTAATACAAACCTGACAGTGTCTGTATTGATTTATTAATGCTAAAATGTAATCCATGTTGTAAGTTTCATTAAAAAAACATCTTTAATACACACTGGCACCAAGGCATTGTGGGTCAAACGCCCAAGATGGCACTATGGTGCAGTTGGAACAGAAGCTTACTTTATTAAATGGGTCAAAGGATCAGAAAGTAGAAGGAATGAGAGTATGCTGTCGCATTAGTTTATTAACTAATATGATAACTGCCACAGATAGCGTGTGTACTGTCTGTGGCAAATATCTGAATATTGTATCCAACCAAATATAACTTACACTCGAGCATTACAGCGATATCTCCAGGATCCACCGCATGCCTGAAAATCTAAACAGAAACAAAGCACTCATATTTTTCATTAAACATGTCTTATTTGACCATATTAATGTATTATATTTACAGCAGGTGACATCCTCATTTGCAGGGACTGTACAGTCATGTCAAGGTTTCCAGTTTATGAGATTTAATACAAGAATGACTTACTGATGTTTATGAAAAGTGGGAATAACTGGATCTAACTAAGTACTGAAGTATATCTACACTTCAGTATCTTTTCTCAGTCAGGCGATAATACCCTCACTGCCTCATAGCTGTCACTCTGACTATTCTTAAAGACCTGCCTTTTCCAGGGTCATCTTCTCATGAAACAGCAGGGGAAAGACGGCAGGGAGACATTCAGACTGACGGCACTGGCCCATGAAGCACACGCTGAGGTAGATGTCATCCTTGGCTGGCAGGTGAACTCCAGGACAAGACACCTGAGGAACACATGTGAGATGAACTAAACAGTTTCACAGCACGGTAATGTATATTCTGGATTAGCTCTGATATACACTATGTCAAAATGTGTCCTGCGAGTTTTAAGGACCCTTTATAAACATGTCTCCCTTCATACTGTGATTGATACTGTCACATGAAGGCAGCATACCGGACAGTAATGTAGCTGCTGCAGGAGAGCTACCGGTAGCACAGGTGACAGCTGATCTGAGGCTAAAGGTGGCTAGACGATGACTTGGTGCATCCTCACTCAGCATTGGAAATCTAACATGCATGTCTCTTTGTAGTTAAGATGCATTTAAATGACGACGTCCAACGTTAGTGTTGGGAGGTAGAGTCTGGTGTTTGTGTCCCCGTCTCTCCAGTGTACGCCCCGTGCAGCCGCGGTGACATTGAACGCACCGTGACGGCGACGCGTCTTACCGCTCTGAAGTTGAGTTCCACCAACACTTTCAGCGCTTTGCGGGACATTTGGCTCCTCTGTCGAAGCCGACGAGACGGCCCAGAAACAGCTCCTGCTGAAAAAAAGCTCTATATTCTGTTTAAGCGTCACCGTGTTACCATGGACACTATAACTTCCGGGTTTAGTTGCTACGGCAACCAGGGCTTCCCAACAGTGTTAACTGTGTTCTCAGTGAATAGTTTATAGTCCATAAGTAATATTCCCTTAACATAACCACATAACTAATTTTACTGCAGCCTCGCGCCTGTGTTGAACTTAATTGGTCACGTGGTTTAGACGTCTTTCCCGCCTCTGCCTCGCTCCTCTTGTGCTGTATGTGGTCTAAGTTAACTTTACAGTAGATAAACCGAGGCAGAGACAGAGAAATAGTCTTAAACTGGATTATTAGGGGTTCTCAGAGACACATGGGTCTGCAGACATATGAAGAAGTAATGTACTTTAATTTAATTTGAGTTAAAGTCAATTATTACACCCTGGCCCCTAATTAGGAATCTGTTTTTGGCAATTATATACAGTATAAGTACAATAACCACTGTAATAACAACCTAAAATGAGTTAATACTTAACCCTTTATCTTTACCAGTTCATATGATGTTTCAATGGTGCATAAAGTGATTGACTGAGCCAGTTCCCACACAGTGAAGCTGAAGGTCTGGACCCTGGTGCAGGATGCAGGAGCACAGCTTCTTCTCTACGACTGCTCTGAGTCAGAATTCAGGTGACTAATGTCATCCTGTGCGTTCAAGCCAGCGCCACGGTCTTAGACTCCATTTACCTTGGTCATATCCGCATCCATCACACACACGTCGGGTCTGAGACTAAATAACAGTTCTCGGGCACAGACTGGAATGAGTCTAACCTCGCCTTCCCTGCGTCACTTTCAAACCATGTCTATACTAGCAGCCTAATTTTAGAACTGATCTAACATTAAGGACTAAGTAATGCCTTGAGCTGCAGTTTGCTGTGTGCATCAGGCCAGCTGTACCCTACAGCAGAGTGAACAGTCTTGGATCTTGCCCTTTCCTTGGTGCCCCCACAGCGGACTAAGATGTAGGTGGTTCAACATATCAATATCTCCTGTGGCTCTGCTGGAAGAATTCAGTACAGACCAAGGCTGCTCCCTGGTGCCTCACACCGTGCTGCTGTCAGACTCCTGCACCATCCAAAGACTCCTCACTGCTGTTCAGACAATGATTCTATTTCCAAACAATGTACTGACTGTATCATAAGCGTCATAAGATAATGTAAGTTATCTCCGAATGTTCGTTCTGGGTGGCATGATCCTGAATTGTATTAATACGAAACATACATGTGCAAATTTGCTTGATATATTGATTATATTCTCAAAAATTTCAAAATATTCCAGGAATTCCAGGTGCCACTGACCATCATCCAAAACAATACTGTCTTGACTTTACTCTGGTTTAAAAAAAAAGAATGAATATTCAAGTATAAATCATTTCTCTTCAGTGTGACAACTGTATATTCAGCCAAAAACTGAAATTTAGTATTTCTTTAAGATGCTGAACGAAGTTATTACTAATCATACAGGAGGCACAAAGTAAAACTTTCAATAAATAGCTGTTTAAAAAAAGAAAACTGACAGAAACTGATAATTTGTGTCTCTCTCAAGCTCAGTCTTAGCATCACTACATCCAGACATGAGATATGTGAGCTTTGTTTGAAGCCGTCCATGTGAGCTGAAGGTTTCAGGCTCTCTTCTCAGTCGGCTCAGGCGTGCCGGGCTCAGACTCAGAGTCTGAATCGTCCTCGTCTTTTTCCTGATCGCCCGCTCCATCCTGGTCCACAGCCACGGCTCCTTTCCTCTGGGGCAGGACGGTGAAGAAGGCCTCCTGCCAGGTGCCCTTCTCCAGGTACGCCAGGATGATCTCAAACACTGCGGGGTGAGCAGAAGCAGGGGTTGGCCGACCTCTTCGCACAGAACTGCATCAGCTGATGCTCAGTTACAGCTGCAACACATGTTGAGCTTCTTATTGCATTAATATTATTATTTATTAATATGGACTTGTTGGTGGACATATTCAAAACTAAACAAGTCCTGATGTGACTGAGGATAGCAGGTTCACAGTTAGCATGGCCTTGGTGCATTGCAAAACATTATTTATATTATTTTGTTCCGTCATGAGCCGATTTATTGTTGAAACAGATTTTAAAAAGTTACTTGTAGAAGCAACAAAAAGATTCCATTCATGCTTTTTACGCCAGGGTTTTCCATTGTCCCTGATAGGTGCCGATACAAAACTTCTTTCTAAGTTATATTTATGATATTGAATTGAAATTTCTTCTTTAATTAAGTTGTTTGCAGTCTTTTGAGGGCCTCTGCAGAGTTCTATCGCCGAGGGGGTCCAAATATAAAGACAGCACATACTCAGGCCACGCGTGCATTGGTGTGAGTGTTCCTTACCGTGGTTGACTGCCAGAACCTTCCGGCTGTTCATCTTAACAAAGCTGCTCAGGGGAAGCTGGGCGTGATCGATCCCCAGCTCCTTCGCTCTCTCGAAGGTGATCCCCTGCAAACAGAACCCAGGCGGGAAAGCGAAGAGTCAGCTGGCTAGGAAACCACACCCACCCCGGGCGCCGCGGCGGCGAAGTCAGACGCACCTTGTGATGGTTGTGGTCCACCAGGCCTCCGATCACGTACGCCTTGTTTTGGTCCAGCTTCTCCAGCACGTTGGGAGAGTCCGACGTCAGGTACACCAGCTCCTCCTTAGCCATGACCTCGCTGTAGTGCTCCGATTTGATGTTGATGTCCTGCACGCGCCGGCGGCATGCACATATACACACGGTTATACACTGAGCATCTTTGGACTGTTAAAATGAACATTATGACGATTTCACTTTGGTCTCTGGGAAATTATGACTCCTCGCTATTTTCACACACGGTGACACGCTGAAGTAAACTCAGACTGTAAAAACTGAAAAGACGTTTACCTTCCAGTTCACCCAGCCTTTGTCCTTTTCGTCCATGCTCTGTTTCAGCTGTCCCCCCAGGCTCGTCAGGTAAAACTGCAGCGAAGGGAGGAGTGGTTACGCATCAGACGGGATGAGACAGGGCTGGCTCTGCTGCTTCGTGTCAGACAGTCACTCACCTGCACTGGATGCAAGGCTCGTCTGTTCTCGGCGTAGCACCGCTGGATCTGTTTGTGAAGCTTCCGGACATCCTGAGGACACAGTGACATCATGAGCTCAGCGCCTCTGTGCACATCCCCACAGAGACACAGCGATCAGCCGGCCACAGTGGTTTCCCCGGAGCTCTTTACCTTGATCAGCATGAGGTCATCGAAGCTGCAGTCCACCACCAGCCTCAGCGAGCTGGGCGTCACCTCTCTGCGCAGGCGTTTCCTCACACTCTGGCCTTCTCCTCCCTCCTCGTCGTGATGGTTCTGCCTCTGCAGCCGACGCTGCTGCTTCCTCTCCTTTCGTCTCTGCCTGCAGCAGAGAGCACGGGACAGACAGACGCTGCGCTTCAGCAGTGATACGACCCCAGGCTGCAGACTGCCGCCTTCACACCCACACATACAGTATCCCAGTTATAACAGCAACGTTGCACATATACACATGCATCATAAGCACACTGGGTATTCATATCTCCCTGTATGCATGATTTGTATGCAGTGCGGTGAGCAAAGGGAGCACTTGGTCAAGACAGACAGCATGTTCAGTAGAACAGAGCATTTCAGGTGTATTAGCTAAGCCATAAAATGAAAGCTCCACTTCTGACCAATCAGATTGTTTACATGCACCTGACATGGTTCATGATCCTTGTCTATTATTACAGCAGTCTCACTCTGCTGCTGGCTTGCTGAAAATGAATACATCACAGATGATGCAGGAGACTGGTCTGAATGCAGTAAACATATTTTGTTCCTGAGAAGCATGACTGACACGTTGATTTCAAGCTTAGAGCCACTAGAAGCAATGCACGCCTTAAACTGATGAATATTTGAATGGAGTTTGGTGTGTAACGGTGGAACGCAACACGGGATCGTAGAGGAGGAGCGTGTGTTACACCAACAGATCGCTGTCACGGCGCCTCTGCAGATGATGAATGAATGCCAGTGATGCCGATTGTGTTCAAACGAGCCGACTTACTTCCGCAGCTCCCTCTCCTCTTCCCACTTCTGCTGCTTCAGGAGCTTCTTCCGTTGCCTTTTGGACATGGTTTGGTTCTGCGCTGCCGCTTCTCCGTTGCTGCTCGCTGTCCTCTGACTGCTCTCATCGCTCCGACCGTCAGCCTCCTGCTGGCCGGAGGCTTCGCTCTTCACCCCGTCATCGGCCATCTGCGAAGCCCGGTGCTGCTGTGTCAACTGTCCGTTGGTGTTAGCTTGGCGGCTGCTCTGCGATCACAGCTGCCCGGCGGCATTTAACAGCCAATCAGAGCTCTCTTCGCTTTGTGCTTTCACCGAGAACGAACGACGTTCAAACGTAGTTCATCGGCCCGGTATCCACTCACAGACAGCCAGCCGAACCGAACCGAACACGAGCCAAAGTATGGACACAACTTAGCCGCAAAGTTCCACATGTACTCTCTGTTGTGTTGGCGCACGCGTGACGTCATTTAACCGCGCCAAACGCATTCAAAGCTCCTTTTTTTTCTTGGCATTTCAGCATCATCGGCGGTTGGCAAACAGCGGATTGGTGCATCGTCGCCACCAAGTGGTGTGGACCGCGGATCAGACCGCCAATATTCATAAAATCCTCCAACTCAATAAATCCACTCACATTTAATATTATAATCTACTGCCCAGAGCCAAAAACAAGAAGAATTAAACCTTCACCGTGCTTCCTTCCTCATTTTCCTTCCTTATTTCCTTAATCTTTTCTTTCCTAGCTGCCTCCTTCTGTCTCATCCATCTCTAGGACCTGATCCCCATCTCCTCCTTCTCATTCTCCATTTCCTTCTCTTTGGACAGTCTGCTTGCTGTGCTTTTGTGACTCACACACACTGATTACTACACTAGGGCTCCACACTGCCTGCCGTTGCACACCTAACCTTATCACCACACATCTCTGCATTATGTCCACACTAAAGAGAGCTGTGTCTAAATGTGCAGCAATATCTGAGCTGGTTCTGGCACAGCAGGTCCTACTGTGTAAATGATACGGTCCAAGAAAACATTTCTGATACAACAATACGATACAAAACTGAAAGGAGAAATGAACAAACACATCACATTTTGCAAAATTATTAAATAACACATTATGTAGTCAACCTTCAGTTTTGCTGCAACTGCAAACTTACTGATGCTGTTTGGTCCTTTGTCATCAAATGTGCCCCCCCCCACACACACACACACCAGAAGTTCAAGGATCAGCACAACCATTCAAACTGTTCAAACAAGCCTCCATGTGGTTCCAGCAGCATGCCATTTATGTTCACTCACGCTACTGTGGCTCAGCCTGCAGGTCATATATTAACATCAGTGACTTCAAATCATGACAGAGAGGTCTGCAAAAGGGTTTCGTGTTTATTACATTTTCACAAGGCACACATGTCACATGTAACATCAGCAAAATGCATCGACGCTAAAGACCTGAATGACATCTGTATTTGAACATTAACTTCACTTTGGACGTTTCGTTGCTCTCGACCCATCTGACCCTGTTCCCGCAGTGCAGTCACCATTTCATTCCACCTCAAAGTCCCTTCACTCCTAAAAGTCACAGACGCTTTCCATTTTTTACTATTTCAACTTTCTTTTACCTTCTCAGAATTTATAGTCTGTCCAGGAAGTTCACATGCAGCAGGGCGGTGTAACCTCAAACCCCCACCCTGCCCGAGAATCCTGCGACTCACAGAAGTTTCAGCGATGCATCAGAACATCAGGCCATCGACGAGACCTGAAAAAAAGTATTTACACGTGTACAAACTTTCATTTCTCTAAACAACAAGCTATACTTTTCTTTTATTGCACAGATGTAAAAAAAAAAAAAAAAAAGTTTTTCTCCATGCACGTTGCAAAAACTGCTGCAATACGACTCAAAGTGCTGCTGCAACCACACACCGAGGATCGATGGAGCATCCGCCTGAAAGGCTGAACCTCTTCAGTGGGCCCAGCTATTAAAATGTGATTAAAAAGAAAAGTGCACATTAAAGTGAATTAAACAGTCGACTGTACACGGATCCTTCGCAGATATTAGTGGTTTTTGGAAGACTGGCATCGCATCGAGTTGGTGAAATGAATAAAAAGATGTTATTGCCAAAGGATGGGAGTTTGCAGAAAACTCTTATATACTGCCTGGTACACTTCCTGATTATTTTGGCAGCTGGCAAACAGGAAGTGAAAGACAACCAATCACACCAGCCTCAAAAGCAGGCTGCATTTAAAGGATCCATTCACCCAAATTTAAAAAAACCCATTTCTACAGTAATGATGTCAAGTCAATACATATAGTTTTGTTTTTATTTGTCATAAAATACGACATCTGGCTCTCTATTTTATGCTTTCAGCCCAAAACATCAGAGCAAATGGAATTTCTTCCCAGCTCTGAGCACATGGTTCTGAGAAATAGTCAAAGTCCTGGCTGCTGAATATGCATCGGGTATAAATAAATAAAAAATAATATTTGTTTGGCATCCAGATGTGTTTTATCATAAAAGTTGCATGGAAATTTTCTGAAAATGAGTTTAGATTGTGGTCGGTGTTTGTTTCCCCCTTACAGTTGGTTTGATCAATCACAAGATATTGATCAGTACGCTCCTTGGTATATTAATCCATGCACATGGTTTCCCAGTTATTGAGCATTGTCTACATTACAACATTTCAGCAGCTCAGACGGCAGAAAACTGTCTCTCCTGATTCAAACTAAAACAACACAACCTACGCGTGTGCATGAACACAACTCTATGAGGATTTGTAGCATTTTGTCACAGTGTCATCACAGTTACTGCAGTTATTAGGAAAGAATGCTTGATGTTGGATTAAACCTTCTAGCTTCCTCGCATGAAGACAGCAAAGCAACAGCCGATTCAGAATGAAAGGAGGATGGACTGACCAGCAGATCCACAGTCTATGAACTATTTTAGGTACAAAAACAATGAACCGGCGTCAAAATGATCACTTAGAAACGGCGATGGACAGGAAAACGTGTCGGTCACAGTGCAGGTCACTCAGCTGAGTTATCCTACAGGTCCCTCTTTGCCCTGCCTGCTACAGGAGACAGCGACGTGCTGTCAGTGATGATTGGAAAAAACTGAAATCAGATCAGTTCATATCTCACTGAGAAGAGACAGGGGCCAGTTTCCATTTCGCTTCAGAGCAATTCAGACTTTACATGAAACATCCTAATCTGGCAACATGTTTAACAATGAAGCGTATGTAAGCAGGACAAGTGCATGATGGGAGACCTCTAGGATATCTGACCATTGTATAGGTTCGACACACGCACACACACACACACACACACTACATTATGAAATTACCTGTTATATAAAAATAATGCATGTCTTACAGAGACTCTGCATCGACACTGTCGTTACACTGCATAAACACATGAGATGACATGAAAGTGACTGGTATAGATGTCTGTAATAATTAATATTTAATACAGTGTTGTCCAAGTTCCCCAAAAAACTGCAGAACACAAGGTGTAAAGGAAGAATTCATGTGCAGGAAAACCCTGTTCAGTTTAAGAGGGTGGCTGAGTCAATGCAATATAGACCCACACGTTAAATGCAATAATATGTATATGTAAATAATATGTATACTTTATACAAGTAATAATACTGAGACAGGATGTAAGTGAAGGCTGCTATACAAACGCCCTGATCCATCACCTCCAGCTTGTAAAACACACACGTCGCACGGTGAAGAGGCGGAAAACCCAGAGCAGTCCCTCCTCCATCCACAGCTCAGCCCTGTTGGGAACAGGCACAGACAACACAACATTAACAGCTGAAACCAAAACACATTTAGTTACCATTTACAGATCGAACCTGGAGCTCAAAGTCGAGTCGGTGAGGTCGAGTTTTTCCTTTACCTTGTTGCCTCATGTTCATGTCAGCCAGTTACTGCTTGGAAGGAGGGTTGTTCGCTCTTAACAATCAGCAGAGACAGACCCAGAGGAGAGACACTGACTCAAAGGTTGCACTTAAAATTTTAAAAAAGTACAGAATACAATCATTTTTTTATTGTTTATTGTTTTTATTGGATATAGACAGATTCAGACAGGAAATGAGGGACAGAGAGCGCAGTGACAAAGCCAACCACTGACTGCTGCGACCGTTTGGCCATGTGTTAGGCGTTGTAACAGTTCAGCTGGCAAAGCGCTCCAAGGTTGCATGTACCTTAGCCTTTGTCATAGCAATCAAAGTAATATGCTGATTCATTGCAAGAAATTGCAGCACGATCCACAAAGGAAAGGTCTGAAAAGCGAGAAATGTTTTGATCTTACATCGACATGCTAACGTGTCCAGAACTGCAATGCTAACATGGTGTTTTTAAGCAGGATACGTGCTAGTTTTACATATTGAAAAGGCATAACAGAGACCACACTTTGCTGTTAATCACAGTAACTGCAACAAGTTTGAAAGATGTATCTGAATCTTGAAGATGTACCTTCTTTGAGAAACACACGTCTGACCATCATACATCTGTGACTGCGCAGAGAGGTTCACTGGTCTTACTTTGCAGGAGCTGTACTCTGGGTTATCTGAAGGTACGGAAATGAATGTAATTTAACATTTTATGGCATTTGGTTTTCATTTAAATCACCATCACACCGCGAGACAAATTAAAAGCAATAGAAAATATTTCTAAAAATTGGTATTCAACTCAAATAACATAGGGGTTGCACTTTGTAGTACAGCTGATTATTCATATGCCTTTTCAAATGGTGCATTTGCAAATGAGTTCATGCGTAGACTTTGCCTGCAAGATGCAAGCTCAAATAAAAAACAGAATGCAGATTCGATTTAATCATTTCAATGTAATATTGACAATATTAACTGTCTATAACCATGTGTACAAAAACAAATGATTGTATCCCAAGTAAAGTAATATATTACTATTAAAAGAGAACTACAGGTTGATTCAAGAGACATAAATGACCTTTTCTATTTACAAAATTGCCTTTGCCTGTGCTTAAATATGTCCTGCATTTAAAATCTACACAGGTACCTCTGACTGTATGTAAGTAAAAGCAAAACAACTGCAGGCCAATCGCCGCCCACATACTTTGGTCGCTGATGGTCCGTACATTTGGCTTATCTTGGAGGAAAACTTGCACAGCAACTCTGGATGGTACACACCCTTTGTCAAAGCTACCACAAAACACGTCATGCAACTTCACGGTGAAGCTGTAGTTGTAACGTTTTGGAGTCAGTGTGTGTTTCAAAGCAGCCAAAAATGTCATCTGTCGCACACATATCTGCTGTGAAGGCAGAGATTCGATAAGATAAGTGGTATTCACCATGAGGAAACAGACGTCTCACCATCACCATCAATCACACATTCATCCATTACTCTAACTGCGCAGTGACTTTCATTGGTGAGATACTCAGTGACATTGTATTTAGGGTGTTAATGAAGGGAAACAGCCTCTGAGTGAAGGTGTGCGAGAAGGTGTAAATGGTTGTGTTAGTATCCGGATCAATAAACGTCAGCTTTCCTTTGCTCCAGTCCAGATTCACTTGGATTCTCCCAATCGGCTTCTTCACAGAGAGAACTCTGTCCACAACTAGTGGAGAGTATGCTGTGTATTTGCTGTCTCTGAACCATATTTCCCAATATCCACTCAGAATTTCTCCTCTTCTTGGGACGGACTCTTCCGTCACACCCACTGCCCAGCTTGTCTCGTTACTAACTTCAACTTCCCAGCTGTGAGTCCCTGAGTCAAAGCCCTCAGATCCCAGGACTGTGATGTAGTCTTCAAACCTTTCTGGGTTTCTCGGAACCTCCCTCTCTGTCTCTGGCTCTGCGTGTCTCACACTAGTCAGATTTTTAGCCAGGATGAGGTTCGGATTAGCAGTGTTTGGATCCAGAATCACAGGGGAATATGTAACCATCTCCTTCATCTGGTTCCAGACGTTGAAGGTCATGTTGCCCAAGTGCTTGGCCATGTCTAACAAAGCTCCTGATTCCAGCTTTGTATCATAAAATAGGGTGCAGTGCTGTACTCTTTCTGCTGCAGCCTTGTAATTCTGCAGGAATGAGATGTCTCCAGCTTTGAGGTCCTGTTCTATGGCTCTGATTGTGTCTGAAAGAGCTGCAATCTCTCTGTTCAGAGCCCCAATCTTCTGCCTCATCTTCCAAGTCTTCCACCCCTCCTCAGTCCGCAGTGCAGTGATCCTGGCCTCCTCTTCTTTTTGTAAAAAGCACTGCAGCTTCTTAAATTCCTCCTTAATCTGCGTCTCTGTGTTTAGCACCTGGACATTGATGTATTCTGCTATTTGTTCCCAGTTTACTTTAACTTGATTTAAGCACTCCAGTTTGTCCTGGAGAGGTTTCAGGGATATCTTCAGCTTTGCCTTGAAATCTTGTGCAGCCTCATCGATGGGGCTGAATTTGTGGTTTGCATGTGTTTTTGAATCTCTGCAGATGACACATGCTGGCTGCTGATGGTCCAGGCAGAAGAGCTTCAGTTTCTCTGAGTGCTGACTGCAGAGATCCTCGGATCGTGCTAAAGATTTCTCCTCCAGGGACAGTTCCTGTAAGAAGGCCTCACACAGGTTCTTCAAGGCCAGGTTACAGGGTGGATCACCTTTTGAAGATCTCCTTTTACAAAGTGGACACTCATGAATTTGTTTCTCCGCCCACCAGCGCTGCAGGCAGGCTTTACAGAAGCTGTGGCTACAGGACAGCACAACAGGATCCTTGAAGATATCTTGACAAATTGGACAGGAGAAATCCATCTCTGATCAGGAGACCCAAGCTGAGTGAGAGCTACAACGCAGCAGGCAGACTCTTCAAACAGCCAGTTGGCCAGTGGTAGCCCGAGAAAGTTCCCTGAAATTACTTTCACTTTCAGCTGTGAGTCTTTAAAAAGTCTCTGAAAGGAATGTGCGTTGGTGCAAAGAGCAGTATTCCACTACCTGTAAATCCCCTTCCTCCTTATTCCTTCAATCGTGGCGACAGCTGTTGGCCTTCACCTTGTTTTCTGTCTCCCAGTGTGTATCTGTGTCCTCACTGAACAATTGTTCTTCCTGGTTTATGTTTTGTGAAAGAAAGGGTGGAGCCAGGACACACGCTGAGCTATGAACTGTAGATTCCTGGGTTGTGGTGCATTTCAGAATAGTGGTGTCACTGCAATGTCCAAAATACAATAACAAACAGTATTTCCTGGTTTATATCTTGATATCGTGTTGAGAACTGAGGTTGGGAGGCTGTTTTATTGTGAGTGCCAGATCTAGAAATAGAAATGATGAGTTGTAATTCCATGAAAAGGGGCAGGATTAAAAATTGTTTCCATTTCTTTAATATTCCACAAAAAAAGGTCAAGATAAAAGCAACACTACGAGTCTGCAGCCATGCTTGCACCTCTGTGGGGCTCTCTAATGCTGACACTTTGGTATAACTCTTAATTTTGGTCATTAAAAGCAAAATACAGCCTGTGGGGATATTATTAGTTATGCAGGCATGTGGTTAACCTCCAAATTTTGACCCAGACAGAACGTCAGGATCATCAAAGCCATTGGTACCCGTCCTCTGCGGAACACTCATATCTGAAGCAAATTCCATGGCAGTACAAAATGTACCGAAATACACTCATGTTCTCTGTGGCTGCTCCAGACTAATCGCTGCCCACTCCTTTGAGTGTCAGTCTGCCACTGAAGGCAACACAAAACCAGACATGCGTTCTCCTATATCGGCCTTATTTACGTAACTTTCACATTGTTGTATTCCTGCAAACAGCCTGTATTGTAAAAACCAGCAAGTAGGACGCATTATCTGCTCTAATCAGGGTTGATCTACTTGTGTTTAAGACCATGTTGCAACCTTAAAAGACCTCTGCTGGTCCCTGGACTGGGTCCTGCTGACTCTGTCTGATGGCACTGATGTCACAAACGTGGGAGTGCATGCTCAGAGCAACACAGGAGCAGTTGCTCAGGTACATACAGCTTTGCAGGTAAGAGTTAAGCTACTTCCCCTTCAAAGCTGGCTTCTCCTGCAGCTAGACTCTCAGACTGCAGCCTGCAGATCTGTTTACTTTATAACGATAACTGAGCCCTCCAGTATGTGGGTCTCATTCTCAGATGAGAAGGGGAACTCCAAATGTTCACCCACATTGCAGCCGAGGCTATCTGCTGCTATGTTGCATGTTGTGTTTATGTAATTGCTGATCAGAGGCCATGTGAACCTGGCTTCTCACTCTCTCTGTCTTTAAATGACTGCTCCTATAAAAAGCCAGCTGACCCCGCCGCGACTCTGACCTGCCAGGCAGCCTCTTGACGTCCGGGAGCAGCTGAAGCAGTCCGTGTATACACATAACAAACGCCTGCCATCGCCTGACCTTTTACTCCAGCACGCACTATGTCCACCACGCCGCACGCACGCATTCAAACACCTAGGCCGTGAAGAATCTTATATCGTTGTAATCCTCTGCATCTCTGCGGTGATATCAGAAGCACAGACCTGTGAGCGGCACCACCTACTGAGGCGCTCAGTTGCAAACTTTACAATCACATCCTGTCACTTCCTTCTCCGTGCAGGTTGAATGTGCGTGACTGGTTGAATACTCAATGCCCAGTTGATATGACACGAGAAAAAATAAAATGTGGCTACATTGCCTTAAAGGTAGATGTTAGATCATTGCTGCCAATCCAATATGCCAATCCAGACCTGTAAGGTTGGATAAAGGCCACAATCCGGAAACAAAGTGCTCAATTAAAATAATAATTTCATCATGAAAAAAACAATTATTTCAACAAATAGAGTTAAATTAAACTGTATAACTGTGAATAAATAAATAAATGTGTCAAACTCAGCTCAATACTGAGATGTTGTTTTATCCTGTATCCTGCAGCAAGTTAAGTATTTTTCTTTCATTCTAGCACTTATTATTTTAAATATTTTCAGGGTTCTATTAAGAAAGAAAGAAAGAAATGCCCAACTGCTGCGGAGACCTGAAATTTGATCAAAACTAAACAAGCAACTAAGTAGTCTGCCGTAGTACTCGTAGTGGTTTTATTGATTCATAATGTCCTTTTTCCAAAGTCACTGACAGATTTATGTCATAATGCCACTTAGCATCACAAAGCCATTAAAAGGCCAGATATGTGATTGGCTGTTCCTTTGTGAATGGGATTGGGATCTTCACACAAATCAAAACATTGCATTTATTTATTCATTTTTAATTTTGACACTTTATGTCTCCGTACAACGTGGACCTCATCATCTTAGCTACTTCATTTTGAACACTTGAGGCCTCCATAAAGGTTGGACTGGACTCTTGCTATCATCAAAGCTGTGGCAGTGTGGAAAATTGTCAATGTCAAATAACATTTGAAAATAAACTCTTATTATTATTATCATTATTATTATTATTACAAATTAAAAATTTGCTAAAATGAGTATTAGATTATTGCACAGATTCATTGCTATGTTTTTATTTTATTTCTTTCATAGGTTCTTCATAGGTATAGCTTTATAATTATTGATATATTCATATTCATTTCATAATATCTATCTGGAAGTAAATCTTGTAAATGAGTATGTGAGAGCAAACCTCCTGTGAACTGAACAGAGGCACCTCATTCAAACTCCAGGTTAAGGTTCATATTTGCCCTAAGGTGACACCGGCGTGGCACTTGAAGCTAACCAGAGAATTTTGGCTGACATGGACACTTTGACAGACTAGAAGCGCGTACCTGACCAATCAGAAAGGTGGTTGAGCTGCTCATGTCTCACTCTTGTGTGACATGAAAGCAAAAATACATGGGAGTGTCCCAGGAGGACACAAATATATCTCAATACAATGTGTTCCCACTTGCAATGTTCACACAGTGTCAACGCCAGAGTCCCTAACAGTTTGTATCTTGGTCTTCTTTCTCTTTAAGCTTTGGGACGTTTACTCATAATATAGCTACAGAATGTGGTACTGGTTCTTTAACATAAGGCTTTTTTCAGGAGTCATTACTAAAGAAGCAAGAGGTGACATGTCATTGTTTCTTTGTTTGCTGCTGTTATTTTAGGGTCCAGAATGAACTTTAAAAGTCAATTACTATGATTGTTTTTACACTGTAGATACAGTCGCCATATTCATTCAAAAGCACAAACCAAGAAAAGAACCTAGACAGACATCAGAGAACAGATCAAACACCAATATGTGACACAATGCGGTCAGATACACTCAAACATGACACTGTACACCAGCAAAGTGGACTGTGGAATGGTCAGAAATACTCACCTGTCCAGGTAAGCTGCTGTTTATCTGTGCTCCACCACAAAGCTCATGGTGGTCCCATCAAACGAAGGCGGAGCGATGATCCGAGGCCCCTGCTGGGAGGTGATGCTGATGACTGGCTGCTTGGTGCTGGAGAAGCCCTGCGGCAGCCTGTTGGCAGGGGCCTGCTGTTGAGCCGCAGAGGCCGCCTGGGGAGACTTTGCCGTGGCCATGTAGAAGGGACTCTCCATGTACATGCCCTCGGTCTGCTGGGACGAGGCTTTCTCCATGCTCTCCGCCTCCGACTGTACCGACATCTGAGACTGCACCAGTGTCCGGGCTGGGATCACGGATGGTGTCGGCATGAAGCCTGGGTAGATCATGTAGGTGTGTCCATATGCTCCTGGACCGAGGGCCATGGGTGAGATCTGCATGGGCATTGGGGTCATAGGGGCTTGCTGCATGGGCACATCCACATACTGGCCTGTTTCGGGGTCAAAGAGGCGCTTTGTGGTCGGCTGCACAGGAGTGTCCACCAGGTAGTAGTTTCCAGTGGTGGGATCCAGGAGCATCTTCCTCTGGGTGGCTTGGAAAGGATCCAAGGTGGGTGCGGGAGTGATTGCTGGGGAGAAACAGTACACCTGAGGCTGATTGGCCGACAGGCCTAATGGCAGGGAGTGGTAAATGGTGGCAGAAGGTGTCTCTGGTGAGCGTGTCTCCATCACGATGCTGGAGCGTTTAGGGGACTGGTTGTGGTCTTCCTGGCTCCTGGAGCTAGATCCTAAGGGTCCTGAAGGTGTTGTTGGCTTTGTCTGGGTGGTAAATGTGTACACTGGTGTTTTATCAGCAGATGAAACTTGTTTGTTGCTGCTGGAGTGAGACTTGACCGGAATGGTCAGGTAGTTCTCGTTGTCAGCAGAGGTGCTCAAGAGGTCCTGCATGGACCTCTCTGGCTCTTTTGATTCAGCCCCCTCGTGTCCACTCAGCTTCGACTGGTTGATTCTTATAGATGTGGGCAGCTTTGGAGACTTTGGGACAAAGCTTTTGGTACTGAAAGGTGTTTGTGTGGCAGTGCTTGGCTGGGGTGTCTTTGCGGTTGTGGAGGCCTTGAGGCTGGAGCTGAGGCTGAACATGTTTTTGTTCCCTGCGGTGCTGCTGGCCTGCAGTGACTTAGCAACCGGCCGTTCATCCCAGCTGCCGGCAGACGGTTTGTCGTCTCGCCTCAGCAGGTCAGTACCAGGGGATGCCCCCGCTGCTGGTGGCATCTTTTCCACATCTTTTTTCGCGCCTTCCTCCTCAGTTCCTCCGTGCTCTTCGCTGGCTATGAGTGAGAGCACATGGCTGTCGGTCAGGGGCTGGGGCTCATTCTTCCTTTTCCATTCATTTCTTTCAAACACATAAAGCTGCTCCATGGTTTTTACAGCAGCCTGCAGTTTCTCCAATGCCACCTGGTTCGTCATCTTTGATTCAGGTTTCTTATCCATGATGTCTGATGTCTTTTCCTGCCTCTTTGAAACTATTCTGCTCTCGCTTCTCAGTCCAAGGTCTCCCTCTGAAGAACTATATGAGCTACCTATGAGTGCTCTCCCTGACGCCCTTTGCAGCGGAGCACTTTTAGCACCCTCTGGAGACGATCTGTCAACGTCAAACGGCTCCAGATGAGACAACTCAGTAAGATTTCCACATTGTTTTCCGTTACTGTTGGTATTCACAGACTGACATTTTATCACTATGGGGGACACAGAATTAGGATTGCGGTGGGGCATTTGCTTCTTTTGCTCTGGGTGGCTGTCAGTTGACGCAAAGTTGGATTTATTTTCGTTGTTATCCAAAGAAACAAAGTGATAGGAGCTTTTAACCAATTTACGCACGTCTCTCACTTGGTGTATGGGCGTCTGCAGCTTCCCTTTATTATCTCTAATGTCTCTAACCATGAAATGCGGCACTTTATCTGAAGACTCACCCTTCAGAGCTGCAGCCAGCGCCTGGCATTTGAAGTCATCTGTTCTGATGAGGCTGGCTGCGTTACAGCCTATATTAGGCGCGCGCAGTTTGGAGACGCCAAAAGGCTCCGTTTTATTGTTTCGGACGCTCCTTAAGTTAATTTTAATTTCCGGGGACTTGGATGTAGCCACACTCCTGGAGTCTGCGATGTATAAAGTGTTGTCGGAGCGCAGTTTAAGCCCTCCTCCGTCCCCACACGGAGAATAATCCCTGCTCTGCAGCTGCTGTCCGACTTCTCCGTCACTGGACAGCAGTTGGATACTTGGCACAAACAAATGTGACATTTTAGTCAGTTTGCCGCTGCACGATGAGTACCGATCCCCCTCGCCCTCCTTGTCGTTAGCTGAAGGCGACTTCTCCTCCCGGGTTTGATCGTTTTTATGATCCTTTTGAAACTCTAGCTCCTCGTCCTTCCAGCATCTGAACGCGCTATTTTGGCTACGAAGCAGCGTGCTTTTGGACGCTTCCAATGCGCCTTTTTTAGTATCGATTCCAGCTTCATTTGCCGGCTCCAAATTAGTTTCTGGTGCGGGAGCGGCCGTGTCTTGTCTCCGCGAGTCGCTCTTGGTATCACAAGAGCCGCTGTCCACGATGTCCCCCAGTTCATCCACGCACATTATGGCGAAGTCAGAGCTGCTCTCGGAAAACTTGGAGCTCTGTCTGTGCAGCTCCCTGCTCCCCTTCCCCCTGTGACTGTCGCTCTCCTGGTGCGCAAAGCACGGGGAAGGAGTCTGATGCGGCTCACTTATCTCCCCTCTTTCCATCTTGCGCTCCTGCTCGAACTGCATCTTCTTAGAAATCACATTTTTGATCAGGCTCGAGGCGAATATGGCTTTCTTGTGTGTGTCTTCCATGGTTTTCGAGGGCGGCTGGCTGGCCCCTCTCCTCTGGCCGCTTGGCAAAGTGTTGGTAACTTCATCTGTGGAACGTGATCCTGCGGCGTTTTGTGCAAAGTTAGTGCGCCTTTCTCCCTCAGACATCCCCGATTTGACATTGCAACGAAAATTCAGAGTCTCTGTGAGTCTAATCACCCCGCTGTGGCCCTGACTGAATTTCCCCATCAGCTCTATTTTCTTAGTAGATGACGATGCGCTGTGGGGATTGGCATTCAGGGTGAAGATCTTGCTGGTGGGCGGTTTGATGCTTGCCAGTGCAATGCCCTTATAACCTCTATTGTCAATATTTTTGGCTATTTCAAATGAGGCCGTTGAGTTTTGATGAGATACAACACTTTGGTCCAGTCCTTGTGACATATTCATGTTGCCGTATTTCAGGTCGACAAACGTGGACCACCTGTTTATCCCTAGCCCATGCTCTGATGCGGAGGACTCACTGGAGGTGCTGAAATTAATGGCATCAAAGTAAGGATATGCCAGGCTCTTGAAGGCTCTGGCTGTCAGGTTGCGCACCTCCTTGTCAGCGTCGTCCAGCTCGCTGACAGCGCTGGACGCACCGCTGGAATACCCAGTGACTTCTTTTCCCCTCAACTTGCGGCCAAAGTGTAAGCGTCCGGGCGCGGCTATGAAGCACTTTGCCCTGTCACACAACGTCTCTGCCTTCCCATCAACTCCCCTAAACACATAGCGACTCATGTCTCCGGAGCGCCTGGCATGATAAAGAATATTTCCCTGTTCTTGGATGTTGCTAGGGTCATTTATAGCTCGAGAAGTGGTTCTGATTGACAGGTGGATCTGTCCCGCACTGTTGCCACTGCACTGCTGCTGCTGGGGCTTTGACACACTCTCATCTGAGCTGGTGAACTTGACCGCGTCGCACGGATCACTTTCAAGCAGAGTGCTGACTGCTGCTGCGCCCGGAGAGCGAGGCTGGCGGACGTCCCCCCTCTCCCCCGCCGCCCCATCGGCGTCAAAAGAAGCATAATCGACAAATGAGTACACCTGGTTGTCGTCCTCAATGTCCCAGCTGGTGGAGGAGCCCACCCCGAGGTCGTAGTCCCCCTCATGATCAGAAAGCTCCGACAGTTGGATCTCGTGCGTGGTAATGTAATGAGACTCGTCCTCTGTTACGCACGGGACGCAGTCGTCTGAAAGCACTAAACTAACATCATCATCCGACTCATAATCATCCGACTCACTCCTCCCGTTCCAGTAATTATCGCTGCAGCGTGATTGCTCCTCTCTCTGGCTGCTTCTGTTGTCCTGTTCTTTGGGCGCATCGGGCTGCGGTGTGACGCGCTCGCTTTTCTCTCCGGATTTGATGCAATTCTCCGACTTTGCCTCAAGACAAGGGCGATCTGTTGACGGCAGCGGATCAGAGGGATCCTCCTTGACACCCTGTCCACAGTCACCCTCTCCAGAACCCTCTTTCTTCTCAGTTTCAGACTTGTTTTCAAACGCCGGCTTGTGGTTTGGTTCCGTTGCGCGCCGCGCTCCGGAGCCGCTGTTGTTAATAAGCACAGACATCTGGTTTCTTTCACCAAAGCGAGAGTCTTTCTCCGGTTCTGTCCCGCTTGTGTTCACGTCCACTGCTTCCAAATCAACGTATTTGCTTTCGTCTTGCTTCTCCTGGGCATCGTCCTTTCCCTGCGCCAGCTTTTGGAGCAGATCTTTGACCCCCCAGAGAGTCGCCGGTGTCTCCACGCAGCTTTGCTCAGTCTTCATAGCTGAACCGACAGGTTTAAGTTTACATTAGGGCTCTGACAGAAAAGAAACGGCCGAGATGGAGCCCCCCCCCCCACCGGGATTCCTCTGTCCTTCAGGCAGAGATGGTGCTGCGCGCAAAGCTCCGTGGCCGGTTAGACAGACACTCTGGTGACACGGAAACGCTCCAAGCATTCCAGTTCACCGCGAGATGAAGCCTAAGGCCGAGTATCTAAAAAGGACCAGAGACATCACTAACTACTGTCTAGGCCTAATTGGTTCTCAAGCTGGGGGTTGAGGGACCAGTAGGGGTCGTTGAGAGGACTCCCCTGGATAATTATACATTAAATATGATCATTAACACTCCCTCTGAATGGCTGCACAATAAACTCTTTATAATGCTGCCTTAAATTATAACTAATGAAGTGCATAAATCCCCTCACATTACCTAATCATAGGTAATATCACATTCACTCATTGTAATCATTTTACTTCTGACTTTAATGTAACATAATGTTCAGTGAACACTGGTTAACAGTGGTGGGAAGTAATTAAGTACATTTACTCTGCTTCAACACCATATTGTTGCACTTGTACTCTGACTGGTTACTTCTGTTTTAATGTTACTTTATATTTGTGCTCTGCCGCGTGCAAACACGTGTTAAACACCTTTTCAAGGTATTTCGACTTGCGTCCGAGTCCTTAAAGTCTTTTTTTTTCTTTCTCGTTTCCTTTACTTTACTCTTGTTTTTTAGAAAACCAGGCTTTTAGGACTTAAATACAGACTGAAACATCTTGGTGATTTCTGGTTGCCCAACAGGACTTGACATCTGATCCACACTGGCAAACAATATTAATGGAATGGATCATCATTTTGACTAAATATTCCTTTAGAATGCATATTGACGATGGTCCTTTGACTCTGGGCAGGGTGTTCTTACCTAATGAGCACATTTACTTTGATACTTTGGCTGTAAAGAGCTTTTAAATGCAGGAGTTGAATGCAGTTCATTCATATTTTCACGTATTATATATAATATACAATAAAATATTTGTATAAAATGTTTATCATTGTTGCCTGACTATTTGAACTCAAGTTAATGGTCATCAAATATGAATATTCCTACTTAATATCTGTGTAATTATGAACCTGTACAGTCCATATCTGACTCTTTTCCTCATCAACAAGCCTCATTAGATCTGGTCTAATGTGGGAAGAGTTGACTGAAGGATCCACAAGAAGTCCATGACTGCTCCTTTCCTGCCTGACCGACAGCTAACACGTCTGCGCTGACAGTCTCACTGGCTGTTTTTAAAAATACGTGTCCAGCTCAAATATAGGCACCGTGGTAAAATGTGAAAACTGCAGCTGTGTTAGACAGGAGGGAATGTGTGCAGGGGTTTGTGACACCTCAGATGAAGGCCGTCTGGCAGATAAACACCCAAGTGACAACAACTCGGCAACAACACGCCCCCATGGGGAGAGGGCCGCGGTGCACGTTCGACTGCTGAAGCTCTCGGGGGGTTAGTCTGTGTCAGTGGGCACCAGTCTGGGGCCCTGGGACCACCAGGAGCCTTTGAAAGATGCCAAAGAGAAGCAAAAGTAGGTCACATTTCATTTCCACCTGGAGGGAATAATTCATAGCAGCTCTGTCAGTTCACAGTCAAGATCCTTTTAGGTTTGGTTCCTTGTGTTTTTAAAAATGTTTGACAGCAAATACGGCCGTAATTCCAGGTGGTTTCAGGGAGCTGGGGTAATACACATGCTCCAGTGTGTTATAAATATGATTTTTTATTTAAAATACTAAACTTGGCTGACTATAGCAGAGCGTAAACAAAGAGCATTTGCTACAACAGCCTGAAGAAGGTGTTCAAAAGTTGGTCTTTCTGAATCCACAGCTGGAAAAGCCAATGGGAGCAACCATCTGGGTTCTGTAAGGCAGAGGCAACTTTGCTATTAATTAAAAAAAACCCATAAAGGTCATACATACAGACACAATCTCAAACACAGAGCAGCAGAAATCTGCGCAGCAGAGGTTGAGCTGCACTGACTTCTATAGTCTCTGTGGGTCCAGCTCTGAAGCTGCACCTTCTCTCAGACCAACCCTGTGTGTTTCCCGCTCCCTGGCACCACTTTGTCAGCTTTCTCATGAAAGAGTTGTTGTCTCCAAGCTGAAGGGGAGACATAAAAGTGATGGTGCTCAAGTCAATACTTTCCCCTGACTTAAATCAGTTGTTTTCACAGGCTGACTGAAGACTGTGCTGTATCCTTTCCCTCTTCCTTGTGTCAGTTCACTGCAGCTTTCTAGTGAGGTAGTACTATCCAACTCAAAACACGATATTCTATGACAGTGGTAAATCCTACATGTCTTGTGTGCATTCAGATTTTCTGGAAGAAGGCAAAACAGTGGTGGCACAGCTTGGTTAAACTGACCTGCGTAAAACTAAAGAAAAGTACAAAAACACCAGAGACATCACGGTGAATCTTCAGCACCGTGGACTGATCATCTTTGGTATTTCTACCTATCTGCTGAAGATGGATGGAGACATATTTGGCGGTTTGTGATGTCACTCATGGGGGTCCCTGCATGTTTTGCACACTTTAATGTCACATCCTGGTTGTAGAAACCTGGACGTGCTACCTGGAGTACTCACACAGACACCAGGCACTGTGTAATATGTAAGCACCTTCTCCTGGTTTATGACATCAGAAACTTGAATATTGATGTAATCGCATATACAAGGATATGAATGACAAGGCTTTGAACACACTGCATCCTAAATATTATCAAAAACGGGATACTTGTACATGTGAGCACACAATACCAGCAACAAAACAGCAAAACACAGACACTGTCCTCTATCACATGCTGCATTAATAGTCATAAGCAAGTTAAAGAGGCCGAATGAGTACAGTATGTAGACCCAGTGTCAAGTCCATGTGGACGCCTGACTGCTGTCTCAGCATAGATTCATATCAGTCACCATCACAGAGACACAGACAAGGATAACAGTCCCTGATCACATGAAGAAGCTTTCTAGGAGAGTTACAGTTACACGGACGACAGATGTATCTGGGCTGTGATTTCATCTGGAATCTCTTGCAGGGTGGAGTGCATGCTCTATGAATAACTAAAGTTAACATGACTTGGATTTTAAATATCATATTAAGATCTCACCATGCACCCTAAACTGCTTAAATGCAGGTTTATTGAAAGGTCTGCAGTCTGCTGCAGGTGGACACAAAGCCAGTGAGAATCAGAGAATGAACCAAAAAATAAGCTAAAAGAGGCTAAAAGGCTGATTACACACTCATATGTGTGTGTATCTGTAGTGTTTTTCTACAAACAAAAAGCTATGCTATCAGCTACAAATATGGGCTGTAGAAATCTGTGAAAAGTACAAGATCTGAGAATAAAAATACTTGGTGTTGGTGTGAATTGGGTGAGACATAGCTTTTTAATTGACTAGAACCGCCACCGTAGCTCAGAGTACTGTAGAACTCCAGTGTCAGGGAGCCCAGTCTAATTGGAATGAACAACTCGGCATGCTGATGGTTGGCTGACAGGGACCCTGAACTCACCACCAGTCTATGGAGGGGGTTGTGATGCCTGCTGTTGGTAGGCAACGAAACCTCCCAGTCACCCCCTGCCAGCAGTGTAATACAGTAGATGCTGGGCAGGAAACCAGAGCTGACCCTGAGCTTAACAGAGTGAAACCCTGCTCTACTTGTGTCAAAGACTGCAATACAAGTAACCAACCAATAGTTTCTACTGATATACTGATCTACTGAGCTGATAGTGAGGATGAAAACAACCATGCAGAGAATACCTTGCATCTCCGGTTTTATAACTGCAGCTATTCCGGGCTTCAGCTTGTTGTCAACACATTTTAGTCATGGTGTTCTGGAGACTTACAATATGCACAGTTAAAGTGCATATAAAATGTCCACACATTCTTATTAAACTGCAGTTTTGGAAATGTATAAGGCAGAAATAATAACAACGGGCATGTCAGCCTTGTTGCATCTGTTGGAATCTGACTGGACCATTCCAAAACTTGGTCCACTTGGATTCGTGATCCGGGCCAAAACATGTTGATATTTGGAGCTTTCCATTACCTTCATATCTTGAGACAGCCCCTTCCAAAGCCTGAAGCTCTCACCAGCATGCTTTATAGTCAGAGTGGTGTTCCCTGGATGATGAGCTGCATATGATGAGAAAAACATATCTTTTAGAATTAAGACCATAATGTTCAACCTTTGTCTCGTCAGACCAAAACACCTTTTCCCACATGGTTTGGAGTTCCTGAATGCAGTTTCTGGCAGAAGAGTTTAGATGGTCTTCTTGCCACCCTACCCCACATCCCAGATATGTGCAGAATACAGGAGATGGTTGTCACATTAAGAATTGCCAGTACCTGCCAGAAACTCCTTCAGTGTTGCTGCTGGTCTCTTGGTAGCCTCTTTATAAGTTTTCTCTGCATCCACTCATGAATGTTGGAGGCATGTCCTGATCTTTGCAACATCTCTGTGGAGCCACATTTACTCCACTTACTGATGCTGGTTTGGACAGAGCTCAATGGTCCATCCAAAGCCTTCCATAGTGTTGTCCCACTCCTGAATGCCTATTCTTAACAATTAGCCCTCCCAGTTTCTTAGGTAAATCTTTGCTGCCGAGGAATCTTCAAGTAGGATGCAACTCTTTTTTCTTATTTGTCTCACCTGAGGAGGCAAACAGCATTAACATGTGAACCAACTTGTGCATGAGAAAGTGTGGTGCTGGAAACAAATCTGTCATCTTGTGGGTAACAGTTGGATGGTAGTACCTTGCAGGGGGCTGCCGGGTCCTTGACGTCAGTGCTGGCGCTGGTCATCCTTTTGTCATAGTCCAGCAGGAATTTAAATGGAGCTTTGGGACTCTGGGTTGGAGGGTGTAATCAGAACTTTGATGAAGTGTCATCCTATCAAGATCATCTACCACTCAGATGGGTGACAGTTTAGTTGATTGACAGTTCTAGTGCAGTTCTATTCCCTGAAATCTGAAATATACTTTTTTTATTGAAAGCAAAAGTCACAGCCTTTGCAGAGCAACTCTTAGAGGTTGGCAGACTTCCTGATTTAGTTGAGGCACACTTCCCAATTCTGCAGTTCCCAAACATTTCTGTGAAAAAGAGGAAACGTGTGTCTTTGGTCACATCACTGATCACAGAGCCTAAGATCTTGCTTCCATTGACACAGATATCAACCTTTTCTCAAACTCCTGCTCAGTTCTTGTGAAGATGTATGTGAAGATGTGTAGATGGAACTTATTGAAACTCTTAGCAAGATTGGGTGGAGTGAAAGTTTAATGCCATCTGCTAAATCATGCGTCTACAAACACATGGACACGTTTGGACTCGAGCAACGTCTTCAACAGGTTATAAAACTTATTCATGTGAGTAAGAAGAGGAAAACAGTAATGGGTCACTTAGCTGTTGACGCAGCGTCAGTCTTTTTTAAGTCTCGTGGGTTTTTCCAAAACTAATTCATGTCCACATTTGCCCTCTGAGACAGGTTTTTTGGTGCGCTGCGTTTCCAACTGTCTGCTGGCCCACAAACAGCATGAGACCCTCAGTTGTTGAGCTGACTTACTGTAAACCCAGCCGCACAAACAAGATATATTTAGAGTACTATTTTAGAGGCACAGCCTGGTGACTACAGGTCTTGGGGAGATACAGTTACTTCTGGAGTCCACATTAAAACAGCAGGCGGTCAATCATGTCGGGCCATTAGTCAAAAAGGATTATGAAGGCAATATAAGTGGTTAACGAGAAGAGCACACTGATAAATACACCCGTCCATTCCTACATGTTCAACGTCTGCAATTGGTTGCAGTCTACAATGTGTCTCCATAGCAGCAAACATAAATATATGCATATCATTAACATTTAGGTCATGTATGTAATCTTCTGTTTGGAGCTCTCATGAAATAACTAGTAAAAGCTATCGGTGACACACGGCACAGCAAGACATCTTCCTTAGCAGCTCGTAGTGAGTCATGACTTTAATCAGGCCACGCCGCTGATTTTACACATGAAGATCACTTTACTCGCCGCGAGGAATACTACTCAACCAATGCAGAGGGAGGTTTCCGAGGGCTGAGACAGTAAAGGTGCTTTGAGGTAGCGAGAGGTTAAAGCTGAGGCTGAGGCCACGGTCGCTGCGTGGCAACACAGATATGTTGTTTTAATTACGTTACAGCAAAAGGGTAAAATGCCACCACGCCTCCTTGGTTCCTCCCATCCTACTTGATCTACTGAGATCTCATTAGGCTTCTAAATGCAGCCTGTTGTAGCTGAGAATGTCATTATTCCGTGTAGTGATAGAGCAATTAATATAGCAAGCCTTGCCATCTAGCATCATATTACCCCAGACCGTGTGATCTGACGTTCCTCTTCCCTTATATCATTGAGGAAAGATACAGATACAGTTAAATTCAGTATCATTCCCCTCAATGTTTTTCCTGTGGTTGCCACGGCAACACACTGAGCCATTGTGGCAAGTTGTAAAAGCCGTCATAAAGTCTAAATGCAGCGGTCAAGAGGTGTTTGCATGTGTAGAGCCAGTCTCCTGAACCTTAACCCTGATGATGTCATCAGAGGATACAAAGATTACTGAATACTGTTGTGTGAATACTAGTGTGATGTAACTCGTGTGCGTAAAGAAGTTTGTGCGTGTGTGTGTGATGAAAAGGACTAAATATGGCTAAATGTCAGAACAATGCTCGCTGACTAGTCGGTTCACATGTATTTTGAGATGTTGCCCTCCAGATGAATTCTAATCATTTTGAGATCGTCTGAATTTTCATACAGCACCATCATCAGGTCAAAATTTCAATCAGTCCAATAATTTGGTTTATGATTATGCACATAAAAGTAATGACATCCTCAGTACTACTCTGCAAATGTGTTTGTGTGTTAGCAAATGTTAGCATGCTAATATGTTAAACTGTGATGGTGAACGTGGCAAACTGTGCTAACTAAAACTGCATGTTCACATTGCAATTGTGAGCATGTTAGCATGCTTAAGTTAGCATTTAGCACAAAACCAGCGCAGCCTCACAGAGCCACTTGCATGGCTGCAAGTCTAATCATATAAACACCTGTGACTATGCAGAGGTCTACTAATTGCCTTTTCTTTGACCTGAAATGCCAAATTAAACAATCATCTACAACCAATTAAGTCATTAACGAACTATTGGTTGTTAGCATTAAATTAGATTATTTCTGCCTCAGACAAAGATTCCAATTTGCTAACTTGCAAAGACATGGGAGGCAGAACCGGATCGCTGTCCGACTCCACGGCAGTGGCGGAAAGGTCACGACATACAGCGTGCACTCTCGCACGGGGTTCTCGAGTGCAGCACAGCACCTGATACAGAAAATGAGCTGTAATTAATTTAGAGAGGATATGATAGCGCTAACAACTAGCCGGGGTCCTGAGACTTTGGAACCCCACTAATCTGTTTTCCATCTGTCACTGCTCTTTCATCGGCGCAGCAAGGGGGCAGAGATAATAAAAGATTAGGCGGGTTCATATCCATCATGTGCACTTGACGCTAAAATTTACTCTAAACTTGACTCTGAGTGTAATGATGTGTCCATCTGTGTGAGCCCTGTGAGGGTCTAGATGCCCGTGCATTTGCTTTTCCCTCCTTTCTCTCAGTGCATGCTGGAATATGTTAGCTAAAACTAGATTAGCACAAATACTGCAACGTGTACACAATCTGTAGGTGCAGCACCCTGGAGTCACAGTGGCTCTCACCTCTGGGACGATAAGGATGAACAGGAAGTCATCATCCATACTGTAAACTGAAGCAGACATGTCAGATCACTCCTTGACCCTCTATGTTCATGGAACCCTGAGAAAGAGAATACACATGCGAGTGTGTGCACTGGGCCCTGAACTACTGTAACCGTGAGTTTCAGCTGCTGTATGAAGTCACAGTCGCACTCGGACCAGATGTCAAAGTTTTGGCCCTTTCACAGTCAAAGCGTGCTGTGCTCAAAAGAACCTGTTTCTGTTGTGTTTTGTCTTGTGCTGCCGACGTGCATTTACATTAAACTTGACATCTGCAGCATGAAATTACTCTTCCAACCACTAGAGAGCAGTGCGTACAATTGAACTGAGAGCAGCGCCTGAGGAAACGTGGATGCTGACAGTTTAAAGCTGCAGCTCTCTTTTTCTACCATAACAACACATTAAAAGTACAATACTACAATATATATACTTTGTAATACAATAAGTCATTATGGGAAGTCACTGAAGTACAGTGATTTAAATAAATGGTCTGGTTGTTAATAGTGAAATTGCAAATCATAAAATACAAGTGCACTGTACAGTGTGTGTAGGGCCTCCAGGACCCGACCAGATATAAATCCCCACTGTTTTAAAAAGTTCATCATTTATGTATTGTGATTAAAGGATGAGTCTGTTGTTACTCTCTATTTTTCTTCTGTGGACACATCCCATGTGCACAGCCAGCTCTATTTTATGTTTATCAAAGCCTGATGTGTCCTCTTCTTCGGTGCCATGGAGCCTTATGTTGTCCAGAAAAAACACATCTGTGAGGGCCACTGTTGCACCGACTGACATGAACCACGAACACACACACAAACCGGAGTCTATCTGATTCAGTATGACACACACACACGCCATCCTGCTGCCCAAAATCCTCACTAGAGCACCAAATGTGAATTCATCTGAGGTGATGGACAACTTGCTGGATTCAATTTGCTGTTGTCCTGTGACTAATGTGTGCTGTTGCGTTATTGTTCAGCAAATCACTGGCATGTTTCAGTGTCATTCCACGTCTCTGTGTGTGTCAGGCGCACAAACACAACAGCAGCATGTCAAGAATCTACGCTTTTGCCTTCAATCACACGTTGAGGTTATGTGATCGGGGTGGTGCTGGAGGAATCCCGCCCAGGGCCCCAGAAGTGTTTGACTCGTTCCTGCCGCTGCTCCAAACATTCTAGACATGCACTGTGTGTCTAAGTGTGTGTGTGTGTCATTGTTCTCCTGCTGCTCCTTCTCACCTCTCTCTCCCCAGCCTGTGTGTGTTCCTTGGCAGACAGTTTGCGGTTTTCTCCGAAGGGGGCTGGGACCGCTTGACGTCACTCACTCGCACATGAATGTCCACTTCCTACTCGCCGTAAAGCAATAACTGTAACCATCAGCCTCAGGAAGCGCTGCAGAACACAGATATTGCAGCATTTTTTTTCTGCTTCCAGTTGTGAGGGGGGAATAAGGTAAGAGGCTGGCTGGTTGAAAACTGCTGCGAGGAGCCACAAACAGCACCTGGGAGAATGACTCTCCTCAAACTCAGACAGGGATTATGAGCGGCTCCTCTGCCTGCGACGAAGGAGACTTCGGAGGGAGAATGTAAGTGAGTGTTGCGAGAGTTTGACAGCCGTGTTCTCACAGTGGGAGGAATGTTCTGTCCGCCTACAGGGCGTGTTGGGGAATGTAAGGCTGCATGTACAAAGCTTCATTCACTGTCATCTTTCCAAGCCTGAGCACTGTAATATTAGAGGGATTAGAGTTTAAGTGTATCTGAAGGATTAATACTGATTCTGTAGGGTTAATATTCAAAATAAGCTCATAAAAACTTATGAAACAACCCAGGGTGATAGTATTCTTCCCCTGTGGTCAGTCCTGGAAATCTATAATCTAATGTCACTTTCAATGAGCTCATGATATTGTCCTTTGGTACAGTATAAGAGTATTAGATTAACTAATATATAAAGTGTTAGGCATCAGGAATGCAAGAGAGCATTCCTGAGGGAATAGTACTCCAGAGGTTTCACGGAGGGTGTACTCAAGATCTCAGATTACATGTTCCAGATTATGTCATATTACCAGAAGAATTATTCAGATCTAATGAGGGTAAAATGTCAGTTCTAGGGGGGCTTAAGGGGTTTAATTGTCCTAATTGCCGGTGCAATCTAACTCTTTTTATACTTTAAAGAGTGGAAATAGATTTATTTGGTTTCTTGCCGCAAGTGAGATGTGAAGATCGACACCAAATTGTGCCCACACAATGAGTTAACAGAGGGGGTTATTAGCCTAGCTTAGCATGTAGGCAGGAAGCAGAAAAACAATGAGCTTGACTCTGTGCAGACACACCTAAAGCTAATGGGCATCTTAGCACGTTTGTTTAGCCTGAAAATCAGCATCAACCTTCTCATCTAGGACTTAGCAAGAAGGTTATTTGAAAATGCAAATGTTCCTTATAAATAAAGTTGAATGGTGAACCATGTTCAGTGTGTTAAACGACTGAGTTAGTGCGTAGCGGCATGTTAATGCACGTGACGAGGCGTAAGCAGCACCGGTGTAACTCGCAGCATTAAGTGAAAGCCCTGTGCCAGGAAAACATCCCATAATGAATCAAGATCCAAATGCCAGCTTTAATGAGCTCGTCCGTGCACTTTCTTCTCTCTCTCCCAGGCTCAGCTTCAGACTCGCCTACATTTTCTCATATAACCTGTTCCAGTTCTGTGGACACACGTGGATACTGGCTAACAACATAGCCAGGTTCCTCACGTTTGGCCAAGGTGAGGCTCATCAAAGCCAAACATTATCCGTCAGATTCCACGAACTCGGCCAGAATGATCTTTAATATTGATTTGCACGTGAAGATTTTTGAGTTTTACATGAAGCAGTAATGGTTTCAACTCAGGAGAGCAGAATGTCAGATGTTAGTTTGATAGATATGATATTTTGCGTTGCAGATGCCTTAGCAGACACGTTTTATTCTGTCGGCTTTGTGATGAGCCTGTGCCAGCTGCTCTCCATCCTGGAGCTGTTCCATATCGCAGATGGCATTGAGAAAGCCCGACTCCTTCCTCGCTTCATCCAAGTGTGTACCACAGCTCAACCACTTACCAGTTATTAGTTAATGTTATGAATCATAACAAATATGTTACTTACAAGTTCTCTTTTCATTTGAAGCTGTGTAAATTGTGTATGTTGTCCTGTTTTTGCAGGTTATGGAGAAGAACCTCCTGCTCATCATGGTCATCATGCTGGAGGAGATCCAGAGTAGACCAGTTGTGTGTGTCCAGTTCTTCTTGTGGAACATTCTGGACCTCCTAAGGTACACAAGCCACCTCATATCACTTCATCCATCCTGTCTGCTGTAAACTCAGTCTAAAACTTTCAGGTGGTGAACAAATGCAGGAGCAGCAGCTGATCTTCTGACAGATTGGAATCAATTCACAAATATTCCTCACGACGTATATATCATATGTTTTTGCTTCACTGGCTGCAGTGTCAACATTTGTCTGTTATCTGTCAAATAGTTTGGTTTAAAACAATATATCTTGACAGTTAGGTAGTCTCTGTGAATATTGGTGGTCCTCAGAGAAGCAATCTGAAGAACTGGTGTCAACAGAATATGTTGCTACAGAATGAACAGAGTGTTCATGCTCCTCAGAGGATGAACTCATTTCACGCCCTGGTATTATTCTATTGTGCCAACCAGCCACAGAGAACGGACAGAGAATCCAGTCATGATGTTACATGAACCTTTTCCCAGTTATGTTACCAGCTGCTCGCTCTGGTCCACTCAGCTTAACTCGTGTGATCAGACCTTCGAACCAGGAGTGAAGACATAACAGAGGAAGAGACAAATGGAGGAACATGTGGAGGAACCACAAACCTGCGATTTCTATATGAAAGAATCAATTTCACAATAAGAGCCTCTGCGTCTTCTGCTGTTGTACTGAACGACATGTATATTTTTCAAATATTTAAAGCTTGAAACACTGCTGCCCAGTCAGGTGTCTAAGCTTCAGGTTTCAGCTGCCTCCTTGTTTGTTGATATTACAGAGCAAGTTAATAACATTCCCTGAGGCGGTTGTTCCAGCCATGTTGAATATATACATACATCAGCAGATACGTAGATAGAAGAAGCCCCATCACAGACTCCAGTGAAAATGACTGTTAGGTCTTTCTATATGGACTCTATGACTCTAGTATTAGTGACATCATTTTATTGCGTGCCGTTTGATGACAGATACCCACATGAGCTGCTGTGTGTCATGGACAAACCCTCCATCGCCATGCTGTGGACTCGCTACACCCTCTGGATCCCCTTATACATCCTGTCAGTGGCCACCGAAGGTGAACAAACCCATCATTTCATCAATTTCATATCAGTCGCACTGTAACTGACCTGGGACCAGTCCGTGCTGCTTTTTAATGTGTCGTGACATGAGGGAAGTGGTGTCAGCAAACAGGAAGCAAGTTGGCAAAGCAGAGGCGATTAGAAAATGTCAGGAAGTGTGTGTGTGAGGAAAGTACATTCCAGCCTCTGCTGAGCGTGTGTCACATAACACACACACACACACACAGTCCAGACAGCAGTGAAGCTCTGGCGTATCAGCAACACACAGGCAGACCTCAGATGATGCCTCACGGTCACAGTGACAACAGATCATCCAGTGTTCGGCTTTAAACTCTAAAGGAGTAGTTCGGCTAATTGGACGTGCTGTTTGCTTCTGCTGCTGCGTCAGCATTTCTGTCTCTCTCCCCCAGTCTTCACCATATACCAGGCCCTGCCTTATGTCGAGCCAGCATCTGCAAACCCAGGCTCGCTGAACTCCACAGCGTCGGCACACATTCACCTGCCCCTCCTCCTGATGCTCTACCTGCCTCTTCTCGCTCTCGGTAAGCCAGACTTCAGTATTCTACAGCGTTATCACTGTGGCAGTTCATCTTTTATTATATTCAGTTCCACGCTGACCATAAATGAGATATGGTGTTCATGCCAGGAATGAGTTTTGACTCATCAGGTCTTTGCATCACACGCCCTGGGCCACAGCAGCTTTCCTCATGTCTTATGTAAAAGTAGCAACGACACTTGTGGCTTGATTAAGAGTTTATGGTGAGGTACTGGTAGCTGGGGCGTGGTCAGACCGGAAGCTCTGTTAGTTCCAGCTGTCAGATCACAGCCCAGTGAAACCAGAAGTCAGCTGTGTGTTTAGGATAATAAGGTTAAGGCTCGTCGTGCCTCGACATACAGCAGCTCCGACTGTCTACTGTTTTCCCAGCAGTGCATCTGAAAATCGAAAACCTTCCCTGGCTCTCTGACAGTGGGGTTGTCTTCCACAGGGGCCTCTGTGACAGTGTGGCAACTGCTGAAGGAGAGGCAGCACCACCTGGAGAAGTGGAGCAAGAAGATGAAAAGGAAATGAGGCCCGAGGCGGAAAGGCCGACTGTGTGGACAGTTCGGGTCTTTCAGGAACTTCCTGTGGAGCTCTTAATCCGCTGACTTTGACGTCATCAAATCATTCAAATCTATATTTCAAAAAGCAGATCCACAAAATTCAGCCAACACCATTAAATACTTGCTGTGTCTGATGAACCTTTAATGGGCAAATACTGATTTGGTCAATGTGTAACTGAAGCAGAGCTGTGATGGGGCTGTAGTTCCTCTTTAAGTCCACGGTGCTGCTGAGCCTCAGCTGTCTTGCTGCCCTCCTGCGGCTCCTCCGGGGCTACCAGCCGTACGCTCTGGTCCACACAGCCTTCTTCCTGAACTCAGCCGAGGACTTGAGGGCCAACAGGGCAGCTGGAACGAGGACGGATCAGATAAACCACTCCGCAATCCCAGTTTGTAATCAAACATTGAGCTTCGGGCTTGTGCCAAGAATGCTGTTTGCTGTCGTGAATGCGTGGTGTCAGCGTGAGAGCAAAGACGGGTGGTGTGTTTCACGCTGCACCTGCCTCAGCCAACACCGCTGTTTATGTGTATGTGACTGTGCTGAAATGCCATAACAATACCAACGTCAGTGTTCGCTCCCCTGTGGAGTTTGTTCTCAGAAAGACCTGTTTACATCGAGTTTCTCATAAAAACCCACTCAGTGTGTCCTGGAGGGCTAACAAACGTCTGTTCCTCTCTGTGTATAAATGCATTGTAGCTTGTTTTGAAATGTGCTGTGTAAAATGAGACCTGCAGACCCTAATACGACGTCCGGTCACTGTAACGGCAGCAGCTCACCCTGGACACGCGCCTGATTGTTCAGCGCGCGGCCTGCTGCACGTGTGGATCGGCGTTTCCGCTGCCTCGGCCCGCAGGCTTTACACCTCACCGCTAAAGTGCGCGGCGGTGTGCACCTGGACATTCACTCAGCATGAGGCTGAGGTGTGTTTAACTTCAGGTGCGCGCTGGTCTAGAAACCACAGGAAGTTCATTATTGCGGTTTAGGGTCAGCTGCAGCAGAGTTTTAAGCCCTCAGCGGCAGATTGCAGTGTTTGTGTGTTTTGTACCTTTGGCAGCGCCGATGGTCGTGGCTGACAGACACTGTTCAGGACCCTCTGTGATGCTGAGGAGCCAGTCTATGAACTGAGACACACACACACACACACACACACACGTTACGATCAAACTGTGCAGCTTGAACAGGCTGATGCATTGTGTTTCAGGTTAAGATGCAGCCTGTCAAACACGCCCACCTTGTGCGTCTGGCTGCTCCAGGGCTCTTTGTCCAGCAGCAGACACAGGCTGCGGGACACTCCCAGCAGGCACCGCGGCAGGGCGCGCCCAGTCAGCGACTCCTCGCCGTACAGGCCGTGTCGGAGACTTTGGGGCTTGGAGCGGGGTTGCCACGGGAACCACTGGGCCCTAATGCCGAGGAGGAGCGGCATGAAGTGGTCGCCCCAGGAAACTACAGCAGCGGCGAAAACCTGAAACAGGAAGTCTGTGGCCTGCGGGGAAATAAAGGGCAGACTGACTCGCGCTGGTGGTGTACGCTGACACGTCTGTGTGTCACATGACCACATCAGATGTTCATTCATGTATGGAATATAATTCATGTTTGCTGGAACATTTACTGATGGTTTCTTACACCGACAGACTTCGCTGTGGTGATGTCACCACGTCGCCACTTCTCAGTTATTATATTAATCATCATAAATGATGGAAATCACGCTGAAAACTACAAAATTCAGACTCAAGTTCAGAAAAACTGGGGTTGTAATTTGATAAAAGATGATTTTATCGTCTATGTTCATCCAACTTCAGTTTCAAACCTGTTTGGACTTAAATTTCTATCATTGGACGGAGCCGACACGACCGGAGCTGCATTCCAGACCTCCTGAGGAATGACTGTCGTTCCTCAGAACGCTTTAACTCTCGCCCACATGCCGAAACACACGGCATACTGTCAGCCATCTGTGGCATGTGACAACAACACACTGGCTAACTAGAAATACCACGGCGCAGGTTGCCAGCGTGGCTCGGGAACGCACCATTCTGGGGTCTCCACACGTGACGGAGGCGGCACCATACGCGACGTTTCGGATGTGTCCCATCAGCTCCAGGAGCCACTCCATTCGCTTCAGGACACCTGCAGCAACGAAGAACCCAGCTCGACATGAGGACGCACTCAGGGTGGGACTATAATACGCACATGCAGGTGCATGCAGGTGAGTGGCAACATACAGAGAGCATGATGAAGAGCACGCAGTGTGTTCTGTTGCTAAGAAACTGATCATTTCAAACAAAGGTGGCACTTTTGCAAAAGCGTGAGTTGAATGCAGACTCATTCCTAACCCGTGTTGGAGCTGGCGGCCAGGCGGCACTGGTAGAAGGTGTGCAGGAGGAGCCAGCCGACTCCGCGGCTTGGCCAACCACGAAGCACGCCAGCGATGACGTCATTGAGCCCCAGGAGGGGAACTCTGCCGCGGGAGGTCAGGTAAGCCAGGACGAAGCAGGTCTTCTCCATCTGATCCTGAACGGTGCAGTGACATATGTCTGAATTCAGTGGTAGACCTGGTGATATCTTGTCTGACATCACAACATCAGCAGCTCTGGGTAGCACACGACGCAGAAGACATTTGCACTGCTCATACTTCACCTCTGTGACGCGGGTGATCCGGTCAATCTCTGTGTCAGACATCTCAGACAGACATTTGGCGATTCCCACGTACAAATCCACTTCATCGTCCTGCAACGAAAGGATTCCTCATCAGAAGCCACCAGTGGAAGCGGAAGGATACGGGTTATGACGCCGCCACCTTCGTACCTGGATGTGGTTGGGCAGGAGGGCGAAGATCTTCTCGGTGGTGGAGCAGAGGATGGTCCAGCAGTTGTTGGGAGGGTTTGGGAGGGCCATGGCCTGAGCGAGTCCCTGCAGCAGGGAGCGGCAGACGGGCAGCCGCTGGGATCGGAGGTCCTCCTGGAACTGCTGCAGGCCCAGACTCTCCACGTAGACCTGGAGCTTGTCCTCGGCGACGTGCTTCATCCACAAACCCAAGCTCTCGTAGAGCTGAGCCCGGGTCTGGTACTGGACCACAAATGTCAGTTTTGACTGGACTTCAGGCAGGACCAGGTAAACAATATAACTATAGCCTTATGATGTTTATGATCATGCTATATTACACAAGGCAAACATTACACTGAGACAAATTAGACCCAGCAGTAGTGAGAACTGTATAAATGTATAATGTATATGAATAAATATCAGTATTAGTCACGTAAACTTCCAACATCTGCTTCTGGAAAACACCTTGTGCATCATTCAGTTCAGTTCAGTTCTATTTATATATTAAACATCTGCCTGAACCTCATTCTCTGTAGATGGTCATCACATCGGTCACCAGCACTGAGGCTGTTCTCCATTTCCCTCCACACAGTCAGCTCGCTCTGGCTCCTCAAACAAACAGCGTGCATCACAGACACCAGGTCAGGAAATAATACAGTAATGCTGCGTCTCTGGAACTTTACACTGACCTCAATGATGAAGACCATGCCAGGGTTTAATGTCTAAGTTCACTCACTGTGTCCTCCCACTGATTGTGTTGGAAATGGAAATGAAACTAAATATCAACCGTATATGTGTATGTATATGTATATGTGTATGTATATGTATCACTAAGGCTCGGCTGTATAGGATGCAGCTGGAGAGTTAAGTGTTTACTGGGGATTGGATGTATACATACAGGAAGGCCAACTTACGCTGAGACTGTGCACCAGGGGCGGAGACAGCCAGGAGCCCAGGAAGAGCGAGGCACTCTGGGACGACTGAGCTTGACTCGCTGCCAGCGCCACGCACTGATGCTGCACGTCCTCACCTGACGGAGGGAAGAGACGCTGAGCTCCGCGCTTTGACTCTGACAGCGCTGAGTCACAGAGAGACCAGTGTGCGGGACATCTTACCGAAGCTGAGCCTCATCAGAGGAGACAGGGCCGCGCTCCAGTTGATGGGTGGGTACTGGAAACTGCCTCCGACTGATGCCAGGGGGGTCAGAGCAGTCTTAACCAGAGCTGGATGTGCGAACTTAGGACCTGCGCCCACAGGAAGGCAAGACGCTCCCAAAAGTTAGAGCGCGAGTGAAACGTTACCACCAGCGCTTCGTCTTGAGCGAGTTTGGGTGAAAGGTGTTGGATGAATTGTGAAACTGATGCAGACACACAGTCGATTTCACTGAAAACCAGTTCAGACCTTTTTTTCCGGCCTCCGCGAGGAAGTCGATGATGGATCTGATGGCACTTCTCTCCGAGAGGTAGCTGAAGTCCTGGGGAACTGCAGACGAGAAGAGCGGGCGGGACTCGTCACACACCTCAGGGACAGACAGAGTGTTCAGAAGCCTTCATGTCACCTTCCTTAGAGGATTTTGCAGCGATATTTTGCACCCACCTGCTGTGTGACTGTGGCTGGTGGACACGTGGGCCAAATGCAAGTGACCCACCAAGCAAGCGCTGTTGGACTGCAAACCAATGGCTCCCGAGAACGTTACGACCTGCGAACAGGAGCCGACGGTGACTGCAGTGACGGTGCATCCCTCATCACTGACATATGTGCGGTGTTTACTGACAATAATGGTTGGACGAGGTTCACCAGAGGTTCGTACCTGCGTGATGGCTCGAATGACCTCATTCAGCCGGCTCTGCTGCTGGGAGGAGAGCTCCAACTCACCCTTCAGCTGAAACACAAGAGGAGTGATCAAACATCCATGGCTTTATAAGAGAAATGACTTATTCCTGAAGAAATACTGAACTCAGAACAGCCGTGTGTACGTCTGGATGTGTCTCTCAGACTGTTAGAATGATGTCAAGGCCTGGCTGAAGCCTCATCACCTGTACATCTAACAGCTGATAGTTCACTTGGTTGACACAGGCTTGTGAAAACACTCTAATCATGTTTAATATCAGACGCTCAGACTGAAATAACATCAGCAGCTTGATTTAAAAAACGGTGAAACAAACCGACAAACAACACGCACGATACCGAACAAGGTGCCTTTCTCACCTGAATGAGATAACTCTCAGATCCCACTAAAGCCACCAGGCCGTTGATGGCAGCCAGCCGCTGCATCGTGGGACAGCCCTGAAACGCAAAGACCACCCAGTCAAATGAACACGTGTCACAGCTGAACATGAACATGTCTAAATGAGAGGGTCAGCGCGCGATGCAGCACCTCGGCCAGCAAGATCTTGATCCAAGCAGCCAGCAGCCGGGGCTGGATGTCCTCTGCTTTACCGTGGCCGGACGCTGACAGGCCGTGGACCACCAGCCCTAGAGCCAGGGAGAAGCCTGGAGTCTGAGCAGAGAAGGGTGGGGTCAGAATGCAGAGCATCACAACTGCACTTAGTACAGCAGGTTGGTAGTCTAGGCTGGGTAAGGATACAAACTGAGAAGATCTTATGTATTTTGCCAGATGCTGGTGTGGTAACATCTGAATCATTCTTCATGCAGCAGCTGCAAACCCCCCTGAGATGCCCTCACTGAGCAGAAACCCGCTCCCGCTGACCTGCTGGCTCTCCTCGGTCAGGGTGCGCAGAGTGTTCATGACCTCTTCGGCCTTTTCAGCATCTATAATTCCTCCGCTGAAGGCCGCGACGCCCACGCAGGCCACAGAGTACGCCAAAACCTGCACAGGTCAACCAAAAGCAATCATCTTCTACCCGCCCACACGGCGAGACAGCGTTCCCCAGAGGTTCGCGGAAAACTGCAAACGTGGTGGTTTGTACCTCCTGCAGCATGCGTCCCTGCCCGCTGCTGTCCTGCAGGTTGGACAGGAGCTTCTCCAGTGATTGGCTGACGTGGACGTGCTGCTCCGGCTGCCCGTTGCTGCAGAGAGCGGCGAGCACCAGAGCCAGACCCAACACGCAGCCGGTTCTGAGGGAGAGGATGCAGGGGGAAGGGTTCAGAAAGGAGGGGCAGGGGGAGGATCACATGACCTAGCTGCGTGTTTGTTCTCGCCTTCTAAAGGTGGAAATGAGGTTTACTGAGATATACCTGACCAGCACTGACCTGTATTCCAGGTTGGGGTTGAAGCAGCAGCTTTCCAGAGCGTCCAGAGAACTGAGGAGGAGATCAGTGTCCTTCTGAGCTGAGACGTCACTGGGTAACAGAGACAGACAGAGCGGTTCAACAGTGGGTCAGCGGTTCCAGCCCGTGTTTGAGTCATCAGCGCACACACAGAGGCCCCACCTGAGGCGCTGGTGCTGCAGGCTGGACAGCACCATGCCGAGTGCGAGGCCGGAGTGGAACTGGACGGCCTGGGAGTCGTCGACGGTGGGGGAGCCAGGCAGGCCGGACTGCAGCACCGACAGGACCTGGACCAGACCGTCCTTCTGCCACACCACCAGCACCGGGACCAGCAGGGACAGCGCCAGACTGGCGCAGGAACGAGCGATGGCACTCGCCGTGTTCTCGCCCGAGTAGGAGCGCTGAGGAGGGGGGGGGGGGGGACAGGGTGTGACTGAATCTGCTTCTTTTACATCGACCACACCAACCAAACACACCATCATGTCCGCAGGTGCTGCTCTGTTGCCTGGTCCTACTGGTGCTCTGAGCACAGCATAATTAGAAAACATCAGAGAAATGAGGCCACCTGCAGGACTCTCAGGCTCATTACATGTCTTTCTCAAGACCATTATTACTGTCCGCTGGTCTGTGAATGCACCTATAGTTGTTCCTAAAGCATTGCTGTGGTGTTAGTATCTGGGTAAATAATACAGTATTTGATTTAGTTCATGGTGCCCAGCCCTGAGCGGCATTGTGGGTAGTGTAGGCTTGTTTTCGGCTGTGCCACACACACTTTGACCCCGTTCTCTGTTCTCTGTTCATCACGTCGACAGAGTTACAGCAGTGAAACTCTAAATCAGTGGAGTGCCCACTGTCATGGAGTTCTGCTCAGGTGGGGAAAGGAGTCTTGATAGGACTGAGTGACACCCTGCTGCACCCTGCCCTTCACTGAACCCTGAATCCTTTTTGTAATACAGGCGTTCTTAGGGTAGACAAAGACACAAAATCGTCCCTTGGGACGCTGTGGTGAAACTTACGTGGAGGAACCATGGGAACACCTGTCCTGTGGCCTTGTAGCTGCTGCTGCTGATGCTGAGCAGGGTGTTGAGAACCATGGCCAACCAGCTGGATGTGGGCACGAACTCTGGACCCGCCTACAGCGCCAAGTCAGTTCACATTATTATAATAACACTGAATATTAACACACTCTGCTACATAGCATGGCTTCTTTTTGAATATTATTACAGTTATGTTATATTATCATTGTAGAAGTACCAGTACCAGAAGTAAGTACAGTATATTGTTATTAATTTCATACAGACAACACTTCTGCCTGATAGCTCTTTCTTTGAGTATAACTTGTAAACAAACACACACATCAGATGATTTGACATATATACAAAATAATAAAAATGCTTTTTTATGAAATCTATTAACTGTGGAATTGAGGATGCCTGCTAATTATCACAATAATTACATTAATTTACACTTTATATTATTTATGTGCAATACAAATAAACAAAATGATGAGATGAAGGAACTTTAATAAACTCGGTGAAATGTGGAGGACGTTACCCCGAGGCTGCCGTCGCCGTCCGCGGGCTGGTTGCTCTCATACTTGGCGAGGGCGGCGGCCAGACCAGTCAGAGCCAGGATGGAGTTTCCCTGCACGACGGGACTGTCCCTGAACAACACGACACACAGACGTCCCGCTGTTAGTGCGGCTACGCATCGCCACCACAGGATGGACTCGGCATATCGAGACACAACATCTTTGTTTCATCTAAAACGCGCAATTGCGAGCAGGGGACTCACTTTGTTGCGGCTTTGATGACGTCTGTCAGCTGATCTCTGGCCCTGCGAGGGACGAGAGGGGAAAGATGGGGAGACAAATACAGATGAGGATGAGAGGATGAGAGGATGAGAGGGAGAAGCCGTGATCTCGGTGTCATCGCCGTACGAGTGCAATGAGCAGCAGACGTTCTCACACACACTCTGCTTTCATCTCAAACCAGTGCTTCAGTCGCCTGGCAGCTGCAGCAGATGTTTGCTCAGGTCAGGTGTGTGTGTGTGTGTGTGTGTGTGCTTTTAATGGTGATCGCTCGATACTTTCATCTGGGTGTGTTTATCAGACATATGCTGATTCATGAGGGAGCTCCCTGGAAGCTGAGCGGTCACTGCAGACGCCACACGGCTGCAAATGTGGCAGGTTTGCTTCCTGCTGGTGTGCTCGCACGTCACAGCTCTGTCTCTCTCCCCATTTCCTGTCAGTCTCTACCCATCAGGCTCTAATAACGGCAAATAATGAAATGAATTTGGAGACACAGTCTTTTTGTGCAGCGCATTCCCATCATTTTTAAAGTTTGGCGTTTAGTTTAAGAATTTCTTAACAGCTGCCTTCAAATTAAAAGTCCCAGAATGCTTTCTAAAAATCAAACAATCAAGTTTCACGTCTGTGATGAGCGGCGCTGCAGGGTTGGGCCTTGGCGATTGTGTCCAAGTAATGAGTCGCCATGGCAATGCGGCAAACGTGGGACAGGAAATAAAGACGCTTTTCTCTTCTGGGTGCTTTCAATGTGTCTCTGGATCAGTTCACAGCGGCTGCACCATGAGGACATAATGGACAGTAGCTGTATCATGTGTGTGTGTGCACGTGTCAGTGATCCTCACCACAGCCAGGCGCAGTGCTGTCTGTACTGCAGCTCCTGTGGGTTCTCCTTGCCTTGTTTCTGCTGCATCTCTAAGTCAGCCCGTCGACCCTGAACACACAACAGCACAGTTGACTTCCAGTTCCAGATCATTCCGGCCAACCTGAGGACAGGCTCACAAATCCCAATACAGCCGAGCAAATGTTGAGGACGTAAAAAACATAAGCAGGTAAAACAGAGAGTGGAGAGAAGCAGCTGTTTTATTAAGATCAATAGAGTCATTCTGTCGTTTTCACCAATAATCGTGATGTAAGCACTATCCTTATCCAGAGATGACTCAGAGCCTTTAGAACAAGACTTATTCTGATTTATGGAACGCTAAAGATGCCAAGGTTAAATTGCAATTACATGCCAAACATGCCAAACTGAAACCTTGAAAAACCTAATGGAAACAAGCTTTTATGGGGAATGACAGGATTTCAACTACAAACCATCAGAACCAAAGGAGCAACTTCCAACCGACCAATCAGAGACAGGTGTTCTAGTTTCTGCCCAGCGTTGCCATGTGGGTTTTGCCAAAATACTCTTAATAACACATGGAGAGTTATGAACTTGCTGCTATTTATATTAGGACTTCCTGTTATGATGTGAACACAGTTCCACAGGCCATGGAGGTCATGTGATAACAAATGAGTCATCGATATGGCAACTGGCAACTGAACAAGCCACCTGCTGACACAGAGCATGGTGGCTGAAAGCTGACTGTTGTCATGGTCTCTGGGCTCAATCTGGTGTCGTCAAACGCTCAAATACAGAATGCAGTTCAAATATGATTGAATGATTTCATTTCATTCTTTTGAACGCACCCTTCCTCTCTGCTCTGCTCAAAACTACCTGCAGAACAATCAGTCGGCTGCCAGAAGCACAAACCTGTAGGACAGCGTGGAAGGCTCGGCTCATGAAGCCTCGCCAGGCCTGCGGCAGGAGGAGAGCACGGTGCCACTCGGACGGCTGAATGTTCACCTGCACATCGGGGACAGAGAGCAGGAGGTGTTCGTTAGAGGTTAAACCCAGAGAGGAGCGCGGGAGGCGGAGGGGAAGCGGCTCCCACGTACTTCGTGAACGAGGGCCGCCAGAATCTGCTGATAGCTGCGGCTGCGGCTGACCAGGAAACGATCGATCGCTCTGCCGTCACGGTCCGTCTGCACGGGCAGCTCGTAACAGAGCAGCAGCCCGGCTACAACACACACAAACACACACACGAAGAAGGTTTTTGGCACATCCAGACCCACATCCAGCAGACACAGAACAACATCAGCGCTCCTCTTAGCGACTGGACGCAAGTTCATCAGACTTTACAAACTAATATGGAAAACACTGAGTGCAACCAGATCAATACGCTGGTGCAGCCAATCAGCATACCACTAATTTAAAATCAGTACGACTGACATTAATCAGCTTTGTCGCCTTGTCTTCACACAGGAGGGTGATTGATTCGATCACCTGCTAGTCCAGGCTTGAGCCCCGGCTGCTTGTTTTTCTCATAGGTTTTCAGCATGAATGACGGAATTCCCGCCACTGTTTTCCCCTGGTCGGAGCGCAGGTTCCCCCCCCTCAGGGCAGAGAAGTACACCCCCCGCGGCATCTGGCTCATCTCCTGCTTCACCAGGGATGTTAGGAAGAGCTCGAAGGCTGGGAAGAGAAACAGGATCGAGGTGAGCGTCTGCGCGGAGGAGTTCTGCAAACCGGTGCTACACCAGAAGGGTAATGATGAACGTTGCCTAATGTGTCGGATGGACTGCCTGGCTCAGCTGGAGGCTCTACTGTGAAGCATCAAGTCTTGTTATAGAACTTACCTGGTAGAACAGATGCAGGCGTGAGAGCCATCAGCTTGACATACGATGAGCCAGGGATGGAGAGATCCTTCTCCTCTTCCTCCTCTTCCTCCTTCCCCTGCTCATCCTCCTCGTTTTCAGGCAGCTTTACTGCTGGTCTGGCCTGCGGAGCGGACACAGCGGAATGTGATTACACATGCTACACTCGTTACAACACTGAGGGTAAGGCAACATGATGAATTACAGTATATCTCTCATTTGAGGGCAGCAGCGTCCAGCTACTGTTTGCACGGTGCTGTGGAGACTGCAGAAGCTGTTGCAGAGAGTGATGCTATCTTTGAGTGAAATGCTAACATCAGCATGCTAACAATGATAATGCTAGCATGCGAATATGAAGCAGGTCTAATTGTTTTCACCACGTTTGCCATCTTATATTAGCATGGTGCAATGCTAACATTTAGCTCTGCAGGTGTTTTCCAACCTGCTGGGGACAGAAAACACCGATCTGCTGATTGTGACAGATGAACGATTAGGTGATCTTTCAGAGCCACGCTACATCCTGAACACATCTGCGCTAGCTAGCTCACTGTGTTACATGGACACACAAGCTTTACATGTGAAGTGGTAGTAAGGTCAGAGCATGAATCCAAAAGTTCCAGACTCTGAGGGCGATGGGAGAGCGGAGCAGGGCTCTTACCGCCTCAGGAAGGTGATTCACTGTGTGGACCGCTTCGGGAAAGTCTGCCAGAGCCCTGTAGCCACAGCTGGCCACCTCTGGATCCTACAAACACACACACACACACACACCCTGATACCCTGTAGGACATGTAGGAGCTGTTTTTGCACAGATGACTATCTGACTGGATATTCAGCCCACGTTTGAGTCTGTGAAAGGCAAAACATGGACGTGCTACATGCTGAGGAACTGCACAGTTGGTAATAATTCTAATTTTGCAGTAAATTGCATGTCAGTGGTCTAATTTCTAATTTTAGTGGTCTAAAGTTATGTGCGAGAAACATTTTGCAGCGGCAGCAATGTTGCAATATTTATAATGTGAGAGAAAGTATTTTATATTATTTATCAAAACCTTTGCAAATTTTGCAAATGAAGCCAAAAATCCTCAGTCAAGGAAACCCCAGGCTCGGGGGTTGTGTACACACACACACACACACACACACACACACACAGCACAGATATCTGCAGTACACAGACCTTGCTCACAGCGTAATTCCAGAGAAAGCTGACCACCTCCTCTTTGAGTTTCTGGAAAAACAGAGATAAAGAGAACTTTTAAAGCAACAGCAACTTTCTGACTCTGACTCCAGCTGCTAATTGCGGTCGCCAGGGAAGTCCAATGCCAAATTAATAAGCAGCAACACACAACAAAGAGATTCGAGGCTAACCGAAGCTAAGTTCCACTGAGTCGGTGCTAAAAGTGAGTTTCAGCCTCCTGCTGATTGTCAGCAGCTGACGGACTTCATCTCATTTTCTTTTAACCACAGAAAACCTTTTTTTATCTCAAGGACCTTTAAGCATTAGCGTTACAAGCTATGGAGCATTCATCCCTGTGTGCTTCATGTGCATCATACGCATATGCATCTATGAAAATAGACCTTTTCTGGGTGGACTGTGCAGTGATCTGACTATGCAGAGCTACTCAGAGGGCTGCTGTCTTCAACAAATAACTGTTTCTTAAAATATTCTATCTATCTATTATCTATCTATCTTTCTCGCAAAGCTCACACAGAAGCTCCCAGCGGATACCTCGTACTCCTCCGACTTGACAGTGAGCTGAGGAACCAGAGCCAGAAGCTCAGCCACGGCTTTGACCATCAGAGGACGGCAGTCGCAGCTCAGCTGGGGCCCGAGACTTCTCCACGTTGACACGATGTCCACTACCTGCAAAACAAGCTTCATAAAAACCTGTGCATGGAATGTATTAACTCCTGTTGTGTGTGTGTGTGTGTGTGTGTGTGTGTGTGTGTGTGAGACCTCCGCCCGGCAGAGTTCCTGTAGCCCTTGCAGCGCCAGAGCAGCAGGGGTGGCCATGTCTGGTTTTGTGCACTGGCTCAGGGTGAGTGCGATGGCAGCCAACATGTCACCTCCATGCTGGTAAGGCCTGAAACACACATAATACACGACCTGATCTCCAAACTTACAACGTCTGGGCAGCCGATGTGGAACACACCACCTTAAAATGAAGCATTCAAGTCCAAAATCAAAGAACTAACTAATCACATTCTCCTTTTTTCAGCTCTTTGTCAGCACCCCGACATATTCATCACTCAGATCCACGCTGCGTCCAGCGTGTGGCGGTCTGACCTCTCTCTGCAGATGTCCCTGATGCAGGCTGCCCTTGCCAAGATGTGCTCCCACTGGGTGTCCCGCCCCACCACCACCCTACTGTCCTGCTGGCCCAGCAGACGCTGCAGCTCGGGGTAGATTCGATCCTTACAGGACACAACACAGGACAGATATTAAATAATAAGAATGCCTATATATATATTAATGTAATGATTATAATGACCATTTATTGTTCCACACCTGTTTCTTCCAAAGAACAGTCATGAGGCGCATTGCCACTGGTTTCAGCTTGGGGGCGCTGGCCAGCATGTGGAGAGTCTGCAGCACCATGGGGACACAGAGCTGGAACATTAAAGCACAGGGTGTGTGTTAAATGGTTGTGATCATCAGCAAGGAGCCTCCTGCACATTCTCACAGAGCTGACCACAGGTCCTTATATCCAGACCATGAATTCTGCTTTGGTAGAGACAATCTTTACAGCTGATGATTTGAAAGAATAGGTTTACGCAGTTACAGTGGAGGCCACAGTTGCTGAGTACCTTGTGTGTGCCGAGGTTTGGTAGGCAGTTTAACACAGCGTGAGCCTGGCCGGGATTCTTTTCCTTCCCCAGCTTGAACAGCAGGACAGAAATCAGGGAAGGGACCTGCAGACAGACACACACACACATTTGGATGAAGAAGAAAACTCAAGTGAGACGAGGGACTGCATTAAATAACGCTTCTCAGAGCAGGAAATGAGTCCGAAGTGGCCAAAAACTCTGAGCGTGTTGTGTTTTAGGTCTTTTTTATGGGCTCATAGGTAGAGCAGAGCACAGCGGATGCTACAATCTGTTACCCCAGACACAAAACAACACAAAGCCATCATGAAACGGTCTTTAAATCAAACTGCACGCTGACAACACAGAAGCAAGTGTTGAATGTTAAAGTGCAGGTCTATTTACTGCGCCTCGCTCTGGTGCAGTGAGGTTTAACATTAAGGTTCAGCAGCTGGACGGAGGCTGGAACAATCCGTAGCTCGGGGCGGTTTGATTTGCACCCTGGCAGAGGTCTGGATTCGGGAAGGGGGGGGGGGGGCGGGGGGTTGAGGGTCCACAGTCATTCCTGCTGCTTGCTTCAGGACTGCCTGCCCCCGCAGGCTCATATTGGTTCTTGATGGTTTGCGCTGGCATGCTAGCTCTTCAGTTGCACCGCCGGGTTGCCGAACCTTGCTGTAACTGAATATCTAATGACACTCTCTAGGACTGCCTGGTAGAAAGGCAGCATGATGTGGCTGCTCAGGCCACGCAGGCTCTGGCATGTTGGGAAATCAGGTCTCTGCTGCAATCTGATGCACAGCAACTCAAAGAAGGTCGTCTATGTGGGTGTAAGTATTGATTCCAGGACACCAGAACGACGGTGACTCCTGGTCAGTCACTTGCTTCAGGTCAGTGACCATCTCCACTGTTGTTAGAATGAGGTGGCTGCTGCCCCACACCTGATGAAGGTGTCTATGTCTTCTTGGTACACACAGGGTTCAGTGTCCTTGTCCTTCAGTGTCCTTCCTTTTAGAATATAATTATTGGATTGTACAAAAGATTATTTTGACAGAAGCAAAGTGACATTTCAGACAGACTACGTGTGGGATGCAGAGAAGAACACACTGCCAGCACAGGAACCTGCAGGTGCTTCTTTACTGCAGCAGGTAAAATGCAGCTGTGTGACAGTGAAGTTTAAATCTTCCTCTAGAACATCATGAGGAAGAAGATGCATGTCTACATCTCAAACACTAACAAGACTCTAAGTGAAAACCAATGTTTCTGTGTATGATGGATGGATAATGAAAGCAGTATCAACTTTATAAGGAGCTAATATGTCAGTGTTGTGTTTCCAGCTTGTTTTCCACCATCGCCAGTCTGATGTGCGTCAAGCCTCAGCCACCAGGTTCTTCTATAGAACAGAATGTAAAGTCGGACCCCAGCTGGCAGAGCTGGGCTCATTTCCACACTGATCAATTAAAGCTTCACGGACACTTCACACTTAGTGGGTGTGTGGCTCAGGATTTAATGGAGTGCAGTGAGTCTGAAGTAGTTTAAATGCATGGTCAGAAAGAGAGAGGCATGCAAGACTTTAAACATCAAACCCGGCGCCTGGTGACGATTGTACCCAGAGCCTTGTAGACAGAGGGTTGCGGTTAATACTCCCTCTCAGTGGTGCTGGTTATACCCTATGCTGCATCAGCTAATTTGAATTTTAATGTAATGTTTTGATAACCACACAAAGTGTTTCAAATAATGTTTTGCTGCCGCTGATGAATAAAACAAACCTATCCATTGGAACGTCCTGGGTACAGGCTAAAACTTAGGTTAGCTGGCTAGCTTCAGCAGCATCAATGATAATTTGATCTAGGAATACATGTGTGCATCAAAGCCTGTGCGTCTAGAACTGCTGGGGCTCTCTGGCTCTGTGGATTGCTGACATTGAGAGGGAGGAATACCTGAAGCCAGCCTGTTCTGAGCAGGCAACGTCTGAATGGCCAGTGAAGTGAAGGACAATGCAGGCTTAACAGTTTATCATTCCCTTTAGAGCCGAGGTCAAAAATAGGAACTAGCCAGGGTCCTTGCACGCACGTAGTCAACAGCTCTGCAGTGTAGCTGCCTTTAATTAACATAAAGCACTTACTGCTGCCCTGCACCTTGGCCGTTGCATAGCAACCGCTTCACCTGCTTGAGAGGAAAAGAAGGGGCAGTGAAGATGAAAATGGAGTTTTCTTTCAAGTTGAATCCCAGAAATATCTGCTGCTGACCCCAAACCACAAACACCAATCAGTAAAATATTATTCTTATGAATCATCATGAATAAATACAGTTAAATCATCCTCACTTTTGAATCTACACCCAGTGGTTAGTTTTGTTGTTACTCTCCTCTCTTGAAACAAATACACGTTGCTGCAGCTACAAGGTGTTAAAAGTGGTTTTTAGTGTGAGCAGGCAGGTGATGTGATACCGCGAGGAGGGAAATCCAATGGTTTCAAATTTGCCAATAACCTTCTACCAATGCATCAAACGACCGGCACAAGTGGCACTCTGGGAGCAATTAGGCCAGCGGGGGAATACTCAGAGGCATCTAACGAGCCCAAGTAATGAGAAGCCTATAGCACCGTGTGATATTTCACATCATCTTCTGGAGCTAGTGACTCCATTTACAGTCCCAGAGGGTCAGAGGTAAGTCTGTCAGATTAAATCTGCGACTGCAGACCATCCAGCAGCTGAGGGCAGGCAGGGCTGCAGTTTTAAAGAGTTCATTTCAAAAGCCCATGTCAACATAGTGTGGGTGAAATAAAACCAAAGGCGAGGTTGTGCTAGACTCAGCCCATCAAACACACGGTATCTAGCAGCTTCACTGCTCTCTGTTGGTAATGGTAAATGAGCCACACTCATGGAGCACCTTTCTAATCTTCTCATCACTCAAGTGCTTTAAACTATATGTGAGCACTCACCCATTCATACCTATTCATACACTGAAGGCAGCTGCTCATCAGAAAGGAAACTAGCATTCATACACTGATGGAACAGCCTGTAGGAGCACCAATGGCCACTGACATTGCACCTGTGGTGGGTTCAGCTATACGGGTAAGAGACTTTAGAGCAGGGGTGCCCATTACGTCGATCGCGATCTACCAGTCGATCGCAAAGATAGTGTGGGTAGATCGCATGACATTAAAGAACATAGATTATCATCATCAAAATATAGCCTATCATCTATCCTCACTACGACATTTGTCACTCAATTGACATACAGGACCAGCCAATCACATGCACATTCAACGGCGTCAAGCAGCAGCTGCAAATTCAAGCAAGCTAGCAAGTTAGCCTGTAATTTATTTCTACTAAACTTAAGAAAGGGTATAAAAATGAGTGGGGGAGCTGGACCAAGTAAGAAGCCAAAAACCTACCACTTCCATACGGAATGGGAGGAAGACTTTTTTTTTCACAATGTAGCTCGCAAGCTGAAAAAGTATGGTCACCCCTGCCTTAGAGAAATGCCAACTCAAATAAATTGATGTATTCTTTTATGTTGACACAATTGATTGGTTACCAGCAATCAAGCAATACAAACAGAGAAATCTGGTGCTGTGCTCGTCAAAGGCCGGACGATCAACCAATCGGAGCCTTGTAAAAACAGCTTACATGCTCACTGAATAAAAAGCCCAGGTGGATACTTCTCATGACCGATCGGTTAGTGTGTAACTAAACAAAGTAACCCCAGTCCCCGGCATGAGCTGGCTTACATGAACATGACCTCAGCTTGGATGAATGAAGAATGAAGAAGAGACTGCAGATCTGGTTGAAATAGATAATGCTAATTGTCCTTTGTTGAATATAGTTACTAGTTCTGGGGTAATCAACCTGCACCTCCCCTGTTGGTTTATTAGTCTTTATTGACCTGAAACTTTATGTGTTGGATTCAAACAAACCCAACGTGGCCGCCCACTGCTAGCTCTTTCACAAAACGACAGACAGTAAACATATGTATTATGATTCCAAGTCTTGTAAACATTACATGGGGCTGAAGTGTCTGCTGGTGTGTAAGAACTGATCAGATATATTCAAGTAGTGGGTGAACCTTCTGTCAGGGGTGACACTGCAGAGTCACCATGTTCAACAGGCCTGAGAACAGTAGGTTCTCTGGAGGCCCAGGACCTCGTTTCAGGGCTGTTATACAGTGAGTTTCTTTAACTTAATGATAGACTTTGTTCTTTGCACAGAGCTTTTATCAGACCAGCCTATAAATATAGCATGAAACAAAGTATTGTATTAGATCAATGTCCCGGTCCTCTTTGTTCTAAAAATGTTCTATACCTACTCCCATCGGCCAACATAACAGCCAAGTCCTCTAGTTACCTCCAATATAGTGAGAACCGGAACTTCATTTGAAACAGTCCTATATTAGAGACAGGCCTTTATTCCTGATTTCATCTTTTTCCCAGTTAACTGTCTTAATGAATTCAGGACGTACATTTCCACAGCACTATGTCCATCAGTCCAACAATGGAGTCATGTTGTGCTTAAAATCTGGATTCTCTACAATTTTCATTGACAGCAGCTTCGCAGCAATCAAGACAAGGACATTTGGATCCAGCTAGGGCACTTTTGCTACCATGTATCTGTCAATTGCTGTTGGAAGTGTTCAAATTCAGAAAATATAATAAGTGCTCCCATTTCTGTGGTTTTTCTCTCTTGTTAAGCCTTGTGTGTAATCTACCTGGCAGGGGTCCGCAGCGGCGATGGCCTGGCACGCATTCAGAGCCAGCTGGCAGACGTCGTCCTGACCCGCGATGATGAGATGGGTCACAATGAGGGTGAGGGAGCAGAGCTGGCGCTGGCTTGATGACAGTGCCGAGCTGACAGACAGCAGCCAATCAGCCGCAGCTGCTGGATCATCTGCCATATTACGCAGGACGGATACAGCCACGCTGAGCTCGTCGTACCAGGAACTGAGAGGAAGGGCCAATGCCGGACCGGACTGAGAAGACAGATGAGAATGAAATGTGTATCTGTGTTATGCTAAAATCAATCATTTAACACACCTTCACAGATCAATGAGGACATGTTTGCTTTAGACAGGAGCGCTTTGAGAAGCAGCCCCGGTCTTACCTGTCGGGGTTTATCTGTCTCCCTGCTGATCCTGTGAAGCAGGCTGTGGGCCAGGTCTTTGTTGAGGCTGTGAGTCCGACCGTCGGCCAGCGGCTCGGTGAGGCCTGAGCAGGACAGGAGCTGCAGCACAGGAAGAACCAGGACCGGACTCAACCAGGGTGACAGCCCGGCCTCCTCAGGGACTAAACTCAGCGCTGCGAGAGAGAAAGGAAGACGTTCCAAAATCCGATGAAGGTTAAAAAAATCCAAAATTAGGTTGTAAAGTGGGAGACAGGAGGACAAGAAACACAGAGGAGAATAAACAACAGAGCAACAGTGGAGAACTTAAACACACCATCCTGGGAAATTATAGGGCAAGTAGTTATAGTAGTCCTAATGAGAGTTTATAATGTCCCAATAAATCACATTTTATTTAGCACATTAACATACAGTGCATGCTAAAACTTGATGTTTCCCCTTAAAACAGGGGAAAAACAAGGCACTAATTAGAGAGGAAATGGGGACCATGCTCCGAGTCAGTACTCAGGGAGTAATGCAATCACTTGATTTGTTAAGAATGATCCGGGAAATGTAGTCACATGGTCAAAGATGTATGTAAGCCAAAAAATATGGAATTTATCATAGAAAAATTTATTATCATTTCGTCTTCCAGATACATTTATATTAAGGAGGTATTTACCCAGACTGAGCAGGCCGGTCTGCTGAGCTGCAGGGGCCTCCAGCAGGAGCAGGGCCACGCCCATCAACAGCTCATCCAATGGCAGCTCCTACAAACAACAGCAAATACTAAGACACAGCACAGATATCGATGTGTAGTGGGGAGTGTCTTAGTGTGAGACACTGATTCCTGAATGTTGCTGTGTCACCTGTTGGCAGGCGGGCAGGAGGTGCTGTAACAAGCCGAGAAGTGGTCGGCAGTCCCCGTTTAACCCGAGGCAGCGCTGGCAGGCACAGAGCAGCTGCAGCAGCAGCCCGACTCGCTCGGCCCTCCAGCGCTCCTCGGAGGCCGGGATGACACCCTGAAGGAGAGCTTCCAGGAATCCACACAGCTCCAGCACCGCCTCCACACTGTCCACCTGTCAGCACAGAGGGCAAAACACAGTCAAACAAAGTAAAGACAAACAGCACAGGACATTAGCTTGTGCACTCCACCTGCATGTGCGGCACCAGCTGACAGAGGCAGTGCAGCAGGCTGTCAGACACTGGGGAGGTCCGCTCCTGGTCTTTGTTCTGGGGGACCGACGCAGCACCTGGTCTCGTGGGCAGCAGCACCCTGAGGAGACTGTGTCGCAGGAGGGCGTGCTGGGGTTGCCTCTGAGGTTCACAGTACAGGTACCGCAGGAAGGGGGCCAGCATGGTGATGTAGGCTGGTTCATTCCTGCAGCATTCGTGCATGTTAATAACACACAATCCAGGTGCATCATGTCCTTTTAGCTAAGACCTACCAACCTACCAAAGTTCAATACAAACATGTGAGCCTTTATCCATACTGTCTGTGCTGTGGTGTGTGTATTTGTCTGTGCTGCATAATAACAGCTGACAGTGGTCTGATGAGTTATTTGGCATGGGCTGCTCTTCACAGATGGCTTTGAAATTCACGTGGTGAAGACGGCAGTGATTGGATGGAGGGTTCAAGGTCTCTGCTGCGGCCATGCTAACCTGTCAGCAGCCTGCTGAATGAAGTCATCAATCTCCAGCAGCAGAGCCGGCCAGCAGTCCACTCTGTTCTCCAGGGCTGTGATGTACGGGTGAGGGCTGCTCCTGCAGAACAACAGGACAGAGGCAAAGGCAACGTTCACATCACAGATCCAGCCTCGGGATTTGGATCTCATGCAGCACCAGAGTGACCACAATGCATCTTGTGGGGGGCATGAAACCTTCACTTAAGACCAAACATGCGGGCCTCATGGTAACACTGAAGGAGAAATAGCCAGACTCACTTTGACCAGCTCTGCAGAGGGGTCTGCACTAAGAGACCGTGGCCAAATTCAAATCAGGGACGGTGTTTGCTTCTTATATAAGCAGTCGATTTGAAAAGACCTCATACTGCTGGAGGTGGAAGCTGCTGCTCTGCTTTCTAGGAAATATCTGGAACAGTCTCCACAGCAGTCAGTCGTAGCATGACATCTTCACTTCAGTTGATATCATCCACTGGGAAACACAACAGCAGGTACGATATATCACAGCAATCCATGCGAGACATTTCAGTCGCCATCAAGCTAGCAGACTGGCTGACTGACATTGTTAGCGCCGCTAAAACAAAGTAAAGTAAAGTAGAACACATCAGTGCTATAAACATGAAGGCATTTGTAGACTTGTGGCCTTTCTTTGTTTCCATGCAACTTAACGAGAAGATCGGACTCTGTGTTGATTCAATAGAGGGTGCTTTTGAATAAAACCGCATTAATACGTTGACACAAAATAACAATATTAACTGCAGACGTCCCAGTGCAGTACATCTCCTGATACCTGATGTGATCCAATGCTTATATTTACTTATATGTTGATTAAGTCGGTATTTGACAGCTGTAGACGACGTCGCCATCAGGAACCACTTGATCCAAACACTGAAGATGCTTCAAAACAATTCAGTTGATCATCCTAAATTATAGTTTTGATATAACTGAAAGATTAACCGTTGAATGTTACTACTGTGATCAGCCAGAGAGGTCGCCTCACTCTGCTGGAGGTCATGGTTTATTTCCACATTTCTCCTCATGATGTTCATGTTCACTCATTACTTTTAATGAAATAATAACTTATAATCGAAGGGTTCTCAGTATGACCATTTCCATGTTCTCCCGTCCTCCCCCTGTCCTGTCCTGCGAGTGTGAACAACCTATGGCCTCCATTAGTCTTGAATTTGCTAACCCATTAAGTCCAGACAAAACACTGAGGTCAAATCCAAGGTGAAGTCTCTGTGTATTGTTAAGATTCCGGCCCATCGACAGGCCAGAGGTTAATACAACAGGGGTGGTGTGTGTGTGTGTGTGTGTGTGTGTGTGTGTGTGTGTGTGTGTGTGGTGTTGGGGGGTGACCACCTCCATCAGGTCCACTTAACCAAAGCGTTAAGCATCAATCATCACTATCTAAGCATAGGAAGGAAGTTCAGTGACTGAGCGTGTCTGTGCCTGTGACAGCCTGCAGCCCGACCCACACATGGACGACTCAGCTGCTGATGCCCCCGTCTCCTCCTGCTCTTTCTTCCCACTCTTCACACGGTGTAATCTGTCTGACCATCTCTGTGCCCCTCCTCAGGTTCCCCCCGCGGCTGTCTCCGAACCCTCAGCTTCTATACAGCTCCCATCCATCAGCCTCTCAGACCGCTGCCTGCCTTTCAGCTGCCACACAAAGGGAGAGGCAGGAAGTCGAGGCGGGGACCTTCCTCCTTCCAGTTCAACTCCAAGTTCACAGCTGAATCACGGCGCTGGCAGACAAATGGGCCAGGTAGGATCTGTCCTCTGCAGCGCCCAGCTTCCTGGAGATGCCTGCAAGTTAGACCTACCTCTGAGGTGAAGTCTGGATTTGGGGGCAGCACGACAGCGGGCCCACCTCACTACAACATACCTTTCCAAAACCTCCTGGCTGCTGTCTTCAGTCTTTAAGCTACCTCAGACGGATGAAATGTCACCAAACTAAGCGCTCTTCCTCATTCCTCATCCTGACAAGAACTGACATTCTACCCTTGGGATGAAGAAAACAGCCAACGAAGGCAACACAGAGATAATGTCTCCCAAACAAGCAGAGAATTATTATTAGAAAGTTTAGCTCTGCGCTGAATGTAATTAATGAGTAGCGCTACAGCAAAGCCTGTTTTCTAACCTCAGGACTTTTTGGTACCAACTGGTAGATCATTCGTCCAGTAAGGGTGCTGACAAGGTCATTTTTTTGGCGGAAAATGCCCACTCAGCACACGAGTTGGCCGGAGCTCTTTTAAAACCAAATTGAAGAGATTTAAGCGGTTAGAACTGTAAAAGTTTCGGTAAAATTGCAGACTGTTGGACTGACGTAGACACGTTATAATAGAAATGTTGGGTATCGTTTCCTGGTACCTGAGCAGGCAGGACAGATACATTGAGTATGTGGGAAAGCCTGCAGGGGACAGTCGGGGCTGCGCTGCTTCAGCCAGACTAACAGCACATGAGAAATGAGGTGGTGTGGCGGACTGAACCGTCCCTGATCCTGCTGGGGGCTGAAGTGGCTCAGAGTCTCGGTGGCAGATTGCACAGGGCAGCGGCGAGCAGACGGTCAACAATGGGCACCAGTATGCATCCTCCATTAATCCCACAGCATTTACAGTTACCCAGCGGTGCCTGGGCCCAACGACCAATGGCGGGCCAGACTGCCAGGCCAACGGCGCCACCCTGCTGCCCTCAACACATTCATCTTCCCACCGGGGAGGTTCAGGCCGCCAGACAGAAGCAGACAGCGGAGACAGCGATGAAGACAGAATGGGAAAGAAAAGGACAATGGGAAGGAGGAGAGGACTTAAGGAGAGAGAGAGAAAGAAGGGCTGGATGTGTGGAGGAAAAGAGGTTAAGAGGGAGGGATGGGTGTCAGAGGTAGAGAGAGAAACATGGAGAGCAGGAGGCAGAAACGTGAAGGAAAAGGGGAAAAGAAAAAAGACAAAGCAGCGCAGTCTTTTTATCACCCGCTGTAACTGATTAAGGAGGCCCCAGGATCTTGGCAGAGGTGCAGGTCTGAGACTGGAGCAGGAGGAGGAGGAGGAGGAGGTGGTGGTGGTGGTGGAGGCTCCATCCAGGCTCCAGCAGGAGTCCTCCAGCACTACACTGCATCTGCCTGGGGGAATCCAAACTGACCCAGCTACCTACCACAAACAGTAACTGTATCACCTGAATGACCAAGTCAAAACTCTCTTCACTGAAGCTCCTGATGAAACATCTGGTCTTCTTTACTGCTCCCAAGAACAGGAAGTCTCCCTTCTTTTAGAGGTGCACTCAACGAAAGAAGAGATGATTTGGCGCATTTAAAAAAAGCATCATTCTGCTGTATTACAACATACAAAGAAGCTAATAGTTAAAGATGATCTCAACCGACCTGAGTGTGAAAGTATCTGAAAGGTCAGTAATGAGGTGAGCCACGACAGTGCGACAATATGAGTCGCAGCCAGCAGGAACACCACCAGAACCATGACAATGAAGCAGCTAAATGGAATGCAGCCATCGGTCATTTAACTGTCAGCACCTGTGTGTTTCCAGCGGTAACAATGACAATGACAGTTTGTGGTGTAAGTTGTCTACTGAGACTTTTTCTTGGCAACAAGCAGAAACACTGATAGCTTTGGTTTGTTTGGGATTGGGACTGAAATCTGATTCCCGAACTCTGCAGCAAACTACTTTCACAGTCTGACACCATCAGAAAAGGGCAGTCTTGGCCTTCTTCTAATAAACTGTAGCGCACGTTATCCCTGACCATAAAATTCAAATCAGAAGAGAAACATTACAGCAACCTCGTCAGCCAAGGATAACTACGTACTCCAACTTTATGATCAGTCTTTGCTCTGGTGAGTGAATAAGGCGGTTCCACCTCATACAGCAACAGTGACCCCCCTCTTGTCCCCTTCATCAGCTGGCCTGGGGTCAGACATGTATGACACCTTGCTAATGGTTCAAACTATTAAGCAGTACTTTCCAACACGGGTAACTGAGTCAAAAGATGCCATGAAGTTAGCTCAGACTTCACAGTCACTTCATCTGCTAAGGTGCCGAGGACATGCCAGAGACTGACCTGATAGAGTAGGGGCAGGTGAAGTGCGTCTCCTTGTCTCTCCGGTCTGCCTGCATCTGCAGTAGCCGTCCAATGACCTTCATCAGCCCCTGGACATTTCTGTGAAAGAGGAAAGTTATACTTCATACTCTTGATCCGCATTCACATCAGCAACTATTTTGGAGTTTTATTGAAGTTTGAACAAAATGTGTTTTGTTTGCATCTGTCTGATGAATGTTTGTTCAATGTTCATGCTCTGGTTTGATCTCCACCAAACCCTGACAGAAGTATCTACCTAATTAGCTGCTGTTCCACTATGTTCTAACGATAGACTCTCTCTGCTGTTTGGTGCTGAACAGGTAGCGATCAGTAGGTTTAAAGCAGCATTACGCTGAACTGCTGCCTCCTGCCGATAGAAGCCAGCATGGTGAGATCATTAGTGAACCAAACACTGAGTGTTTGAGCTGTAAAACCAAAACCATGCGGGTAAATATGCTAAAAACCTGCACACGAGGGCTCGGGGCAGAGTTTGTGCTCTGACAGTTAGTTGCTACAAGTGACTCCTTACACGTTCACAGTCATCTGATTTATCGTTAATCTAAAAATATTGGGGTTTTGTCCCAGAACCATTGGCAAAAAGGTCATTTAAAAATGCTGACTCCATTTTCTGTACAAGATGAGTCATGTTATGTTGACAAGAATGAATGGACAGAAAAGGTCACCTTGCACTCATCCTCCTGCTCTGATGGTCGGGACATGGGAGGAATTAATGGGTCCAAGTCAGCACGGGGGACAAGGACAATGTGGCAGTGTCCTATTACTAAAAGCTCAGTTATGATTCAGCATACAGGTGCTGTGTCACCTGCAGTACACGCTCCGTTGCCTGTTTTCATTTTGTTACATTTTATTTCTGTCTTAGTTATAAATATTCAAGTTTTGCTCAACACATCCATCGAGTTTATCGACTGACAAACTTGGAATACTGATAAATCTGATAACGCCTCGGAGACCTCACTGGGGATTTTATTCAACATCATTTTATGCAAAAGCTTTATTTGAGCATTGATTCACGTTTCGGTAGACTTCAGCAGACATCTACAAAACCCGTCTCATCTGGGAATCACAGCGCATTGAAAATCAACTCAACATTATTCTGATTTAATAAAAATTGGCTCTGATTTTCTGATCTTGTTAAGAAACATATGGAAAACATAGATCGTTTGTCTTGGGAGATCCAGGGTCTCAGAAGTCACCATTTAACATGAAGTATGATCTTATTACTGATAGGAATAAAGGCTGAATCTCCAATAGTAGAGTCAGTTCGGGTATAACCTCTGTAGCTAAACTTTGTGGCATGATGCCACCGCTGAGACCAGGTGTGGGAGTGATTCATGTACCTGGCAGAGGGCAGGAGGTTGAGGACACTGTTGAGGACGTAGTTCAGGTCTGCGTGGCCCTGATCCACCAGCAGCACCACCGCGTCGCAGCAGACTGAGCGCACCAGGGCGCCATCGCTGCAGCACTGCTCCCATAGAGCCACCAATGCTGGGCCCTGTCCACAACATACACAGTTCCATATGTGAATCCAGTTTTGAGATAGTCAGTGGTAAAGAAGGCCCCAGAACTGCTGCTCTTCATACAGTCCATATTCTGGTGTGGAAACATTGCTTTTTAAACATTTTGGTTCCTGACAGAAGCAAGTTACTGGTGCTGCAAAACACTCTGGGATGAATCACACACACCACCCTTCAGAACGAACGCTTACTTTGTTGGGTCATGACAAAACATCACGTGAAAGCAGAAAATACCTCACATTTTGTAGTAAAGCAGCAATATCGTGGAGCCTTCATGCTGCAAGAGCTTTATTTTGAAGCGTAACTCACCGGGGTGGAGGACTCTGTGATTTGACCATTGGGCCCTTTCTCCTTTAGCACTGAAGCAACAAGATTTCTCACCGTCTGGAGAACAAAGAGGAACATTGACATTTTTAATGAACATAAAAAGATATCTTCATTGCCTCGGGGCAGCTGTGGCTCAGTGGTAGAGCATCCACCCATCTAGAAGATTGGTGGTTCAATCTCCAGCTCCTCTGGACTGCATGCCGAAGAGTCCTTGGGCAAGATATTTAACCACTAATTGCTGCGCCATCGGTGTGTGAATGGGTTAAACTCCTTTGTTTCGTTTGGTGAATGGGTGAATGCTGACTTGTAGTGTAAAGCGCTTTGAGTGGTCAGACGACTAGAAAAGCGCTATATTAGTACGGGCCATTTACCATGGTTGCAGGAATGAACTACCCAACACGTCCTGCAACCACACACTGCCAGGTTACAGTTCTGATTTTAAACTAGATTTTGTAGTGGGAACACAGCTGCAGCTGGATGGAGTTAGCTATAGCGCTTGGGGCATAACCTAGCATATGTGACACCTGAAGACTATGGGGTGTTAAGCTTGAGTTCTGGATAAGCACTTGTTTTAGCTCTTTGATGGAGAACCAACGTGTTATGCTGTATTCTAATTTCCATGCCAGCAACATAAAGCCACATACATGTCTTACAACTACATTCTAGCATCTATACACTCTAGTACAACAGAACTGGAGTCCATCTTTGCTGAGAATTTATCATCTTTATTTGCAGTTTGTGTGAACCTGGAGTCTCTGATTTCATTCACTTTGTGATGGCAGAAGCAATTTGCCCCAATTTGCATTCATCATTTTTCTAGCAATCAGTACAAGTATGTGCTGTATACGTGTTTGGTCCTTGCCTGTTACAAGTTTGGACTGGTTCTCGGTGCAGAAACACTGGAACCACTCAAATGGTAATTTTCATTATTTTTTTCAATCTCCTGTTTTATTTCTTGCCAAAATCCCTGCAGTGCTGGACCGTCCCGGAAAATATGTGAATGATCTCCGGTCTTCACATATTTTCTCCAACACTCTGAACCTTTATTTAACATTGAAACTATTGATGGAGTCCTGAAAAATCTAATTTTCATCTTTCAATCGATTTCTTTCCATGAATGACTCCTCCTATGTTAGAGTCATCCACATGAGAATAATAATAATAATAATAAATTACATTTATACAGTACGTTACAGGACTCTCAAAGACGCTTTACAAAAGAACATAAACGAACAGAAAAGTAACATGATGGTCAGGATGGGTAAGTGAAATGAAATTGGGGGAGTTATTTTCAGGGAAAGGCGAGTTTGAAGAGGTGTGTTTTAGGGCTTGTTTGAAGGTGAGGAGAGAGGCTGCTTGTCTGATGTGGTTGGGGAGGGAATTCCAGAGGGAGGGGGCAGCAGCAGAGAAAGACCTAACACCCCAGGTCTGGAGCTTTGTTCTCACAGTAGAGAGCGAGTTTGCATCCATGGACCTGAGGCGATGGATGGAGGTGGGACGGACAAGGAGGTCAGAGAAATATGGTGGAGCAAGGTTTTTGAGGGCTTTATACGTGTGGAGAAGAATTTAGAAGTCAATGCGTTGTTTAACTGGGAGCCAGTGGAGGTTGTGGAGGACGGGAGTAATGTGGTCAAGGGGTATTTTCTGTTTTGTCAGCTGTTAATGATCTGTAAATAAAGGAAATATGGTGAGCACAGTGTTTTCCTATATCCATTTGATACTTGCTGGGTCCTTTTTAATGTTGTCCCACCCTACAGGGCTTTTAATGTAGTGCTTTATTTGAAGGTACCCTCAAGCGTTTTACTGTACCATCCTTGAAAAGCTGGTTTATTATTATAATAAGATAATATGGTTTATTACTCGGGCCCTTCTATGAATACGCTATCCCACATTAGTGGAAGGAAGATTATATTGCCAACAAATCACACAGCTCGTAACGAAAAGAGTGTGGTGCCTGGCCTCGCTCTAACCATAGCAGCAGGGTTTGCTAATCCAATCCTTCTGTAGTTTGAGTAAGGACCAAGATTTGATTCAAGTAAAGGTAAGGTGACAGATTTATCACCCTGCTATCCTGTCTGAACCCATCTTATCTCCTGGTTGTTGTAATCCTTCTTTCACAGCGCTTAGTTGGGTTGACAGAGTGGTAATGTTCAGGTTTCAGAGAACCAGACCCCCCTGGCCCAGGATGAACATAGTATTTTTCAACTCATTCTGGGTCTTTTGTTTGGATAGAGGTTTTTCCAGCAGTGTATTGATGTGTTATTCGGGTAGTGGGAACATGGCTGGAGGTGGATGGAGTTGGCTATAGCGCTTAGTGCATAACCCTCCATGAGTGACACCTGAAGACCGGCTCTTTGTTGGGGCTGTGTGCTGGAGCCCGGTTCTTCTACATTCAGCAGTGATTTAGAAGTTATGGCTAGTGTGGAGAACTTTTTGAGCCTCTGTTGGAGGAGTTACTGGAGTGTTTTTCACAGGAGCAGTTGGTAAAAAGCATTTTTAACTACAAGTCGACGGGAAGAGGATGAAAGAGAATATGAATTGTTAAAGCGGGTTTGACTGAATTGGGTCTCGTCAGACCGAAGTTGCACACTGTTGGTCCAGGGCTGGAGGTTTTTGATGCGCCTGGTCCTACTGAAGCTGATTTAACCTTTAGCAGAGAAAAGAACTGCTTGTGTTACAAACTGAGAGAGAAATATTGGCTGGTGAGAAGCTGAAGAGGGAGGCAGAGATTAAAAGACCTGAGGTGGAGGAGCGTAGGTTAAGTTCAAGTGGATCTGTACTCGTGAGATCCACTTCTGGATCTTTTGATGTTGCCATCATTTGGTTCCCTAGTTTTGTGGAAGAGACTTGTCTATTTTAAGTGGGTAGCTTAGAGGAGAGAGTGGTCAGACTATTTGACAATGCATGTCGCCATTCATATGAGCTGGGCCGTAAAAACTGTTCATTCTTAAATAAACCAAAGAGATATTTTCCTTGTGATGTGAAATTCGTATCCTTATCATTCATGCACCCAGACGCTGTCAAGGAGAACTAAACAAAGAACCTTAAGACAAATTTCAACATTACCTATTTAAACACTTCACGTGTCTCCTTTAATTCCCTAAGTGTTTTAAAAAATATTGAATGAATGAAGACTTTAAATCTAACTAAGAACCAAGACAGATAGAGAGATGTATATATTTGCTGTTAGTTAAAAGAAAGAAAATGAGAATGAGGAAGAGCAACTTGGTGTGGACCACAGAGGAACATGAGTCAGTCAGTAGCTCACCTGAGCTTGTATGACGGGGCTGGGGAAATCAAATCGGACCTTCAAACTCTCCATCACATCTGCTGGTCATACCTGAGAGCAGAGAGAACCTCCATTTAGCATAAGCCAATCATAATGAATGTCAACCGTGTGAGTGTCATCATCTCTGTTCTTTCCCCACGTCATGATGTTTGTCAGACTAGACTTTTTCAAAGGGAGAGCTTGGTGCTCTCCCTTCTATTAACTCAGGAATATCACATATCAGTGGCGTTGAAGTCGGCCTTTGAAACAAAAGCTAAGTGATGCAGCCACCTGTTGCTCCGAAGCATTCAGGGAGCAAACATTCCATGGAGAAGCACTGCTTGAAGGTATTCCGACTGACCCTTTGAAAGCTGATCCCTGCCATGTGTTATCAAATTATTGGCCTGCAGCCGTGACATAATTTTGCATTGAATTATTCAAGCCATCAGTAAAACACCCCACTCACTGACTCGCAGGTTGCTAAGCAGACGAATGGCCCATCTCAGGTTGTCTCATTAGGCGAGACAATATGGCGTACAGGTGCTGACCGCCAGCTGTCTGAGGCCTGTAGACCACAGCTGCTGTTTCACAGGCAAACATCTGACTGTTCAAACATATCAGAAGAACAGCGTGAAGACTTCATTCATGCATTTTTTGGGACTGAAATAGACCACGTCTGCTGCGTGGCTGACCAAAAGCTGTTTTTTCACTGTATTCCTCTCCTGGCCTAGCTTAGCATTGGACTGGAAGCAAAACCAAAATAAAACTTTAAACTGTTGTATTTTGTATTGATTGATTAAGCCAATCAACGGTCTTTAACACCCCAAAAACTCTATTTGCCATGAGACTTTAAAAAAAACTTTTGAGAAAGTTTTAAGTTTTAAGAAACTTTAAAAAAATTTGGGTTAAATTGTTTGTTAATCAGCAATACAATCCATATGCAACTATAGTACAATTACTTATCGGTGGAATACCATGAAACCATCAGAGAATGTGTTGCTTGTGTGTTTGTTTGTGTACAGTTTACACATGCAGAAGACAAAAACAAAACGCGGACCCGCTCATCAAAACATTATGCTGTAGCACCACTAGTGGTCAAACAGTGAACAGAGTGCCTTTAATCATCAACTACTTTGACACTCAATGATTCATTTCAGTCATTTATCAATGAAAAATGCTCAACAATTACTACTCCAGCTTCTGCAAACTGACAGTTTGGTGTTTCTCTGTTTTATGTCAGTGTAAATTCAATATCTTTGTGTTTGTTGGACAAAAAAAGACATTGTCATTATCTTTAATTCTATATAAACACAATATAAAGTCATAATTCATATATTAATTTAAAGAAACTGACACAAATCATCTTGGACTTTGGGATTTTATGATATTTATGATGTTATTTACTTTGTTATGTTATTCTTTAGAATGAACAACTGTGCAATTGTCAAAATATGAACAACTAACAAAACAATTATGGGAAATAAACAGGTTCTAAGCTGAAACATCATCAGTTTAGGTAAGTAAACAGCACACATTTCTGTCAATCAATATCCGTAAACAGATATATTGGTTTAACTATAAACACAGGCAACATGAGCCACACATAGCGTTACCCCCTTCACCCCCTCCCCAAACACAGATACCCAACCCACCCCCCCCCTCCTGTTATCTAACTGATAAGCCAGCCTGCTTTGCTGTACTGTCCACCACCCTGCTCCTGCACGCTCTGAACCAGCTCCCACTGCCATTCAGCTCCATGGCCACATGAACAGGTAAGTCAGCAGCACCTGCTACTAGACAATTATACTCCTGATAACCTGATAGATTAATGTTTGTAGACTGTGTGGCTGTTAAACAGGAAACATGTTTGTATATCCAGCACACTTTAGATTAAAATGCTTAGCCTGAAAATGACTTATCAGTTTGAGCAGTTTTACAAGAATGTGGGTGTCAGGAGTTTGTTCTTTGTCACTTGTCATGTCCGATTGATGTCTATCATTTAAAAGAAAGAGGCCTCTTCTCTAGTTTAAAGACTGTCAACTGTCAGCTGAGCCTTAAAGCAAAGTTTATACACCAAACTGTTCCAGGGGCTTCTATGGTATATTTACCTTACAGCAAAACAATATAGGCTGCCCCGTACTGCTAGGTCTGCATTAGCGATACAAGAGAGGACAATGCATGAACAGTGTTGAGCCAACAGTGCTTTAGAAATGACACCACTGAGGCTTTGCTGTGTGACACTCGCTGTGGGAAAGCCGCACATGCCGGGCAGGCACATGGGATTTTTGACGGCCTTTCAGGTAGCAAAACACACACACACACACACACAAACGTTCGCGGCCATGTTGGAAGGCCTGGAATCATGCAGCACAGAATGAGCCTGCTGATTCTTCAACATCTGATGCAGTTGTCTCAAAAGGTTTTAATAAAACTGGATGATTACAAATGAATAAAACCTAAACAGTGAGATTAATAAATGATCACTTCATTATGTAACTGATTTGGGTTGGATAATAAAGTAATATTACTCTTTTGTAATAAAACAACGATCAATGATAAATGAAGATGAATGAAGACTGAAGAGGAGTGATCTGTTGGAGTAACTTCAGCCAAGTAGTAATAGAAGTATTTACATAAAAATAAATATATATAAGTATATAAAAACACGCATTCTATAATATATAATATATATATTTATGGAAGACATACCCAAAAATCTTTTTTAAAACCTAAACCTGACCTAAAAACCTAACCAAATTAAAGCTTACCTGTAGAGCTTTTGACCACTAGTAGCGCTGTGGAGCAATGTTTTTATGAGCAGGCCTGTTTAAATATATATTATATATATTTGTTTGTGTGTGTGTATATATATATGTATAATTCTGCAATGAAGTGTTAGAACATTACAGTGTTGACATGCACAGTCAACACTGTAATGTTGATTGCCAGCTGCACACTAAATAATCTTGTTTAACAGTTGTAAACTCATACATCACTTTAGAAAAGAGCCCCAACATGGCTACTGGAGAAAGTACAGTGTTAACCCAATGCAGAGCCCTTATAGCAAAACAGAAGTATGCCAACTCTTTGAGGAAATGCTGACTAAACAGGGCCTTTTAGCATAGAAGTGGGGTGATTAGTGTTGTGACAAACCTTTACACATTGCTAGTTTTGTCAGCTGTCACTCCTTCATCATCATGACTACGCTAACATCAGCACACACCACATACAGCATTACTCAATATTATAGCTCTTTAACTAGCTTTAATACAACCAGTAGATGTTACATCAACAGAATGATGCTGTCACCCATGATGGTGCATTTCAACAACAAGTTGTTGTTGTTGTTTTCGAAAAGAACCCGTTTGGTAGATTTTATAGATCCCGAATTAAAAGAGGGATTCTTCTTCTTCAGAAAAGTTATTCACTCGCGTTCTGTGCGTCACTGTGGCATCGTAATAACTAAGCGAAAACTAAACTGACTGATTTTTCAAAGGGGTTTCCTGTAGCGCCTTCTTTTAGCTCGCCGTGGTCCTGTTATTGGCTACGTGTCGTTAATACAAAACAAGCCACGTAACAACTTTAGCACAGACCTTCTGAAGCATGAAAACGACAACAGCCAGAGATGTCTAATGATTAAAATAACATGAAATACAACAAACAACACAGCAAATGAAGTTAGCTGAACCGGCTAATAACAGCTACACTGGAGTTTTCAACACAAAAGCCAAGGCTGTTCTTCAAGCCGTGCGTCCGCAGGAATAAAGACAGCGGGACTGTAGTTCATACAGCAGTACAGTGAGGACCGTAAAGGACCCCGAGTTAGGGGCTGATAAAAGTTAGCTTTTCATATTGTTGCTCAAACTTTACCTCATTCAGACACCCTCTGCAAACCGCATGCGAGTACGGCGAGCATCGAGGACCAAAAGTGACAGACCCGTGACACGCCATAACTTTCCCCTCTTACAGCCACACTGTAAAAGGGTCATTAAAACCAATAAGGACGTTTGAATAACATGTTAATTTATATTATTTATATGTATATTTATCCTATTAATATATGATTATATATTTATCCTATAAATATATATTTATAAATTCATTATATAATAATTCCCTTAATTTAACGGACTGTAATGCTTTAGAAGAGTGAAGCATTAGAGGTCTGTACGTTTGAGACATTATTTTAACAATTTCATTTAATAAGGTTCTATCAGTTGAGACTAAGATGCTACTTTCAAGAGCGATATAAGTGAACTTGATGTGACAATGATACAGAATACTGAAGAACATGTACTTTAGGGCATAACCGAAGTCGCAATGTGTTAATATATGACCATAATTACACATCAAAGAACTATGTGTCAAGTATGTGTTGGTGTTGGCAGATGTTGTATATTTTCAATATAAAAATAAAACTTGACCAATGATTTTTTTATTTTTTTTTATTTTTTGGTTTTTATTCTCATCTCAACAAATTAAAAGCTGTCTATCTGCATAAAAAATAGCAAATAAAGCCTCTACTTAAACATTGTTTCACAATAATATACATTTTGGTCTTATCAGCAATGGTTGTATGCAAATTTCAGATAACATAGATGATGTGAGATGTTGTTTTTCTTAATACATTGGGTTTTTTTTTTTTTTAAATGTATGTAGGTCTGTAACCAAGCCCGTGAAGTTCCAACTACTGTAAACTATGACCCTACATGCAAACAACAAATATAAAATTCATAGATAAGTAAAAAAAAATGCAAATGTTGAGTTGTCTTCTTCTAGAATAATCTGAATATAAGTAGGTTATATTATAAGCGGTTGCCAATGGCATCCATGAAATTCTCCACTAGAGCTTGTAAAAGTTGTCTTTCTGGTTTGTTTACTGAAGTCAGAATGATGTTTTGCTGTCACAACAACATTTATAATCACATTTATGATGCATAAATGTCGGCGGTTGATAGTTGTAACTGGATTTGAACATTTCATTGAATCTGTTAAAACCTCGGATAAAACATGCTTCATTCGCCGGTTTTCCCCTGGGACCTGAAGGTAACATAATTACAGGAAGGTTGCGGCCACTTGATTGGAGGTCCGTACATCTACTGTTCTCTTATTGGCTTATTCCATCTCGTGCTCTCTCTGCAGCCACAGCGGGTACACCAAGCTGCGCCTGCGCTCCGCTCCTTCACGTCGTTAATTGGCAGAATTTAGTCGAATAACTAGCGGAAATAAGATATTTTCACGTTCAAAATAAAAGAATGAAACCGCTGAGAAAATAGTACTGTTACAGGGAAGCCTGCCAATAGCTTACGTTCATTTCTCAGTAATTTGCCAATAGTTAAACCAAATTTTAAATCAATAGAAATAAAAAACAACAACTCTTTTTATCTTCAGTCCTAAAGCTAATCCTGTAAAACAAGATTTATAAATCTAACATGGCTGGGTGTATGACCAGTGTGTCCTGGGTGAGCAACCAGTGGGTCAGCATATACAATATGTGATTATCGGTATGGCAAACCTTTGTGGCAACTGCTGCACAGCACATATGCAAGTACTCTCATATAAAATTTGTTTAAAAGAGATATAAGAGCACTGAAATATAGTTTCATTGATTGATACAGGTTCCACAAAGAGCAGCTGATAAACTGCAGTTGCTTGTAACAAGCAAAAGACCAGTACTCCATCTCATTAAAACAAGTTCAACATACATTTACTATAATGACAGAGAGTGTGAATTTCCAATAAACAAGGCCAGAAAACATTTTGTTGTTGCAGGTCTGGGCCCTTTGACATTAAATGAGCCTGTGGAGGTCATAATTCAAACATACCAATAAATATGAGACAATCAGACCCTTCCAAAATATTTGGTTAATTTCCATGAAGGCTCACACCAGTCTATAAACTTTCTCACTTAGTTGCAATTGTAACATTAAAACTATTCCATACCAAAGTAGTAACTGTAATATTTAGAGCTTAACATTAGGAAATGCAATTTTTTGGCAATTGAAAATTTTACTAAATAAATAACATGGGAAAAAAAATAAAGCTCAAATGATTTTTACACAGTTTTAAAAACTTATTTGTGCCAGTTTTCCTTTCGAGAAAAGCAAACATGGAGTGGCGTTTCTAAAAACCAACAAGAGGTAAATACCAGGGCATTTCAACACATTTATATGGTAAACGCATTGCTGTCGCGCTGTGTAGGTGCACAAGAAGAGTAGCGCGACATACGTTTTATTTTGAAAGTCCAGACCGGAACTCGTCTAGCTAACTGTGGATTATTGACAGCCGGTGAGCCTTTGAAAGTCTTGAGTCTGACTTGAGTCCAGGAGAGACCATGTCCGCCGTCATAGGCAAACTGTACTCACCTCCACTCTCATTTAAAACTAATTCTCCATGAAATAACAGTAACGCGGGGCCTCCAGGATGGCCAACTCGGTGAGTAGCCTGCTGGGGGGGTTGTTTGTTAGTCCGCACAAATGGAGAACATGTTTGGACATTTAGCTGTTTTGTCGCACCGGAGGAGTCGGTGTTTTTTTTTTTTTTTTTTACTCCGTAGCCGTACAGCTAGCGCGAGACGATACGTGCCGCTATAACCCGAATGAGCAGTGTGCAACGAAACTGAACTTCTAAAAATGGCGATTTTAAAATTATTTCGGTTGTCCGGCAATAACGCTGGTGCCAATGCACAACTTAAAGCTTTCCCAGATTGATTACAGTCAAACCTTCAATTCGGCACAATGTTACGCGCAATACATATAGCAACACGTAAATGGGGTAAAATCCCAACTTTCTCTGTGGGTTTTCTTGCTCTCGTCATTGCATTGTATTTTTAAAGCCATGCGACGTTACCCAGCGGTTGGAGGTAAAGTGGAGACACATGTCAGTGGAGTAAAGTTAATGGAAATGTTTGCTGCTCCAGGCGTGTTATTTATTCTGCACGTACCTGAAGACTTCGGCTAACAGTGGAAAGTCGTAAATCGGGTTTTGCAGGTGTGGAGATTTGCCGAAAACCAGCGTTTGGTTAAATTAGCAGATTTTTCAATGGAATTTTGCACGGCGTGCATGGGAATATTGTGGACCGCTTTATGTAAAATATTTTAATCTAGATGTAAAATTAAAACCAAAGAGTGATTTATTCTAACATTACTAATCGGTTTTACATAATCAGCATAATGGTTAGGGGTTATTTTCACACTGACAAACACCTGCATTAGTCTGTTTAAAGCTTTCTGTCCATTTTTATATTAAGCCCACTAATCCAGTGTCATTTTATCCCACAGGGTGCTGTTCAGGTGAAACTAGAACTTGGTCATCGCGCCCAGGTCAGAAAGAAACCCACTGTGGAAGGCTTCACCCACGACTGGATGGTGTTCGTCCGAGGACCGGAGCACAGCAACATCCAGCACTTTGTGGAGAAAGTAGTCTTTCACCTGCACGAAAGCTTCCCCAAACCAAAAAGAGGTAAGGGGCCCACCGTTTCTGCTTGATTTTGCCTCTTTGTTTTAATGCGCTGTGTGGCACGGGTTCTTCAAAGCGGCTGGGGCGTCGTGTGCGCTGAGAGGGGGCAGCCGTTCAGACAGAGGAGCAGGGCTCAGACCCTCAACCGTCCACGGTGCTCATGTGTGCTGCACCAGGCCGTTGAGTCCATGTGGCAGACCCTGACCTCTGACATCAGCGGAGGGTTGCAGAAAAAATGGATTTCCTTGTGTTTTTAAGCTGTTTGGGGAGAAAATGCAGTGGCTTTCGGTTGTGTGTGCAGAAGCATTAGTGCATTTTATGTCCTGTTGCACAGTGTGCTGCACTATACATTAGGCTGGCAAATGAAACAAGCTATGCACATCCTGTTTATTGTGATCCTCAGAAGACAAAGCGGATGCAAAATGTGTTTTTATGGTGTGTTGGTGGCTGTTTTTAGTGTTTCTTCTACATGGCGTTGCATACGCCAGCCAGACAGGATCATACCTGATGTTGCTTTTGGACATGAAACAGACGAAGCCTGTACATGGGGCTGCTCTCGGCGGAGAGCTAAAGCAGTGACAGGTACGACTTGTGTTGGTTGCAGCTCTGCGGGCACTCGCCTCCTAACGAGCGAGTGAGCGAGCGAGCCTGAAACGCAAGTTAAACAGAACAGGAAGTCTTTAAAGTTGAGCCCCGTCTGATAATTGCCATTCATCATGAACTTTAGCTGTGCGGTCTCCCCACCACAAGAGCATGTACACACAAACACTGCACATGCACACACGTGCTATATGCCAACTGCATTCGGTGCAATAACTTGTAAGTTCATTGCAGGTCAAAGTTAAATATTAAAAATAAAACCATTATGGTTTCAGAAGAGGAGATCCATGTGACTAATGTAGCAGCGTCCGGTTTATGATCAGATGTGACAAAGAAAATCAACAAATGTTCATTTAAAATACAATAACTTCATAAAAACGGTTTATTAATCAACTAATTGATTAATTAACCAATGATTGCTGATGTAGCTGGTTCTGATGGAATCCTGGCTGCAGTCTGGGTCAGATGAGTCTGTAGTGCACCGCTCTGCTGCAGTATAAATAAAATATGCATACATATACATATGCACCTGGCAGCTATATGAATGTGCCTGCAGACGGATCACCGTACTGTGTGATCTCAGGCTGTATTGTGATGAGTGGGTTTGCAGACTCAGCCGTGTCGTAGCAGCGGTCACAGCGAGTGGATCCGTCAGAGTATTTGCTGCAGGCCGTCTCTACTCTCTGACGCTCCGTCTCGGCCTTCACAAGCCTGTTCTTCCCACGTTTGTCTCATGATTGTCAGATTTCTTTAACTGAAAGGCCCAAAGTCACATGGTCTGTCAGAGCGCTAGCATGTTTAGCGTGTTTAGCATGTGCTTTAGCATATTTGAGTGAGGTAAAGGAGTCCTGAATAAGCCTCTGACAAGGAGGGAGAGGAAATCATCTGCTTATGGGTTTGTGATTTAAGCCTCGTGTGACTTTAACGATGACTCCACATTAGTTGTCTGCAGTAACGACGGATACATCCCATCTTTTGCATGAATCTGTTCAAGCTGCAACCAACTTTTAGTTCTTTACAATCAATGAATCAGCCAGTGAGTTTGCCAGCTGATATTTAAGGCGAGCAAAGGACACAGAATAGTCAAAATGTCGATTTAATGTCAGTTTTCAACAAGTTATAATGATGAGTTGAAAATCAGAACAGTTGCTGATTGATGTGCCGCATTTGTATGTTGTTTTTTTTTTTTTAATGCGACTCAAAGCAGCTGGAGACCCAAAATCAGACATGTTCACCAGTTCCACTCAATGTAAACCTTTTTGTTTTGTATTCACCAGATCTGCAGGCACTAAAATCACTGGAATCAGCCTTTTTTCCCTGAACTGCTTGTTGTTGCACTCTGGTAAAATGGAAATTAGCTGTACCTTCATTGGCGTCGGCTCAGCTGCAGGTCACAAGAAACCCTACAGGGCACTTTGCAGATTGATAATGATACTGGCTTTAAAAAGATAAATGTGTGTGACAGGCGTGGAGGTTCAGCGTCTTCTTGTCCCGTCCTGTGTCAGACAGGATGCTTTTTATCAGTAATGTGAACAAAAGTTCAACCGCTAGAACTTTTTCTTGGAACCAGGAACCCATCTAGGAAATTGTAGCGCTTTTTAAGGAACTCAGGAACTTTTTAGGAACTTAAAAACACTGTCAGGAACTCAGGAAGTGTGCCTGTCCAGACCTTAGCCTAGCCCTTGCTCTATCCTTCCTGCCTTCAGACAGGTTTATACACAGCAGAACGTCAGAAAGACATTAGCTGAGGGATCGTAGCTTAATTTCCAGGCGCTGTTTGGAGGAGCATGGCCGTTGCTGTAACCCCATCGCCTCCAAGTCTGTTTTAGCTTTTTCAACATGTGAGAATGATCATCCCGAGCAGCTGGGAACTGAGCGGCCTGAAAGTTTAATGTGGCACGTACGTATATATCACTTTGATAAATACCCAGCTTAGAAATTGATGGACTTCAAAGCTGTCAGAAGTTCTTGTAAAAAAAAGCTGTGTTTTGAGACGGGCCCCGCGCACACAGCAAGTCTGAAACCCTACACTGTATTCATTTCCCCCCCTGTGCCTCCAAGCTGTCTATAAATCAAATTCCTATCTGCTGATATGGAACCCTCAAAGCTTAAGTTTCTCCTAAAAGGCCTTTGATTACAAGGCACCAAATGAGATTTGGCTTCTGCGCACCGCATCCTTCTCCCTGTGCTCCAGACCAGTCCTGATGAATGTGATATGTGGCTCAGAGACTAAGGCCTGAAGCCGGGCAGGGGAATACTTAACCTTCGGTTAGTCTCACGCGATGACACATGCCAACAGATCCTTCCAGCGTCTGTGAAGTCTGCGGGGCCCGTGTTTTTGTCCGCGGTGACAGATCGTGAGCCAAAGTGCTTCCTGATCTGTTGGGTCCTCAGATGCTCTCGAGTGTTTCTAGTTGGACCGCGGCCTAAGTGTAATAAATTAGACACAATGGCCACAGTGTCTCCTTTGTGAAAACTGCGGCATTTTGTTACAGTTAAACTCACGACGCAAGTCAACTCGCTCTCCACCCGGTCAAATGCTCTTATTTAGTAAATATGGCACCATGATCTTAGATGTTCACGTTTACTACCTGCAGACTTGACCAGAGCAAATCCAGCTCTGTCTGGACGTCTTCACTGGTTTCCTGTCAGGCCTCAGATGAATGAACTGATTAAACAGAGGACTGACTGAAAACACTCAGCAGCTGATTGATAATCAATCAACCCTTCTCATGATAGCGAAACATAGTATAGGACAAGTTGAGTGAGTGGAGATCACAGATGGAGGTGTTCTCCTGAGTGGGTGCAGGAATAATAATGTTAAAATGCTTAAATCTGTTAGCACAGATACTCTGGCGTCCATCAGGACTTGGGTGTCCTGAGAAACACTGGTTTCGATGTAGCCAGGCAGTCCAAGACCGAGTGGTCCAGCAGGGCCACAGCTGGAGAGGAAGCTTCGGGGTCAACGCCGAGAGCCCCCCCCTTAGCTTTTCTCTCTCTGTCCACAGTTTGCAGCTGTTCAAGACGACCTTTGTGGCTTTTGAAGGAAGCCTTCACTCACCTGCACGCCTCACACGACTCGCCAGCCACTCTAAAATAAGACGGGAAGCATTTAAACATATCGTAAGCACCAAGTTAACCTGTCAGCAGGGGCCGAGTGCTAACAGTTTGTTTCAGACCCGCCGTCCCTGTGCTGTGATTGGATGACATTTTACTTCTAGCTTGCTTTTATGGACCGGAGGAATATGTGTGCAGTGCTGGGAAAGTGGCTATTATTGGTTGCATACTGTGTAGCCTTGGAAACGTGATGTTTAGTGTGAGGAGTGGGATGGCAGGATGGGAGGAAAGAGCCCATCTCAGACTAAATGGGCTGGAACATCGTTTTTACTTCTCCCTGTTTCACCTGGTTTGTGGAAGGCAGTGTGTGCGGTGCGGCGCCTCAGTGTGGTCCACCGATCATCGTTTTTTAAGTCAGCAGATACAAAACAAAACTGAACCCGTTCTCCCAAAAATGACATGATGGATTTTGAGCAACCTCAGGGTGCTGAGATAGCTCCAGCTCCAGCCCCAGCTCCACCTGGACCTTCTCTTATGCAACTGACAGCAGCGCTTTGATAAATGGAGGTTAGGAGTGTGAACTTAGCTTCATGATTCTGTGAAAAGGCCGGCAGCAGAAAAGCGTTTGTTATATACACCAGGGATCCCCAACGGCCTGTCAGCGTTTCAAAGACTCTGGCTCAGATTTTAAAGTTCTATGAAATCCGTCGTTGCCGTTTAGCTCAATCGCAAATCCGACGTAAGAGCGGTGTATTCAGATTTGTGTCAGCCGCGCTTCCTTTGCTCTTGTAAACACGCTGACGGTGGATAAGCTCACATGACACTCTGATCGCGTTTCAAACAGCTTCTCCACATCACTTGTTTCCATATTGCTCAGGCCGTTCTCTTATCAACCTGTCATCACTTTTCTGAATTTCCACACACGCGCAAGGTGTAGCAGTCAAAACATAGAAAGCAGTTAGAAAGAGAAAGTGATAAGAGACTGTGAGCGTAACCTCCCACACTCTGGGTGATTTGTTGCGCGGCTCAGAGAAGCTGCCAGACACACATTTAGATTAATGACGAATCAGTCAGTAAAGCTGCCACTGTGCTTCATTATTGCCATGCGGTTAACGGGCCAGCGTTGAGGCGTTGCCATGGAGACGGCCTAATGGCAATGCCATCTGAACAAATGGAGGTAAAGAAGCTCTTTGGAACCAGTGAAGGGGGTGCTATTTTGGCAATAGGCAGCCGCGGCTCATGCTGCTTAAGCACCTCATTTGGAGCCTCGGCTGCCATTTAATCTACTCTGGAGATGGCATCTCTTCAAAGGTGTTTGTGATATTTCAGAGGATTGTCACTTTTATGGAAAGATGTAAGACGGTGTAATGGGAAAGAAATGGGCGCGCTCGGTGAAAAGAGTTTGAGATTTGTGGTGTGTGCAGCGCAGCAGAGATACACAGGAGCCGGCGTCCTTTTTGTGTCGCTGCGACGGAGGAGCTTTTTGTTGCATGAAAAGGAAAACACTTGAAACCAGGATCTGCCCTGGCTGGAAACGGGGCCGTGGCCATGTCTCGGCCTGGCTGGTCTGGCTCTGTAATCAGGGACAGTAGAACCAACCCAAACCTCTAATATCTGATATTATGCCTGTCAGAGCAGCTGCCTGTGCGGACATGAAATATCATGGTTAATTGGGGAGTTTAGGAGCATAAACTGGGGGTGTGATGGTACACGGGGGCCAGGCGTTGGAGTCAGTTTGGGCCTTGGTGCATTTCAAGTACAGCAAAAGAAACAAAAAGGTGAAACATGCATTTTGTAGCACGTACGTTGATCCACCAGTGTGAGAGTTACGGCCGGGGCAACAACTGCAGCTCACACGCTTAATGAGTTAGCTTACACCACTGCTCGTCAAGTGTTTTTGAAACTCACTGGAAACCCATCACATCCCCCAGACCACAGACGCTCGTCCAGCTCGTGTTTTAGACGTCCCTCTATCTGCTGTACATCCGGCAGCTAACCCAACACGGTTTGACTAACACATCCCGACCGCCCCGCTGCCAAAGCCGTCCCGGTGGAACGCATGCGCCACTATTGCCAAGAAACAGACTCAGTTAGGGTTTGTGAGGCTAATTCTACGGTAAATATTTGACTTGCAGGGCGCATCGATCCAAAGAAAGACCCGACTGAACTTCCTGTACCAGATAGTTCAGGACCAACACACACACTGTTAACACGCTTATTAGAATTCAGTCACTGAGCCCAGCTTACTCTCCTTTACTTGAGCACATGCACATCTGTTCAACAGCAGCTCATCCCCTCATGTGGTCCCATTAGGAGTAATTGTAAGTGGCTGCGGTCTATTTATGTGATTCCCTTGAAAATGGCTGTCTTCGCAATTCAACATTTTATGGCACGTTGTGACAACTGATCCCGTATCTTTCTGCTGAAAAGTGAGAGAAGTCGCTGTGCGTCGCGTATCCCAGATTGCACCCTGATACCATCTGAAGCCGCAGGTTTACACCCAAGTTCCTCTTCGACCAATAGAAAGTCTGGAGCCCTGCACAATAGCTGAGGGTGGGAGAGTGGGTGTCTCCCTTCCTTCCAGAAGGAGCATTCAGTTCTGTTAGCCAGATTGGCGACATCATAAGCCCCTTCCAGTGGATACACACACACACACACACAGATTGATGCATTAATGATTGGGCCAATATGTTAGCCCCTGGCCATCTCCTGGGCTCCGTGGAACACTTGCATGAAACCTTTTAACTCCCCTCATCCTCCGCTCGGGCTTAATTTGCGGCTTGTGTGCACATACCACATAAGTCAAGTCACCGCAGTGACTTACGCGTAAGATGCAGATCCTCGGGCTGAAATATGTCCCAGAAGCTGCGGCGCATTCCTCCCCTCTTTGCTGTGGCTTTGCTAATGTGATCTCCGCGAGCTCCGATGATAGCAGCGCTGATAGGGGGTGAAGGATGCTTTCCTGGACATGTGTCCCTGTGGGCTCTCTTTTGTCTCGTGCCTGCCTCAGTAAAGTTTCAAAGAAGAGTTCTGACACATCAGAAATCATTTCATTAGATCGTCTGTATCGGGACAGGGCCGTGCACCTTCCCACAGATCAGTACCCATCAGTGTGTGAATGTATTTGTGCACCGATCTGCTCACTCTCAGCCACAACTCAGGCACCATCTCTCATTAACAAAGAGCAACCGGTTAAAATGACAAATACCCCAAAGTGAAACATGGCTGCTCGTGGTTAGCTGTTGCTGCACTCAACTGTTTGTGAGAGAAGAACCTCCACTCTGTTACGCCACAGCAGTCGTACTTCTCTCCTTAGCATGATATCCAGTATGATCAACCTCATCGTTTTTAGCAGTTTGTCCAATCAGAATCAGGATCAGCCGATATGCAGCGGTAAAGCGCTCGAGTCGAGATTGTCTTTGTTCCTGTCGAACTGAAATGCTCCTCAGACTTTTTGATTTCTCACCGCGAGCAGCTTCTCCACATTCCGCCTTTTAACGTGCGCTCACGATGCAACAGCTGGCACAGTTGCACACGTTTAAGTTGCAGCTCTGTGCAGTAGTGTGTTTTTAAGACGCCTGGAGTAGTGGATCAGAGCAGCCGGACCTCTCTGCATCTAACGAGTATCTGTATTACTGATTAAGCTGCAGATTATCTGGTGCTTGTTACTGCTCAACTAACCTGATTCCTTAGGGTAATTTAGTTTGTTGTGTGCATGTGAACATACTGAGTGCTTATCGTCAGTGGGCACATTCAGAATGGTTTTTATTTAACGAGATATCGTGTAGTCACCCTGTTGGTTTGCTGAAAAGAAACAAACTGACGACACCACGTGTTTCCTCCCTCCTCACACTCGCTGTGATGGTCTCAGCCGTAGATATGAAGGCGTCGTCAGTCAGGTGCTGATACAGGATCTGCAGAACCGCTGCAAGATCCACTTTAAGATGTCGGAGTCCAGTTTAACCAAAAACGCTGAACCCACAGAGCAGATCAGAGAGACCCGAACCAATTACTGTGATCCAGCCGCGGGAGCTCTATCCGCAGTTGACGCGAGTTTGAAACAGCAGTTTTTGGGAGTTGGTGTCTACATTGTGGACTAAAACACGAGGTCGTGGGCGCAGCGTTTTTGCATGAAAATGCCGAACCTTGTGTGGAAAGAGCCCCGAGCCCCCTCCTCAACCGCCCCCACCACCTCCCCACCCCCGGTGTCTGGCAGAAATCAAAGAGCCGCAGGAATTTGCCAGTAATTGTTTTACGATTCCTCAGAAATCATACCTACTTGTATAGGTGAGCACAAAGAAAGCAAGAGCCATGAAAGCTGCAGGCTGGCTGCTGCTGCTGGCATGAAAGGATGGGGAAGGGGAGGAGGCGCAGATAGACGGGGCAGCCTCCACCAAATAACAGGAACTGAGCTGTAAATGCCGGCTCTCCCTCGGTTCAGTCAATGAAAGGAGGTTGCAGGAAGTGGTTTATTGAAGCATGGTTTATATGGGCTGTCTGTTGGCAGCTCTTTCACTCCTTTCTCACTCGGCCCTGCCATAAAACATTTGTCTTTTATTTACAGCACCTCCTCACACCGCAGCTGGAGGATTTCAGTCAGGGATAACGAAAGGACTCCCTTTTCATCAGTGAACGAAATTCACCATAACCCACATCAGCTGTTACTGTACCCCCCCGTTACCGTGGTTACATTAAATCTATCAGCCCGTCAACGGATAATAAATCAAAATTAAGTAATTGTGGAAGTCATTTGTCGAGAAACACCACAAACATTCTCTGCTTCCCGCAGTTGTTAATGGAACCTCTGGATCTGTACCTTTTTAGTTTCACAGACGTCTCGTTGGTCCCTGGACCATTGCGTCTGGTGTTTTTCAGCATTTCATTGATCCGCGGAAAACAGCGGACAGGATCAGTCTAAAATGAAAACAGTCGTTTGCTGCTGCAGTCCCGATGTTGTGCGGGGCAACGCCAAGTGTACATCTTTAACATTAATCATGGAAAGGATATCACCTCACTACAAGGAGCGTTGGACTGAAATCAGTGAACTTGTTTGCATCTGTTTAATTTAATCATCACGGCATAAATCAGTCACCACAGCTGGATTCATGCTTCCTGCTTCCTCTTTGTCCCATAAAACTCGACACCATGAAACGAGTGTGCTGCATGTTTAAGAATAATTCGGTTCATGCATTGACTCACAAGATTTTATTGTCAAACATCTATATTGCACAACAACATGGTTCCAAACGGTGGAACCTTTTTATTTATGTCTGATTTCATTCATTTGGAAGCATCGGGCAGGAAGTTACGGTCATACTTGGACACGCATACATTCCTTAAACATTGTAGGTGTTGGAGCTCATTCCTTGCTCATTTTAAAGTAGAGAAGGTGGTTAAAGTGCACATTTAACGCTAGCTGTGTGCAGGTGAAGGACAAAGTCAGAAAACGATAATGGCACGGGCGTATTCCACGCCATAAAGCCGCACAGAATAAACGTGCAGCTGTTGCTTTTGTCAGCCAACGCCGTTCTCCCTTAACCTTGCAACCTATCGTGACTTGCGTATGGTTATTGTCCCGCAGAAAAAGAATTCTGCCCATTGAGTTTCACAAGCCTTGGAGCATCTTTGCGTTTCATACGTTTCATAGGCCAGGCCAACAAGTTCTCCCCAGTTCAGCCCGTTCTTTCCAGAAAAGACGCACCACACCAGCATAAAAGCGTTCATCATCGCCGGGGCGCGTGGGAAGAGTCATTTACAGTGTAGGCCAGAAAAGACATCGAAACAACTATAGAAATGAAAACGGCAAGTGATGCTGTGGCAGCGTGAGGCTGAACGGTTGGTGCTGACGCATGATTCCCTTGTCTTGTCATCATGGTAGCGTGTGTGCCCGAATAAAGGCTGTTAGCTGCTCATCTGTCTGTATCCAACCTCTAGCTCCACAGCAGTGTATCAGACTCAGGACCGGCCAGACTGTTATGTAACAAACTATGACAGCGATGGTCAGCGGATGATTCCAGAGCCTTTTGGTGATCTCCTGACGTTTTGGCCGGCGCCACCATCAGTGACTCAACTAATGGCTGGATTTCTATAAAACTGTGGACATGTATTGACCCCAGGAGATAAATACTGCTAATGATTGTTTTAGAAATATAGATTTAACGGCCCCTGACTATTCTCTGTGTGCTGGAACGAGGCTAAAACTTCTAGGTATGTTCACACTCCCCTGAGGATGAGCAGAGTAATGTCTACAGTACACCAGTACATGTGGGGTTGGAGGTGCAGCGTACACAACTGTCCCAACCCAGCGCTGCTACAGGTGGCTGCTGGGTGTCTGAGACAGTCCCAGTCGGTCTTTGACATTTCTTGTTATTCATCAGAGACGTCAGTAAACATCAGTACTGATAATATACCTGTACATAGATTAAACCAAATAATATATATAATATACACACCCAGTTGTTTCATCGATGGGGCGATGACTTGTTACTTCCCTGCCAGCATTCAAGAGTTACATCTGTAATGAGCTAAAATCCAAACAGCAGCTTATCGGCAGGGCTCATGCGTTCACCACTCGATGAATAATGACTCGGTGGAACTTGCGGCGACGAAGGAGGTGAGCTGCCAAGGGGAACAAATGAGGAAAGTGGCAGGACCGCACAGATAAAGGCAAAGTTGGCGGTTTGCCACAGAGGATGGTTGCAGAGGCTCCTGGCATGGTTGGCCGTGTGAGAATGTTTACCTCCTACAGCCTCTAGAAAACGTGCTTTGTCTCAACATATATTAGCGATATCACAGTATACTGTATATTCACAAATACCATATTATACCATGTGATCATATGTCTCAGATTCAGTGTGGTTGTGTGCGGAATGAGCAAGAAGGCTATGGTTGAAAGGCGTGTTTGAGGTGGGGAGGGTAGCTTGAATTTGGGGGCAGATGGGTGCTTGATGGCCACGAGCGACGAATGGTCAACTGGTGGGTGCCACTGCCAGGGTGTGAAATCAGCAATCACACTATCACAGTCACAGCGTGGAAGCAGGGAGCCTTTCTCAGAGACCTTGGAGATGCAGCAGCAGAAGTCAGAACGTGCACCCATAATGGTTCCCCAGAGAGAGACGGGAGCCTGCTGGCGGCAGCTCATCCCACTGTGCACGTTGTTTGTCTGCGATCCCCCCCACCCCACCCCACCCCAGCCCAGCCCTCAACTCAACCCTCTCCATCTGTGTTTGGTCCCCTGAGGTGGGCGTGGCTTCACACCTTTATGGTTTTAGCCCAGGCTCTGCATATGGTGTTGTTTACGTCTAACCACGTTTTAACCTGCTTTATTTCAAATCTAACCCAATTCAACCCAATGAAGATGCAGTGTGTGGCGAAGTGAGGAGTGCGTGTAACTGTCTGCGCTCCCGTTCAACCTCTTAACCACCTGTTGACCCACATATGTAGCGAGCTGGCTGACAACACAGGCTCGGACGCCTCCTGCATCATGCCCTTTCATCTCGGCAGCCTAATCTCAAACCCGTTTGTGGTCTGTGCTCTTGTTGCTGGCTGATTAGCGTGAGGTTGTTTGGGCCAGCGGAGTGTGGGGAGAACTATAGTGTGAGGTTGGTTTTAAGGGACTGTGCTCAGTCAACCAGAGACGCCATCCCTACTGAGCTGCTAATCACCACCCACCATTGTTAGAACAGCTCATATCACCACTACCCAACATTTGTCAGCTGCCACACTGTCATACGGTTATGGATTGTTTCACAAACATCGACTTCGATTGTCTAGTTACATTCAGAATCTTGGTAATCAGACGCTGACCTGCTGTATTTCACAAGTTGTGTTAGAATTGTTTCTACTGAGGTCAGCCGGAGCTGCGCAGCGTGGAAAGCAGCTTAATCACAATAATTAGTCACTTTCAAAACATTTTCAAATGCTCTGTTTTAAATAATTTCTGTAAAGTCTAGTTTTTATTAATTAATTTATTCATTTATCTTTTTAATTCATTTTAATTTCTTTTTTTTAGCTCATTTATTATTTTTCTATTAATCTGTTCTGATCTGCAGCAAATCTACATATAAGTTTGAGCGAGTGTTCAAAATTAGTTTTTTTTAATAGGAAAGTCAATAGATTATTAAATTCTTGTCATTGCTGTGGTGAAATGCCTGGTCATGTCCATGCATGTATTTGACTGACTGTTAACTGTGTATAGCCTTGCAGTTAGAGCCCACCCACCCTGAATGTTTGAAACAAATATTGACACTGAACCTTAAAAAGGAATCTGAAGGATGGGTTTTAGAGTTGAAACACCAACTTGTCAGCTTTTACTTTCCCCGTCCTGCACACGTGGACACCTGCCGCCCAAACACCTGGCATGTGTCGCACAGCTGACGCTGAGATGAATGGCTCCATTGGGAAGAAGAGGGATTAACAGTAAATTAGCGAGCGGAAGGAGCTCATGTTGGAGCTCCAAGCCTCACTGAGGAATTCCTTATTTCCAGCCTCATCCTTTGTTTTACGGACAGGGCCGTCGTCTAGCGCGGCCTCATTACAAACCAGTCTGCGTAGAAAGGGCAAATACATAGTGACTGGCATTGTTCTGTGATTGGCATCTGGGTTTAAACCAAGGCCATGTTAATAATCGACGCAGGCCTGTCCCTCTTTGAAAGCTCCTGCGACCACTGGCAAGTTTTCCGTTACAGGTCAGCGGTTGCATTGTGCATCTCTGGCTCTCTGATGCTCCTTCAGATAATATTAACCTTTTTAACCTGAACTACTGAACCCCAGCCAAGATGCTGCCCTGACTTCTCCTTCACATCATCAGGGTTCACCTCGTGTCTGTATGTAGCTTAGGGTCCAACCCTCTTTTGAACCATAACTTGACCTAGTTAGTTCTAATCTGCGGAGTGAAAGAGATGAAATTAGTTCTCCGTTCCCCCCATTGTGTTTTTCCTCAGAGAGTATTCAGACAGCGTTCGTTGCTGGAATGTGTGTTTTTTAATAAAAGGTAGGGGTTGGCAAGGTGCTACCATCAAACCATGATGAACATTCAGGGCGTCCCCCAGGACACTGTCTCCTGAAGGTGTTAGGCTGCATTTTGTCTCGAGATTGATATGTTTAATGGGTTTGGTTATTGTTTCAGTGTTAATGGATATGAAACTAAATTGCTTGCACTGTGTGAAATGGCACCATTGTTCTTCTCCCAAAGTTTCATACATGTGTAGTCTGTGGGCTGCAGCGAGCCTGATGTTCCTGATGTTCCTCTCCGTTTATGAAATATTAGAAAATAGATACAGTCTATAGAGAAAATCCAAGGCGTCCTCCTCCTGTTCATGGTCGTTCCACTCATCACGTCATGTTTTGTTCACCCAGCCTTCCGAAACTCCAAGGTATTCATTTTACAGTGATATCAAACAGAATGGCAGTAAATCATTTCTATAAATCAGTCAGCACATTAGAGGCCGTGTTTCCTTTCAAATGATTAATCAGCCTTTTAAACTTGGGATTAACATTGTGAAACGGTCGCAGTTTGGTTTGGTCCTCTGGTGGTTTGGGTCCCAAAACTACTTGGCTACATAATTTCTGTACATTATTAAGATTTAGGAAAAGATTCAGAGCCACAACTAAATCATTACTTTAGGTACATGACACAAAAGAACTTGTACAAGTTAAAACCAGTTGAAATTGGGGGATGATGTCAGGCAGGGAGTGGTTCCACTGGCTGCTAAGCTAAATCTGGTTATAAGGATGTCTATGAGGGGAAAACCCTAATTATCTGATGATTAATTATCTCAAAAAACATTTTCTACCAAGTTCATGGTCACTAGTGTCAAGTCTTCAGCGCAGCATTTTTAAACAGAGCCGTTTGAAGCATCCTCCGTTTCACTCATCGTCTCTCTTCCACGCTGCACACCTCGTGAAATATATGTTTCACTGCCGGGCTAATGGACATTCAGCAAAAGCATGATATTCCACCGCCGTGTGTGTGTGTGTGTGTGTGTGTGTGTGTGTGTGTGTGTGTGTGTGTGTGTGTGTGTGTGTGTGTGTGTCAGGAGGCGGAACAACCCAGAGTGTATCTCTCCATCAGAGCTTTTAAAGCAGCTGTTGGTCTCGACTGAGCTTCATGGAGATCAAACTGTTTTTGACTCTTTACCAGAGTGGACTGAGCTCTGGGACTGTGTCTCTCACTCTATCTCACACACACACACGCACACACACACACACACACACACTCTCTCTTCAACACTTAATACTGATACTATCAGCTTGACTCCGATGTCTGATTAGCCTAATCGAATTAAAGAGAAAAAGACTAAACGTCGAGATCTAACGACTTCTCCAAAGCCAAAAAGGCATTTTTGACGGCTGAGACTAAATCTGAAATAGCAGCCAAAGTTAACGCTGCCTCCAACTGCAGCGCCTGCTCCTTTCACAACAGTTTGCTCCATCTGTCAGTCTAACCAGAATAGACCTGAAGTGAACAGAATGAGGAATAAAAGCAACCTGTTTTGAATTTAAAATAGTCTGTGAAAAGGTATTTATATTAAGATAGAAAATAATTAAACATAACACTGCCGCCTGGTTAGTTATCCAGCCCTCACAGTATTATACAGTTAGCTTTGGCTGTACAGTGTATACATCAGCTCGAAGGGTCTTAAAATAGCTGCTCCGAGCCATTCAGCCCGACTGCCCGGGATCCTCTGATACAGTTTATATGAAACACCTTTCATTGTACGGTGTAGCTGATACTGGCTGGTCAGTGTTTACTCACAGATGTGCGCCCGTATTGCTCAGCGAGGCCAGCTGATCTCCATTTTAGACTCGGTATTTGTCAGGCCAGACTTTGGCTGAGAGACTAGACACTCATTGGCTGGTTTTTAAATTGCTCACACCAATGGGGAGTGACATGGTGTCCGTGATGACAGACGTCGTTGCTGTACAGCGTGAGTTTTTGTTTTCAAAGAAACATCTAGCAAGGCTTATTAATGTCAGTGTCAGCAAAAATCCAGTGTTGGTCCTTCACGTATCTCAGCATGACATCACGTCTACCCAGTCATCCATGCAAATAAGAAAAACATACCAACACGTGTCTGGAGTTTTGGTGCCTGAGTGGGGACTTTTCTTTCCACCCCGGGCTGCTTCATCTCGTCTCCTCCTCCACCTCCTCGCCCTCTGTGAAGGTGTGGCGGTGAATGGGCTCTTTTTTAGCCAGCTGTAATTGAACCTGACCCACATGCACAATTAACTCTAACCCATAATATTTGCTCAGTGGTATTGGGTTTTGGATGGCTCGGCCCCAGCGGTGAGGTCAACCTCGGCGTAGCCAGCCCGAGCCATCAATCACCGCTGCTTCCTGAAGGGGCGGGGCTCCAAAAAGAAACAAGAGAGTGCAGTGATGTTTGATTGGTGCCAAAGCCTTGAGAGTTCTGAAGATGACTCCTGGTATTTCCAAGGACTGACAGCTTGGCTCTCAGTGATCCCAGTACGCTTAGAACCCCATAATGTTTTTCCAGCAGGCGCCCGGGTCCTCTTTAGGAATGCGGGCCCCAAATACGTCTTGAGCACCTTCTGTAGTTTGGTTGGTCTGTAGGTTGGTTTGAAAGGCCCAGAAAAGCTCACAAGTGGACCAGAGTTACATGTTGCAAGGGTTTTCTGGATAACCAGCAGTTGTTAAGCCACTTTCATCAGTTGATCAACTAAGCAATCGCCTAGATTCAAGTAGCAATCACACAATAATTGACTTGGAAACCAACCGTGAGATTCATCTGTAGTAACTGCAATTGTTAGTTAAAGCCTGAGTTGTCGTTTGACGTGTTGCTGACCTGTATTAATCACTGCTTCTGGATTTCTCATGCACCCACAGTAATGATCCTTAAGGAGGAACCTATGTGTAACACTGCAGCACTGCAGACGTGTTGCATCTTAAATATTCTCCTTCCATGCTCTGCATCAGAGAACTACCTGAACCAACGCCGAGACAAAGACCTGCTCTTACTCGTACTTTCAGTAAACACACTCAAGCCTCGGCACACATGCTCTTTAATTGGTACTTCTTCTGCAGAGTCCACAGGGAGAGAGGCTGACAAACACACACCTCCAGGGAAGAACACCCGAGCTCTAGTAGAGTGTGTTTGTCTTGAAGGCCCATGGGGGTGAGGAGCCTTCGCCCCGTCATGAGGCCTGGATTCACCAGCTTCAAAAGCCCTGCTTCTAATCTGAGCTACAGTTTTTGTATGGATATGGGTGCAGGCGATGGAAATGGGAGTTAATGAGATCTCGTGAGAGTGGAGCTGCAGGTTAAGTGGCTCAGTATATTCAGTGACACGCCGTAAGGCTCCTAGAATCAAAGGCAACAGTCACACATGTTCTCATTTTCTGTTTGAACTGACTTTACCGTCCAGATTGGTGAGAGAAGGTGAAATATGGTGGTGTGAGGTATTGTTCCGTGGAGAACCTGTCCCCCAGCAACCGCCAGCGCCCACACACACAGGCTGCAGCCACCAACTCAACAGTGATTGGATTATGGCTGCTGCTTTGCATTTCATAGACCTTAATAGATTTAAACCAGTCTCTCTGTTTTGTTAGTCGCCCTGTGTTGAAGGTCAACACTCTCTGTTTAATAGCAAATGTATCTTTTATTTCAGTGTGCAAGGACCCGCCGTACAAAGTGGAGGAGTCTGGATACGCAGGCTTCATCTTGCCCATTGAAGTTTACTTCAAAAACAAGGTACGTGAGCAAAATTACTCACCAGCCAGCTGAACTCAGTGTCAGCTACGTCCTGATAGGCTGAGCGTGACTGTTCTCCTCTTTTCCCTCTCTGGGCACATCGCCGCTGTTCCCCAGGAAGAACCGAAGAAAGTTCGCTTTGATTACGACCTGTTCCTCCACCTGGAGGGCCACCCGCCCGTCAATCATCTCCGCTGCGAGAAGCTCACCTTCAACAACCCAACCGAGGAGTTTCGTAGGAAGCTGCTGAAAGCCGGAGGGGTAGGAGGGCGAGGGGAAAGTCTGGGGGCTTGAGTGACGTTTTGTAATGCGATACATCAACGTCTGCTGCAGCGGCAGGAGGGAGAAGGGAAAACGTTCTATTTTTCCAAGGAAGGCCCACAGAGTTCACCGCTGTTTTCGCAGGAACACTGTTGTACACACTCATACAGTGTCACACATCCTTCAACCACACGGAGCTGACCAGTAGGTCTGCAGGGTCAAGCTAATACTGGCTGAGGGTCAAGTGCTTGCTAAGCATCCTTTTTAAAATCAGGAGTTTGAGACAAGTCACTCACACAGCAGCACACCAACTCTGGAATATGAGTAAATGTAATATGGGTGTTATTAAGAGCTGCAGCTGAGGATGCACACACAGCCCTCATGAGTAGCACCAGTTCATCGTAGGTGTGGCTCTGCACATGAGATCCGCTGACAGTGAATCACCAGACATGCTCCCTGTGAAGTAACCCCACCAGACCGGAGCTCATAAAGCCGCTGCAGCGTCGGCACATTAGAGGCACGATCACATCGTTTTCTCCGAGGAGCGGAGACGTCTCCAGACCCGAGAACCTGATCTTTGTTGAACCCCCCCCTCAGGAGAACAGCTGTTCTCCAGTCAGGTGTGACTGTGGACGCCAAATGTCATTCTGTTACAATGCACGTGGTGTAACCTACCTGCCCGTTATCTGTCCTCCTACACTGAAGAGCCCGCTCTATTGTTTGATCAGCATCGTCCACACATATTTTATCACCTGCAGAATGAACTCAATTAGATTTAGCAGCTCTAGAGTCAGTTGATCTTAAGCAAATCCAAAGCTATTCCTGACTTTCAGATCTATGGTCCATATGGAGAGAGCGGCACTTGCCGTGTACTTTTAATTGCTTACTGCAAAATCATCAGGTTGCCTCTGTGTTTCCAGAGTAGCCTGTCTAATGAGGACGTCCCCCGTCTGTCAAGTCAGTGCAATTCGTAATGTGTTTGGTCATCAGCTGCTCTCAAACTGAAGAATGAATATACTAAAGTCAGCCATACTTCAGATGTGCAGTCAGCTGTTTGCACAGCTCTACAGTAAATCTCTCTGTAGTTCTTACAGTTGGAATTAGTCGCTGCTTCCGGTGATGTCTTGTTTCTTTGGCCTTCATTCCAGTCCAAGTCCTTTTTAATACTGAGTATTTGCCAATACAGAGTCCATAGACACCCAAATGCTGATTAAATGTTTATCTGGCACATTGAAATGATAGCTGTAGGCACTGAATTTGATTACCTTTCACAAGCTATTTGATCCAAGTGCTGAAGATCCCGTTTCAACCCTACAAAGTTTATATGCTTGAATTATTGATATGACAGGAGTAAAAGTATAAATGGAGAGCGGGGCTGTGGTGCTGTGAGGCTCCTCGCTCTGTGAAACACTGAGTCCTTGCTGTTGTACGCTGGCGTTACAGGGTGATGCCTCCGTCACCCAATACACAGTCTTTGCCTGCAGAGAGCACAAAAAGCCGACAACGGCCAATTTTTAGTTTAGCCTGCCGTCAAGTTGACCACAGCCTGCCGCCAGTGCTGTTCCATTTCACCCTGTGTCAGAGTCGGTCCTAACTAGCTGGGCTCTCACCCTGATTTTCACTTACACGTGGAGCAAAAAGCTTACAGTGTACAGGCCAGCTGTCACTGAGAGCCAGACTCAGGATCAGCTCAGGACATCTCTAGTTGCTTCCTCAGTGTCTGTTGGCCCCTGGCCAGAGGACCCCTGCAGTCTGGAGGTTTTATGGCTGGAGCTAAGTGCTCTGTATTTACTTTGCTCCGTACCCCCTTCTTAGCCTCAGAAAGGGCTGGAGTGCTGACATAGACCATAGAGCACATTCTCTATTGTCAGGAGGTGAGTCTTCTGAAGATCTGCAGTGTCACTCAGTTCTGTGTTATTTTACCACACCAACTTGTTTGAATTTTTATTTAATTTGGCTTTAGCTAATAATGATCCACCTCTTCTGTTGTCCCTCTCTTCAACAGCAACGGGATCCTCACAAACGAACGTCAGAAGATTCAAAAGTAAGATATCCTACATGTTTTGAGGGTTATGGGTAAAACGGTCTTGTCTGAAGACTGAGGAGTCGGACACCTCTTGTGGTCTCCTGATACCGGTACACCTGCCTCAGAGAGGAGGCACCTAGGGGTGCTGCCCATTCTTTTGAATCCTAATGCCTCTTTGAATTGGACTGGGTTTCATTTTAATTTGCCAAAACTGGGACTCGTCAGAAGTCCTGTCATCCCAGGGCTGATGAAATATAAATTGATACACAAATTGATTTTGGGCTAAATTTGGGACAACAGTTTATTAAAAAATGCTTTTTTACAATGAAGGTGCAGGTGAGCCTGATCGAGGATTTTATGAAACATATTATCAGCTACTTAATAAAGCTTGCAAGTTAAGGACAGAGTCTTGACAGTAAGCTTAAGGGCAGGCTAACAGCAAGCTAGCAGCCTGAGTGAGTGGATAAGCAGGAGTGAAGGAGCGGTGGCGTAGCTGGCGTCAGGGTAAACAGACGAAGGTTTGCTGAATGGTGTGAGGCCTCGGTCTGTGTTGTGACTGATTGCCTCTAATCTTTTCATATAAAGTAATTAAAAAGATCTGATCAACCAATCATTGACAAGCTTTATTCATCTTCAAGGTTCACTTTGAATGATCTGTAGACTTCTGACTTCTGATACAGGACAGTCAGCATGTATTTTGGGACAGCTTAGACTGTTTCTGGGTGGTTCTGGGAGAGCGGTGACAAGTAATGAAGGGCCCTGGCACTGAGTGGCAGAGTTAATAACTCTTGGAACCAAATGATACGCTGTTTGATGCTTGAGTTGCTCAGCCAGCCATCCCTGACATAAAGACTACCTTAGTGTCAGAGTACAAACTTGGAATAGGTATTTCTCCATGAAAAGCCTACATCAGGAACGTTTGATTAAACACAACTGAGAATCGTGCCAAGCTGTCAGTGCTTTTCATACACAAGGATTTAACTTCAATATGCAGCGTTCACATTCTTAACACTGACCCATAGTAAAATCCTAAAAAGCAAAGAGACCTCTGATCATTTTGGTTTGCTGCTGTTCCTCTGGCAGGTGATGGTAATGCAGGAGGGCTCCACCTCCCTGTTCGGCCAGCACCTGAAGCTGCCCACGCTTCCCAACAGCTCGCTGACGTCCACGTTCTCCGACCCAAAGAAGAGCAAAAGCTTCCACGGGTCAAAGGTCAGTGTTGTTTCCAGGCACAGCCGGGAGCTAAACAACCTTCTCCTCGGCCTCCACTCCACAGCCCCACCCAGCTCTGAAACTTTTTACCCCTTCAAAGTCTCCAGGCCTAATCCCCCACATATTTGGCAGGTTCAAAGACGTTCAATATATTTAAACTCTGGGATTTCAAGACATCCAGCTCTGGCTTAAGCAAACTATATCTTGGCTGCCGCTCAGCCATAAGCACTTACTCCACTGACTCAGAGACGTGCCGTGAATCTTTGACATCCTGTGGGTTTTTGAGCTCGCCACACTTCGCTCTAATGTCCTTTCTAAAAACTCCAATGCAAAGACGTTTTAGACAACAGTGTTGTACAGCAAATGGAGTTGCAGAGGGAGACGGCGAAAAGAGCTAAAACAATGGCGCCAGAAGCTACATGTGAGATTTGAGACAGTATCTTGTGCGGCACTAAATCACGCATGTCAATAAGCTGGCATGTTGTTTCCATTATGTGTTATTTTTAGTCCATTTAAATAGTGTCATTTAAGAGCCAGGTTAGGAGAGGCCCATTTCACATGGAAACAGTTTCCAGTCTAAACACAGTGTGTGTGATGAATTACTTGTGGAGCACGAGGTCATTCTCTCTCTCTCTCTCTCGCTCGCTCGCTCGCTCGCTCTCTCTCTCTCGCTCTCTCTCTCTCTCTCTCTCTCTCGCTCGCTCTCTCTCTCTCTCTCTCTCGCTCGCTCTCTCTCGCTCTCTCTCTCTCTGTAGCTCAACAAGTCCTAACTGCTTGCAGTTCCATCTGTTATTTAAGTCTTATTGTAATTGTGCCACACCTGATGGAACATTGTATTTAAGATGAGATGCAATTAATTATTTGTTAATAGTATAGTAGTAATAGTTAATAGAATTTTGAGGCACTGCTTGGAGTTATGTATGGAGTTAAGTATGACTTAAGCACAAATTAATACAAAACTAAACAATGACAATATTCCTAGACAGTAAAAAACATATTCATTTGTAATTGTAAGGTGCTTTTAATTCCACTCTGACAGTATTATTATTATTATTATTATTATTATTATTATAATTATAGGCCCTTCAGTGATTTACATCAACCTGGGTCACCTGCTAACCTCCTAATGTCACGGTGCTGAAAGGTTTGCTAAAAAGTGCCACTTCAGTGATCTCGTCAATGTTGATGGCAGCCAAGGCACTGCGTGCCCCCCCCCCAGAGCAGTAAACCAGTTTTTATGTCGGGCTGCCCTGGGAGGGAAATGGGTTCACTGCATGCTGGAGTTTAGAATGAGCTGGCAGCTTTACATCCTGAGGTCCCAGGGTCACCAGCAGATAGACAAAATGAAAGGTTTTAGAGGTGATTGGGCAGAGTTGTAACACACCCCGTCGTCTAGACTGCTTTAATGGGTTTACTGCATTGATGAAATATTGACAAGGGGGCTGGAGGTGAGACCCAGGGACAAATGGCCCCCGTCGTTAGAAGGAATGCATTTCCTCCTTTCTCCACATTGCTCTTCGCTCCACTTTTAAAGTTGCGCATGTGTGGCTGGTGAAAAGGCCCCTTCACCCCACCGAACAGCACAGTTCAAAAGAAGTCCTGAGTTTGCTCTTTAAGCCCATAGATGGGGACTAAGAAGACCCTTTTGATTTTTCTTTAAGAATGGACCTCTCTTCACAGATGGTAATGCCAAACTGCAGGGTGGCATGCATGTTTTCTCTTGTGTAAAAGGCAGAGGATTAATCTTCATTTGACCTAGCTGCCTGGTTTTTGCTCACTTTGTTGTTTGGTGCTATGCATTGTCGAAGTTCTATATCTAAAATGCAGTCCAGTTATGACCTAATACCATCATTGAGAAGACAACATAACTACAGAAGATATATATTGTTCTGCAACAAATAAGAGAAATTTAAAACTGGTTCCCTGTTTTTTAAAATATTGTGCTATTCAGTCGGTTTCAGTCGCAGTTATTTTCAGTTATCACAGCAAAACCTGTAAAAGCCCATACCACTCTCAGACAGCAGTATTTCTCAGTGGCTAATAATGCCCTTGCCCTATTATGTTTGCCCACTGACCTAAAGTGGGATTTCCCTCTACCCTGCTCCATAATCCTTAGAGCCAAAGTTTTTTTTCTAGCACAGCTGGGATAATTCTGTGTAATTCTGCTCTAAAACCCTGAATTTCTTGCTGTTTTGACATAATTTGCCATAATGCAGCTGGTGCATCATGTTTTAGGCGCTCAGCAACAAAGAATCTAAACCTGTTTCTTATTGTTCAGTCTTGTGCTCTGTGGGCTGTGTTCCTGTAAGATCCTTCTCATCTTTTGGCTTTAATCCACAGGATGGCTCAAAAGGAAGTGGTACTACTCTTCTCACTACGGCCACAACCACCAGCACCAACAGCAGCAGCTTCTCCAAACTCCACAAACCCTCCAAGGACCACAAAGACAAGCCTCCAAAAGACTTGAAAGAGCCCAAAAGTGCCTTCAGAGACTCTGGCTGGGAACCCAGCAAAGCCCCCAAAGAACCTTCCAGGAAACCCAAAGAGAACCAGCCACTTAGAGATATCAACCCTAAGATGGGCTTCAAGGAACCCAAGTTGTTGTCCAAGGAACATAGGACTGAGGGAATGAACCATGGGTCAGGGCTAAACAAGCGTTTGTCCACCCCTGAAGGGGATGATCACCTGACCAAGAAACGTAAAAAGGGATTTGGGGATTCATCAGGGAAGCAGATGTCAGGGTCAGATGCTCAACATTCGGATAAGAAACACTTGAAGGATAGAGCGCACATGCGAAGTAAATTGCAACTTGAAGGTGACGAGGCAGAGCGCAGGAAGGTGTCTACACTTCCACCATTCCAGGAACTAGTGGACCCCAATGACTCCGATATGGAGGACCAGTCTACCAAATCAGATGTAAGTAGTTTTGGAATCTTATTGAAATGAAGCGTGTAAATGTTCTTGACGTTTCTAAACGTGAAAGCAGCTGATTCAAACTACAAGGAGACCTGTTCGTTTAACATAATGGAGGCAGCTGTCTCGCTCTTTAGCACACAGGACTCACTGATTTGAGCTTTCGTGACACTTTACTGGAAAAAGTGGTGTCGGGAGGGGCCATGGAAACGTATCCAATTCTTCTGAGGTTTTAAGGGGCAGGAGTTGTTGGTGGTCAGTTCTTTCTTGGTGCAGAGGGCTATAAAATTGAATAACCAACAGCAAGAGAATCTTCTTTAATGGTGGTCTGGTAGACCCCCAGGGGTTTGGCCAGCGGAATTGGAAGAAGGGTTGGGCACCAATAAACCCAGTGGGAGTTTAGATGCATTCGTCTGGGTGGCCAAACAAGACGTGGACAAACCGAAGTCTTATTGATTGCCTTATTGACAGATCCTGACAGTAAAGCAGTTTTGTTGCCTTATTGACAGCAAATGACTGATTTTGTACACTTGTACTGTGTTTGTTTAGGACATAACTGAATATGCATATAGAGTGTGCTCACTTACAAACTTCAAATATTCCTCTGTACCTCCACCAAGCAGGATTAGAAAAACCTCATGTCCACAGTGGCTTCTTTCATGAATAGGCATTTGACTGGGTTGCCTGGTCCACGCACATTTGGTGGAGAACCTCCCCATAAAGACTGGGCTGTTTTAAAGCCAAATAGTAGACAAGAAAGATTTATGGTTTTACAACACCTGAGGAGAAAGGGGAGACGCGGCAGTGAATAGCATAGAGTTCCCCTTTAATCCTTTTAGCTTTTGAAAGAAGAAAAAAGGGTGAGCGTTTGTGGAAGAAAGGTCTAAATCCTCATGCTTTGAACAGTTTTCTATTATGGGATGCTGTTTTCATTTCTATTCTTAAATGCTTGTATAAAGCGTGGGCCTTTATGTATCTTTCTCTGTAGGGGCAGCTTGTTTAGCCAGGGGAGTTATTACTTAGCACTAGCAGAACCCATGTTTTTGTCTGCTCTGTATGTAAATGCCTTTTAAGTTCTCCCGTGCAGGGACTGGGGGGTCGGGTTGGTTGTAAAGGGGATGTGGGGTGACAAATGCCAGGTGTTTGATTCTCCCCAGGCTAGCAACCCCGGTGGCCGAATGCTGGGCTGACACAGAGCGCCGCTCTCATTTCTCATGTGACCATTTGTTTGATCTCAGTCTTTTCCACTGAGCACCGGGCTAGGAACAGCGGAGAGGAGGAAATGTGGGGTAGGTGATGACATGAAGGGAAAGCAGGCTGGCGTGTGAGCATGACAGCCTTGTTTTTAGCTGGATGTGGGCACAGGCTGAGTGATTTGTCACCTGCACAAGTAGACTGTAGATGGTTTTCTGTTAACACCATTATTATATGACTCATGATATGTGATATTACAATGCTGAATGAAAAATATTACTGTTAAGTTTAATACTGGCACTTGGTTTGAGAAACAATGTGTCATTTTAGCAATCTGTTTGTCTCCGTTAAAGTGAATGGAAGAATTTAGATAAATGAGTTTAACTTTCTCTATTTGCTCCAAGAAACAACTTAATGAAGAAGGATTTTATACTTATTTTCTTTCTAATTAAAAGGCTCCACCAAACAGTTAATTAGATGAAATTACAGCAGCAGCACAGCAATGAGTCGGGGCATTTTGAGGATGAGCAAGAAGACTAATGAGAACTACTGTAGCGTCCGTCAGCAGAACTGTCTGGACTGTTTTCACTAAACCTTGAAGTCTTGTGTATGTAATGAACGTGGTACAGTGCCTCGATATGAGATTCTTCTATTAGTATGCAGTAAGAGCTGAGTCTTGTTGAGCTACCTGCCAGCTTTGATGCAGATAACCACCAGGGTTGAATATAAAGGCAGATTTCAGACCAGTGTCAAAAAGTCAGTTATAAGAAAAGACTTGAAGGATTTGTGTCCTTCATCAGCTCCAGTGTTTGTCAGTCCCAGTCCTGAGACCCACTGCCCTGCATGTTTCAGATGTTCCCCCTCTTCACACACACCTGATGCAAAGGATCAGCTTGTTGTCAATCCCTGCAGAAGCTTAATAATGACTCATTCACGTTAATCGAGTGTTCCACACAACAACAAAGTATTTTCACACAGATATCTGCCTGAGCAGCATTATTTCTACCTCTGTAATTCAAAATGTCTCTCAGCACAAAAGCCTCAACTGGTATAACAAGTTCATTCAGCATGAGCTGGGGGTTGAGCCCACAACCTATGGCACTAAGACAGGATCATGTTGAGCCACCTGATCACCCTTTATGTCCAAGTGAGAAGCCACAGATGACTTCACACTGTGACTTATCCCTACGGCAGCATCTAATGGTAAATGCCAGACTGTTGGAGATGTGTTTACTGCATTTTTGCAAAGTTTGAAAAATCCAAAAAACTATCATATACTATGAAAATCCAGTTTTTAATTCACCACACTACATCCACCCTGACCTCAAGATTTAAAAAAGTCTGTGGTGATTGTTTGGGGACGACTGAGGAGTCTGAGGAGAACGTTTGGTGTCAATTGAGCAAAAAATGTGGGAGGAGATAGGTTTAATAAGTTCTACAGACTCTGAAAAGAACAGAGTGATGGACACTGTAATTCTTGGCAGCTTAGAACACCAAACAATTCTGCACTGATGGACCTGTATTTTAGTGCAAGTTGCAAAGTAGAGAGGCTGTCAATGAATTTTCAGAGCTCATCAGGACTGTCGGCACGCACAGCCAGTTTTGGGCTCTTTGCTCGAACCACGTGCAAAGCTTCGACTAAACCACATGAAGAATGTGATGTACCTCTCAAAACTTCAACCCCCTAAACATAGCACATACGAGGACTGGGTTTTGCCACCACCTGTCTGGAAGGAAACCACCTGTCTGGCTTGAGGATCTCAGTACTCTCTAGAGTTTGTTGGGTGGGGTGCTAACTTCGGCGCCAGAGATTTTTCAGTCAGGTTTTAGGAAAGTAGCCAAGTAGCTGAGAAAAGAGGTCAGGAAAAGAAGGCCAGAAGTTTCAAGTACATTTATGTTGCACATCACAACATTTTAGCATTAAATGAGCTGGCTCTGTTTGAATGAATCCCCGGTGACAAACTGAAAGGCCCCTTAATTCACATTAAAATAGTTTTGTTTGGACAGCCCCTGCTGAATTAGACAAGCAAACCAAGCCATCCTGGTTGGTTTGGTCTTGTTTGCTGGCATCTCCTTTTCCTTGTCCTAACTGTGCCAAGAGTTAAGAGAAGAAGCCAGATTGATGCCAGCAGACTCTGACTAAAGACTATTTATTTCTTTGAAGAGGACAGCTTTGGTGGCTTTGAGTGAAGCAGGACAAAAGCTCTGAAAAAAGGAGTGGTGGCAAGATTTATGGCACTCTGAAGACGCTGTCCAATAAACCAACAGACCAGCTGTGTGTTGTTTGCAGGAGGTGACAGCCATTGAAGCCGCTCTGCCTTTTGTCCTTACGTCTCTTTTTCTCTCATGTGTCTTCTGGGGGTCGCTTCTCAACGCTTTGGTTTTCTCGGGCAGCTCAATTTTGCGAAAGTAGGACCCTTTTTCTTTTTTTTTAAATGTTATTTGTATCGAACATCCATGTGCATTTTAAGCTTCCTTTAGAGTCGCGAGCGTAGGTCACACACATCACCCACGCTGGCTTCACAAGTGTGAACTGTGATTGGTGCTGTTGTTGGCTTTTGAATGAGGTAAAAATTAAAAAAAAAATAAAAAAAGATTGTCAACAGAAAGTTGGCCCAAGAAATGAAACTAAATATTGTAAGAAAATATAAATTCATGAGTTTACTCCTCCCTGAAGCTCCCCTCTCCTTTTATGAATGTGTAAACCTTTATTAGTTCCCTGTAGCTCTGCTGTTACATTTCCTTTTATTAGAAATAGTCAGCAGTACTCTTACCATCATCACATCTCTATCACCTGGAGTATGGCTGTTTTCAGAGGGGATCACTTCTCCCTCCTCAGTCAGGACTTTCCCTAATGAGTGGCCATGTGCTGACAGAGGTGTGGTGCTGGTGACTTTCTGGGCCCAACATAAGTATCTCCATAGTTCACCCCTAATGTGTTTTGATGTTCTACCTTCACCTGTTGAAGCCCAGCTGGTAACACTTAGTGTCACTCCAGAGAGCCTATTAGCAGGAGCAGCTTATCGTCAACTGCAAACACTCAGTTCATGAATTTCTACATTGAACTTGGCTTAACTTGCATTTCCTCGTAGGGCTGCAACCAACGGTTAATTTCCATTATTGATTCATCATCGCTGTTGAAACCTCTGGTCAGAACAATGTGTTTTTTCACCGAATAAACGAGGAGCCTAATCCAGAATGGCAATTATTATTAGTTGCACTTGTGCAGTTCCAAATGAGCTCCACCTTAACCAGCTACAATGAAATCCTGCTTTATCATTACCGCGTGAGTCACAGTCATCATCATTAATGATAGACCAGTTGCACAGTGGCTGTTGTTCTGCATGGGGTAATACTTTTATTATTTTAAGGATATTATCCTGATAGGGGACAGTGGGAGTGCACTCATACAATCAAAGAAATCAAAGATGCATATAATTATTGATGGTGATATGTTGCATGACGCCAGCAGTGTGCAGAGTTGATGGAAAACAAAATGAATCGAAGCGTGTGTTGCCTGACCTCTTCGGGTTTTGTTATTTTGTTTAGTTTCTTCCTGTCTCATTTGGTTTCAGGGTTAGGGTGCAAGCTTTTCCCTTTGTAATGCACCATTTCCTACGATCAGGTTTTATTTCCTCAGTTCATTTCTGAGATCGGTCGGGTTGAGAGGCTTGCAGAGGCCGTGAATGAGAATGTATGCTCGTGTGAGAATGCAGGCAGGGACAGGACGCCTGTATATACAGACAAGCTGACCCCGAGCCTCAGTGAGCTCATGGCTTCATTTGCATTTTATTGACATTTCATTTGCCTGCAGTGTGCCAAAACAATCAGGGTACCAGCGGGTCTCAAAGTCTCGAAAGTATCGAATTCAGGTCCCTAAAAAGGTCTTGACAGTACCACAATAGTTCAACTTTTTGTATGTGCCCGCGGGCTGTCTTGAGATGTGGTGGGCACCATCACTATCTAGCAAACACTGTCACTATTGCTAGCTAGCTGGGCAAGTGTACCATTTAGCAAAACATTGGTAAATAACTTATATTGGTAAATAAATAGATTTCCATCGCTCTCATGAAATTTAAATACTAATTTTCACTTTGTCGTTTAAAGTCTGGTTTCATTTGGTGAACCCTACAGAAGCTCCGGTGCCGTTTGTTGGCTTTAATTTGCATCCCCAGTCTTTTAGAAAGCAGGCCGTGCCTGTTCAGTCCTCACTGGCTCTAACCCTGACCATACTCCTCTGAACTGTCAGTTGGTCGCGTTTGAATTCATTAAAGAGGAATTAATGATTAGCCGTGATTAACTCCAAGTGATTAACTCATGTTGCTGTTTTAAACACAAATGTGTCTGGGCAGGTTTTCCTCTCCATGTCATTAGCACTGAAGGGCGAACAGTGAACACAAATGAATTTGATTATTTGTCACAGTACCGTGTTGAGCCAAGCGGTGGAGGTAAGGTGCCCACTTGACATGTCATCAGAGGATGGATTATATTTGTTAGTCATCATATGTTTTCTCAGAATGATCATGCATGGAAGACTGCCCACAGGAATATCAAGATGTTATGATCACAGTGAACCTTATTTCCACAGATCATTCCTAGGCTGCTGTTCAGTATAGCGCAGTACCACTCTGTAAGACTCAGCCGTGAAGGCTGAGAGTAGCAGAGGTACAAACATGAGGGAAAAGTGTGCAGTGCTCGGAGCCCTGCCCGTTCTTTAACCTGTGCACACCTGGGATCGCTGCAGACTCACAGTGCTGACTGATTACTGGTGTCTGAAGGTTCCAAAAACTGGTGACGCAGACTCTCCTGTGGGGACATCTGAAAGCTGCTTTTCACCGCATTCTGAAAGAGTATATACTGGCCTTGAGACTGTCGATTTAAACGACCTGCTCATTCTGGTACACTCACAGTCTCTGCTGATTTGGCTCACTCTTCTTTTAGTATTGAAATGGGCCACTTGAGGGAAAAGTATTAAACATTTTCTGTGGTGCAGCTCTGAAAAAATAACCCAATATTTGCCAAGAAATGTCCAAAAAGGGAAGAATCATATACTCTGTCATTAAATGTTGATAAAGAATCAGAATGTATCAGTATAACCAAAGAATTAGTCAAGTTGAACCAGAAAAGGTCAAAGTGCAACATGCAGAAGTCTTTTGTTTGAACCTCCGACCAACCCAAAGGTTGACACCCCGCACACACTCATCACTTACAGCTGTGGAACACATGACATGATGATCGTTTACGCGCAGTCACATCCACAACGCACAACTTTGACATTTCACAATAAATGTCGTGAGCTCTCTTATCTGTGTGTGGTTTGCTTCGTGTGCAGTTGGGACGGATGTTGGCTCGGGACCCTGACTCACCTTCATGACCTCACAGAATTAGCGCTGACAGAGACAGACAGGACACATCTCTATCACTCCATTGTGTAACAGGCATGAAACTACAGCCCCATATATCTTATAGTAACTCAGCACCAGCTGACTATTGTCTAATACAGTCTTATGATGTCTGAACTAAATACAGTGTAAATCACTTACAGTGCTCATGTCAAATTCATCATTATAAACACATGATTATTATATTCTTTTCAGTATAAATTGATGAAGCATGTGGCTCGATAAATCCAGTAGACTACAGCTGTTTCAAACACTGTTTGACGTCTCTGCGCTGCGCAAGTTGCTTCATGAACTTGACCGATGTTGGGATCAGTTCTCTGCTTTTACAAAGTGATGTAAAAAGCCAAAGTTGTTGAAACCCACACGCAGCAGAGCAGACTGAATCATCTCAGCCAGTAATGGCACGGCGTCCTCCTGCTCCTTCTGCTCCTCGCTGCTGGCAGCGTTGGTACCAAAGTTCTCTGTCACTTTAGTGCTGACATTCTCATCAGTTACAGGGTCAGTGCCATTGTTTAAATGTTAAATCTAACCATCACAGCGTCCTACCAGATAATATTATTTTATTTAAACATTATCAATGCAGCTGTATTTTTGGACAATGCAACTGGTCAAAGCTGGAGCAGACAGACCGAGATCTCCTGTTGTTAAGTCTCTTGTATGGGTTGAACTCTGGGAGAGCTGCAGCCTACAGTTCCCATAATGCAAACAGATGGCACCTCTGTCATCGCAGTTATTCATTCCTGGAGGGAAATTCCTGTATCTGCTTTAGTTCATCAGAACGTAGAACTCGTTCAATTTGAGTTTCTATGTGAATATACTGGGGGATAAGTGGTCAGACGTCAACATGGCAAAGTTCTGCACAATATCTGAGCCTTAGCTGTGTATTATATTGACCACACTTCAGTCTGTGATGTGTGTTATTTATCGCTTCACTCTTCTCTTCCTCCTTCCAGTCTGAACAGCCCAGTCCTGCCAGTTCCAGCTCCAGTTCAGGCTTCGCTCCCACACACCACAAACGACAAGGTAATTATCTGGGATATAGATAAGTTAAGGTAGATCTGGTGGTTTCACTTCAAGTTTTTGCTTGTTATAATTTATTATATATATGATTAAAGTTGTATAAGGCCAGAGTTGTTATATTTCTAGATGACAAATGATCTTTTTGTTTCATTATAACAAATAAGAATCATTACCTGAAATGACAGACATTAAGACCAGGCTCATATCCAGAATGCCCAACAACAGTCTAGAACTGCTGGTCAACAGCATAGTTGGCGATATATATATAGAAGACAGCTGCAGATAGAAAGAAGAGAAAGAACACAAATGGGTGTGGGACAACCAGTCAGCATGCAGAGACTAAAGATGCAACATGTCAGAATGAGCCACAGAGTCATCCAGCAGCTTCAAAAACAGCTTCCACACCCTCTGAGGGCCTAGAAGATTCTGTTTTCTAGACAGTGCCAGAATAAGTGTGATAGTGATCCGTCAGCGGTAACACATCCATCACACATGTGAGAAACATTAATACTGTGGGTGTCAGACTTTCAATTGAATTAATCCACCTTTATTTAGAGTTGATAGAAGAGCTCTGTATCCCGGCCAGGCCTTCCTCCCACAGTTCATCTGGAACACCCTGTTCTTCAGCCCAGGCCTCCTGAGATGACTGGCATTACTGGTACCACTGAAAAACAATCACAGAGCAGGAGCTTAAATGTTTAGAATCTGATTGTAAGAGAAGTAAATCATAAAACAGCCTATAGAATGTAGTTTTTGATAATATAACATGAGATACATATTGAGATTAAAACACATTTATCCAAGTTAATTGTATATCATCACAGTTTATTCAATAATTACTGCAGTTCACAAGGTTGGGAACTGAAGCCAGTGGGTCAGATAAACAAATCAGTGAATCATCAGCGTAGAAATTCACAAGACTTTCAACATTACCAAGTTTTACACCTTGGACACCTGGTCGATTGCTAATTCCTGTTAAGTTTCCTAAAGTAGAGAACTTGGATGGCCCTGCCTGATGCCACATTGCAGATCAGAAGGTTGGGACTTCTTTGTATTGGTGAGAATAGAAGATACTGAAAAAGAATAAATTATTTTTACACAAAGTTCACCCTGACACAAATTATTTCACTGTCTCTCATCTGATCAAATAGCATTAAATGGTAAAATGGCTTATAGTGAATTTACTAAATGAGAATCTGTCAGGGATACATTTGGTGTGATCAGGACAGACAAGCCTCTTATTTTTCCCTGAAATGTTCACGATCCTCAACATGAGAGGGACTGTGTTTTGTTTTTTTTCATGGATCTTGTCGAATTCACAACCAAAGCCATCTGGGCCTGCTGCTTTTTGGGAGGGGCTGGAGTAGCATCCAAAAGGCCAGCCTAGACCGGGGTGTCAGTGTCATCTATCAAAACATCTACAGTAGCTGTGGAAACATTTAGGTCAGCAAAAATCTGTTGTAGTGGCCTTAACTTTGGTGAAATATAGTTCCTTATAGAAAACCCAGAAGCAGGCATTTATCTGCTTTGAGTTAAGAACCGATTTACCTGATTTAGATTCAGGCCTATGGATCCAATGATTTGTTGGAAGGCTCAGGGCAGTATCCTGCTCAAGTTGTAAAATCTCACACAGATGAAAATCAGAGACCTGCATTATATCATCAGTGTGAAGAAACCCATCTGTACCTACAGTCATACACTCACTGAAGGAGTGGTCATCAAGAAGGAGAGGGTTGAAGCTCCAACTGTACTTTTTACATTAAAGTGAAACCAGGCTATGATCACATATATACATATTGGAAGTTAGATGGTTAGATGGTAGATGGGTATTAATGGTTGGTAATGCTGGGTAATTCCAAAAATATTAAGAAGTAGTGAATCCTGGAATAGAACTAATGGCAATTAGTAGAAAGAGATGTCAGGAGGATACTGTAGTCACCAGATATCAACTATCAACTATCCTTGTTCAAAGTTTGCACAAGGTGGTTTTGTTGAGTCCGGCTTAGACCGGATCCTAAAACCAAAGTGTCTCCAGTTGAGACTTTCAGGCTGGACGCTCGTATCACATCAAAAGCCTGAGGACAGAACTCAGGAGTGTCCATATCTGGACCCTCAGATCTTAGACTAGATGCTTAAGTGAATGTGATCAGAACTTGTCAGAGCTTATTGTTTGTGTGTTTGTGGTGTTTCTGGATGCAGTGGTGGACTTCATCATCAGGAAAAGGGTGGCTATTCCTGCCCCCACCCACACAGGTAACACTTCCTGTGGGACCTTTGAGGCCACTGCATCCATTTCACTTGTGCATGGAGAATATATTTCCAGCTCGTCCTCGTGCATGAAAACTCATGCATCCCTTTGCAGTCATGTTGGTAGGGTTTGTGATCATTCCATGGATACGATGCCACCTCCAGAGCACCCATCACTGCTGATCCAGCAACATGTTTGCATGGTCTTGGTGAAAACTCATCTAAGAGCCACGGTGTTGCTCTGGCTGACATTTATATTCATTATCGTTAACACGCACAGGTTTATTTGAACCACAACACACACTGTCCACCAAATGTGAATTAATCCATCATTTAAAATGGTCCCTCACAAATACATAATGCAGATACTCAGGTCTTTAGCTGAAGGCTACACACTGATATGGGAATCTTTAATGTTTGGAGAGACAGGCTAACACAGATTTGATCAATATAGAATCCCAGCATATGTAGAAAGTGTGACTGTGTCCCTGGCCTTAATGGGATCAAACCAGCAGGGGTCCTGCAGCCTCACTGGACCATCCCACCACCTCCCAGCATGTTTGACTGCTCTGTGCATGTTTTCACTCTGCATGTTTGGTTGGAAATATTCTTTTTTTTAAAAAAACAAACAAACCTGAATTCTGTGTCCTGTCACGCCGACACAGTGCTGGGCCCGTTGCAGTCCGTCATGCAGGATCTGCACTCAGACGACAACGATGACGATTCAGAGGACGACGACGACAATGACGTGGACTCCGACGTGGAGCGACCAGCACACACACATCTCACACACCATCAACGCAGGTCAGTTACTGCTGACAACAGGCCAGCATGTTGATCGGATACATATATTTAATCAAAGTGATCATGGACACAGAAAGCTAATGCTTATAGCACACAGAGACTGTAGACTTGACTAGACATTTGCATTGAAAGGGTTGTTTGGGAGCAGGTTTATTCTTTCTTTAACCTCATAATGGACTGAATTTTGGCGTGTTCTCACATGAAGACTGATGAACTTGCAGTTAAAAACAAGTCTGCGTTTGGCACGAGGCTCTGATCGCGGCATTGTACGCAAGGCTTCAGTCAGAACATGTCTGGATGTACGCTTTACGCTCGATTTACTTAACTGTACCCTCTCCTGAGTGCCAGGTAACACGCTTTCAGGTTGGCGAGACCACCGTACCTTTTCCAATGAGCCAAAGATGCTATCGCTTTAAATGTCAGGCTCTTGTCAACACTGCCATTAACTTCCCGAATGCTTTTAAAGCTGCGCTAACGATACTTCCATATTCAGCCGATTAACTCCTGTAATGTAAGAGGTGTCACTTTAGAGTTGAACACAGAGTTATCACCAAATCTCCACTTCCCCATAGCTTCATGAAGAGTTTTTATCTTTTCTAGCTCGTTGCTGTTATATGACAAACTCTGCTGTCAACGTGCAGCTATCTATTTATCCATTTATTGTATTTTTTTTTTCATTCTATTGTGTAGAAATGAAAATGTGCCGGCACACAGTTTAAAGTTGCATGTGCAGTTTTCAAACATGTGTTTTATGATCAGTCTCATTATTTTAGTTTCATATGGCGAATTTACTAAAGATGTAACATCATCATTTGCTGCTCTAAAGCATCTCCTCTTTGTCTTTTCACCTTTGACTGCGCAGGGTTAGTTTGAGCGACGGCAGCGAGAGTGACAGCTCCTCACCCTCACCCCCGTCCCGCAATGAAGCCCCGCCCTTACTAAAGACTACTAATAACCAGGTGAGATTATATTATTAATGAGTTTCTTCCATGTAGTGTAATGTACCACCGAGGAGCAAGGTGTGTATGTATGCAGCTCCATGTCAGGCGGGGTGACTCTTTGACTGGATGTGTGTTTGCTCCGTCCCGTCAGATTCTGGAAGTGAAGAGTCCCACCAAGCAGAGCAAGCAGGACAAGAACAAAAACCTAGACTGTGACAAGGTAAACACAGCTCCTTCCTGCAGTTTGTCAAAACCGGCTCGCGCTCGGCTCCGGCAGAGTCCGGCACGGCGCGTTACATTATTCAGTCAGGCTGCTGGTTCAGTGGGTTAACATGTGTCATGCACCGCTCCCTTTACATCCGCCCGAGCAGAGTGGAACATGCTGCCTGATGCTGCCCGTGTTCGATACGGAACCTGTAGAATCATTTGATGTGTCACTATAGTGATTAGAACTATGCGGCAGCCTCTCATTTAACTCATGCTGCATTCAAATCTTAAAGCTACTGTTGAAATAGATTCATAATGACTTTAAAAGGAGAAATGTGTATAAATAAACCAAAGTTGGACAAAGAACCAGTGCAGCGTTGTAGATCATCGAAATCATCGATAATTCTGTTGTGAATGGGTTGAACCTGTGTTGATCATGTGATGGTTTTCCTGTGCCTTACACCAGCTTTGTGTGTAAAAGTGGCCTGTATAAGCCGTAAAGCTGACAAGCTGTCCCTGTGTTTGCCAGGCTTACCTGGACGAGCTGGTGGAGCTGCACAAAAGGCTGATGACACTGAGAGAAGGTCACATCCTGCAACAGGTCTGTACCACGCACTCTGACGCGCCCTCGGGGCTGGAACTGAAGGTGTTGCTTTGTCATTCTTGTCATTTCCTCTCCGGCGAGCCTTTCCCACGCGGCCTGCCTCGCTTAATCTAGCTCCACAATCTCCCACAATGCATTTCACATGCCGGGCACGCACCAGATGAAGGCGAGCTTTGAAAACTAGCAGGCCATCGAGTTATTGGCGAACACTGGTGGATTCAATATGCCGCAGTCATGTGCTGAGCTGATGTGTGAAGCTGCTTTCCCCCGCCTCTGCTGGATTCACTGTGTTCCTGTTCAGCGTCTGCTGAAGTCCACAGGGTCTGAATCCTGGAGGACGACGTCACTTTTGAGACGAGCACAGAATACTCCTCCTCCTTCCTTTCTACATAATGCAGTTGGACTGAATTACTCAGGCCATGTGGGCGGATGGGACTGTGCCACTTCAGTGTTTTTGACTCTTATACACATGAACAACACATCCCTCTCCTGTTATTTTTCCTGCAGAGCACCAGAACGCTTCATTTACATGGTGAAATAGTCAAAAAGCCCCAAACTCTTCGATTAAGGTTCAGTGTCGTAACTTTCATCCCCCATGAGTCGAGACCCGAAAATGTCTCACAACTACACCCTTCACCCAGTGTGTGTACACTCGGCCAGAGATGGCTGGCTACAGAGGGAAACATCACTCTGACTAACTCCACCTATTAAGTTCTCTGTGCTTTTGTTTTGCTTAGCGTCGGGAGTTTGTTGGTTGTCAACAGTTTCGTGTTGGCTGCCAGTCAGTTTTCATATTAAGCCAGGAGCCAGCCAGCCAGCAGACTAGATAACCAATCACTACATTTCTAATCAGAAACAAGGAAGAGGAGTTATATTTAATGTATATCGCCCACAATCCAGAAACTCACGGCGCTACCTAGGAAAGAGATCATACAAGGTTCTTCTGTGAGGTAGACGTGAAGTCTTTTGGTAAGCAGCCTGGGTGCTCACATGCAGGGTTGTTGAGGCCTTCTTGACCGTGAGTATAGCTTTTACACATTTGTGTTCCACAAACTCGCCGTATGCAGGGTCTCTGCTGCCTGATCTCTGCACACTGTGCTAGCACGAAACCGTAACGTAGGGTGGCTCAGCAGCCAAAGAGACGGAGCGCTGATACTGGCAGCTGATGTTTCCAGCTCCGTACTTGTTTTGGGAATATTCTGTGGGATGTTTGGTTAATGTTTGGTTAGTAACCAATGGGAATTAATAGGAAGGAGGAGAGTGACTACATCTCAGGAAACTGTCTTGCAGCGTTTTTTTGGATCGACATTTCCTTCAGTGACTTTAATGCACAGACAGTCTTTAGAAGTATCGGATTCCATCGGCGCTAAGAAAACACTGAACGGAGCTGAGGTTCATGCTTTGATATCATCACTCACATTCCTGCATTATTACCTTCTGTGCAGACGTTTAAGTCAAGTGCCAAGCGCCAGGAAAAAAAGGATAGTGTTTTGGCCGACCGCCCCCAGTTTTCACTGATATCAGCACAGTATCACTACATGCCGTGCTGTTGGTCAGCTCTATTGTTGCATTGGATTAGAAGAGGAGCCGTGATCTGTTACAGATCCTCTGCAATCTGCAGCTTCATCTGGAAGCAATGAATTATTTGGTTAACCTCTCTCCACCTAAGAGATTGCATGTTTCTTGCTTTTATTCTTGAGACCTATCATATGACCGTATTAGTGGATCTTCCCAGCTGCGGCTGCCAAGTTCTGCCTCGCGCTCCTAACAAGACTGTCTGGCTCAGAGCAAAGAAGAAATCCCATCCAAAACAGCATCACCCGTGCAGCTTTAGCTCGCACAGTAATCAAGCTAATCTAACCGAGTTCACCAACTGGCTCCACTTCCTGTTACAAGAGATGGAAATGATTAACTCGGAGCCTCTCCGGCACACTGGTGCGGACCACATATTGTATCAGGGAGAACGCTGTAACGCACATGGTCTTTAGACGCTGGAGCACAACCCGAGCTTGGTAGCTGTTTCCAGTTGAAGTGGAACCTAAACAGCAATGAAACTGAGCAAACGGGCCAAACTGCGCCCAGCCGACTAACACGAGGCACCACGGCGGAATGAGAGCGGACGCCTGAGCATCTGACTTAGATTGGCCCCGTCATGAAAACACGCTGTAATTTCCCCCCATTTTTCACAGCTCCAACGATGCAGAGATATGACGGGTGGAGTTCCTCGCTACTCCCCCCCTGGGCTCCAAACCCTGATTCAGTGTTTCAGTCGGTCCGTCAGGATTCAGTGAAAAGCGTTTTGTTGTTTTTAAGACAGACTCAGCCCGCAGTGCGCTGGTTAATGCTTCCCGTTGTAGTTTGACACAAAAGCCTTCCACTGCTTGCAGGAAGTGCTGTGTCAGCGCCAAATGAATGGCGCAAAGAAGAGTACAGCTGGCCTCCTGCTGTGACGCGGTGGGACCTACAGACTCTTAGTCATGGTGGGAGAGCTTTGCAAACAAAAAGTCGCTACTTTCAAGCAACTGTACACATCAAGTGAGATTGTGATGGTAAAGGAATGATCTGTCTTAAGACCAGGTACCAGGAAACGGGTTCAGTTGGTGTTTTGTACTAATGCAAAGCTCATCCCAGGATGAAAAGGATTGTTAAGTTGCAGTCATTTTGCAGTGAAGGAGACTGCTTTGGATTGCTCCTAAACCTTCTCCAGTGGAAACATGTATTGTTGGGCGGTTGTGTTAACGTCAGGGTAAATGTTGTCACAGACGTGAATAGACGGCATCTGCTTACCCGTTCTACTCTCTGTTCTCCAGATCGTGAACCTCATCGAAGAGACGGGACACTTCCACATCACAAACACTACTTTTGACTTCGACCTTTGCTCCTTGGACAGAAGTACAGTCAGAAAACTCCAGAGTTACCTGGAAACCTCTGGACTGTCCTGAGGCTCTGAGCAGCTGGCTGCTGGATCCGTCTCCACACACACTTTTGATTTTTCACGACTGAAACTCCAACTTTGGATGCAATGCAAAAGCCCCACCGTGGCAGGGTCCAGTCACTGCGTGTCCAGCCACTGCGTGTCCAGCCTGCTGGTTGGACTGGGCTCTTTGAAAAGAAGAGGTGGTCCCGCGACAGAGGCCAGAGCCAGGTGTCGTGGGGATGAGCCCTGTCGATCAGGAGATCACCCGGAAAGCCTTGAAAACTTGATTTATAGGAAAAAGTGGGGAGTGGCGACCTTGTTGCTCTTAATGAATGTGCATATCGTTACCATGTATGTTTCTTGATTTGTTGTTCATTGTGACAAATGCATGGTCAACATTGCCTTACAACATTGTAAGTCTTATTTATTGAATTTAATTTGCAGATGTGTGTGTGTGTGTGTGCGCGCGGGTGTGTGTGTGTGCGTGTTTTGAAATGGCAAAAAAAACAAAAGAAAAATCCGCAGAATGAGACTCGTTGAAGCACTTCACAGCAGGCACACAGTCGGTCACTACCACAACACTCGACGCGTCGCCGACTTGGACCGAAGTCAGACCGATTCATTTCAATGGGAACAAAACGCTGCCACAGCAGGTGTGATAGGTGGATATTACAATCCACAGCCGACATGTGACGTGTGCAACACTGGTGAGGAAACTTGTATTTTGTTTTAGCGAACGCTATTTGTTAATGTGCAACTTTACATTGTGCAAAAAACTACTTTCGGCACTGTCGCTGAGGCACTCGTAGAGTTCGTGGGGTCAGGTCCTGTGAGGTTCCAGCTGGAGGCGTGGCCAGTCAGTGAAGGGGAGGGTTGTGGCTCTGCATCTCCAAAATAAAACTCATCGGGGTGACGCCTTTTAAGAAAGTAAATTGTGTTAAATTGGGTAAAGATCCAATTTGAATCTCCAAATGTTAAAATTACAAGCGGTCAGTTTTACTGCCCGTGTCATGGCGTTCCCAACATCAGACCCGTCAGATGTTCAAAGCTCCTCACAGCTGGCCAGTCACTGCTCCAAGTGGTTGCGATTGTCGGATTGTCTGTTTCCGAAAACTCTACAGTTGCATGGGATTTTGAACTAAAAAGACTGAAGGTGTAGAATTGAGTAGGTGGCGTTAGCGAAGGACGTCATCGTGTCCCTGCATCAAAGATCACAAAATGGAAACCATGTTGGGTTGAGCGTGAGTTTCGGTTATCGATCTCGTGCTACCATATCTGCATCGCGCACACACAGATTGGCTTTCTGGGGCACACCACCACCATCATTCCGCATGAGTGCAGCATCACTTGGCGGTTTTTTATTCCCGTACTGACACAGAATGAAGGAGGACATGAGTAAGCTCAGTAGAAAACACTAAGTTAAAAGTTGAGCCAATCAAAGATGAGTTTCTACCAAATCCAGGACTAATGTGCTGCAGCAGGCCCCGCCCACCTGCTCAGTGGCTGCTTTGCCGCATCTGCTCGTTTTCTGCTACAGGGCCAACGGAACATGCCAAAAGCAACCTGTAGGTAATAGATTGAGTCGGGTTAGGACACTACTAATGTTTGGACACAGGATCTGATCTGAAGGAAGCATTATCTCTCCATGATCGTGGAACAGACCGAGCCCTGGAGGAGATGACGTCAGCGACGACAGATTAAACCGCTCCCGCGCTGTGCGTTTCTGAAACGTGTGAAATGTTTTGGGTAAACCGAACACACAGGGGAGGCCTCTGGGAGCTCTGGCTGACAGGTACTGTTACGGGTGCAAGAAAAAAAAAAAGATCTTTTATTTATATAGTGGGAATTTGAGTTGTTAAATCAAAGCTCAGCATTGATTTTCGAAGCAGACGGCCTTTTGTTTGATCTGTGACGGAGGACACTCCTGCCAGGCTGATGGACTGGGGTTCAGGCGGTGAACTGTGGTGGTCCTTTCCAAATGATCTTAAAGGGTTTTTCTTACCCTCTGTTCTGTCTTATGGTTTCTTGTGTATTTTGAGGACATACAATAAATATTCTGTATGACGTACAGATGAGTTATTAAGACACTTGTGCACGAGCTTTCTTTATTTTGTGTTGTTTCTAATTCAGCAAACTATTCTATGGTTGACATCATGAATCAGCCTTAATAACAATACAGTATTTATTAATATCACATTATTTCTCTATAGACAATTCCCCACCATAAATGTTACATGTACTGGGCCCCTCAGTTCCAGTTAAAGCCCCCCATTTGAGCGTGCCTAACTTTGGCACCACTGGGTGGATTGTTGACAAAGCTCCCATGAGGCATTGCTTCGGGAAACCATTCGAGGAGCCACACACTTTCTCTGACATTTAATTAGTTTGCACATGTTTTGCCCAGTACAGGTTGTAGGTGCTGTATATGATAACAATTTATCAGGAGTAAAGAAGACATGTGATATGACTTTCTGTCATGTTAGGATCGGAGAAGGCGTTAAAAGTCCAGAGGAAACAGCATTTCCAGAGTGTGTAGCTTCTGTATGGTGAGGTATTCCTGGGGCAGGATAAGTAGGCGGGACGTAACGTTTGGAGGAATTTGATTTGACCGATAAAAGTTATAACAAACACGGAGACTTCCAGTGATTCAGCGTGTGAAGAAGAATGGACTCGAGGTTCAGGCACAGCGTGCTGCTGCTAATGAGTCAACTCTGCGCTGCTAACGGCTGAAGACTGATTGACGGGTGGATGTCATGATATGATTGGTTGTTATTGGGTTCAGGTTTACACAAGTGCATAAAGCTCCACTCGTTTAACTGGAAGAACGCATGATCAGAATTTAATTGAAGGATTGTTTTTTTTATCTTTTTTTAAAATATTGCTAAACAGGTGTGACGATACGACCACTGAGGGATTTAAAATGCTCAAAAAGCAAAAAACTGCTTTTTCTTCTCAAGTTAGCATGTGTCTGTATTGAGAGTTAAAACTTGTATCAAGTGATTTAGTTTAGTTTATTTCAGGTATTAACCATCACAGCTGTCTCTCAGATCCTGCTCCCACTCCATTCTTCCTCCTCTTGTTCTTCTTCAGTCCACTTCAGTCCAAAAACACTGTCGCTGACAAATATAGCCTTCAAAATGATGGAATCACCGACAGGTTGGCCCGACACTGAGCCCCCAGCTGTCGAAATGAGATGAAATTTGAGTGCAGTGAAGTGTTTGGAGGGCTCACAGAGTGACTTGGTGTGTGTAGAACTGAAGAATGTATGAAGGCTGAGTGAAAACCACGGCACTGCTGCACAGCCAGGACCCTCCTCTGTAACGACTCTGAAATATCTGCATCCCAACTCGTGTCTCCAGACCTAAATATAGAATCTCTCTCATGAAAACAGTGGTCAGTAAATGTTAATCAGCCAAAATCAAAGTGCAAAGGAGTAAAAGGCCAGTAACAGAGTGAATTATGGGACTCTGGGATCAAAACGCTGATCTCCCTCCTCTCGTGGACGACAAAAACCGTGCTGTGCATGTTCTTTTTATGTCAGTCTAAGTGGGTGGTCTGATAGAAGAAAAGTTGGAAGTCATCCAGTTTCCCCATTTAATGTGGGCGAGGAAGACTCGCGCACGCTTTCATCAGTCTCCGTGTCACACATCTTACCAGGCCCGCGCTGGAACAACCTGTTCCTGCTGACTGCAGGCTAAATGTTAAAAATGTCTGTGTGGAGGAGTTGGTAGGTGTTCAGCCGTGTTCTCCTATATTTAGTTTTGGTGCAAATCTGTGCTGTTCTAGTCCATCCTGTGGAATTTATGCACAAGTGGTGTGTTTGCTCCACCAGCAGCTCCACCAGCAGACAAACCTTTTCACTAACGCACAACAGATTTCCTGAGGAGGTCCGTGTTCCTTCTGATTTGAACTGACCCTGTGGCCCTGGCTCCTGCGTCACCAGCAGGACAAGCTTTACATTTTTACCACCAGTCTGTACAGGCCTCAGCATGCACGATGACCCGACCAGTGGAAGGCAGCCTGAAAAGCCTGTGACAGCCCGTCTCCAGATTCCAGATCGCTCTCCAAGAACTGTGTTCTGTGTATTTGCGGCCTAAAAAAAGACTTTTTACACAGCAGAAAAGTGTCAGTCAGACCCTCCTCACTCTCTCATCACCACTCATCTGATCAGCGTCGGCATAAAGTGGGCGTCATTGTTCATGAAATCTTTTTTAAAAAGCGTTGCGTTCCAACACAAGTCCTTCATCAATAGTCCTGACGTTTCGTCTCTTGGTCGCAGTTTGTCCACTTTGTCTGGACGCTCCAACATTTTACGCCCGCCATCAGCTTCAGCTGTACTTTGGGTTTAGTGCTAATTACAAAATGTTAGCATGCTAACATGCATCAACCTCTGCACCTGCCCTTTGCCTGACATGATTGGACGGATGCACCGAACAGCATGGAGGAAACGTTAGTCCTCACTGTATCTGAGTATCCCAACACTTATGCTAGCACTGTAAGTAATAAAGGAAGCAGAGTCACATCTGTGATCCAGAAGCCAAAAGGCGATGCTAGTCAGTTTCTGTCCATCAGTCACTGTCCATTGGAGCATCTTCTGATCTCTGTTAATCCATTAGTGCATGAAATTTAGCACGCAGACCCTCAGAGCTGCTAGCACAGCATTGAGATTCCTACTCTCTGGGCTGAATTTCATGTCCTTTAGCCATCTGCAAGGGAGGATCCTCCATTATATCAGAGCTGGAAAACACTGGTTGTGAAAACAAAAGAAGCTAATGATCGACAGTTGGATACACAACTCGCGACTTTAATGTTGACTTTCCAGCGCAGGAGACACCATTTATCACGCCTTAATCATATCATGTTTCCACCTCCCATCAGACACCTCCTTGTGGCTCTGGGAGTTCAGCCGCGGCTCACTGAGGTCCTGCGGCACACCGGCTGCTCCAGCTGGTTCTTGTCCACATGCCACAGCTCCGGCTTCGGACCTTTTTGATTGTTTTTACGTCTTTTTTTTTTTTTTTTCCCACAATGTTTGGATGATCCACAGCACAGATCCAACACACTCCCACTCCTCTAATGTTTTCCTGAGCCCAAATTGCCTCTTTGAAAGTCATAAGGTCAATGCTAATAGCACCACACATGACATCAATGGCTAATTATTGTATTCGTGATTCAAAAACTCTTCAGAATGGCCGAGTGTTTGTATGGGATGAAAGGTCCGAGCTGTGCTCTGTTATCAAAAGGCTACAACTCAAAGCTGCATCGCACCGCGTCGCTGCAGCTTTATATTCTAACGCTCCTGACATTAGCCATGGTTGACATTTTAGAGTTCATCCACGCAGAGCAGCTGATTACAGACAAGATTCTGATAAAAGCTTCACCCATTGTTCATTTGAAGTCACGTGCACTCGGAGGATAAACTGAAAAAACAAATATCTCTCCAACAACGGCTCAAAATGTTGAACTACCCCTTTAATCCTGTACCTTTTCTTAGCTAATTAATTGCTGCAGCTTTAAAACAAGACTATGTAATTGTCGATTACTTGTGCTACCGTTATTCTAGTTTAGCGATACCCATTCATCTGTTCTTGGTTTGCAGTTTATGTGCCAACAAGGCGTTTGGAAGGATCTCCCAACTCCCTGGTTGCGATTAAGGGTCACGACCATTCCACAGCGAACTATGGCATCTACGCCTACAAGCTGTTTGACTTGCTGTCAGGTTTTGACTGCAAATGAATATTGTCTACTGTTGAAATTGTCCCCACTCACTAACAGCACGCAGATCTGGAAGTCAGTCATCGCTTGTCAAAAGTCTATTTGTGTGGGTAGCATTGCGGTCTTTGTTGGCTGATGCCGTTGCACGGCTCGGCAAGCTACAGCACTCTGCCATACTTTTGCTGCCAAACTACATGAATATGCTTAGTATGTCTATCGTATGCAAACAGGAAAGGGTCTATTAGACATCAGCATAGACTTTATATAACAGAGTGAAGCTAAAACATTCGGATCGCCCCCTGGTGGCTGGCTGCATTGTCGGCCAAGAACAAATTTTTAAAAAGTTCCCAGGAAGAGTTTGTTGTTTTAGTTTTTATCACGCTTGTGTATATTCATATTTTGTTTTAATGTCGTGATACAGCACCTCCACATCCTGATTATCCCTGATCTTGATCGCACCCGCCTCTGGCTCCAAATGTGGTCACAAGGACAAGGTGGCAAGGACTACTCGTGCTGTTCAAAAATTAACTTTTGAATGGTGTGAGTTCATGGAGACGCATTCTCCATCTCAGTCTTTGGTCAGCTTAAAGTTTTGTTGTGTCACTTTCTGTGACCACTGTGTAAATCATCTCTAGAGAACATTCAAATGCTCCTCAAAGTTTTGAAGAAACTTTTTTTTTGCTAACTCTGACTGCTGTTTCCAGCCAATCTGGACAGCATCCTGGAAAAGTTCAGTTTTGGAAATTTGTGGTATGGGACAGTAAAACTCTATCAGCACTCTTTAACGGAGCCATACTGAATTAATTTGTTCATATGGCATCGTCTCCAGCAGACAGCAGAGCGACCGAAGGCTTCAGTTCAAGCAGGAGAGTTTCATTTGTGAATGATTTCACTGCCGTTCCAAATGGAGACAAGAAAAGGAGAAGTGGCTGCTTAGGCTCCTGGATTAATTTAAGCTATTTTCCTTTGAGAGAATGGAGCTGAGGGAAGAAAGAGGGGGGCATAGAGGAATAATGGAGCCTGGGGGGTGGGGGAATGGTTCAGAGTCCAAGCCAGTCAGCAGGACATCCTGTTTGAGCTTCCAAATACCATTTCCTCCAATAAAAAGGGGGAGACCTTCGAAATAATCTCCCACAGAAGAGACACAGAGACATTGATTGTCACCCTGGCACGAGGCCAAGGCTGAGGAGGAAGGCTCCCCACCCGCCGAGCCTCTGGACGGCAGTCAAAAAGCACCTCGAGGAAGTCATTAAAGCTCAAGGTTGATGAAGTCTCTCCTTCCTCCCTCATCTCACCTCCCTGTGCTGTCTGAAGGCATGCTGCTCCAAGAAAAACGCCTTCTACACTTGAGAATGATTTGCACAGAAGCAGGTGGAGCTTCCAGAGCCACATGATGGAGATATAATCTTGATAAATTACAGTCTGAAAAATGCCTTCTGCAATACTTCATGCTCCTAAATTGCTCTGGTCTTTTATTGTCAGAGCTGAGGTAATATCTGGGATGGCTGGAGGTTGCTCATGCTCTCGCTGAAGTTATCTCAACAGGTTTGCAGCACTAGTACCACTTATATATGTCAATAATATAGACAAAAAGATGCTCTGCAGTTTTCTTTTACTTGGCAGTTACTATAGCAACCAGCTTGTAAACCTCACCAATCATGCCAAACACCCAATCAACAGTGTCTGATGCTGTCACAATATGTCATCAGTTGGTTGCTAGAAGCATCACCGACATTGCATAATACTGCAGAAACCATGTAGACACTTAATCAAACATCAATCAAACATCATTACTTGGATTTAGTTTTAGGGCTGCCATCAGTTCAATCACTGCTGGTTACACTGTTTGCAATTGTGTCAGTCACCAAAAACAGGTCCAAGGATGATGATGGGTTCAGTAAAAAAACATTTTCTGTTTCAGGCACCACTTTCTTTGAACAGGTAAATTCATTGCGCCAAAAACACAAACTACTACAGGACAACTGCACGCACAAGGTCAGTTACACCAGGAAGCTCGGCTAATCTGGGGAATCTTTTTACTGTTTTCCTTCTTTTTCTCCTTCAGATAACAAGAACAGTATTTCAGTCCAGATTTCTGCGGTGCCCAGAGGATCCCAATGACTTTGGTGATTTTGGCTGACTTTTCCTGGAGCTCCACTGAGGTTTCCCCTCAGGATTAACTGTAATAACTCCAGTTTGCCAAACACTTAGCTTTCTGGCCAAATCCCTGTGCACTTTCCCATCGGCTGTTCTTTGTGTTTCATGCTAATTAGCAAATATTCACACGTTAACAGGCTAGTAACTGTGCACAAGTCCACTTGATTGCGATTCACAACCCTTGTGGATGGACTGCATTAATATATTGTAAACATCACAGATGCTAATCAGCATGTTAGCATTGTCACTAAGAGCATCTCAGCATTCTGATGCTAGCATTTAGCTTAAAGCAATGCTTTAGCTAAGTTTAGCTGCACAAGACCCTTGGCTAGGCTAATAACCATGTGACCATGCACATGTGGAACAAGAACAAGAAGTCTTAATGACACTACAGCATGTCCAGTCTCCATGTTTGTTATGACTCACACCCTTACATCAACATATAGATGCTACGTCCTCTCAGAATGCTGTTCCATTTGGACTTGACCGAAGAGTCGTGACATCATTGCATTTCGTCATAAACACTTGTTCCCTTGAGCAATCAGCAATACCACCACTTTATGTCCATTTAGTTAAAGTCAGATGAAGTATGCCTGAAGCTGAATAAAACCCTCAATAACGACTTGAACTGCACACAAAAACAAATGAAAGTACAACACTTGGAGGGTCCAGCTCATGTAAATCAGCTGCATCAGAGCTCCTTTGAAGTGTTTATTCATATTTGCCTTCACCGCCTATTGCTGTCTGGTCCAGTGGGGAAGCTGACAGCAAAATGAAGACCACCAAAGCATGCGCGGCCTCTGTTTGCAAAGGGATTTCAGCCCCCTGACCACTCGGCCATTGTCATCAAATTTGCACAGAGCTGCAATAATTCAAAGACACTTATCATATGCTTTTGGCTTGCTTGTGTCCCTCGCTTCCCCCTGTGGCCAATCGTGTTGACCTTCCTGTCAGCTCCCCTGTGGAATTCTGGGTGGCGGTGCCTTCCTCCCTCCGCCCCCTGCTCACAGAATGCATACAAATTAGCCTTTCAAATATCAGATCAAGTTATGTAAAGAACAAAAGCAAGCAGACTTCAAAGGGGAGGAACGAGGAGGGATGCTGCACGCAGAGGCTTCAGCCAGCGCTCTCAACCGGCCCCGTCCTCAGACGCTGTGGTGGATTTGATTATTGTTTTTAACTCCTCTCCTCCTCCTTCCCCCGGGCTCCCAGAGACCCCCTGCACCACCAAAATGGGTCCAGCCTTTTGGAGCGAATCCCAATCCCAAACCTGGTCTTTGATTTCAGAGGGCTTGGCACTGCTCCTTCTCCCCCTGCTTTGTTCCTCTTGATGGATCTAGGCGGGCCGGCGAACCGTGACCCCTGCCAGCCCACCCCGTCTGTGTGAGCACACACACACACACTCACACAGACAATGCCAAGCCGCCACAGAGCCCGACAGGAAAGGAGGGGAAAGTGGAGAAAAAAAAATGTCGACAAATGTGCTGAAAGCGTCTGTGAATCAAAGTCTCATCCCTGACAGAGATTACAGGCGCGGTGAGTGTCGTTGCTGCTTTCATTGTGTCTGTTCTGATAAGTTAGCCATGTGTGATGGGCAAGGAGGAGAGTCTGGACCGCTGCCTATTCAGCTGCTCTGAACCACCTGCCACCAGATGGACCCGAGTGTGAACTTGAACAAGGAAGAGAGGAAAAAAAAACACTTCAATTCCCGGCCCTCCCGGCAGCCGCCTCATTTTCTCTCTAACTGTGTTATCAACCCGGACGCATTACATCTGCTTTGTAGCGTGGTCGGCGCTGAGTTGATGAGCCTCTGCAGTCGCTCACCGCTAAATGTTTCGCTTTTTGTGTGAAAAGACCAAAAACAAAGCAGTTCGTTCACATTCCTGTGTTTTCAGTCTTTTACAACTTGGATCTCATCTCCTTAACTTTGACCACTTTGACTATACTACACTCATCAAAGTAACCGGAGCGATCTGCAAACAAGGATCATCATAAAGACAACACAATCCACAGTTAGAATGAGCAAAAATAGAAAACCTGAGCGGAGGAAGCGTCCCGGCAACGTGTATCCGATGCACGGTTATTGATCATGTGCTCAAACCTTCTGCTTATGCTGCATGGCTGCTGCAACACCACCTGCTTAAAGCCAAGCTGTTGCTGCTGTTGAGGAAGCGTTTTAAAAAGTAGGACTGCAGAGAGGAAGCAAGTAGCGTCAGTCCTCGCTCCCAGCTGTGCTGAGCTGTTTGTTTCTCGGTGGAGTATGACAAAGGTCATGTCTGCGGTCATGTCTGCATATTTTAGACCAATCTTACATGAGAGGAATCTTCTCAGCCACTGATTTTGTGGTCTGTTAAACAGAATTTTTACTTTTATGTGAGTACAAAATGATAATGAGCTCAAATATTTGTGTTGTAAGAGGTTGAAACAAGACATTGCATTGAGTTTATACATATTAAAAGCTGCTATGGTGGCCCCTGTATCCTGATACTGATCATATCAGCAGATTCCTGTTAAATTCAGAGCCCCAGCTGGAAAGCTGTTTTTATGCGCACGGCTCTTTGACTGCGAACATTAGTACAGTGTGTACTTTATAGGCTGCAGTGTGGAATGTAAGAAGGTCTTTAAGAAGGTCTTTCCACAGACAGTGGAGGTGAGCAGTGGTCTTCTTCACAGATGGTAAATCCCTCATCTAAGTTGTGATGACATGCTGTTATGAGCTTCCGTAAAACCCAATAAACGTTAAATCCATCCAGTGAGGCCAGATGTGCTAATGGCTTCCAGAGAGCACCGGAGAGACTGTCCAGCCTGAAGGTAGGTAGGTGAGCGCTGCTGTTTCACTTCCTGCACTTTAATTAGAACCAAATTAAAAGGAGCCCCCCCTCAGTCTACTCTAAATTGACTTAATGGTTGAGTGGTGCCCTGCCTGGCTGGAGCAGGGGGGAAAGCCTCATTAGCACTCTGCTTTTCACCAGGCCTACAAAACAAATCATCAATAGCCGAGCAGACAGATGTGCTTGTTAAAGCCTCCAAAGGTTAATTATGGATCAGCCAACTGCATTTTGAAGTTCATTACACCCATTTAGACTTTTGGAGAAGCTTTTGATCTGTGGCCCGATACTTAGTCCTCGACAGTTTGGGTGAAAAACATCTAGTGGAACTTTGTGGCTCCACTGAAGTGCATGAATCCAGAGGTGACCAGGGCTAAAAAGCAGGAAAAAAGGTACAGTTCTAGGAATTCTGATAAAATACAATCTTTGGTTTGATTCCCCTCAGCTGCCTGATGAAATCTCAACTTTTCTTCTTTTTAAAACTCAGCTGTTAGCTGTGGAGAGATGTGCTTTCAGATGAAGATCACAGTGAATTACAGTAAACACTGCAGGGATAATGTTTATCATGTCCGCCATCTTAGTTTAGTGTGTTAACTTGTTAACTCTTTCAGCTGAGGCTGATGGGATGTCGTGATTATTGCAGAGATTTGGTGTTGAACGTCGGTTCTGGACAAATAAAAGAGTCTGATCTAATGGACAGGCGTGTCATGAAGGTCCTTTTCAAACTTCGTGGCCATCCATCCAATCGGGACAACAAAGTCAGTCAGGTTCACCCGCCCTCCTGTCATGCATGTGTCTGCAGCATTTATTGGCAATCCATCCAGTAGCTGTTGAGATATTTTGGTCTGAACCAATGCAACAGACCACCCGACTTGCTAGAATCACACTGTGAGGCTGTAAATGGGTTCTCATAGAAATAAGGTGCTGGGACAAGTCCTTGAGGAACAGCCAGGTGAATCAGCTTCATAACTGAAGATGATACACAGGAAGACGAATGAACTATTGTCAAGAAATATGCTAGCTGTTCCCCCCGCTTCTAGTCTTTATGCTAAGCTAGGCTAGGCTGATCCTGCTCAGCTTCATCTCATGAACCATGAGATATTGATCTTCTCGTGTCTTAGACAGAAAGTGATTGAGCTCAGTTAGTCTTTTGAACATGATAATAGACTTTTAAAAAGGCCTGACTGGTCCTTTCACGTAAAGAAAAAGGAATTCTCCATCGTCTCACCCAGGGAAGGGCTGTAGCCCCATGGAGCCCTGACCAACATAAATAAAGACGTTGCACCACCTCCTCAACTGAGCTGACCCCAACCAAGTTCAGCCGCAGTGAGTTTGAGTGCTGTCGCATATGGGATCAGTTTACTAATTATTCCTCTCATTATTTCCTCATAAAGGAGGCACAGTGAGGAGCGCACCCAGGTAGTGTTTGGACTCATTTGTCCAGTTAGAGACCTCAGCTTCTACTGCACGTTTGATTAGTTTGGACAAGCCAGTGAGACCAGCTCTGGAGCTGCGTGCGAGCCAAGCCTGTGTCACACCGAAAAGTTTTCTTAATTATTTTTAAATGTCACATCTGATTTTGCTTACACAAAAGATGAAAAAAAATGAAATTTTTGTTTTGCAAAGTCCTGCAGCCCACGCGCTGACACACAATTAACCAGGAATTTATGATTTCCTGTTGATCTTAGAAGGTTTTGAAGATTTACAGTGCTCCAATTTACATTATCCGTTCAGGATTTCATTAGTAATAAATGGACCAATGAAACGTCTGCATGTTAAAGGAATAGTTCAACGTTTTTGGGAAATATGCTCATTTGCTTTCCGTATAAAATGAGATCAGTCTGCCTCACGAATCACGACCTGGTTAGCCTAGCTTAGCATAGAGACTGAAAGCAGGTGGAAACAGCTAGCCAACACCAACTTCTTTAAAGTTCTCTAATCAACACATTTGCACGGCACAGAAGCAAACAGGAAATTCAGAATGACAGCTTGTGGTTTTATCGTAAGAATTTAAACTATACTCAAGTATTCCATCGGGAACAACTCGTCTCTATTAACTGTTCAAATACTCATTTTACTGTTTGGCCGAGGCTCTGCTTGTTCTGTTGGCTTTTTGTGAGATACCTGCCGCAGGAGTTTAACAACACTGGATGATGAAAAACACAACAGTAATCTCAGTGTCCACTTTATAAAATATTCATGGTTCATTAAGTTTTACAGATTGATGAATACAAACAGTTAATCTGCGAAAAATCAATTGTCTCCATTAAAAGCTATTAGTTTCTCAAAGGGGACCAGTACGGCTGCGTGTGTGAGAAGGTTCAAAGCCATTAGAGTCTCCAGGTGGAGCTGTGAGAGGAGTTACAAATCTATGAGTTGCAGTTCTCAGAGTCTCTTCCTGTTATATATGTTTGTAATTGAATGGCTGCATTAGTTTTACAATGTGTTTGTACAGTAAAGCCAGTAAAAGTGAGGCTAAAACACAACAGCATCTCACCATCATGCCTGCAACTGACAGCAGACGTCACTGAGGATTTCTGGGTAATGGAGTCCTATAGGTTAAAAACAGTCAACCTCATCTTGCTTCAGAAAACTGGTCTAGTTACATTTAAGAGTCATCCAGGTCGATTAGATGAAAGATGGTTTTGTGCCCATGAATCTGCCTGGACACACACACACACGCACGCACTATGGATCTCCATCCTTTGTACATGACTCTGCTGTCAGGGATCAAACTGAGCATTGTGGAACATGTCTCATCATTAAGAACGGGATTACTGTCACTGTCCCGCGGTCGTGGTTCAGACCTGCCCGTCATACTTTCAGTTTGTTGAATCCAAGCGATTTGTCTGACAGATGCTTTGTGTCATAACTCCTGATCTCATCCACTCTGACAGGAGACCCTCCCCACAATGAGTCAAAGACCCTGATGACTGGTGTAATGGGCTCTCTGTATCTGAGGCCGCGGCTGGCTCCTCACGCAGCTGCAGGAGGCTTGTGCTGGTGTTAGAGAGCCACCTAGTGTTCTGATGTTGTGGTTGAAAGATGGCCGAGCAGGAGGTTTGACCCACAGCTGCTCATCTGTTATACATTGTTCCTTAATTTTAGTCCAAGTACACTTAAAATATACATATTTTTAATTAATTCAATTTAATATATTTTTAAGGTTGCTTCCAAATGGAACTTACCTGTAAAATGTTCTCTGCATATTAAGGTAATATTAAATTATAAATGTTCTTAAACACCAAATGAATTTATATTTAATCACATAAGAATTTTAAAATGTTTTATGAAACCATATTTTATAAAATGATTGCCATCAGTGCACTGTCACTATATAGCCCATTATTTCCCCCATATGTTCAATATTCCAATAACCAAAAGAACAAATATGTTCAAATTGTACCTGGATACCAACAGCACCTGCTCATGCTGTAGATCTTTAATCTGACACCAGGAATGCAGTCACTGTCTTCATGCAATGAGCCATCCATACACAATATGCAAAATGTTCTGACTGTGCCACTCCAGTTTTTATTCAGAATCCAAAAATGACTACAGGGTGTTCCCCCAGTTCATGTCAGTTCAGCAGGAAGCCAATAGAAAAACATGCTTTGTAGTTCATGCAGTTACACAGACTGAAGCTGATAGTTTCCATGCTTAAGCTGCTTCTAAGCATGCCACACGCAGGCTGTGGTTGTCCTGTGCCTTCTGTTGACCGGGGTGGATTCTTTAGACCAGCAAAGCCAAACACATGTGGACCATCCACACCGGAGTAGCCAACTGAACACTTCGTGTTGAAATGATAAACAGAAACAAGCCCATGAATATGCAAGAACTGAAAGAACAAACTGCAAATGCCCAGTAGGAGCTTTATTAAAACACCACTTTTAAAACATGGGAATGCCACAAAAGCGAGTTTCAACACAAAAACTGCAGCACTGGAAAAAAAAAAAACCAAACACAAAATGAGCTTCTCTGAAGCCACTTTTAAAAATACCCCAGGTGAGTAAATGCAAGCTCAATACAAATCATTCCTAAAAGGTGTTCTAATCTAAGACATTTAAACACTTGATGCGGACTTCCAGAGCACTTCAGGTTATACGGTCTTCTGCTGGCCCTTCTTTCCAATCAGGGACTTGTGGATGTGAGGGATCACACCTAAGAAACAAAGAACAGTGATGAGCCACTAGCAGCACTCAAGTCAAGGCAACACATGAAACGCTGGCTGTTATGTTACAGACAATTTAGAGGCAGCACTTTGGATTACAGATTAATAGTGCCTGTGTTGGACTGTTCATGTTGCCCTACCTCATTTTTAACCATTTTTTGCATTTATAGGCATTATTAATTGAATGTCATTAAGAGATCAAAGCAACAACAATCTTCATTTTTAAAAATAATGTGCAGAGCTGTTTCCTTACCTCCACCAGCAATAGTGGCCTTAATAAGGGAATCCAGCTCTTCATCTCCTCTGATGGCCAGCTGCAAGTGGCGTGGGGTTATACGTTTCACTTTAAGATCCTTAGATGCATTTCCTGCCAGCTCCAGGACCTGAGAGAAAGCCGAGCGTTAGACATTCACGCGGTTAAGAAAACAACAGCGACCCGGGGGCCGATAAGGTGCCGGATCAACCTACTCACCTCGGCCGTGAGGTACTCCAGAATCGCCGCGCTGTACACCGCCGCGGTGGCTCCCACTCTGCCGTGGCTGGTGGTTCTGGACTTGAGGTGTCTGTGGATACGACCCACTGGGAACTGCGGCGACAAGACAGACAGCGGGTATTAGCACAGATAAACAAAGGGTCCAGTGGCCTGCCGGAAAGAAGCGGCCGCCAGCTGAGTAACCTCTGCGACGGCTGGTGGTTAGCATTAGCTCGTGTTAGCACCGCCGAGGAAATGAATGAATCTAAATGGACAAACCTGCAGCCCAGCTCTCTGAGAGCGCGAAATAGCTTTCGTCTTGGTCTTCCCGGAATCCTTACCAGCCTTACCGCCAGCCTGGAAAACATCAGCACCGCCAATGAGTTTACAGTCGCAAAATCACATCTGGCTGTTGAAGAACACTGACTAAATGTGGCCGATTTACCGCCCCTTTTAGCATTCTGTGTCCACTCCATTGCTTGCTCAATACAGCCAATAAGAACAAGTTAGCTAGCCTGCTAAGCTACTACAACAGCTAGCGCTAGCGGCTAACAGCTAGCTACTACTGACTGAAATACACTGGCGGCAAATTAACATTTCTTGCCAACACAGAACTATAATACACAGTGTCATCCTGATATTTGTGTACGACCACATAAAATACTCACCATGTTTGTCTACTAATAATTTCTAACGCTGCGGCACAAAGTCGGTCTTCTTATAACCGAGAACCGAATGTTGGTTTGAACTACAACCCCCGCCTTCGATTGTCCCTGAAATATAGCCAATCTTTATCCGGGTAACTGGAGGGAGGGCGCCAGCCAATCATATTTCGTTCTGCCTTTCTCGCTTTCGCCCAATGAACAAAAAAAAAACCCCAGTTTGCGGGAAAATGGTACGTTTCCGTTTAATAGGTATGATGATGGGTATGATGGGTAATGTAGTTCCAACTCCAACTGGGTAATGTAGTTCCGACTCCTAAATCGTCTATTCTCATTGTCCGCTTCCTAATTGGGAAAGTAATCTTCTTTGACTGGTAATCTGTTCCTATTTTAGCCTGAAAGGACAGAAAAAACATAAAATAGGTTAATAAGTCAAGTAAATAGGCTAGTTTGAAATACGTTGGAGCCTCTGAAGTAGGTGAGGGAAGCTGACTGCATAGGGGAAGGTATCAAAGAGTGATCCTGAACAGCTGGCTTGTTGGCTTGACTATATAAAAGCAGCATAGATGAAATAAACTAATTGTCTAAAAGAATAAAATCAAATGACGATGATATTCAACTGCAGCAGTGTTTGCAAAAATTGTACAACACCAATGTTGGTTTGTCAGTGTCTCTGTTTGATTTTTATTTTTTTATTTTTTAAATAAAAGGAATATACTTGTGAAACCCATTTCTTGTGACATAATGTAGGTAAAAGTGGAATAATGATTACAGTTATAGTGAAAGTGTGGTCATTGATTGTTGGGATGTGAGATGTGTGCCAAGCCATTTAGAGAGTTAAGTAAATTTTCATTTTCATTTCTTTTATTACTTCCTCTTTCCTGACACAGTTTGGCCAGGTTCAGGCAACAAAAACAATAGTTATCTGGATGTAACTCCAGTTCTATGAGTATGTTCTGGGTCCTCTGAAACTGGCCCTTAGGTGACGGCCTAAGGTGAAGGCCATAGGGATAACTTATAATGCCCAGCTGGTCTCAAACCAGCACTAGTCTGAACGCATCCAAGAAATGTGTCAGTCTACTTGATAGGAACATTCCTGAGGCAGTGTATCAAGCGCTGAGTGAGATACTGAACCAGCGGTCATGCACGAACGCCCAAAGGTCAAGGTTGACGACCAGGAGGCTGTTTTACATTGCACATAACATCTGACTCATCACGCAGGACGTAAAAAGCGAAGATGCCTAAGCCTAAGAATGGGGAAAGAAAGCCGCAGATGAATAACAGTTATCCTGAAAGAGGAAGTGATGACCTCAGAACAGGCCTGGCCAAACTTCTACCGACCCCCACTGAGCCACAAACAGGAAGTCGCCATGTACCATTAATGACTTATATATGAAACCTATTGTGCACTTTTTACAAACACACCTGCCTGTTTACTGTTAACGCTCCTGAGAACATTTTATTTAGTGAATTCCTGAGTTTGATAAGCAGGACATGTGTTTCTGACTACACTTTGTTGTTCAACGCTCAGTTTATTGCCATATTGTAATTTCTAAGTGTGGCCACAAGAGGGCATTGAGTGCTCATGATTCCACATTCAGACTTTGCTCTAAGTACGATCAGATCAGATCGTGGACTCTGATCCCTCGTGCTCTGCCCCTAAGCTATGCAGACAAATGCCATGTCAAGATTTAGAGGCAGACAATGTCACTGATGCTCCACAGATCCACTTTACTTAAGTGTGACGTTTTCATTCTTCTGTTAGAACGTCAGCAGCCTGCTGACTTAAAGCCTCGTGTTGGTGCTGTGTGGCTGCTCTGTCATTGCAGCCTTGTGCTGTTGTAAGGCCAGAGAAGCAAAAGGGCTGGTTCATATTCCCAGAGTTGTAAGGCTGGGTTTAACTCCATTTGGGGGCTGCTTAACACCATTATTGATGATTGATTAATCGCATACACCATTATTTAAGCCGCGGTTTAAACGATCATCTCACTGTGAGCTTTTTAATCCAGAACATATTTGTCCTCTGGGGTTAAAGTTTTAAACAGATAACTTTTGAAAATGAAAAGTTATCAGTGAACATTCAGTGGGCGTTACTGGATGATCCCAGATTTTACCACAGGCTGTCTCCTCCTTTCTCACTTAATACTGGTTGGAACTCATCCAGACATGCTCCAGCAGATGATAGGTGTGATGCATGCCATGCTTTTCTCTGAAGCCTGAGCCATTATGTTTCATTACGGTCCACGGTGGTGCACTGTCGACGCAGCTGTCCTGAGATAACACACACCGACATGTTTAAGGTCATAATGAAGAGCGGCACCTTCACCTTCACTGTCGTCCCTGAGGAGCGGGCAGTTTGACATTCTCAGCCATGGGAATCCAACCATGCTCCTGCAGTGGCTTCAAGATGTGTTGCACGTTGCTTAAAATGATTTTGGGAAAATGCTTTTTATCGCTTTGTTTTCAGCTTTGCCTCCAGATGAAGTCACTCCTCCTTTCTTGTTTTTTTTTGTTTTGTTTGATTAGATTTACAGAAAAATTAACTCAAAGTACACTTACTGGCCATTTCTAGAGCTTTCGACCGTGTGTCACTGTGCAGGAGGAAAGGAAGTCTGTGGAAAGTAGCTGCCTGCTGAAAACTTCATATTTATTGCAGTAGTTTCTTAATTTTTCCTCATAAGATATGTACATGATGAAAATTCCAGGAAGCTGTGAAGGAAACAGAAGAGAAATAATATAAACTCAAGTCCATTTCATTTGTTATAAATGAGTGTTTTGCTGATTTTAGTCCACATCAGTGGTTTATGATTATTTGCCATATGATGGTCACATGTTAGTTGTTACAGTTTGGGCTGAGGTTGGAGGAGCAGCGACCGGTTCAGGGTCATGAAACCAGAGAGATCTCAGGCTGCTTTTCGTCCTGTGCTACAGCAGTGTTAATGTGTAACAGGCTCCAGTCGGGGGGGAGTGTGTGGGTCGTGAGTTGATAAGACAATCTGTGTGTGTCAGTGTGTGTGTGTGTGTGACTGGAACAACATGCACAGCTGGTGGTGGGCTGGTCACGTCTTAATCTCATACCATTCATTCCCAGGCATACTCCCCTTTCAACAGCCACTCACTCACTCTCTCCCCTGACCTCTGTGTCGTTCACTCATTCCCCTCTCGCTCTCTGCCTCAGCCGCTGTCAGTCACCTTCCAGCCTTGCCCACTTCTGTCGCCAAGCGGCTGATATCTCTCGTTTTGAAGTCTCTCTCTAAAAGTCCGTTACCATCCGTCCCTCAGTCCCAGGTTTAACCCTGACCTCCCTCCACTTGTTGCCTTTTATTCTTTCAATCCCTCCCCCGGGTTCTTGCGAGGTCAGAGACAACTGAGAGCTTCCCACAGGACGCTGGTCATTGGCTTAGTTTCATTTTGGAGAAAAGCAACACTGGTGTCGACCAGGAAGCAACGGTGACACACCCGAACAACATTACACACCCATTGCCGTTCTGAAACTGAGTAAAACAGGAAACAAAACTCTTGATCTTTCAGGTTGTTGTATAATTACAACACATATGTCACTGAATGGGATAGCTACGATACAGGAACTGTTCCGAGTTCAGGTCAGAACAGAGCCAAACTTATGGAATTTGACCTCCATCGTGCCACATGTGGCATTCCACAGGGCTGAACTCTTGGTCCACTTGTATTTAAACTATTTATGCTCCTGTAAGGCCGCATTCTTCTCAAGAAGAATACGGAGTATCATAATCATACAGATGATACACAACTTTATTTACAGATGGATGTCCAAGAACGTTCTCCAATGCAGTAGGAGCAACACTGAGATAGGTATTTTCAGTTCCAGACAGGAAATGTGTTATACCAAAACCAAGTCTGGGAGGGGTCATAAAGCTAAACTGCAGCAGCTACACTCACTCATTAGCCTTTATTACGTTAGAGACAGAAGAATTAGGGACTTCATTATGAGTGAGTTAGATTCACAGACCAGTGCTGCAGTGGTCTGTTTCCTGTTTTGCCATCCTGTAAAAGTTTTTAACAAACTGCTGCCTGTTCTGAGATCTGCTGCAGGATCCCAACAAAGAGACTCCAGCATATCGCCGGTTCTCCAGGCTTTGCATTGCAAGGTTTCTGCCTGTTAAAGGAAGTTTCTCCTGCCACTGTCACCAAGTGCTTGTTCATGGTGGAACTGTTGGGTGTAACTAATAGTAAGGAGTTTGGTCTGGACCTGCTCTGTTTGTAAAGTGCCCTGAGATGACTTTGGTTGTGATTTGGCGCTATATAAATAAAAATAATTGAATAGAAAAAAATAAAATAATATATATATATGTGTGTGTGTGTGTGTGTGTGTGTGTGTGTGTAAACCAATGGGGTGCAGCCTTACACTTTTGATCATCAATATTCTCATCTAACAGCCGTAGAGTAATAGCTGGAGTCAGATTGCAGTTATACCAGCTTTGCATAAAGGTACTAAACCAACCTCACTGTGATGACAACACTTCAGAAAGCGACATAGAGGTCACCACCTGTTTAACCAGAAATGATTTCAGCTCACGACTTCCTCAAAAACCTCAAGAGTTCATTTTTAAATATCTGTTTGAGTTATGACTGAATAGATGAGACAAAACGTGATAACTCAGCTGTGAAGGAGTTATGAGCTGTATTTTATTATAGTTTATTGGTGTGTGTGCACTAGAGGTTTCGTGTTAATACATCACACTTGTATTTGTTGAATACTGGACCACGGTTGGCTTTAAATTAGCTGTGACTGTCAGGAGATCCTGCCGGTGCACTGCAGTGTTGAAATGCACAGTGAGAACACGAATGTAAAAACAGCCAGTCATTTCCCAGAATTTAAATCTGACCAATCAAACCCAAGGGTTCACCTCTGTCACCCCATGAACATGCTTCTGTGGTGGTCCACATTAAACACATGCAGGAAGTCCACTTCAATCTAAGACATTCAATTATGATTAGTGGTGGCACATGATGCGATTGTTGCCATGGTTTCTGAAGTAGAGATGATTAATGAACCAATATCAGTTTGCAGCCACAGAGGGACAAGTGACAGGAAACCAACAAGGTCTCTCCGTGACCCACGTGGGAGGACGGCAGAGGAAGAGAGGGAGCGCTCGGAGGAAGGAGGGATGGCCAAAGAGCGTGAGAAAGCGTGATGTCACTGTGCCTGCTGGGACTGAAAAAGGAAAGAAAGGCTCGGTGGGAAAAGTCTCCAGAGCTGTTCAGCTGGAGACGATATTACTGGGTCACTGGTCGCCAAAGGCCTCAGAAGCAAAGAGGACGCATCAGATCTTTAATAGATACACACATCTGTTCGGTTTAGCTGTACCTGAGGTAGCAGGCCATGTTTGCTGAGACAACAGAGCCATTTAGCATATTTCACCACTGTTGCTAAGATAATAGAAATACCAACCCTCATGGGGCAGTCGGCTCTACTGATAGGTGATGGCTCAAACTGATGACATCATTCCCAAAGCATGTGGGTCAATCGGGAACATGAATATTCACGCACATTAGCAGGAGGCTTTTGTCTGGGCTGCTGCTTCTTCTGTCGTCAGCTCGTGTTGTGTCAAGTCAGAGGCGGGAGGCTTGTGTGTGTGTGTGTGCGGATGTTGAAGTGTGTGCGTCCTCCAGCTCATCCCCTGACCTCTCGTCTCCTCCTGCGTGTTCATGTTAAAGCGAGGTGACTCACACGGGGAAGGCAGGTCACTGAAGCTGCAACAGATACATCATTTATCATGGAGACAAGACAAAAACGGTGTCCAGCCTCCACAGGGGGTCCTAAAAGCTGCTGCGTTCATTACACCCTCAGTATGAAAGTGCTGCATCGAGCAAACTGCTAAGAAACCTCTTCTTGAAGTAATCCTAGTCAAGAAATACCGTACTTGCAGCATGGGATTCCTAAAAAACACCAATCTGACTGGTGTTTTTACATTTCTGCATGTGTGCAGATTGGACAGAGGAGATATGATGTTGTAATCACTGAGCTTTGCTAGTACGTGTGATTCTGAACTTGGGACAGCCAGGTTAGCTGTTTCCCCCTGCTTGCAGTGTTTATGCTAAGCTAGGCTAGGGACATCGCAGACACCAGCTCTGTGCTTAACTCACAGACATGAGCTTGATATTGTGACTGTTCTTGTTCCCTCTGACCAGCTTTCATATTCTGAATATTGTGCCACAGCTGCGATCTGACTTCTTTTCAACTTTCCCTTTGTTCCTTTCCCACAAACCATCTAAACCTGCCCATCATATAGTAAGTTAGCCTTTATCTGTTTGTTTGAATACGTGCATGTAAACATCTGCATACATGTATTTACATACTAAGTGTATGCACAGTGAAAATGTATGCGTTTATTTATTATTTATTCATTTATGTATATGAATCATCTGTTACTATGATGTAAAGCAAAGAGCATTTCATAAGAAAAGACAAGCAATATCATAACATCCCCGTGGCTGGACGTGGTATTATGCTTTTATTATAATCTCATGGAGATACACTGGACAGAATGAGTTAACCAGTGACTGGTAATGGATTTCACCAGTGTATGTAGTGAAAGTTACACACACACGCGCACACACACACACAGTAGCCGTGGTCGCAGCTGGGCGACTAGTCAGACAGGACTTTGACAGATGGTCCAATGGGACGCGAGAGCTAAAGAGAACGAGGGATAGGGGATGGAGGGGAGGGGACAATGCTAATGGATGCATAAGTGTGTGTGTGTGTGTGTGTGTGTGTGTGTGTAGCAGGGGAGTCATCTGTTCCTGAAAGAATGGGAGAATAAGAATAAGGGTTGTAAACCTCACGGGAGACATGAGGGGACCATGCAGTCCTGCTGACACTGCATTTGGACTCATGGATATTTACACGCGTGTGCATTCAGACACAGAAACACACATGAACACGGTGAACATACAGAGCTGTGGTACTATATTTCATTTGAGGTCATTTACTCAAAGTCATTTACTTTTGTAACTTTCAAACGTTCATTCATGATGAATAGGGCATTCCTTAGTTCCCGGGCTTTTGCTCAAAGCTTTAATTATGTCACGTCATAAAATCTCACGTAACACATACTCTGACTGCGTTTAAACAACAACGTACACTAACATTGTTTCCCCTGAAAACCCATTCAGCGTGCAAGCAGAGACCCCGCCCTCTCGGGTGTCAGTCAAAAATACTCGCGGTGTGACCACGCCCACTGCCCCACCGCTCCCTCGCGCTGGCTGCACCCTTCCGAAAACCCATGTGAAAGCCAGGTAGAAAGAAAAACCGTTTCGGTTAACTTCCGGTTTTAAATATCAAAATAAAGTTCAAATTAAAGCACAGAAATACATTCATTGTTTATGTATTTAAATAAAATAAGATTCTAATTTAATATTGTCCACACCATGGTTGCAGGTGCGTCTAACGAACATGTGTTGCAGCTTGTCTAAAATATATTACAATTAATGTTTAAAAAAATCCTTTACACACCCATTTACAAAGCACGACAATAAATTCACTACTTCGACCTTTTATTTTCAGCACAACCACACATTTTCATTACCATATTGCTATTTAGTATACAGGCTATTTAGATTCTGCATTGAATTAATTAATTCAGATAATTAAAGGAGAGGCTCACGTGTTTTATGGTCTGTCCTAAAGCAATACAAAGAGTGCCAAGATGTCCATTAAAGAGACTACCCTGCTTTCACTATTCCATCTGTCTGTGCTGACTGTGGAGAAAAGCTCTTCAGGTTATATCCCAAGATAAGGACACGCAGGCAAATTCCGCTGTTACCTTTTTGAGTTCGGTTTATCAGATCTGATCTATGCAGTATAAAATATGAAATCATTCTAAAAACGTGTTCCCACGGGAATGTGAGCATGATTTTAACGATTGCGTTAAAATATGCGAAATTGTCCGTTCTTGTGTGACAGTAAACTATTTTTTCCTAACAAAATTAAGACGCGTTTATTCGTCTTTCTGAATTAGAACTTTTGGTTTTATTTTGAAAGAACTGACTACTTTTTCCGGTAATGTTGTTGCGAGCGTCGCTTGCTTAACGCAACTTCCTGAAAGATTGACAGCTTGTACCGCTCTCGTTTAGTAGTGGAAACGATAGCTCCCGTTGTGTGAGGAACGTAATCACAACTCACGTTGCCACCTGATTTCCCTCGGATTTATTTGTTTTTACTTTTCAAGAAGTTTACAAGAAAGGCACCCAATTTGGAGTTTCTACGAATTTTCGGGGTATGAAAGTGGAGTGGACGCTATAAACAAAGTAAAAGAGGAGGTAGACCTGTACGTTTGATGGCTGCTGGGGATGGAGCCCAGCTGCCGGCCACAGTAGCGGCCAGCCGAAGCGTGGAGAAGGCGCTCGAGGAGGCTGCCGCGAGCGGGGCTCTTAACTTATCCAACCGAAAACTGAAGGAGTTTCCCCGGAGCGCCAGGAACTACGACCTGTCCGACATTACACATGCAGGTCGGTTCGCTTTTCATTGTTTCATTGTTTTTTTGTTTTCTGAACTTACAAAGCGGTTACGAGCGAGCTAGCTGTTATCACGAGAACCGCCTTTTGTTTTATCGCCACCTGCTTCTTTCTTCTAACGGGGAAGGCACATCTCCCCTTCACCCCGACACGTTTCACAGAACTCCATTAAACAACCCTGCAATTTGTTTTTCACGATGACTGTCACTGCTGCATCCCTCTTACTACACGAAATAAAACACGTTTCAAGTCACAGGGACTTAGTTCTCACTTCGGCACGAGTAAACTTCACTAAACTGCTGTTATATCATCAGAATTTGAAAAAAACTGCCCCTTAACGTTAGAAAGTGTTCCTCCACCTAACCGCAGCGTGAGCTCGGGTTGCCGTTAGAGTGCAACGTGCACCAGAATGTTGTGTTTTTAAATAAAAGTCCCTGCGCGACGGAGCAGCTATATTATCCCGTTTATGGGGCGTTTACTGTCTTCTTTAAGCAAAGCCATATGAATCTGCAGCTTCGTTAAAGAAGCTTGACGTGTTGTTCCTTTAAACTGGACTTCAAAGAATAAAAAAAGAGAAAACGTCAGACATGCGAGTTCCTCTTCAGCAGCATTTCCTCTTAGAAGCGCCTTCAACGCTGCCAGTCTTTCGCGTGTATTTGCCTTGGGGTCCTTTTAGTGAGCGCTAGCGCTTCATTCTCAGCGTTTTGTGTTTGTCACAGCTTTGACTTTGCCTGTGCTGTTGGTAGTTTTCAGTGTTTTCCCTGTTTTTGTTTGTTGTTGTTGTTTTTTTTTTTTGAGTGATGAGCCCAAAGTGAAACAACATGGCAACCCTGTAACCAGCAGCGTCCTGGACTCTGTCTCTGAATGTGTGTCACTTTATCTCACTGAGGCAGAGTTACGCAGGACAGTGCACGCTCAAAGTCAATTGGTGCCAACAACAGAGAGTAAAACTTAACAGTGGGGGTAGGTGCGGGTGACACTGTGGATTAAAGGGAACTACCTTGGCCTCGCCTTGTTGAAAAGAGGATTACCCCATCCAGGTTGCTGAAATCAATCGGGCCACGCAGCAGCGACTTAAAGCAACACCCCCTGTCCTCTGCCGCTGCTTTCTGTGCTTTGGTAATTATGACCATCTGCTCATAACAACCCAGGTCTGAGCCCTGTGGGATGAGAAGGCCTTGAACACACATAAACACACGCACAGGCACCTGCCACTGGAGCAACCCAACCCTAATGACTATGGGAGTGATGAATACATCCCATACCTACGCTAATGCCTCTTTATTAGGATAGCGTTTGTCCAAGTGCAGGTTCTTGGATAAACACACAATCCAGCTTGGCAAGTCAGTAAAGATACAGCTGTGTTAGGTTCAATGCACAGCTTATTAATCAGCACGGTAACGCTGTGAAAAGAGTTCTGCAGCGTCTTCTGTTGCTCTGTCGAGTCTGACAAAATAACCGTGATGACATCACCCGAGTTCTCAGTCTGGGCTTGGCGACTAATCAGGAAAGCTCCGTTCAGAAACTGGTGGCGTGGATTCAGACTTGTGTTGCCTTCGTGTTGCCAGGAAGGAACGGATGATGCCATTCACTTGCATTACAAGACGTGTAGAATCCAATGTTGTGAAACTTGACCCACGCCAGGGACGAGGCCGGGGTAACTTAGCCTCCACGCTGCCTCTTTTGACTATTTTTAAAGGCAGTGTCGTGTGAGGAGAAACCAAGAAAGGGCACCCCCTTTAGGAATCCTCCAGGAAGTCTTTAAGGGGTTCAGAGGGTTTTGAGGCTACTCATCCAGGAGTCCTACATAAAATCCAAAGATTAGTTAAGGAGAAAAATGAGGAACAGCTCAGTTTCTCTGTCATTCATATTGTGGATTTATTGGCATCACATTAAAAAATCAAAACTAACATTTTTCATTTGAATTCTTTGGACAAACAGGCTTGATTTTCATTGTAGAAAACAATTCAGTGCGTAATTGTCATTTAAACAATTGCAATGAATGATTTCCTTGAAAGCATATGAGCATTTAGGACAGCGCACGACAGTAGAAGTGATTCATTCCAAAGAGATTTCAGGAAGTGTCAACAGTATGTTGCCAAACAGAATGTGTTGATCACTTCATTCTATTCGGCCTTGACTTCACGAGGCAGCTGCTCGACATCACCGTCCTTCACGCTGGCTCACGGTGACTCATTTGTTTTGCATTCAGCCCTAATTTGCGGGTCATACCCCTCCATAGGCCAAATTGTAGACATTTAGTCCTGAATACATGTCGCTGTAGCAGCCGGGCTGTGTTTGTGGTAATGTGTAGTATTTGAGTAATGAGGAGCTCTCAGTTTCACCGACGTACCTGGCAGTTACGCTGACTCAGTCAGACATTATATCAGCTGTGAGGCAGAGTAAACCTGTCTCAGAGTCCTGCACCTCCTTCTGTTTCTGTGTGTGTGTGAGCGGTGACTGTCCTCACTGACTCACCAAGCCACTATGGTGGTTGTCAGGTTCAGTCTCAACATAGATTAGATCTGAGTGTTAAAGAGGGAAGATACTTCAGAGAGATCTGATGCGTTACGGTATGCTGAACACTCCTTAGAAGCATAAACTATCATTTCTTAGAATGAAATGATCACATATTTGGAAAACAAAGGTTTTCACTTTAATATTTAATGATGAACTGTTTTTAGTGTTGATGCGATCGTAGTCCTCTCGCTCACACACAGCTGAGCAGTGTCAGGAGGGAATGCTCTTTGTTTCCTCTGAGTCTTGCCCTATCCACCTGAAAGCTACCTAATAAGCTCTGGCTCAGCGTACACATGGATACACAGGGCATTGTTATTATCTGCAATGCATTTACACTCTGTGGCACAGCAGTCTGAATTAAACCAGGGTTATAAGTGATTGTTTGATGGTGCAGTTGTTGACCTATTGTCTCAGATCGTGTGCAGTGCCTTCAGGTGCTGGGCAGTACTAAATACTGAGGAGGCTGCAACTAACCACCACTTTCCCTGTTTCATCAGCCACCAACCGGTATTCAGGACCAGTATGTGGCCTCCTTTAACTGCTACAGTCAGCCTCTGCCAGCTCCTGAGACAAATACGACTCTGCAGCAGCTTAATGTTCCATTCTACCCAGCAGTGTGTGCGTTGCCTCTCTAATTTTCGGTGCCGCACAGGTAGCACGCAGCTGGCCAATGAGCTTTTTTATTGAAATTGTCCATGGGGAGGGTTGATGATGATGAAGATGACGGTGGCGGCGGTGGTGGTGCTCCGTATCATCGGCGTGCAGGCTGGAGAATGAGAACAATGAGCTGAGAGCTGTGCAGAGCTGCTGACTCGGCTGGTAATTCTCAGTGAGATCAGCCCTCCTGCTGGACTGGATAATACATCTGTTTATGAAATCATAAACTCGGTTTAATTATGTGGTTAACAATTCTCAGTATTCGGGCTCCCTGCTAGAAATGTTCTCATATGGTCATTTTAATTGATGAAATCCCCTATGATTAAACTGAGTGTAGCTAAAATAACCAGTGTCAGCCAACTACATGTTCAAGCAGCTGCTCTAGATGTCCAGAATATTGCATGAAGTAACTTTTATGCAGTTAATAATCAGGTTTTATGTTTTCGTTTCAATGGGATGTCTGCACATTGTAAGACACTGCTCATCTTACCCAGGGTAAGCTGCAGTGGGCGGGACGGAAGCTGCGTTGTCATATAAAGATGAACATGGTTGAACTGGAATAAGACTCAGGCCCAGCAGTGTTTATGATAACATCAGCCCCCCCCCCCCTGCTGGAGCAGCTTCCCTCAGGAAGGTCAAAGGTTCACACACACACACGCACACACAAAGAAGGAGACTTGGCTTGCCTCCCCCAGAGTGTTTCCCGGTAGCCCTGAGCAGTTGAAGGGAACAAAGCCCAGCCATTGTATGCTGTGTACACCTTGTGGACACACTAGTCCGTGTGTTGCTGCAGAATGAATATACACAGCCCACCCCTGGGCAAACACAAGCATGGGTTTGGAAGTGGTTCTGTTTGTTTTACTGCATCGAAGCTGTCACACACAGAATTTCTGATGTCGGTATCCTGCATCATGTTCATGTCCAAGATAAATATATATTCCTCTTCATGAAGTGCATATCTTTCTCAAATGAAGAGCAACGGTTAGTGCCTGTATTTGTCTGGAGAATTATATGAGACTAGATATCATCTTAGGTTTCGGGTTCCTCTGCGAGTTGATTCATCACAGTCACATAACATCAGAAATGTAAAAAATCCTATAGCGGCGCATTAACAATACAACACTGTATTGTCTGTAATGTTAAGCACCAAGTCTGATGTATGTGAGCTTTCAGAATAACCCCCGCTTTCCCAGATGTGATTACTGCAGTGTTGACGGGAACCTCATTTCCAAGGTGGAACCTGGTAATAACAGTGAATCTGATCACAAACAAGGCCAGGGTCCTGTTTGCCTGGGACCAGTGTTACCTGGGCATCTCATGTCATTTGTAACACCTGCAGAATTATTCTGGATTTCTGTTGTACGGAGTCTTAAAACTGAGGCTACTAAAGCTGTTCAGTTTCTGATCATATGAACATCAGGTTGGTTGTGGACCCCTTCAGGGAGGAATCAGTGTAAATCCCCGCATCCTAGCGCTTGTTAAGGCCTCAGTATGTCTCAGATGAAGCGCTTGTCAGATCATCTAATGGAATCAGAACTCAGTCCCTCAGCTCCCTCAGGAGCAGAACTGGGAGAGACTGTGTGGCCATTCAGAACAGGTACAGACTTTAAGATGTGGTTGGATGATGGGTCACACAGCGTAGCTTGGTTGAATCATACTGAAGGATCTGAAGACCTGCTGACTGTTGCTGCCAGCCTGCTGATGCTTGGTTTTCAAGCTTATTCCATTTCTGATTGTCTGCTGGAACGTCCGCTGTGAAAATGCTCTGGTCCCTGTTAAAACTCTGAAACACAGGCCACGGTGAGAGAAACGTATAGCACACAAGCTAAAACGGAAAAGAGCCAGCCGGTCTGTGAGTAATACAAGTAGAGGTTGGGTTAAAAAGCAATAAAAGACAAATCCTCTGCTTTTATTACAGTAACATCTTGCAGGTGCACCACGTTTTCTATCTACCGCTCCATAAAAACCACTTTTTAACTTAAGCATTATGCCTGTGCTGTTCAGATCCACTGCGTGTCTCCTCTCAGTGGATTCAAATTGCTTTTCTGATTTTAATTCAGACCTTCCCAACACTGACTGAGGGTTGTACAACAAATTGAAAATAAAGACCAAAATAAGAGACACTCAGTATTAAAGGATTCAGATTGGCATGGGGGGGGGGGCAATCCCACTGAATCATAAACTTGTGTTCGTACTTTATTAAAAAGGATTGCAGGGAGCAACAAAGACTCGCCTCAGTGCAGTTTTAATTTGCTCGGGTGCAGAAGCAATGAAAATGCTGTTGCATGGGCACAAAGTTAATAAACTGACCCCGGGTCTCGTATGACCTCTGGGGATGTGAGAGACAAGAGGCTGTTGTTGCGAGCAGGAGGGGAGCTGGGCAGCCAGCGCTCACACCGCACACGACTGAGAAGGCCAGCAGCTGACTTGGAGGAATAATGAATGAGGAACCGAAGTGTGTGTGTGTGTTTGTGTGGGTGTGTGTGTGTGTAATGCCCTGCCATGTTCCCGTAAAGTGGCTTACAGCGGCTTATCAAATATCTCCACATTGTTTTATCCCATTGAATTTCGAACAGCCTAATCATTTTCTAGGTCTGCGCACCCACCTGTGTGCAGGAGCATGTGGCTCTGAACATGTTGTAGCTGCCTCCTTTGTGATGCCGCGGTCAGGTCACATTCACAGCACAGCAAACGTCCTGGCTCCAGCTCTGTACGTTAAGACTGAGGCAGTGATTTACCCCGGCGCTAACAAACTGAAACATGGTGCAGAATACGACTTAGGCCGCTTGGACAACAAAGCATCAGCACACAACTCCATTACCAGTCCATCTGCATCACATGCTAACAGACAGCCACTAGCTAGCAAATGCTAACTCCCTCTTCACTTTCTCTCTGTAATGCATGTTCAAGACTGAATTAGCCCAGAGCAGGAAACTCTTGCTTCTTTAGCATTAGTTCAGCTTCAGGTTCCTCTCACGATCCCTCTTTATTTAACCATTTTATGAGTTTGCAGAAATGGGGTTTCTCTGAACTGGGCCAGTTAAACACTTTTCTGTAGAAATGAGTCATTGCTAGAGACAGCTGTCCTCAGCACAGTACAGTGTATCCGTGAGGGGACAGAGACGCCCAACGCTCCCAGCCGGTAACACCAGTTTTTCAGTTAGGAGTGGAAAGAAACACAGAAATACAGTGATTAAAAGTATCAGTTTCCATATGAAAACTCTGCTGATGCTGTGTTTTCATGTACTCGTCGTACTGACAGACAGTTACAACGAGTGATGCCCTGCCCCCTTAAGCAAATGGCCTACAAAACTACACTGTCCTGTCTGTCACAGTTAATGGTTGGGTTGAGCAATCCCCAACCTCGTGCGTGTGTGTGCATGTGTGTGTTTGTGTCTGTGTGTGCACGCACCCCAGACATGTGCTTATGAGTGTCTGTCTGCGTGTGTTTGCTAGTGCATGTGCAGTCTGAGCCCAACATATGTCTGTAGCCTTCCCTGTCAGTTGTTTACATCTGTTCTGTGTCATTAAATGAGACCCTGTGCATGTATGTTGGTGCAGTGTGTGCGTGTGTGTGTGTGTGTGCGCACGCGTGCCCCGCCCCCCTCCTGTTTTATTTCCTCTGTGCTGCGGATGTGGGCTGCCTGTTCACTCAGTCTTAACTTCTGCTTTGCCTGCTCCTCTGTGTCCTCACTGTCTTGCCGCCCTGATTGCCCCACACTTTCTGCCAGCCAACATGTTTCCATCCAAGCAACAAGTCAGCTTCTAACAGACTTTTGTTGCAAATGTCACAGAAAGTAAAATGCCAGGCGGCTCCTTTTCCTCAAAAAAGATATTCATGCAGAAACTGGAAGGAGTCCTTCATGAACTGATAAATACTGGACGCGTTGTTGGTCTCAGCTAATGAATGGTATGGCTTGTATAACCGTCGAATGAACCTTCCCTCGTGTAGCACAGAGCACGTGCACATCTTCACGCATTGTCGCATTAACAGTGACCAGAAGTCAGTTATTCATCCCGGCGGAGGGTAAACGAGGCTGCAGTATGCTAAATTAGTTTGCCGTGCTTTGCAGCAATTTGCAGTATTTTTAGTTTCACGCCAATGTTTTTCACTCTGTGTGTGTGTGTGTGTGTGTGTGTCAAACCTGCTGCCGTGCTTTCTCTCGCAGAGCGCAGCAGCTGGTGGGGAGGGGGAATCCCTCTTCTGTCCCATGGGGGGGGGGGTAACCAGAGTAAAGGCAGAGACACAGACAGGCAGGCTGCATGACAACACCACCAGTCTGCCAACGAACATATACTGTTCCATACATAGCCCAGAGTGTGTGTGTGTTTGTGTGAGAGAGACAGAGAGAGAGAGCGTATGTGTGCGCACGGAGGAGGCTTGGGTCAGAACTTCTCCACGGTTGCCATGGCCATTGTTCCTCAGGCACTGAGTAATGAGGTGGATACCATGTTGTCAAGCAATTGGATGATAGCAGCATTTAGCTGGTTTCAGGTCCTTCCTGCACAACCAGTTATGAGCTGAATACGAGCTCCACACTGCACACGAGACACCAAACAGGAAAAGCACTGAGCTGTGTTTTCTGGATGTATTTTAAATACCATGCTGCATCATATCTGATGTTTGACAGTTCAGAATTCATTAGCTTTCTGCTTTACTTCATTACACTGGCATCACGCAGTACATCGTGGTGGCTGTGGCTCAGGAGGAAGAGCAGGGTGTCCACCAAGAGTGTATGAGAATGGGAGGAACACTGTGTGCAGGTCAGCGGTTTGCATGGTCCGTTGTCAGGAAAAGACAGACGGCTAATGTACATGTCCAGTCACCAAATCCACTGTGATGATAGGTGTTGGAGTGGCTGTGGGACACGTGACCCACACCAAAGGTCCCAGGCTGGATCTGAAAGCAGGACATCATGGCTGCTTGCATGGGTCTCTACTTTCTTTACTCTCTGTATCTGTCGTGCTGGAGCTGCTGTCTCCTCCAGGCTCAGCAGGCAGCCATTAGTTAATGGGCCTCGGCCCCATTCCTCCCGGCTCCGCGTTTGTCCCGCAACACAATGTAACACTATAAGAGTGCGTGTAAATAATCTAATGGCGTGGAGAGGCCTGCTTGGTGAATAATGAAAGCCGAGGCCCTGCCTGTCTTATGTAACCCAGAAGATCCATTAACTCCCACAGTGTTTGCTGTCCAGATGGCTGATTCACTGAGGAAGTGGTCACACTACAGGGAGGGCATGGGGCCTAGGAGGGGTTGAAATGAGGGTTGTGTATGCACACATACGCTCACCATACAATCTTTATACGACTACTGTAACATTTCAGTTTTATACAAGGTGTACTACAAGCCTGTCATCGAGCGGTGATGCGTGCGCTGCTCCAGTTTTGTAGGTGTAATCACTGCGGGGTTAAGCCATAACAGCAGTCTGGCTCGTCTGGGTCAAATGAGAGCCTTGCATGTTCATTATCCTACACTGTGCGTGTGGAAGCTGTGCACGAAGTGGCAGTGGCACATCACTGCGGTGGTGACCACACAGATAGTGCTGTTTCAGATGACGCAGGCATTCACTTGGCCGAGGCTGGGATGGTGTCAGTGGGTCTCCTACTCTTTGGAAGTTCATCCATGTGGGGGTGTTGGGTGATGAACATCTGGAAGGCTAATTAATAACCGTGGACTTCATATGCACCCCAGTGATCTTATAGATTAATGCACAGTCCACTGCTTCCTGCACTGATCTGTAACTGTAACATAACTGTAACCATGGCAGTGGTGTACCAACACTGCTGATACCCAGGGATTGCAGACACATATCGCTTTACTTATGATATTAAAAGTGATTATTATCATCCCGTGTCATACCATATGCTGCCACTCATCAAAGTTTTCAGGGTTGGTTATTGTTCTGTTAAAATCTGTAAAATCTCACAGCAGTGAACTGCTGTCTGTAGGGCACTGTATTTATCTGTAACGTGCTAGATTTTCTTTTCTGTGGTGCAACTGGTTCCGACGCTCTCGCAGTGCCGTGTTCACATTGTTGCCATGACGATTGGAGCACTTTCACACTTGTACCATCTGTTTCATCTCCCGGCACGTTTTGCCACTTTTCATTGTCTTGCACCCAAAGTTGCAGTTTGACCTGCAAACACGGTCAACATGATACCTCCAGTGCCTTCTGATAATAAATGAAAGCTGCACTTGTAACAAAGGGGCTCGCTGCTGGCTTACAGTTATTCCATTCTGCACTCATTGCACAGCCTGCCCATGCAAGGCTTGTTTTCACTTTACTTGTTGGTTGTTGCTGGAGTTCTGAGTGTGGTCACAGTGTATTTCCCCTTTTTGCATGAAGCTTTAAGCTTTGCATACGAGAGCTGAAGCAAACCCTGCAGTCTGTAGGAGGGAAAGAAGAGCGAGGAGGAGGTGGAAAGAAATAAATGTGAAAGATGGAAGGGGAGAGGAGAGAAGCTGGCGTAGGAGGAAGGAGGCACGCGGAAGGGAGGGCAGTGAATCAGGTCTAACTTGACTTGCCAAGTACAATATAGTAGAAAAGAAGAGTTACTCCATATCAGCTGGAGTAGGCTGGAAATGAGTCACTCATTAAGTGTCCAACACGACTGTTTGACCCACTGCGTGATGGAAAACATCCCCGCTGGTTTCTCTTCACCGGCTGTATCCCAAACCAGAGAGAGGTGAGGGGGAACATAAGAGTTGGACTGTACTTGGCACAAAAGCTGAAGTGAGTCAATGTGTTTGCCATTAAAATCACAGTCAGACAGGTCTTGGGGCTGGTTAGCTTAGCTGAGCACAAAGACTGGAAGGAGTGGGACTTTGCTAATGAAGCACCACCAGAACAGAAAGCCCAAAACAATCTTATTTACGTGTAATGTCTTGTTATGCAGCTGAGTCACCTGGCTTTTGGTTAGTCTCAACACTGTGCGTTGTCCTGGCAACGATGCAAGACCTCTGAGATGCTGCACGCAGTCACTGCACCGAGCAGTGGGAGATCACGGAATGGCTAAAAACAGCTACAATTGCTAATTACTCCTGGCTTTCATCCATTAATTCAGCATTTTCAATTTAAAATAAAATAAATTGGATAATTTCACATTTTAATTCACTGTTGTTCCCACTTAGGTGGCAAATGTTGCCTCAGGCTAGATGTTCAGACAGTGGTCTTTGTTGAATTAAGTGAAATATTTCATAAAATAGTTCAAAATACTTGGTTATGACGAATACATTATGTGTTGCCAAAGTTATGAATGAATGTCCTGGTTCATGTTGGTTTATACTGGTTCAGTCTCACCCTTATTTGAATGTAAACTCACTCGCTGCCACAGACCCAGTTACATCTCCAGCACTTACTCAGCAACAGAACACGGTGCACTTCTCTCCGTCCTCACACTTGAGGTCGAGTCATGCAACGGTCTCACCCACACGCGCACGTACCGACAGAGCTGCGATGTTCAGCTTCTGTCTGCACTGCCTGCTCCTCGGCCCGCTCTAACTGACGCTGCAACAGGAATCGACGCCGCCACATCCTGTCTTACAGCAGTCACAGCGCTGTGTCGTCCTTGGCAACGTTGTGAAATAAACGCAAACAGCATCCGATCGAAAAGGCGGGCTCTATCGTTTGCCAGAGTAAACCGCAGTTGTGGCGTGTCAATACAGACTGATTAAAGCAAAGTTTCCATATTTTACTCACGTGCCGACTATTTTCTATGTCGGGGAGCAATAATGATTTATAAACAACGTGTCAAATCTCAGATTCCTGCTCTGCTCTGCATTGCTGATCGGGTTTCATCTTTTGAGCCAACTTCATTTAGACATTTAGAAATAGTAAAAGTTAAATGTGAAGATGCTGTGTATTCTTACAGGTTGGACGGCCTTGTAAATTACATTATTGGAGGTCCACCCATGGTGATCTCCCTGTGAGTCAGTCTGCAGGCTTTGCACGGGCAAAGTCTTTCCCAGCAGTCCCTTCAGCCCCGTGGAGTGAACCCAGTGAAGAGCTCTGCTTTTTGTTGAGTCACTCCTCTCAGGGGGTTTTGTTGTCTTGGCATCCTCGCGGTCGGCCTCTTTGTGTTTTTTGTCGTCCTCTCTCTGGCTGCTCCTCAGTTTCTTTGTCCCTGCTCGCCCGCTGGTATTATATGCCTGTTACTCATTCACTCCACCCCTCCTTCTATACCTTTTTCTCAAAAGCTCACCTCCCTTCTCCAGAACGTGATATGAGTAACACACAAACACCCCCCCCTGCACACACTAGGAGGCCCGGGTCCCCTATTTTCTCCCAGCTCAGTGTCACGCTGAGGGCTGCGTGTGCCTGAGTGTTTCTCGGCTGAGTGACGCGGAATACGTTTTCAGGCTTGCTGCTTTTAAAATTGACATTGTCGATGCTTCATCAACAAGATTTGTGAGATTAGATGGAGGAACAACTCAAGTAAACATGTACTGATCAGTAAACAATCAGATTTGTGTCATATATCAGTAAAATCATATCAGGGAATGTGTGGAAGCTGCGAGTGTTAACATGTTGTAAGTGAAATGTAGTTTGGGGTGTCTGAGACATTGTCTTCATATCCCCCACTCCTCAGACTTACACCTCTTCTAGTCTCCTTCGCTTACCTTCTCCATCTTTGGCCAGATCTCCATCAGCTGTCACATAAATCCTCTACTGTTCTGTTTTTACTTGGTCTTTCATGGAAAAACACTGACTCTTAATGCCTTCATCGTGTGCCTCAGAAGCCCGTCACCACCCTAAAGCAGGTGAGGCATTCAGAAACCTGATATCCTCTTATTCCTGAAGGTATTTCTTGCGTAAGTGTGACAAAACACAATTGGATGTAATAGCCCTGCAGTAAACAGTGCCTATTTTAGACCTGCAGTGTTTTTACATCGAGCCGTTGGAGTTGATCTCTGGGTATTGTTGGAGCAGCATTGTGAGCTGTTGTTGGTATTTTGCCCGCTGCTTTTATAAGAGGCATTCCGAGACACTCGATCGGTGCCAGCTACTTTCACATGCCTGCTATCCTTTTGACAGTGAACAGTCCACCGTACTGGACTTTTCCTGCCAACGTGAGCATTCCATCCACCGTAGGCTGTTTTCAGGTCACGCCAGGGACAATCATCTTGTTGTTTGTGCATTGAGAAGTCACCGACAAGGTCAGAGTTGAAACAGCTTTGAATGGCACGCCATCAAATCCCAACATCGCGTAATGCCAAAGGTTCAGCTTCTGGCTCAGGCTGCCACTAAACAACGTGCACATCTGATCACTTAAAGGAGCCTAAAGGCCAGAGTATGTTTCAAACAAAGGTTTTCCAAGAGTTAGACCAGTTCCAAAGGTAAGGCCACGACAAACCTACAGCCGGAGGAACCGTGCACCCTTTCAGACTAACCTCACAGTCGCTCACAGTGCTGTATTTGGTTATGCACAGGAAACGTAACGGAAGCAGATGAATAAAGGATTAAAACGGGAACTTGAGGAGGAAATTCAAACTCAGCCACTTTCACACCTCTGCACACCTGGGGTTTGCTTGCTGCGCGGCCACTTTTTGGTGTGGATCAGAAGAAAAGGAATTGATGACAGAGCTTATGAATTAACAATGGAGCTGATGACATGTATGGTAATTGAGAAAAGAGCGACAGATTGTCTCTTCACAGCACCATGACTAACATTTACACCGTGACTAACTGCTCCACTGTTATCCCGATGGTTGCAGATCAGGAGAGGGAGCTTCAGTTTGCCTGAGTTTGCAGAGACGTGGTAGATATTTGTTATCCTTTACTTTATTTAATGGGGTGGATGCTTGCTGAATGCCCCACGGAACCTGATTGCGAGCGTGTCTTGACTAGCACCAAAACTTGTGTGATGCAATTTGTGACTCCCACACGACTTTGGTGTCCACACTGTGCTGGTGAGCTGTCGATGTACCAGACCACACCCAGACACAAACCGCGCCTGAATTGCACCGTAGCAAGAGGAGTTTGATCAGTTAAACATCCGCCCTGGCCTTCAGAGGCACAGAACGGTATCTTCTTATGGCCATGACAGTTCAACACGAGCGGGCTTGAAAAGCTAATAAGATTTGCAAACAGATTAGTGAGTTAATTGACTCTGACAGTGCACAGCAGCTTGTGCAAGCCCGGAAGTTCTGTTGCCTTATAACGAAGACCTGAGGACCTTCTTTAAAAAGGGAAACATGAAGACTACCTGGCAGAACAGCAAACAAAGGATCAACAAGCCTCTGAAGGCTGAGAGTCAGAGTTGTGAAATGCAGTGAGACATTTGAACAGCAGAGTAAAGACTTGGCTGGTTATGTCAGCGTGTTGATCAGTGCCTGAGTGAGGCCCCGGCTTATGTAACACATTCTTGAATATAAGAATCTATGAGTTCATTTCCTTTGTTTCTCCAACGAATCTGCCAACAGGTTTTGATGCACTGATGCAAGTTTCCACCATGTTTCAAACTTCACAGAAGTCCAGCTTAGCGGTGTGTCATCATTTGTAGAGGTCACTGGGTCAGCAGTGATGTAAGTGTCTGAAGTGGATCCTCCTCCATGGCATCCTGACCTGTAATTAGACACAGTGCTCTGCTCTCACAGGCCCTTGTTCTTCTGATCCTTTGAAATCCGGGTTAGACACTGTTTCAGTCCGCATGATCGGTTCTCATCGTTAACACACCTTCATTTTATAGTGTTTGCTGACACCGAACAGTTAATTTAGGTTTAAAATGTCTCAGCTGGGCTTTGTAAGAGGCGTTAGAGGATCTTATCCAAACTGTATCTCGACAAAACAATCCCAACTCCTTCTTTCCCGGAGCTCCAGCCAAACCACGTGGTCAGTAGATGGAGTTTGCTCAGTAGTCATGGAGATGGATCTGTTGATATGAAAGCCTGGTAGCTGTTGTTCTGTCACCAATTGAACTTTCTTTAACGGATCCATCTTCACGACAGCCGAGCAAACTCCATCCACTGATGGGGCAGGGGGGTGCGATGCAGACTCTGTCTCTCTAAGATCAAGATGGCACCTTGATGCTGTAGTTTCATTCTGATGAAGTTTTATCGTCATGTGACAGCAATGACAAACTCTTTCCACTTGGTGATCTTCAGAAAAGGTGGAGCTGTGTAGTTTTCTGTGGGTTAACAGAGCCGTTTAGTCTTGTTTTGTTGATCCCAGTTATAGAAAAAGAACACAGTCTGCAACAACTCCCTCCAGACTGCAGCAGCCTGCCGCTGTGCCGCTGTGCGGGCTGAAACATTTGCAGCGTGTTGCACTCCTGGCAGCGCCACAATCAGTGATTTCATAGCAGGTGTTTTTTATTAGCTGTCAGAGCGAGGGCCCATGTGGAGATCCGAGCAGCGCACACTGAAATCTGCTGCGGCCGACGCACTGAACACTGAAGAACAGAGCACACGGTGGCTTTAATGTGGTTGCTAACACAGATGCAGGGCAGACACGTACATCTAAATGTGTGCAACAGGATAGTAGCAGGTGAGGTCACAGTGGTTACCTAGGGGTGTCGAACAACCTCCCGGCAGTCTTAGAAACAGGAAGTTGTTCCTCTCCTAGGCACGTACACGTGTTGTTGCTTGCGTGCTTCTGCTCCGGACGCTTTCCTTTTCCGCCCGAGCTCATTTCTCAGGGCTAATGATAGGTGACACCGTTCTTAAGCCTGTCACAGAATCTGCATTGTCACCATGGTAACTCCACAGGGGTCAGTCCATGTCAGCAGAGGCCTTTAAATGGCTAGTATAGATTGATCCCATCTAATGGGGCAACACCGCACGGCCTAGTGTGTGAGTGTGTGTGTGTGTGTGTGTGTGTATGTATGTGTGTGTGTGTGTGTGTGTGTGTGTGTGTGTGTGTTTGCCCAAGTTGAGCTCAGCTTCAGAGCAGCTGCGCCAAACTCCTGTATTTCCGGTATCAGATCTCTGCACAGTCAGACAAGTGAAAGTTGGCTGCTCACAGTTCAGTTATAAATCCCTGTCACATCAGCTCCGTCAGCAGAACGCTCGGTGGAGGAGGTTTGACCAGCGCCTGAGAGCCGATCGGAATGGTCTCTCCCAAGGTTATGGTCACATGATCACTGAATGTAGCTTCCTCCAGCCTGACATCACTGTAAGTTGCTAATAAAGAACTAACTCCTTTGTTTGATGTGTTCATGGCTGTTGTCAGTTGTTGAATGATCTAAGCCCAATGTACTCGACCAGCTGCTGTGAGCCTATGTATTTGTGTTTCCCCTGTGACCACGGCTGATACGCTTGTGACAAATCAAAGCAGGCTTTGAAGCACGTACCTGAGGTGAGGTCACAAATTGCCGTAATTGTCCCCTGTAGCTGTTTACGCTGGGCAGAGGAGGCAAATAACAGAGCACAGAACACAAATCACAAACACTCTGTCAAGACACATTTGACACTGCTGTGAACTGCGCCCGCTGGATCCGAAGCTAATTGCCAAAAGGGCCAGTGTGAGTCAGCTCTTTAACCGGAAGGATCCGGGCTCCTGTCATCATGACGTGCCGGCCCTCCTCCTCCTCCTCCTCCTCCTCCTCCTCACGCGGCTTTGTGGAGCTGACAGATTTGGCTGCGGACCGTAGAACGGGTCTGTTTAAAGCCAGCGTCCTGCTGTCTGAACTGTGGAAGGCCAGCGAGAGACCGGGCATTCTCACTGCCCATTCCACAGCACATGCTTTTCCCATGATGCTCAGACTGAGTCAGTCTGGCTTCGTTTCAACAGCTACCAGGACATTTGGGCACAAATGCCTCCTGGGAAAAAAGAGAGCGGGGAAAGGGGGCTTTAGAGTTTTCAGCTGTTCTAGCTGTTACAAATATGTGTGTCTGTGTGTGTGTGAGACACATTTTTGCACTTGATAAAACTAAATGTGGGTTATATATTGTATATATTGTTATATATATATATACATGCTCACAAATATAATATTACAAAAGTGTAATTTAATGGGTCGCACTGCAGATGCTCTCATTCTGTAGCAGACATAACGACAAACATCACTTCCTCGTTAAACCAAAGTGGATCTCTGGATCTGTCTCAGGATCTATAACTGGTTGTCTATTCCAACAGCAGATACAGAGCCTAGACAACCTTTCCATCCCCCAGAGCACGCACACATGCACACACACACACGCACGCACGCACACACGCACACACACACACACACGCACGCACATTACTATATCCACCCCCACCCATTGTTCAGACAGCTTCCCTCCAGCTATGGGACAGCAAGGATAGGGAGTGATCAGGCTTTAGAGCCACTGTACGGAATCAAGCCACTCTCACATTTACTGTACACACAGAAAACTGATGCGTACACACACACACACACACACTCAACCACACAGCTGTGTTTATTAAGGCCATGTCAAATGGTCCTGAAAATGAAACTCTGGTATCTTTGTTCACTCTTACATGAATGCATGGCTCAGTGGTTAAGTTACTGCTGTTAAACCTCATTTACCCTACTGGCGTCACCCTCTGTATTCTGGCCAATTAGAATTATTCATTGTTATTAAATATTTTTAAGCTATAAATAAATAAGTAAATGTAATTTTTTGAATCAGTCATTATTTTTGCCAGTGACTTGATCAGACCTGTAACTAACAGCTATTTCCATCATTATTATTTGTTTGGAATATGTAGAGAAACATCTCTTTGTTTGTATTTGCGGTCTAGTCCCTAAAGTGTTTACTTTACTCTCACTTAAGTCAAAGACAAAGAGCAACTTGATGGAGCCAATCAGTGTTTGGCGTTTTAGGAGAAGTCACTGAAGCAGCTGATTCACAAAACATTTTCTGTCATTGACTTGTTTGTTTATCTTCAGTTCAATTCAATTTTATTTATATAGCGCCAATTCACAACCAAAGTCATCTCAGAGCACTTTACAAACAGAGCGGGTCTAGACCACACTCATTACTGTTAGTTACACCCAACAGTTCCACCATGAGCAAGCACTTGGCAACAGTGGCAAGGAGAAACTTCCTTCCTTATCTGACTGTAAGGTAGCGAAAGTCATAGAATATGTTTTCCTTCGTTGAGTTTTTCACTTCAAGTCTTCCAGTGGTCCCCGTTGGCACGGTGACAAAGAGGAACTGGCCCCTCCTCCCCCTGCCCCGCTGCTTCCAACAGCGATCAATAAAAAGCCATTGGGCTGTCTGCCATTGACAGACTCCCGTCTCATCCTGTCTCATCCTGCTGCCAGTGAACGCTCAGTGCTAATGGTGCCTTTTGGAATCGCCGCAGCTCTATAGACAATCCATCGACGCTTAATTGTGTCTGTGGCGTGCTCGCATTTCTTTCCTGGTACACACTTCTTGATGTAGATTATGATCAGCAGTTCTTTCCCTTTGAGATGGCGGTAAGACACATGTGACTTTACTGAAGAGGAAGATGTTCTGAGGTAGATCCAAGATGTAGGTGGGGTATTATTCAAGATGACTTCAGTCATAATTCCCATAGATATGATGCCTCAAACGTGGGCGTGACGGGCAGCAGGAAACTAATCAATTAGACGACAAGCATGCAACCCTGACACATGACATTATACGCTAGCCTCTGCAGCCCACAAGCTATATAGACTCACATATCACATAGCGAGTATGAATAAATATATTTATGTTAACAGTAACCCTCCGTCGTGCTGGTGAAGGCATTCAAAACTGAATTTTATTGTGTTTAGCAAAAACCGGGAGATAGAGATGAAACTTTCAACAGCTTAGAGAGGCAATTAACGATGCAACTAATATGTTTATTAGATTAAAATTGATAAATGTAAATTCAACTGACCATCACAAGTCCAAGCTATGTCCTAAAACAGTTGTGTAATTTCCTGTTGAATTTCCTGTTACCACCTCTGCTAAAACTGAGAACTGTCTTCTTGCTGCTGACGGAGATGTCTTTAATTGGACGGCCATATCCTAATGAATATCAGAGTCCTTCACAGCACGGCTTTTTGTCTGGCATTCTTCAAGGTGGATGAGAATGGCCTACATACAGTAACTCTGGAAACAGAAAGCGGGGAGCAGCCAATCGCAGCTATTTTTGGAAAGGCTCACCCAGTTTGGTCAGCAGTGGACGAGCGGTGGACGAGCGTTGGCCTCGCCGTGACTCTGTCGCAGCAGTGTGGCTTCCCTGCTCGGAGCTATTTGTTCCGTTTAGACCGGCGGTTTTGAAAAATAGCGTCGGCCCTGTCGTGGCGGAAGGATGCCTAGAATTTGTGACCAAAGTATGAATATGATTGATGTCATCGGGGCCATGAGCTCTGTTTGGGTTTGGAAACTACAAAATTAGACTCAGGCAGGGTTGTATTTCAGACCTGAGACAAAAGTGGCATCATGGGAATTCTGATGGACTCACCCTCTGCTGCTTCAGTTAGACCTTCCTGACCACTCTGCCTTTATGGAAGAACTATACTGTATTCCTTTATTATCCCTTCTAAATAGAGCTACGATCCATTAGCTGGCTAGCTAGGAACAGCATGTCAAACCCTGTTGAGGTGGAGAACAGCTGAACCTTGAGGCTACAGCCCAGTTCTGAATCACTGGAGCTCTCCGTGTTTGTTATGACTCGCCCTCTTTTCAACGTTCAGCACAAATTCCTCAGAATGTTGTGTCCTGCCGGACGATCCTGTTTCACTCCATCGTGAAGCGATGTGCTCTTGAAACGCTGTTTTGTCCGAACTCAGCTCTTCAGCCGTATTGGCTCTTCCACGTCTTTTTTTTCTTGGTTTTGAAACATTTATTTTTAATCCCGCCCCCTTTTTTCTTCACCTAAGCTTGATCCGAGGTCTAAAATGACTTGTTTATTATTACATATTTCAGTTAATGCTTTCATTCTTAGTCATGCTGTTTGCTATGGCCCGGCGCCATTATTTGATGGTTGACAGTGACAGGAAATAAGCAGAGCGAGAGGTGAATGACATGGAGTGAGATTTTCCTGCTGGGTTCCAAGAAGCTGCGGTTCTCCACGATGTGTGTGTGTGTTGAATGAACCGGGATGCCCCAAACCTCTGACCTTAGCGGGACCATACCTGTGCGCCCTGTTCGCTGAAGGAGCATCCATCCACCTGAAAACACAAAGAATATGGATATCAAATTGTAAAATTGGATGAGGCAGTAGACCAGCCCCAAATTGTTATTGCTGAATTCAATCCCTGCTGAATGTCTGTAATCAAGTGACTTCAAAAGTCTGTTTTAGCTTGGATTGATTCCTCTTAAATTCCACCAACACACGTTGCCTCTCTCTGCTCAGGGGCAGTCTAAGTACTGCAGAAACTTGGATGGATCAGTCTAACGTCTGGTTCTTTTCTTGTGTCGTCAGATCTGTCCAAGAACCGTCTGTGTGAGCTGCCGGAGGAGCTCTGTCAGTTCATCTCCCTGGAGACGCTGAGCCTTTACCACAATGGGATGCGTTCGCTATCCTCGAGCCTGGGCAACCTCCAGGCCCTCACCTACCTCAACCTCAGGTAACACACCAACACACACACACACGTGCTACCATCAGAGGCCACTCCGGCTAGTTCTCACCGTACAGCGGACTGTCTCACATGGACAGGATTACTGTCGCTGCTGCCGGTGCGTGTGAATACTCCGCACAGTAAGATGAAAGCATGACATGTGGTGTCCCATCGCCAAACGTAGCGTGTCTGCGGCCCGTCCGCAGATGTATTGTTTCTGCATTTATCCTCCACGCGCCTCTACCCACATCAGTCTCATCTGAACTCTGTGAGAGAATGACGAGAGTGCACAGGAGCGAGAGAGTGGGCGAGCTGAAAATTACACCAAACCAGGACTAAATTAACTTCGCCCTACAGTGTTCTCACTAAATGAACCAAACCTACACAGCAGCGTGTCGGCAGCTGGTTTCCCCTCACTGCTTGCTGAATGTTGATCGGTGCTGATGATGGGCTGTCATCCTGAGTACCAGGCGTTGCTCTAGTGACGAGAGATGCGACACACAGTGTGCAGTTAGGTGCAATTAAGACAGAAATAACCACTAGTAGCTCGTGAAGTTATGGAATATATGATCCAGGCCTTTTTAACTGAATTATGTTGTTCTTTTGTGGCTCTTTAGCCGAGTTTTGTGGCTTGCACCAGCCTGCAGCCTGCTGTTAGAAGTGACTCATGTACATGTATAACTTTATGTTTTTAAAAATTGGGAAAACTAACGCGCCCGACGTCATTTATTTTGCAAAGAGAAACTCAACTGCGCTGAGTTCGGTAGGTCAGAGTCAAACCAGGAAGTTGTTGCTGCAAAAACCTAAATAAATAAACCCCAAGTTGCGATCAGCTGTAACTAAAAGTTGCTCTTTAGCAGCGTGCAGCAGTTAGCAGCAGTTAGCAGTTAGCAGCAGTTAGCAGCATGCAGCAGTTAGCAGTTAGCAGCAGTTAGCAGCATGCAGCAGTTAGTACTGTGCAGCAGTTAGCAGCATGCAGCAGTTAGCAGGGTGCAGGTGCACGGTGCAGCTGTTGTTTGAAGGCTGCGTTTAAGCTTCAGTGTTTGTTGACGCTGGAGATGAGGAGAGGCCTTCCAAATCCTGCCCAGACCTTCTTACAGAAACCGACCACAGGGGCTCTCCTCGCTCCTCGGCACTGCAAACCCCTCCAGGTGGCTGGTAATCCAGACAGCAAAAGTGTAGGCTCGCAGTAAATACACTGTATAGCACAAATAACGCAGACCGAGCGCAGCTGCTGCTGAGTTCTCTACAGTAAACACTGTGTTCCAGCTGTAAGCAAATATGAAACACTTCCCTTTCATGAAGGAGGCTTAAACTACAGTGTAGCTTTGAAATCTTATTCACCCTTGCACCAGACATGACTCTGTGTGTGTGTGTGCGTGTGTGCGTGCGTGTGTGTCTCCACAGTCGTAATCTTCTGTCCAGTTTACCCCCGTCGGTGTTTCAGCTACCCCTCCTACGAGTGCTCATCGTCAGCAACAACAAGCTGTGCTCGCTGCCTGCCTCCATATACTCCCTCACGCACCTCCGGCAGCTGGTACGATACGCCCACACACCTTGCCGTATCCCACCCACGGGGTCTGTCCATGCTTTTACAGTGCAGACGTAAAAAAGAAACACGGCTAAACAGTATAATCCCTGTGTCTTCCTCCCTCAGGATGTAAGCTGTAACGAGCTGCAGTGTTTGCCGGCGGAGCTCGGCCAACTAGAGTGTCTGAGGGACTTAAACCTGAGGAGGAACCAGCTCACCACTTTGCCTGAAGGTACAGACACGCCTGACCTGGTCCAGCTCACCTCTCGCTCTCCCCAATCACCCCAGCTCACACTGCTCCCATCATGCTTTGGTTCATTGCTCTTCGATGACTCAGCATGATAAAGATATTGCGTCCACTGATCGTATCAGTTTGACAAAGTCTGACTGAAAGCATTGCAACGCAGAGTCTGTGCAAGTCCGGCTGTAACTGCTTCATTATCATGAGCTATTGATTGTTTACGTGCACAAGTATTGAACAGCTTGAGCCTTGCTGCGGGTCTAATGGACCTGATGCCATTAACGCCTCATTCCTCAGCTCATTAGCAGGAAATGTAAATGATTATAAGAGTAAACAGATGGTCAGGGGGTCCTGGAGCTGGATGCGTTACCCACGGCTACCACAACCTCTGACCTGTACAAGCAACCTTGAAAATGACACTATAACTTATTAACACCTTCGGTTTGTATCACTCAGAAATATCCGAGCTCCCCCTCGTCCGGCTCGATGTGTCCTGCAACCGCATTTCCCACGTGCCCCTGTGCTACCGCCACCTCCGGCACCTGCAGAGCATCTCCCTGGACAGCAACCCGCTGCAAATGCCGCCGGCGCAGATCTGCTCCAAGGGCAAATACCACATCTTCAAGTACCTCAACATGGAGGCCTGTAAGAGGAGCCAGGAGGAGCTGGAGAGACACCTGAGGCCCACCGGATTCAACAGCTGGTGAGGGAGGCAGCGAGTGACGGGGGGGGAAGCAAGAGAGGAGGGGCTTCTCTTCAGCTCGAGCAGCAAACGCACTTTCTAGTGTATTTATAGGTTTGCTTCACATAATGATTTCCAGGCAAGCCGTTTTATTTTAAGGCAGGTTTACGGGTATGTGAATGCATGCTCAGGGAGTGTTACATCAGGCGCTGAGTAGAGACACGCTGGCTTCTGTCCACGCTGCTCTGCTGTTTTATAGCAGCTTCAAGCTAACCGTGTGAGCTACATGTCCAACTGTACAGCAGAAAGGGCGGCCCACCAGAGAAACTGGTGTCAGCAGCATCACATTTAAGTGATGGCTGGGCATAAACACTGTTTACAGATAGCAGCAGCTCCTGCACCCAGTCATTACAGCATAATGGAGTGGTGGAAATAAATATTTTTGCCTCTGCCATAAACACCCGAGGACACACTGCTGTGCCTGAATATGAAGCATGTTGGCATGAGGTGGGAGGATAAATGGCAAGAGCTACAGTAAATGGAGAAAGGGGAAATGGATGATGAATGCTGACAGTGGGAGGGTTTGTTAACTAAGAGGAAGCAGGGGTCTATCAAATATTTATAAACTGGAATGGAGCCCTTTTAGCTGCCCGCCGAGCCATTTCCATGAAGTAGACTGGACCACGGACAGAGATAAGACCCAGTGTGAGTGGAGGAGGAGGGAAACACGAGTCACTGCCCTGCCGACTGATGAACCACCATGTAACAGTCCGCCAGCAAAGACCACTGTGTGTTTACATGCGTGTGTTTGTTTGGCTCATCTCCATGTTTCCCCGCAGTCTGTCGGATCAGGAGCTGTTCACAGGTCAGTTCGGAGGGCTGGACTCTGGCTTCAACAGCGTGGACAGCGGCAGCAAGCGGTGGTCTGGGAATGAGGTGAACCTGCCGCACACACACACCACAAACAGCCAGTCACACACAGACACGCGTCCTGAGGAAATGCATACACATGGTGCATAAACAGATGCAGTGAAGACATCCTCATTATGAATAATGGCAAAAACCCAGCTCAGTGTTGTTG